>OY728157.1:696854425-699256925 GCA_963277665.1 Viscum album
AACGCCATTTTTGGAGTTGTGTTTCCTCGAGAGAAGATGATAAAAATTGTGGAAGTTTAATTTTTAATTTAACTACAATTTTTATTTTTCTTTAAGTGGTTTAAGGCTTTGGGTGGAAGTTGGGTAACTAACCAACTTCCCAAGGGAGGTTATGAGGGTGGTGGGGCCCACACGAACCCCACCCCTTCATATTCTTCAACCCCCCTCAACTCACCATTAACTTTTGACAACTTAAACATTAATAACTTATGTTATTAATTAAGTGAGTTAAGTGTGGATGTTTGAATTTCAAACTCATGAAATTCAAAAGTTATGTTATGTTAATAAAATAAGAGGTGAGCTTATTTTATTTGGGGTTGGAACCTTGTGGTGGAGTTTTTGGGGGAAAATACTAAGGACTTGAGGAAATTCTTTGTCTTCGACGAAGAACGTGAAGAACACATCAGTCACCGACGAAGAACACCGAGTTCTTGGAAACCGATTACGCGACGCCGTGTACCGCGACGCCGACACGACTTCCTCCTTCCGCGATGTCTCTTTTCACGACGGTTTTTCCATGAAGAATCCTCGTTCGACGAACCTCCATTCATGATCGCACGAGGTTGGGGTTTGTTTCTTTTATTATTGATTCGTGAATACTACTTGACGTTCTTCGTGTAATAAGACCAAATGATATCGATTAACGAGAGGGGGGACGGACTGCACAAACACAGCCGAACCATCTCATTTATCCTTGTTGGTTCTTTTGTGGATTGAAAAGGAATGGTGTGGTGCCAACGCACCACGCGGAATCGTGCGGTAAAGAATGCGCGGTGCCGTCGCGCCGCGCCGTGAAATAGAACAAGGACGTGACGCCGTCGTGCCACGTCGGAGAGAACGGAAGACACTACGGCCAGAGCGGGGCCACGGCGGAGGGGCGCGGAGCCATCGCGCCGCGCCGGATGAACCAAGACGCGGCCAGTTACGGGCTGTGGCAAAGCAGGGTGACCGGCGGTCGGTTCTGGGCCGCCGGTGTTGGAGCAAGGAGGGGACCGGCCGACGCCGGTCCCATGGTGGCAGAAACCAGCCGGCCGGGGTGGGCCGGACGGACAAGAGAATAGTCGGGGGTTCAAACCCCCGGCCGGCCAGCAAGCAGCCCCCATTATGTGGGGGGGGGGGGCGCAGTTACAAATCGCGGGGGGGGCAGCGCCCCCCCCCCCCGCTAAACAGAATGGCTCGGCCGAGCCAGCTGGTGACGCGCGCCAGCGCGCCGGACCGCCAGGTCAGGAGCCGGGTCGGGTCGGGCCGTGCCCAGCCAGGCCGACCCGGACCCGGGTTGGGTTGACCCTGTACGGGCCGACCCAAGGGGTCTCGGCTGGGACGGTCCGGGCCCGAAACCCCCGTTTTCAGACCTTTTTGTGCTTTTGCTCGTATCTCGGGCTTCAGACCTTTGATCGACTCACCATTAGTGGAGATGCAATCCTTAGACCGAGACGGTCGTTTCGGTATATCACACTCAAGGTTTCAGAATACTTTGGGTTCGGCCGGGTTGGTTCGTACACGAAACCAACCGGGCCCTCGGAGTGGAAACGCTCATAACTTATGCTCCAAACGTCCGATTGACGTGTCATCGACTTTTTTGGATTCCTCTAAGTGAGATGGATCTTTTCCCTTACTCCGTCAAAGGTTTGGACGCAGGTGGAGTACGGTCCGGTTGGTTTTGCCTTAAAAACCAACTGGGCCCCTGGGACGAAAAAGCTAATAACTCTCAGACCGGGCATCTGATTGATGTGCCGTCTTCGACGTTGAGTTCCTATTGACGATACGGAACTTTTGGATACATCAACTCTGGACTATGTGTCAGTTGATGTATCAGCCTCTCGGCTCATGGAGCGGATCGTCCTGGACGAGCTTGCTGTGTGCGAGAACCCTAGAGCTGGCTGCGTTTGCAACTGTAACGACGACGATGACTGTACAGAGATCCTCAGTGGATTCGACGGCGACGACTACAACACTCAGCGATCCTTTGTGGATCAGTGCTACCGATCCTGTGTGGGTCTAATCCTCTGTGGGTCAGCACTTAGCGGATCTTTGTGAGCCAACACCTACATATCCTGTGTGGGTCCGATCATGTGTGGGTCATTGCGGGGGTTAGTTACCTATCGATCCTTTGTGGGTCAGATCCTATGTGGGTCATTGTGGGGGTTAGTTACCTATCGATCCTTTGTGGGTCAGATCCTATGTGGGTCATTGTGGGGGTTAGTTACCTACAGATCCTATGTGGATCCGATCCTGTGTGGGTCATTGCGGGGGTTTGTTACCTATCGATCCTTTGTGGGTCAGATCCTATGTGGGTCATTGCGGGGGTTAGTACCTATCGATCCTTTGTGGGTTCGACGACTTAGATGAATCAGTGACAATATCTGGTCATCTTTATCGTCATATGGAGAAGTATACCTGTGTGAGCTGAATCCTGTTTTTCTTTCATTTGTGGATTGTGTTGTTCTATCCTGTGTGCATTTTCGTTTTGATTTCCTGTGTGGACTGGGTTGTACTTGGGTTCGGATGTTGGAGCCGAACAAGAATTGATGACTTAGGTATATGTATGGGCATATACCTAAGCAGTGTCGAATGTTAGTTTGTGATTGTATCTTTCCTTTGTGGATTATCCTTTGTGGATTCTAGGAGACCTTTAGGGGTCTCGGGGTCCCTACTGAGTAGCTTATACTCACCCCTGCACGGGATATGCCCGCACTACGTTGTGTTGGTTATAGACGATGGACAACGCTAATCGTGGTTGAGGCTTACGGAGCAGGACGGTACCTGGAGGTGGACCTCTTGGCGGGATGTACTCGGAGCGGTCGGCTGGACCCGAGGAGCAGTGGAGGCTATCTGTACCCACCCTTCAGGTGGGATTTTCAGTGGACAGCTCGACGATGCATCATTACATTTCAGTTTCTTTTTTTCATTTCCAGTTATACTTTACTTTTAGTTTGGGTTTGTATACTGGCCCACTTACTTTTCCACACTTACTATTGTACTCAGTTTTTACTTAGTTTTTACTTCTAATGCTTGCTTGCTCTGTAGTGTTTGTTTACTTTACAAAGGCAATGCCTTCACTTTTTACCGGGATTTACGCCTTGGTGCTAGTCGCCAGCCCCTGGACTATGGAAGGAGGGCTTGGGGTAGTCACGGAACAGGTCCCAAGGACGGGTTGTGACATTTAATTACACATATAATCAAATAAAATCAACAATAATTAAGATTTAATATAACCCAATGAAATAAAATTGAGTAATAAAAGTCTTTACCACATAGTTACATTAAACTCAAATAACCATCAATAAAATATTTAAAAATAAAACATCAAATAACACTATTTTTTATGGATTCATGATATTTAATTAAAAAAATCCATTATTTACACCAAATAACAGAAATTAGGTGCATAACATTATAACATTTCCAAACGAATTGAAATTGAGACAAAATTCTTTACATAACAAGTTCCTTCAGATGAAAATTATTTAAATCCATTTATTATCCTTATAAACATGTTATTAAATTATAAAATAATAATAATAATATTTATAATGTTATATATGAAAAATTTTAACATCTTATCAACTATTAATTTATATTATTTCATTATTATAGTTTTTTCGGGTGCTAATTGCCTTGTTTTCTCATGCATGTTTTAATTTTAATGTTTCACTTCATTTGTATGGGATATAGAACAATAATATCTGAAATTATATTAATGTTATAAATATCATATTTAATCATTAATTAAATTTTTTGAATCATTCATTAAGGTTAGATAAGGAAAATTAATCAGGTCACTTTGTAGAGATGGTAAGTTATATGTACGTAGGAGCGATGATATCATTTTTAATAGGTGAAAGGGTAAAAAATGGGTGATATATAAATTTTACAGAATTAACATAAATTCATATATATCACACACACACAGATATATATATATATATATATATATATATATATTAAATTTTACCTTATTACCTCCCATGTAAATCCTACATAAAAATCAAATCACATCTCTTCATGAGGAGTTTGTTTGTTTTGTTCATGTGACCAATATTATAGTATTTTAAATAGAATGGAAGGTTAAAAGGTATATGTGATCATAAAATATATGAAGTATAATTATATAATATATATATATATATATATATTAAATATACAATTATATAAATCTATGTGATGGGTTTATGGAAAACAACTTACATTGGTTCATGAGGTGGTAGTCCTTTATATACATGAGAGATGACTTTTCTTCCTATTTGATGGGGATAAAGGTGGATAAATATTATTCTATCAATATAATTATATATAATTATATATAATTATATGGGATACGCTTTTTATATATTATTATTTGTGTAAATACATAATTAATTGTTTTAAAATAAGAAAAAATAAGAATGAGATTTGTTAAGATGATTACCTTTCTCTTTTTTAAACCCCCTTTGGATCGCCTCTTCGAGGAACCTAGATTGGTCTTTAAGGAAAAAAATTATCTTCCAAATGTGTATAAGAATGTTAGGAATGTATTTTTGTGGTTTTTTTTATAAAAATTGATTTTGAGGTGTTAATAACTCAGGTGAGTGAGTTCCCTTTAAAAATGGAGAGGAGTGGAATTTTTGTAAAGAGCCAACACTATTCCATAACTAGAAGTCACACTCACTCGAAGTGCCTCAAAAAATGGTAAAAAATGGGGTTGAGGGAAGATATGGTCTATACACACATCCACTCAAAAATATCATTTAGAATCATTCTATTTCATATTCCTTAAGTTTACTCAATTTTACCATTTTACTTTTCACTATGGTAACTAGTTTCTTTGGACATAGCTAATTAATCAATTAAGAATAACCTAAATTAATCATAATAAGATAATTTAAACATAATTATTATAAATATGAAAAAAAATTTATCGCATAAAATTTTTATAGGTGTGAAATAATAATTTTAATAGAGGCACACATGACGTGAAAACCATCATTTTAACATTTACTGGGGTAGTTGATTTTTTATTTATTTGTTAACCATTATAAAAAAAATTATGATGGAAATATTATGTAATAAAAACTATTATGATTAACAATATTTATCAAATTTTATGAATGTTAATTCATATATGGGATAAAATTTAACTATAAAATAAATCATCATTTTTTTTTCGAAAAATAGTTTTTTCATGAAATGAAATTCTCGAGCATAAGATGATATTACCTTGACTATATACAAACAATGATAATTATATGGATATAAATTAATATATTTAGTTATATAATTTATAAATTAACATTATATATTTCTATAATAGTGGTTATTATAATTCATTAAAATGGTAGAACAATATGCTTTTAAAAAGAGGTTAAAAAAATGTGTTTTATGCCTAAACATAAATTCATACCAAAATTAGGTATAAAGATTTTTCCAATGTAATTAATTAATTTAAATATAGCTAAATAATAATTTTTAAACTTAAATACAATTTTAATCAAATTGGGACTTTATAATTACTTAATTAAATGAAAATAAATAATAGTATTTGAAAACTAAGTATTTCCGAGATTCACAAAAAAATAAAACTTTTATGAGAATTATCAAAATTTCAAACCAAGATAATTTTGCTATGTTAATTATGTTTATTAAAATATTTTTAAATTATAAAATTTCTAACAATTTAAAAAGTGATTCATAATTCCATAATCATAAAATGAAAATTCAAATAAATTTTAAAAAACATGTATTTTGAATCCTAAAATGAATTTACAAAAAAATTGAGCAATTATTTACTTATAAAATTTCAATAAATTTATAATTTTCATAATATTTATATATATATATGTTGAACTCATAGTTTTAATAATAACAAATTCATGTTTCTGATATTCTTATTGAGTTTCATATTTCTCTATAAGTATTCTATATTCTGATAAATGTGAAAATTTTATCTAAGGATGATACACCACTAAGGTTGCAACTGCCAACTTGAGAGACTATTTTCCATGACTCACCATCAGCATCAATATCTCAAAAATTATGAGATACCTCTAGGATATCACAACTCCAGATTATCATACCATTGGACTAAAATACTGACAATTTTTGACATACCTTTTTTTAAATTACTATCAGGATATCATGCCTCTAGATGAAGCACCACCAATATCATAATATCAACACAAAAATTTTGTCTACGTCCAAGACACCGCCAATGTCACACTACTAGTGTCATACCTATAGTGAGACACCACTAATATAAGCCACCTCTACTATTTCCTTCACTTATCATTTTAAATCTATAGTACTCTAATGATTATTTGGTTTGAAGTTAGTGTTATTTAATATTTTAATGATTATATATAAAATGATTGACATATAAAAATTAAGAGAGATTCTTTCTATGTAGTATGAGGTAGAATCGATTCTAGATATTCTTTTTGATGTTTCTAATAATAAAAGAGATGTACAGTCCCTCGTGCGACAAAGAAAAAAAGAGACATATAAAGAGATATATACAGATCAAAAAATATAGAAGTAGTGGAGGAATCTATTCACAAATATGAAGCTGAGATCTTGAAATCCATGAACATCCTTAGAGCTCACCTACTGGAAACATTTGACTTGGATGCTGAACTACTCCTTCACATTTGCTTCCTTCCTTCAGTCATAGAAAACGAATTTGTGAAACTCTATTTTTAGGAATATTTTCAAGAGAACCCAACCCAAGATTCATTTCCAAATCAAATCAAGAGTCACAAGTTGCATTTCAACATACCAAGAACTTCTAAAATCAACACTTGTAGATTTCCCTATTTTTTTCTTATTAATTTTTAGTAGTTAATTAAATACTTTATTTCATATATGCACATTTACTCTTGTGATAAACTGTTAGATACATGATATCTTATCAAACCACTTCTATATTTGTGACTCCCATGGAAAAGATTTGTATAGGTACTTGTGTTGCATGTTTGTTTTTACTCCCATGAATAACTATGGAAGAGGTCATGTGCGACCTGGGTAGTGTTAACTATGGTAAAACAAAATACAAGTTTTGGATCATTATGTTTATTTTATATAAACTTAATGGTGTTGGGTGATCACCATGTGGAGGGGACTAAGTCTCTACTAGAGTCTGAACTGCATGTATTCATTCTTTCTATTCTGTGTTTTAATTTTGTTTAACTTTACTTCCATCTTAAAACCGCAACATTGTTTTAAATATAAATATATATATATATATATACATTGATTGTTTATCTTAAATTGTGTTCATATATTTTTTCGATCGATTAAACTGATTTCAAATGAAAAGGTAATATTGTATATTATTCATCTAAGACAAAATCAATCTTCGAAAAATCTATAGAAATATTTAGATATATAGAATAAGACTTATTTTAAAAAACATGGCTATATTTAAACATTTTTGGGGATTTCAAAATAATCCATTTTTGATAGAATGTTTTAATGGTTTCCAAATTTATCCCCACTTGAGATACTCCCTCCGAACAATAGTTGGAACAAATGTTTTATTTCCTTTGTACTAATGTTTTTCAAATTGTTTTAAGTGCAATTTTAGTTTCACTTTAAAGATCATAATTTATGTAATTTCTAAATTTAGTTCTTTAAAATAGATAATCATCATGATGGTTTTTCTACCAACATAACACCTTTATTTAAGGTTATTAATTATTCCCAATGGAATATTAGGATACAAATGCATATAGAAAACATGGAGTTTGATATATGGTCTCATATTGACACTAAATATGTTATACATGATATATATAGAATTATATGGGATGATGCTAAAAAATTACATTATATAACTAAATACAATTAAATGAATTCCCTAAAATGTTATTTAGGAGATATAGAATTTAATAGGATTTTTGCTTGTAACACAACTTTTGATATTTTTAATACTAAACCTATTTCTGATAAGGGAACTAAAAATATAAAAAAAAAATAGTGTTAATACATATAATATAAATTATGATAATTTTAAATAAATTTTGATGATCCCATTTCTGATTTGTATATCTGGTTCGATGAGATTATTATCACAATGAGATTTCAAAGAAAACCTATATTATACAAGTATCATATTATAATACTTCTTAGATGCCTACGGGAAATATAGAGAGGAACAACATTTTCAATCATAAAATTTTGTTAAATATGTAATCTTAATGTGAAGGAGTTTATTGGGAAGCTTGATGATGTGTGATGAAGAATTATAGGTAAAATGTGAAAAATATAAGTATCCAAAAATAATGTAAATTACATACTAGACTACTACCCTTATAAAATAAAAGTAAAAATAGAAACTGATGGTACAAGATTCAAGTTCTAGTGATATTAAACCACCATTTTAAAGTGATGAGGAGATGTCTCTCCGAGCCAAAAGATTCTATAAATTTTACCAACTGAAAAAATTATTCAGAAAATCAAATTATAATGAAAACATGACAACTGATGAAAATTTGATGAAATATTGTAAGAATGATGATCATTCAAATGATGTTGTATTCTATGGATTCAAGAGGAAAGGTAACATAAAATAAGATTTTCCAAATCTTATCTAACAAAAAAATATTCCGAAAAGGATAAGAGATAAAAAATTTCATGAGGGAAACATGGGGTGCCATAAAAGATAGTACATGTGACTAAGAAGAATCACCAAAAATTAATCTAGATAGAGCCAATATGTGATTAATGAATATATTCACTAAGGTAATTGATTTACCTATAACTTCTAGTGTTTTTCATGTGTATGAGATTGATAATTATAACAATGAATAACATGATGATGATAATATGTAATGTTATGAATTGATTTAATATGGAAACATGATAGAGGATACCTCCAATTTATTAATGGATAAGTATAAAATGATAAAAAGATATAATTATTTAACTGTAAATATAAAATCTAATATGTTAATAAAAAATGAGAAAAATATCAATTTTTCAATGAAAATACTAAACATAAACTATCAAATGAAAAATTAAATATCGACTGTGAAATTTTTTTAAATGGGAGAGAGAAACTAACACAAATCATGAGAAAAATTATTTCTCCCAAATATGTTACTGGAATTGGATATGTACATGGAAAAAGAAGAATATCTAAAAGTAATTTTATTTCTAAAATAAGCCCTGAAATCTCTACTACAAATAATTTTTTAAAAGGGCCCGACAATGTTTTTATATCTAAATATTTGAAATCTATTTATAGAAAACTCATTAAGAAAATTCAGGTTCCCAAAGACTTTATTACTGATATTTTTGGACCTAACCAGATTTGGGTACAAAAATGATTTCATATTTGAAACCTTTTTGGAAAGAAAAATGGTTGAATATCTCTAGTAGAAGTCATTGGTACTTTGATAGTGGTTGTTAAAGAAATATGAAATAAAATTATTCATGTTTCAAGAGCCCTATAAAGATTTATGGAAGACATGTCACCTTTGGTGATAATGAAAAAGAAAATATCATCTGACTAGGTTAGATTTGTAACAAAATTTTTGTTTTAATTTCTAATATTTTTTATATGTATGGTTTAAAGTATAATATGATTATAATTTCTTAGTGATGTGATGATGGTTTTTATTTTATGTCTCTGAATGAATCTTGTAATGTTTTTTTTATAAATATACTATAATTTTTATTGCATTGTGAAATGGAATTGTTTATGATGTGGAATTGAATTCTTTGATTTATCAAAAAATTCATTACCCAAGTGACTTTCACAAAGAGTCATGGATTTGTAATATGATACATGGCCATTGAAATATTCTCTCTCTTTGAAAGATAACAAGGGAATTGTAAGTAAGGGATCTAAATAAGAATTATTTCCCAAATAATAAAATCTTTGAACCATGTAAAAAAGGGGAAACATCATAATGTTTATTTTAAATTATTGAATAAAGTGTCAACTTTTCAATCACTTTAGTTGGTTGAAATAATTTTTTTGGAGTTTTTACTGTATCAATTCTTAATGAGAATCACATTGTTTATGTTTTTGTAGATAATTTCTCTAGGTACAATTGGGTATAATTTCTCTAGGTATACTTGGGTATATTTCCTATTGGACGTGAGATTTAAAATCAATATTTTGAATCATTTTTGTCAAAAAATTACCACACTCATAACTTATATGCTCCTAGGACACCCGAACAGAATGGTGTTGTTGAAAGAAGAAATAGAACCTTATAAGAGAGACCCTAGAATATTCCAAATGAATATGACCTCCCAATATATATTTTTGTAGAAGCTATCCATACATTATTATATATCATCTATAGAGTTTTGTTCAGATATATCCTTAAGAAGACCCCTTATGAGTAGTGGAGTAATAGGAAACATATGGTTAATTACATAAGAGATTTTGGTTTCAATGTCATTATTTTTTAATCTATGGATAATCTAGAAAACATTTCCTGTAAGAGTGATGAATGAATTTTCCATGGATACTCAATCTATATGATAACTTATTGATATTTCAATAGGAAGGCCCAAACTCTGGAAGAATCAATCCATGTCAAATTTGATGGAAATGATCCATATGAGATTAAGTCCCCTTTATAAAATATTGAGGATGATTTATCTTCTCTAAAATTAAACAAACAATTATTAGCCTTTCCTATCAATCATGGATAAAAATAATCCAGTTCATAAGAATTTCAAGGACATCCATAACCTTAACCAGAAAAAATAGAAGTAACCAGTACCACTTTCTATAGAGCTATTAAAACTGTTATGTTCCTTCCTTTAGAAGCTATTGTAAGTGATATAAATAGAGGAATAGAAACTATATATTCTATAAGAATCATTTTTAACATTAATAAATACTTTCTTTTCATGAACCTAAGAACATTAATGAAGATATTAATGATGGATTTTGGGTAATTTTAGTGTAAGAAGAATTGATTCAATTTGAAAGAAAAAAAGTATGGGAACTTGTAGTTAAGCCAAAGGAAACCTTGACTATTGGAACAAAATGGGAGTTTAGAAATAATTTTTATGTATAAGGAACTATAGATATAGATACGGATAGAAATGTTGAAAAATGATATATTCAGGAATTAGGGATTGAATATGAGGAAACCTTTCACTTATAGCCCAAAATGAATCAATAAGAATATTTCATTATTTTATATCATATTTGTATTTCCAAAATTATAAAATATATATCAAGAGTGAATTGTTAAATTTTTTTTGTAGTTGAGGATGTTTTTCATAACAACCCCTGGTTTTCAAAACCCTCATTTTCCAAATCATGTATTTAAATTTTCTATATCCTTATATTGTTTAAAATAAGCTCATAGATCATGGAATGATAGGATCAACAATTTTTTAATTTTAAAAGGTTTTTTAAAGGAATAATTGACACTTCTATTTTTATAAGGACAATTTAAAAATATGTATTACTTGTAAAAATTTGTGTTGTTGATATTATTTTTGGATCTTCAAATATTTTTGTACTAAATTTAATAAAATAATGAAAAATGAATTTGAAATGAGTTTAATGGTGAAAACATATTCTTTCGTATAATTAATATATTTCTAGATAAATAAGGACTTATTTTAAATAAATTTAAATATAAAAAATATCTTCTAAAATTTATTAACATGGATGACACCAAGAGTGTTGATACTCTTATGAGTACTAACTGTTTTTTTATTCTTGATGAATCTGGAAAACAAGTTTATCATACTAGTTACATATGTATGATTAGAATCCTTTTCTACATTACTTATATTTAACCAAATATTATGTCCACTGTGTGTATGTTTCCTTGTTTTGAAGAAATCCCAAAAGATTCACACCTTGTTTTTGTTAAAAAAATTCAAATACTTCAATTATACAAGAAATTTAGGATTGTTTTACCCAAGACAACATGAATTTAACACATTATATTATTTTGATACTCATTTTGGATGATTCAATCAAGATAGAAAAACAATATATACAACATAATATTTTTAAGGCAATTCTATAGTATCATGGTGTAGTAAGAATAAAAATTATATTGCATTTTCTAATTGTGAAGCTGGGTACAAAGCTGCAGGAAGTTGTCGTGATGAAATTTTGTGTATAAAACACACTCTAATAGAATATGTATATCAATTCTGACATGTCCCCATAAATCGTGACAACACAAGTGTTATTAAAATTTCTAATAATTTCATTTATTATTCGTTAAAAATAATATTGTTGTAATAAATGACTTTTTTATAGACCATTTTCAAAAAGTAGATATCAATATTGAATTTATTAGCAAACAACATCAGTTAGATGATATTTTTACTAAGATTTTGAATTATAATCTAATGAATTATATAAAAAATTATTTTGGAATGATAAATTTCAGTTAATTTTAGTCCTCTATGTCATACCTTCGTAATTGACACACTGTTGTGATGAAACAACATTGGTCATGTCATGTCTCTATATATTTCATGTTGTTGGCTATATTATTATATTGTCTTGTCATACCATAGCTATGTCACATTGTTTTATTTCATTCCTTTTAAAAATTTTACATTTGTTGATATGTTTTGTACAATTGGTTTATTTCTCTCAGTTTATATTATATAAGTAACTCAATGAGTATTTTTACTCGGATTAAAGATTTTATTTATAGTATTATATGAATTTTATAATACATAATATCAAAAATGATATTAAAATGGCATAATGTATATTTCCAAAATAACATGAGCCCCACACGATACTCTTATATATCTCTTTATCCTAATGAAACCCTTTCATATATCGTTTTTGAAGCCTTCTCCTTACTCCCAACCAAGTCTATCGAGACATTCTAAATGCTACGAATGAAGTGTGATTTTGATTTTTCTCTTTATCATTCTAAATCATTAATGAAACAGAAAAAGGAACCCATCTTTCCTTCCCTAGTTTTTCCAATAAACCCTGATCTTTCCAATCGAATAGTTATTTTGGAAAAGGTAGTAAAATACAGTTGGTTTTTGTCGAGAAATTATCCTATTTTGAATGTTCTATGATATCAATGATGGTTAGATTATTTTTCATCAAATAATTGGACTTTATATCTTCATATTATTCAATATTTTTCCAATATGTAGAGTTTTTATTGAATAGGGTGGAAGAATATTGGATGAGATCAAGTGTTAATGGTCAAAAATTGATCTTTTCTTAAAAATAGTTTGTCGAATGATTGGGAGTTTCTCAAGAAGTAAATTATTATGATCATCATAGAACTCACCTTGATGATTGTGACATCTTTTTGTATGAAAATTCTCATGAATAAATAACTGATGATGGGAACGTTATAAGACTTGTATATTTAGAATAGAATATAGAGTTCATATTGTTCTTTATGTTTATTCAACACATTCTCTTCCCCAGAAAATGTGATTTTTCCACCTTGAGATATCATGATTTTTATTTGATATGTGTTATTAAAAGAAATATAAAGATACACATGTGTTAATATATCATTGTTTATCTATGTGATATGTTAAAACCCTCTTTATGCTTTTACTCCTCGATTTAACAAAAATTTATTTCAGCCTTGTTAGAGGTAAAAGGTATTGTCTTAAATGATGAAGATACAGTCATTAACTGTGATGGATTATATATCTCAAATGTAATCTTTTCAAGGATGAAAATTAGTTGGAACCCCTTGAAGAAACAGTGGGTAGGAAATGTTTGGAAGTTGTATGTTGAGTTTAACCTTGTGGATCATCCAAAAGGACGAAGGGATGTAGTTGATTTGCATCTAGTACCTGATAAAGTAGTGGAATTCTCAGGAAGATGATGTTTTTTATGAATATGTTGAAACAAAAGAATTTATTCTTGTTGGATGTGATCCATATTTTTCTCCCAAATCCACTAATATTACCTATAGAGCTCCTAGTCTACCTAGGTGGCATCCAAAAAGATAAAATCTTATGAAAAGTGATAATGAAAGGTCTGATGTCTTAGTAGAGGAGAAATATAAAAGATCCATATCCGTAAAATAAGATAATGATAATTAGTAAGAAAAAGAAGAATATTATGTTAATGGACGTGATGATGAAGAATATGACCAAATTGATGCTAGAGTCTCAATAAAAATATCAGAAAAGGATATGCCTTTAGGTGTTAAGGATGCATTTTTTAAGGGGGAGTAATCCCCATCCATTGAAATTTTTAATGGAGTTCCACATGTTGATGAAGACATGGATAGTTATTTTTTCCATAGATCAAATTTATTTGGATCTTTTTGTGCTAGGATATATATGTGTTATAGCTACTGTGGAAAAACATGTTGGTGAAAAAGTGAAAAATGAGCATATTGATGAAGAATTAAGAGATAATAAACTTTTTAGTTTAAATATGGATAAGACTCCAATGGTTGATAATGTGGAAAAAAATCCATTGATGTTGTTTAACAAGGTGATGCTCATATTCCTGATGTACCTTCTATTGGTACCTAGTTATAATTCCCTAGAGCTGTTTTATAGTTTATACCTGAGCAGAGTTCATATGATCTAAAATATTCAATGATGGTTATGGTTTACCTACAATTGTGTTCCCTTCTACCACATCTCTCAAGTATTTCCTAATGTTTATAGGAGATTGGTTGATACCATGTATGATAAAATAAGAATGTTCAGTGAAATTTTACCATGGTGTGATAGACCTAAGGTTAAATATTAAAGTGATATTATGGTATCATTGATAGGTCTAGTATAATTTGATGGTTTTTTAAATAGTCATCTTCTATCTGAATCCCTACAAAAGAACCTTCTGAAGAGCTTACTTTGGTTTTAGTTGATGTAGTCACTAAAAGTGACTTGGATGATTTTATAATGTTTTTAATATCTGATTTAGATAAAAATGTTATGAATTGGCCTCTATAAGATAATTGCACCTGTTTAAAAGATGAATGGTACATATTTTATTTTGTTATTCATCATATTTATGATATAGATATTGAGAATATGTGGATAAGTGGTGAAAATGAATCTCTCATGTTTTTTGATGTAGAAATGAAATGTGTTTTTACTGATTCTGTGGACGGTATCCTTAAATTTCTTGATGCAATTTCATCTCAGACATTATTTTATGTCATGGATCTTCCTCCAGTGTTTGATGTTGATGTCATCTGATAAGATCATAGACATGAAGTTACATATGCCTCTAGTGGTCCCTCAAGTGGAGAACTTTTTATTCATTTAAAATTATATAGATTTTTGATAAATAAAATAATTACGGTCATATGATAATTTAGAACTATTCAATTGATATGTATACTGACAGTGAGACTATTACCAAGTCCATAATGTTATATCTCTCTTGGTTTTATACCCAGAAGTCCATGGATGCTAATTTCAAATTATTAGATGAAAACCTAAGAATGCCTCTTGTGACTCAATATTATAATGAACATTCTCTACAACTAAAGGCAATGACCTAGTGTTGAATCGTTTTATGGAAGATAATATAGATTTCTTTAGTGTGATGGATAAGTGTGATGAAATCCTAAGGTATTTAATCATGCTCATGAATTTGTTAATTCATGTTCATGGACAAGATTTGGTTGTTTAGGAAGCTTTTATAATTAGCAATTAGTTTTCTCTTATACTAGGAGTTTCTCGAGACCCATTAGGACCTTTACCTACTCATTTCGATCCTTTTAAAATGTCTTATAATCACGAAATAAGTAAACTCTATCCAGGTGTAATTATGGAAAATTATCCTCGGATTATAATGGGACTATCTTCTTGTGTTACTTGTATTTTCCCTAGAGCTAATCCTACTACCGTGGATACAGATAAAGAACAAGCCAATATTAAAGGGAAAGAACCAATAGACCCCTTTTCTAAAACATGATCCTTTATTTTGTTGTATTAAACATTTTTTCGTTGATGGTACATGGGATGTAATAATTGTGTGGTTATAATTTGGATTCCTCTGCTGTAACTTATTCTAAAATTCAAGTTTTTTCTAACATTTTTCATTACCTTGTTGATACACCCACAATGGGGAGAATTTATTGTATATTGAAATCCCTATAGACATTCTGATGTATTACAGTATTGTTTCTATATTATCTTTGATACTAGTAGTTCTTAATAAAAATTCTTTAATCATTATATTCTTAAACTTATCATGGTTACATACTATTTATTCTTTTTCTTTGAAACTATTTATAATTACTAGGAATTTAATGTTATATTTTATTCTATCATGGATATTCTGTTTAAAAGTTTGTAATAATTTTTATCCCTTGATTTTTGGTTATAAAAAAATGGTGAGATTGTTGACCTCTTAGTTTTATTGATCACAAAATCATGTTTCTAATATAATTATTGAGATTTATGTTTCTATGCATATATTCTATATTTTGATCTCGGGGAAATTTTTATCTAAGGAAGAGAGACTATTGAGGTTGGCACTACCATATTGAGACATCATTGTCCACGACTCATCGCCATCATGAAAATATCTCTAAGTATGATATACCACCAAAATATCACACCACCCGATAATCATATTGTTGGACTAAAATATTGAAAATGTCTTAGTTAATATTTGTCGACATACCATCAGGATATCTATCTACCCAATGAAGCACTACTAATATCATACCATCAACACAAAATCTTGGAAAAGTTTAGGGAACCTCCCATGTCACACTACCATTTCCATACTACTAGTAAGACACTGCCAATCTAAGACATCGATACAACTTCCTTAACTTATCTTTTTTAAACTTATAGTATTATAACAACTATTTTTATTGAAGTTAATGATATTTACAATTTAAATTATTTCCTCTTAAATGATTGATAATGTTCATCAAATAATTTTTTCCGAGTATGTAATATGAGGTATCAGTTGTTCCAGATAATATGTTTTCTTCTCCTGATAATAAAAGAGTAGTACACTCCCTCATGTATCGAAATGAAAAAGAGATATACAAAGAGATACATACATATTGAAAAAGTTAGGATAAATGGTGTAATATATGAATAAACATGAATTTGATAGCTTTAATATCCTGAACACACATAAATCAAACCTAAAGAGAACATTTGACTGGGAAGTCGAACTACAATTTCACATTTTCTGTTTTCCTTCAGTCATAGAATAAGAGTCTGCAACACTCTGTTTCCTTGAATATTTTCATGAGAATCTGAATCAAGAATCAATGATGAATCAAATAAAGAGTCATAATCTCGATTAAAATATACTGATCACTTCAAAAATAAACTCCTATAAATTTCTATGTTCTATTTATTTCATATTACTTTGGAGTTGTGTGTGATATTCTCTATTTCATATATAAATATTGTCTCCTGTGATAAATAAAAAGACACTAAATATATTCTCAATCCTAATTTATATCTATTACTCTAATAGATAAGATTGGTAGGTTCCTTATGTAGCATGTTTTTTTGTACTCCCATGAATAACTATAGATGAGGTCGTGTGGGACTTGGGAAGAGCTAACTATTGTAAATCGCAATCCAGGTTGTGTATTATTGCGTTTATTTTATATAAACAGTCTGGTGGTAGGTCATGACGATGTAGAAAGGAATATGTATACACTTGAGAATGAACTACATGTATTCATTCTCTCAGTGGTGTGTTTTAATTTTGTTTTACTTGATTTCCTCTTTAAAACTAAAACACTGTTTAAACCATAGAAAATATGTATACATTGATAGTTTATATTAACTTTTGTTTATAAAGTATTTCAATCAGTTAATTAATTTCAAATGATTGATTAAAATTATAAATTATTTATCTGATACCTAATCACTCTTAGATAAATCTATAGAAATAAAGAGATCTATATCATAATATATATTTTGATAAACTAGGTTGTGTTTAAAAATTTGAGGGATTTCAAAATAATACATTTTTTATAGAAATTTTTATTGGGTACTCAATTCACCCCCTCTTGATATGATCACTCTGACCAACAATATATATATATATATATATTAATTAATTTTATTAACCATATTCACACCCATCAATTCAACCACATGTTTGTGACAATAATTTTTAAAAATATATTTTTTGGGTTATTTATGATCGATGTTTTTGATTCCAATATAGTAAAAAAAACAATGTTATTCTTTTGAAATAATCGAGGATTAATATTCCATGAGATATCAAATAGGTAAAATTATTTTAAAATAAATATATTTTAAATTATTGGGGCGTTACATTCTCCCCAACATAAACAAATTTCAACCTCAAAATTTCAAAATTACCTTGGAAATCAGTTTTTTAAAAATAGGAAATTAATCAGTTGAAGACCCACATCACAATTTTTTTAAACAAAACAATATCATGATAAGAGATAAAGGGATGTATGAAGGTCATATATAATAAATCATAAATTTCATTCCATGTTGGATAACATTGGTGTGAATTAGGTATATGGATATAAGAGAAAGGTATAAATAATTACGGAGAGTGATTAAGATCATTGATATTTAGAAAGTTAATGATCAAGAGATATTTAATGAACATAAATCCATAAACATGTGACGAGTTAAAAGACTATTGATCATCATATTTGAAATTAATAGGATAATTTTTTTAATACCTTTTTCATAATGTTGGCGAATAATTCTGATATTTAATAATATAATGAAAATATACTTACATGGTATTTTTCTATTTAAGAATAATAATTTAATACTTTAGTTTTTTATTGGATCTATTTCATATTCATATATTATTTAAATAAATGAATATCCAAATTTAATTTTTTATCCATCTAAAAATAGAATATTCATTTAACATATCATAAGATCTATAAATGAGTGAAACATATTTCCATCTATTTCTAAATATTTACAAAAACCATAATAGATAGAATAGGTTAATATAAAGAATTAATATCTAACCCTCAATAGTTACATAGATCATTAAACATAATATATATCCATACTTTTTTAAGTAAAAATATTGCAATATTTACTAGGACATCAGTTAATCCAGTGGTGGGATCAATACCCTTGTCAACCTTCGATTATGGGATTAAGACCCATGACCTTACTATATGCATGGGATTATCTACAATCATTAAAGATGCCTTTTTTCCTTGATATTATTATTATAATTCCTTTAATATTCGAAAATTTTAATAGTACGTCATTACCTCAATAGCAATGATAAGATTATCCTTATAGGTTACCAATACCTTTAAACATAGGTCAACAAAATATAAAGTCATTCTTCATTAAATATATTTTCCACTAAAACAAATACTAAAAAATGGGAGGTATTATCTCAAATGACTCAAAAAATATCCTTAATATGGATTTATCCCATCACATTCACTATTAACATCATTCCTTATAGTTCCATTTTTTGACTAAAACTAAAAATTATTATGTTAGCATCAAAATTTATAGTGGTAAAACCAAATAATCATTTATAACAAGTCTCAATCATGACTCATTATTTTCAATCTAAGACACATTATGTTTAATCTATGTCATTAAATTTAGTCATATATTAAAATACTAGATAATAGTTTATAAAGGAAATGTGAATTATCCTCAAGATATCCCCTATGAGGGTCAAATAAGGCACATAGTAAGGGCCATTTTTGTGAAGTAGTTGATCATAAAATCAAATACTAATCTACAATTTTTGGGGTTATTAACCCAATGTAAAATTATTCTAGAACCATGTCAACTTTTAGTATCTGTATGGTGATTTATTTCTTAAAGAAACCATATATTTTAATATTAATAAAACATTAATACATTATCCTATAATTGTCCTCAAAGTCAATCATAGAATTATGTTATATAATCTATGATTTATTAACCCTAGTTCCCAATGTTGATACTAAATTAAATCTAATAAAAACTATAAATTCCTCGACCCCAGTTTCCATAGCTGGTGGTTACTCTATTAAATTTGTGCTAGATACAATAAATAACATCCCAAATGACTGAATAGTTTGTTTAGTGTTGGTAAAACTAAATACACTTGGGATTCCCATATTGTATTTAAATAGAAAAACTACACCATAATTTTTTTTATTATATCATTATTCCATATATAATATCCATATGTATCATTCACAGTAATGTTTTAGGATTCTTCTAAATGGATACAAAATATAGGTGAGATCATATTCTCAGTAATATTTATGTAAAACAGAATCTATCATGAATAAATATATCATAATCAATAATGGATAATAAATATGTAATGGTAAATATCTAAAAATATATTCCATTTACTCAATAACTTGAATCCCATGATTATGAAATGTATAATCAATATGGATATGTAATTGTCTAAACACACATTACATTTAATTAATAATAATGACTCATCTCTCAATGATGTAAATGATTAATATTTCATGTCATGATCTCAAGAATCATGATACCTTAACTATTAAGACTTTTTACCAAGATAGTTTAACGGATAGGTAGGTACACACTAGAAACACATTTAAATTAGTCTATCCAACTGATTCATCTAATAGCACTATTGATGCCTCCAAGGGATATCTATATCTGGGATACATCAATATCAACATGACCAATTCATTCCTCATATGTTGAATGATCGATTTAATTAATGACCAATATTTCTTATAAATAAATATTTATACTGAATAAAGAATATGAAACATAAATATTTTCCCAATCAATCAAACAACATTCAAAGAAAAACACCTTCTATTGAAATGATATATTTTTTGGGAAATAAGAATATCCCTAAGAGTTGAATTGAATATTTTGGGGAAACATAATTTCCAATGAAATATTATCCCAAGAAAGTAATTGATCATTATATTTTTTACAATTACAATAAAAGAGAGGTTTTAAAATCTTTTTGACCTATTTGGTAACATTAAAATTGTATCACCTTGAAATAATAACACTAATTCGAAACTTATTCATCATGATAAAATATGTATAAATTTTCATTGTATCTAAGTGGTTATATATACACAACCTAAAAGTGAATAGGTTCATATTAAAGAAATACTACCATAGATCTGGGAGGGGGATACAAAGAAAAAAGGAACATCTATAACACCTATATGGACTCAGTGAGACTGGAACATGAGACCTTGCGTGAGACCCCTCAAAGGGGTGAACACTATATTAACAAATATATCTTATATTAAAGGGTAATTTAGATGAAATAGGATACAAATTTAAAAAAATATTAATAAATACCACTAAATAGAGGAATATATCTGTATTTTTATGTAAACAAACTATGAATAAGTATAATAAATTATTTTAAATATTTAATTAAATTTATATGGCCCATTTAAAATTAATTTGGTTTTTAAAAGAAAATGTTTCCAAAATAAAAATGTTTTCGCATGACAATCCTTATATAGATCATAACATTGATATGAGAATTAATAAATGTGGTGATTGTGTGATTAAATGTAAATAAAAATAGTAAAAGTTGAATTAAAACATAAAATAATATAAGTTCATAACACATAAAATTTTATAATAATGATGTTTAAGAAGTAATATAACCTAATGGAAATATATTTTATTATGAAATTCATTTTCACTTGGTAACATTCATGTTAAATCCCCTTGAATAAAATAATTCAAATAGAAACATAAAAGAACATTATGTTTTAAATGATTACTTATATTACATGTAAAATGGGATGTACATACACCATATAAATAAAATTAGGTGAATAACAATATAATATGCCTTAATGAAAGGAAATTGAGACAAAATCCCAAACCCCATGCTTCATTTTGGATAAATTCACTTTAAACTCAAGAATTTTTTTTTAAATTTTTTTATTAACTTATACCAGAATAATATAAATATTATTATTTCATTTATGCTCCTTTTATAACACTATATAACTCATTTGTTAATAATCATTCATTATTACTATTTCCTTGGGTATTAACAACCCTATTTTCTCATGCATGTTTTTAAGTAAATGTTCTAATCTTTTTATATGGGATATAGATATATCATCTTTTGAATGATAATAATATTATAAATATCATATTTATTCAGTAAATTTATATTTAAAACCATTCATGTATGTTATATATAGAAAATGATTCATATATCATTGTGGAGATAGTAAGTCATATATACGCATGATCGATGATGTAATTACTTAATGGGTGGAAAGGTAAAGAATTGGGCAACATATTAATTTTATATAATCACTATCATTTTTTTAAAGGTTGGGGCCGAAACCTCAATTTATTATTTTAATGAAAAGACCTCATTATACTGGGTTGAGGGTGACCCATTACAAAGCCCGAAGTCCTAAGGCCAAGTGTCAGAATACAATGCTTGAGAGCCCATTTTTTGGCCCAAAGGACCCCTCGGTGAACAGTACTGCTACAGTACCCCTACAGCTACAGTTTAGCCGCTGCTACAGTTCCTTCTACAGTACCCAGGAAATTCTCCCTTGACCAGATTTGATCCTGGGTCTTTTGGATTCCAAGTAGGAGCATATACCACTAGGGAACATGCTCTTTGACATATAATAACTATCATTTAATATATATATATATATTATATTAAATAAATTTATCCTTATTATCTTCCATGTAATCCTATGTGAAAAATGAATCATGTTTTTCAAGAGGTGGTAGTCCATCGTATTGATGAGAGACATTATCACATTTTAAACCGAATGGATTGTTAGAAGGTGAATATAATAATAAAGTCTAATAAGTATAATTAAATCAAAAATATTATATATATATATATCCATTAGATACACCATTATATCCAACTGTGGTAGGTGTTGATGGGAATCATGTTAAATCGATACATGTGGCGGTAGTCCACCATGCACACCAAAGATGTCTTTGTTTCCCATTTGCTGGAGAATAAGATATAATTTTTTTCCATCAATAAAATAACAAAATATTATATTAGAGATAATGTTGTTATTATATTTTTTTAAGAAATTATTTATGGTTTTGAAGGAATAATGATAAATAAAGATCTACCTTAAGATGATTAACTTATCATAGTGAAACCTCTTTCAGATCCCCTCATGAGGACACTAAGCTTTTTGTTTTTGATGAAAAATGTATATAAAATTTGGTTTGGGTATTGGAATTACGAAAAATAAATTTTATTGTGTTGGATTTTTCACATTAGTTATTTATAACTGATATGAAAAAGTAATGTATATTATTTTATCACCTCAGGTATAGGATAATCGAAACAAAAATTAATGTATCATTATTTTCATATTGGTTATTATATAACTGATGAGATAATTTGGGTTTTTACATTGATTATATATAATAACTGACGTGATAATGACAATCTATTTTTTTACCACGTCAATTTCTATATATTAAAAGTGATAAAGTAGAATTTTTTTTTCACATCAGTTATATAATAACTAACATAATATATCATTTAAAATGTTATGAATTTATGATTTGAATTATTTCGATGTTATTCGATCAGGAATAATAAAACTCAGTTCTTTCATGGGTGGAATCCTTAACATCGTTTCATCAGTCCAGTGGCCTCCAATCTCAGTTTTCCAACTTCATGGATCCTCATTTTTTCAAAATATTCGATCTGCTGGTCTCTCAGCTCTCATGTAATCCTTACACACCTCTCATTCAATAAATCAATGTCATGGAATCCATAACTCTTCGTTTTTATTATGATTATTAAAATCTGACATTACTATATTATTTAGTTGAATTTTTTGTGATTTTTTATGATTTTTGTTTATAGATATTATTTCCCAAGTATTAAGGAAGTTATATTTATTTTTATTATTTTATTATTGTGCATATTTTTTAGTTTATTATTTTTTTCCATCCCTTGTTATTTTATATTATCATTATTCCAAAAATTTATCTATATTTTATTTAATATTGAAGTAGTCAAACAAGCCAATTATTACTTATTGGTAATGAATAAGGATAATAATTTTCAAATGGTATAATTTGATGTTTCCATATATTGTAGAAGCATGTGTTGGTCCTATATCCAACATATATTTTATAGGATTCAAAAACTCATTTGAAATGTAAAAGATGTAAATTTTTTGACAAAAGAAAATTTTATGACAAATGAAAATTTTATGACAAAAGATTTTTTTAATAATGAATTATTCAAACAAGCTAATTATTACTTGTTGGTCATGAATAAGAATGAAATATTTCAAATGGTATAATTTGATGTATCCATATTCTGTAGAAGCAAGTGTTGGTCCTATAACCAACACAGATTTTAGAGTATTCAAAAACTCATTTGAAATGTACAAGATATATATATTTTAAATTCTTTACACACATTTATTTTTATGATTTATTAGTTATATTTATACATATATTTTATTT
Source organism: Viscum album (assembly GCA_963277665.1). Taxonomy (NCBI): domain Eukaryota; kingdom Viridiplantae; phylum Streptophyta; class Magnoliopsida; order Santalales; family Viscaceae; genus Viscum; species Viscum album. The sequence continues at coordinate 696,878,807 of OY728157.1, forward strand.
TTTTCTAGATTTTGTTATTATACTTTTCAAATACAAATTTTTTTAAAAAATATCAATGTTTTGTTACTTTCAAATTATAAAATCTTTTTTATAAATTTATACCTTATTTGACTTTAATAATTTATTCTCACTTTTATCAGCACTATATTACTTTGAAATGATATTTATTTTAGATATTTTTTTAGATATTCTATGTTGGAATATGAAACTTCTAATAAGTGATGAATATGAGGAATGCATTGATGATTTTTTGTAATTTGATAAATGAAATTATTGAAAAAATAACATATTTTTTCCCATGCCTGAACTATTCAAATATGAATGTGTTCAAAGCCAAAGAGATCCAAGATCATTTAATTTTTAATAATTTTGAATCATAGTTACATACCATGGATTTTGTGTTGTGATACTAGGAAGAATTTATAATATATTAATTATTAGGCTTTGCAACATGATAACTCTGATGAAATAGAAGAAATTATTTGGGATATTAAAATAGTTAAATCGAGAATGAATTGAAAATTGGGCATCTATATGGTGATGCTAAAAAAATGTATATCTAGGTTGATCGGAATTTGTATTTTATTATTTGTGTAAAGACTAGTTAAATTTAAGGTTAAATATGTTTGGAGTGACATGAGTTTTAAAAAATTTCTACATTTATTGATTTTTTTTCATAAAGACAATTTTATTCATGTTTCACATTATAATGTTGAGAAAACACGATGATAATTAGGATTCAGGTACAAAAAATACTTTTTTTTGAATGAATGTGTTCTATATTAAAAGGAATATAAACTGCCATAAATGTGTTCGGGATGTGAGATGCCACAATATTTGTTAAGAGAAAAATTACATAACAGTTTAGCAGTTAAAAAGACTCATTGAATATCATTTTGGTATCTTCCTATAATTCCTTTTGTGGAACAATTATTTTCAATTTCACATGATGAAAAAGTTTAATCTGGAATAAAGATGAGCATATATTGGATGAAAAATTAATTAATCTAGCTAATTTTCCATATTGAAAGATAATTGATCATAAGTTTCATACTTTCAGAAATAAATTTAGAAATATAATACATGGACTCTTTACATATAGAATGAATCCGTATTGAATACTTTATAGAAATCATATTTCATGACCTTATTTATTTTTAATTTACAACTTATCTCCTGAATTTTGTATGATTCAAAAATATGCCATGTTGAGTTTAATGATATCTAGACCAAAATAGCCCAAAAATGATATTGATGTATTCTTGTCACCATTAGTTTATTATTTTAATCTCTCATAGGAGGATGTTATTAGAATGTATGGTTTTTATAAAATGGAATATTTTCAATTGCATGTAATGATTATGTTCACTATAAATGACTTTCTAGTGTATAAAATGTTTTCTGGATAGAATGGTAAGTAGATTAAATCATATCCAATTTTTGAACAATAGACTTCATATTATCAACTAGAAAATAGAAGAAAATATAATACATGGTTCATCAAAATGTTCTTTCTATAGATTACTCTAATTGAAGGTCAAAATATTCATTCAATTTTACACAATAATATAATATTTTTACAAAACCAATACCCACTAATCAATATTACAAGAGGGTAAAAAAACCTGATGTGACGTTAAGAAAGAAAATTAAATCCGATAATTATAGAAAAATGTAGATGAAACAGTCAATATTTTTTTGATCAACCAAATTAGAGATATCATAAAAGCATTACATTGGTGTCTTGAATGTGGTGAATAATATCTATGAAAACATTATTAGAACATAGTTAGATATTAAAGCAGAAACTAAAGATAAGTTGGATGCAACATTGGAATCACTCTCATTGAGAATATGTTTGGAGGTAGATCCCACTCCTGATATAAGGAAAACATTTAGGTCCCTGACATATCATACATTATCCTAGAAGGAGAAAATTATATTTTTCAATGTGTAAATGATATCAACTTTCTGTAGGTTTATTATTCACACTTAATTTTTCTCTTTTAAGGATTTGATGTCGACAATAATAAAATCTCTTGATTGTGATGTCATGATGCAACAAATAATATCAGTTTTATTGCATGGAATATTTCACATCCATTTCAGAATGACTATAATAACAGTGTTATATTTTTTCAATTGATTTTTTAATGAGGTGATTTATTGTAATTTTTTTTACAATTTGGAAAAATATATTTATACATTGTCAATTGGAAATATATTTTAATCAATATTTATTTTTTAGATAATGGTGTATTTAATTGTAAATTTTGTGTGATAAATAATGCATTGTAGACTTATATATCTAATATGGATATATCCTTTTGAAAGGTTTATGAATACATTGCAGGGTTATATTAAGAATTCTTATCAAACTGAAGCCTCTATTGTTAATAAGTATAATTTTGAGTGGGTAATGGGGTTTTTACATGCTACTTATCTACATTGGAGCACATTGGTTAGAGTCTATCTCACCATGAGCCAATTAATTATGGGGGAAATGGGATCTATGTCTTCAAAGTCAAATCTTTGATAGATGAATAGATAAAAAAGCTAAATTTATACAACTTTAAGTACTAAAATGATGTTAAACCATATATATAACATTGTACATTAATTTTTTGAAATAATGTTATCCAATGAATAATGATATGTGGATTTTGAATGAACATAACAAAACTTATTTTCCATGGTTTTAAGAGACTGTTCTTTGTAGATAAGATTCATCAAAAATATAAAAATGGTTAGTTAGTGGTCTATGTTTAAAAATGATAACATGGTCTGGGTATGAAAGTAATGTATATATATTTCTTATGAAAAATAATAATAGTAGAAGTGAAATTTAAAAGAGTATTGTATTAATATTTGGAAAATCAATTCATTTCCCTTGTTCTAGAGAAAAAAACAAATGTCCAAATTAAGTGAATATTATTAATACATTAAATAAATATGGGAGGTTTATTACATTAAATTTCATATCCTAGTGTTTAACTAAAAATGATTTTTACTAAAAACAATGTGAGGAGAGATGCATATGGAATGACACTCATTCATCTGAACATATTAGAACACAATGTTTATCCTTTTATAATGTAATCACATGAAGAAAAATTTATGTTCTTGATCAATAAGATAAGTAGTGGAAATTATTTTATAAGAAAAAAACAATATTTTGGTGATGATAAACATGACGAAGATGTTGATTTGTGTGAAATCCCTACACCCATTTAATAATTAATAGATTATATTGATGAGCACGTTAAACGCATGGTTTGTAACTTAAAGATTGATCATGATGAAAGATTTTGGGGGAAAATACATTAGTGAATTTCTAATATTATCGGTCATAACACATCTTCATTTCACATCTACTTTTTAAAATTTCATAAAATGTTAAATATTTTAATTTTATTTTACATATTAAAACAAATAATCTATATAATATGTTAAATTATTTTTTATTTGTTTTTTTAGTTTACCATGTTTACCCTTACTTAAATTATATAATAATTTATTTTCGTAAAATAAAATTATTTTAAATATAAATTGATAAATAAAAAAATATTTTATAATGGTATATTGAAACAACATTGTTTTTTAGTATAAAATGATTTATTAGGTGGGGCAATTTTTACTATTCACAGACTATTTATGGATTTTTTTATTCGTTTACATGAAACCTAATATCTTATTACTATTATTATCATTTTAGTTAACTTTAAAAAAATATTAATTAAAATGTTCTATGTTTAATTTAGTTTGATTTTTTTGATAATTTTACATTTTTTATTTAGTACTGTAATTGTTAAATTTTTATATTAATGTATTAATTTTTTTGGTTAATTTGATTTGTAGGATAATAACGAATTAATAAACGGACACACCACATACCTCTGGAGGTAATCATAATCATACCTTTGGTGATGAATGTTCACATTATACTCTTGACGATCTACATCATTCACTTAAATGTATATTTAATCCCAGAGGGCCTAAGAAGAAATCGAGGGTTGGAAAACATTGAGACAAACATTTACCAAAATTATATATTTCCCATAGCCATAACCAAAGAATACTGGTTGAATCTGATGATACTGATTTTCCTAAAGGACCTAATTCAAAACAATTTAACAGTTTTATATCAGTTCAATCTAAAAGCATAGCCAGTATTTTGATTGATGATTGGTGAGGTGTTGAACAATTTCCACTATATCAACAGTGTCAGAAATTTTTTGTAAGATAGATTGATATATTGATATTTATATTTAAATTTTTATAGTAATATATGTTTCCCACTTATTATTATATGTTATCTGATATACCTGACACTAGAGGAGTCAGGAGGAAATGTTTATCATTGGATTTTAAGAGATGGAGGGATTTAAAATCAACCCTCAGAATAGATTTCATTTTTGGAAATAAGAAGCATTGTAAAAAATGTGATATATATCCCTTTATTGATGAAGACACATGGAAGAAATTTATTGAATGTAGAAGACAAGAGGAGTTTCTGTAAAGTAGAATGTTACATTTTTAGATGTTTTTTAGGTTAATGATCTTGTTAATGATTTATTAATGATTTTTTATTATTAATTTACAAAACTCTATGATATATCATTAAGATCACTAATCTAGAAATATAAACCATTATAAATTATCTTGGGGAAGGTATACATTTTTAGAAGAACAAATGATGAATGAAAATTTTCCCAAACTAATTGTTGAGTCTTCATGCTCTACAGAGTTTACCCCTTCACCACTTAGATAGACATAAAAAATATAATATGGTGTAGTAGATCAAAAAAAATATATAATATAGAAGAGTATAGGGTTATATCTGAGGGGATTTTAATATTTTTACATTATTTATTTATTTAGGATAATTCAATAATATATATGTTTTAATTCATTAATGGATTCCTCAAATAATTCATATAGTATTCTCTTGAGGATAGAAGAACACAAGGGGTATTTAAATCTTAAGGTATGCAAGATATTTTAGGTACCACATTGGGGAATACAAAAAATATAGTTCATGTATAATGATACATGATTGGTGTATTGGTGAAAAACATGTTACAATGTTTTTAATATTTTGCAATATATGTTGTTTATAAAAAATTAGAATATTTAGTGTCATATGTTCAGGTTATTCATGTGATTATGGAGGATAGGATAAAATATTTGGTACAATCAACGTTTCCTGACATGAAAATATAGTTTTAGACTACTCCTCCACATCCACTAGCAGGTCTGATTCCTCCACCTTCACCTACAAATGCCACTCATTATCCTACTCCTAAAACCCCTCCTCCACCACTTCCCCATTATTATGAGTTATATGTTGACGATCTGTAGTATTATATTGATACATATGGGATGCTATTTTATGTTTGAGATACCATTCATCATCAATTGTTAGATGTATATCACAATCGAGTCATTGTACAATATATTATAGATATATCATATGGAGTGCCATTACCCTTAGTTAAGGTGAGTACAGTTGGACAAAGTATCTACCACTTTTTAGTTTGGCCATCTCGACTTCTGCGATATATAACCTTTCAAGTAGGTGTATATTTTTACTTTAATTTAATTTTTTTATTAGTTTTTTTATCTTTTTAAAGTTTATATATTTATGTATTTTTATAGGAATAATTTAAATGTTAATAAATACTGTATAGATAATAAAAAATACAAAGGGATATGAGTTTAGATACAAATTCTAGTTGTCCTTCAAGATTTTAAATATATTCAAATTTATTGTCAGGTGATTAAAGGATTCCCATGAAATTTTGTGTTTGGGGGAATGCAATGACAGTGCCTCTTTTGAAAAATGATATCTTGGAGCTCATAATTGGAGATCAGTGGGGCATCAACCCAATGAATTGGTTTTCCAGGTATGTTTTAACATAAATCGTTTTGTTAATTTAATTTACTAAAAAATTATTCGTATATTTATTCTTTATTATGTATCATTATACAATGTATAATGATCCTAACAAGACATATTTATATGGATTTATGGACCCACAATTAATTTCCCTAATAGTGGGGACAATCACTAAATTATAAAGATTAGTTTTTATTACCGAATGATTTCAAAAGGATGTTATTATTCAGTGTTGTATATTTACTTATATTCAAGAGAATAAACATATGTATTATAATTTTTTATATACCCTGTAACAAAATAACCACTAATATGAAATTTTATTTTATATCACCCGCCATTGGATTTTAGGTGTTTTATGTCAGATGGGGAAGGTACCTTACTGGTTATGCGCTATCCATAGTAAAGTATGACATAAATTTAAGGATGTATTAGACATGGATGTTTTTGTTTATTAATAGTTTGTTAAATTTTAATGGATTTTAAATTTAAATTATTTATATTATATTCAAATTTAGTATGGAATTAATTTAGAGATACCGTAATGAAAAGGAGAAAAAATATCTAATATGTAAAATTAAAGGTGAATTTTCTTTTATAATTTGTGAACTTTAGATATATTAGTTAATAATTTTCTTTGGAATTTATAAACACATTTTTTAAATATTTTTATAAATTATATGTCATAAAATAATATAGATATTATGATTTAATATTTATTTATTAAAATATATCCACTGGAACATTTATGAAGTTCTATTTGGTTTGATTTATTTATAAAATGTTTCTTAAAAATTAAATCATTTTATTCATAATATATGTTAAATTATATAATTTTTTATTTTTTATTTTTTTTAAATTACCCATGAATTTATAGTGCACAATATATCAAACATATACAAGTTCAATGGGAAAATCATTCTATAGGATTTCTAAGATTTTATTTTTTTGAACTACATATTGTAATTTTGAATGTTTTAATTGTCAATGTGTATTACTAGTTTTATTTTTGATGATTCCTATTGCCTTATTCATTTCATTTTTTGGTTTTATTTGTAGAGGAAGGTTTAAAAGATATATTTTTAAAAATAAATTTATTTTTCACATCGGTTATTTGATAACCGATGTGAAAACTCTTAAATCAATGTTTTTTCATGTAATTTTTCTAATAAATGATTTAAAAAAACATTTTAATCCATAGTTATATGAAAAGGGTTTTTTATGATTATTTTCATTTCATTTACTAGACAACTGATGTTAAAAATTATGAATATAGTATTTTTCACATCAGTTATAAAATAACTGACCTGAAAAATCAATTTGATAATTCGTTTTCAACGTCTATTTTTTAAGCGATGTTAAAGACATAATTACAATATCACCTTTAATATTGGTTCCTAATAATCAAAGTGAACTATAAAAAAATCAATATGAAAAGGATTTCTTTTAACAGTGTGTGGAGAGATATTAGAAAGTTTTGGTTTGGAAAATGACTTGAGAGGTGTGAATAAGTGAGTGGATGGAGTGTTGTTTTATAATTAACGAGTGATATTTTAGTAAATACATTAATATATTAAAAAACTTGTAATAAACTTATACCAATGTGCCTCAAAAATTTATAAATAATATAGTTGAGGGTTTTTATGGTTGAAAAATACCTCCACTACAAAAATAAATTTTTTAACGTTTTATTTCTTGGCCTTTATGTTTACTCATTTTTATAATTTTAATTTTTACCAAAATAACAAGTTTATTTAATATATGTAATTAATCATTTAATCTTATAATATATTGATCAATATTATATAATTTAGACTCATATATTATAAATTTAAAATCCAATTTATCACATAAAAATTCTTTATATGTAAAATATTAATTTCAACATTGCTTTATGTGATGTGAAAAAACATGTTTTAACATTAACCATTGTAATTAATTTTTTACTTTCTTTAGTAATCACTATGATCAAAAATTAATTTTAAATTATCATAAAATATTAAATATCATCCTTAAAAAAAAATACTTTATTTGAGCTTTAATTCACAGAGGTGGTATAATTTAATTTTAAAATAACCTTGCAATTTTTTTTCTTCGAAAAAACAGTTTTTAAGAAATGTACATTCATGCATAAATTGATTTAAATTAACTATAAAACTAATGAAAACAATTTTATGGATTTTAAAGAATATATTTAGATATATAATCTATAAATTCATTTAAATTATTTATTATTATTTGTTATTTTAATAAATTAAAATTAGGGATCACTATTGTAATGTCTTGGTTTTTTACCATGCAAGGCTATAGAAAAATTCAAGGAATATTTCTAGAGTTAGGTACTTTGATGGTGTGTGATTCCCAACCCCACTAATCCCTAAATGTATATTGTAATTTTATTAATTAAATTAATATCACATATATTTATTTCTCCTAAAATAATGTAATAACTCCCAAATGGATCCCCATATCCAAAATTCGAGACAATCACTTAGTAAAAAATGACGTGTTTACAATAGGAATGACATAACGTCTACCATTATTGGGTGTTTTTTTTCAAAATACTTTATTAGAGAAAATAATGGAATAAGTTAATCTATTTAATTAATTTATTACATTGAAGAACTAAATCATGGAAATAAATAGAATTGGTCGAGGTTTTTTACAAAATTTTTTGTTTATATACATTTTCACTCATATTTCTTCATGTGTCCATCCTCGGAATTCCCTTTTAGCCTACGATTCGTTGGATATCCGGGGATTGTTCATTGTGAATTCATTAATTGGTTCAACGGATGGATACCAAAGGTTGTGGATTGATATTTGACCATATGATTGTGGTGTATGATGACATCAGTAGATTAAAATATGGATCAAGTGTTTATGTGTCCGGATTTGGCATGATATAGTAGTAGAGCATGATAGAGTGTGTCCCCTTAGTGCATAACGTGGAAAAAATTTGGTTAGTAGGTGCTAATGGAACTCATTTGGACCATATCCAAATTCCAAGGCTGTAATTATTTGTAACATTATCAAAATTAGATTATTGTGGAAGACTTCCACATGTTCTATGAAAAAACTCACTATAAGAAATGTTGGCCTATGAAAATGTGTCATGCAATACCTTTTATACGATGAGAGGGTGTCAATGTAGAGATAACTATCAAACATCATGTGACATGTTTAACATTCCACATGTCACTATTCTAACTAGCTATGCATGTACAGGGTGTACATGCCCAGGTTCTTATGTAGTGTTAAACACCATGTGTGCAAAGTTACCTATCATATATCACATGGAATATGACATAACATGTAGAGGGATTATATTCTGAGGTGTCCATGTGGCCCCCTATACCATATACTTTGGATGCACATATGAATTTCAGATTATATGGGTAGAGTTATATACTCAGACACATCCCAGTGCATAGGTGTAGGTGTAATGACATGCTTGTTTATATGGAAAACATCTACATGCCATGTACCTCAAGGAACAAACAATGTATTTTGAAACAGTGCATGTCATGTGATCATGATACATGGGAAATTCCAAAAATAATGACACATATAATGTACCCCTAGGTACATACCATGTATAAATTTTATGATAGGTTGGATTCCTATTTCCTCATAGTTTAGATTCTTTGTGAGCTTATATGATATTCCTTAGAACATTATCAATTGAGTTTTTTTCCATTGGTCTGTTACTATAAGTATTCATTGTAACATCCCATTAAATATTATAGAAGGTGACCCCTTAAGAAACCTATTATTTATTAGTGTAGTGTAGGAGAGTACCATTAATCTTGAGTGATTCATCTCATTATTCATTAACTACCGACCCTCGGGGGCTTCGAGAGTGTATATGTCCAAGTGTCCTTGATGAATCCACCTTACCTCCTTTTTACCCTTGGAAGTGTTTATGGAATTGGTGTAACCAACACTTATTTGGGAACATATACACTCTATAATAGTATGTTTGTAGTGGGGTCTGGTGTCACCCTAGTGCTCCCTGTTAATTAAACCCTATATGTGAATCAATATTTGATCTTTATGATGGGGTATTAGTCTGATAAGTGTCTATCTCGAATGAATTCTATTATTTTAGTATGTTATTTTTAATCAATAGAACTCATATGCATAACATCTAGGATGATTATCATTAGTGGTATTATATCTTGGTGAGTGGTTCCTCCCAGATGAGTGTGACCTAGGGATATGTTTTTTCACTAGAAGTAAATCCCAAGTGTTGCTTCCTCTATGATGGGAATTACCTTGAAAGGTTTCAACAACAAAAATATATACATATTACTAGGTGGACTAGGACCTAGTAGATCTTAGTTTGTTCTAGACAGACCAAGGTTTATATCAATGTTGGAATGAGAGAAATCCCCTCCTTAGAAGCTTGTCAGGATTTATTTTCTATTTCTGGGTGGTCTTGTATTTTCCCCCACTTAATGATTTCACTCATTGTATTTATTATAATGAATGTCATATTTTAGATTTATGAAATCATTTTTATTAGTTTTTTACATATTATAATTATATGGGCTTTGATATGTGTGTGTGTGTGTGCGTACATGTACATATCGAAAAGACATCGCATTTTAGATAAGTCTTCTTGTCACTTATCAGAAGAAATGGCCTATAGGGGTGGGATTGTGGTAGTTTATACTCAGGATTTATCTAGTTGGGAGGGCCCATGGGTGTTGGGTATTGAAAGTGTGGTATTAGAGGTGGTCCTTCCTTAGGATGATGATTTTTTGTTGTGGACCTATGAAGATTGATTGGGATTTAGGTAAAAAATGTCAAAATGTCTTGAGTTTAGATTTAAATATAGGGAACCTAGTATTGGGGTAGTTACTAGTGTATCCATTCACTATGATAATGATTACCTTATTTACTTCGCAACATAATATGACATTGGATTTATGAGAAATTTTTTTACGTACATCATATAGAAATCGTTTCCAGTTAACATGTCATTCATGGGTAATATAACATGATATAGTCATGGACCATATTACATCATGTCTCTTATATGATTTTTTGACGACGACAACCTGTAAGGTTCATATAGTATAGTCAAAATTATTACTCGATGAGTGATGAGGAATCCAAAGTGGGTCTTAGTCATGATCAAGTCATTCTTCAGGATGGTTACTAGATGTCAGTTTCTTCAATTGATCATTTTATAGACCCATCAATAGTTTTTTTGGGTTGATAAAATTTGTTAGACATAGTACTGGATGGATATTTTTATGTCAGATAATGATATACGTGGTTTGATTGTGTATCAAGTGTTTATGAGGTAAGGATCCTCTAGGATGCATGGTCAGTAAGACCCATCGATAGAAGTGGTGTGATACCGGTCTCATTGCAGGAGGAAACATCATTCACAGAGACATTAGGAATGATTTAGTATATAGACGAATGATCATTTCAATCGTTATGCTGGGTATGGGAATCTCATGTGTGACTATCCAACCCATTGTGTTTTTGTTAGATAGGCAGTCAACAAACTTCCTAGGAAGAGGAAGCACCTGGAGCAAGGAGGTTCATGGTGTGGTGGATGTGATGGAGGAGATGCGGGAGTAGTATGAGGAGGTTGTCACCAGTCCCTCACAATGTACCCCTCTGGGCTTGAAAAACTAGTGGTTAGGATCATGGAATTCCGTTGGCCCTAGTAGATCTTTTCCCAGATCCTATATGTGTATTTTAAGGTATTATATGAGTTCCTTCTACTTTTTGGGTATTGTTTTACATAATTACAAGAAACTATTTTTCCCTCTTTTATTCAAGTATTTTCTAGGAAAAATTGAATGATAGTAAATGATTGTTTTTTTATGTTTGATGTAGCTTCGAGCTCATAAGGAAAAGTAAAAATTCCCCCAATAAACCATGTTCTTGTTAAGTAATCCACAATCATATAGGGATGTCAATTATTACCAATGTCGATAATGTTGAGGTGAGGTGGATGAGTACCTTTTAAATTTTTTTGGGGTCCTTCTGATGTTCCATGGGGTCTGTGTAAGATCCAGATGTGGTAAATAGGTGGGAAATAGAAATTATGGGTTCTAAGAAGTATAAGCTCACAATGGCTTTGAGTGTGGTTTGAGGTAAGGTGTGTGTCTTAACTACTGTAGTTTTAGTATTAATTTGGATTCCTGATCCATTAAACCCTAACCATATAATTTTTTCGAGAATTACTCATACCAATGGAGCCTTTTTTTATTAACCCTTAAGTTGGAAGCTCCTACTGAGGGGATCAGTGATTACAGATTCTACAGATAGTGTGACGTGACTCTAGGAGGAGAGGGAGTGACTTATGTTGAGTTTCATCATAATGTGTGTCAGACCCTAAGATGTTTTCCTTAGTATAGACTACCTTCCTATGATATATTATCAGTTGTATTCCACCAGTTAGTGTGGAAGTTTATTTTTCCTTTTGGGATACAGTTTCCCTTATTTAATAAGGTTTGATACTTGGGAGGGTACATGATATCATGTGAAATATGTTACAACTGACTTATTTTCATATATAGAGATGTGTAAGTAATGTTCTTTCCATTTTTAGTAGTGATGGCTGAGTACAGGGATGTTATTACTATGTTTTTTTCGGGTTTGTCTCCTCAATGAAATTTATGATTTTACAAGGTCTAATTGTAGGGATAGTCACTAATTTTTGAAAAATCAATAATACAACAAATGTTGAGCTTCACAAGATAAAGGTTTAGTTATGTGTTTTCAAATAAAGGGGTTTTGTATGGCCCAGTGTGGTCACTTGGGAAGGCTAGGGTTGTTTGCCTAAGAGGCGAATATGTTATTTATGTTTTTGTGTGAATTGGTTTCATGTGAACCAAGTGATGTGAGTATTAGTATCCAATACCTAGAATCATTTTATTTCTAACTAATTGTTTTGGAGGAGTGGTTCTTAGTGTTTGACCATGGTAAGAGTTATCAGCAACTCTATTTTTGGAGTAGGATATAATATAAGTGTCTTTTCAAAACCACTTTTGATGTATTGAGTTTTTCATGATACCCTTCAGTGTGTTAAACATCATAGTAGAGTTGTAAGTCTGGTGGAATGAATATTTAACTCTTTATTGATCAGTTCACTATAGTCTACTATAATCAAATCCATATATGATCAGATTCCAAGTTAGAGCATCTGAGGAACCTACGGATGGTATATTTTACATCAAGTTGATAGTTTTTTCTATTATGATTGTCCAGATAGATAGTTAGGTACCACTAAGGATAAAAATTATGAGATTTTACATGGCTTGATATTCACGATATACGTTCTGGATGGATTTTTATAAGGTGAAGATCCTGTTATCCTTGCTTGAGGAAAGATACCAATACAGTTTGTTCTACAAAAGGAGGTGCTGAAGTGGTTTTTTCCCATTTTAGTACATTTGGGGGATGTGTGGATTTACCCTGACCACTTAGCTTTGTTTTGGAATCCAAGAGAGTTGTATAATGTTTTTAATATAAAATCCTATTTTATTTCTAAATTTAGGGTGATGACTATAAAATATTTTTGGGGATTTTTGGTCAGTTGTGCGTACATGAGGTAGTTAAACTTCATGTAATTTACTTTATAATTATTATAGATTATGATTCTTACATCATGGGATGGTTATTGGGAGGAAGTGATAATTATTTTGGGACTTGATTGATTTTGTGAATAATGTTTCACCCTAGTCTATAGCCATGTAAATTAGATCGATAAGGTTCGGGTAAACAAGCTTTGGGTTCACATGTTGGTTTTGGGACATAGCTAGGAGGATCATATAACATTTTTAGGTATCTGATATCATAATTATTATCACACTACCAGAGGATTTTCACATTTTGATTCCATTTTTTAGGGACCGTGAATGTCCCTTTCATACTGGTTTGAGCCAACAAGTGAAAATGAATCCTTCCTAATTTTGGTGATAGGGATGTTTGTAATGGTGAAATTTATACAGTAGCACAAATGGATTTCATAGTATCAACAAGAGTCTTTAACATACCAATGATGTAGAAAATTAGATTTTGAGAGTTATGGAGTTTTATCTATAGTGATAGTCTATCTTCAAGCTTCATAATTCCTTCTTTTATTATTATTACATTATCGGGTTTAGAAATGTGGTCTACCACTTAACCTTGTGAATGTAGTTGTTTTGGTTTCTTATTGTCCTCCACATGCCACAACTAAGGAGGTATGTGCACAAATCATTATTTTATATCGACTTGTGTAAGCTAGGAACATGGTTGTATAGATTACTTTTCAATGAGCTAGTGGTGTTTAGAACTTGTAGGGAAAGGCCATTATTAACAATGTGTTTTAATTGGATGTGTGTTGATTATATCCTAGTAAACATTCATGGGACCTTCGTGGGACTGAGAGACCCTATTGGGAGATCAATATCATACATGACAGTATGTTTTTCAAATTTTTTTGCTAAAAAGACTTGAATGTTGGAAGAATGTAATGAATATATTTTCTTCCATGTAATACATTAGAATATTTCAAAGAATTTTTCAAGAGCCATTTCCAAAGGGGGAGTGATATTCAGAGTCTTAGTGATCCTGAAATTTATATTTTTAAGACATTAATAATATTAATATCATATGCCTACAATTTTCCAAAAAATGTGGAACAACTCTTAAATAGATTCATAAATTAGAAATTTGAGTGCACCATAGTGTTCGATATGATGGGTTTACCCTAGTAGAGACAAAATCATTAACAATATTGGTTGTTTTGTATAAATCCATCACATGAATAAATAATGAAATAAATTAAAATAATAAATTATTTTATTCTATTGATTGAGCTACCTGGTTTTTAATCTATATATATTATTATTTGACTAATTCATAGGGTTATACTCTTAACCTTGGGAATTAATTGGAGTATGTGTAGGGATGTTGGTGGGCATCAGGGCCATGGATCAATAACCAAATTACCATGAGGATGGCTAATGAAAATGTATCTTGTTAATCTCATCAATGAAAATTACATGTGATCATTATTTATCAGTGATTTATCGAAATTTAGGTTGGATGTTGTTTTTATGGATTTATCCTTTTTCAATTTACCCATTGTGAATGTGAATTAATCATGAAAAAAATTCATGGATAGATCATTTAATTAGGGTAATTTTTTTATCCTTTGGAATTATAAGAATTGAAATTGTTTGATTTTACTTAATTTATATTCATTATAATCCCTATGAAAATCAATAGAGGCCAAAATATTCATTATTCAGGGGTTGTTACAAAATATTTTGTGTTGTTAATTTTCTCTCTCCATTCTACATGCGTTGAAAGATGGTATTATATTTTGTACTATGATTTGATTGGTACCTAGGAAAAAATAATTTCAAATTTTGTTTTTTTTCAATGTATAACTACTATCAGTTTGGGATATAGATTTGATGTTATGATTGTGGTGTAAGATGGAAAAGTTCGATCCCTAGATGGAAAGGGTCTTCAAGTTCATGTATTTCATATGAGGTAGCAGCAAGTTACACTAGCAGGTATCTCTCGAATGGATAATATAGCCAGAATATGGAGACCAGTGGACGATATGATTATGTTGGACTAGATTTGAGTTCTTTTAGATGAATTAGTGGCAACAACATTGGAATTAAAAGACATGTGAAGACAGCAACGAGTTTTAATAAACCCCTGACATCAAAACATGTAGTCTTATGATCACATGTAATGTATTCCACTATATGTGGCTCCTGTGTTTCCATATTGGGATATATATCATAAACCGTGTGATATTTTTCTGACCATCACTTCTTGTACATGTTTTACTCACCCAAGATTCCTTTTAGAGTTACACACCATGTGTTCCAAGTCACCAATCATGTAGCACATGTTAGATATATTATCATGTACATGGTGTACATGTTCAGGTGTTTGAGAAACATCTACACATTGTGTACCTCAAAACACACTCAATGTATTATTGAAAAGTGAATGCCATGTGAGTGTGAGAAACAGGTATTTCTATGCATTATGTGACATGCCTTATATGCCTATGGACATGATGTGTACTTATTTTAAGATAGGTTTGGGTCCTCTTTCTCCTCAGATTAGATTTATTATTAGATTCTATGGGCTTCCTTAGAAAAATATTGGTTGAGTGTTTTCCATTATTCAATTATAATGAGTACTCATTGAATTATCCCATTATCCTTATGTAATATGAATATTATACATATTACAATGGATATTTATATAGCAGTTGAGTTCTCTTAATCCAAAGTGAGTCATTCAAGTTTTCTTTAACTATAGACCCTCATTGGCTTGGACCATGCACCAGTCTAAGAGGACCAGAGTGATCCAAATTGACTTTAAGTTTTCCCTAGAGAGGGTTTTTGTATTATTCATGACCAAGAACTAATCAATCATGGATTTTATATATAATATCAAATTTAAAATAGGGGTTGGTGTCCCCCCAGTGAGACCATTTTAATAAGATCTGATCTTTCTGATGGGGTATTAGTCTGATAGAGTTTTTATCTCAGATGAATTCTCATTATTTCCTATGTTTTTATTCATCGATAGAACTGAAAGGCATGGTATCTTGAATTATTTTTTTAGTGTAAGTATAGCTCATGGAATGGTTCCTCACATACAATCTTGACCTCTCGGATGAGTTTCATTAGTTGAAGTATAGAACCGGGAATAGTTCCTCTCGAATGGGAGAAACCTTGAAAAATTGAGTGGATCCATGGATGGAAAGGGGTGATATATTTCTTTAATTATAGTCTTTTATAATCATATCTTGGATACCTCAAGTTATAATTATGTCCCATATATTTTAAGAGATAATTTTGTTTGATGAGATGGCTACTCTTGATGCATTATGTTTGGTGTTTTTAGGGTGTCCTACTACATACTATTATAGTCACCCATACATGGGATCTTTCCACACATTTTATATATTATAAATATGTTTGAACTTTTTATGGAGTACTTGGATGACCTAGAGAAGGTGGATTATAGTTTTGAATAGACAGAATGTGGAATATACCGGTGTTGCATTGGCAACAGTCCCATCCTATTGATCATATAAGAAATTATTTCATAATTTTATATGGGCTTGTATTTATCCCATTCTTAAACAATTCAATAAATTATTTCATAATATTACTATGGTATTATAGTTTTATTAATTCATTGTAACCATTTTTTTTAAATTTCATCATTTTAGGGGCTTGGAGATGTGTGTGTGTGTATACATGTATGTTAGGAAAAGACCTACCATTATTGATATGCCATCTCGGTGATCATTTCTAGCCCCTATCCAATGGATGTGGGTTTGGTTTAGATTTTTCATGCCCTCCTACCTACTACGTGGGACCTAGTTGGTTGGATCATGATAATTATCCATTTGAAAACAACATTCATAGAATTTTGTTTTTATGCATACAAATAAAATTAGGATATAACGATTATTAAAATGTAGTTAATTATTTTAAATGTTAATAAATAATAATTTTTTTACTTTTAAATAAAATTTAAATCATAATGGGATATTATAATTACTTTATTAAATGTAAATAAATAAAAAAAATTTGAAAAATTGATTATTTTCACCAATCCTGAGCAATCAGCCATTTCAACAAATTGTCAAAATTTCTCCCTAAGATAATTATTATATAATGTTTGCATGGGTGATATTATTTTTATAAAATATAATTTCTAAAATTGTAATAAATTAATTATAATTCAAAATCATTAAAAATCCAATTTTGAAGAAAATGTATTCTGAAGCATATCATTACATTACATTAAAATGGTGTGATTATTTATTAGTAATTTATCAATAAATTTGTATTTATTAGGATCCAAAAATATATATTTCATAATTTGGTTAATCCTATTCATACATTTATATTTATCATCTAGGTTATGATAGACTCATTTAAATAATATATTTTTTAGGTTGTATATGATTGGTCTCTTATATCATATACACTATTAAACACAATTTTGTTCTATTAAAATCATTGAGTTTAATGTAAATAATACCTTTAAAACAGATTAAAAGTATTTAAAATAATAATTATTTAATAAAATGGGGTGTTACAAATTTCTCAAAAACTAATGGATCAATAAAACCACTAAAATAAAGTGGATGTTTTCTTATAATGGACTCAACAGAATGTTGCTCCATTATTTTTTGTATGGATGTTCAGAATGATTAATTTCATTATAATGTCATGTGAGAATAGAAATTATAATTTTCACCCCATATCCCATAAAATTTTGGCTTCATAATGGTAAAATTATTTCATTATCTGTCACATTCATCATAGACAAGATTACTTTGGTTTCCAGCTATCAGAAAAAACTAGAACCCCAATTTGATAATTAATAATCATAGTGGAAACCAAAATAATAATGATAAATTACAAAAAAGATGTCTACATTTTGACACATAATTCTTGGAGACCTTAGGTTCAACCAACATCATTCATGACCATTACCAAAACATTATGAATTTATACTATACATAGACTTATCTATAAGGTTCTCACCAACATTTTATCATCCTCATTTCTAAAGGATAATCTAGAATTTCTCAAACACCAACTATAATGACCCATAATTTTTATAAATAGATGTCAAAAAATAGTAGATTAATGTTCTTAACCTAAAAAAATGATCCATTCCATAATCATGTTGGACTAGGTTTTTTGGAAACATGGACACATAAACAACAAGTTCATAAAATATCTAAATAATCTCCTATAAATATCTACATAACTATCACCCTTATAAATATCAAACATCATACCATTTTTCATAATATAGGGAAATAAAACATAAGAATTAGTGATCTTATATGTTCAGTAATGGTACATAAGGGATATATAAATTAACACCTAAGCATAACATGACCATGATTATATGATAATATGAACCTAACATTTAAAAATCAAACTCCACATATCGTAAATCATAATCATGATTCATGTAATATGTAATGGAAGATAATAAGACGTGACTCATAATAGAATAAAAGAACACAAGACATGAGAGTAAGAAATTAGAATTAGATATAAATTTTTTGTGTACACACATATGTATATAATTCAGTTTCATTCATAGTCAAGTAAAAATCCCCATTATTTCATAGTGTAATTATTTTACACTAGAAATCATCATAATAGTCATGGTTTACTCCCAGGACAATCATAATGGACACTGTCCTTTTCTAAAATGGGTTCACTAACCATTAATTTCCTATTTATATTATGAGATATCAAAATTTACCCATTCAATTGGATGGAAATATATATACCACCTTTTCATGTCTATAACATGATAACAATCTTTAGTTGTAATGTGACCTCCTCCCTTGCTTATAATGTTACATCCAACAGTGGATAAAATGTTACCACTATCCTTGGAAGTAAAATAACCACCATCCCTATTAAAACTTTAACCAGCATCTGTTGTTAAAATGTAACTTCATTATATAATTAATACCATAATTAGGTGTTCCACAAAAGAATAAGACATTTATCATATCTTCAGATCATATCCCTTGAAAATAAAATTGGTATCATAAAAGTTTCAACTATTCACTATATCATAACGCATGGAAAATAAATGTGTTTTACAAGACTTATCTTTACAAGGAATTATTAATAATGATATCAGTGGATTATACTGCAAGTAAAGAACAAATAAATCCAAATGATGTAATCATTTTTAGAAACTCCTATAAAATATCACTAAATTTTTTTTATGAGGAAAATACCATTTTCAATTTCAAAATAACATTAAAAATAATGTAATTTAAAAAATATAATAGAAAATTTTTCATTGATAAGGTACTTGGATACATGTAATAGTATCTTTAAAACATTATGTGTCCATAATGGTAGGAAATTTTATTTATTCCATATGTGTTAAAATAAAAAATCTCATTCGCATTTTTTGTAACAAGTCAAAAGGTATATTTCTCATTAAATAACATGAATATTACATTAAAATATTTATTTATAAAGTCAAATATTGGTAAAAATGACTTTTATAAATTGTAGTAGAATATAAAAAATCATTTTTAATTTTTTTTAGAAAACCTATATACGGTAGAAAGTTATTATTTGACTGGAGAGAAAAATGATATTGATTTTCCATAACAAAATATTTTTAATATCTTGAATACCAAGAGTTAGGAAATTAATGGAAAAATTTATTTTAAAAAAATATCCAAAAGAGAATGCAATTCAGGTTATTCTTAGATCATAATAATTCATCATTGGAAATATAATCATAAATAGTCCCAATAAACAATGAGATTGTTACATAAAACCCTTATTCCTTTAATAATATTTGAATAAGTAGACCCATGAAATTAAGAACCATATATAGATATATAAATCCAGATAAAATTAATATTAATAATATTATAATACATTCATGGAATGTATATACAACACATAAAAGAAAAAATTTGTGAATACAACCTGTGTCTCAATGGAATAAAAGTGAGACGAAAATCACTTACCTATGATATGACTACCTTAGTATGTGTTGGAACCTCTTATATAATAAATAATTACTTATAAAACATATACTAAAAAATCAAACTAAAATATTACACCATATATGATCTAATTTATACATTAATCACCTATTGTTAACAGTTCTTTATTAGAATCAATATTCTTGGAGATATCTACTTGATTTGTCATGAATGATATGGTTTGGTAGATTCTGTAATTATATTTTGATCTTGGATCCCAAATAACCATAAATTTTATCATGATATTAATATCACATATAAGTTTTGTATATATATGTTTGATTAATTTGTAAAACATAGATATAGAATAACGAATTACACTGTTAATGGAGATGGTATGTCATACATACACATGAATGTTGTTTGCATTTTTTGAAGGATGGAGTGAATTAAAGGTAAATAATAACTCACATTTAAATTTTTTATTATACAATATATATCATATATATATATATATATATATATATTTAAATCTATACTTATTACCATCTAATTAAAATTCAAATGAAAAACGAATCATATCGCTTCGTGAAGGTCGCAGTCCACATGTACGCATGATCAATGTTATAGTTTTCTAACAGTTTGGACGGTATGGTGGTATATATGAAATTATAATTCCATAAGAGTAATTATTTCATAATTATAAAATATAAACACTAAACTAATCATAATACCCAACCTTAAAATATGGTGATGAAAATTGAATTTTATCATTACGTGGAGAATGTAATCCATACATATGCACGAGCGATATTTTCAATTCCCATTTTATAGAAAGAGGGTCAATAAAGGAAGTTTCATAATAATAATAAAATTTATATATATTTATGATACTGAAGTAATAAATTTATGAATAATATAATATATTCATAAAGGTAGAAAACAATTCAACACAGACTGATTGATTAAGAAGATTACCTATTCTTTCAAATAACCCCTTTTTCTTTCATCTTAAGGGTTATAGGATTTCACATTTGGAAATAAGAGAACATATAGAATGTTTATTGGGGACTGGAGAAGAAAAATTTATATTTTTTTATCTAAAGTGAAAAAATTTATGTGAAGAATTTAAAGGAGGGTTTCCCATTTATAATTTAGGGGTGGGACACCCTTATAATATCATAAAATAATAAAATATATTAAAATCATACTCAAGAAAAGTGGTTCAAACTGTCATATAAATGGGTAATTTATGAAAATAGATACCAAATAATATTCTCATTGAATGGTATTTTTATTTTTATAATTCTCTTATAATTTAATAAAATATTATTTTTTAAAAAATAACATTTTTACCAATCTATAGACTATTCATTTAATTTTGAATAACACACAAATAAAAGTATTAATTTCAATAAGAAAAATAAAAAATAATAATATTCTTCAAAATATTCGTGTCACACATTAACCCAATGAAATAATACTACTTTTAATATTTTTAGATAAACATATTAAAATTTTAATTAATTTGAGAAATATTGCATTTGAGTTGAATAAGAATTTAAGTTCATTATATAATTAAGAAAATTAGAAATAATATTATATCATGAAAAAAATTATCTTAATCTCAATATAGAAACTTATATTCATGAATAAAATGCATTTATCTCTTTTTGGATGCATAATAGATATTTAAATGTAAGAGAGTGACATTTTGAATCATTATTTTTTAAAAATATCATATTGGTCATTTTCATAGAAATTTTTTCATTAAAGAACTCCATTTTAGGCCTATGTTTACAAGGGACGAATTCATTTTGTTAAATATTAATCAATATAAAAAATTATGTCCTTTTACCTCATTTTAACATAGATTCACCAAATTTACCCTTTATCGAAGAGGTAAATTTAATCATTGTAATTATTCATAATCAAAAAAATAAAAGGGCGATATTAACCGAATTTGATACTCATTATTATATATAAGGATTCAATTTTATAAATTTCAATATATATAACTACATTAAATTAATAGCAAAATAATTATGCAAAGCATGATGAAAATAGCTTTTAAAAAATATAATTGTTAAGCATATAATTGGACTAATTCATTTCCCATGAAATGTATAAATATTATAGGAATGTTTACATTTTTTTTCTAAATATATAAAAATATATATTTCATTTAAATAAATAGAAAATGTGACTAATTTAATTTATTTAGCTAAAAACGCACTCATAATTATTTTGTTAGGAAAATGTATTTTATATAGAAATTTTTTTGAATACTTAATCCAAATATGAAATTAATTATAATGAAATTAATTAGAATATTTAAAATATAGAAATATATATTTTACTCTCAGATAATTTTAAAACAAAATTTCAACTCTGTATATTCCTAAAGAAAATATATATCATTCAATAAAAATAATATTTCCCACTTTTCACATTAAAAACAATCATTTAAAAAAAATTCTTAAAAATTTACCATAAGTTTATTTTGATATGATGATTCAAAAAATAAATTATATTATGAATGTATTATTTTAAAGGTTTT
Source organism: Viscum album (assembly GCA_963277665.1). NCBI lineage: Eukaryota > Viridiplantae > Streptophyta > Magnoliopsida > Santalales > Viscaceae > Viscum > Viscum album. The sequence continues at coordinate 696,901,766 of OY728157.1, forward strand.
GAAAATAATGTTTTACATTTTACCAAAAAAAATAATAAAAAACATTTTAAAGGAAATATATATTTATGAATAATATAACTTTGATGAAAATTAAATTTTTATTTCTCAAGAATTAATCCATATATTTATATTGAGTGTTGAATTATCTATATTTCAATAATTTTTAATCCTATTCATAACCACTAATTCAATATCTATGTTACAGTGATCATTTAAAAATATTTTAATAATATATAATGGTTTTTTTAAATTGAATATTTCATGTAACAAAATCTGCCAAAAAAATTATGTTAATTAGGAAAAAAATGCATAAAATTTGTGGATGTTAATGATGACAGGGTCCAATCAATTATCCTTTACAGAATGGTCCCCCACCTTATGTGTTGTCCCTAGATATGATCCAATTAATTATTTTATATATATGAATCATCAATGAGTCAGGGGGGACAACATGCCTTGAGTAGTATCCATGATAGTTTCAACTATGAATTTTCTATTATACTCTTGTATAAGCCCAAATACCCCCTTAACATGGAACTATGTTCCAAATGGGTATAGTTATCCTTCACTCTTGAAGACATTAAATGATAGGAAATAGATGCATATTGTCCCATACTACAATGTGTAAGTCCAAATTTCCTCTTTTAAAGGCCCATATTCTATATGTACTATATAATTGGGTTCACCATGAATAATCCCCACTCAATCCTTTTTATGTCCCATTTCATTATAGTGGCATCCTAGTCGCATGCCAAAAAATTTATTGAAAATGTTCTTTCTATATAAATTAATTTTCAATGGCACTATCCTCTGATATGACCTTAAATGGTATAACTTGATCTTTGTGCAAAATTTATTGATGGTAATCAAGAGGAATAATATACCTTCTTAAGGTTTTAACCTAGAAACATCCAAAACATAGTTCTCACCAGTATATAGTCCCTAAGAAAAATTAAACCCATATCTTCACCCAAATTTTTTTTTCATTTTCTTGATTTCTCCTATTGAGTTGGTTATATCCGTAGGGACTCATATAAATTTTCTCCAAGGGGGTATATTTTATATCACATAACCTTTCTTAGGGGTCCCTATTACTTATGGGAAGAAATGTAAATTGGATATCATATGTAATTCAAACACCAAATCTTTCATGGATTATTATATCTAATAGTTAATTCAACATGACTTTATACTAATCAGAATAATACATGGCTAAACTACCATTAAAGGTACAACTATGGTCCTTGTTACATGACCTTAAATGATATGATGTTTCCTATTAATAGGAACTTAACTACAATTATATGATTCCCTACATTGTAATTCATATGAATTCTTCTTCAAATACATAATTGAAACACCCTAAAAAATATATAACCACCTTTTCTGGTGATAAACTCCAAAGTGCCCAAATTCATGGATTTATACAATAGTATCTCTTAACAGATTGAGAATGATGGAGAGATCACGATACGTACAAATGGTCACATTGATTGAGTGTTATATATATATATATATATGTAAATGTATATATGTGGTCACAAAGAAATAAAGCCACTAATATATATTATATTTTCATATTAAATATAAGGTTCTTTTGGATCACTTGCGTGGTGGTAATTGGTCCCACTCTAGGATTTTTGAAGAATTCATGAACTTGTTTTAAATTTATAAGAGAGTCAAAAAGTAATAAATAAGCCCCCCCCCCATAAGGGGTTTAATTATCCAAGTATCTCATCCATGTGACCATTGATAATTCTAATGTGTCGCTAACAAAATCACAGTGACTTCCAACCTATGTAAATATGGTCTTGAATGATGTAGAGACATCACAGAGAGGACACACATTAGAGTTTCCACCAGGATGACCATTCTTCATTTTTTAATTGTTATTCATTACCATTATAAGTACCCAATAAATACAAAGTATCATTGAAAAGTTGGGTGGGTGAATAATTGATATCTCTTTTCATTTAATTTACCTGTCTATAGAAACAACCTTCATCTCTTGTTAAAGAGTTGTTATCATGCTAAAAACCCAACCACACATCTATAAGAACACAACACGTTATAAGGTTCACTACTAAACAACAGTATCTAAATATGTGTTATGGTATGGATACAATCAAATAACACCTAATCCACTAAAAAGACATTTTTTGTAGAATTAAATGTGTAGGATATTCCATTACACTTGTGTATAACAATATTATATACAAAAATTCTTGTCAACATTCTATCATAAATGATGTAGTGAAATTTTATTTTACAATTTGAGAAGCATGTTAATGTGATTCCTTATAAAAATCAGTAATATGTTCATCAAAAAAAATATTCACTTTCCTAACCAGTAGTAGGTAATAAATTCATGAACATTTTATTGAAAATCAGTCCACTTTTCTAGTCTGGTCTGCCCAGTACAATTTCGTAGTATGATAACGTATCTCAACCACAGTACCACTAAAACCACCATGAAAATCTTCTATCTGAGTCCATAAATCCCATTCTAATGATTCAACAAAATATTATGATCATATAAATATGATATTCTCTCTTATCCTTTCTTATTCTGTCCAAAAAACATCTATAGGTAATCTTGATCCCAAAAATTATTCTCTCTATAATTCCATAGCGCTCTACCCTCTCCCTTGAACTGTAAATAAGTTCCTGGAAAGCATAAGTTACTTAAACTATATAAAGGTAACTTAAAAATTGTTTTGATGGGATTTTGAAAATCCTTCCTGCACAGTAAAATTTCACAAAAAATAAATTATCCATGAATTTTGGGTGCATATTGACTTCTTGAACTCTTCTCAAAATATCTTGAATATTCTCAAACCTTCATCTGACATCATACATTATTTCAAATATTCAATCAGATTCAAATTCCTTATTCTGGTTTGGTGATTTGGATGGAATCATATGGTCAATACAAGTTTCCTTGACCAACATGAAAATTCATCAGAATATAAGACCCACATTACAAAGACAACTTCAAGATATTTGAACAATTATACCAAATTCCCCTACCTCTATCGAGAAAAGTTCTACAAAACACTACAAAACATTCTTTTAACATCAACTTTGAAAATAATTTTTTAGCCACTTGAAATAATTATTCTTTTCTTATTTGTCGTAGAACAATGATCCTACATATGATAATGTGATTGATGTTAGCATGTGTCTGATGGCTCAATCCATGATTCACTCTGATATTTGATGTCATTTATAGTTTGATAAATCCAAACCCAATTGTTACATGAAAAAAAATAGTTTATATCCTTAACTAAAGGAAAACATATTATAGTTTTTCTCTGTCTTAACCATCTTATTAATAAAAACAAATTTTCCATTTGGAAAAAAATAAATGATTTATCCCGATGGAAATAGTTAATACAGTATTTATTGTTCACTTATTTTCTTCTTAGTTCCGATAATTTTTTTTTATTTTTCTATATTATTTAATCCCAAGATCTCACAATTTATTTTATTTTTATTGGTCCCAAAAATCCACCACAAATAATTTATTTCTCTAATTTTCAACAAATAATAGATGTTTGTATGAATCTTATTCTCAATAGAAAACCATGTCCAATGGATCAATATTAGTTGCTTTGAATTCAACAACTTGTTTCATTCTATAATTATGATTTTCACATATTATTTCTCTAATGATTTATATATCATGTAGCTTTTTTGAATGAAAACGATAATTTTCATCTTTCCATGTTTGGATTATCCTTCTTAGCCAACAAAAGATATTACATCTGGTGATCTCACACTGATGAACATAGACTAGAATGATTCAGTTAATAAAACTTCAGTACTTTCATAAAATTTAACTTGTATCCTAAAATAATAAAAAAATTAAAAAGGTTTAATATTATCTTTAGAATCATATAACTAACATTGTGATGTATTGTAACTTCCTATCCATTTCTGCAAACATATTTCTTTCCAATAGTACATCAATAAGTTTTCCTTCACTCCCACTTTCTTTCCTGAAGAATACATCACATGTTTTTAGATAACATGTAAATTATGATTACTCCAAGATCCATATATCTTATTTAGATTTACATTGGGTCTATACAAAATATAATAAATATTCCTCATTGTGATCAACACTTTATTGAGAACCAATGGTGAGTTTGATGAACATTTTAATCATTGTGACTCTTATATTCCTAATACAATAGCCAGTCAGATTTTTAGGTTTTAAAAAGTGAATTGATTTCATTTCATCCTTAACATCATTAACAAAAAATGACAACAAAAATGTATTCTAAATCCAAAAACAACTTCTTGAGTATATGATACCAATAATAACAATTTTTATTTTTTTATCAACCCGGGATCATAAATTATTTAACTTTGTAAAACCAAGAAATAGATTACTTATCAGAAATTATAAACCAATTCCAGATAACTCATTGACATAAATAAGAGTGACTAATAGAAGAGTTATGATGAAAAAAATTTGTGAATAAAGAAAAAATTATCATCTATTCAATTTTATTCCCCTCATTACTTATCCCACTTCCCTGTAAAAAAACATTCTTACAACCACTCCAATAAATAATTAAAATAGTTCACACACTAATATTTCTGGATTATCATATTACCCATAACTCCCCTACCTAAATGCTTACATAAAAGGTTTATCACATATAAATGGATTTATTTATGAAAAAATAATACCCTTGTTACACTATTCAAATACTAGTTAATTGATGGGACTAGAGCACATACCACAACCATGACGAGAAGGAGGCTTGGTGCCAATTTTCAAAATCAATTTATGGAAATGTCCTTTAATATTTATTTTGGAAAATACTGACAACATATTCCAATATATGAACATACTCTTGCTTTGATTAATTATTCTCTACATACTCTTTAAGGAAATGAAATTTAATATTAGGACATTTTGAATGGGAATATTTTACAAAATTAATGATAAGATTGATTTCACTTTGGTTGTCACAACCTAAGATCAAGGGTAAATTTTCTTCAAAAAGTAAATATTCTAACTTATTTTTAATCCACATAAGTTTAGTGGTAGCTTATGTGGTAGAAACATACTCATCTTAAATCATGCTATGATTTACTAAATTTTGTTTCTTTTATTTGAGCTAACACAAATTTTACCAGTAACGAAAACTCCACACTATGTGGATCTTCTATAATCATCATTTCCTTCCCAATATATATCATAACACTCAATGAAGTCAATTATTTCTTATATATCTGACCTGATTCCAAAATATTACGTTACTTTCATCATTTTCCAAACAAAAAATTTGATTATTTTTGGAGAAATCTCAAATCTTACAGTTATGGTTATAACATAAAAAAATTCAGGTCTGGAGGTAGTGAATACAAAATTATTCATATATAGTTTTGAAACTCTTTCTGATCAACTTCCTAACCTTATCCATCTTTAGTAAACATGGTTCCCATAGAAATTGCCATGGAAAAAATTTTATATTTATTATTTTGAACTTCTTAAAAATATTTATATCATACTTATTTTGAGAAATAAAAATGTTTTTTATTTTATAATATTTTTAACATAATAATTTATTTAATTTCTCCTAGCATGGATATCTATGAAAATCATCTCTTCATCAAATCTTTCACCCGTTTATTCATCATTCCTAGCAATTATAATTACATCAACATAAACCATTACATTAAGGTAAATTTCATGAATTTATTTATTGTATAGATTACTATGAAATCATTATTTCATAAAACATATATTTTTCCAGAATGTATCTGTTTTTGAATACCATTCCCTTGGTTTGTATTTAATAACATATAAGGATTATTTTAATTTTCACACATAACATTTATCTTTCCCAAAAAACAAATAGATAAGGGTGTTCAATAAAAACATTCTCATCACGCTCACTATTGAAAAATGGGTGTTTCTCAACCATGTGAATGCTTTGTTAAATTATTTTTGTATCAATAGAAAAGGGTGATTTTTAATTTCTCTAATCATTTCACCAAAGAAAATGTTTCATCAATGTTGAAACCTTCAATTTGTAAGTATCCTTTATAAACTAATCATGACGCATTTCTGATCACTTCACTATCTTCATTCATCATGTTCCAGAAAACCCATTTTGTACCAAAAACATTTTTTATGTTTGGTTATGTACATGTTCCCAAGTATTATTCTTTTATTTGTGATCAAGATTTTCATTTAAATCTAGAACCAATTACAAATTCTCCACAGCTTCATTCCCATCATTCAAAACAAATGTTGAATACATGGAACTATGTGTAATGAAATTTGACATTGTTATAGTTTGAAAGTTATAATGTTGATCCCCAATAATGACTTGATCTTCCAAATTCTTCCTCAGCCAGGTATGATATTTTTGAGATTCTTCTGCACTACTTGAAATATTTGAGTCTCATTTTTCATCTTGAGTAGGATTACTTTTTTCAGTTTCCTTATTTTTATTTTAATCATACAATCTTTCTTCTATTTTATAATAAATTTTATCATGTGTTTGTTTAGAATATTCCACATCTTTTTTAATAGAATTAACATAAACAGAATCAACTCATATTTTTGAAGCTTTATTAAAACATATATATCCACTTCCATCTAGACCATAACCAAGAAAAATTTCATCTTCACCTATGTACTCAAACTATCCAAGTTTACCACCTTTTTTCTTTAAAATGCATAGACTCCAAAAAACTATTAAGAGTTTCAATCATGGACTTTTTCAAAAAAAACATTTCATACAGAGTCGTATCTAAACTTGATCTATAGAATCATTAGTTTTGAATATACAAAAAAATTCTAATAGGGTTTCCTCCAAAATTAATGAGAGAGACAATTTTTAAGTTACATTGTTCTTACCATTTCCACCAGACTACTTTTCTTCCATTCCGAAACACCGTTTTATTTAGAAGATTATGGTGTAATGACCTCATGAAAAATCCCATTCTTATGAAAATGAAATTTGAATTCTTTATTTTTATATTCCCGACCATTATCTGTTCTCAATGTATTCACTTAATAATCAAATTCCTTCTTACCTTTCCTCATAAAACATTTAATCTTTTTTATAGAATCAGACTTATGTTTCATATACAAAACGAAAGTAATGTGAGTGAAGTCATATATGAATGTAATGAATGACTTTTCTCAATTATTTTATTATTTTCTAATTTTACCTGATATATCTAATCAATAAGTTTCAATTGTGGTTTTGAAAAAATATCAACATTCTTCTGTGTGGAGATTATTATCTTTCCCATTTGAAAAATCTCAACACACTAATATGTTATTATTGACATATCAAGAATACCATATACATTGTCTGACATAGATAAATTTATCATGTTTCTTTGACACATATTCCCCAACAATTTATGTCACAATTGGTTCTCTTCCACCAGTATAGAAAAAACTAGAGTTTTGAGCCTCACCATAATGGAATAAATTTCCATTTTTAAGTTATCCTATTGTAAGAATTTTTCCATCATCCTCAATCCTCACAAAAAAAGCATCATTTCTAGAAAAGAATTTTCCCCCATAAATATTTTGTGAGACACATAGAAAATTGAGTTTAAACCCATAAAAAATTATTGGATTTTAACTTTTCATCCCCAATGATGTCTCATAAAACACCTTTTATTTTGAGAGATTTATCATTTCCAAATATCTCTATTCTGATTTTCAAATATTTCATAGTAATTAACAATTTGAATTATCCTTTAATATGAGAAGAACATCCACTATGAATAATCCATGTTCAGTATTCTTTTTTTATTTGATATATGTTTCCACAATAAGGGATTTACCTTTCCCTTTATATTTCATAACTCCAGGATTCAAAGAATATTTAAAAAAATTTGATGGTCTGAAAAAAAGAAACAAAACATCATTTTTCAACGTGTCTGTATTACTCATATCTTTCACAAATAATTTCCAAAAATTTGATCCTATTTTAAAATTTCATAATAACCTTCTCGGGTTTCAGTAAATCTTCCTTCTCAAACATATACCAATGGGAAGATTTATTACCCTAAAACTATTCCTTCTATTGTTTGTAGAATATTATTAATGTTTTTTATTTAACCGACATAAGTTTTCCTGTGTCTGAGTCGACCAAAAAACCATCTGTATCCAAATAAAGAATATTTTCCTTAGAAACCTCCACACTAGTTGTATTTTTTGGAGTATTTCTTAACAACCATCTTACCTATACTTTTGTAATCACCATCCATTCTATTATCAACCAAAATCATATTCTTCAGCTCATTGTTCTTTTTTTACTAGTCGAAAGAAATAATTTAAACTTTTTCAGTATCTTAATTTTTAAAAACATATGTTTTCGTCACTTTGTTGGACTTTTCCATATACATAACTTTCTCAGTATTATTCTTCTGAGAAATGATTTCAATGTTCTTATCAACCTTTGAAGGTATTTTTTTATCCTTCTTAGGACTACCCATTCTAGAGATTTTACCAACATTATGGACAGAAATATTGAAAATTATAACCCCTATTCATATTTATAAATTTTTGTTGTAAATGTTCCACCTCTTCTTCTTTTTCCATAAATTATGAATCCAGAAGTTAATTATGATTCTTTTATTTATCAAGACATTTTTTCCAATCATCAATATCACCTAGAAACATTACATCATCATACAAAAAACGTTTATAATTTTATTAATATACTATACTTTTTAGCTTCCAGATTTAATTTTCAGTCCTCTGAATCATTCCCAAACATTTTTTCAATTCTTCTTTCTGGTGAAATTCTTATTGAGTTTCTATTTCTTCATAAAGGATTCTACAGAACTATTTATTTTTAAATGTTACAATCAAAGTATTATCATCCTTCTCAATATAAATTTTAGATTCATATTCAATTTCTTCTTCATCACCATCTTTAGATAATAAAATTTTCCATTTTGATGTGAATAATTTTATATCATTTAATTTGAAATATGATTTTTCCTCATAACACAGTTTCTTCCATGATTTTATCTACCTTCTATCATATTACCCATTATATTATTTTTTATTTATTCGATGATAATTGGATGTAATTTTACCAATGGCACCACTTTTAAAACATATCATGTAAATTTTCCCTTTGTATTTACCTAAACTTCATTCCATATTTTTAGAAAACAAGGATAAAAATTAATTATGATTTTTACATATGTCATTTTCAGAATTAAAATCACTAGCTTAATTTCAAACTTGAATCCTCCTTGAATTTTCCTTCATGACATCCTTGAAAGTCAATTTTCAATAAAATTTTCTTTTTTCATTTCATAACATTTTCCCTTCTAATTTCATATATAATGAGATTAATATGAAAATCATCTAGAGATAATGTTTCTAGACCTCTATATTCCAATGAGGAATGATAAGAATCAATGATATCTAGAAGAATCCTCATGATATTTCAAATAAATGGAGATTACTCTAAATTTTCACCTGGAAAACTGATATTGCTGACAATATCTTTCACTTTGGTAAGGAATTCACCAACATATTCATAATCACCAGTCTTGAGATGTTTATACATTAGCATACTAATTTGTAACTTTGAATTTATTACTTTTTTATTTCATTTATAAATATTTTTTAACTTATCCTAGATATATTTGGAATTGGAAACACTCTCCACTCTTATAAATCACATTTATAAAGTGATTAGAGTAAATAATTATTGGCTCTTCCATCATTCTCAATATTCTATTTTTCAACAGATGTTATAGAATCTTTTTCATTAATAGGATGAAATCCTTTTTTTGAATATTCAAGATCATTATACGCAATAAATATAAGATAAGAAAATATTCAATCATTTGAGATATGATTGTTCATACCATAAAAGACCAAAATCTCTTTACTATTTACAAAATCGATATTACAAATATAAAATTCATTCATAATTACTTCAGAAAAGTGTAAAAGAAGGGATAATTTGGCTCTGACACCAACTATATGTTCTTAGTAAAGATAAAGTATCACTGAGAGTGGATATGGTGCATATGTGATATCTTTTTCCTTTTTTGTTTCATTAATTTTTAAATAACCTTGGATAGATGTTGTAGAGTTGTTGCCATAATGAAAAGAAAAAAAATCACACATAAAAAATAACACTAGATTTTTAAATGTTCAATACTCAAAAATAGTATATAGTTCCTTGGTTTGGTATGGAAACAATCTTATACAACATAATACACTAGAAAATAATCCTTTTTGTGTTGAATACAATGAGTAGGATATTCCCTTAGACTGGTGTAACACTATGTTTAATATAACAGTGTGTGATACTTATAGTAAAATGTTGTAATACAATTTTATGTAACTATTTAAGTAAAAAATAATTTTTCTTCCATGTCAACCTTCAAAAGTATGGGTTTTTCAAAATTATTCACTTTTTCACACTATAATTGGTAATAAATTCCAAGAATTCATAATGAAACTTAGTTTGATTTCAATGTTTGATCTACCTAGTCCAATTACCCATTCTGATAATATAATTATTCTAGAATACCATTAAAACTATTTAAAACATATTCTATATGAGTCTTTAATTCCCAATATGATGAATCATCCCAATACGTCGATTAGTTGAATACGATCTTCTATCACATCCTTTCTTCTGCTGTCTATAAATCATCATCACGTAATCTCAATCTGAAACCCTATTGTCTTTATTATTATTCATCATTATGACTTCTCACTTGAATATTAATTTGATTTCATGAGAGTACAAGGTACTTACACTATTTATAGGTGACATAATGAAATTTGGGTGGGATTCTAAAAAACTCTCAAAGTCAACCAGACATAATCAATCAAAAAATTTACATTAATTTAATGTAAATCCTAACTTCTTCAATTATTCTCAAATATTCTTGAATATTATAGAATACTATCATAACATTATATCATTATAGATTTTATTTTCAATCTTATGATGATTCCAATTCTTCATTCTAATTTTCTCATTATGAGGCAAGAAATTGGTTACTCTGATTTTCCTTATCCAATTTTGAAATTTATCAAAATAGAATAATCCAATTATGATGACCAATTGAAGATAATAAATTAATTATACCAATATTCTAGACCTTATTTCACAACACTATGCAAAAACACTACAAAACAAATCATTCAAGATCTACCATGACAATAATTTTTTAGCTTCTTGAAGAAAATATTCTTTTATTTTTTTTCTTAGACCAATGATCCTACATTTTATTATGTTATAGATTTTATATTATTTCTAATTGATTGATTTCTACTTCACTCTAAAAGTCATTTTTCCCATCTGATCAATGTTGAACCAATAGACACAAGAAAAAATTATTTATCTCTTTCCCCAAATTAAAAACAGTCAAATTTCTTATGTCTATCAACCTAATTTTTAAGAAAAATAAAGTTTCAATTTGAGAAATAATCAATGATTTATCCTGATGGTAATGGTTGATTACATTTTTTATTGATCTATCAAATTTTATTTATATGGGTGACCACAAACATTTCTTCTTCTCTATATTAATTAGTCCCAAAATAACACAATTTAATTTATTTTTATGGTTTTAAATAATCCCCCAAAACAATTCTACCTCAATTTTCCATTTGATGATCAATGATTGTATGTGTATGATTCTTAGTGTTACACCACATTTGACGGACTGTTATCAGTAATTTTTACTTCAGAAACTTCTTTTAATCTCTAATTATGATTCACACAACTTATTTCTCCAATGATTTAATCTAATGGATTTTTGGTTTTACAAAAAACAATCATCTTTATCATTAAATGTTTCAATCAACCTTCTCATCCAACAAAAAATTCTATATCCAATGATTTTACATTGATGAACTAAGATCGAAAAGCATCGATGACACAACATTTTCTTCTTTCTAAAACATCTTCTTGTATCATGACTTCTTCATGACATTGAATATGTTTATGATTAGATTCAACATCATCTGAAATACATTGGGAAGCATTGTAACTTCCCATCCTATTAAACATAAATATTTCATTCCAACTAAAACTCAATAAAATTTTCACGCCTACCCATTTCATTTAAAAATCATGCAACACTTGTTTTCTGATAACCCATGATTTATGCGAACTTCATGATTTTAAAAGAATTATTAGATTTGCATTGGGTCTATAGATATTCTGACAAAAATTCATCATTATGAACAACAATTCATTCCAAACCCAAGGTTAGTATGATGAAACTTTTATGAATTTTTTATCTGATATTTGGAATACGATGGAAAATCGGATTTTTAGCTTTTTCAAAGTAAACTCTTTTCTTTTAATCTTTAACATCTTCAAAAAAAGATAAAGAAAACATCATCTACCTTCAAAAGAAACTTCTAAAAAACTTGGCCTCAAATACCATGACACATTATAGAATATTTTAATATATACATATTAAGAAAATTTATTTCCCTTTTTCTATAATATTCCTATATGTTTTATTATACATTATATAGTAGTTTTTCATAAAATATTTTCTATTTAAGAAAATATATTTTTTGGTATATATTATCTGTCCAAAAATAAAACTCATTTTTTCAGAACATAGATTTTATATCATTTATATATATTTGGGGTTTAAAATAAAAATATTTTCACATTAGTTCTCACCCTCTTAAATATTATCAAACATAAGAAACAATTTTTTTATGTTTATTAATTTAATTCTTAGTAACATTAATATTTAAAAAATATTAAATATAGTTTTGTTATTATTGAAGATTATATTTATTGATTGGTGGGATTGATATTACATAACCAATTAATGAATCGGATAATTTATTAATTCTATATAAACATTAGGATATGGGTTTGGGTGGGTTAGTTTTATCACTATCACAAGACTTAATAAAAAATAATTAATATTTTAATATTATGTAATTTTTTTGTTAGGGTTACTCTATTAATATATTGATTTAATATATATTAATTTATGGTATCTTATGAATCAGATTTATCTTAATTATTTTTAGATATATATTTTTTATTTACCTGTTATATTTTATCTACGTTACTCCTAAAGTTTATGTATTCACTCATCCGTTATCCAGGAATGTCAATAACGAATTCCTGAAATACTAATTTTAATAAGGGAAACTAAACATGATCTCATGTTTTTTATGAAATAATCAATTGAGAGATATTATATGAAATTATTAATTAGTGTAAAATTTTTAATTATTGTAATTGTCTTTAAATAGGTATAAAAAGTGTTCCTTCCATTGTTTTTACCTTTTTGAAAATTTGTATTATTTTTTATTCTATAAATAAAATATATTCATATATCGAGTATTTATAGTTTTAAAATTTTATTTCTATAAAACATGTTACAATAAGATTGTTATGTTATATTAATTAAAAATAGTGCTAATTTTATTTTATAATTTTCATGTCATGTTCTCTGTTTACATTTCTTGGGGTGAAATAATAGAGAACTAAATTTCCTAAATTTATTAATTTATATTAAATAAATGTTCTTAGTCTAACATAAAACTATTAATTAATATCAAAAGGGAGGATAATATTATATAAAATGTATAAAAATTATTAAAATAATTATAATTTTTTGATTATGTAGTTTTGAAGGGATAATATATCTCTATTTCCATTTAGGTTGTGTTTTCATATGCTTTCAGATTTCTTACTAATGAAATATTTTAATTATAAAGTTCTGAAAAAGAATGTTATATTAAGGAAAGATATTAGTAAATTAATTTTATTGATAATGTTGGAAGAATAAATTTATGACAATTTTTTTTCTTAAATTAGGTTAATGAAATCTAAATTTTTTATTTAATAAAAAAGAATATTCCTTTAAATTAAATATTTTTTAATAATGAATTTTGCGATCCTTGAAAGGTATAATAGAAATATAAATGATAAGTTAAATAAAAACTATTTTATCCTAGTTAAATTTCATTATAATACAGAAAATAATAATATTATTATTTAAAATTATACATTTTTGAAATTTTTATAAAATATTTCCATGTTTGATCCAAAATACATAAATAGGGGAGTTATAAACAAGGTATATAAGTTTTTTATTTTTTTATTTGGTTTTTAAAGAAGAAAGTTTTGGTTAATATACTATATTGTAATATGTAAAACTATATATCTTAGTGATATAACCTATTAAGACTTTTGTTTTAGAGTTTTTGAATAATCGTTTACCTTACTATTCTATGTAAAATCTTACTCATACCATTATAAGTCAAAAAATTGATTTAACACTCTTTTCAAGAAAACCCCTACTATGGTGTAAACACTTAATTAGATTCCAAAAGAAATTTTAATTCATATTTATAAGAACAAAATAATTTATAAAACAAATTAAGACAGACACCCAATCCATTGAATGATTGACTATTATAAAATTCACATATACCATCTAATGTCATTAACCAAAATGAACTTTTGATACACCCGATCCCCAAAGTCATATTTTTATAGTATATACATTAAATATTTACACTATGTATTATTTATGGTATTTTTTATAACCCAAGTTCATATTCATCGTATTTTAAATAATATAGAACCAATATATCATGTTCATTGATAAAATGAAAATTGATTTAATAGAAACTCCTCATTAGTGGTATTTTTTGTATTAAAAGCTACTATTTCCTATTTAATAGTCACACCTAACTGAGAATATTTTCTTTTATAGAAAAAAATAGACATCAATAATTTTTAGGAGAATCTACCTAAATAAAAAACATAAAAATATATATACATTTTAAGAGATGAAAAAACCCTAGAAATAAAAATATATTAAAGGACTACCATTACATGCCCTTTTTTATTCTATTTTAATATTATTTTTTCTATACTATGTAATAGAGTTAGTCTTTTTTTATTCAACCATTTATAACAAACATTATCTATATTATTCAAAAATATAAGGCATAATTGTTTTCTTCGAAGAGGGCATCCATTATTCTTTATCCCACTCATTATCTAGGGAATCATTATTATTAAAGAAGAAATTATATAGTTTGATTATAGTAATACAAGAGAAAGAATTTTACATAAATTTGTTCTCAAATAAATTCTATCATGATATTTTTATCTATTTTATTGAATGATATAATCCTAATAGTATGTTATATTTATTATCCTTTCTCTAAAAAATTTATAATGTATACCCTACATTTACATAGTGTAGATGTAATAATAGTTGAAGAATTTTCTTAGGTTTATGAGATATTAGTATTAATATTATACTATATTTTATTGCTTTACATACCTTCCCTTATTTGTAATGATCACGAACAAAAATAATTAATTATATAAATAAAATAGAAAAACATTATGTCATATTGGAGATGAATATGTAAAAATTATATAGCACATTCCTCTATAAATTTTTTTAAATATAATTATTTTCATTAATTTATAAAATTAAAAATAATATTTTAAATTCATTGATTTTAAAATATATATAATTTATAATCAAACTTGAAATTTGAAGGAATAAATATTTTAATGTGACTTGTTCCCCCCTTCTGGGAACATACATATAACTAAAAACATATTTTTTATTATGATACATATTATAAATGTTTTTTGTTTAATTATAAAGGACCATAAATAGTTAAACTAGGGTTAAACCATTAACAGGCCAAAAGATTATGAATAAAAAAATTGTGCTGTAAATTCAAATTCTTTATAATGTTGGAATATGAGATAAAAATTAATATTATAATTAACCTAACATACATTTAAATTCTATAGGTGATATATTTAAATAGTTCCAATTTTCCAATTTCAGTTTATGTTTCTCCAGAACCTATTAAACACTTCTAATTTTTAATTTTCTCATAGAGGTGATTCTACATTTCATACTCTAGTTTTATTATCCCTTATATTGTTTCTAGTTTTTTATACGATGATTCATTCGCATAGGGGTGTTATCTTCCTGTTTCATACTCTATTGAATTCTAAAATCTGGATGAATTTCTTGAAAGACTAAAAAAAACATAAATCATATCATAATTTAATGTGAATAATATTAAACTATATTGTAGCTTAATTATACTCAATATTAATGTAATTTTATAGTGATAGGTTCTGAAATATGTTCTTAAAGATCACTTTTTTCTCCTTAATATAGATTCAAAGGTGTTACTCATGAGATACTCCCTAAAAAATTCATTGGATAAATTAATAAATGTAATTCAATATTCTATTTACCCACATTTACTTATTCCTCCTACAGTTTCATTTAAACTTTGGTGGTATTTGTTTTCAATATAGATGTTAGAGGAATGCCAAAATATGGTTAACATGGGTGATTTTTGACTATACACCTAATGGAAGTGACGATAATTCCATAATAAATACAAAATGAAGTGATTCCATAAAATAGTTTGTTGGATAGATTCATGTGGGAAGAAAATGTACCTTGTGATTGTTGAGATGGTTTGTATTAAGACATGACAAGTGTTGAATGTGTTTTAGGGATAACTATCTACAAAATGTAATGAGTTAAGGATGACTAAATATATTTTAATATTGAAATAGAATATTAATAATTCATCTTGTTTAACACTCATTTTAAGATTAAAATATGGATAAATATTTTGTGGAAGTTTCCTTTGAGTTTGAAAATCGTTCCCATAGATATTTTGAAAATGGATAAAAGAATTAAAAATGAAGTTTCTCTTGGGTGACAGTTTTTAGTGTCTAAAGTCAAGGATAGAATGATAAGGCATTGATATACACGATTTTCTTATAATTGAGTATACATGTTGTGAATTTTTTTTAAGAAAACATAAATGTTTTAAAATTATTCTTATAATTTCTGAAACAATTTAGTGTTAATTTTGAGTTATATATGATAATTTTAAGAAGGATTAAATTCATTTTATACGATCAAAGAATTAATTTGAAGTAATATGAAATTTTTGGTGGACTTTTATAAAGATGACCAGGTTACCATGTAAGGGGATTTGATATATGATGAACTAGGTAGTGCTCTTAACCACAGATCCATCCCATAATAGTATATCTAATAGCGGATCCAACATATGAATCACCATTAAAGAGTCTAGTACTACATATATTAATCCTCATAAATATGTATATTGATGTAATTTGATCAATGATTATGTATAGAGAACTACTAAAGGGTTCTGGGTTAGATTTTAGTCTTTTATAGATCATGTAATAGTGTTGCCACTAAAAGTGTGTGATATTGATATAAGAGTTCAGTGTAGGTAAGGATGATCACATCCTTATATTCTGGATTTAAAATATGAAATATTATAATATTATATTAAGATAAGGAAATTTATGTTTTGATGTTATAAATGTTTCTCATGTATTAAAACAATATAAACACTCAAAGAGTTTCTAATTCATTCTAGTGATCCAAAAAATACTTCATAATAAAATTAATATTGTTAAATTTGATTTTCAATAGTAATACAAATTATTTTTAGAAAATTAAATGGTTAAACGGTAAAGTTTAAAAGATAAAAAAATATTTTGATAAAAGAAAAATAAGTGATTAAAATGAAGATCATCATGAATGATTCAAATAAGATCAATGTTGACTAAAATTTAAGGCATGAAATTTATCTTTATTGAAATTATAAAATTCAATATAATATAAATATATAAATTGATGTTTTTTATGCTAGAAATAGAAATCAACAGTTTTAAATATTTTAATTGTTTTTTATTTTTTATGAAATGAGGATGGTGTTTTTGAGATTCTTGCAGAGATTTATATTATTAATTTTGATGTTTGTATAATATTTAATTAATCTCCCACACAACAAAATAAAGAAACCATTAGATAGTATAAGATACTATCAATTTTTACATAGAAGTGGAAATTGAAGGATAGATATATATAGATTAATTTTTAGAAGTAGAACACCTATACACCTACTAGATAATAAATGGATTTATTATTTTTCTATGATTTAAAATAATGAGAAACAATTTAGTAAGTTTTTGTAAATATGATAGAGGTACAAATTTGAGAAAATTAGGGGACATAACCCTTGTAAATACATTTGGAGAATATATGGAGTATTATAGTACACAATGTAATATAAGATTTACATTTTATGGATCCCATGATATCTCTTATATATTCCCATTTATGTAATATTAGATATACCCTTATAAATGATATGGAAAGAAATTTACAGTTGTGTAATTAAAATATATCAAGGAAAGAGTGTGATATATAATTTAAAAAATTTATTCTTCTTGAGAAGATGATGTTTTTTGAAAATCATGGGGTTGACGTGTTGTGAAATTCCAGTAGAGATAGAGTGAGAAGAATAAGTAAAGGATTTCTCTTAAATAATTATAAGAAGTTGATTTTATACAATACTTTAAATAAAAAATTATTGTGTAAATAAGGAGACCAGAAGTTTTTGATGATGGAATCAGGACCTTTCAAGGATGAATAAGTGATTTTTGATCATGTGTCAAAGTTCTAAATCATCGGGTTATCGAAGAATAGGTAATAAAGAATAATAGAATGATTTCTTGTAAACTATTCCCTAATACAATCGATGGTAGAAATGTTTAAGGAGTAAAAAATGAGGAATAATAAATCTTGTGAGTTGATGTATGAAGTGATAAAGAATAGACCCAACTATTTATTTCTTTTATTATTAAGAAATATTTTGATATTGGGAACTTCATTGTATATTGACCAGGTAAGATATTATATGGTTTTTTTACTTGATTATTTGATGGAGAATATTATAAAATCGAATCTAATCTAGAAACGGAGTCTATAAAACTTATAAAATATCAGGTTTCATGTTTCAATTGTAAATATTTTACAGAATTTATAGACATTATGTTTGTGCAGTAAAATTTCATTAAGATAGAGTGACATCCCTATGTAGTGCTATAATCTACCTCAAAAGGGGAAAAAATATTTGAAATGTGATGTGATACATATATAATGCTTTTTTGGGGTGAAATTAAATTTTTCAAATGTATAATATAGTGAACACATGACCGTGTATTATGGTGTTCATGGTATAAAATTTTCTAATCCCAAAAAATTTTATTTTGGTTATAATATTTACAGTGCATAATTTGTGACTATGTGAATCCTTATTATAATGATGTGCTGGTTTCCGAAATTTTTTTCAATCCCTATGAAAATAAATATTCTATACATTACTTATTTACATTCACGGTAATTTATAAATTTGTTTATCTAGTTTAAAAATATCCATTCATCCTAACTGTTGATTGAGGATCAAATACAATGGAGGGTTTAATACTATAAGGGATAATTAAATTTTCATAAAATGTATGAAACTCATGATTCACCACCCTAGTTGTCTGCATCAATCAAATGTGATGATAAAATTTCATTGGGGAAAAGGTTCCTTCAAATTATATATAAAAATTTTAAGGTCTAATTGTTTTTACTATATTTTATGAGGTTTAGATTTTTAAAGTGTGTAGAAGTTCCTTAGATGGAAAAACCATATTCTAACATATTAAAAATGACCATGATGTTTCATCAAATGTTTTAAAAATCATAAAATACATGGAGGCCAAAAATTTGAGAAATTATGTAAAAGTGATAGATTAATAACAACTAGTTATTACTATTTGGAATGATCAGTGTATCTTTAAATCTGATAATGACTATTTATCTTATGATGAAATATTAAGATTTATAGAAGATGAATTTAATAAAAAACTCTATGATTTTTCATTTTTAAATATAACAAATTTTGATTAATAACACTATAGAGTTTATCATATATATATATTCACATATTAAAAGACTTCATGATGGTAATTCATAGCTTGGAAAAACATTGATGCAAGGGAATATGCATTCATTAAGTGAGAAGATCCAAAAAACTCAGAAATGTTTTTGATGAAAAAAATATATCACATATTGGGATGAAAGATCCTATTTTATTGATTGATAATTGAATATGGTTTTTTGGAAAAAATATGTATTCAATAGTTTTTATATTATTTTTCCACAAATTTGAAAATGTATATATAGTTTTAATGAATTTCATATAAGATAAGTGAGAATAAAAAAATGGAATAAATGTTCTTAAAAATTTATTTTCAGAATAAATTAAGATGAATTATGATAGAATTTATAAGATAAAGAATTTTTGGGAAGTCTGATTAAACTCTATTGTGGTTGTAAATTATAGACTCAACCTGAAATGTATTTAGTTGGAAGTTAAAATAATAAATCATGAATCTAAAATAGTTTGATATCATAAATAGATGAAAAGAAGTATATTTCCAAAAACAATATTGATGATTAATTCCTTTAAGATAGAGTTTAGTGGTGAAATATTATCTTGTATCATCTCATGATCAATCCACAACCAATTCTTGGAATATGGTGACCTAGTATCCAGATAAATATTTGAGCACTAATTATGTTTCCATGAATATTGTGGGAAAAATTCAAAACATCTACAAATGTAAATGTATAAATAGAAAAATAATACATAAAATCATCAATGGATAATATAATAATGTCCAGAAAATATAACCTCTGTATTTGGATATGATAATGGAGGTTATTCAGACCCAAAAAAAACAACAAGTATAAATATTTAGAAATTTTTATACAACAAGATAAATAAATAAATAAATTTTCTACTATTAGTATTGTTCATGGTTTAGGAATAGGGAAATTTAATGTTACAATATGATTTCAACCTATGAGTGTTATATAAATCCTAAAAATGGGGGGGTTGAAGTTAAAATTATAAGAAGAACTACTAGATAAAATAAGACATCATGGAAGAGGATAAATCTTCCTTCAATAATTTATTTCAATGCATCAAGAGATTATATTATTTTTAAAATAAATATTTTCATACTTATGATTAGTGATATACAATATAAAGCACAAATCAATCATTCTTAATTAATAAGTGAATTCCATACTATGTCATGTTACCTATAAAATATGAATGAATGTCTACCTTGGGAATGAGATTTGTGATGAACTTTTTTGACCTGAATATTCTTCATAATTAAATGAAAAAATTTAAAAATTATTCCACATTAAAGAAAACAATATGGCTCTATTTTGATAAAATATTAACATTTATAGATCATTTTAAAATGAATATAATTTTTAATATCTATGGAAGCAAGATAGAATCCACCAGGAAAGATCCAATCCAAGAATGTTATGGAAGGCTTTACATATTATTTAACACCATTGATGAAGAATTTAAATTATTACCCAAAATTAGTATCCCAAAAAATGGTAATGAAATGTTTGGACGAATAATATAGGTTATTCATAGTGTATTAATATATTTTACGTTGTTTAAAAAACATGATATTCTAGGTAATAATAAAGGGAAATCACATAACACTTCAAGTACCAAAAAAATACTATGAAAAATGACCCAACACACAAAAAGAAGGTTTTTGATACTCTAAAATAGTGGTTGGTAATATGGCCAACGTAGTTAGATGAAGTTAATACTAAGCTAAAAAATATTAATTCTCTTTCCTTGATCAAGTATCTAAGTTCATTCTAATAAGAATGAAAATTGAAAAGTTAGACAATTTCATGGGGTTAAAAAGAAATTCATATTTGAAAACTAAAATAAAAATCTGGTATGAAGAGGTATTGACATTATCGATGTTCTTGAAAAATTGTTTTTTGGTTAAATGAAAAGACTCATCATTGTTTCTCGCATTAATGATAGGATGAGGAACCACATTAATCCAATTTTATAATTATTATGCATCTTGGAATATGGATTAATTATTAACCATGAATAACCTATACATCATGGTAATCCACAATTGTTGTCTTGGTGTCTCATTATATCATATTACTTGTAAAATTTCAATTTGAATCAAACATATACAAAGTTATAAATACTATTTAGATATTTTTTATTTAAGGAAAATAACCATTATAAATAATGGAGAGAATCCCTTTACGGTGGAGCTAAAAAAATAAGGGAATATAAAATATTTTTATAAATTATGATTAAATATATAAATCAAGGTAGCCACAAAAACAAATAAAACATGAATTACCATTTTAACACTGTAAGTTATTTTTATAATTCAATTGAACATAATAATAAAAATAGATATATTATTTAAAATATTGGTTTGGAAAAATACTTTTACTTGATTTTTTTGAAATTTTTGTTCAATTGAATCATTGGTTTATAAAACACTATTAAAATCAATTTTAACAACCCCAAGAGAATGAATAAAGAGTCAGTGTCACATTGTGGAAAAATATTTTTTCTAAAATATTACAACTTATTTTTTACACTAGATTATACCATTTATATATATAGTTTATTGGATGATGACATATCCCTTTAAGAATTTTTCGTTTCACACTTCTCACAAATTGATGTCAAATGAGTATCTCTAGAATGGTGGAGAATATGGAAAAACAAAAGGGAGAATAGTTTACTTAGAAAAGGGGGAGAATAATTAAAACTTTAAATACCATACCTTATATTAATGTAATTTCAATAAGGTGGATAATAATATACATTTAAAATTAAATTTATTTTCAATTAGGGATAGAGAATGTACTGTAGTTTTGGACATGAAGTTGTTATTGAAAACAAATCCAATGGGGGATTGAGGTTCCCTTTTTTATTATGGTTGTCTTTATTGTAAATGTAAAAGTATGGGGAATTTAATGCATATTTAATCTAGGTTATGGATTTAGGATCCACAGAGAGGATGTGAATATTCTATCATAATAATTGGAAACAAAAGTTATGACTTTAAATAGTTGGTTAGATTAATTTGAGTGGGTTTCCCATATTTTGTTATGGTTATTAATCATGTTTTTAGGGATACAAGAGAATTTCAAAATGGATGACAATGATAATTTTAAAAATAATCTAATGAGTGAATGCGGAGTAAAAAGAAAAGATAGATGGACTGGATAATTTATTGTCTATGTTATATAGTTTTCATTAAAATCCTAAAAACATGTTTAATGTTTGGAGGAATCTAGATAGAAGTTTGAAAAACAATTCAAATTATATTTATAGATATAGTTTCTAGAATTTTTGATGAAGGAACTCTTGGATTATGGTTTTTGGAGACTGAATTTATGGATATATGAAGAATTCAATGATGTAATTGGTTTACTCAAGCACTAGTATATGTGTTGCAACATATATTGTAAGAAATCTAAAATGGATTGGGATTATTTTCATAATTCTGGAAATTATTTGGAGTTATTCTAATGTGTATAGTAAGTATTTGAGAAGTCCCAGAATTAATTTTATTTAAAATTGAAATGTATTTAATTAATTTAATATTTAAAGGGTAATTATAAAAATGGACCAGTATTAACCAGAAAGATGCAGGCCCAGGCCGAATGCCTGGTCCCATGAGAATCTATTAAAGAAAAATCAGTACAAAGTACAAAGAAAACGAAATGATAAGAAAACACCCCCAACAACAGTGCCAGTCAAAATGTGTCAAAATCTCCATCCTCCGAATCATCTGGATCCGCCGACTCCCACTCATATGGAGCATATTGATTGAGCATGTTGAGGTATTTCTCCCTAAGACATAACTCTCTTTCAGTCATAGATGTCCTGATCACTGCCTTATTCTGTCCCTTCTTTGAGTTTACTTCTTCCCCTTTTCCATTCTTGGCAGAGGACCTAGTAGACACCGTCCTCGGCATGTTGGAGTAGTCTTTTCTTGGCTTCTTCTTTTTTGGATCAGTTCCTGCCCCCATACTCTCAATCCCATTATCAAGGGTTTCCTTCCTTTCTCCTCGAACCATGTCACTATAAGAGGCTTTTAGCACCTCCCTCTCATTTTCTCTCTCTCCATTGGAAACATCTCCCCCTTCTTAGGAGCTTCTCCCAATCCCTTGAAGCAATCATTCCTTCCTGACTCCACTGTTCCAGCCCTCAAGGAAGTCTGATTTAAGTCGATAGGGGTTAAACACTGATTCTTCAAACCTGGAAATTCCACATCCTCAACCACTGCAACCTCCACAGGCTTCAGGTGATCTGCTTCAAAGTGGGAGGTCTCCTCCTCCATCAGTTTTCCACCCAGCAAGCTTGTCCCATTATCTGCTTACTGTGGATCAAGCTGATCAGCTTCCCCCACTCCTAGACCATCATCAGGTTCTTCCACCCCATCCAGTGCAGCAAATTTGTTCATGGAGCAGAAATATGGTCCAGATTTAACACCCCCTGGGTTCCCATGTCCGCTATCCATACTTTGAGGACATGGGACAGAGATAGGTGCCTCACAACAACCATTCTGGGTGTTGGGCAGCCTGCTTGAGTCCAATTCAGCTTCCTGGTCACCCTGCATCTCAACACCATCACACACTTTCACCATTGAACTTGATGCATCCGACATAGAGCTAAGAATCATGTCATTTATATCTGTTCAAATACAGCAGCAACAGAGGGCCCTGACGTCTTTATCAAATCCTCCCTCACAGCTCGCATAACACCCCCATTTTCCTGAACATCACAGACCTTAGTGAAGGGGGAATCATCCTGTATCAACTCTTTATTGACATGGCCAGTTGATTTCTCATCAATCATGGCCTGGACAGTTGGATCATTTGTAGTAGCAGGACACTCACGCACTCCCTTCTTGCGACACACATAAAGATCATGCCCCTGTTTGTGGCAGAAGGAGTAGTAATCAATCCATGACTCATAGTATATGGGTTGTGCATACCTGTATTCCCCCTCAATTACAACCCACACCATCTCAGGAGGGGGCCGGGAGAGTTCTAGTTCAAGACACATCCTCGCAACACTCGGGTTCCTCAAGGTAGCCGTTCGCTGATCAAGGCACAGGATACGACCAATAGAATTCTCTATTGAACTTAACAACGCTGGGTTTTGGAATGGTAAAGGTAAACCAGGAAGTTGAATCCAAATCGCAGAGGTAGAAGGGTCGCGATTCATATGAAATTCAAAAGTCCAGCGAAGCAGATGAAAACGAAATCTGCAAATCGACCTACTAGCGTTTGACCAAGACCGCGCTAGGTCATCTTCATCCAGAAAGTAAAGAAGGAACTGACACGGACCAAAGATCCCGACAACCACCCGGTGAGTAAGACCCCAATTTTCATTCACAAATTTATCAAATACCTCTATCGAAGGCCGTCGTCGCACGAATCTTGCAACCAGTGCGTTGGAGAAAAGAGAGGATGCATCAGAGAACTCTTGAAGAGAGACTGGAACCACTGGTTGTCCAAGGCAGATGCCAGGAACCTTCGGAGCAACCTTGATGTTGGGGAAGAGAGGCACATACACATCTGATGGCCAACGATCTGCATGCTAGCAACCCTGAGGAGGATTCTGAGGCCCCTCCCCCGGGGGAAGAGGGGCCGCCGGGACCACATAATAGTCCAACACCATTTATATAGAATTATGTAATCACAGAGCTCATTTTAGGGGAATCCATGCTAATGTACAAATATCTAAGAAAGGTACATGGGACCAACATAATATTTGGGTACATAACATGAATGATTGAAACTAATATAATAATGGTAGATTAGTATAATGGTCTTCTCCATGTAAGAATACTCACATCCTTGTTTTTTAGCTAAAAAATATAAAATTTAAAAAAATTATATTATAAGGAAGAAAATAGGTATGATGATGATAGAAATGATTCTCAAGGATTATAACATCACATAAACTTAATGTGTGTGTTATTCATATTGGGGATCAAACATATGTTTTTTCAAATACATTAATAAATTAAAAAAATTTCTTAATGAATAATACATAAATTATTGGTTTAATGCATGGGTTATTATTTAGTGTTTAAAAATTTCAAAATAATTTTGATCTAATATAAATAAGTGATTTAATTTTTTTCCACGTTATTGATTCAATAAAGACAAAATATAACTGGGATGGAAGGATAATAAATTTTTCCACATTATTGATGGATGCAGTGGTATGGTAATTTCCTATTTTTTTGTCCTTTTCTTGGTTTTGGGTCATTGTGGTTTTGGGTCTTAGTTATTTCGGCATTTTGGGCTTTGGTTATGCGGGTTTTACAAGGTTTTCCCCTAACATTTCTCTTATAATAGGGGATTCAGTTTTTGTTTCTACTTAATAAAGGGGTATCACCATCTTTTTCAAAAAAATAGAGATTGAGGTGTGAATATATATGGTGTTATAATTGGATTGATTACAATTCTCTACCTGTTAGATAATATATGGATACCTTAATCAACCACGATTAAAAATTAGGTGAAATAAATATAGGTAATTTTTAGAAATTCATTGGAGACATGTAGTATAGAAAATCATTAGGAACACCCATATAAAATCATATGAAGAATTTATATAGGATCTTAATACTGGGTATTAGATGTCATTTAAATTTTTTTTTGTATAATATATATATATTTTATATTTACATTTTTTGAAATTAATATATACCTTATGAAAAAGTGGGTATGATAATATTTAGTTGTGGCCTGAAAGTATCACGAGAAACAGTGTGAGTTTCTAATAGAAATATTTTTTTTGAGAATAAGAATATTTGTAAAATTAATAGATTGGGGGAGTCAAGAAGTGTTTAGAGAGACTAATTCCTCTCAAAGATGTTGTATAATATGAGTTTATTCTATGATTTGAGGAACAACCTAATGTTTTTCAAAGGAGAAGATAAGTGTGAGGTGAGTGAAATATGACCTCTCTAGTTAGAAGATGATAATTTCTAATACTTTATTTATTATATAAGTGATATTGGAATTAACTAAATGAGGAGAAGGAAGATTATAATTTCGGTTTGAAAACCATTCCCTACTAAACATAGTGTGATAAAACATTATTAAATATGATGAAATAGTTGTCTTATGAGCTGTTTAATTCATTTAACAAGAACATACCCAAGTGTTCTGGGATACTATAACCCAGAATTTTTCTAAATATGTTCTTTCAATGGATTTGGATATACCATTTTTGAATGTTCCATGGAGTAGCTTGCCTTTAAGACTATGCTCTGTGGAAGGATATATGGAGCAGGGTTTTTGTGTGGAAGGGACGTCTATCAGGAAGACAGTGGTTGAGGTGAAACACGTGGTGATGGAAGTTGTGGCAACTGGTCAACATGGTCCCTCAGAGAAAACTGGTGGTTCTATTCATAAGGAGAAGCAACGAAGGTCAGAAAATCCGTTGGTGAGTAATTTCTTCAGTACTCTAAGGCGTGATCTTGGTATTGTGAAGGATCTTCCAGTTGATGCATCTGGCTACTCTTCTCGGCCAGAACATACTTTGGACCCCACTGCTTCAGGGGATGGAACAATCCTGGGAGGTTTGGATGACCGTGTTGAGGAGTTGAATGGTAAAGATGATGGTTTTGGAGGTGTGGTCTTAAATGTTCACACTGCTAATTTTTCCAAGAATTGGAGATTGAGAAGACTGATAATGCTGAGTGATGTACTTCTCGGAATGAAAGTGGTAGTAATAATGTGTTTTCTAGTGAAGATGCAAGGGAAGAGGGGACTCATGATGATCATAAATTTGCCAAACAACCTTGTTGTCTGGATATGATTGATGCTGACAGTATTTCTTAGAAATAGTGGGGAGAAAATGATGGGTATCAAGAGGTGCGCATCACTGGATAATGGGGGAAACTCTATGATACTGGAAAGGAGAATTTTCACAGCTTGGTCCGACCGTCCTATAGTGAAATTGTGAAGGATGGGAAGATGAAGATGTCTGGGAGTAAGGGATCCATGTTAGTTCCATCAAGAACAAGGTTGAGGAAGATTATTCTTATCTACCCAAGACAGTGTCTACCAGGTCCACTGTTGGGAAAGAAGGAGGGGCATACTCTTTCTTGAAAAAGGGTATGCAGACTGCTAAGGAGTTCATTTCTTTGGAGAAGTTGAACCTTAGAAAGAAATATGCCAAGGTTATGAGACACTATGAGATCGCAGAGTGGGATTCCGCTACTGCAGAGGAAGAAAATTATCTTGGATGGGGTGAGGGGTATGACTTTTCTGATTTCTAGTTGTTTTTATGCCTTATAATTCTTTCTAGTACACTATTATTTTATTTTAATAAATGTTCAGTGGTTTAGCCTCTCACTGGACTTTTCTGGTTATACTGAAATAAAGACTATGATTTATCTTTTTATTATGATTTATCTTTTTATTATGATGATTTATAATCATTCACGTACGTTTAGTTTTAGGAATAAATCCAATTTGTATGGATGCAACAACATCCATGTGTAGTTTTGTGATCTACTTAATGAAGAAAAAGGATATTTAGAAACTGGTGGAATAATAGTGTAAATGGTTTTTGATATAGTTTATTTGTTCACTTGCATAATATAATTAAGATGGAAATTTCTAATATAGAATAAATCATACAAACTTTTTTATGACACAAAGACTATACTTTTGTGACAATATTTATTTTGGGGACTCTATAACTCAGTTTAACCCAAACATGGAAAGGGGTATGTTTCCCAAATTGGTTCTGATCCTTGTAAAATTAAATATTGATTTATTAACTTTTTTTTATTAAAATACATGTGGTTCATGTGAATTGGTAGAGTAATATACCTACTCATCCTAACATGTGGTAAAATTTTAAATAATAATTTTTGTAGATGACTAGAAGGGATAATTTTAATTTTTTTAAATGATATCATCAACTTATTCACCCCTAATGTCTATAGTGGTCAACATGACTATCACCTCCATTTACTCCCTATATTAGCTTCATAATCCAAATTAAAACAAAATTCTTGATGAATTAAATTTATTAGTTATAACCCTAACATTAAATTATTTAGTCTATTATTGATTATACCATCTTTTAAAAATAAGTTATTAATTTAAATTATTTAATTTTGTGGTGAAATATAATTTACTTATAAATAACTATACATGTTCACAATATATAATTTTTTTTATATAATCCATTTACCCAAAAATATTATCCTTTTAGTTAATTTTTGTTTTATTTTATTTTTATCCATTATATATATATAATGTGATCAAAAAGGATATAAATTATAAAACATACAATCCTATTATATTAATAAAATAATTTAATTAATAAAAACATTTTATTTCATAGAAGATAAAATTGTTTGAATGGGCATGGTATTCACATGTTTTATAATTCATATATTCATTCTAATGACGTTAAAAAAATTTCATTGTACTTATTTATTTTTTAAACATAAAAATTGGGCTTTATGTAAAGTAAACTTTCTTTATTTCAATTTTTAGGGATAAGATTTTATTATTGTATATTTATTTTTTATAATGTAATTTTTGAGATTAAAATATCATTTCATAATGGACTTAGTGTATTTTTAATAATATTTTATATAGTAATAAAAATATTGGATGCCCTAGAAAAACACAAAATGGAAAATTTCATGTTTTAAAGTTTCGATCAAAGAAAATTATTTATTAATGGAGTCTAAGGACTATTAAAGTGGTATCATCAATGGTATTTAGGGAATGCTCACAAAAAATATATTCATATATGACTATGATATAAATGGTCTTCATGCAAGATTACCACTATAGTTTTTTGGAAATTTTTCCATAAAAAATTACACACATTAATTTTAATGTTAATATCTCCATTAAATATTATCATCCTATGCTATATGTGAAGTGATATAATGCAAAGTTCATTATGAAAAACTTCCAGCTAAATTTTCTTTGTAAAATATTATCTCGATAAGTTATCCAGGGATGTATACTATATACAATAACCTATAGAATAAAATTACAACAAGAAACTAAAGAAAGACTTCCAAAAAATCCATTAATAAAATAAAATAGAAAAATGAAATTTAAAAATGAATTTCAATTGGATGGAAATCACATAAAATTATGAATAAAAGAAATCAATAAAAGACTAGCTATGAATGAAATTCAATTATGGTATCCATAGTAGGATAATAATGAAATATATTTATATCATGAAAGGAATAAAAGAGATATATTTCACAAACAACCATACTATTTAGGGATTAGAGTACGTGATAAATTATGTAAATTAAAACAATATTTATGTTCACTACATATTACCTATTGAATTCTTTTTCGAAACTATCATGGTTAGTATACCGATTAAATAACAATATTTATTTCAATAAGTATTTTCAAACAAAATTAAAGTTATAAAATTATTATGTTTTGGAAGGAGGTGTTTATATAGGGAGATGATTAATGATTATGTTTAGATCTATAATTTCTATGTCATTGGGGAGATTTTTGTGACATAATGACAATTTACAACATTACAAATGAATGAATAATTCCATATATTATAATTTTAATCAAATTGAAACATATTATGAAGATATGGAGTGGTTAAAGCTTTTATGATAGATTTTATTTTCTATAAATAAATCATATGCAAACACATTTAAAATCATACTTATTATATGGGATAATGGGGTTTTGGATGTTTGAGGAATTTGAAAAAATTGAGAGTCGTTTGGATGATATTTAAAAATGTTTGGTTTTAAGAATCCTTGGTCATAAGAATTAGTAATGTTCATAATCATTATGGGGTACACTAATACATAAGGGTTACAATACTTTTTTAAGATATATAATGGGAACTCTGTGATATATAAAGAGTTAGTTTTTATACATATAGAGATTTAAGGGTTACAATTTTAATTTATATTGATACCTAATTGTTACCCAATATGCTAGGGTACGTCTGGAAAACTAAAATCTGAGTGTGACGGGCTAGGTAACCAATTGAAATGTATCCACTTGGAAATAGACTCTATGTGATTTGGATGACACCAAGGGGATAAAAAATCATTAATGTTTTTTAAACATATATCTAAGGTTAGTAAATATTTTAAGATGATCTAAGGTGTAAAACTTCAATGGGAATAAATTTAAAGATAGTTAATAGGGTGAATATTTAATTTGTAATTATTACTTGAATTAAAAACATTAACATTCTCTCTAAGAGTATCTAGAGGGTTTGTTCATGAGTTTAAACCTAAAAAAGTTATAAAATCCTAAAATGGAGTGGACGATAAAATTTAAAAAAAGAATAAGGGTACACAATTTTTTTTCGTAAACTTTTTTAATACAATATTATTTTTGTTCATGTTGAATAAGAGTGGAGGAATTAAAAAATGTTCTATATCAAATATGTGTGGTAGAATAGTAAATTTTCATGGGAAAACAAAATTAGAATAAGGAGGGTAATCCATACCCTTATCATTGTACCTACAATGGTGATTCTATTATACTTTTTCGTATTGAATTATTGTGAATAATTCTAAGGACAATTCTGATCATTTTTGTTAGTGAACCTTGTATATAGGGAGTTCAATGTTTATTTTTTTTACCATAGTGGGTGAGTGGTTTTTTGGTGAGATATTTTACACTACCATGATACAAATGTTAATTTCATAAGAAATGATAAAAAGGATAATGGAATAATTTTCATTGCTTATCACATAATCCTTTTAGTAAAAAAACAATATATGTTGGTGCTATTTTAATTTGATTTAGTTAGATTCATGTTTCCTTAATTATAATGGGTCATGAAGTTTTCTTCTATGATTGTTACTCAAAATAGTTTGTATTTGTTTTTTTTTCATTTACTTTTTGAATTTTGGTATTGTCTAAAAATATTTTTTTGAATGTGTTAAATGAAGTTTGAGTCAACACGTTGTTTTTATAATCAATTATATATAATCTCAAATCAGTGAAAAAAAATTATTTGACACATTCAATGAAAAAAATTCAAATGGTTATAAATTGAATATTTTACCTTATTTGCATTCAATGGGTAGGAATTTGAAGAAATTTTTTACTAATGGTTTTGTTGTTGTTTAACAAAGTTCCAATTTGAATCAATATGCTAGAAGTAATTTGGATACTAATGGGTGAGAAAAAAACTACATCAAATAATAAGTTTTAGATAATTTTTTATCATTATAGAGACTAAGACTATTAAAAAAATTTTGGACAAGTAAAAAATATATAAAAATTAAATCTAAAATTTATGATGTATAAATTAAAATTTTAGTAAATAAATTATAAATATATTTATATACCTGAAGGTGAATATATTTATTAATCATTTAAAACATTTATTTAAGTGGTACCACCACTATTGAGTATGTATGGACTTGTAAATATTTAATGGTGGTTTTGAAAATACTTCATATCATCCAAGATATATTCGATGTCAATATTTCAGTGGAAAATAATTTTGATATTTATAAAGTTATATTCTATGAATTTAAATGAATATTAGTTTTATATATTATGAAAAAAGAATTTACATTAAATAATTATAGCTTGGTGGAGAATTAAATCATACTATAACTTAGGGTGAAGGTAAATACCTCAATGATAATTTATGAAGAAGATAAAGAAGATTTTGGAAGATATTAATTGGTTGGAGATATTAATGAGATTTTTTGTAAATATCATTTACCTTATCTCAAAAGGTGTATGAAGGTGAAATGTAAATTTATTGTAAAGTTATTTTAATTATTTAGCGGTGATTGGATACTTTTATATAAATATTCCAATGATGAAATAATAACAAGATAGTGAGGTTAAGAACTAGAATTGAAGTATATTCATGAAGGTGAAATAATTAAAATTCAAAAATACAATAATTAATCAAACATTGAAGGTTATAAATCTTGTGAAACTATGAATAAAAATTATATATCAATATTTTGAAGTGATAATATTAGTGAGAAGGAAGATAATGTTGAGAATTCCACTAAAGTTGATAAAAAATTTAAAATTACAAAAGTTAATTACGAAGATTCCACTAATTACAAAAGAATAAATGATGTAAGTGACTAATAAATAGAAATATATTTCATGTTAAATAGATAACTCATGTAATTCATTTCAAGTATTATAAAATTTTATAAGGATAATTTTTTCTAGAGAAATATGATCAAACCTTAAGAAAAAGTGGATCATTCATACTAAAAATGAGCTAATGATAATGAATGAGATCAATAACATAAAGTTATATAAAATTGAAGAGAATAATTTGAATTTATAGATTGATAACAAGGTTAAATTAAATAAAAATGATCTTTAAATTTTTCATAAAATTGAAAGAGGCTGAATATTAATGAATAAAATTCAATTTCAAAATTAAAAAATTCAATATAGGATGTTAAGGAATTATCAAAGGAGAAGATATTAAAAAGAGTAAATTTTTAAAGGCTGAATAATTTCAATTGGTTCAAAAAAATAAAAAAAATCCATAGTTTATAATTCCGTTGAATAGTTAGTGAAAAGGTAATATTCAAGGTCACATGTGGAAAATATAAAAATTTATTGAGAAATTATGATCCTTCTCAATAGACTATTTTTTTATTAGAAACATGAATTTTAAAAAATGATATAAATGTTTACAAAAAAAATCATTGAAGGTTTATGAAAATAATATTAATGTTTTTGATATATGTAGAAATTTTTGTTTTACAAAATTAATAAAAAATTTATTCCCTTAAGATATTATAAGGGAAAGTCTCAATATTTTTTTGAAAAATTTGTTTTCAGAATAATGATTGAATTTTATGGATATATATGGAATTGCATTGGATTTTCACTCAAGGAATGGAAATTTTTATTTAAATAACATTTTTTATTTGAGCCTATATTATTTTTTAAAAAAAAATTGGGATATTCGACCAAGTCGGTTAATAATATCTAAGAAACACATTGAAAATTTTGGTAAAAATGTTGAAAATAAATTGTAATCATTGAAATAATTCTACAGAACGTGTGACCAAATGAATAATACTACCAAAGAATGTCTCACAATCCAAACTATCCAACTATGTATGAATTTTGAAAACCAAAATTTATAGAAGAAGAAATATTAATAAAATGAGATAAAATTAGTTTTTGAAGTCAAATGTTCTCATGGTATATTATTGAAGAATTAAAAAAACATTATATTGAAGAATTTGTTATAAAAAACTGGGTAATATTTATCCATCCCCAAAAAGAAATAAAAATTTATTTAAAATTTATTTTTATTATTATATGTAAGTGAGAGTGGTTGTTCCCCAAGTTATATAGGTAATAATTTGTTCATGAAAACAGTGGATGTTTAAGACTCGAGATATGAAGTTGATTCAAAGAAATAAGTTTAATATTCTTCACGTTTAGGTATGGAAAAATATAAATATAAAATGGATATCATATTGAAGAATTAATTTTATAATATAATATCTATTATTAATATGTTGGACAAAGAAAGTTATATAAAAATTCCAAATATTATTTTTCAAATCCCAAGCATAGAGATAGGCATTTCTAAAAGAAAACGAAGTGTGTTGTGAATTTATTAAGGCTTGAAAATTTGAATACCCAATAGGGATATCAACCAATGATTCATAAATATCCCAAATATAGTATATAAAATCTTTACCTCCAATAAAAGCTGATAAAAAAAAGAGGATCGCACAAAAAAATAGTTTAGAATCATTTTTATTTTGAAAAACCAAACTTCGAACAACAATATTCTATTATATATAAATAGAAAATTTTAGAAAATTTATAAAATGAATATTAACTTGTTTATATTGTCTAATAGTTTATATTAACAATGAATGGTTAACAAGTCTTGAAAAATGACGAAATTAATAAGTGTACTATTACTTGAAAAACTAGTGGTTTAGGGAGAATATTAACTTTTTATGTTTTATGTTGGTTTAATTGAGGCAATAATAAAATGAAGTTATGTTTTAGATTTATAGAAAAAAAACTAATCCATAAATATAATGTAAAGTTATACATTTTTGGGGAGATTTTTCCTACAAATAAACAAATTCAAAAGGGTGTAATTCAATAACAAAGTTGCATGTTGAATAACTAATTTTATAGATTGATTCAAGTGTTCATGATAATATATAAGTATAGAAAAAGTAGAAATGTGTGTCTAAATATCATACCTCCTTATAAGATCCCATAAAATTTGGCTATTAGTTTTCAAAAAAGAAAAACTAGAAAAAATGTTATAGATAATAAGTTTCCTAACAAAAAGAACAAGGAAGATGTTTAAAATACATTAGAGATTTTAGAATCCTTAAAAGGTGAATAAATAGGTATAGACAAGAATGAAGATAAAATAATTATAAGAATATAAATATATTAGATAATTTTACAAGAAGTTATTATTTTTAATCCATGTAATCTTTTTAAATGTTCTGAGAAAGAAAATGAAGTGAAGAGTAGTAATGAAAAAAATCCCTTGTAATTTTATATTAAAAAGTTTAAAAAGAAGTTGAGTTCATAATAATCTATAATTATAGTTGAACATTTATTATTTAATTAGTTGATAGTCAGGGGTGGAGTATAATATTAATTTATAGATGTTCCATGGGTAATCTAATACTTTGCTCATCAAAGGATAATGCATATTTATTCCATCACATATCTCACTTATTATTGGGATACTTTTTTTAAAATAGGTATTAATTTAACATAAATGCCTAATTTTTATCCAATAATATGTTTAAAAATTAATTTAACAAAATATAGGTGAGAATAAAATTTTAGTTTTTTAACAAAAATGAGGGAGATAACTCTGATATACAGAAACAATATATTTAGAAGGATATTCAAAATGTGGAAATATACCAAATAAATATTTTCATATGTATTTGTCAGTTTTTTACTATTATAATTTTTTATCATTATTGTATGAAATTTTTCTTAATAAGTTCACATAATATTTTTGTGAAGTAGAAAAGGTGTTATTTTATGAAGTTGAAATTAATTGGTTTCAATTTCTTTGAAGACGTGGATTGAAGTAAATTTAATGGATATAATATCTTTATTATTTAATTTTATTCATTCCAACACTATTTTCACACCCTTAGGATTATAATTAGGGAATTACGATTTATTTTATAATTGTGATCCAACTAAAAAATGATTTATGTTCAATGGATCAAAAATAATAATAATTGAGAGAGTGTTGAGAACAATAGATTACTAATGGGGATGTCGAGATATAGAGTTTTTGTGACCATGGGGAAGATATTGTAACTACTTGGAAGTTTACTAAGATTATGAGGTAAATAATAATAGCTTACATTATGTTTTTTATAATGAATAAAAGTCTTGTGAGTAGAAAAAGTGCATATGTTTTTTGTGTCCGGTTTTTTTCCAATACAAAAATCATTTTAAATGTATCATAAAATAAGTTTAATTAGGATAGGATAATATTTTTTGTAATATAAAGGTGTTTAAAAAGGTCTAAATGTTTATAGATGATGTCTATAATGTTTTGGTGTTGAATAGAAAAGGACTAAAAAATTGTTAAATCCCTTAATATGAAAAGGTTAGTGTGATATGTAAGGGTTACCTGAATTTATCCTTATAAAACATAAGGTTTACTTTATCATATATAAAGATAAATAATTTATAAACTATGATATATAAGTGTAACTAAATATCACCATTTTAAATATAGATATATTTATTTTTTTACTAAATAAGTAAAATTAAAGACATAATTCCAAAAAATATATTCTATGGACTGAAGAAGCTGTTGAACTATAACAATAGAGAATCTACCTCTTTACAATTTTGATGACATATAGTGGAAACAAAATCAATATAAAATATTCTAAAATACATAAAAGGTAAATAAAAATGCTACGATGTTCTATGATATTTTTTTTGAATGAAAATAATTTGAGAGGTAGTTAAATGTTTGAATTTCAAATTTGAAATTCAAATTTAAAATTGGAAAGTGTACAACTTCTATGTAAGATTAATAATAGAGGTATTTCATAATTTATAAAAATATATAGTAGAATGAAATTTGGTGTACATAAATTAAAATAAGATAAAACATAGTGTGCATAATGTTTCTGTATTTAAAGAGTGTTTATCACCGGAAAGTTTGTACGAGTTGATGATTTCTGGAAGAAATTAAAAACATTCTATATTAAATTTTTTCGGAGCACTAAAAACTATCATGATTCAATGAAATAACTTTGTAAACTGATAATACATACATTATTTAATTTAAATATATCATTGAAACTTTTCCAGACACCTTTTGGTCTCCAACATTATTGACATTCTTGAATTACGATTCCTGGATATAACAATCTCGTTTTATACGTAATGGAGATTCTATTAGACTATGTATTATTGGAGTTTTATAAAAAAATACATGGGTATTGATACTCAGTTCAAAAATAGATATTGATACTTCTATTTTGGTATATATATTTTAGTCTAGTCTAGGACTCATAAACATAAAATCATACATGAAATATTACTCAAAGGGAATTTCCAATGTAACTGGAAACTATAATATTCAGTTCAATTGAGTTTGTAAGTAAATATAAATAATCAAGGCAGGGGATAATTGTGTTTTTGTAAAATTCTAGATATAATTATATGGAATGTATAGATATATTTTGATGCTCTATATGGATTACATTTACCAAAATAATGTTACAAAACCATTTCCATATTTTAAAATTAAACTTCATATCCAATATTGAATGTGATGGGTTGAATGTTTTAGTTATAACGATATAATAAAATAAACAGAGACTAGATTAATCTTGTGAATAATATAATCACTCATGAGGATATTATACATATAACTCTGAAATTGATGAGGTTTACGAAAATGTACTTTATCAATGTCAAGGCTACATGAATGTGAAGGAAGGTTTTTATACTAGGGAGAAAAATAATTTGATGAAAGTGAAATAATTTCAAGACGATTCACCTTGAATAAGGTAGTTAAATCCATGTATTATTATAAGGGAAAAAATTAATAGGATCTCTAACTAAAAAATAAAACATTTTTATCTATGTGTGACGAATATGGTGACATTGAAGAAGAAGTTGATAACGTTATTAGTGATATTACAAAAAAATTTATTGGAATTGTAAATGATAAAATTTTCACCGTTGATGAATGTAGTTTCTCTATAAATGATGAAAAGTTCACTAAAATTGGATTTAAGATTACAAGAGTGTTTATAGAATGTCTTGAAAGGATATTATGAGTTGAGAGAGAAAACTATAAGTTATGAAAAGAAAATATTTTAGAAAAAATAAATAATATTTTCATGAAGAAAAATCCATGTTGATAAAGGAGATTGATAGTCTGAATATGTTTGTTGATGAAAAAATGAATTTAAATATCCTATTTTACATAAATTTTAAGTTTAATGAGGATGAGTAAGATTTTTTTAAAAAATAATGTTAAAGCTAATAAAAAAATTAAACCATACAAAACTAATTTATAGATGGTAGTGAATGTTATAAATAGTGTAAACCTATATATATTAGATATATTCATATGAAAAAGTATGTTATGAAGACCATGCATGTAGATCAAAATAATGAATATAAAATTCATTATTCTTTTATGGTTTTAAATTTCAATCCAAAATATATTACTACTAAATATTTTTTTTGTGGATAAGAGAAAATATAATCTAAAGAATAAAATTTCTAGTCGAAAACAAAAAATGGGTGTAGAAGAATGTTAAAATTTTTAAGGTAAAGAAAATTTATGGTAAAAATGTACAAAAGTATGGATAATATATAAGTTATAATGGGAAATACGATTTATAGGATTAAAAATATAATTGAGGAGGAAATGATAATACACTTAATATGTGTTGTTTAATCTTCAATGTTTCAATGAATCCAAGTGATACTAGAATAAAATTTTGACAGGGAGTCAACCCACTCAACATAGATGACATGTGAAACCCATCATGAATATTAGAAAAAGATTTCCATCCATTTGAATAACCTACAAAACATAATAAAAGGTTGTCTTGACATTTTTTGGGTACGATACTGGTTACGAAAAAAATATCAAAGGCCACATGAGAAGAATGTAAATTATAAGGAAAAATCTATTGTTGATGAAACGGAAATCAAAGCCACAAATGGAGAATGACCTAAGATATTAAAATTTGGGTGTTCATAAAATATGATAGCAGTTATAATGTTATTGAAGAGTTTCATTGATTTTAAATATATTACATTGAATTTTAGAAGTGGTGAATCGATCATAATAAAATTTATTAGATCTTCTATCATTGAAGAAGAAATGTTTAAATCAAAAAGATCCTTGTATATTGATTGAAGAAAACAAAATTTGTTAGGTGTTTCATAACATTGTGATGATGTTTACAATTATTATTTCACACAATATTGTTTTTTTTAAATATGATAGAAAATGAAAATATTTTCCAAATAGTTCAATGAACTAATTAAATCTTAATTCTACATGTTGATACACATTGTTTATACTATCTGAGAATTATAAAAAAATTATCTATGACATAAAATACTGGGAAATGTGTTTCAATGAAATATGATCATGATTACAAAGAGACAAATTATTCATTACATTCCAGATATTATAAGATATAGATATTTATGTTGTTCTATATGATTGAAAGGGATTATTTTAGAACAAATTAATAAGAAATATATGTTACATTTACTCCAACATTGGAGCTCATTCATTATGATATTTGTTTGATCTTTAGAAAGTAGTCAATAAATGTAGATAAGTAATTAATTTATTTTATTGATGACTTTACCCTCATTTAATTTATTATATTCTTGAAATATAAATCATAGGATGTCAAAATTATTATGAGCTTCAAAAGTAGTAGAGATAAAGAATATTTATATTCTATAAAGTAAATTTGAACTGACAATGGTAAAAAAAATAAAATCGTGTATCATATAGGGAGTATATTGAAATGTATGTAATTAATTTTGTTTTTAGTAAACCATAAACCCCATAGTATAATGGTTTTATTGAAACAATAAATAGAGGTTCGATGGATATGGTTCGAATAATGTTGATCAAACCAGAAATGTCTCAATGGTTTTTTAGGAAATCTATCATAGCATCATTTTATGTTTTGAATTGATTATTTTATAGTTCAAAATCTGATAGTAATTTTTTGAAGATATATTATAATGAAACCATATGTTTGAAACACATAAGAGAGTTTGAATTTCCTTACATTAAACAGGTCATGGGTGAGAATCATGGGATGCATGACTAGAGTTATATTGATAGAATCTTTTAACCACCCTCCTAATAGTATACTAGTCCTATGTTATAATAAAGAAAAAGTAATGGTTAATGACTATACATATGTGAATTTCTATTAGTATTCTTATTATAATTATTAATGGATACTTTCTTATACAGAATAATGAGAAGATGGGGTGGTTATAGTTGAACATTGTAAAAATGATCTTAAATATAGTAATATTATTGATTATTATAGAGGAAATGATTCTAACTCAGCTATATCAATTAATGGGGAACAATTATGCTCATCTCATCCTGGTATGAAGAAGATAGTAACATCTCATAACATAATTGGCAATCAATGGCAATAGGTTCAAACATAAAAATCATCAAGGATTCTTTCACATATTTTCTTATACTACCGGCTTGATCAAAAATATTTTGATGAAGTTTTGATGAATCAATAGATGATTAATATTATGAATGATTAGATATCCCATATCAAAATGAAATATACTTGTGTTCTTTTACAGAAACCAAACAATAAGAATGTGATTGGAATGGTGTGGTTTTTCTGAATCAAGATGAATGTAAAATTATAAAAAATACAAAACAAGTAATTTCTTGTTTTAAATATTTACTATCACATTATAGGAATTGAATTTTATGAGACATTTTTTCTAGTTTTTTGATTATAAACTATCATAATAATCATTTCATTTATACATAATGGACATATAAAATTTTCTAGATTCATGCCATGTTAGTTTCTCATAATTGGTTGCATGATGAAGAAGTTTATATTGAACAACTATATAACTTTATTCTAGGGAAATAAGAAATCCTTGAGTGAAAATTTCCGAAGGCATTTTATGGGTTGAATAAGGCACTGGGATTTTAGTATTTTAAATTAGATACATTCATAAGGATGATGTCTTTTAATAAAGGAATAGTTGATAGTAACATATAAATATTAAAAAATAAAAACTTTATATCATTATGATTATTTATCTTGTTGATATCATATTTTTATGGGATTATGAGGAAACATGTGAAATGTTTACTGAGGAAATTAATATGTTGGAAATTTCCATGCTAGGAGAAATGAAATATGATCATGGCCTAAAATTTTCTCCCATGAATAAATTTATTTTTATATATCAATATATTTAAGTCAATTAAATTGTGAAAATATTTCATATAAGACTCAAAATAATTTTCCACAAGCATTCTAGAAAGAACTATGTTTTTTAAAAAATAGGGAATGTAAGGAGGATTATCATCTAGTGTTTAGGAAGTTTGTTGGAATCTCGTTTTATCTACCATCTTTAAGACGAGATATTCTTTATTCCATTAGTTTCTTTATATGAATCAATATTCTAAAAAAGAATCAAATATTTAAAAGGAAAAATTATTCTCATATATATCAAAGGAAAAATTATTTTAAAAATAAAAAAAGAAAAATCATAAATAATTGACCATTTTGTTTATAAAAATGTAGATTGGTTTCTTATATTGACAATATATAATCCACATATGATGGAGTATTCATTTTGGGAGAAATATATTACATTTGGAATATGAATAAGAAGAATTATTCAACTATAAACATTGTAGAATATGATTATGTCACTACCACTCATACTAAAACAAATCATTTGTGGACAATCAAACACATGAAGGACTTATTTATTGATGTGATATTACCCCTTCTCTTTGGTTGGGACAATCTATGTTCTATAAATATCAATAATAATCTTATCAAATCTAACATTCTAAGAACATCAATAGAAAACATCACTTTATCAAGGTGCATGTGGAATAGAATGAACATAGGATGGAGTTTTTCTTATAATGGAGTAAGCTCTTGATATTTTCACACAACCATTTCTGAAGGAAACATTTCATATAATGAGGTTGATAATGGGTGTTCAACCTCCTATATTGAACCATAATATTCCCCATCTTGGGGAGAATCTTAGTAAAATATAGTCTCCATTCTCGAATGCCTTGCCCCAACCATGATGCTCCCACCAATTCACGTCGGTCCTCCTTTATCCTTACTATATGATGTTAAAATTTATTGAATTAAAAGTATGTAACACCCCGACCCTAGTTACCCAGAGTCGGTTCATTATTACATATCATTAGCATGATCACAAAAGATCAAGTCTCAAAAGACCTATTAGTTTAGTTGCCTTGGAAGGGCTAGATACATTCATAAGGTTTACCTTATATCATGAAATGGAAAACTAAAACAATATTGTTTCCATAGACAACACTGAGATCCCATAGATAATCCCTGTAGGTCAGTCATAATATACTTTTTCGCATCATGGAAAAAATAAAACATAAAAAGTGGTGAGCTCAGATTCTCAGTAAGGATAACAATATAGCCGAAGCATTCATAAATAAGCATAAACATTTAAGTCAATGTATAAAACTAAAACAAAATTCTTTTCAACATAAACTTCATGATAACATGGAAAATATAAATCAAAATAATTTCATTTACTTACCCACATGGATATTCTACTAGTCTAATAATCACATGCAATATCAATAGCCACTTTCATAATGATGGAATGCATAATGCCAGACTATCATAACCACATAGTCAAGGCCTTGTGCCAAGACTACAAATAAGATTTTTTCAAGGCCTTGTGCAAAGTCACTAGTTTGACTCATGAGACCTACCGATGCATGGAGGTGCAACAACGGGCTCCACCCATGACTTACTAAGTCCAATGCATTCCTC
Organism: Viscum album; assembly: GCA_963277665.1. Lineage (NCBI taxonomy): Eukaryota > Viridiplantae > Streptophyta > Magnoliopsida > Santalales > Viscaceae > Viscum > Viscum album. The sequence goes on from OY728157.1 coordinate 696,944,644, forward strand.
ATATGAAAATGTTTAAACATAAAAAAATCATTCATATTAAAACTAGCATATGAAATGTCAATACTTTATCCATAAATCGTGAATAGTGTAAAAACAGAACATCCACAGTCAAACATATCACAAAACCTTAAATGAAATATGGAAGTTTTGTATCATAATAAATCAACGTCAAATAAATATACAATCCATCAAAGGATGTTGACATCGATGAAATCAAAACATTTTTTCAGAAATATCACTTACTATTTTGAAATAATTTAAAAGTCATATAATTATAAAAAAAATTATTTTGAGAATATTCTCATAATCATGTAAGGGATTCTTTGACGATGTTATAACAGCATAAAATAGCTGCACCTGGTGTATATGTTAAAAAAACATTCTTACATTAATTTTTTCCAAAAGGATATAATATACCTTGATTGGAAAATGATGGAAAGAGTCCTTTCAAAACATATAAGGTCAAATAAGGGTATAAATGACTTTAACCCATAGTCTAGTAAATAGTATAAATTATTTGGAATAAATTTTTAAGAAACATAGAAATGGATGATAAAGAGGTCCCAATAGATACTTACATAAAAAAACCTCATATAATAAAGAAATTGTGAAATTTACCCTTACCTTGTACTTTTCCTTGGTAGAGGGTAGGTTAACCTGCTTCATAATGGTGAAATAATTTTTATTAAATTATAAAAGAATTTTATACATTAATATGATATCATATATGATCTTTTAACATTGTTTTGTTAATAATATCTTAGTATTATCGTTGTTTCAGGTGTTAATGGATTCGTTTTCCATTATATTATTTTTTATTTGAGTCATATTTGTTATGGATGGGATGTATCTTATTCATATTCCGAATGATATCAAGTCATTAAATATTATTTTTAATCACCTAATGAAAATTAGTCCTCAATGGATACGATGGGGAATGAATCTCATCGCGTTCGTGGAGATGGTAATCCATATGTACGCACGAGTGAAAATATCTTTCTTTTGATATTAAAATAATATATAATTGTATGGTATATCATATATACAGAATCATTATCATGTTATATTTTTTATTTACCACAATTACACATCATTATTATACCCATTCAAATAATAATGTATTGAATAACAATTACACCACAACGTGGAGACAGTAAGCCGTACGTACGCATGTATAGTGACATGCCATTCAAAGGATGGATATAATAATGAATTTGGTAGTAAAATATTTATAATAACATAAAAGTATATAGGATATACTAGAGTTATTATTTTATAATGGAAACAACATTGAAAAAGTAAGTGGAAGAAGAAAGGAACTTGAAAGAGGTGATGAAACATTTACCTCTTCTTCGGGTTCATCATTTTGATTTGATCAAAATGGATCCTTAGGTTGGCTTTCTGACTAAAGTAAGGCCTATAGGATGAATGGAGGACAGTTTAAGGGGTATTTGGTCCATGTTTGGATGATCAAAATGGCTTTGAAGGTGTGAATTAGAGAGAAATGGGACTACCCTTTTATAAGAGGGATGAAGGACACCTTAGGAAAAGCTAGAAATATTATTTTATAATAAAATAATTTTCTGTTTCTAATGGCTACATAATATATTATTTAAAGTATAAGGTGGGTATGGGTCTAAAAACACTCTACCAATAGGTTTTAGATAGTTTTGGGTCACTATATTAACCTTATCTTTTAGATTTAACTCTTAGTTAAATAGTTTGACATTTACCATGTCTCTTTTTATTTTTATATTATATGGTTAATAAACATACTATATACATCCAAGATAACCACAAGTAATTCATTAATGATAAAACTATCATTATATAAGTCTTTTTTCTAAACATTATATTTTTAGGAATAGAATATCAATTTATAATATAATATTTTTTTGAAAAACTCTTTTTTGAAAATTTTGACACTATTTGGTATTTTGTTTTTTATAAATTCCTAACAACATTTTTACTTAGAAAGAAAATCATATAACAAACCCTAACATGTTATAGTAACCTATAAAATTAGTGGAGTTCATAAAAAGTTTCAAATTATATTTATTTGGATATTTATAAAATCAATTATTTTAATATTTTACTAATAGTGTAATTACTTCATCATCATTGTGTCATATATAAATTAATTTATTGAATTTATAGAAATTATAAATAAAATTTTATTATGTAGGAAATCATTTTATCATTATAATTAATATTTATAGTCGAATTTATCTTATGTATAACCCTATATTAAAAATGTGTTAGTTATTAAACTTTCATTTTAACTCTTTTAACACTTCTTTAAATAAAATAATAATAATTGTCCTAATCTAATACAAGTGGAAATAAAGGATCACATTTTATTAATAAGGTTGTTTTTGTTCTAATTACACTTATCCAATAGAATTAGGACATGTGTTAGGGTAATACAAATATCGTTTTTACCATTAATTACCCTATTTACTTTTAACCGTGGTAAATAAAAGAAAAACGTTAGAATTTACCAAAAAGTATTTTTATCTCATTGAACCACATTTTACTATTGATATAAACTGTGTCTCTAGGATTTTTTAAATTCCACTCATAGAAGCAATAAAATTATGGTTTATGTGAATTTTCAAATTCTCCTCGGAGGTGGGTAAAAGACGGTGAAAAGTCCAATAAAATTTTTATATATCTAAAATTATTATAGACTGACTAAAATGAATTACATTGAAAATATATTTGTATTATGTATCTATTTTGACTTAAAATAAATTTAAATAAAAAATTGGATTTAAACTATAACTCCGTTTTTTCACTATTCATCAAAAATTGAATGTTTTCAGTAAAATACCAAAAATTCACCCTAAGCTAATTTTGATATTCCGAATCCAAAAAATAAGTCCATTTTGGAAGATAAAATTTATAAAATTTCAAAAAGTGGGTATTACTATTCATAATGGCTAGTTTGAGTGGTTGTGGTGTGTTATAACTCGAAGTTTCGTACAACACACACTATTGTATTATTCAAAGAGAAGCATACCATGGAAGCGTGGGGTGTTACATTCTCCCCTCCTTCAAATAATTACTTAAATGAAATTTCTAGAATATTACTGCATAAAAGGAGTCGGGTGGTTCTTCATCATATGTTCCTTGGGTTCCCACATTTCCTCTTCCATCTTATGGTTTCTCCATAGCACTTTTACCAGATGATTCGTACGGTTTCTCAGCACTTGTTCTCAGGTATCAAGAACCTTGACAGGCTCTTCGCAAAAAGACAGATCGGGTTCCAGCTCTATTTCATCATAGGTTAGTACATGTGTTGGTTTGGGAAAGTATTTTCTCAATGGTGATACGTGAAATATATCGTGAACTTTGGAGAGACTTGGCAGCATTGCCAAATGGTAAGCTACAACCCCAATTTGTTCTAGAATTTCGAAAGGTCCGATGTACCTGGGACTCAATTTACCCTTCTTACCAAAACGTATAACATCGTTCCATGGATATACCTTCAAGAAAACATTACCTATTACCTGAAATTCCAAATCCTTTCCTCGGTTATCAACATAGCTCTTCTATCTACTTTGAGCTGCCTTGATGTGGTTTTGGATTACCTTCACATTTTCTATCGTTTCCTCCAGAAGTTCTTGGCCTATGAGTTTTCTTTCACCAACATCATCCCAACAGGTTGGTGTATAACATCTCTTTCTGTATAATGCTTCATATGATGCCATCTGAATACTTTAATGGAAGCTATTGTTATAGGAAAATTCTACCATAGTTAAATATTGATCCCATATACCTTGAAAGTCAAGTGAGAAAGATCTCAACATGTCTTCGAAGGTTTGAATAGTCCATTCTGATTGTCCATCTGTTTGGGTGGTGGTAGGAAGTTCTCAAATGAAGTTCAATATTCAGGGCTTTCTGTATACTTTTCCTGAATCTTTATGTAAAATCTGGATTACGATCAGAATCAATCAATAGGGGTACTCCATGAAGTCTTAAAACATAATTAATATATAATATTTCTAAACGTTCAAGTGGAAAATCTTCTGTTATAGAATGAAAATGTGCTGACTTGGTAAGACGATCAACAATGACACATATTGCATCGTTCCTTCTAGGATTCTTTGGTAGTCCCATGACAAAGTCCATCGTAATATGTTCCCAATTACACTCAGGTATGGGAAGAGGTTGAAAGACTCCTCTAGGATGTTTCATTCTAGCTTTCACTTGTTGACAAACCATACATATTGACAAAAAATAAGCAATCTCTCTCTTCATGTTGTCCCACTAAAAATGTTTCTTCAAATATCTATACATTTTATTTATACCAGGGTGTATAAAGAAATTGGAACTATGATCATCATCAAATAATTCCCTTTTTAGATCAGGTATATCAGAAACACAATGTCTCTTCCCAAATTTCAAAATTCATTCTTCATACACAAAGTCACTCAATCTCCCATCATTCACAGCTTTAATCTTCTTTTGAAACTCATCATTACTGGTCTGAGAACTCTTTATCCTTTATAGTATAGATGTTTTGGAAACCATTTGAAAAAGTATTGATGTTTCACCTTCCATGGTAATTCTCATATCCATATTTACTAGATCCATGTATATATGATCATTTTCAACTCTCATATTGTTCAAAACTAAATAATACTTTCTACTCAAAGCATCTCCCACCTTATTTTCCTTCCCCAGGTGGTAGTGTATAGTGCAATCATAATCCTTGAGTAGTTCAAGCCATCTCCTTTGCTTCATGTTGAGTTCATTTTATGAGAAAATATACTTCAAATTATTGTGATTTGTATATATATCACATTTTTCACAATAGAGATAGTGTCTCCAAATATTAAAAGCAAATGTTATAGCTGCTAACCCAAGATCATGAGTGGGATAGTTTTTCTCAGGATGTTTTAGCTTCCGTGATTCATAGGTAATAGCTCTATCATTCTGTATAAAGACATAACCATGCCCTTTATTTGAAGAGTCACTATAAATAAAAAACCCATAATTCCCCAATAGTAGAGTCAATATAGGATCATTGAATAATATTCTCATTAATTATTAAAAATATTCTTCACACTCTTTTTTCCAAACAAATTTAACCCCTTTTCGTGTGAGCTTTGTTAATTGGTTAGCCAACCAAGAAACATTCTGGACAAAACGTCGATAGTAACCTGCTAAACCAATAAGACTGCGTACCTCAGTTATACTCGTTGGTTCTGGCCATTATTGGATTGCCTTGGTCTTTGAAGGATCAACGAATATTCCATCCTTAGAGACAATATGGACAAGAAAATAATTCTCCTGATGCTAGAATTCACACTTGATAAACATCCCAGATAATTCACATCTTCTTAGAGTCTTTAGGATAATACACTATTGATTTTCATGATTTTTGTATATTTTTGAGTGTACCAAGATATCATAAATAAATACCACTACAAAGTCACCAAGATATTCCTTGAAAACTCTCTTCATTAGATCCATGAAGATGGAGGGTTCATTATTCAATCCAAAAGTCATTACTGTAAACTCGTAATGCCTATACCTAGTTTGAAATGCTATCTTGGGAATGTATTCCTTCTTCATGCACAATTGATGGTATCCCGATCGAAGTTCAATATTTGAAAAGTATTGATCTCCATGAAGTTGGTCAAATAAATCATTAATGCGAGGTAGGGGATACTTGTTCTTAATTGTTATAGCATTGACCTCCCTGTAGTCAATGCACAACCTCAATGATCCATCATTCTTCATAACAAAAAGGATAGGGTCTCCCCATGGTGAAACACTAGGGATAATAAATCCCTTATTACTCAATTCCTCTAGTTGTTTTGTTAGTTACACTAATTCCACAGTGGCCATTCTAGAAGGGGTCTTCAATATGGGCCTTGATCCAAGAATTAAATCAATGGGAAACTCAATTTCTCGTTTTGGACGATGTCCAGGTAAATATTCTAGAAACACATCAACATATTCTTTCACAATAAGTGCATCCTATATTCGAACATTATTTTCCTCTCCCACAGTTATCTCATTCTCTTCCTCCCCAATAATTGAATTTAGTTGAGCTACTGGGGGTGGATCTAGATAAGAATTAGGTGGTGATGATTCAGCTCTAAATATAAGGTGTTATCTGTCGTCATCATCAAAATAGTAACCACCTTATTCTTACAATAAATTTTTTCATCATGGTCCGAAATCCAATCCATACTAAGAATTATATCAAATTCAATCATGGGTATAGCAATGAGATCAGTAGATAAAGAACATTTATATGCCCTAATGGGGACTGATTCAAAAAACATTGTTTTAATGATACTTCCCTTAGGTGTTTCGACTGACAACTCCCTTGTTAAATAAAATTGGAAATAACTAATTTTCTTAGAAAACTGGGAAGATATGAAACAATACGATGATCCAAAATCAAATAACGCATTTTTGAAACTTGAGGAAACCATTAAATTACCTACCACCACGTCTTTCGGATCTTCAACCTCAGAAGTAGTGATAGCATAAGCTTGTCCTTGATCCCTTGGCCTTTTCTGATGTAGGTTCCCCTGATGCTAAGGAAATTCATTCGCATAATTCCCCCTTTCTTTACAATTGTATTATTCAACATCGATAGCCTCTTTCTTCCCCTTGAAATCACGAGCTTGGTGGCCTTTTTCACCAAAATTATAATAGACTCCCAATACCTTCAGGCATGTACCAGGGTGTTTCTCCCCACATTTCCTATAGGATGGATATTCAAGTTTTCCCTTCTTCCCATTATTTCCATTTCTGTAGTGTTTAGCAGATGTCTTCTTCTCTTTCTTTGATTTAATGTCGTAAGACTTGGAGAATTATTTTTCTATCTTGATAGCACATGAGACAATATCTTTGTACGACGAGAAGGATTATGAGACTAATGCTCAATGGAGAAATGGTTTTAACCCATAAAAGAAACTATCAATCTTACATGTTGGGTTACGTATATAATCTAAAGCATGCCTCACTAACCTTGTAATGTTTTCTTCATAATTTTTCACATTCTCATCCTCCTTTTACCACAGACTTAGAAATTGTCTTTCCATATCCGCTCAATGGTCATGAGGAAAGTATTTTTCTAAGAAAATTTATTTATACTCCCTCCATTACATATTTGATAATTTATCATCTTCCTTTGTATTTTTAATCAATGAACACCATTGATCCGCATCTCCAATGAGGCGGTAAACTGCAATGAAAAATTATTTCTTTTGCTACTCCCGAAGGTGTGGAATATTTTTTCTGAAGAATTTATCCATTGCTCGGATACTAATTTTTGTGTTTGTTTCCTTATGTGGCGATCTAACAATAATTTTCTACACTGCGGATCAAGGTTCTCCACACGGGTAAGGTTATTATTCATAACCTGAGTGAGTTGTCCCAATATAGTGATAAGCTGATCATCACCAGTTGTATCACTAGCTCCGCTATAATTATCTTGATCAGGAGAGAAATCCCTAAATAGAGTGGGTACATTGATACAGTTCCATTCCTTTCACTAGGAAACATTTCTAAATAATGGCATAATCTATATTAGTTTATAAATCAAAATACATAATTCCAAACAAGTAAAACACTTAACATAAACTGAAATTTTTATGGGTATAATCCATAATCATAAAAAAATGTTTTCCTTGAGGATGTATATAATCATAAACCCTTTATAATTTTTTTAAGGAGAATGATAATTATCCCAAGCATATCCCCCAGGAGTGTCGTAACCAAGAGTGCATCCAGGCCCGTCGTCGTGCACCAGTTCTTGATCGAGTCTATCTCAAAGTAGTGTTTTTGGGTTTTACCCCTATGTACATCTGTGCCAGAGCCTCCTCTACCTGATCGTATCCATATAGGGATGTATTTCTTCGAAAACTCACAAAATCTCTACAATACCAAAATTCTAGGAAGTTATTCTATACTAATCCCCAAATTCTATCTTAGGACTATGTGCTCTAATCAGAGTTTATCTAAATCTAGTTTCCAATGTCTATACTAAAATTCCTCAAATACCAACTGTAACACCTCAGCCCATGTTACCCAGAGTCGGTGCATTATTACATAACATTTGTGTGATAACAAAATATCATGTCTCGAAACACCGATTAGTTTAGTAGCCTTGGAAGTGCTAGATACATTCATAAGGTTTACATTACATCATGAAATAGAAAACTACAACATCATTGTTTCAGTAGACAACACTGAGATCCCATAGACTATCCCTATAGGTCAGTCATAATATACTTCTTCACATACTGGAAAAAATAAAACATATAAATGGGTGAGCTCAGATGCTCAGTAAGGATAAAAATATAGCACAAGATTTCATAAATAAGCATAAACATTTAAGGACATGTATAAAACTATAACAAAAGCCTTTTCAACATAAACTTCATCATAATATGGAAAATATAAATCAAAACAATTCAATTTACAAAATCACATGGATATTAAACTAGTCAAATAAACACATGCAATATCAATAGCCACTTTCATAATGATGGAATGCATAATGCCAGACTATCATAACCACATAATGAAGGAATTGTTCCATGAATACACATAATATTTTTTCAAGGCCTTGTTCCAAGACACTAGTTTGTCTCATGAGACCTACCGATGCATCTAGGAGCTATAACAGGCTCTACCTATCACTTACTAAGTCCAATGCATTCCTCATATGAAAAGGTTTATACATAACATAAACATTCGTATTAAAATTAGCATAAAAAATGTCAATACTTTATTCATAAACTGTGAACGGTATAAAAATAGAACATCCACATTCAAACATATCACAAAACCTTCAATACAATATGGAAGTTTTCTATCATAATAAATCAACTTCAAATAAGATTATAATCCATTAAAGGATGTTGAAATAGATAAAATCAAAACATTTTTTGAGAAATATATCTTTCTATTTTGAAATCATTTAAAATTGATATAATTATAAAAGAAAACATTTATTTTGAAAATATTCTTATAATCATGTAAGAGAAGCTTCAATGATGTTATAACAGTATAAAATAGATGCACCCACCGTATATGTTAAAAAAACAATCTTACCTTATTTTTGTCGAAAAGGTCATAAAGTACTTAGTTTGGAAAACGATGGAAAGAATCCTTTCAAAACATATAATGTAAAATAACGGTATAAATGACTTTAACCAATAGTCTATTAAATAGTAAAACTGTTTTGGAATACATTTTTAGGAAACATGGATGTGGATGATAAAGAGGTCCTAGTGGATACTTACGTAAATACAACCTCAGATAATAAAGAGATTGTGAAATTAAACCTTACCTTTTAAATTTCATTGGTCTAGGGTAGGTTAACCTCCTATATAATTGTGAAATAATTTTTATTAAATTATAAATGAATCATATACATTAATATGATATCATATATGATCTTTTAACATTTCTTTGTTAATAATATCATAGTATTATTGTCGTTCCAGGTGTCAAGGGATTTGTTTTCCTTTATATTCTTTGTTATTTGAGTCATATTTGTTATGGATGGGATGTATCTTATTAATATCCAGAATTATATCGAGTCATTAATTATTATTTTTAATCACCTAATGAAAATTAGTCTTGAATGGATACGATGGGGAATGAATCTCATTGCGTTCGTGGAGATGGTAATCCATATGTACGCCCGAGCAACAATATCATTATTTTGATATTAAAATAATATATAATTGGATGGTATATCATATATAAAGAATCATTATCATTTTATATTTATTATTTACATCAATTACACATCATTATTATACCCATACTAATAATATTGTATTGAATAACAATTAAACCACGACGTGGAGACGGTAAGACGTACGTACACACGTATGGTGACATGTCATTCAAAGGATGGATAGAATAATGAATTTGGTTGTAAAATATTTATAATAACATCACTGTATTTAGAAGATACTGATGTTATTATTTTATAATGGAAACAACAAAGAAAAAGGAAGTGGAATAAAAAAGGTAATTTAAAGAGGTGATGAAATATTTACCTCTTCATCAGGTTCTTCCTTTTGATTTGATCAAAAGGGATCTTTAGGATGGATTTCTAACTAAAGTAAGGACTCTAGGAAGAAGTGAGGATAGTTTATAGGGTATATGGGTAGGGGTTGGCCGAGAAAAATGGATTTGAAGGTGTGAATTAAGGAGAAGGGGAAGTTCCCTTTTATAAGAGTGGTGAGGAGCACCTTAGGAAAATCTAGAAATATTATTTTATAATAAAATCCTTTTCGGTTTATAATTGCTCCAAAATGAATTATTTAAATTATAAGGTGGGTATGGGTCAAAAACCACTCAAAAAAGGTTTTAGATAGGATTGGGTCAATATATTGACCTTGGGTTTTTTATTAAACTCTTACTTAAATATTTTGACATTTACCATCTCTCTTTGTATTTTTATATTATATGGTTTATAAACTTACTATATACATCCAAGATAACCCCAAGTAGTTCAGTAATTATAAACCTATCATTATATAAGTCTTTTTTTCTAAACCTTAGATTTTAAGGAATAGAATATCAATTAATAATATAATATATTTTTTAAAAACTCTTTTTTGTAAATTTTGACACTATTTGGTATTTTGTTTCTTATAAATTCATAACAGCATTATTACTTAGAATGAAATTCATCTAACCAACCCTGACATGTAATATTAACTAAGATAATTAGTGTAATTCATAAAAAGTCTCAAATTACATTTATTTGGATATTTATAATATCAATTATTTTAATATTTTACTAAAAGTGTAATTACCTCATCATCATTGTGTCATATATTAATTTATTTATTTAGTGTATTGAAATTATAAATGAAACACCATTATGTAGGAAATCTTTTTAGATTTCTAATTAATATTTATAGTTGAATTTATCTTATGTATAACCCTGTATTAAAAATGTTTTAGTTATTAAACTTTTATTTTAACTCTTTTAACTCATCATTAAATAAAATAATAATAATTGTCCTAATATAATACAAGTGGACCTAAAGGATCATATTTTATTAATAAGGTTGTTTTTGTTCTAATTTGTAAGAACCTGGATCTTCGTCCAGCTATGTTTTTCCATTTTTTGGAGTTTTTAAGAAAAATGAATTTTCTGGAAATTTTCAAAGTACACGTCATGTACTTTCTGAGTACACACCAAGTACTCTGATCCGGCTCAAAGCCATGTGCTGACCATGCATGGGCCACACACATGGTGTGTAGGAGTGACATGGAGGCCGATTTTGGAAGAGTACGGAAAGGACCTAGTACACACTGTGTACTCTAAAAGTACACTCCGTGTAATTTATTTTTTTACTAAACAGATCGGGGTCATGCCTAACCACCATTTTCATCTTCTTCTCCAGATTTCGTCCGCCCGAGAGTGACCGTACGGCCGGATCAACGACAAGCTCCCATCTCTTCATCTGTTCTCTGATTCGAGCGAGGTCGATTGCGTTATAATCACAGTGTTGAGCTCTCCCTTCTTCTTGATTCTTGTCTCTTGATTTCTCCTGGTTTCCAAGTTATCATAAGTTGAGCGTTTTGCGCATTTTCTCAAATCTACGTTGTTCTAAGGGGAATCTATCATTGTGGTTCAAATATATTGATCTCCTAGGATAGAGGTAGGTGTTTTGTTCCTTTCTATATAAATTTGATGAATATTTTGTGAAAATTCCACCAATACCCTTGAACGGGGTATTGCGTGTTCCTGTTTTTCCCTTGCTGTATTGCATACCTTGCTATATTGCTAGGGTATATGTTTTGCCTATGATTATGGTAGTTTTAATGTACGTTGGATGTTTGATATGCTTGTTCTACCTGTTTGGAGTTCTACCAGTACCCATGCTTAGTTGTAGGACAGTGGAACTACTACCTTATTATGCTGCTGAGCTTTAGTTGATATCCAAGTAGTTCTTGAGGTTTTCTTGGACAATATACACACGCGCTGAGCATGTATTTACCTTTCAATTAGGACTGTGAGAACCTAGAGTAGTATACCAAAGGGATAATTGACAGAAGGGCTTCTCCATAGTGTATTTTAATTACGATACGAGAACACATGGGGAATTGACGTTGAGTGCTTCTTCAGAGAGTCATTAGTTCCTCGATGCGAGCCACAAGGGGGAATAGATGTTGAGTGCTTCCCCAAAGAGCCTTTAGCACAATACGAGACTATAAGGGGAATTGACGGTGAGTGATTCCCCAAAGAGTCTATTATTATCAGAGCTGAACCAGAGGGGTGAGACTGTGTGTGCCTCCTAGAGTGTTGCTGGTACTTATAGGTTGAACCATTGGGCTTAGGCTGTGAGAGATACCCAGAGGGTTACCTGTTTTCTCTATGTTGTTGGCTACATACTTGTGTACTTTTTTGTTTGAACTATGAATTGTAGCTTCTTGTGCTCTCTTGTTTATTGCTTCTTATTTTATTACTTTCCTTGTATTCATTGAATGTTAGGCACAAATCTTTGGGTGATTGCCTACTAGGATTGTATCTTACACCCTGTTTGGGCCATGATTTTGGGCCCAAGAAGACTATGTTTCTACAGGTATAGATAAGGGCAATCTCTCTTCTACTTCGGGTTCTTGATTGCGCTGGAGCTGGAGAACATGGGGCCGAGCCGGGGCTCGTGATGCTGAGGAGTTAATTTTGTTTTCCTTTTCACTTTTTTTCAGTTGTATTCCAGCACATTGTTGTGTTTGCTGCTTTCCATAGATACTTGTACCTGCTGCATCATTTTCACCATTGATATATATATTCATTGCTTCCGCTGTTTGGTTTCTGTTGTTATGCATGTTGTTACTGCTTCCGATGTTGACTGTAGTTTTTCCACTGTATACCTTACCAAATGAGGGTATAGTTTCCCCACCAACTCACCAAGGCCCTCTCTGGTATTTGGAAACCTCTGGAGTTTGAGGAAACGTGCTTGAGTTCATGTGGCGAACCGGGTACAGGGCACCAGGGGAGGGGCTCTGGATTCGGGTCGTTACAAAGTGGTATTAGAGGGGTTCTTTTCTCTTTCTTTACTATTTGGAGACTTTAGCCAGTGATAGGATGGATTCAGTACTTGGTATTAAGCTATGCTCGGTAGTAGCTAACCCCTGTATAGGGAAAATCCATACTACCTCGTTATTACAGTTTGCTGGTTTTGATATTTTATAGTTGATATGATTTCACCTAGAATGATTCACATTCATTGTGTTGTTATTTTCTTGATGATTGTAGTTCTATTTCTGTCGCAACCCGATGAGATAAGGGTATTCCATCTCATGAATCATATAGGAACTTTTAGAAATCACATTCCATGCATTCTTTTCATTCCATCTAGGGTGCATTAGAGATTGCATGCTGTTTTGATATGCTTTTTGTAGATTATGCATGCTATTGTGATATATGCTTGATAGAATCTCTGCTGTTATGTTATAGAGCTATTTTTTTCCTTGTATGTGACTATAAGAGATGCCATGATTTGATTCGCTGGGAGTATGGACCCTCACGAATCGAAATTTGGCACCTCTTTCCCTTGTTTTTAGTTGTTTTGGGAGTCTGAGCAGTTTCTAAGCTACTACCCAGAAAAACCCAGAATACACAGTGTGTACTTTTTGGATACACACTGTGTAGTTTTCAGGTCGTGTCACTGACCGTGTGGGAAGAGCACGGTGTCGTGAAAGTAACATTAGCAACACGCCGTGTATGGTAGGTATAGTCCATGTAGTAATGAGTCGTGTACTCGGTCGTGTCACCAACAACACGGGTCGGGGAAGCTCAAGTAGGACATGTCGTGTTGTAACGGAACACGCCGTGTAGTCCCTTCCAGGCACCCGGCCATGTCATGAACAACACGGGTCGGCATGAACTTCTCTCAGACACGCCGTGTTTCTCTTGGAACACGATGTGTAGTCTTTCAAGGTACCCAGCCATGTCACGAACAACGTGGGACAGTGTCACCTTGACCTATACACGCCGTGTTTGTTCGGAACATGCCGTGTAAGGTTCAGCCATGTAGAAGGCCATGTGTTTGACAACACGGGCCCCCGAAGCCTTGTCCACTACATGCCTTGTCCATAGGGAACATGCCGTGTAGTCTCAGTTTAAGAAAACCGTGTGGGTTAGCCGTGTAAGGGACTCGGGTAGGGGAACAGTTTTCAAGCACAGGCCGTGTGTGGGTGCAACACACCATGTAGTTTGAATTATACATGACTTGTAGGGCAGAAGTACACGCCCATGACAGTGGTTTAAGAAGACACATCATGTAGTTTTTTTACACACCGTGTAGTCGAGTTTTGTAAACTTGTGTGTTTTCAGTTCCCTGTTTCCGTTTTGTACTCTTGTGTTCTCTGTCCTTGTTTTCCTGATCTAGGGTGTGCTTTTGATCTTTCATAGTTAAGCCTCTGAGACATCCTTTGGTCATACGTCTATCATCGGGCAGTGATCAGACACCAGACAGGGCTGATCAGGGACTTCCTGTCGATCCTCCAGTCAAGCTAGCCTTGGCACCGACTGTTATACAAGTTGCAGGTGCTAATGCGCAGTTTAGAGATGGTTTCATGAGGATGATGCAGGCCTTCCAGGGAGCGCCGCTTCCTTCCATGTCTATGGAAGATTTGACGCGGGTTTTTCAGCAGCAGCATCCTCCCACATTCTTAGGGGAAGGAGGACCTCAGGATTCAGAGTCATGGATGGAAGCCATGCAGACTATCTTTGAGCATCTGGAGACGCCTCCCGAGAGGCGGGTCAAGCTCTCAACCTACATGCTATGAGACTCCACCAAGAGGTGGTGGGATGTGATCTCAGAAGTTTTTCATCAATAGGCTATGGCTTGGGAGGAGTTCTGGCGCGTGTTTTATGACTACTTCTACCCGGAGACCCTGAGGGCCTACCGAGCCCAAGAGTTCATGAGCATAGAGCAGGGTATTATTTTTGTCATGGAGTATTCCACTCGTTTCACCAAGATGCAGTGCTTCATGCCCCTACGGTATGGGAGTGTGGTGTTCTTAGCAAGGAAGTTTGAGGATGGTCTCAGACGGGAGATCCTCTCACAGGTGAATATCTTCCAGATGACTTTCATTACTTCCATCGTCACCCAGGCACTAATTACGGAGCGCAATCTGAGAGACTCTGGAGCTGCGAGCCAGGGTTGTTCTTCTTCCAGAGGTAGTTTGCCTCCAGTTGACAGAAAGATGCGCCGTAGAGAGCCTACACGCGGTGAGCCAAGGAAGCGAGATGCATCGTCAGGCTTCCAGGTGGTATGCTACCAGTGTGTTCGGTCAGGGCACACGAGGCCGCAGTGCCAGAGGGACTCCGTGGAGTGCCAATCTTGCGGAAAGATGGGTCACCTTTAGCATTTCTGCCAGGTTTTCTCACCAGCAGCTGGTGATCTGGGTTCGTCCATGACTCCTCGTTCAGGAGAAGCACCGCTAGTTTCTCACTAGTCTGGGAACTGGATTTCTTCCGGCTGTTCGGGCCGAGGTGGAGGTCGAGGTCGTGGCGGTCATCCACCAGTTCCTCAGCACCAGCAGGGAGGATTAGCTCAGAGTGGTCAGCCAGGGACGCAGGGCCGCAGTGCAGGCCAGTCTTTCACCATGTAGTAGACTTATTAGGAGTAGGATCCCAACTCTTTTACTTTATGAGGTACAATTTTAGTAGCCTCACTTTTATCCTCAGCCCTTTTCGATACTGGTGTTATGCCTAACTTTATCTCTATTGCTGTTGTGTAGAGCCTTGGACTCTACATCTTTTCTTCTGCCGACTCATTGACACTAGAAACACCCTTGGGGATGATGACATTTATTGTACGCTAGTGTAGAGTGTGACCTCTCGAGGTTGCAGGGTATCGCTTCTTTTGGGATCTCTATGTCTTAGAGATGACATGATATTATGTCATCCTCGACATGGATTGTTTGATTCCCTTTCAAGAAGTCATCGACTGCTATCACCACAGAGTGAGTTTGGTTTCACCAGAGGGCGAGTCTTTTCTTCATAGAGGCGAATGGGATGTTCAGGCAAGTCGAGCAGGACTCGAGCATCTTGGGCTAGGAAGGGTGACAACCCAGATTTCTAGTCTTTATCTGGATGACCAGGGGACTCCATAGTTGGACTTTCCTCCAGTGGTGGATCGCTTTAGGGATGTCTTTCCAGAGGACTTTTCAGGTTTGCCTTCAGAGCATGAGGTAGACTTCTCTATTGATCTCGTTCCAGTTGTGGAACTGGTGTCCATTCCTCCCTATAGGAGGGCTACACCTGAGTTACATGAGCTCAAGAAGACGTTGGAGGAGCTACAGGATAAGGGTCTCATCCTACCCAGTACTTCTCCTTGGGGTTCGCCTGTCCTTTTTGCGAAGAATGCAGATAGTACCCTTCAGCTTTGTGTGGATTATCAAACGCTAAACCAGTTGACGGTTAAGAACCGATATCCCTTGTCGAGGATCAATGACTTCTTTGATCAGCTTCGAGGAGCCCGAGTGTTCTCAAAGATCGATTTGAGGACCGATTACCATCATTTGTGAATTAGACCATCAGATATACCTCTGACAGCCTTCAGAAGTAGGTATGGTCTATACGAGTATACAGTCATGTCGTTTGGTCTCACGAACGCGACTGCAGTTTTCGTGGTACTGATGAACCGAGTGTTCCATCCTTACTTGGACTCCTTTGTCGTGGTCTTCATTGAAGATATCTTGGTGTACTATCACACTCGAAACGACCACGCCACACATCTTGAGATCATTCTGAGTATATTGAGAGATCATCTGCTTTATGCTAAACTCTTGAAGTGCCACTTCTGGATGGATCAGATTCACTTCTTGGGTCACGTCATCTCAGAGGCAGGAGTATCAGTGGACCTAGAGAAAGTGAGAGATGTAGTTTCCTAGTAGAATCCTAGGAACGTCTTTGAGGTACGGAGTTTTCTAGGGCTAGCTGGATACTATAGACGCTTCATTTAGGACTTTTCTCGTCTAGCAGCACCTTTGATAGGTCTGGCCATGAAAGGGGCGATGTTCTTATGGTCAGATTCTTGTGATTCATCCTTTCAAGAGCTAAAAGGGTGGTTGACGTCAGCACTGATACTAGTCTTGCCAGAGCCAGGAAAGAACTACACTATTTACTGTGATGCTTCAGGTATCGGGCTGGGAGTTGTGCTTATGAAGGGGGATGGAGTCGTTTCGTACGGGTCTCAGTAGTTGTGTCCACATGAGAGGAACTACCCTATGCATGATCTGGAGTTGGCAGTTGTTGTTCATTCCTTATGATGTTGGATACACTATCTACTGGGAGAGCACTTTGTGGTCTTTACTGACCACAAGAGTCTCAAGTATATTTTCACTCAGTGGAATCTGAACTTGAGACATCCCAGGTGGGTTGGGTACCTTCAGTCTTTTGATTTCGAGCTTGACTATAAGCTGGGGAAAGGAAATGCAGTGGAAGATGCGTTGAGTAGGAGAACTCAAATTCCGACAGTTCAGAAGGCCCGCAGTGAGTGGAAGTTGATGGATCTATTCTCTGAGATGCATCTAGAGGTGCACAACAGATAGGGAAATACCTTCCTATCTTCTGTATCTATTACCTATTCACTTCTTGATCGGGTACGGATGAGGCAACTATCAGACTCTAAAGGCTTTGTCCTGCGGTAGAATGTGTCAGGAGAGGACCCTCTTCCCGGATGGGCAGTGGGTGAGGATGAGATATTGCAGTTCCAGGGACGCGTATGGGTGCCCGAAGACATACGCGAGGAGCTGATGTGGGATTTTCATTGCTCGGTTTGGGCAGTTCATCTTGGCATCACCAAGAAGTGTCAGGATCTTCATCGCTAGTACTGGTGGCCAGGTATGAAGAAGGATGTTGCTGGTTTCGTCATGATATGTTATACTTGTCAGCAGGTGAAGGAAGAGTATCAACGACCAACATGACTTTTATAGAAATTAACTATTCTGGAGTGGATGTGGAACGACATCGCGATGGAATTCATGACTGGGTTGCCGAGGTCACCTCGAGGGAACGATGCTGTTTGGGTCTCCATCGATAGGCTCACTATGGTTTCTCTCTTCTTGATGATCAAGGAAACCTTCAGTGTTGATGATATGGGACGACATTACATCTGGGAGATAATTCATCTACATGGATTTCCACACTCTATTGTTTCAGACAGGGATGCGCGCTTTACTTATCTGTTCTGGAAGGGACTTTAGAAGTCCTTGGGTACACATGTACTTTTGAGGATAGCATACCATCCCTAGACTGATGGCCAGTCCGAGCGCACAATCCAGGTGCTTGAGGATATACTTCAATCTTGCATCCCGGACACTGGCAGTTCTTGGGAGAAGCATATTCCTCTGGTGGAGTTCGCCTACAACAACAATTTCCAAGTGACCATTCAGATGGCGCCATATGAGGCTTTGTAAGGTAGGTCATGTCGATCACCCTTATGATAGATGTAGGTAGGAGAGGAAGCTTTGCTAGGACCTCATCTGGTTCCGGAGACCTCAGAGTAGATAGAGCTGATTCAGAAGAGGATGGTTACAGCACAGTCTTGGCAGAAGTCTTATGCTGATCAGTAGAGACGACCTCTGGAGTTTGAGGTTGGGGATCAGGTTTTCCTGCGTGTCACAACAAGGTTGGGAAACAATAGGATTTAGAGACAGGGTAAGCTTTTACCGTGGTACGTTGGGTTGTTTGAGGTCTTGGAGAGAGTGGGGATGGTCACCTATCAGGTGCAGCTACCTCAGAGGTACCGGGCCATGCATGACATCTTCCATGTCTCTCAGCTTTGATGTTACTTTTCAGACCCATCTCATGTCTTTCAACCTGAGGAGGTTGAGCTTGAAGTAGATGGATCGTTTGAGGAGCATCCTATCCGGATTGTCGATCGTAGTACAAAGGTTCTCTGTAGGCGGTTTGTTCCTCTGGTATGAGTTCTATGGCAGGACGGGCGAGTACAGGACGAGACTTGGGAAAGGAAGCTTGATGTACGATCGCAGTGGCCGGAGCTGTTCGGGGTTTCATCTTCTACGCCATGTTAGGGAAATTTAAGGACGAATTTAATTAAGGGGGGAAGTTTGTAAGAACTCGGATCTTCATTAAGGTATGTTTTTCCTTTTTTCTGGATTTTTTAAGAAAAATGAATTTTCTGGATATTTTCAAAGTACCCGCTGTGTACTTTCTGAGTACACACTGTGTACTCTAATCCGGCTCGAAGCCGTGTGATGGCCATGCCTGGGCCACACACACAGTGTGTAGGGGTGACGTTGAGGCTGATTTTTGTGGAGTATGGAAAGGACCCAGAATATGCCGTGTACTCTAAAATTACACGCAGTGTACTTTATTTTCTTTTACTAAACAGATCGGGGTCGCGCCTAACCCCCGTTTTCATCTTCTTCTCCAGATTTTGTCCGCTCGAGAGAGACCGTACAGCCGGATCTTCAACGAGATCCCGTATCCTCATCCGTTCTCCGATTCGAGTGCGTTTGATTGCGTTATAATCACAGCAGTGAGCTCTCCCCTATGCTTGAGTCCAGTCTCTTGATTTCTCTTGGTTTCCATGTTATCATAAGTTGAGTGTTTTGTGTGTTTTCTCACATCTATGTTGTTTTAAGGGGAATATGTCATCGTGGTTCACATATATCGATCTCTTAGGATCGAGGTAGGTGGTTTGTGCCTTTCTGTAGGATGTTGATGAATATTTTGTGCAAATTCCACCAATACCCTTGAACGGGGTATTGCGTGTTCCTGTTTTTCCCTTATTGTATTGCCTTCTTTTCTTGATTTCTAGAGTAGATGTTTTTCTTGTGATTATGGTAGTTTTACTATAATTTGGATGTTTTCTATGCTTGTTCTACCTGTTTGGCATTCTACCAGTTTCCATGCTTAGTCGTAGGACAATGGAACTGCTACCTTGTTATGCTGCTGAGCCTTAGTTGATGGCCAAGTAGTTCTTGAATTTTACTTGGACGATGTACACGCGCACTGAGCATGTATTTACCTTTCACTTAGGACTGTGAGAACCTAGAGTAGTAGACCAAAGGGATAATTGACGGAAGGGCTTCTCTAGAGTGTCTTTTAATTATGATACGAGACCACAAGGGGAATAGAAGTTGAGTGCTTCCTCAGAGAGTATATAGTTCCTCGACACGGGCCACAGGGGGAATAGACGTTGAGTGATCCCACAAAGAGCCTTTAGCACGATACGAGACTATAGGGGGAATTGACGGTGAGTGCTTCCCCAGAGAGTCTATTATTTTCAGAGCTGAACCAGAGGGGTGAGACTGTGTGTGTCTCCTAGAGGGTTGCTGGTACTTATAGGTTGAACCATATGGGTTAGGATGTGAGAGCTACCCAGAGGGTTACCTGTTTTATCCTTGTTGTTGGCTACTTACTTGTGTACTTTTTTTAGAACTATAGATTGTAGCTACTTGTGATTTCTTATTTACTGCTTCTTGTTTAATTACTTGCCTTGTATTCATTGACTGTTAGGCACAAATCTTTGGGTGATTGCCTATTGGGATTGTATCTCACACCCTATTTGGGCCATTCTTTTGGGCCGAAGCAGACTATGTTGCTGCAGTTATAGATAAGGGCAAGCGCCCTTCTACTTCTGGTTCTTGATTGCACTGGAGCTGGAGAGCATGGGACCGAGCTGGGGCTTGCGATGCTGAGGAGTTTATTTTTTTCCTTTGCACTTGTTTTCAGTTGTGATCCAGCACGTTGTTGTGTTTGCTTCTTTCCATAGATACTTGTACCTGCTGAATCATTATCACTATTTCTATATATATTAATTGCTTTCACTATTTGGTTTCTATTGTTATGCATGTTGTTACTTCTTTCGCTGTTGACTGTTGTTTTTCCACTGTATACCTTACTGAATGAGGGCATAGTTTCCCCACCGACTCACCAAGGCCCTCGCTGCTAGTCGGCAGCCTCTGATGCTTGGGGAAATGCGCTTGAGGTCATGTGGCGAATCAGGTACGGTGCACCAGTGGGGGGGGCTCCAGATTTGGCTCGTTACATAATTACACTTATCTAATAGAATTTGGACATATGGTAGGGTAATACTAATATCATTTTTACTATTAATTACCCTATTTACTTTTAACCCTGGTAAATAAAAGTAAAAAAGTTACAATTCACCAAATATTATATTCTTCTCAATGAACGAAATTTTACTTATTGACATAAACTGTGTCTCTAGGGTTTTTTAAATTCCACTCATAGAAGTGGTAAAATTATGTCTTGTGTGAATCTGCAAATTCTCCTCGGAGGTGGGTAAAAGACAGTGAAAAGTTCAATATAATTTTTATATATCAAAAATTATTATACACTGACTCAAATGAATTACATTGAACATATATAGGTATTATGTATCTATTTTTACCTAAAATAAATTTAAATAAAATAAATAATTATTTAAATAAAAATTCGGTTTTTAACTATAACACAGTTTTTTTCACTATTCATTAAAAATTGAATGTTTTCAGAAAAATACCAAAAATTAACCCTAATATAATTTCGATATTATGAATCCAGAAATGAAGTCCATTTTTAATGATAAAATTTATAAAATTTCAAAAAAGTGGGTATTACTATTCATAATGGCTAGTTTGATTGGTTGTGGTGTGTTAGAACTTAATGTTTCGTACAACACACACTATTGTATTTTTCAAAGAGAAGCGTACCATGGAAGATTGGGATGTTAAAAATAACTAAATGTTGAATGATTCCTTCCCATACATGATACATATTTATTTCTAGATCTCTAATCCTATTCTTAGCTATAATTTTCAATAGAGATAATTCCCACCATAGAGTATTTCTATTCCCAGAACTACTTGGGGATTGATTCTCATCCTCATGAGATATGTAGTGAATCCCATAAATTTCTTCTTCAAGCTCATACATAGGTATATCCTTTTTTGTCACATTGTCCTAAGATTCCTGGAATGGTGCATGGTGTGAATGAGACCTCTTTGGTCCTCTTTCACGACAGGTTTACCATTTTTGTTTCTTCAAAAAATATAGTGCGGAATAGGCTTCGCTCATCGTGTTACCATTGTCAATTTTCCCTAAAACATCTACTGGATCACCCATTCATAGGTGGGTATAGACCTTAATTCCAAATTTCAATGTCCATCTAGGTTATTAGGCCCAATGAATTAGGGACTTGCATTGATTGAGAGGATGGGAAGTGGGGATCATGTCACCCTTTTGGGGGAATTATTACCTACTCTAGGACTCCATTATATATTTAAGATATGTTCATGAATTCCTTCCCAAACCCCGATATAGAAATTCATACCCCTGTTTCAATGACTTGGCTATGAAAATGTATCAATAGGTATAATCGGGTGTATATCATGGGTTCTCTATCGCTCTCTTATTTAATTATGATGCTTCAGACCATGACCATGATCGAGCACTCTAGAGTTTGATGTTGTTTAGTAAGATGGATGGTGTCTTAGAGATGGGATTTAATATTTACCAGGAATATTAAGTATCCTATGAGAATAGGAATCAAACCCCACATAGTTCATTCGACATGGTTTAAGGTTGTATAACTGGACCCATCCATTTAGTTTTACATCATATGTTATGGATGAGAATATCAGTCTCAAATCTTAGTGAGTTGTATGAAGTATCATGTTTAATGGAAGAATAAGAGTCTATATAGCTCTTGATAAAGTCAACTAATTCATGAGGGGTACGACAATAGAGGTCATACGTGGGACTTATACATATGATACTTCCTTGGATTACACCTTCAAGAATGTTTCTGTTTGAGATGTGAGGTGATATAATTAGACTTACATGATGATAGTGAAGGTTCCATAATTGGGGAGTTTAATTCATACTACTATCCCAATCATCTCTAACCCCTAATCCCACATGAGCCATGTTTGGTGTGAGAAACCATAGACGGTGATGGATTGGACACATTACACGAGGGAACATCTATACGGGGCTTACACATTGAAGTTTCCCTTTAAGAGTAACGATCACCATTATTTTGGTAGATATGGTATGATGATCTAGACTTATGAAGGATTTATAAATATATTTGTTATATTTGGAATCAGATATCTTATAGTTGAAATAATCCTAAACCCATTAATGGATTTCGGGTACTTTGTAGAATGATCAAGACTTATACATATAATGACGTGAATGCACAAGTCCTCTAATTTTCCACTAGTGGATGAATGTGGATGGAAGACCTATGGGAGAATTTAATCCTATAAGTTAAGAATAATTGGAATGTGAAGGGATGTATACTGAGGTATATTCCTATTAGAGCTTGGGCCTTATGAAGGCTTCATATGTATCAGGATTATGGATGGAATCAAAGATCACATATTTCATTTGGTCCCTCAACCCACTAATGGGTTAAGGTGGATAACCATCCTTTGATACATTATGGTCATCCACATGGTTTTGAAAATGTTAGGGGGGGATTTTACAAATATGGACTGCCTATTGATTGATAATTGGGCTTACACTCCAAGGATGCCTGATTGGCCTACTTATTCTTTATCCTCGGGTTGATTAAAGAGAGGTGGAGATGACCATGATGGTCTAACTAAGAGAATTATATTAGGAGGGTCAAATAAGGGAATGCACCTAGATCATCAAGGACACTTCCCCTTAGAAAGGGGTATGCATATGAAGACTCATTGCCCATATCCACATGGAATGTGTCCAATTGGGCATGCCAGACAATGTGGGAATGTTTTAAGGAATTTTCCTGACATGTCTTGGTCATCTACTAGGATGGGTTTGATTGTTTTCCCAATATGTTGGGACACCAATATGATGTGGTAGACACATCCAATGGTATCTTCCTGATTAGTTATCATTGCTTGGATGTATCCATATGGGTGGAGAAGAAATGTAAAAGAAGCTTCACATAACCAAAGATGGAACATCTAGGGACTTGTGCAAGATCAACTGACATGTCTCATTTTCCTTATCCTGATCAGGGAGGACATGTCAAAGGAACTTCCCAGGCCCAACTAACTTGTCTAAATTTCCTTCACCTAATCAAGGAGGACATCTTTGGAGTCTGATGCTTGATCAACTCACATGTATTGGATGCCTTTTCCTGATCACGGAGGACATGTCTAGAGTATTGTGTATGACCAACTAGCTTGTCTCAGATAACTTTTCCTGGTCAAGGAGGAAATGTCCAATGTCTTGCACATGATCATCTGTATTATTTGAGATACCTTCTCTTGATCAAGGAGGATATGTTAGGAGTCTCACACATGATCAAAATAGGATTTCTGGATGACTTGTCAAGAGGTCTTATAGAGCCTCTTTGTGGACATATTGGGCATTCCACATGTCTTCTACGGACCATGAGTACCTCTTGTATCCTCCATTTCGATATTTATTGTTTCATTCTTCCAATGTCAAGAATTATGTGAGTTTTTTTGATAAATTTTAATGATATTGACTTGATTTTTTGATTATGCCTCACATGACCAATATGTTTCGTATAGAGGTGTGAAAGCATACAACAGAGAAATTATTTTTATTCATAGGGCATCACAAAGTTTCTTGAACACCACAAGGAATTCCATGCGTCGAGGCAGACATGTTTGGGGTCCATTCCTTGAGTTGTCATACTTCAATATAGACATGTCCACATAAAAATTTATGATCCTTCCAATAAATTAATGACTTCTTATAGTGGTCAGATCCTACCTTGGGACAACATATAATTTTTAGATGGTATACTAATAAATTTGGAACCCCCTATGGGTCGTCACCTAACCATGAAGACATGTCATTGGGTTTTTTAGAGACACACCCAACTTGTCTAAGGCTTTTCTTATGAGCAACATGGCATATAAAATGTTTCTTGAGGACATCAAAAGTCTATATAAGGGTCTTGATATTTCATTTCCTTGAACTATTCACATGGTGGGGTCTCGTGGATATGCTTAAGGCAATGTGGTCCTCTGATTTCCACAAGTACACGTCAAAATAAACTATTAATGTTGTCTATATAGACAATTGTTTCCTAGGTATAGGGATTTATGGATATCATAAGGGTCTTTCCATTGGATCTCTGGTATTCCATGGTCATAAAAATGTTAGAGGGGGAGAACCTGATGTAATTGAACCACATGGTGCTTATCTATTTACGTGATGGATTATCCTCAATCGAGGTCTTGTGATAGGATGGGTGGTGATAAACATGGGTTATATATCAAAAACCTGCACATGAATGGTTAAATTCATGCATTTCATGGTGAGAAGTGCATTTATCATGGGTCTCACATCCTCGCTATTTTTTCCTCATGCCTTGAGTGTCTATATGGATCCTCTGTATTGAGCCGAAATACATGGACAGAGGCCAAGGGTCAAGCGTGAGGGAATGGTGAGAGCATCACCAGACCAAGGTTTTGCTCCATCACGTGAGGGATTTCAGGTTCTAAGATTAGCACCTTGAGACCATGTAGGGACTCATCGTGAGACCCTAGGTTTTTCCTCCTATCTCCTTATACCAAGGAGGTTATTTACTGACCATGGCCTATGCACTTTGGGATCACATGATCAATCACTTGAGCACATAATTCTAAAGGTTTATATGGGAGAATCTGTAGATGTGAACTAGGGATGTCCATTGGTTCCATCACATGTATATATGGAGACTCACACCACATGGGGATAGAGATAACATGGGAGGGGTTACATCCCTCATGTATATACTGAATGGACTAGAAAGGGATCATTGAGGACTTTTGGTTTCATGGCATGGTAAGGTACATTTATACTAGTTTACATCCTGAGACACCGGTTTGTAGATTGCTTTTCTATGATTGAATGACCTACATAAGGTCTTGTGATAATATCTTCGATCATGCCACCATCCGGGGTGCATAATGGGTTGATAGTCATGTCTAGTGGTTGCATTCCATTATCATGGGTGCTCATTGTATTTATTATTCTGGGCTCTAGTATGGGTTCACTGCATGAAGTTACACAACTCATCTCGTTAGAAGATCACTGAGGAGGATTGGCAGGGGACCCTACGAGTATTCACATGGGTGTAGTATTTGATCTCATGATCATATGAAGATAATGTGATGGGTTCCTTTGAGGAATCATGTTGTGGAAACTCATGGGAGGGATCTCTTTAATTACCTTGAAGAATTCAATGAAGGTGATGGTCGGTGGTTCAATTTCTCCAACATTAATTCTTTCCCAAGGCTCCTTACACTCTCCCTCCATCTAATTTTTTTTTGTATAGGATGGGTTTTATATAGTCCATTTGAGTCCAATGTTGTCACTATTTTTCATGGGAAGAGGGATGCATGTGCCAGCAAGGTAGTAGAGGTTTTTGATTTTAATTCATTTATAAGGTCACAAAATCATAAAATGATCATGTGGTGCCTCTATAACTGTTCTTCGTGTCATATGATACATAAAAATCCATGATTAACAAGTTGAAAAAAAAAACTCAAATGTGGAAGGGGTTTGTGGTTGTAAAAGTGTTTGTGACAACCTGTGATTTGTCATCATCTTGGTTGCATGATCGAGGGGTTATCATTCAATGGCCTCAAGTAGTATCAGAGACTCTCATGGAAGGTTGGTAGAGCTCATGGTGGCTTATTACAGTTTTTTTTAGTTCATTAACATCATCAAATAAAGACCATGTGACATCTTAGAATGTCCTCAGGGAATCTCATGGAAGTCCAATGTAGATTGTGGCATATGGCTCATGATGGATTATTCTAGATCATCTTGGACTTGATCGAATAACAACAAAGTATAAAGATATGGTAGTGATAATGGGTGAGCATCAGGTGCACTTCATGTCATCGAACTAGTGCATCATAAGTTTGAATACAAAGGATGAATGAGATATTGATTACAATTGTCTCACAGTGTGCATGATCTTCTTACTTGAACTCGTGAGGTGATGGATTGAAGCAGATGTTTGGGATCAATGGGAGATGAGATCAGATGGTGTGAATCATTGATCATTGTGACAATATAGCCCAGATTCAATCTCATAGAAAAAGTGTATTTTCAAATAGAATTATGGTTGTGTCTCCCCTTTGGTATATAATCTATTATGTACCCACTTCTCTTTAATACGACAATGGGGTCACCACCCATACCATTTGTGTCACTTCCACCTACCGGGCATCGACCCACCTATCAGTGAATGCTTGTAGGATTGTGAACCATGGGCCCTATACATAGGTTTGACTTGTCTCTTGCATGATATATACTCCCACATTGGTCTGTTGGTTTGCTTAAGCTGACTCTTATGAGCATGGTCAACCTATGGTCCCACTTGGGCCTTGGTTGAATTGACTTGGTTGGCCGGTGGCTAGCCATATTTTTTTGGATAAGGGTGTTAATAAAAACCCTTAATAACTAAGAGTAAAATTCTCACCCAAAGTGAACTCTTCCTCTTCTATATAGATTTTACTTGGGCTTAATCCATGATCCTAATATCATTTTCAAAAATTTCTAAAGTAAAAAAATATTGGTGAAAACACATAGTGTCATGGAGTGGAAAAAGAGTAGAAAATCCTCACTATTAATAGATAATACATTATGATCTTTTTATAAATAATTGATGCAGATTAATACTTGGACGAGGGGTAGTAGAGAACTCACCAAAAAATTTAGAATAACTATGACCAGAGGAGTTGCTAAAAATTCATTATTGGGTTCTTTTTTTATAATTAAACAATGCTTCTCCACACCTCCATTGTGTGGAAGGCACAATTTTCCTAAAATTCTTCTTCTTATATATAAATAAGAATAATTATTTGAATCCTAATTTTTTAATCTAAAACACAAGAGTTTCATAAATAACTGGGTTTCATGAAACTTATTGGATAACATGAAAAATAGAATTAATGATTTTTATATTATTATTTTGTTGAATAACTAAAAACAAGAGTTCATATGCTTACTCATGCCTTCAAAAAACTTATGGGAACCATATCGTTCATGAATATAAGTATATTCATAGTCAAAATTTTCATGATTGAATGAGTGTAAAGAAGATCATATTCATGATCTCAAACATAATAAATCAATTGAACGGTTTTAAAGAACATAATATAATCTATTTATAAAAAACATACATGAGGAACATTGATTAATAGTTGATACATTTGAAATTCACATAAAATAATAGGAATTAACTTATATATGTTCTTAGGTTTAAAAAGATATCAAAATAAAGAAATTTATTTCCTACTACAGTGTAAAAATGTGAATATGAACTACATACAAGAGGATCATGTTTACAAATATATCATGCAACACAATAGAGACATACTAAAGCCTATTATTGATGGTCCTTGTAATTGTCATGAAAATATATGTTAAATTATTTATATGTGTAAGGAGAATATGAAATTTTTAATTAATTAAATTGCAATGAAAGTGTAAGGATGTTTTACTATTCTTATAACAAAATACAAAGGATATATTTCTAGTGTATTTTTTTCTTATATTATTTACAACTCTTTCCACAGAATAGCTAATATCATTAAGTAATAAATAATTTAAATAATTGTTTTTAGGTGGTTGTTTTTGTGTTATTATTTTCATCAAATATATATATATATATATATATATATAATATAATGATATTGTGTTTTCATGTGAAATAAAAACATAGAAAAGTAGTGATCATTGATTCAAATCCTCCCCATCTCATTGATAACACAGATCCTGATTGGTCCTCTTTGTGGTTTAATTAATACAAAAGATAAAAGAACATTTAAAACTATATGACATTGGAAGAAGGAGATAATTTATTATAGTATTCCCATAATTGGTCATGTATTTACATTAATAGTATCATTAATAAAATAACTTTAAATATTTTAATTAATGGATTTGATGGAATAAATCTTGAGGTAAGATTACAACCACTAGTGTTTTCCTAAAATACTTCTCTAAAAAATTACCCCCATTTAATTATCATTCCAACCACTACAAAAAATATTCAACTAGAATTTGATAAATTGATGGATATAATGAAACGTGCTTCATGAAAAATTTCCACTAGATTTTCTGAAAAAATTTCATTAGATTTTATCCATGGATGGATACAATATAAAGTGACCCATATGTAGAAAAAATAAAAAAACTAAGGAATGCATTCCAAAAAATTCCATTAACAAAAGAATATTCTTGAAGAAAATTTATTTATGATTTCTTATTAAATGGAAGTAATGGAAAATTATGAATAAAATATATTAATGAATGGATGCATATGAATGAACATTACAAATTGTATACATAGAGCGCTAACAATGAGAAATTTAAATATCTATTAAAATACAATGGAAATACTTTTCACAAAAAATCATAACAATAAATTATTATTGTATATAATTAATATTGTCAAACAAACTAGTAATTATTTTCACTCTAGGTCCCCTACAAATTTTTTGTTTAAAATTTCATGCTTAGTTAGTCCATTAATTAATAATATCTAGTTCAGCCAAAAATATTTCACTAAAATTATAGTTAAAATATTGAAGTCTATGGTCAAGGCATTGAGAAAAATACATATAAAGATGTTATTATATGGTATTTTTGTGTCCCTGGTGATATTTATATAACACATGGGGAGTTTATTAAGATCAATAGTTAAATAGAAACACCATATATTATTATAATGTTAAAGGGAAGAATATTTTTGATGATATGAAGAGAAAATTGTTTTGGTGTATGATTTTCTTTTAAATATATAAATAATATTTAAACTCACATAAAATAACGTTTATCTCCAGATTTAAAGTGTATTTTATTAAAATTTTGGTGGTGTTTTAAAGAATATTTTATGTGTTTTGATAAAGTATGATTTTATTGTACTGATAAGATTGGATATGGAAATTATTAAATCCTTCAATATGTAATAATTACTCAAATACATAGGGGTTAATTTAAATTTTCCATATTATATTTAAGGGTATTATATGATATATAAAGAATTAATATATGATATATAATGATATATAAGGTTTACTATATGATATATAGTAATACATAAGGTTTACCTAATGGGTATGAAAAAATTTAGAATCTTAAAACATGAATGTAATGAAATATAGAATCATTTGAAATGTAAATTATTGGAAACTAAATATTTTCAATTTCGATTACTCAAATGGGATAAAACTCATTAAAAATGTTTCTTAAATATATCAAAACTTAATAACCTCTCCTAGAAGATTTTGGGTTTATATTTTAAATATAATAAGCTAGGAGGTATTTAATTCTCTGAATTTCAAATTTGAAATGAAAATTTTAAAAAATAAAATCTGTTGATGAAATAAAATAATGGTAATTGGGGAATTTCATGAATTTAAATAGTTATGAAGGGATATAAGTCTAAAAGGTCATGGATGAAATTTTGATGATTAATATGAAGATAACACTCAATGTTTCATTATTGTAGGAGTGTTTATCATACCCCTGTTTTTATATGTTGATGTGGTGTGGAAGAAGTCACAAATATTCTACATTGAATAACTATGATTAAAATATATATTATTTGGAGATAATAATTTCAAGGGAATAAGTATAATCCTTACCAATTTAATGTATTTGAAAACTATGAACCAAATTTGAAGACTTTCCTATATATAAATTTATTTAAAGTATTATATTATATGTTATGGATATACCAAACCCATTATAGCTACAATTGTGATCCTAAAAGATCACATGTTCACTTATTATTATCGATAATTTGAAATATTTATATTCTCATTTTGAGTAATAAACCATTTATATTATTTGTTATTTTACTTTCTCCCTTTCATTGTGTGTGAAAAGTTCATTAGTGAGCTCATTTGATCTAACAAGTGAAGGATGGTTATTTAATTAGAAATCATAAAAAATGGAATAATTTTCATGTATTCACCCCTACCTATCATTGTAAATAAACACCATAGAGTGGGTCTATAAAAAATGGAATTGAATAACCCTAGGTTTCCACTTAATATAAATATGATTGATGTTTTCTACTATGAATGTTGTTAACCATATTTAGTATTTTGGATTTTCGTAAACTTATAATATTTCGGTAGTGTCTAAGTTTCTTTGTTAGAGTATCCTAGATATTTTGGGGTTATCATCAAGTTTTTTATATCTATTATGAATAGTATCAATTTGGTGAATAGAAATGGATTTCTGAAATTCAATCGGAAAACAAAATGTTTTGAAAAGAGAGAATGTTAACATAGTTAATTTAAATTGGTGTGGTTATGGAATACATTTTTAATGATGTTTTTACACATATTAAACAAATATTTTATTTCAATAAAGATACATGAAATAATAATTAGGTAAATGGGTGTGAAAGAAATGTTTTCATATACTAACTTTTACATTGGTAAATTTTAAAAGTTTGGGGGATCAATATTATGAAATAAATTAAGGAAAAGTTAAAAACATATCTATGAAGGAAATGAAAAACTTAAAAAAAATATAAATTATATATTTCATGACTAAATTCTGAATTTATGAATATAAATTAAGAAAAATATATTTCTCAATTCATTAAAATTTTTAATGAGGTGGTGAGAACTATTAGAGAATTTAGTGAGACTCTTTATGATTCAGTGGCGGTCAAGAAGATACATTGTATCATATTAGACATATTTGATGAAAATTTTATTTCTCCATGTGATTTTAATATGATCACATATCCTCTTAAAAAGTTTTATAAAATCATATTAGGATGAATATATGGACTTGATGTTTGAAAAACTCATGTCACAAATCTAAATAGCTATAAAAAAGAAAAGGGTAAATTTCATAAAAGTTTACATTGAAGTGTTTTATATATTGAATGATTGGTAATTATTTAATAAAATTTTAAATATTAACATAAGAATAATATTTAAATGATATGGATGAGAATTCATGTATATTCACAAAATATAATGCTTCAATATTTGACTAATAAAATTTCCTTCATTAGTGAATTTTATTAAATTCACTAATACCAAGAACTGAAATTTATTATATTGATTTAAATTATATGATTGAATTGGGGATGAATATAATATTGGGACATCCTTGATTTTTGATAAAAAACAGATAATTAAAAATTTTAATTTTAAAGAACTTATTATTGATAAAATTATAAATAGTTTAACTATATAAAAAATTGAAGTATGGTTCATGATTAAGTGAAAATTCATGGAATATATATAATGTATATTAAACATTCAGAAAGTGAACAAAATATTAAAGAATAGAAACCAATCAACTAGTAATAATGATTCCATTCATGTTGAAAATAAGTCAAATCTTACAAATGGGATTGAAAACATGAGGTTATTTTTGAATAAAGAGAGGAATTTTAATGGTGATAAAGATGATATTGTTAAAGAAAAGTTGAATGAGCATAAAAAGTTTCAACAAAAAAATGAAAAATGAAAAAAATTAATTAAAAAAATTTAAATTAGACATTCAAAAATATATATAGGATGTTTGAGAAAATTCAAGGGATAAAATTTATGAAATATTTCATGTTTCAAAGTGTGAGTAAATTTAAGTGGGACAAAAAATATCATAATAAGACATTATAAATGGTCAAATATGTTCTGTATAAAATTTTATATTTTAATTTACTTGTTAGTATAGTCAAATTTATGTAAAAAATAATTTTCCACTGTCTAGGAATTATGGAAATAGAAGCTACAATGTACAAAATGATGCAAATGGAGTCATTAAAAATAAAAATAAAAATTATTTATCAAATATTAATTTATTCAGAGTATATGATATTTTATATTAAAAAAATAATCCAAATTATATATGAAAAATATATAAGAAGGAAAACTATCACTATTTGGATAGAAATATGTTTTCAAATAAATAATGCATTTTATGGATACATATAGCATAGTGGAATATTTGAAAAATTTTAAATGAGATCATTGATTAGTTAGAAATATTATTACAATAGTGAAATATTTAAGAGACCATGATTTAATTTTATTCAACCCACTTAAAGAAAAAAAAGGTAGATACAATATGAGAATTCTTGACCAATGGTTGGGAACAAGTTGTAATCATTGTAATAAATTTATGTAAGGTTTGAAAACCTTGATAAAATTTCAGAATAATTTCACATAATTTTAGATGTCCACATATGTATGAATTATAATACTCAAATGTATCAAAAGAAGAATGATAAAAGAATATAGAAGTTATTAATTATTAAATTTGATTCCACTCATGATAATTCAATATTTTTTAAACAATTTCAAATGAGGGATGTTTTTATGAAATATTTTTGGTAAGAAATCTTCAATTTTTGAAAGAAATAATTATATATTTATATTTTATATTTAATATTGTGATTCTAGTGAGCGTTTTTTACCATTAAGGGATATAGTTGATATGTCATACATTATAATAATTAATTTTAAATAGTCAGGCAGTAAGGATAACTCAAAAAAATCACATGAAAATCCATCAAATAGGGGTTATTTTCCACTTGAATCTAATTTAGAGTTTATGTTATCGAATTAATTGAATATGTGGATGTCTAACATTGATATTTTTTAGAAATAAAATTATATCAAGAATCTATCATAAGATTTTTCAAATTTTATGTATAGAATGGGAGATTTCAGAAAGAAAAAAAGTTTTGTGTTGATAAATTCATACCTAAATATTGTTCTTATAAAAATTTACATCAAATATTATTCCTAGATATCATCTATTAACTTATTGAAAGTTTTAATAACAATATAAGTTGAGAAAAGTGAAGAGAAGAATATAAGAGATGGAAATTTAAAATCTATTTTCCATTAAAAAGTATAACTTTAACTAAAAATATGCTATTATTTGTGAACAATAAAAATATGTGAAATTTGTTTAAAATTAATATAAAAATATGTATAGTATCCTTTAGTTATTATTTCAAAACATATGTTAATAACTCTTCCAAAATGAACAAATTTAGAATATTATGGCTCCAAGATTGATTGGCAGTATATAGATAAAATAGTAATTCCATGGTCACTATTTTTTAAGGTTCTATGAGAATAATATTATGTGTTTTTTTTTGAAAAGGATGCAATTTTCAATAAATTAAAAGTGAATTATGGCATGCATTTGGGGGAAAACCCTTGTGTACAAACAATGTATATCATAATTTGATTCAACCATAATGTGTCTTGTTAAATAACTACTTTGATGGATAAAATAAATTGTGTATGAGATATGATGAATAAGGTCATATAACAAAATATTCTCTCACGATATTACTAATTTAAAACTACCAACTACAAGAACCAATATGATTTTAAAACATTTATAAGTGAAATAAATCTACAGAGTAAAATATGAATCCTGCAATGGGAAAGGAAAATATTAAAGACCCATTATTAATTTATGACTATAAATAAATTTGGGGTGCAATTCTACTAACTAAGAAGGATAATAGAGTGAAATAAACAAGAATATATTAGAAAATAAGAGAATAATTTTTTTTTTAAAATATTAGGATAATAATTTTAATGTTCTTGAGAAGAAGTTAAAGTGAGTAGAAGTAAAAGAATAATATTTAGTACATCATATTTTTATATGTTAACATGATTTATCTCAATATAAAATGAGAGTTATTTGTATTGATGATAAAATTGGTTTTTAATAATTGATTGAAATTAATACCCACTAATGGAGGTTAAGGAATTAATTATAGCATACTCTCATGAATGGATAAGGTATGGTGAATTGGTAATTTGTCCCATTAGTTATTTTGATATATTTATTTAGAAAAAATATATAAATAAAAAATATATATTTCGTTTGACCAATAATGTATTTGTATATTTATAGAATAAAAAATAATTAAGAATATAATTTTATGTGTCTAACCTACTCATGGAGATATGTAAAATTTATGGATAAAATATATTTTCAGAATGCTTTTAAAAAGGTATATCTATGAATTCAATATGTGTGTTTTTGAGAGTTTTGAACATTTTTTATATATTTTAGGGAAATGTTAATGGGAACTTGTTTTACAAAGGTATACATAATATTATTATTATAAGTAATAAGTGTTTGATCATGAATTTGATCTCAATTGGAATATAGTTCTATAAATAAGTGGATGTAAGTAAAATTAATGAAAATCAAGAAAATTTTATTAAATATTATTATTTCACACATGCATTTCACACAAAATGTATTATAATTTAATAATGATGATTAATTTCAATTTTTAGGGTTTTAAAAATTAATTCTACTCATTTTTTAGCAACAAAATCCAATGTTTGGGGGTGTTGAGAAGAAGATATCGTTTTGGAATAAGTTGAGATGGGAAGCTAATATTCCCTTGGGGATATATATATAATCTATGAGGAGTTTAATAAGATTTAATGTTATATAATATTCACATTCATTATGAATTATTTTAAAAGTGAAGAATAATTTTGAAGAGATAAAGTGAATATGGTTTTTTGTATTTTATTTCTCTATTAAAACATAGTTCATGTTTAAAGGCACATAAAATTGTTTTTAACATATGAGGTAACAAATTTTAAAAATTGTATGTTTTTTAAATAAATTATTGTTGTGTATATATGAGTTATTCTATTGATTGGTGTTGATTATACTAGTTATAAAAATTTGTAAAACTCCTCAATATTTTGGGGATACTCTAATATGTAAGAGTTATATGAATATTTAACTATTTCACATAATGTTTACTTTTTGATATATACGATTTTGAAAGGGTTTAATTTTTATAAATAATAATAAATAATGATAACTATTATATATATAGTGATACATAATAGTTACATGATAAGTAAGGGTAAATACGACCTTTTAAAAATTGAGCGGAGTGAAAAATTGAAGAAGTTAGAAAGTAATTTTTGGAAACTACCTCTTGTATAATTGGAAAACTCATAAGGGAACAATAATATTGAAAAAAAGATTTTTAAATATATAAAATTTCACTAAAAGTCACCTATGATCTATGTCATAATATTTGAATTTAAATAGGTTGATGGTTAGTTACTTATTTAAATTTCAATTAGAAATTTCCATTGGGAAAGGGGAAAAAGTCTTCTTTATATATAATATTAGAAAAATGGTTCGTTCATGAATTAAAATAGAGAATAAAGGAGATAATAATAGAATATAGTTTATGATAATATTAATAATACTATGAAGGGTGCACATTATATTTTTTTATTGGAAGAGTGTTTCTTAGACCATTTCTTCTATATGTGTTG
The DNA here is from genome assembly GCA_963277665.1 of Viscum album. NCBI lineage: Eukaryota > Viridiplantae > Streptophyta > Magnoliopsida > Santalales > Viscaceae > Viscum > Viscum album. The sequence goes on from OY728157.1 coordinate 696,980,932, forward strand.
AAGAATTTTGGAATAAGTCAAACTTTTTTATACATTAAAGAATTATGGGAGAACGATATTCTATTGGTATAAAATAAAATTATGGGAAGAAGGATAATCCCTACCTAATAAATTTACAATACCAAAGTAAAAAAAGTGCACTTTTAGTTAGATATCATTAGTGAAATTATGGAATTATCGTCCATGGATATACCCTACTAGTTGTATACATAATTATTATTATAGTGGAATATTTGGTCTTGGGGTTTTCTAGTTCATGATAAGAATATACATACTCCTTTTTGTTATGGTAAATTGTAAATTAGTTTCTTTGTTTTTTTATATCCTTGATTTTTGATAATTTTAGTAGTGATATTTTTCACTCTAACAAATGGAAGAGGTTTAGTTTATAAGAAGTCATTAATTAAAAAATGGAATATTGTTCACTGAATCCTCCCTATCACTTTCCCTTCCACTATTGAAGAAATACCATATGCTTGTTATATTACACAAGATAATTTTGAACATAAATTAATTTATTATTTTAAGAAAAATTATATTTACTATATGGAAATAATGTTATTATAAAACAATTATTTTGGAAATTTTTAATGAAAATAACGTTTTTAGAGTGTCTTGTTGGAATTAATTTACTCTTAGTTGGAATAAAATTTCCTTAAAATTGAGATGAATTAATTTACAAATTTAAATCCTCAATTTTCTAGTTTAGAATTGAATATTGTTGTATATTTTTTATAATTAATAATATTAAAATTTCTTACATCATTCATGAAATATTAAGAAATTGGAGCACTATCAATAATAATATAACAAAGATTTTTCCAAGTTCACCACAAATTTAAAGGGGTTAATCCTTAGTATGAATATAATTCACTATTACAATAATGTTCATTGTAATCATAATATATTTATTGTCAAACAAGTATTATCTTGAACTTGATTGAAATTGATCTATATAAATTATCTGATTATATACTAACGATTCAAAATATTATAATATTTCAAATAATAATTAACATGACTTTAATAAGTTCAAATAACAACCAAATATAGTATTTCATTAATGATGATGTATTTACAATGAAATTTATATTATTTTCATATATATTCAATATGATGAAACTCATATTAATTATAGTCATTTTCTATTCAAAACATTAGTAATATTTATTTCTCATTCATATTTCTATATATCTCTTTGTGTTCATACTATTTATTTATCTATTACCTTAATTTTTAATCAAAATATTGAGTATATTATACTCTTTAGAAAAAAAATTGAACACCTCCACATATTACTAAAATGTACATGTGTATTTTTCTAAGACAACAATATGATTATTGTTGAATTAATCATGGACTGTGATATACTTATTAAACCAATCACCATCATACTTGTGAAATGAATTAATTAGAAAAATACCTTTATGGATTTAATGGTTTTATTTGGTTAAAAAGTCCTATTATATAATATTCTTCCCCTAGTTAACCCACACCATTGTGAAGGGGAAGCCTAAATTTCAAAAAATAAAATATCTTATCAAGAACTAAAAAATAAATCATTTTTTGACCAAAAAATATCATTAATTCATAAAATAATTTATTTCACTCTTATATAACTTATTAATCTCACATTGATTATTATGTTCCCATAACTTTATATCATAACCTTTAATACATTATATTTAATGTCAAATAACCAGAATATTGTATGTCTTATCATCATTAAATATCAATGAAACTCCTGTGAAATTGAAAACTAAATTATACACAACTCATAAAAATTTTATTTGATATCTATTATTATAGTTCAACATTATAAGAATTATTACACAAAAGTTGTGAAACACATAGGTAACTCTGGTAATTTTTTCTTCTTTATAACATGAAATATCCACTACTCATATCACTCTAAAAATGGTGAAATATTGTGGGTCCATTGTAATGTACATATTTAAAACTCTTGTTTACTCATATTAAAAAATACCAAAATATAATAATATACTAACAATGTTCATATAAATTATTTTTAAGACGTAAATATTTTATGAAAATCCTTTTTATGTCATACACAATTTTCAAATTAAAATTAAATAACATTTTTACTTTTCAATTTAATGTTACATTCCTTAACTAAAACAAATATTAAAATTTCAAACAACTAATAAATAAATTTAAAATTCTATATCATTATATAAAAACTACGACCAGTACATAAACCATCAATTTTTCATGAATAGTTTTTTAAATATAGAAAATCTTTATTTGTGGGTATATCAATCTCCTCATTTTATTTAACATGATATATTAATAATTATCATTTAATCAGTTCATTGACAATAAAACATGTCAAATCATAGTCCCATTTTCAATGACTCATTTTACATAAAATATATAGAAAAGTTTTATCTATCCAAATATTTATATTGAATTTATAAAAAGACTTTTTAAATTTTTTAAAAAAAATCTTACATATGCTTTATCACCCTTAGTATTCATGTGTATTATCTCCCCCTTAAGGGTACTATGCAATGGACCATAGAGAGGAGGACTCCACTCACTTAATATTTAGCCTTTATATTAAAGAGTTTAAATTCCAATATTCAAATTAAATTTAAAAAATAATCCTTTTGATAATGGATTGATAAAAACACTTGTGACTTATTCCCATGTTGGAATATATTCTAAATTTTACATACCATTTTAAATATTACCTTTCATGAAATGATATTTAATTTCAATATTATTTGACCCATTTAACTAATTAGGATATTCATAGAGATAAATAACTCTCTCATTATATTATATTATTACTATTGGTATTATAATATCATCTTTAATATCTTATAACATTGTTCTCATCTACATCATTTGAGTTATTTTCCAAATAGAAATATTATAATTGTATTTTTTAATACACAGTGCAACAAAGTTCTAGTTTTTAATATACTTTATTACACATTCTACCTATAAGAATGAAACTCCATGTGATGTTAAATTTCATTAATTTATCTTTCTTTCTAAAAAAGAAATTGAAATCCCATAAAACCTTATTTTACATAATTTTATTTAACCATGTCAATATCAATAATTAATTTCACAAACCTATGAATAATATTGGTTACAAAAAATTACATTATTTTTGAACACTTTTAAATTGAAATCATGTTTCCGCAAAAAACACCATATCAGACTTAATGTTTTTAAATATAATTGAATTCTAAAAAACCATATGGATTTAGTTTAATTAACATATTTTCCATCAAAATAAATTGAGAAACTTCTACCAATTTTACTAATATTAGTGAACATAATTTATTATTTCATACCAAAAAATATTAATATATCTCTCAAAATATTTTATTCAGATAGAAAATAAAAGAAATATTTCTTTTTAACATGAATCCTAGGAATTTATATTATTTCCTCATGAATCCAAAGTTTATAAATTTTATTCATATGAATAAAAAACTATCTTGAAATAATCACATCATCAACTATAAATAGAATTTCATTATAATATATTATAATAAAAAAATCAACAACCTTCATACAAAAATTTAATTTTACTCATTATTTATTGGTCCACATCACTTTAAACCAATTATTTTACATGTAATACCAAGATCATAGATGAATCATCTATTAATATATAATTTTATTTAGTTTGGTTACATTTGAGTCATCGTAATCATATATAAAACCATTACGGTGACTAATATATACATTTTATTTAAAATATATATTTGAAAGTAATAATTTTACATCTATGTGATAAAATTTATAATTATTATGTGTTGAAAATATTATAAATATTTTCTAAACAACCAATTATGATATGGTGGTGTAAATGGAATCATGGTTTGAGATTATATAAACCATAACATAGTGAGGGTAATAACATTTTTGTTTATTGTGTGTATGTTTAAAATTTGTGAGATAACTCTTGGATTTTCTAGAGTATTATAATCATGATATCAGATATTATTTATTTATTATTTGATGATGATTAAAAAGAGTTTTTAGAATATAATATTAAACATTTAAAAAATTAAATATTTATTTTATTTTTGGTTTGAATGTTATAAAATGTTGGTAACATTAACCTATATTGTGTTGTTTTTCTATTATGTTTGGTGACGTTAGGTTTGTCCTTGATTTATATATAAGGTTTCATATGCCATGATATGGGATTAAAACATATTTTATAGAAACATCCTTGAATAAAATCTCATTTAAACTTATTTATTTAATAATTTTATTAATGAATCTATTTGTTTATGTCTTATCAGTGATTTTTTCCTCACATTGGGATATTAACACAACATATAGATACTCTATGTGGAAGGATATCATTGACTATTTATTTTTGATATTTATCAATCATTTCTTGAATGTATTGAATTTTTCATATCCGGAGTTAAAAGATACATGTTGTTAATATTTTTTATCTACTTCATTAGAAATGGGATGATGTTATGGAATTAATGGGTCTTAGTTATCCATTTATAGAATTATTGGACATGATTTTTCCCCTAAAAAGCCACTTCTAGTATCACAGAAACATCTATATTATTTTTGAATGATTTTCAAATAGAAAAATAAAATATAAAAATGTAATTCTCTTGAAAAATTATGCTTTTTTAATGATGTTGGACCATGGAATGTATATTGACCATAATGTGTTTTTTATGAAAATTAAATATTTATTTTATATATATTATAAAATTGCCTCAGGTTTTAGAAAAATGATCCTAGAAAGAATTATTGAAAAAAATTATTTTAATAAAATTGATAAATTTAAAATTCTATTTATGAAAAAAAAACATATGGTTAGTACTAAAATTTAATGTTCTTTAGAAAAACCAAATATTTATGGGTGAAATAAAATCGTTCTTTCATATTTATGACTTAATAATACTCTTTATAAAAATTATTTCATCATAAAATCATTGTGGTTTCCCTTATAAAATGATTCATCATTGGGAAATAATTTCATGCTTTAATATAAATGAATCCATAATGTATAAAATATAAAATAAAAATGGTCTTTTGACGAATTCCCCAAAAAAGAATCACTAGAATTGGCCAAGAGGGTCTTCACTAGATTTGAAAGTGGATTTAAAAATAATAACAAATGTTTTTAGGGATATAATATTATATTAAAGGGTATTCTCATGGTTTAATTAATTTTTAAATAATGAAATAATTTTAATCATAAACGTTTTTATATTGATTAAAGAAATGTTTATACATTTTAATATGAAATGTTCATATTAAAAGAATTGTTGTTAAAACATTCCAAAAGTGTTTTGGTATATTAGATAATTGTTCAATTTATTATATATATATATGATATTTTATTAATATAAAACGACTATTGGAAATATTAAATTTTTATATTATTATAAAAGTATTCCAAAAGATCACATATTTTTTAATATGATGGAGTTCATATTAAATTTCATGAAAATTATAGAAATAAAAAAGGTTTATATTTTTTATGTAAATATAAAATGTAAATATTTATATCTTATAGAATTTCTTTAAATCAAGTAAAAATATAACATGTTCATATTTTTATATTTATGAATTATTCCTAAAATTTTATCTCATTTCAAAATTTATCTAAAATTAATTTTATTATTATATTCCCTACTTTATTATTCATGAACATAAATGTTACATTATGGATGGATTTAATCATTATATTAAAGTGTTAAAATCATTTTATGAATTCAATAACATGAGTTTAATCAATTACATTCTATGTAAGAAACAAAATTCTATTCAATAATAAAATTATCTTAATTTTGGGTAATAAACATGATAAAATAGATAGTTTTGATTTATATAAATCAGGTGCTTGTATTGTATTAGAATCGAGGTATCCAATGTGTAGTGATCTATGAACGATGGATATTTTTATTAGATATACCACTAGTATGGTGGCTTTGGATATGTCTAAGAAAAGGGGATTGGTTATGAGTCTCATAATGATTGGTCTTTTAGGGATTCTAAATTTATATGATTCTAATGTATTACCAAAAAATATATCATCTAAATTATGCATAGAATATATTTTTGTATGTGAAAATATAATTATATGTTATTTTTTGGAAGCTAACACAAATAATGAGTCATTTAAGGAGTTATACATTAATATTTTTTTCATGAAACTACTTTGGTTATCTATCCACTAAACACCAGAGCCAATCTTGGACATACCTAAAGAATATTATCAATCCTCCCATTCTATAAATATTGAAAAGGATATAAACATAACCCATGGGAATGATTTAACCCTTAATAAATAAACATTTTAACTCTTAAGTAAAAAATCCAATCATAGTATGAATAAAAAATTAGTGTAATTATATAACCTAAATAATAATGAATAAGAAACATAAAAAAAAGTAAATGTTACAATTCAACAAGATATGATCTGTAAGGACGTTACATAATCATTCCAAAAAAATAAAAAAAATTCCCAATAAAACGGATTAAATGATCTTCATTCCATGCATAATAACTATCTACATCCTAAAAAATTAACTACGAACAACCATTATATCACAAATCAGAAATGGAAGTGTGCAAGGAAAGGGAATTGTGTAAGAAAAGGGAATACATAGTTATATTAATTACAATATAGACAAGAAACAAAAAATATATAATTTTTCAAATATATAATCATCATATAATCACAGGAAAATACTAAACATTCTATGAGGAGATCTTAGACACACTTGAGATAGAACTATTTGTAGGCCTATCAATGAATTCCTAAATCTATAACTATAGGGTCCTGAAATATTCACAAAGGAGATTCTACCCAATTACCCCCCCCCCCCTAAAAAATGGGGGGGGGAGAATGGAGAAAACTCAAAGGATGCAATAAGATAAAAATAATTTTTTGGTGAATAGTAACTTTTTACTTTTATTTACAATGGTTAAAAGTAAATAGGGTAATTAAGGGTAAAAATGGTATTAATATTACCCTAACACATGTCCCAATTCTATTGGACAAGTGTATCTGGACCAAAAAGAACCTTAGGAAAAAAATATTATCATTTAGGTCCACTTGGATTAGATTAGGTCATTTATTATTATTTAATTCAGAGAGGAGTTAAAAGAGGTAAAATCAAAGTTTATTAACTAAAACATTTTTAATATTAGGTTATACATAATATAAATTCGATTATAAAGATTAATTTTAAATATAAAAATATTTCCTACATAATTTTATTTTATTTATAATTTTTAGACATTAAATAATTTAATTTACTTTTGACATAATGGTAATCCAGTAATTACCTAAGTAATGAAATATTAAAATAATTGATATTATAAATATCAAAATAAATGTAAGTTGAAACTTTTTATGAATTCCACTAATTTTATAGGTTAATATGACATATTAGGATTGATTTAATTATATTTTTTCGAAGTAATCATGCTGTAATTATTTTCACAAAAATCAAATACCAAATAGTGTCAAAATTGCCATAAAAGAGTTTTTAAAACAAATATTAAATTATTAATTGATATTAAATTATTAAAAAAATAAGTTTCGGCCAAGATACTTATATAATGATAGGTGTCTTATTAATGGACCATTTGGTGGTCTCCTAGAAGTTTATAGTAATATTATTAACTATATAATATAAAAATACAAAGAGACATGGTAAATGTGAAACTAATTAACTATTAGTTAAAACTAAAAGATAAGGTTAATATAGTGACCCAACCCTATCGAAAACCTATTGAATGGGTGGTTTTCGACCCATACCCACCTTAAAATTTAAATAATCCACTTTGAAGCCATTATAACCCAAATATGAATTTATTATAAAATAATATTTCGAGCTTTTCCTAAGGTTCCCCTTACCCCTCTTATAAAAGGGTACTCACCCTTCTCTCATATTCATACCGTCAAAGCCTTTTGGCTCGGCCAAACCCTGACCAAATATTCTCTAAACTTCCCTCACTTCAACCTAGAGGCCTTATTTTTATTAGAAATCCAAGATAAGGAGCCCTTTTGATCAAATCAAAAGGAAGAACCTGTAGAAGAGGTAATGTTTTTCACCACCCTCTTTTAAGTTCCTTTCTTCTTCAACTTCTTCTGTCTTTGTTATTTACATTCTAAAATAATAACTCCAGTGTCTTATATATACTTTGATGTTATTAAAAATATGGTACAACCATATTCAGTATTCTATCCATCCTTTGAATGACATGTCACCATACATGCGTACGTACGGCTTACCGCCTCCATGTCGTGGTGTAATTGTTATTCGAAACATTATTATTTGGATGGGTATAATAATGATGTTTAATTCATCTAAATAATAAATATAACATGATAATGATTATTTTTATATGATATACCATCCAATTATATATTATTTTAATATCAAAAGAATGATATTGTTGCTCGGGAGTACGTACGGACTACCGTCTCCACGAACAAGATGAGATTCATTCCCCATTGTATCCATTAAAGAATAATTTTAATTTTATGGTTAAAAATAATTTTTAAGGACATTATATCATTATGAATATGAATAAGATACAACCTATCCCTAAAAAAGTGGATTATGTAACAAAACATAGAAAAGAAAATGAGTAAGTTAACACTCGAAATGATGATAATACTATGATATTATTAACAAAGAAATGATAAAAGATCATATATGATATCATATTAATGTATATGATTATTGTATAATTTAATAACAATAATTTCACCATCATATAAGTGGTTAACCTACACTCAACCAAGTAAAAGTACAAGGTAAGGGTTTATTTCACAATCTCTTCATTATCTGAGGTTGTTTATATGTAATTATCTACCGAGACCTCTTTATCATCCACATCCATGTTTCATAAAAATGTATTTCAAAAAATTATTAATATTTTACAGAATATGGGTTAAAGTCATGTATACCCTTGTTTGGATTTTTATAAGATGTTTTTTAAGGAATATTTTTGTCATTTTCCAAACAAGGTCCTTTTTAACCTTTTGACAAAATTAAGGTAAGAATGTCTCTTTTTAACTTATATGGAGGGTGCGGCTATTTTATACTATTATAAACTCATCAAAGATTCCCTTACAAGATTATAAGAATATTGTCAAAGTAAATGTTTTATTTTATAATTATGTGAACCTTAAAATATTTTGAAGTAGAAAGAGATATTTCTCTAAAAAGAGTTTTGATTTCATCTATGTCAAAATCCTTTGATGGATTATAAGTTTGTTTGGAGTTTATTTATTATGATACAAAACATCCATATTATATTTATGGTTTTGTGATATTTTTTACAATGGATGTGCTATTTTTATACCATTCATGATTTATGGTTAAAGTATTGACATTTCGTATGCTAGTTTTAATAAGAATGTTTACGATATGTTTAAACCTTTTCATATTTGGAATGTATTGGACATAGTAAGTGACGGGTGGAGCCTGCTATATATCCTCGATGCATCGGTTGGTCTCATGAGACAACTAGACATGGAATTGGATGAGGACCTTTCCCAATTTGATTTATAATTATGGCCGAGTCCTTAATCATTTCTAGACGTCTTGGTCGAGGCCTTGAAAAAATGTTTCAGAATGTCCGACATTATACATTCCATCATTATGGAAATAATATTGATGGTTCATGTGGTCATTCGACTAGTATAATACACATGATTATATTTTATTATCGCATTATTTATTCAGCTCATATTCCTTCCATAAAAGTATTCTTGTTTATTATTGGTAATGGCATGTGGTTTCAATTATTTACCATGATTAATATTTATGTCATTTTCCACTATATTACTTACCCTTACTGAGTGTTTTAGCTCACCCATTTCTTATTTTTCATTTTCCCGGGATATGAAGAAGTTAGTTATTAGTGACCAGCAGGCATAATCTAGGAGGCTTGGATGTTTCTAATGAAATATATTTGTGTTGTATTTCTTTTCATGTTGTAATGTAGAACTTATGTATGAATATTGTTTCCAATTATACTAAACTGATCGGTCTTTCAAGACATGATTTCTTTATGATCATTCCAATGTTATGTAATAATGCACCGACTTTAGGTAACTAGGGTCGGGGCATTACAGTTGGTATCCGAGGAACTTTATTACAAATATTAGAAGCTAGATTTAGATAAACTCTGATTAGATCACATAGCCCTATGATATACATTGAGGATTTGTGTAGAAGAACTTCCTAGAATTTTGGTATTGTAGATATTTTGAGAGTTTTCCAAGAAATACTTCCCTGTCTGTATAAGAGCAGGTAGAGGCGGCTCTGGCACAGATGTACCTAGGGGTAAAACCCAAAAACACCGCTTTGAGCAAGGTTCGAACATGAACTGGTGCACGAAAACGGGCCTTGTTTCCATCTTGGTTACGAGACTACCGGGGGATATGCTTATGATAATTCTCATTTTCTTTACAAACCATTATGAAGGGTTTATGAGTATATAACTCCTCAAAGAATTTTTTTATGATTATGGATTATATCCATAAACTGTTCAATTTATGTTAAGTGTTTTACAAGTTTGGATTTATGTATTGTGATTCATAAACTATTATAGTGTATGGCATTGTTTAGAAATGAAGCCTAGTTGATGAAATGGAAACCGTATCAATGAACACACTCCATGTAGGGATTACCCTCCTTCTCAAGATAATTATAGTGGAGATGGTGATGAAAATGGTGATGATCAGCTAATCACCATATTGGGACAAATCACTCTGGTAATTAATAATAACCTTACCCATATGGTGCACACTGATCCATAGCGTGGATGATTAATGTTAGACCCTTTCATGAGGGAACAACCACCAACATTCAATGGGAGTACAAATCCCTTAGTAGCTGAAAATGGATAAATTCTTTAGAGAAAATATTCCATTCATTTGGGAGTAGTTATAGGGAAAAAGTTATCATGGCTGTTTACCGCCTCACTAGAGATGTTTATCAATGGTGGTGATTGATTCAAAAAATGAGGGAAGATAACGAAGTGTCAAATATGGAATGGAGGGAGTTCAAAGATCTCTTTTTAGAAAAATAATTTCTTCATGACCATCGAGCGGATATGGAAAGGCAATTTCTAAGTCTGAGACAAAAGGAGGAAGAGAATGTCGCAAAGTATGAGGATAACTTTACAAGGTTAGCATGGTATGCTGAAGATTGTATATGTAACGCAGGAAGTAAGATTGACCATTTATTTTATGGGTCAAAATTGTTTCTCTATCAAGCATTGGTCTCAAAATCCTTCTCATCATATGAAGATATTGTCTCGTGTGCTATCAAGACAGAAAAAGAATTCTCTAAGTCCTATGAATTTAAATCAAAGAAAGAGAATAAGAGATCTGCTAAAAACATTTTGAAAGGAAATAAGGAAGCAGGGAAGAAGGGAAGAATTGAATTTCCACATTGTGATAATTGTGGAAGGAAGCACCCTGGTGCCTGGTTAAGAGGAAAAGGAGTCTGCTACAATTGTGGATAGAAAGGCCATCTAGCTAGTGATTGTAAAGGAAAGAAAGACACTACCAATGTTCAATGCTACAATTGTAGGGAGATGGGACATTATGAAAATGAATTTAATAAGAGTAAAGGAAACTTACCACAAAAATGCCTAGGGACCAAGGCCAAGTTTATGCAATCACTACTACTGAGGTTGAAGCTCCAAAAGACGTGGTGGCAGGTAATTTCATGATTTCATGATGTTTAGAAAATGATCTATTTGATTCTGTAGCATCACATTATTTCATATCTTCCTAGTTTTCTATGAAAATTAGATATTTCTAATTTGATTTTACAAGGGAGTTGTCAGTTAGACCTCCTAAATGAAATATCATTGCTACAAAGTTCTGTGGATCCGTTCCTATTAGGGAAAATAAATGTTCTTTATCTGCTGATCTCATCGTCATACCCATGACTAAATTTGATATAATCATTGGTATGGATTGGATTTCATACCATGATGCAAAAATTTATTGTAAGAAAAAGGAGGTTATGATTTTTGATGATGATGATAAGGAACACCTTATCTTTAGAGCAGAAGTGTCACCACTTGATTCTTATCTAGATCCACCCCCAGTAGCTCAAATAAATTAAATTATCGAGGAGGAAGAGAATGAAATGATTGTGGGTGAGGAATGTAATGTTCAAATAGAGGATGTACCTATTGTGAAAGATTTTGTAGATGTGTTTCCAAAAGATTTACCTGGACAACCTCCATAACAATAAATTGAGTTCTCCATTGATTTAATTCCTTGTTCAAGGCCCATATCAAAGACCCCTTATAGAATGGCCACTGTGGAGTTAGTTGAACTAAAGAACCAACTAGAGGAATTGAGTAATAAAGGATTTATTCTCCCTAGTGTTTCTCCATGTGGATCCCCTGTCCTTTTTGTTAAGAATAAATATCTATCTATGAGGTTGTCCATTGACTAGAGGGAGATCAATGCTATAACAATAATTTACAAGTATCCCCTACCTTTATTTGATGATTTATTTGACCAACTGCATGGAGATCAATACCTTTAAAAGATTAACCTTCGATATAGATACCATCAGTTGTGTGTGAAGAAGGAAGACATTCCGAAGATAGTATTTCGAACAAGGTATGGGCATTACGAGTTTACAGTAATGCCTTTTGGGCTGACTAATGCACCCTCTATTTTCGTGGATCTAATGAACAGAGTTTTCAAGGAATAACTTGATGACTTTGTAGTGGTATTTATTGATCATATCTTGGTATACTCCAAAATCTATGAAGATCATAAAAATCACTTGTGCATTATATTTAAGACTATGAGAAGACATGAATTATATGGGATGTTTAGCAAGTGTGAATTATGGCTTCATGATATTTCATTTCTTGGCCATATTGTCTCAAAAGATGCAATTTTTGTTGATACTTCTAAGAAAAGAGCAATCCAAGAATTTCCAGCACCAATGAGTATAACGGAGGTACGCAGTTTTATTGGCTTAGTAGGTTATTATCGGTGTTCTGTCGAGAACTTTGCCCGGTTGGCTAACCCATTAACAATGCTCACACGTAAAGGGGTTAAATTTTTTGGACAAAAGAGTGTGAAGAATGTTTTGAAGAACTAAAGAGAAGATTAGTCAATGCTCCTATTTTGACTGTACCATCAGGAAATGACGGGTTTGTTATATATAGTGATGCATCAAATAAAGGACATGGTTGTGTCCTTATACAGAATGATAGAGTTATTGTCTATGCATCATGACAGCTAAAAATTCATGAGCAAAACTATCATACTCATGATCTTGAGTTAGCTGCTGTAATATTCGCATTGAAGATTTGGAGACACTATCTCTATAGTGAAAAATGTGATATTTATACTGATCACAAGATTTTGAAGTATATTTTCTCACAAAAAAGACTCAAGATGAGGCAAAGAAGATGGATTTAACTACTAAAGGATTATAATTTCACTATACAATACCACCCAGGGAAGGAAAATAAGGTAGCAAATTCTTTGAGTAGAATGGATCATGGAATTTTGAACAAGATGAGAGTTAAAAAGGATCCTATATACAAGGATCTACTAAAAATGGATATGGGAATCACCATGGATGGTTAAGACTAAATACTTTTTCAAATGGCTGTTGAACCATCTTTACTAGAAAGGATAAAGAGATCTCAGACCGGTGATGAAGAGTTTCAAAAGAAGATTAAAGCTGTGAATGACGGGACATTGAGTGACTTTTTGTATGAAGATGGAATTTTAAAATTTGGGAAGAGACTTTGTGTTCCCTATATACCTGATCTAAAAAGAGAGTTTTTGGATGATGCTCATAGTTACAATTTCTCTATACTCCCTAGGAGCACCAAAATGTATAGAGATTTGAAGGAACATTTTTGGTGGGACAACATGAAGAGGGAGATTGCTGATTTTGTGTCAAGATGTATGGGTTTTCAACAAGTTAAATCTGGAAGGAAACAACCTAGAGGAGTCATGAAACCTTTTCACATACCTGAGTGGAAATGGGATAATATTACGATGGACTTTATCATGGGACTACCAAAGACTCCTAGAAAGAACGATGCAATATGGGTCATTGTTGATCGTCTTACCAAGTCAGCTTATTTTCTTGCTATAAGAGAATATTTACCACTCTAACACCTAGAACCACTATATATTAATTATGTTGTGAGATTTCATGGAGTACCCCTATCGATTTTTACTGATCGTGATCCCCGTTTTACTTCTAGATTCTGAAAAATTCTTCAAAAGGCCTTGGATACTAAACTTCATTTGAGGACTGCCTACCACCCTCAAACAGATGGACAATCAGAATGGACTATTCAAACCATAAAAGACATGTTGAGATATTTCTCACCTGACATTCAGGGTATGTGGGATCAATATTTACCTATATTAGAATTTTACTATAATAATAGCTTCCATTCAAGTATTCATATGGCACCATATGAAGCGTTATACGGAAAGAGATGTCGCACACCAACCTGTTGGGATGACGTTGGTGAAAGAAAACTTTTAGGCCCAGAATTGGTGGTGGAAATGATGGAAAAGGTAATGGTAATCCGAAACCACATCAAAGTAGCTGAAAGTAGGCTGAATAGCTATGTCGATAACCGAAGGAAGGATTTGGATTTTTAGGTAGGAGGTCATGTTTTCTTGAAGTTATCTCCATGGAAGGGAGTTGTACATTTCGATAAGAATGGTAAATTGAGTCCCAGGTATATCGGACCTTTTGAAATTCTAGAACAAATTGGGGTTGTAGCTTCCCATTTGGAAAAGCCACAAAATCTCTCCAAAGTTCACGATGTGTTCCAATTATCACTGTTGAGAAAATACATGCCTTACCAAACACATGTACTCACCTATGAGGAATTAGAACTGGAACCTGATCTGTTTTATTGAAAAGAGCCTATCAGGATTCTTGATACAAGAGAACAAGTGCTGAGAAACCGGATGACTCATCTGGTAAAAGTTCTATGGAGAAACTATAAGATGGAAGAGGCAACATTGGATCCTGAGGAACTTATGATTAAGAACCACCCAAGTCTTTTCATGTGGAAGTATTATAGAAATTTTGAGGACGAAATTATTTGAAGGAGGGGAGAATGTAACACCCCAAACTTCCATGGCACACTTCTCTTTGAAAAATACAGTAGCGTGTGTTGTACGCAACCTCGAGTTCTAACACACACAACCAATAAAACTAGTTGTTATGAATAGTAATACCAACTTTTTGAAATTTTATAAATTTTACCTTTCAAAATGGACTTCATTTTTGGATTCAGAATATCGAAATTAGCTTAGGGTGAATTTTTGGTATTTTTTTGAAAACATTCAATTTTTGATGAATAGTGAAAAAACACTAAGTTATAGTTTAAAACCGAATTTTTATATAAATAATTATTTATTTTATTTAAATTTAATTAAGGTAAAAATGGATTCATAATACCTATATAAGTATATGTAATTCATTGGAGTTTGTTTAGAATAATTTTAGATATATAAAAAATTTATGGAGCTTTTCACCGTCTTTTACCCACCTCCTAGGAGAATTTGGAAATTTATATAAAATATAATTTTACTGCTTTTATGATTGGAATTTAAAAAATCCAAGAGACACGGTTAATATCAAGGAGTAAAATGTGGTTTAATAAGATAAAAATAATTTTTTGTGAATAGTAACTTTTAACTTTTATTTACCACAGTTAAAAGTAAATTGGGTAATTAAGGGTAAAAAATGATATTAATATTACTCTAACACATGTCCTGATTCTATTGTACAAGTGTATCTCGACAAAAAACAACCTTAGGAATAAAATATTATCATTTAGGTCCACTTGGATTATATTAGGACATTTATTATTATTTAATTCAAAGAAGAGTTAAAAGAGTTAAAATAAAAGTTTGTAAAATAAAACATTTTTGATATATGGTTATACATAAGATAAATTCGATTATAAATATTCATTAGAAATATAATAATATTTCCTAAATAATGGTTTTTTATTTATAATTTTTATACATTAAATAATTTAATTTATTTATGACACAATGGTGATGCAGTAATTACCTACTTAATGAAATATTAAAATAATTGATATTATAAATATCAAAATAATTGTAATTTGAGACTTTTTTTGAATTATACTAATTTTATAGGTTAATATGACATATTAGTATTTATTTAATTATGTTTTTTCAAAGTAATCATGCTGTTATGATTTTCAAAAAAAATCATTTACCAAATAGTTTCAAAATTGACATAAAAGAGTTTTTAAAACAAATATTATATTATTAATTGATATTCAATTCTTAAAAATCTAAGGTTAGGCCAAGAGACTTATATAATGATAGGTGTGTCATTAATGGACCACATGGGGGTCTCTTGGAAGTTTATAGTAATTTTATTAACTATATAATATAAAAATTCAAAGAGACATGGTAAATGTGAATCTAATTAACTAAGAGTTAAAACTAAAAATGAGGTTAATATAGTGACCCAAAACTGTCTAAAACCTATTGGTTGGGTGGTTTTCAACACATCCCCACCTTAACCTTTATATAATCTACTTTGGAGCCATAAAAAACCGAATATTAATTTATTATAAAATAATATTTCTATCTTTTCCTACGGTGCCCCTCACCCCTCTTATAAAAGGGCACTTCCCCTTCTCTCAAATTCATACCTTCAAGGCCTATTGGCTCGGCCAACCCCTTCCCAAATATTCTCTCAACTTCCTTCACATCAACCTAGAGGGATTATTTTGATCAAAAATCCATCCTAAGGAGACCTTTTGATCAAATCAAAAGGAAGAACCTCAAGAAGAGGTAATGTTTTCACCACCCTCTTTCAAGTTCCTTTCTTCTTCAACTTCTTTTTTCTTTGTTATTTCCATTCTAAAATAATAAATCCAGTATCTTCTATATACTGTGACATTATTATAAATATGGTAAAACCATATTCATAATTCTATCCATCCTTTTAATGACATGTCACCATACGTGTGTACGTACAGCTTACCGTCTCCATATCATGGTGTAATTGTTATTCAAAACATTATTATTTGGATGGGTATAATAATGATGTATAATTCATGTAAATAATAAATATAACATGATAATGATTTTTTATATATGATATAACATTCAATTATATATTATTTTAATATTAAAAGAATGATATTATCGCTCGTGCGTACGTACGTACTACCGTCTCCATGAACGTGACGAGATTCATTCCCCATCGCATCCATTCAAGAATAATTTTTAGTTTATGGTTAAAAATAATGCTTAAGTATGTGATATAATTCTTGATATGAATAATATATGACCTATCCATAACAAAAATTACTTTTTTAACAAAACATATAAAAGAAAATGAGTAATTTAACACCCAAAATGACGATAATACTAAGATATTATTAACAAACATATGATAAAATATCAGTTATGATATAATATTAATGTATATGATTATTTAATAATTTAATAAAAATTATTTCACAATAATACATGAGGTTATCCTACCCTCATCCAAGAAAAAGTACAAGGTAAGGGTTTATTTCACAATCTCTTCATTATCCGAGGTTGTTTATATGTAATTATCTACTAGGACCTCTTTATTACCCATATCCATGTTTCTTAAAAATGTATTTAAAAACATTATTAATATTTTGCAGAATATGGGTTAAAGTCATTTATACCCTTGTTTTACTTTTTATGATATGTTTATAAAGGAATCTTTCCGTTGTTTTCCAAATAAGGTCCTTTTTAACCTTTTCGACAAAATTAAGGTAAGAATGTCTCTTTTTAACTTATACGGCGGGTGCGGATATTTTATACCGTTATAAACTTGTCGAAGCTTCCCTTACAAGATTATAAGAATATTTTCAATGTAAATGTTTTATTTTATAATTATGTGACTCTTAAATTATTTCTAAGTAGAATGAGATATTTCTCTAAAAAGAGTTTTTATTTCATCTATGTCAACATCCTTTGATGGATTTTAAGTTTATTTGGAGTTGATTTATTATGATACAATACTTACATATTCTATTGAAGGTTTTTTGATATATTTGACCATGGATATGCTATTTGAATACTATTTACTATTTATGGTTAAATTATTGACATTTCGTATGGTAGTTTAAATATGAATGTTTATGATATGTTTAAACATTTTCATATGAGGAATGTATTGGGCTTATTAAGTAACAGGTGGAGCGCACTATACCTCCTCGATGCATTGGTAGGTCTCATGAGACAACTAGATGTGGAATTGGTCGAGGCCCTTTCCCAATTTGATGTATGGTTTTGGACGAGGCCTTAATCATTTTTAGACGTCTTGGCCAAGGCCTTGACAAAATGTTTCAGAATGTCCGACATTATACATTCCCTCATTATGGAAATAATATTGATTTTTCATGTTGTCATTCGACAAGTAGAATACCCATTATTATGTTTTATTATAGCATTATTTACTCAGTTCATATTCTTTCGATAAAATTATTCATGTTTATTATTGGTAAAGGCATGTAGTTTCAATTATTTACCATGCTTAATATTTATGTCATTTTCCGCTGTATTACTTACCCTTACTGGACATTTGAGATCACCCCTTTCTTATGTTTCATTTTCACAGGATATGAAGAAGTTAGTTATGAGTGACCAGCAGGCGTAATCTAGGAGGCTTGGTGTTTCTAATAAAATATATTTGTGTTTTATTTATTTTCAAGTTGCAAAGTTGAACTTATGTATGAATCTTGTTTCAAATAATACTAAACTGATCGGTCATTTGAGACATGATTTCCTTATGATCATGCCAATGTTATGTAATAATGCACCGACTCTAGGTAACTGGGGTTGGGGCGTTACACTGAGGTTCAATCCCAACAACTGGTAGATCCGACTATCTTCACGTTGGTTCATCGCACCAATCCTAGTGTCTTCTCAATGAGTCCAGGTTCCTCGAGGTCATTAATCCAATGAGGGATGGTAAACCTCGGGCATAAATGATTCTGAAACCCTGTGTCTAGCTGACCGTTTCCAACCAGGAGTAATCTGTGAATACTATGATTGGGTATAAACCAAATATTCACAAACATATGAACATTTCTTAAATATATAATAGAGTCCTAGAACAAGAAATAATTCCACTACAAAAGGGTGCAATGAGCCCGACTTCCCATCCTCTCGACCAATGTGAGTTCTTAAGTATTACTGGTCAAACCCCCCAGAAAACGCCTGCCTTTGGAAACTATGTCCATGTATTACTGGATATGGAACCATTGGGAGTTTCAAGGAGGAAAATGGGGCACCTGATATGAGTGATTAAGTAGAACCCAACCTTCTCTAATCAACTGTCTGGTAGCGCATGTTTCTTTTCCATGACCCCATCATGCGCCTTCGAGACAAAAAATGGTGAACCCGACGTGAATCATTAACCAAGCATGACAGATTTAACCTAATTCCATTGTGTTCCCCCTTTTACTCACAATGATGGCCAAGAAAGGTCATTAATTATGCATGGGATCATGAGATGCTTCTTTGACGGGTTTGATGTTTGTATTTGTTGAAATGTTTTACAGGTACCACACATAACTCCCTTCGATCCAATGGCGTCATGAAGGAACTATCAAGTGCGTGCTTCCAACAACACAATGACCGGACATCCTCACCAACGGAGGACACCGTCACCTACCCTGCGTCTTCAACGCTGGGTATCAGATGCGTTAATCCATGAGTACCACGTGAACAGTACTCTCCTGACGGTGGAGGTGGCCATGCACGCCCTCTAATCCACCAGAACTCATCGGTCGCCTGCCCAACAATGGCCACATAGGCAGATCCAGATGACCCCTGTTGTTGTCTCCAACTGTTTCAAAAGTCTATCCTCTGAATGAGACAACGTGTACCTCCCTTATCTTAGAGAGGCGGATGAGGTCGACGTTGAGGACCTCATCCCCGTTGAACGGGGGTTCCGTTCCAAGGCCCCTTCCGGAAGATTTCGTCGTGGTCACGGCATGACTCAACATCCTCATGCTCTGGAGGATATAGCCTTGAGGATCCAGGCCCACTTTCCTTGAGCTCCGGTCCCTCGGACCGCCCGACAAGGGTGGAAAACATACAACCAGGGACCGGTCATCACCATTTTCCCCAAGGAGGAGCTCCATTGCGCAGTCACGGAGACGCATCACGAATAGGAACATACACCTATTTTCTCCTCCAAAGCCTGTCATCCAGATATGGCGGCATCATACGAGTAGGCACGCATCCTCGCCAGGCTTCATCAAGCCCATCGGTCATGTAGGATGTCACCTACCCGGTAGGCAAGTCTCCCTGCCCAGGGTTGTGAAGCCCACCATCCCGATGTGGTGGCGACCCAACTTTTGTAGGACTGTCTCCTAGCATATACTCTTGACGCTTACCATTCCATCATGGTGGTAATCAAAAAATCCCACCATCCAGATGTGGCGGAAAATAATACGCAGGCACGTCTCCCAGCCAATAAAGTCCACTGGCTCGATACGGTGGGTAACAAACATATGCAGGGCCAGATCTCCACGAATGCAAGTAAATTCTATCATCCCGATGTGGAAGAAAATAGAGTGATAAACTGGCATATTCCAGCATAGGGGAAGATTTTTTCACCTTCCCGGACACATGAGAATTTTCATTACCCACTAACCACCGGAGGACCGGAGCAGGATATTCCTACTCTGATACCGTAATGGGCCTTTATACCCATTCCATCCAAATATGTCTCTCTTAATATCCTGGAAATGATGGAGGAGCAGGTATCGATCCATGATCATATCTTGCAGACTTGACAGAGTGTAATTGCATCAGCTTCAACAACAAGGACTCGGGCCCGTGAGCCTGTAACCCCAATTGAGGTGGCTCATCTAAGAGACAAGATAGCCGCCTCAGAGTAGATCTGCATCCCTACTTTCGCCTAGGAGGGTTGCTGGATATATTCCGTGATGCAAGGGTAGCCGGATTGAGCTGCTTCACTCGTTCCAACTAGGAGACACCTGTCCATCACGGTGGTTTCTCCAGAGAAAGCATATGTCCCTACTAAAAGTCAAGATGTTCTTCAGCATACCCCGGAAGCTTCACGAGACCCAATTAGACATGGAACGAAAGGTGAAGGCCGTTTGCAACACCAGATAGTCCCCACTGCCTGCAAGAAAGCACCCCGAATGTGCTGAAGGCAGCCGGAAAATAAAGAGAGAGTTTATGACACCACTTTGCTGGAAGCTAGGGTTCCCAATGCCGCTAAGCGCAAATCGAAAGCTTATAACCCTGCCCACCCATTACCATATTATGGGATTGGTAGTAGTAGATACGAAGGTCCTCCCTGCATTTTCGCTACCAGTGGCTCTGAAGATCCTCCCCAGAGAAACCACAGGGGCCTCCCCCGTGGGCATATAACGATCAATCAAGAGGGTCCTCTTTTGATGCAAGGCACAGAAACCCTCCACGTGACCAGAAGATCGAGCAGTAAGAAGGCCCTCCACTTGCTGCGGTCCACCCTGAAGGTCCTCCCCGAGGTATATGCTGCAAACAATCTCCATGCAGCGGGTCCACAGATTATGATAGTAGTCCTCGTTATCATAGTCGCAACTACGGAGGCCCTCCCCACAGTGATTTCTCATCGTGACAATAAGGCCCTCCCCTTGTCGTGGCCTTCCCTGAAGGTCCTACCTAGGGGTTACGTTGCAATGACATACCGTGAAGCTGGGCATCATATCACGGTGGTAGTCCTTTCCACCCTGATAATGGAGGTCCTCCCCGTAGAGACGTCAATCAACAAGAAGTCCCTCCCCTCGTTATGATTCATTATGATGTCCCTCCCTACGGCGTGCCCCATAGATATTCTCCCTTAGACAGATGTAATGTTAGTCCTCGCCATTGCAGCAGTTGTGATGGTAGTCCTCTCCACCATGACCGCCATTGCGAAGGTCCTCCCCACAGTTTCTGTAAGCAACAAGAAGGTCCTCCCCTTGTCGCAGTGTGTCTTGAAGGTCCTCCCTGGGATACACACTGAATGTCAAAACATGATGGTCATCCTCACCATGATGGATGTTGTTGCTAATGCCCTCCCCATAACAATGCTATGTAGCCAGAAGGTCCTCCCCTTGCTGCGACACGCCTTGGAGGTATTCCCCAGGGTATGCACTGCAAAAGTCCTATATGTAGTGAGGTGTCAAGCTATAATGGTATTCCTCGCCATTGCGGCCACCATTGCGAAGGTCCTCCCCAAAATGACATATCATATTAACAGGAAGGTCCTCCCCCTTCCAAATCATGCACAAGTAAGCCCTCAAATGCTGAGGCACTCAGAAGGATGGGATCAAGCTTGTCAGATTCCCAGTTAATTTCCAAAAACATCCTTCTTCAACTGGGAGACGTTTAGGGGCCAATTCATCTTCTAAACCACCTCGGAATCTCCCACATGATGATTCAACACCAACCAGTCCCACTGCCTCCGAACACACTATCGGCAGGCGTCTCAGTTGGTCCGAACAGGTAGAGCAGTCACTAGCGGAGGAGTATGCCGATATGTTTCACCTGAGGAAACTACTTGCTTGGGATGATATACTAGTTATGTTTTGGCCCATGGCCACCTCTCAATTCAACATACCCAGAGAATTGTCGTAAAAATGTGTGCATGACATCCACTACAATATATGGACAACCCTCCTCCGACTGAAATCAAGATTCCTGCCCTACGACGGGTATGTAGACCACATCAAGACAATTGGAGTCCTCCTACGTCACATCGACCTGGAATCTGTTCCTTTGGTGCGACATCAGCAACCCGAGAGGCGTAAAAGAAATATGGAAATAGCCTACCTCGGTGTGCTGCACCAGCTACGCTGCCTCATTGGTGATGCTCCAATGAGAGTCCATATCAGAGGATGGGGGGAACATGGAGATTTTCATTTCACTCCGCTCCCCACCCAGAAGAACCCGTTCGGCATGGTGTCTTGTAATGTCATCACGTAAAGATGGAAATCGAGTGGTCTCCCTGTTCGTGAAAGGAAACACACCCAACAGAGTCAGGCCTTGAGTAACTCCCAGAAGCATCAGACCCGACGGGAACAAGCCATTTAAGAACTCCTGAATCAGGACCCCGAGAGCATAAAACATGCCTCTCTCTTAAGATAGGCCAATCATCGATCTGTTCCTGCCTCCCTAGAAGGGATTGATTCATAGAAGAACTCGACAGAAAACAGAGATCACCCTTGAATGGGGACACACAAGATCTGGCAGGTAGCGATTGCCTCATCCACTACCGCAATCTAGGGTCATCCCTAGCCTGCAGGTCTGGGAGCATTTCTAACAACAAATGCCCCCCCAATAAAAATGGGAAGAGACCCAACGTCTAGGGAATGGAGCCAAACCAAGCCCTCAGAGCTGGGGGAATTATTACCCCCTCAACAAAAACTCCCCCACGAGAGTCAGTATTCTCTCGTATAGGGAGGATATTCAGAAGAGGAGGTTATTGTCCTATATAGTAATTTGAATCATCATCCCCTCCAAGATAAAGGCACACCTTAAGGTAGCATCAAATAACTCTTTGCATCACCCTTCGTCATGAAGTCCGAAGGCAATCCCGGCACATGAAAGGGAAGGCCAGTAAAAGGAATGGGATATCCTCTTCCTATTTGGAAGATGAAATCTTCCCCACCCTATGATATGCATCTATCAATGCCATAGAGGTTAACCCCATGGGTGACACCTGAGATGAAGCAAATCAGGATGGATCGAGAGATGATGGTTCCGGTCAGGCTGCCACCCACAACGAACCACCAGGTGTGCACACCTGGAACTAGAGGGCTACTTTAAACATGGAAGCCCCCTTAGGTAACCTTACTCCCCTTACCCTGCGAGCTTCAAACAAGGATAAGAAAAAAAGACCGGTTACCCTTAATCTGTCCCCTCCTCTCAACAAAAACGAACCAATCATGCTCAAAGAGAGGTTTTATCGGTAGGAAGAGTAAATGAAGGAATTGAGGCGGCTTAACGCCGAGCTACTCCAAAGGAACCATCTTATTGAAAGCGCGTCCCAAGAGCAGTCACATCTTGTAATCCCAATAAGTTCACTTAAAAGACCCAAGTTTACCCCTCCCAATGAGGTGCTTGGTCCATCCAACTACCTAAATGTGGATCTGGATGAATACCAATACTTGTCTTCACTCAGGAAGAAACTAGAGCAAGTACGCCTGATCCCTCCGAGGGTGTCCTGAACGGCATATGCACCCTTTATGCCGGCTGAGCCAGATCCTTGAGCAATGCCTCATGCTGCACCTGCCTGATCCCTCATAGGGTCGCAATAGGATGTGTAGTGCATCAAATGCTATTCCGGATCACCTGATCTAATTTGGGGAGCCCTTTATTCCCTAACTTCAATGGATCAGGCGATCTGGAATAGCATTTGACGCACTACACATCCTATTGAGACCCTATGATGGGGAATCCGGAACAACAAGAAGTAGTGAAACTCAGATGCTTCGTACTGACTTTGCAAGGATCTGCCTTTTTCTGGTATACGAGTCTACCAGCTCAGTAAATAAAAATCTAGGAATACCTTCAGTAGCAGTTCCAGTTTAACTTCAGCTCAACGTTGCCTAAGACAACGGTCAACAACCTCACGAACAGGAATAAGAGGGAGAACGAGAGGGTCTCAGATTTCATCGCTAGATTGAAAGGTCTGGCCTACTCTCTGAACAAGCCAATGACTCAAGATGAGTTTCTTTCCATATGCATCGATAATATTTGATATGAGCTTCGGACACCACTCATACCATTGGAGTGCACCACTGGCTTCCGCCATCTCTCGGCCATTGCCCAGATAATTGAGGACTCCCTGCAGCGGACAAATTTGAAGTCCTGAATAGCCTTGCAGGCTCCCACAAAGAGATCAGCCAGAGCTAAAGCATCCTCTGTCATGCTCAAGACAGCCCCTGTGCCTGCTCCACCACTCAGGCCTCCACCAAATCATCAAGGCCCCCCCTGAATATCAACGGCCACCTCCGCCTAGGCGAGACGATCGGAGAGGTTCGAAGTGGAACCCGTTTGAGGAAAGAATACATAAATCATACTCGTTCCGAGAGGACAAAGTCCTCGGCTACTTCATCGCTGCCATGAATTTACACTTTCTCCACCTCCCGAAGCGGAGGAAACCTGAATAAGTTGGCCACGATGATAGGCCAGACTATTGTCTTTACCATCGTATGTTTGAGCACAATATTCAGGAATTCTTCTTATTCAAAAACCTCTGGTAAAGGATGTAGACTCGAGGAAGGTCGAGCTGGGACCACCCCCAGCACATGTGCTATATATTTCTACCACTGACTCCGATAAAGGCGAGGGGTGGAAGGAAGTCCCCCAGCAAAAAGGGGCATAAATTTGATAACTGGATGACTTGGATGACTATCAACCGAGCCAAGGGCATACTCCAAGCTCATCTACAGTAGCCAGTTTTACCACCATCAGCCCTTGATTCCACACAAAAGAAAATATCAACCCTACAACCCACCACGTGCCGGTCATCCAGGATTATTTGAAAAGGTAAGGGACAAGCGCAAGAGGAGAAATCTGGAACAGGGCCGAAGTTAGCCCCGACGCTATCATATTTCATGCCCCAAACATGGCGCCATGGGAATCGACCCACCTAACAGCACCATCAGGGAAAATCAACTAGGTTGTCTTGTCAGAGGATGAGGAGCCAACCATTGGTTCTATCAACGTCATCCATCTCATGGAATGCTCCCCTGACAAAGGGTACAGTTATGAACCTAAGATCCCAACACGAGGAGCCAGGACGAGGAATCGCAGAGGCAGGGGATACCAGGGGAGGAACAGTCAAGGCCGAAACCAACCCTATGGTTGGACCTCGGCCCAAGTCATCAATATCATGGACACCCGTGAGAGGGCCCTTCAACAGACTCAATAGGAGAAAGAATATCGTCCCACCTCCACAAGAAGCCACCCTGGCCCCGTTATTCTATGATACCCATTAGAGGAGGAAAAAGCGTCTAGCCACCTAGTGTGCACAAACAGACCGGTCAGGCCGAGTCCCGAATACATGGGAACATCGTCGACATTTGACCCCGTGACAGGTTCCTCATCGTCACGCACTCCATATCACAATCTGCCTGCTATAACTCTCCCGCCAGCAGAAAAGCATCAGCCATTGAAGCAAAGGTATGACATCCTTAAGCGAATGGTTTCAGTACCAGCCAATCTTTCCATCCTGGAGGCCCTGGGTTTGTCATCCGACCTCAGGGATGCGCTTATTGAAGCCTTGCACAGCCACCAGGAGTTTCAATCCGAGGTAGCAACCACTGATATTTACCAGACGGAGACTGGCTCATCTGAATACAATGCTGGGATATCTTCCACCGATCAAGATGAATATTCCATCATACAGGGACATATCAAACCACTATATGTGTCTGACATGCTAGATGATGTTGAGATCTGCAAAGTATTTATTGACAATGCCTATGGAGTTAACCTCCATCCCCTATGGACAATCCGTAAACTGGGACATGGTGAGGATGATTTAATACCCTCAGTGACCACTTTTTTGGGTTATGACAAGAGCGAGCAGAAGCCAATGGGAAAAATTATGCTAAAGACCCATTTTGGTGACCTCGTGGCCTACTCGGAATTCTTGGTGGTCTGGCAGAACACAACATTCGATGCCCTAATGGGAAGGTCATGGATCCATAAGCACATGGTTGTTCCTTCATCCTACCACCATTGTATTATGTACTACGTCAATGGGAAATTTGGGACTCTGCACACCAACAAGGCCCCTTTCGAGCTCTCTGAGTCACACTACATTGATGCAGGGTTCTATGAGAAAAAGAGGAAGAAGCCTTTGTCTGATGGTGTTGACTGGATCCCCGCTCCAAATGGTCTGGAAGTGGTTCCTGACGACCCCCTCAGGAAGCTTGGCAGAGACTACATACATCCCATCAAGAATATTGAGAGAAAGGGTTCATGTTCGGACACACACTCAGCTGTCTTCATGACTTCAGCCACAACGGTCGAGCTTGACAATGTGGGAACATCCGCTAACCCACTATCTGGGGATGAATATCAAGCAGGGATGCCCACGATGCCTCGCCCTCACCTATGGACTCCCAAGAACATGTGATGGGAGCTCTCCCCCCAACAGATCAAGAAGACGAGTATTTGGTAGAAGAAGAGGAGGGATATCTCATGGATGCACCTCTCTCATTTGAGGAGGGTGTCTCTACCATGGTGGATGTGCTCAGGAAAATAAACTTGGGTACCGAGGAATATCTGAGGCTTACTCTCATTAGTGTAGCCATGTCCCCTGAGGAGCATGAGGTATATACCTCTTTCTTGATGAAACATCGGGATGTTTTTGCCTATAATGACATAGAAATTCCGGGACTCGATCTTGAAGTGGCGACGCATTACCTGGGTCTTCCAGAAGACCACTAGGGCTATAAATAGTCCTCTAGAAGGACACATCTCTCACATGCCGCCAAAATAGAGGCTGAAGTTGATAAGCTCATTAAAGTAGGCTTCATTTGGGAGGTCCAGTACCCCATCTGGTTGGCCCACATCGTCCCCATCCAGAAAAAGAACAGCAAAATCTACGTCTGCATCGATTTCAGATATCTCAATCGGTATTTCCCGAAATAAGACTTCCTGGTCCCGATCACCGAGTTATTAATCGATGCATCGATAGGGTATGAGGCTTTGTCCTTCATGGATGGATATTCTTTCTATAATCAAATCAGGATGTCCCAAGAAGACGAGGCAGCCACTGCCTTCAGGTCCCTTCAATGAATGTTCTGTTACAGGGTCATGCCCTTTGGTCTCAAGAATGTGGGAGCCACATATCAGTGCACCATGCATCGTATTTTCAAGCCATTTCTGGGGAAATTCGTCGATTCTTATGTAGATGACCTGGTGGTCAAATCAAGATAGCGCTCAGATCACCTGTCAGACCTTGAGATTGTCTTCAACAAACTTTGACAGCATAACCTGAAGATGAAACCCTTGATGTGCGTCTTCGGGGTTACCTCAGGTAAATTCCTTGGCTTCGTTGTACGCCCTCATGGCATCGAAGTCGACACTGAGAAGACAAAGGCGATACATGGCCTGCCACCTCCCAACCACCTCACCTAGTTGAGATCATTCCAAGGGCACTTGGCCTATATCAGGTCATTCATAGCCAACCTGACAGGAAAATGTTTTCCCTTTACCATGTTAATGAACAAGGGAGTCACATACCAATGGACAGATGACTGCCAAGAGGTGTTTGACAGCCTAAAGAGGTACCTTTTAGGTCCATCGGTGCTCATGCCCCCGGTTTAAGGAAGACCTCTCATCCTACACGTGATAGCCCTAGAGCCGTCACTGGGAGCCTTCCTCACGCAAAAGAACGACGCCGGCAGTGAAAACAGTCTCTATTACCTCTATTGAATGATGATTGATGCAGAGACTCGATACTCAAACATCGAGAAGAGCTATTTGGCCTTGGTCTTCACAGTTCAAATGTTGCGACATTATCTGAAGCATCATGAAGTCCATTTGGTCTCACATAATAAACCGCTAGAGTACATCCTCAGCCGCTAGATGCTGACTGGGCGCCTTTCTCGATGGGCAGTCATCCTGCAATAGTTTGACATCTGGTTTGTGCCTTAGAAGGCCATCAAGGGCCAGGCATTAGCAGATTCTCTTGGCAGAGCACCCCTCAACAGGGACTACCACACCGGACATCGAGCTACCAGATGAAGACATCTTCAAGGTTCAATAGGAGATCCAAACATAGGAAATGTACTTCGACGGAGCATCCTGAAGCCCAAATGGAAAGAGGATGGAAGACCCCAAATTTAATAAGGTGTGCTTGGGGATAATACTCATGTCCCCAGATAAGGCAGTCTTGCCATATTCCTTCCTCCGGTCAGGGGGATGTACGAACAGTGGAGCGGAATATCAATCCCTCATTAGAGGCCGTGAACTCTCACTCCAGGAACAAGTACAACACCTTAAGGTAAAAGGTGACTCAGAACTGGTCATTAAGAAAGTCAGTGGTGACTATGCTATTAAAAAGGAGGAGACGATTCCCTATTTTACCATGTCTGAGAGTTTATGGTGGAATTTTCCACAGAACCAACATTGACCTATATTCCCCGGTCTCATAATGCTAAAGCCAACGCATTAGCCAATGCAGCCACAACCTTATCCGACCCAGATTGGGATGAAACATTAATCAGTATTTCTCACCGCCGAATGGTCTTGCCATTTCTCCAGACCAAGACAGTGGAGATCCATGAAATCAGTCCTGTCCCTAAGCCATATGCTCCCACCAAAGGTTGGATGATCCCAATTAAAAACTACCTTCAACAGGGAGAACTTATATTAGATAGGGCCTAACAACATAAAATATGGAGAAGGGAAATCAACTTTGTCCTATGTGGCGGTGCGGGTCAACAAGAGGTCCTCTACAAACGAGGCCTCAACGGAGTCCTCCTCAGAAGCATTGATAGAGATGAAACCTCCGCCATCATGACTGAAGTGCATGCCGGAGTATGTGGAGCACATCAGCTAGGGACCATGCTATCCCATAAGGTTTGGAGGCTTGAGTAATATTGGCCTACAGTGGCACAAGATTTCGAGTGCTTTACCGAAAAATTCCACTCGTGCCAAATTCATGCCAACTTCATACACCAACCCCCAGAGTTACTTCCTCAGGCCAAGTACTCCTGGCCATTTGTCGTCTTGAGAATGTATGTCGTGGGACTATATCCCCCCGCCACAGCCAAACAGCTGAAGTATATCCTCACGACAACCGACTTCTTTTCCAAATGGGCAGAAGCTATACCCCTTAAGGAAGTCGGGGCAAGAAACATTGTCAGCTTTGTGAAAACCAATATCATCACCAGATTTGGTGTCCCTTATACCATACTGACGGATAACGACACTAACTTCTACTCTACTAAATTAGAGAAACTATACCAAGAATATGGTATCAAGGCTAACCACTCATCCTGCTACCATGATGTGGCCAATGGATAGATATAAGCTTTCAACAAGACCTTGTCCAACATTCTCCAGAAAATAGTGGAAAAAGTCAAGAAGTCATGGCTGGATAAACCCCTCCATGATTTTTGGGCTTATCGAACCACAATATGCACTGCTACTCGGGCAACCTCGTACTCACTGGTATATAGCACAGAGGTGGTCCTGCCCATTGAACTCCAACATCCCTCACTTCTTGTTTCCATATGTGGTCAATTATTCGATAATGAGTAATCAGAAAAGCAGCTAGGTGAATTGGAATAGCTAGACGAGAAGTGGCTCCACACTTTGCACCATCTAGAAGTCTACAAGAACTGGATTGCATGATCCTTTAATAAAAAGGTCTGTCTTTGGTCTTTCTTGGAAGGATAATTGGTGTTGGTCCTTCGGACCCCAATGATACCTGGATGGAAACCTCCAAAGATGGAGCCCAAGTGGGAGGGACCATAAGTTATACACAGGTTATACTCCAATGGAGTATATGCCCTAATCTCCATGGATGGGAAATTCACCATAGCTCCTACCAATGCGAGATTCCTGAAGAAGTATTTTGCATAGAAACCAAAAGTTCTCCTCGTCCTTACTGTACGACGTTAAACTGAACGGATTTCAGAGAACTGTGTATGGATTGATTCCTGCCCTCGAAGGATACGTATCGATGCCAGGGTTCCCCATCTAGGCACAACCACCCCTGAATTAAAGTTTAAAATGTCCTCTCGCCCCCGTGTACAGACCAAACTTGCATGGGGTGTACCCCACATCCTTACCGCACGATAATAAACTACACTGATAAGAAAAAAGGGGGGGAATCATCCAAGATGCATGATGTTAAACTGCAAAGCACCCAACAGTCCAAACATTATGAACCTAAACTAAGAGTATATCTTCCTCCTTGCACAAAGTTAAACTACATGGACAAGAAGCTTTAGAAAATTCCCTCTCCCCCGTGTATGGACTGGACCTGCATGGGGTGTGTTGTTTTTGAGAGAACTATGTGAGGCTTGATTCTTTCCCTCGCAGGATACGTTGTGACGCCAGGACCCCCCATCCTAGCCTAACCACCTCTAAAAAAGAGAACAAGGAAAGATAAAAATGATCCCTCCCCCCGTGATCGGACCAGACCTACACGAGGTGTATTTCGCATCCTTACCACATGACGTTAAATAGCACGGGTTCCAGAGAACTACATATGGCTTGATTCCTGCCTTTCCAGGATACATAGCAATGCCAGGATTCCCTGTCCTAGCCCAGCCACTTTCAAATAAGAGTTGAAAATGCCCCCTTCCCCCGTGTATGGACCAGAACTCCACGAGGTGTATTTAGTAGAGAACTACGTGAGGCTCGATTCCTGCCCTCACAGGATATGTAGTGACACCAGAATTCCACACCCTGGCCAGACCACCTCAAATAAAAGTTAAAAATGCCCTCCTCTCCCCATGTACGGACTATCCATGCATGGGGTGTATTCCTTGTCCTTATCCCACGACGTTAAACTGCACGGATAAGGATAAAAAAAATGCCCCTTTCCCTCGTGTATGGACCAGACCTACATGGGGTGTATTTTTCGTCCTTACCGCATGACATTAAACTGCACGGATAATAATATTTAAGAATTCTCCCTTACCCTCATGTATGGACCGGACCTGCACAGGGTGTATTTTTTCATCCTTACTACACGACGTTAAACTGCATAGATAATGAAAGGTAAAAATACCCTTTTCCCCCCGTGTACAAACAATACCTGCATAGGGTGAACTCCTCATCCTTACTGCATGACGTTAAAATGCACAGGCTTCAGATATCTACTTGGGGCTAAATTTCTACCCTCGTAGGATACGTAGTGAGGCCAGGGTTCCCCCACCTTGGCTCAACCATCCCCAAGTAGAAATTGAAAATTCTCTTTCCCCCGTGTACGGACCAAACCTGCATAGGGTGTACTCCTCATCCTTACCGCATGACGTTAAACTGCACGGACCTCAGAGAGCTACCTGGGGCTTGATTCTTGCCCTCGCTGGGTACTTAGTGACTCTGGGTTCCCTCACCCTGGCTCAACCATCCCCAAGAAGAAATTGAAAATTCCCTTTCCCCCATGTATGGACCAGACTTGCACGGGGTGTATTTTTCATCCTCACCGCATGACGTTAAACTACACAGACCGGGTCCTCACTGCACGAAATTAAACTGCACGGATTTCTTCGCAAACCACCTATGATATATGGTGAAATGAGAGGGAAATACTCCTTACACATTTGGATGCATCCTCCTCATACATCAGACTCCACGGCCCGTACAATTATGGATCTTAATAACCATTCATGGACACCAGAAGTGGAATGTTATCAACCTATAGGCACCTTTGCATGACTATGCATACCATTCCTTTAGATGATCCTCATATTAATAGCCCTTGGCCCATCTTTCAAACTCAATATTTTCACAGGCGACACTCTTCCTAGCTCCGTACGCTTACCATCCTCAGAGCCCCATACCATACCGCCTGATCTAGAAATTTAAGGTGCAGTGGTTTACAAGTTCATCCCATTTTCACATCCAAAAGTCGCTAGGGTATCCCTAACCGGTTGGCCTATGTATCCTCCTGTGGTTCGCATGATTACCTACATCTACGAACATCAAGCCAGGACTAGGCTACTTTGACTCAACGGACAATTGCAGTGAAGAAGTTTCTTGTATACTCAAACACCATTATCCCCACATTCTAAACTTTGTACTATGAGAAATCTCGGATCTTCATAACCATTCATGGCCATCAGAAGTGGAAAGTTATCAACCGGTGGACACCTTTTCATGAATATGCATACCATGCCCTTAGTGGCTCTGCATATTGACAGCCCCTGGCCCATCTACTATTGGAAAGATTATCTCGGGCGAGACTCTTCGTAGCTCTGTATGCTTACTGGACTCAGATCCCCCACACCCCATCTCTTGATCTGGGAAAACTCAGAGTTGTAGTTTACAACCATCATCCCCCACCCTATTCAGAGTATATCAGATCATGTTAACTCAGTTATCCTTCGAGTGACTACTGCAGTAGTCACCCAGTGGCCAACTAGGAGCACTTCGTCCTTACCGCACAACGTTAAACCTCATAGGGTAAAGGTACACCTCCACGCACAAAATAAATCAGAACTGGGAGCTCTCTAAGCTTTAACAGCATCCAGGGCCGAGTATGCCCAAAATGTACAGACATTTTCTTACCAAATGATAGACTTTGTGGCTCGAACAATTGCGGATCCTCATAACCCTTCACGACCATCGGATGTGGAAAGTTATCGACCTGTGGACACCTTTTCATGACTATTCATACCATTCCCTCAGCGGATCTGCATATTGATATCCCCTGGCATGTCTGCCAATGGAAAGATTTCCACAGGTGACACACTTCCTAGCCTTGTATGCTTACTGGCCTTGGGGGCCCCATATCATTTCTCCTGATCCAAGAAGCCCTGGAACCACGATCTACACAA
Source organism: Viscum album (assembly GCA_963277665.1). Classification (NCBI taxonomy): domain Eukaryota; kingdom Viridiplantae; phylum Streptophyta; class Magnoliopsida; order Santalales; family Viscaceae; genus Viscum; species Viscum album. The sequence continues at coordinate 697,014,526 of OY728157.1, forward strand.
ATCGGCCCCTGTCCACGTCTTGGGCATGCCAAGATGCTCAAGCCCAGTTACATTCTAATCAAGAGTGGGCTTTGAAACTACGTCCTCACCGCATGAAATCAAACTGCACAGAGTATCTTGGCCGCTTGGCATAAAGATGAAAAGACCGAGCATTAAACATCCAAGGAAATTCCTCTAACCACAAGCATTTTTATTGGATTAAAAATGCCCCCATTTATCACTGCATGATGTTAAACCGCGCAACATCCTTTAAAAATACCCCATCATTACCGCATGAAGTTAAACTCCACGGAGTCTAATAATGCTCTACATCCTTACCGCATGACGTTAAACTACACGGAAGTCGTCCTTACCGCATGACGTTAAACTATACAGAGAATCTTGGACACTTGGTGTAAATCTACAATGATCGAGAATTAAACATCTAGGGAAATGCCTCTAACCACAAGCGTTTTCACTGGTTAAAAAATGCCCCCCTTCCTCACTGCATGACGTTTAACTGCACATCATCCTTTAAAAATACCCCCCATCCTAACCACATGACGTTAAACTGTATGGAATCTAATAACGCTCCGCATACTTATCGCATGATGTTAAACTACACGGAAGTCATCCTTATCGAATGACATTAGTCTGCACGGTCAAACCTTTCATGGGTTCAGTAAGGAACGATGGCTTTTCTTTGTCCCCCAGTGCATGGGTCAGACCTGCAAGAACCACTGTCTCACACCAGCATGAGAAGGAATGACTTCAACCATTCTCAGGATATTTACCTTGACGTTTCTCCCTTATCCAGGAACCCTCTCCTCAGAAACCATACTCCATACTCAGGAAAAAGCAGAACTCTCATAATCCAACCCTGGTGGTTCTAATCTCAACATCCCTGAAGTTTCTCCGCCATCAGGAGAATACAATAGTTGACCCAAGGAAACCTTTACATGACTATGAATACCATTCCCTCAACAGATCTGCATATTGAAACCCTTTGGCCCATCTATCAAATGAAAGATTTCCTCAGGCAATGCTTCTCTCCATACACCTCCTATCCCCTGAGCCCTTATGTTCATCCCAGGATTGGGAAACCCTCTAAGAAATAGTTTACCATCTTCTTTCACAACCCTTCCTGAATATGGTGGAACATCTCAGAAAAGATTACCAAGGACCAGAAGAATCCATTCCATTCTAGATAATGTCCCAGCTGCATGACGTTAAACTATGCCAAGCTCCAACCGTCCTTTACACTAGATAAATGTGTAGGACAGGAACCTTGCTTCCACACTTCTGATTGATACAAATGTTCTCAAAACCTTTCAGATGTCACACACCCTTTCCATACCACCCCCGGTGGTTTTCATAATTCTCCAATCCACTCATGGTGGTTTCTATAAGCCAGACTTTCATGAAGTCCTCTGGACATCAGAAGTGGAGAGTCATTGACTTAAGGACACCTTTGCACGACTATGAAAACCATGCCCTCAGCGGCACTGCATATTGATCAACCCTGGCCCGTCTACCAAAGGCAATACTTCCTTAGGCGATGCTCTTCCAACCTCTTCACACCGATACAGCTCCCATTCCTTGAGACATTCCCTACATGTCATTCCAATATAAACACACTCCCTCCACATGAATATGAAATACATTGAGACATATTTTAATCTACCAAACCTGATTGGGGCCCTCGCCCCACCATACATGGTGAAAGCTGTTCGACCTAAAACATCAGTAATGATAGACTTGACAACGGGACTTTAAACCGCTCACAAAAAGAGGTGCAAATCCTGTTAGGCTGAAAACCCGAAAATGGAAACCTAAGCAAAAGTTGGGCCACACCTGCTGGGTCCACACTAAATGGGTCCAGGCAAAATTAGGCCATTACAAGAAAAGAAAAAAAGTTTGTGGGGGGGGCGGTTCTACAAAACCCTAGCAATAGTCAAACTATGCTTCCTGGACCCCATGGTCCAGGAAAAAGTTAGAGTTTGTTTCTATTTTCCTGAGTTATGATTAATTCTGATTCAATGAGTTGTTATTTACATAAGAATTGTTCCAGATATAATCAAAATTTACAGCAATAGAAGATTTTCGTAGGCTATATTACATTTAAAAAAAGGGGGAGGAGGGAGGACGTCCACAAGATGGGGTCTCTCCCTCACAAAAAAAAGAGGGGTAAGTAAAACAAAGAGTAAAAGAATGGATTTGATAGTCATAAAGGATCCTGAATCACTCTCTCCACCAGATAAAAAACTGAGCGGTGAAGGTTCTTTCAAGGCTACTCTAGCACTACCTTCTCCATGGCCTCAACCTCAACCACCAAACGATTATGCTCCACTGTTTTTTGGAGATTGTTAATCCCTTTCCTGATGGCTTCAAAGATGACCAGTCACAGTTGATAATTGATCCCTCATCATCATTGCCCGTTCTTCACATTCATGCAACTCGGAGGATAGGACAACCTCCTGATCTCAATAGATCGCCTCCTACGCTATCAGCAGATGGGGCTGTATCATGGCTTCCTCCAGGGCTCAGGTCCCGCAATGGGTGGCAATGAGGTGATCAAGTTTGCATTCACTAGTGGAAACTTCCTCACAGGCCATGAAAACATGGAAATCAAGATAATGGAACTGCCGATAGACAAAGCCACCTGACCCCAAACCCAGGAAGAGTTTTCGGAGATCTTCGGTTTTAGTTTCCATCTTAGCTAGATGAGTTTTGGAAACAATCTCACAAATTCGGGGCCAGGCCCACCTGTGCACTGCTCGGTGGTCTTCCATGACATTATGATCTTATTCATCCTCACTAGATAGAATAGGGGAAAAGTATGGCATTGCAATCATCACAGGCTTGTGCCCGTCAACAGACGGTTCCAAAGATTGAAGGTCTGAAGCTTATAACCCTGGTTCGGGCATGGGAATCAAGTTGGTGAGTCCAGTATCGGTCGGTAAAACTTCAAGAATTGTCTCGTTAGGACCCAAAGCCTCAGGGTCATCCTCATCCGTGTCTAAGAAGGTTCAGTTCATCTGAACATCAGCCGTAGAGGGGATGTGAGAGGAGAATCACTTGAGTTGCTTTGACTGACGAGCCATCAGTTGGCCCTCCCTCAGAGCCAATGAGGAAGGTGCGGTAGGCACAACAACAGAAATGACTCCTGACATGGGAACCTGCCAGACAGCCTTCCCCAGGATCCCATTGGGGTAATGTTTTACCCACATCCTTGCATACTCCAAGGATTGGCTGACAGCCACTCCCATACCAGGAAAGAGAATTCTTGTGTCAGATCCCTCCCACATCAACATCAACCACCATTTGACAGAGAGTGTCTGGGTGTAGTCCTCGAGCCTGAGGATGGGGAAGTGAAACTTGGATTTTCATACACTCAAACTAATAGTAGAAACGATGGGGGCATACAACTCGCATAAAGAAACATCGTCAATCTATGCGGCCAGAAACACATCCTGCAGCAAAATCATGTAAGAAGATTCCTTATGGCTCCCCTAGTGGTTTTCAACCATGAAGCCGGAAGGATTGGGGTAGGGAGTGAAAGAAAACTGTGAGAAGTCACTCAAGAGCTCGATGATTTCATCATAATTGAAGGACTTCAGAAGAACCCTAGCTATATCAACTAGAGTAGGCCGAAAATTAGGAAGTGAGATGATCGTGTTATGAAAATACTCATAACAGCAACAATGATTCACTATCCATCCATATAAGAATTGAAATGGACCACATAGACGGTAGGGTGACCCTCCCTCCTACACGTGGCTCAACAGTTCTTAAATAAGATCCAATGTGGGCACGACCAAATTCATCGGACGACCCTCAGCCAAGTCAACTGCCATCATCAAGGTGCAAGCACAGACATCTAGGTTGATATCCCGAGATGAGAATAGCCACCCACATAAAAACATATCTAACAGACCTTCCAGTCAGAGCATAGACGGAACACCGGGGCGCACCTCATAACCCCTTGAAACGTAATCGCCCACCTCTAGAACTGCCCAGTAGGAACCTGGGATGGTTTGTGACTGTTGAGAAGGATGAGTCCTGGGGTGCATGATCTTCGGAACAGGATCAGTGGTGTTCAGAAATAACCCTATCCAGTTGCTATAGGGAATAAGAGAGTGGGCACACAAGGATTGACCCAGTGATTTCTTCGCCATAACCAGTAGATCACTCACCAATGAAGGAACTTATTCGACATCGCCCCACGCACCGGGAGTGGGAAGAAACTCATCGTACATCTCACCTCTAATTGGTATCCCTCCCAATTGATAGATGTCCCACAGACTAATGCCAACTTCGCAATGGGAAAGGTTGAAAGTATTAGTGCTTGAACACCAGTGATTGAGCAGGTCAGGCGGGATCATAGATGGTTGGTAAACAGAAAATTGGGAAGCCCACATTGCGAAGTTAAAATTGACTACATCCAGTGACTTGGGAGATTCCTGATAGTGATGATGGAACCAGAAGGCCCAGGCCCAGTCTTTTGAGAAAAGTCTACCTGACTGAAGATCCCACCTGGGAATCAACCCCACATCCGGATCCACTCGAGCGAGGTTGATTACGGAGGAGTAACTCTTGAGGAAAGCATCTCGAGATAAGTCTTATGTGTACTGATAACTTTGGGTCTAGACACAGCCTCTCAAAATGAAGGTATCTTTCATGTCAGGATCATAGATTATTTTTCCCGATTGGGCTTGGTTCGCCTGAATACACTTCAGCGACACTTCCAAGCAAGGTGACGAAAGACCTGTGAAAGTAGGGGGATACGAACATCATCTTGAAGATCGAAGCTGTAAAGTAGAAATTTATTTGATAGTGGATAACTCAAGAGCTCAAGAGAGAGTAAATCCTTCAAGACACCATCGTCGGGAATGATGGACTGACTAGGGTCCTCTTCGGTGCTCTCTGCTATACGAATCATGGCTATACGTCTCCCTGAACCAGTCGGGAGAGGATCAGTAGATGGTCTGGGTGCAGGGTGAGGAGGAACCATTTTTTCTCCCTACACTATGAAGATCAAAAATGGTTAGTCCGGAGTAATAAAATATGGGAAAAATATCTGTTGTATGGGAATGGAATAAAGAAGCCTTCGTGAGCAGGCCTCATAAAGTGGTTCGCTATGATGACATCCCATAAACCAACCTACGCGAAAGGGGTTCGCGATATGCTTGCCCGCAGGGAGTTGGCCAGAAAATCGCAAACCAGGTTGCTTCGCGGGATCCTAATCCCGGATTTAAGTAATTAAGTTCCGAGGACTTAGGAATTTTTTATAGTCACCAAGACCTCAATTCGCGATGCATCGAAACCGCCAAGTGAATTCCTCCGCGACCTGTCATGACTTAAATCTTAATTAATTAAAATTATCGATTTGAGGTTGGGAAATTTTTCCGGTAATGAAGGAGACCGCGAAGGAGGAATGATTCGCGGAAAGTGGGAGCTGGTTCATGGATGAGGTGTTTCGGGAAGGAATGATCATGCTGAGACAAAAAAAGTGAGAGGGATCTGGTTTCGCAAAGAATCCAGTAAAAGGAAAAGGATGGCCCCCCCCGTATTTATAGGTGTGGTCCCCTACTGGGTCCACCCCTCTACCACAAACCATCCATGTTTTAGGACCACTCTGCATCAGAATGGCCTCCTCTTTATTCCGATCGGACACTATTCCGATGGGGGGCATTTTTAGGGTCCTGAAAAATCCGCAAATGATATTCTATCCAATTCCCCCCCCCAAATAATTGGGGGGGGGCGAATGGAGAAAGCTCAAAGGATGTACAAAGCCGAACCAGTCTACAGACCGTCCCAAATGATGATGCCACACGACCGGTTCCACGAAGCACCCCTTCCGCAGACTATTTTCGTTCGTGGAATGGGGGCGGATATCCTCCGCGGGCGCGAAGCAGGACGAGCGCTTGACCGATCCACTATTACGAACCACCCCCAGCCGCAGACTGCCTCAACCAGCCATGTCCACATCCGCTGTCATTCGTGGAATGGAGGCGGAACCCTCCGCGACCACGAAGCACTGCCCGAGATCCTTCGGTTCGCGGGGGAGATGCCCTCGATGCCCCCTGCAAGTTGCGGATTGACCGGGTCATCCATGAATCGGGTTTTCGGTCGTGGGCCTCTACAAAAGGTGCCGCATGACCATAGATACATCCTTTTCCCCACTCTATAAAAGGAGATCGAGTGGAAGAGAAGAGGGGATTCGAAGGAGATCAATCAAATTCAGGTGGAGGGATTTTGAAGGATGGTTTAGGATTTCGCAGCGGAGTTCCATTTCGCGAACCAATGCAGGTATGAACCTGGGAATGAATTAATAAGGAACCAAAGAACACATAATAACTTGGTGAAAAATGAACTTAAAATATCAAAGAAAAGAAGAATACAAACCATGGACCCTCTGTGGATGAACTCCTCATAGACTAAGTAGTTTATTCTAGTTTTCCAATCCATCGCACCGCGTAGTATCCTCCTACGCGGGAAAAGCCCCGACCGACGAACCCCCGACCGGTGCTGCCCTTGGTCGCTGCTGCTCGCATGGAACCCTCCGCGAACCACCCTAGTACGCGGATTGAACCCGAAACTGTGAACAACCTTGGTTTGTGGGATGCTCACCGTTCCATGAACCACCCTGGTTCGCGGGATTCCCATCAGTCCACGAATCTCCCTGGTTCGTGGACGAGTTCTCCAACTACGTAGCACTTCCCTACACGATGTGCGCCACCACCAATACCCCTGTTTGGCCTGCCGAATCCTTAGGAGTTAGTGTTCCCTGAGCCATATAAAATCCTTACAATCCAGTCTGATCCTCCTCTTCTCCCTTATTGGCCTACTCATCGGCCCCGAGCTGAGTTCCCCACCAGAGCCACCAGTCCCGTGTGATGTAACTTTCAGGTGCATCAACGCTCTGTTTTGAGTTCACATACCCATGATAAGCAAGGGCGAAGGGGTTTCCACGACCATTGAGCAGATTTCTGAAGCATTCATGGATTCAAATTCCCACGGTAATGTGGAGTCTGAGCTCAGGAGTCCCCTTTTTCCCCTCCACTCGTTGAGGCCGGGTCACTACTCCCTTCTTTATAGGGTAGTAAAATACCCCTCAGAAGTAATCCCCCATGAAATTTCATACTTCCCCTGGGAACAAGAGAGGTGATGGGCACATGAGCACCTATTTACCTCTCCCATTGCGCTTTTTCGCCCTAGGAATCCATCCCGGAGTAAGCCCCGACCTTATGGGCCGCTTAATGCGTAAGCCCCACCTCACTTCTCATGGACGCACCTTTTACGACGTGATTGTCTGGTCCCTTCTGCCTCTTGTTTCTCACACCGAGAATATATCACGTGAGCTTAGAGTAAGCATTGACCAAGAAATCCTCTCCTGGGCTGCCTCAGAGCATAAGCCCCACTCATGAGAACTACAAGGACATTGATTCCCCACCATAGGGATACGTTGGAAGCCTCCAAGAGGTTCAAGCCCGATCACCATCAAAACCCCAGGTCCACCTTCATGTCAGTTCTCCGACACCCCAATTCAAACTACGTGGACTTTGATCCCTGTCTCCTAGGCAGGGTAACTAGGAAGCCTCCCTGAGGTTCAATCCCAACAATTGGTCGATCTGACTATCTTCACATCGGTTCATCACACCAACCCTAGTGCCATCTCAATGAGTCCAGATTCCTTGAGTTCATTAATCCAACGAGGGATGGTAAACCTCTGGCATAAATGATTCTGAACCCCTGAGTCTAGCTGACCGTTTCCAACCAAGAGTAATCCATGGATACTATGCTTGGGAATAAACCAAATATTCGTGAACATATTAACATGTCTTAAATCTATAAGAGAGTCCCGGAACATGCAATAATTCCCCTAAAAAAGGGTGTGATGTGCCCGACATCCCATCCTCTCGAAAAATGTGAGTTCTTAAGTATTTCTGGTAAAACCCCCCAACAAACGCCTGCCTTTGGAAAGCAGGTCCATGTATTACTGGATATGGAACCATTTGGAGTTTCGAGGTAGAAAATAGTGCACCCGATATGAGTGATTAAGTAGAACCCAACCTTCTCTAATCAACTGTCGGGTAGCACACATTTCTTCCCCACGACCCAATCGTGCGCCTCTGAGACAATAATCACCAAGTTTCTCTAAACTATCCTCTCTATTGGTTGAACCCAATGATCATTGATACCATAGAAGATATATTATATCTCATAAAGAATATATAACAACATATCTCATACCTCTCCAAGTTTCATAAGAACCCCATGTTTTCCAATTACTAGGAGTTGAACAATTGCGTGGATTAAAAAATAAAATATATTAAATCTCATCTCACATCTTCAAATATTTCTTGAATCAGCCTCGAGTTTGTATCATCTATATCACATGAAATATAAAAAATTACCCTCAATCCATAATCCACATCATGAACAATAAAGTTTTGGACTAATAGGGTTGCACATAACCATACAATTTAATAGGGTAAAATATATTTTCATTAAATAAGAACAAAAATGCCAAGAAAATAATATTTTTATTGTGATTCAATTAAAATTACATCATTTAAAATAAATAAGATGATTTTTAATTACAATAACATATCCACAAAACCACTAAATTTGTGTTAATGAATGTACTTTCCAATTTTAACCCCCCCCCCCCCCCCACACACACACCCAAATGCACATAACACCATTTTTTAATTAAAATCATAACCCAAACCAGGTCAAAAAAATTTCAAACATCAAATTATAACTAAAAAATCAATGTAAATTTCATTAATACTCGTAATTTATTGTACCACATGAAATGTCATGTAGAATATATATTCTAACAGAATATATCAATCAAATAAAATTTAAAACTAATTTGAAAAATTGCATAATTTTATAAAAAATAAAGTATTTGAAACTATTAGGCATAGAATTTAATTCAATTTAAAAACAATAGAAAACAAAAACCGTGGTTCAGTGAAATTGATCCATAAGTCATCACATAAAATGGAAAATAAACCAACAAGAATGATGGGACTTAAATCAAGATACTTCCATAAAAAAATCCATTTTTCAACCACTTAAAATCCTAAATTTAAACCCAGAATCCCTTTATAGTTTTTGTACTAAGGTAAATCATTTGAAGAATAGATAATTATTGAGGGGATGAAGAATGATAAGAATATAGGGGTTTACGATGAGAAATTTTTTAAAAGTTTATAGATAAATTCTTGGTTTTATGAAAGGGGGAACGAGGAGGTCTCCCTCCCATAAACTACTATTGGAAGAATGAAAATTATTTATGATATGGTGGAAACCCAAAAATAAAATAATCGAAATATTTCAGAATACCTATTTTAATACTATAACACATTTTTTATTGTGTGATAGGTAGAGTCATGTCTTGAATAAAATCATAAAAACCTAGTTTGTGGAGTGAACATGTGTCACGACCAAACCCAAGCTAGGGCACGAGTTGAAACTACACTAATCCTAGCTTTATAAGCTAGGGAGTGGCAACCATCATTTAAAACCATATCCTATAGTAGATGAATTTTCCTAAGTACATATATGAACACACCCAACCATTCCAATGCTTAAGTGTAGAGGAATAATAAAAATTATATGGGGTCCACAGCCCCTAGGTATCCCTAAGATTCTCTAAATTCTCCATTTACGTATTTTTCATATTCATAAGACAAGAAACATGTGGGTGAATTCCATGAATTTATTATTATATACAAACCCTGTAGGATTCCCGCAAAAACTAAAGGGGTGCAGTAAGAGATACAACTAGAATAGAAAGAATGAAGATATAACATAGGATGGAAGATATAGTGAAGGAGAACAACTCAACCCAAACTAAGAGATAGTAACATCATCTAAACATAAGGGGATCAACATGGTGTGTGTATGAACTAAATTTAGAGTCTTTTCTATGAATATAATGAGATTATACTCAAACAACATTGAGAATCTAGACATGGAATGCATGTTGAAACCCCTGCATGTCTTCATAACCCATGGAAGCAGAGTAACCAAATCCAAAGGTATATATAAAGATGAACACACACAAACAAACACAAACCCACACACACACACACATAGATATATTTGACCAGTCTAAATAATCCCCAATGAGAGAGAAAGGGGATCCCCATCTTACATCTCTTCATAGGAAGAAGTGTTTCCAAGATTTCCAAAATAGAATCAATATTTCCCAGCATCCCATGGATCTTTTGAATGTAAAAATCCAATCCAAACCATGCATCATCACTATTCCTCATAGTCGAGGGGCCACAATAAATAGAAAGATTAACCATGCATGAGTACAATAGGGGGTTCCACTCTAATACTCGATAGAGGAACCATGCCCATCCTAGATAGAGGGTTCCACACTAAAGGATGAAGATGAGCCATAGACTAGCTCCACTAAAGGTTACATCCCATAATTTGCTGAGGACACACTTCCTAGATCTTGTGGAAGGTCCCACTTTGTAGTTGTTGAGGACCCACTAGACAAATATATTAAAGGTTATCACCTGGATGTTGTCGAGGCCCCACTACCAATTTCTACTAGAGGGTTCCACTCAGAAGTCATTGAGGACCCACTATGTACCTCTATTTGAGGGTTCCAATCAGAAGTCTTCAAGGACCTATTAACCTGCAATAATTGAGTGTACCACTCAGAAGTTCTTGAGGACCCACTACCTATCCCTACTAGAGAGTAAAACTCAGAAGCCACTGTGGGGCCACTGCCTATCTCTACAAGAGGGTACCACATGGAGTTTTTCAGGGACCCACTACCCAACTCTACTGAAGGGTAACACATGGAATTCATCGAGGACCCACTACCCATGTCTACTGTAGTTTACCAATCAGAATTCATCGAGGACCCACCACCTATCTATATTGGAGGGTACCAATCAGAAGTCATTGAAGGCCCACTTCCTAAAAATAATGGAGGGAACCCCTCCGAAGTTGTCGAGGACCCACTTCCAAGATCTATTATAGGGTACCACTTAGAAATTCCTCTAGTGATCCTCCATGATTACTTCCATCATTTAGAATCTTCTAAGAAGGAATCCTGCCAATAAAAATCAACATAATATCCCAAAATCCATAATAAATGGAACCATCATATTCGATAATGGAGAAAACTCTAGATAGGATACTCACATACCAAAATCCGATTCCAAAGGAAGGAGAAACATAACCTTAATGGTTCCCCAAAAGGAACCCAGGGGTACATGGCATGTGAGAGACCCACATGGTATGTGGTCTTTCTTTGCTTCATGTCTATTCCATAGAGGTACACAAATCACCAACTATTTAAGATTACGTGGTGTCTAGGGGGGATATACATGGCTTGCAGATTCAACTCAAGGTTTTTCCCATGTTCTTAAACTTGTTTTTTTACCCGAAACCTTGTATATGTAATTTACATCGTGTCCATATACTATAGCTCCCAACCATCATTATAATTTCTCAAAAACCCTATCCATCATATCCAAGGGGATAAACACCATGTGTTCATCATGGAACATGTCGGGTAGTCAGGTTATTTATATCATCTTTAATATTTGAGCATCACCTCACATTCGGAACTTACACATTAATATCATCCCAATCTCCATCAGTAGATAGTGGATCTATCCAAATATCACTATTTCCAGTCAACAGACATAGGAAATTGGATTTAGGAATTACACAATGATATGTATATTATCACACATACCTCGAGTGATATAGGAGTTAATTATTTGATTACTGATCGTTGAAATGATCATTCACATCTTGAAAATATTCAATATCTATGCCTCATTCAGTTATCCTCTCTACACATCGATTCGGTTATGATTTCAGGGGTTCAATAAGGCTTAAAAATGCTTGGAAATGTTGAACTAGGACCAACAGTTCCAATCAGTGATGAATATAAAATAATATAGTATAAAATACAAAAGGAAAATATTTTGTGAATTTTATCTATGTGATCTTGGCCAATCAATCAAGAACTGGGAAACTAGGTTTAGAAAATAATTGAAATAAATCAATTTAATTGATACCTGGGGACATGAAATGAAAGAAATTTGTGTAGATCAAATATAGAAATATATCTTCTAAATAAATTTAATCAAAGAGGGTGTAAAACACAAATTGAATAATTTTACCATGATATTTTAATATTCTTAATTGAAAAATGTTCTCACAAATTATTGATGATTTTTTTTGTGTTTATATCATCTCAATCTTCTCTGATCTAGGGTTTCCCTGTCAAGCTATTTTATTCTCCAATGGAATGAGGAAGGATAATCTCTCAGTAGATCCTACGATTATGTGGGTAAATATAGGAGAATCAACATAGAAGTATACTTAATGAAATTATATTTAGGTTACAATGGGTTAATTAATTTATTAACTAACTAATTAATACACTAAACATAGTGGCAATGAGTGAGATATCTAAATTCCCAACGACAGTGTATTTTAGGTCACTCCAAAGGTAAAAAACACAATACAAACTCAATTGTGGCCATGTATTTATAATATGAGCTCATTTTTAAGAGTTCTATAGTTTCTATTGAGACTGTATTCATGCTTAATTTAAAATATATTTAATATTTTTAAAAATTTAATTTTGGGCACACCAGGCCTCAGAATCAAACATTGCCTCAAACCCATGCTCTAAAATATATTTAGTAATATTTCAAACACCTACTAGAAAAAAACCAGGTTTTTAAAACTTTTTTTTGAAGACAATAACCATATTAAAAGAGTAAGCCCAAATTATTGAATATTTCTTTGTTTGAATCTATTGTTCACACTATGAAGCTTGTGATGTTTATATCCTACAATTCCCATTTGGTAAAAAATACTGAAAATCCTTAATAATTGACTAAAACTATAAATTAAATGAAAAATAAAATACCTAAATAGTTTCATGTGGGAGTGAAAATTTTCTCCACCTTTCTACTTTAGTCCTAAAAATATATTAATATATTTTAAATAGATAACAATGTATAACACTGAGATCTCACACACCAAGGTGGATGTGTGCATGAATATCTAGGTATTAAAGACCTTCAATATGGAATATCTAAACACAACCAATTATATTAAATCCAACCATCATAATCCACAACCTTCAACTGACATCTCCAAGAACTAATTATCTATGATAATAAATAATGACATTGGGGAAATAGAGACTGATCATAAGTCACCCCACCATTTTTAGTTTACCTAAAATAGTGAAACAAATATAATGACACACAATACACATCAATGAATAACCATGAGAATTCATCTCCATGAACCACCCATGAATCTACCCCTATATTTAAATATACAATAATTAAGTTACTGATTTCCAGAAAAAAAGGAATATCCTTCATAAGGAGTACTTATCATCTAAAAATGAATACCATCACAATAATCAACATAAATTTCTACCACATGAACCATGAAGAAAAATTCACAGCCATGGAAGAATAAAACAAAAAACATAGGATCCATTGCTATGTTAAAAATACTCAATATGTAAACTAAGACCTATATCATGGTACACTATCTTTCTATGTACCCAAAAAAGGTTGAAACAATGAGTTTCTAACTTCTTTAAGGTAAAATATATCATCCCATGACTTTTACACAATCTAATATGTTATTTTTAAACCTAAATACCCAATAAGTACAACACCTATGACCATGAGTCATATCACCTTTCAATGACTACGTACATAATACATACAACCACGCTAAACAAAAACATATTTACATTTACTCTCCATATTTAGATTCTAAGACTATTTGATCTCCTAAAACCATATAGAACAACCAAGAGAATAATAAACCGAAATGGGTGAGCTAGAAATCCCATTACCAGAATTAACATCATAATGAAACAAAACATATGAGTCAAAGGTAATACATGATATCATAAATGAAAAGGTACATGAGTAATAACATGGGACAATAATATAATGAACATGGTATCAAAATATCATGGAAGTATAGGGATAGTAGTAGTAAAAAAAATATTACATAATAATATGTTATGGATAACCTCTAAGACAACATCACATGTTGGATAGAGTTCCATTGTGCAATAACTTTACTCCCCAATCAATACAACAGGGATCACGAGGCTAAATCTTTACCTAATGATTCGTAGAGCTATCTAGGTTCTCCTATCATAACATGTTCACTATTATTTGTTCCAAAAATGGAATGTAATCATAATGAGTAAACATAATAATTAAAAATGGAAATAAAATATCTTATCTCATATCCTAATCATAATAGATTTCATATAGAAAGAATTATATAAATGAACTTATAGAATTAATTATCCCATCAATGGAAGGATAATAATATAGTTGTATATTTAATATATATATATAAATATATATAGGATTTCAATTATATTAAAATCATTAGAGGTGTCCATCCTTGATGATTTTTTTTATTATCAAATAGAAAATTTTATTAAGGGAAAACCCCTTTTAACTTCGAAATCACTACATTAAAATCATAAAGTTACAAAATATTATAGAAAAAATTTTATTTAAAATTAAACATGATATATTTTAAAGGAATATTCAGTATTTTGATCTTTCTTTATTGATAATTTTTTTTATGTTGTATATGTTAAAATAAAATATTTATTTCACATGTTTATGAAAAGTCTAAAAGATCCTCAATAGTAAATGGATAAAAATATATCTCTCAAAACCTGTTGTAAAAATTACAGAATGAGTAAAAATTACATAAATTAATCATTTTTAATATTGAAAATATATTAATTCAAACATTTTAATAGAAATATATATATTAAAGAAGAATAATTTTTGGTTAAAAAGTGTACTAAATTTGGTGCTATGAAAAAGTCTTCTAAAAACATTATGAACCTGTGACTGTAAAATGGTAATATTAAATGAAAATTCCATGAATAACTAGAGGATAATATAATTAATGGGGTTTATTTGAAAATTATCTAATAATTTAGTTCATTGTAATTTCATGCATAAATAATCCTGATTAAAATGAAATTAAAGCATAAACACTTACCTCTTTTGTATGTTTTTAATCATAAACCCACTAAATGAAATAAAATAAATTGAAAAAATGAATCCGTTAATATAAATATATTCTTGATATAAAATATATAAGGTTGATTTGATAAAACTCTAAAAAATAAGTTCAAAAAAGAAAATATGTCTAAATGAAGTTGATATTGAGACAAATTATGTTACAAATATCATACTATTGAAGTAAGGATTAATCATTGAATTGATTATGTGTATAAATTTTAAATACAAAAAAAATACAAATAAAACATAAAATAATAAAAATACATTTCACACATAATATTATAATATCAAATATAATGAGGAAGTAATATAAACCAATGAATAGAAATAAGTTATGAAATTCTCTACTACTTGGTAACAGTTAATTCAATTCCCCTTGGATGAAATAATTTAAATTGAATCATAGAATAACTTTAAATATGGAAATTTCATTATAATACAATTAAAAGGGTTAGTAAATAAACCATATAAAAGAAAATATTTCATAATATTAATATTTTTCTCAATGAACTGAAATTGAGATGCAGTGCCTTTATTTATAAAAATGTCTTAATAAAAAACAATTGAAAGAGTAATTTCATGAAGCTAAAGATAAAATACCTTTAATAATTATAAAAAATGAATTCCAATATTAAATTTAAGGTATATACACCTTTATTAATAAATTTGGTGAATAAAATAACAAGTGTCTCAAGGAAATAATTTCAATGATGAAAACCCTTTCCCTGAGTCCATACTTATTGGCCGTTTCCTTTATATCATGTATGAACAAATTATATATTTTTTCATAATAACATTTTATAGGTTTAATACATTTCATTTAAAACATATAATTCAATTTTTTAATGATCATATTTTAATACATAATCAGTTTTGTCTATGTAAGGTGTTTTGTGGATGCTCAGTTAAAATTTTCAAAATGAAATCATTATGTTGACCATGGTCAAATGATAATTTTTACCCAATATATAATAATAATCATGGTAATAATTATATTTTATGTGAATAAATAATTCATTTAAAATAAACCATGAAATATAGTTATGAAAAATTGACTACATTACAATCATGGAGACTATAGTGTGTACGTACACTTCAGAATCATTTTAAATTTTCAACAATCATGATAGAAAGAAGTTAAGTGTTATTTTATCATCACATAATGATAATTATAAAATTAATTTCAAAACATTTACTTAAATATACTTAAATATACCATCCAGTTGATGTGGTGGTTGAAAACAAATTTCATTTCTTAGGGAGGAGGTAATCTGTCGTATGCATGAATGATGATATAATTTTCAAATGGATAGTATAGTAAGAATTTATATGATATATTAATTTTATATATGAAAAATTATTCATGAATATCATATATATATTTATAAATTAAATCCAATTTAATGAAACACTATAGGAGGAGATGTTTAAAAATGATTTGCACCGGTTGGTGAGAATATAGACCACTATATAGAAAAATGAGAGTTTTGTTTATAATTTAATAGAAGATGAGATTTATAAAGGTTATAAAATTAAAACAATGATATATATTTATATTCAATAATGTGATATTATTATATCATCCGATATTAATAAGATTTTAGTGATGTTGAAGGAGAAACAATACAAAAAGAATCAATTAATATTGATACCTCTTCCACAGAACACTTCTTTTGGGTTATTCCAAAACCTTCCTAGATTGTATTTATAAACCAAAACATGCCTCATTAACATGGTTAGGGAATAAATTAAGTGATTATATTATGTATTTTATCATCCAAAATTATTTTTATGTTTGGAAAGTAGACAAAATACGGTTCCCTTTTATAAGTGAGGGGGAGTGTCATTTTTGTAAATATCAAAAACTATTCAACAACGGGAAGTCACTATTAGTGAAAGTGCCTCTAAAAATTATGAATAATATATTTTAGGTGTGATATGTTAAACCCACACCCACACCATTCAAAATGAAACATTTTTGAACATTTTATTCCATTTACCTTGTAACGTCCCATTCCAAATTCCATTACAACAGTGCCCCAAGTCGTTGGTTTATGAGTCCTCAAACATGACTCCCAATATTCTAGAGGCTACTAACTAGAATAAATTTCCTAGAGTGTTATAGTTGGGAGACTATTCCCTCATATTTGAGTAAGAAAAAATATAAATATCTATGTATCGTAGACATTAGTGAATAAATAGAGTGTGGGAGAAGTAAATAAATAGAAATAGAACATGTTGTATTAAAAAAATGAAATTGATATTAAAATATTGACCAGATATTCCAGACATATAACAACATCCACCCATTTTCCTAGCCATATAGTTATAGAAATACAAAATAAACGAAAATTAAAGTACAAGGATCTACTACTATCTCTAATCCAGACAACATACCCAATCTGTTGACACTGTCAAAATTCACTTAAATAATCAGAAGAACCAACTCAATTTTTTGTACATGATAATGAAACTCTAGGCCATGGTCCTATCCACCATTCCACTGTGCTCAACCTAAATAGAATATGTAAGGTCTACATGTACACTGAGGTGCATGTGTAGGGGTGAGAAATAATCTCATTAGGCCACCCCTGAGGATAAAACTATAAAACATTCTACTATAAGTGTATATGAAAGCAACATGCTCAACATAGCAGAGAGAAAACTAAAAAGATAAGTGAAAACAGTTAAATGTGAAACCACAGTCAAATCTTAGGTCTATAATCCTAGTCAACTAGGTAAGTTCCACTATGGATTTCCACATATTTATGTATATATGTATAAATTTATAGTACCATCCCTATATGTATATACATAAATATTAATATTCATTAGTAAAGAGAATTAAATTTTATTAAAATTTGATTGATGTTGATCCTTTGGTCCATAGTCCCTATCTCTTGAACATACTATCAAGGTTAATGATCAGGATGTCCTACCAATCAATCCATGTATCATTAAGATTATCTATGTGTCTATAATTCCAATCAATAAAAAACTACTTTAGAAAATTCCCTAAATATCTCTGAATAATCTATGTCACCGTAGGGGAATACCCATACTACACTTTGGTTCACCCGTGCTCTCCTCCACTCACTATATATAAGGATTCTCGGTAAGTACATCAGGGAAGCCAATAAATGGCCAATGAAGTAGTTTTCATATAGCTTATTCCATGTAAATTTAGTCTAATGTTTGAGCCTTAGGTCTCGGTCCATATACGGTCTTAGAATCAATACCCAGATGAACTCTAAGGGTCTGACCCTTAGGTGATCTGTAGTAGATTGCACCGGTGTGGCTTCATGCCCACCCCTTGAGAACAAAATGTAAAATTAAATAATAGTTGTGAGAGGACATGATCCACCAGCATAGTATGAAAAAGGGATGATAAGCCTAATCCAAGAAATCATGTTTGTATATCCTCATCATTTGTCAAATTAAGTAGAGTATAGTCATCCTTTATACGCCACAGGTTGATGAGATCATAATATTCTTCTATAAATTTTTTTTCTAGGAGAGCGTAATCATCCACTAACAACCTCAGGTGGAGTAGAGTGTAGTCATATCATTTAACCCATGAGCCAAGGAGTGAGTAATCATCCACATCACTAAGGAGATCAAAATCTATATCGTGTGTCATTTTATGGAACGATATAACTCTGTATCATAATTTTAGGCTCAATAACTAGAATCTAAGAAACACCTATCAAAATAGAAATAAGGTAGTAATAAAATATATACAAACTGAACAACTAGATATCAGGTAGTACCTGTGGTTATACAACTGAATATCATAAATATATTTTCTTAGATTCTGGATTCCAAGAATAACGACAGAGCATCCCAAAGAGAAAGTAAGACGCCTCATGCCAGGCTTGAAAATCCACCAACAAGGAAGTACCTATGGTAATCATAATTTCATCAACAATATACATGTGAAATTAGAAACAAAAGAGTGAGGGTGACTGAATTCTTAAACCCAACCCTACTACCACATCCCCAGGGGTAATAAGTTTATTTAGGGTTCTAAGGTGACACCTGCTACCATATGAACACTAACATAACATAGTAGCTTAGGGTTGGTCAATAATTGAGGAACCCAATGGGCCCCACAAGGAAGCAATGAGTGAAATCCTATAATAGAAACTTGTAATGGTTTATATGAAATGGGTTCCTATAGGGGACCCTCAACAAACATGTATTAAGGAAAAGGCATCCTACATGGGATCCTCGGAATGACCACATAGGTAAAGGGATCATACAAGTGATTATTTAGTTCAAAATATAAGAAAATGAATCCCATAAAAGATCCATGGTAAAAGGAATAATATAGAGTCATCCTATTCTAGATCCTCTATATTGAAATGTATGTAGAGGAATCCTACAAAGGTTCCTCAGAACATCATGTGTCACAGCCACCTGGGCTAGATATGTACATCTCACAAGGGAGGATTCATCAACGGATATATACAAAGAAAAAAACCAAGATATATATCTCATAGACCATCTCAAATTAAGGTCAAAAACTATTTTGGTCTGAACACTAAACCAATAATTCTCACTTAATGTATTTCTTTGGAGATGACTGAACTTAAATATTGGAGGCAAAATTTATCCATTAGGAAAATAGTGAATTTCCACCTAGGAGTTCATAAAACACCCCATATCTATTACAATTGTGATTTAGGAAAAATATAATAAGAATGGAATACTCATGGGGCCAATTTTTACTCCTGGAAAAAATGACATTGGAATCCCAAAAAGGGTTGTAAGGGGAATTACACAGTGTGTCTCTATGAGTACATGATGTGTACTCCCAAAGCCCCACCTGGGCATGTACTCCCACCATACATTTCTTGTATACGCCCATGAACACAACATGTTGGAAGGTTACATTTTGTGTACCCTTCATGGGGTACCTTACTATGTCCCTCAAATGTCTTATCCATGTACATGGCATGGACATGTACATCTACATGGTGTGTGACCCAAATAGGGTTTGGATGTGTACTTTACATGGGTACCCTATCTAAGAACGTGGATAAATTGTTGAGAACCATTACACAGTGTGTGAAAACTTGTAAATTGTGTGTACTTCTTAATCTCTATCTTCTTTAAATGGTAAGAACATGTGGCATATCACTCTAAAACACACACTGTGTAAATAGAATTTCCCTACCAGAAAACACTCAAATCACCTTGAAGCCACTTTTTTCACCCAAAAATCAGTTGATCAAGCCACAAGGGGACATAATAAATAATAATGATGATTTATAAATTAAAAATTATTAAAATAAATGTATTTATAGTGAATCATAAAAAAATAACCTACATTTTGGTGGAACCCGCTGAAGCAGCACCAATTTCTGTGGTCCATGGTTTCTGCACATAGATGCAGTGCATCGAGAGCTCCAAGAAGGTATCTCATTTCCTCCATTTATCTATTTATCTCCCCCTATAACTTTTCTCTTAGTCTTACTATGAAATGGGACACCCCTAGGGCATCGGTGATAATTAAAATGATAACGAATAAAAGAGAAAGAAAATAAAGAAAATAAAGAAAAAGAAAAAATAAAGAAAAGAGTGCTTCAGTTGGCCCCAATGCGCCACTTAAGTTTATCAACATCCTAGAAAAAACAAAATATACTAGAATCAAAGGTGGAGGATGAATATCAATCAAAAACACCTTCCAAAAGATATTTCCAAACGAAACTGTGTGAATAATTTAATATCTATTTAATTGAATATCATTTATTAATTATTCTTCAAAAATTTGAATGAATCAGATTTATAGAAAAACAATTTCATAGGTTAGAAACCCTATTATGGGACCAATATAGTTGTTATAAATATTATATG
The DNA here is from genome assembly GCA_963277665.1 of Viscum album. NCBI lineage: Eukaryota > Viridiplantae > Streptophyta > Magnoliopsida > Santalales > Viscaceae > Viscum > Viscum album. The sequence continues at coordinate 697,035,465 of OY728157.1, forward strand.
AGATTATCTTCTAGGATGGAAAATTATTTTACCCCTTACAAGCATTTAAAAAAGAAAAATTCAAATTTATTCTCAAAATTATTGTCCAAAAAACATGGGTTCTTACAATATCCCCTCAAAAACCTTCTCATCCCTAATAATACATGGTGCTAAGAGTAGAATCCATGATCTTATCTGGAGATTCTACACAAAAATCAATATGTATTGTCCAATGACCAATCTCATAGCATCAACAACCATCTTTGACACAAAAATACATTGAACTAGGAATGATATGGTACCCCTATAAAAAAGAATACACTTATCATCATATAAAAACCCTTTTTTAGCTAAAAATCCCATGGAAATGTTAGATTTAAACCTAAAATGACATTGAAAATAATCCAAAAGGCATGGATACACTCCTCCCCATATTGCTTACCTTATATCCCTCATAGATCAAAATCTCTATAGGTTTCCTCTTCCTAACCAGTAAAGAAAATTAAAAAGAATACAAGATGAATGTAGGGTTGTTTCTCTATTAGAATACTCAAGATGATGTAAAAATAGACCATGATCATATCTAACTATGAGTACACTATGATTCTATAATTGGATGTGTATAGCTCCCTTTATGGTATTTAAACATCATTTCAAAACCTGACTAGGATTCATTAATGGGTCAACCATTATATGATAGCTGATCTATTTTTGATGTAACCTCAACTACAGAGGTAAATTAATCAATCAAAACACAAATCCCTTGCAAAAAAATCTACTACAAGTCCTTGAAACTATTAGTACTTGGCTCACACCTAAAAAATCATCAATTAAGATTCATATAACACCATGTGAAACTAGCGTGCACCTTTTTCACTGACACGTACTCCAATGATTCTTCCAAAACAACAATAATCCAATCATTCTACACAGAATGTGAGTGTCAATTATTAATAATATCCCATGTAACTCCTCTTTATAATCAAGCACCTCACCTATGACATGACTTATTCCATAAGAAATCACCACCCAACGTTGTTCCAGTAACAAGCATCTACTCGCGCCATGATTTCATTAGCAATTTAGGGAACATAGGTCAAAATTCCTAGGAAAATAAAAAATCATATCCATTATTGAAAATGAAGCAGCTTGGGTTTTTTTGGAAAAAGAGGAAGGCATCAATATTCCCATAATTAAAAACTGGAGGAACCACAATGCAGCGATCTCAAGATGATTGTAAAACTAAGATCACTGTCTAAAAAAGAAATTGAAAACATGGATCAACATATCTGACATAAGTTTCATTAGAAAATATGGATTTTAACCAACAAGGTTCTGAGTCCCACTAAGGGTCTTTAGGTCTCCCACCTAGACCAATAGAAAACGTCTCACAATTTGGTCACAAGTTCTTACCATAAAGCCTAAAAGACCAATCCTGTTGAAAAATGTAGAGATCACAATGACCTATAAGGGTCAAAAATGAAAATATAACCTATAAGGGTATGATTATCACAGAGCATCCTCATAAGGAACTACTCGAGAAAGGTCATGAAATGAACACAGAATAGAGAAAAGACAAACATTCATTGGGAATCTATATATAGTAGTACCCCCCATAGCCTAGATCATGAGAGTTGTCTTGGTACCTTTCAACATTATACTCAGTGATCAAACTAGGTAACCATGACCATATAAACAAAACCCTATAATTGGTACAAAACAATGGAATCATGTTTCATTGTAAAGTCCCTGATTTTCCATGTAATTTTTTAATTATATGGAATTATTACAAGTCTATGAAAATTGTCGGGGCCGGATTCCGAGGTCTAGAGTGCTCGGAAATAATTTATGAACTTTTTTAAGGTACGTTCAGTAAATGCATGAGAGAAATTTTCTAACATTTCACCCATTGCTTGAATTAAAAATATGAGGGCACTGTTGAATCCTCAATGTAGATAATCACGTAAGGGAGGCTTTACTTTGAGCGCAGTAGGTTCAGAGAAAAAGTTATGTTCTGTGACTTTTTAAAAGGAAGTGAAATAAAATATTTTTATTATTTTATTTCATATCCTCCAATGGAAAAGTAAATGGGTGGGGCCAGTGATGTGTCAAGACAACAAAGGGCATGACCTGCCAATCATAAGTAACGACGTCGTTGGGTAATTATGAACATTCCCAATTTATGAGACCCCATTAATTCCCCACGTTGTCACTTAGCCTCCCCCTATCCTATGTATATTGAGAAGGAGGAGAGTTATCAACACAGATTCGCCAAGAAATGAGGTGCTAAGGGAGCACCGCGATGCCAGACCCTTAGAAGATGGAGCTGATCCTAGCGGGAGGCGACTGGTGACACCGAACAACGAATCAAAAGACAACGTATGAGAAGCATCATTGGGAACCAATTGCGGGAATGAAGAACACAACCCACCTTCAAGCGCGGACGTTCTCCAATGGGCTATGAGGCAGGGGTTTGTTTTCTTATTTTCAATTCAAGTAAATTTATTGAACCCCCATTTTATCCTCCCCCTTGTTTAATGAGCTAAAGTGGAGGGCGCATGCCCAATGAACACAACCCAAACCCCACACCACATTGATAATTTTACACCCTCCATGGAAGACATACAGCGTGACGAAACCGACTGACTATGTTGGGGTTGGCATGTCAATGCATGCCCCTAGAGGAGGTCACAACACAATACCGCGACAGTCATCAAAGCAGCCAACACCGGTTGTCCGCAGAGGAGGTGCAACATGCTATCACATTATAATGATGAATAAAGGGGTTCGTGGTTCGTTAGCTATAGTGACTGGAGGAAGGCGGCTGACACACCGTCCAGCCGAGGGTGGAGGAGTGGTGTACTGTTGCGCGCCGCAGGAGAAGTCGATCGGCAGGCCAGCCGACCATGATAGAGTTGTCAAGACCCCATCTAGTGGGTCCCATGTGCCACATAGCAGTGTCCTACCAGCTCGAAGCTATAAATAATACTGAACGACCTTCGTCCATTTCGATAAACTAGGGGGTCTCTCCCCGGAGCTTGTTAGGGTGGACCGCTTTGCGTGTCGCGCCTCATGTGGCTGGGCTGCCGCCCTAGCAGGCCGCTACCCACATGGGCCGCTGCCCTTGCAAGCCCCCCCCCCCCTTTTACAGGTTTCCCCCTTGGAGGTCAGGCCAAAACTCATCCCAGTGGGCTAATTCTTCCATGGCCATCCCAATCCGGGTCAGACCGTGTCAGTCCGACAGGGTCAGACTGGACCAGGGCCCAGAAAAACATAAAGGGCCATAACATGGGAACCAGGCGTCCGTTTAATGAACCTTCTGCGATGCTAGGACCCTTGTATTGAGACTATAATTTTTGGAATACTACACTATAGATTTGGAGACAGTTGGAGTATGTCCAGGTTGGATCAAACCCAAATCGAACCGGGCCCCGGAGCTAAAATGCTTATTACTCACAGACTGGGCATCTGACTGATGCACCATCTGTCGCATTGGATCCCTTAAGACTTGGTTTTCCTCAGGGTTACTCATTTGTGGAGATTTTTTGTGGTAGAGGTATGAAAAATATCTTGGGGGAAGATTCTATAGAACTCATGTTCACTGGTTGAGAGGAATCCAGTGGCACACAATGAGTTGGAGGTTGGAGACTAATCACACGTAGGTTAGTACCGAGCAATATTGTGTGGGTAACACCTAGTGGCCCTATGTGAATCAGAAACGAGAGGTCCTATGGGGATCAACACATAGAGGTCCTGTGTGGATCATTACCTTGCGACCTGACAAGAACCAGCCTTAGAGTAGCCCGTCCTGGTTCAATGATATACCAATCCTTGGAGGATTAGATACTATGTGGGTCACTTTTAGTGTTAGTTACCTATCAATCCTAGGAGAATCAAATCCTTTATGGGTCATTGTGGGGGTTAATACATTTTGATCCTATGTGGTTCAGACTCTGTATGGTCAGAAGTAGTGCCCTTTGACAGAATAAGATGATCTAGTTTTGCGACTAATCATCTCTACCTTTATACTTCACTGAAAACTAGTTTTGAGTTGAGACACTTTTTGAGATATGTCTATTTTTTTGTGATTTTTGATTGATATCATGATTTTTGGTGTTCCTTTTCTGAATTATGAGAGACCTTTGGGGGTCTTGGGGTCCTAACTGAATATTTTTATACTCACCCCTCCACAGGCTTCGCCCACACCTTGTTGTGTCTTGTGCAGATGATGAGTAGATGGGCCGAGGTTTGAGGGATCTAGGGCTAGATGGTACGTGGAGGAGACATGCAGATGTGGAGTGATGAGGAGGAGATCTGTACCTACCCATCAGGTAGGATCTTTGGAGGTTGGCTGAGTAGCTATTTTCCCTTTTTTAGTTGTATTGTTCCTTTTAGTTGTACTTTTACATTTATAGTTGGGCTTGTATTTCATCCCCCTTTACATTCAACACTCTTTTTACAATAGTCGTTTACTTCAAAGTTCCTTATCATTGCATTCTACTCTATGTGTTTTTACAATATTAAAGGAAATTCCATTATTTTATAGGGATAAGCCTTTCCAATGCTAGTCGCTAGCCCCTGGCCTATAGAAGGAGAGCTTAGGGTAGCCGTGGCACGGGCCCTGGGGGATGGGTCATTACAAAGTGGTATCAGAGGAGTATGTTCTACCAAAAAACTAGGACTATGATATTTTCAATATGGCAACAGTGTTAAGTATTATTAGTGTGGTTTTCTATTTGGGGAGTCCAGGTTTTGTGCGGCAGCTGACGTATCCATACACCGGGACCCTAAATTCTGATTTCCGACTCTGTAAAAAGAAGTATGGATTGCATGTGTTTTTGAAGAGTTTTTCTTGTGATATCTTTGAGTCAACTCAACAAGTATAAATTATAGATTGTGGAGCACCTGTCTTTTTTCAGGATTCCTCCACGTAGACAGCCAGCCAGGATTCTTGAGAGAGTATGTGATGACAGCCCACCGAGTGATTAAGACTCAGTGCGTGGCCCTCTTACTGCATTAGCACCTTCGGGTGGTGTACCAGCAGCACCACTACCCATTGGGAATATGTTTCCACCACCCCACCAGTATAGGTTTCACGCCAACTGAGAGCATTGCACTAGTTCTAGCCGCAGAGGCCTTCGAGGTTCCAAGGCTAGATGAACCCAAAGGTGGCTAAGGACTGGCTGGAGTCTATAATCAGACTTTTCCCCTTGGTTAGGACACCATCTGACCTTATGGTGATCCTATCAACCAATCTCTTCCAGGAAGCCACAGGGAGATGGTGGAGATTGATGCTCTAGATACACGATGAGGTGAACCTTATCTAGGAAGACATTGAGAGCTGTTTTAGGGCATCGTTCTTCCATGAGATCTTACTCTCTATGAATATACAAGAGCTACTGCACTTACAATAGGGAATCATGATAGTGGCCCAGTACTCAGCGAGGTTCCCTGATCTCCCCCGCTACGCCACTGACATGGTATGAGACCCTTTTTTCATGGCACCGAAATTTGAGAAGGGTCCCCGATGGGAGATCAGATAATCGATGGAATCACATAGCATACCGAATCACGCTGGGGTGCTATAGAGAGAACAAATGGTGGAGAGATTCCTAGCTGAGCAGGCACCAATAACAGGAGCCACCACCGTATGTCAGGTAGGAGAGTCGTATGTGGAAGGTAGCAGGAAGATGACATAGAGGTCCAAGCATACCAGACCTTCTATTGGACAAACCCGTGACGCAGGTTCAGAGGTGTGGAGATTGCGAGGCATAGGAAGTTGGGCAAGGGACAAGCAATGTTACACGTGCAGTGGGTAGGGTTATATGGCTTGCAAATTCTTGACCCGCCATATGGATGACTAGCAGATGGTCGAGGGACCACCAAGGTAGAGGAAGAGGTTTAAGCGAGAAGCTCTATAGGGTGGCAGACGTGCAAGATGAGCTGGCTGTGCATCAGGCTATGGGCGGTGTTAGGAGGTTCTACCACCACCACCGCCAGGTGGTCCACCCCGACCACATGGAGTAGGAGGACATGGACGAGCTCAGCTCCAGGTAGTTAAGTTCCTATGACCACGGTGCTCTAGAGATTATTAGAGGTAAAATATATGTCTACTCCACCTTAGATGCAGTACTTATAAACACAAGTTCCAGAAACTCTTTTATTTCCACGACCCTCGTTCGGAGCTCCGAGATTTCGGTGGACCTGTTGGCTCGATCTTTACGGCTAGAGACTCCTACGGGAGAAGATTTGATGATTACACACTGGTGCCAGTAGTGTGATCTTACACTAGGTGTCGAGAGCTTCAGCTAGGATCTTCTAGTAGCGGCGTTGAGGCCTTATGATGTCATCTTGGGTACGGAATGGTTATCGATAGTCCATGCTCAGATTGACTATATTGGGCGCAAAGTGTGATATCTCAACACAAATGGGACCATGTTTTCCTTCACCAGCAATAAGGGAACCATTGAATCACATGATGGACTTTCCTAGAGGATGGTGCAGCCAATTACTAATCAGTTGGCTAGTGTAACACCCTAAGATTTTATTAGAATTATTATTTTTTAATTTCTTTGATTTCTTTTTTTTGTACGCTACACCAATATTATATTGCACTATATGAAACACTATATTAGCTTGTAGAATACACAACGCTATTCATATATTGCATTACATGAAAGATAAACCTTCCTCAATAGCTTTCATTGGACGTAATACTGAGTTTCACTAAACAACGATATATTATTACGATTTTATATAAACTAGCCGTTATGAATAAAAATAACCAATTTTTGAAATTCTATAAATTTTATATTTCTAAATGGACTTCATTATTAGATTCGGTATATCAAAATTAGCTTAGGGTGAAATTTTTTATTTTTCTAAAAACATCCAATTTTTGATGAATAGTGAAAAACAATGAGTTATAGTTTAAAACCAAATTTTTATTTAAATAATTATTTATTTTATTTAAATTTATTTTAGGTCAAAATTGATACATAATACCTATATAAGTTCAATTTAATTCATTGGAGTCAATTTATAATAATTTTAGATATATAAAAACTTTATTGAACTTTTCACCATCTTTTACCCACCTCCTAGGAGAATTTAAAAATTTACATAAATCATAATTTTATCACTTCTATGAGTGGAATTTCAAAAAACTGAGAGACACGAATAATATCAAGGAGTAAAATGTAGTTCAATAAGATAAAAATAATTTTTGGTGTATAGTAACTTTTACTTTTATTTACCACGGTTAAAAGTAAATAGGGTAATTAAGGGTAAAAATGATATTATTATTACCCTAACACATGTATGAATTTGATTGGATAAGTGTAATTCGACCAAAAACAACCTTAGAAATAAAATATTTTCTTTTGGTCCACTTGTATTAGATTAGGACATTTATTATTATTTTATTTAAAGAAGAGTTAAAATAGTTTAAATCAACGTTTAATGACTAAAACATTTTTAATATAGGGTTGTACATAAGATAAATTAGACTATAAATAATCATTAGAAAGATAAAAATAGTTCTTATATAATGGAATTTTATTTATAATTTTTAGACATTAAATAATTTAATTTATTTTTGACACAATGGTAATGTAGTAATTACCTTTTTAATGAAATATTAAAAAAATTTGTTATTATAAATACCAAATAAATGAAATTTGAGACTTTTATGTTTTAAACTGCTTTTATAGGTTAATATAACATATTAGGGTTGGTTAGATGAATTGTTTTTGAAGTAATATTGTTGTTGTGAATTTAGAGAAAACAAAATACCAAATAGTGTCAAAATTGACAGAAAAGAGTTTTTAAAAAATATATTATATTATTAATTGATATTCTATTCCTAGAAATCTATGGTTCAGCTAAAGGACATATATAATAATATATATGACATTAATGTAGCAATTGGGGTTCGATTGGCAGTTTATAATATGTTTATTAACTATATAGTGTAAGAATAAATGAAGACAAGGTAAAAGTTAAATTATTTAACATAGAGTTAAATATAAATGATAAGGTTAAAATGGTAACATAAACTTGTCTAAAACCTATTGGTTGAGAGGGTTTCGACCCATCCCCACCATATCTTCAAAATAAATCAATTTAGAGCCATTATATATTGAATATGACTTTATTATAAAATAATATTTTAAGTTATTCCTAAGGTCCCCCTCACCCCTCTTATAAAAGGGCACCACCGCCCTCTCTTCTTCACACAAATTTGAGCCTTCGTGCTCAGAAAAACCCTACCCATTTCAATTCTAAACTTCCATAGAAACCTACAAAAGGTCCTGGTATTCTTCAACGTGTATATTTAGTGCCCTAAGAAGACGTTAAGAGGAGGCGCATTGAAGAAGAGGTAATCTCTTCTACCGATTCTTTCAAGTTTCTTTATTCTTCTACTTCCTCTTCATTATTGGTTTCATTATAAAGTAATGACATCAGTATAAATAATATACTGATATGTTATTATAATTATGAAACAACTCCATTTCACCTTCTATCCATCCTACAGAAAATGAAATCACCGCGCGTGCATACGTACAGAATACTGTCTCCACGCCGTGGTGTAATCTGTTTTTCCACCACCGCCTTACTTGGATGGGTATAATGGTATAAAGGATTACAATATATGGTTATTATAACATCATAAGGATTCTGAGATATTATATCATCCACTCCAATTCCATTCATTAATTATGGGAATGATATCATCACTCGTGCGTACGTACGGATTCCCGTATCCATGACACGAGGAGATTCATTCTCCATATTAACAATTCAAGAATGACTATAAAGTATATATAATGAATAATAATTATATATATGACATAATAATGCTATTGTATTTATGTATATATATATATTTATATGTCATCTACATACTTCCTTTCAAGTCAATAAGGAAAGAAAAACAGCATTCATGCGTATATACAGCCTACCGTCTCCACGAACGGTGTGTTTCATTTAATTTATATATTTAATATATATATATACTGAATATATATGATATATAAATCGTGTTTTACATTCTAGAAGTAAATCGTGATATAATTAATAATAATATCACGAACATCAAGTCCAACCACATACGATAAATGAAACAATTTTAACCAAAATGTTGCTTTAACATAAAAATGACAAAAGAACAGGCAATACAAAGTCATAAGTGAATTATATATGATTTCATAAATATTATTATGCTTATGTTAAAAGTTTATAATTTGTTTTAACTCACTATACAAGAGTTTCAGACATGTACGGAAGAAATTGGACCTTAGGTGAGGGATAATTTTTCAATCTCATTTTTATTCGAGATTGCTTATACATAAGTATTTACTAGGGTTATATTTTTCATCCATGTCCATAATTTTTTTTTCATAAAGTGTTTAATATTATTCTAGGTATTTTTAAAGTCATTTTTACCCCTCATTGTCTTTTACTTTTTGTTATGGGAGGAATCTTCCTTTTGTTTACCATACGTGTTACTTTTTAACTTTTCCGTTAATAGTATGAGGAGAATGTTTTTTATCTTATAAGGCTTGAATGGAATTTTATGGTTTTATAACGCCTTATTTTCATGAAGATTAATCTACAAGATTTCATGACTATTTTCAACAAAATCCTTTTCTTTTAAAATTTGACGTAATTTTCTGAAAAGAAAAAGATTTTGAGAAGAAAGTATATTTTCCTTAAGAATTCATTTCATGTGTTTTATCAAAACCATTTTCCATATAAGATGACACTATTACAGATGTATTTTTTTCATGTATAATTTCTCTATTATTTACATGGATTTATTTTTCTTATGATGAAATGATATCCATTTGTTTTATATGTATTATGATATGATGGGATGATGTTTATGAAGCCCATTTTATTCTTTAGGTTATGATGAATGATTAATGTTTATGTTGTGGCACACATAAGAATGATTTCATTATGAGATGTATGGTACCTTTATCTCCCTCCAATTCATTGGGTAAAGATTTATATCTCATGATATATACATGGATGGAATGGAAAGTTAATCTGGTTCAGTGATACAGGACAGGAACGAGGAGTTAACTCAATTCAGTAAGGGACTTTGTCCACTATGATGGTCTTGGCGGAAATGCCATGGATACAATGAAAATCATAACATGCGCTTAATGGTTTCCAAAATTACATGTTTTATTCCCTTTCAATTTTATAATGATTAATGTTCCTTTATGATCTATGCCTTACATACTACTATGATTTATTTCACCATTCAAGATTTTGATGATTAAACATTATGATCATGTTTTTAAGTTAAAATGTATATGGTTTGTTTTATTTTCTCCATGGTTACCCTTAATAAGAATTTGAGCTCACCCTTTATATGTTTTCTTTTCCCCAGGATATAAAGAAAGGTTTTAGGTAAGAAATCAAAAGGGGAAGATCTTTATGGGAGATGTTGAAGTTATTTCACCATGATTAGAAGATTATGTTCCGAGTTTACAATTAAACTAAAAAATTATGTTCCATGAGTGTTGGTTGTTGTTGTTTATTAAGAATTCTGCAAAATTAATATAATGTCCATGTACGTAAAGCTTGGGTCCCTATAGTTGGTATTAGAGGAAAGGTTTAGTTAAACTTTGGAAACTTGGATGCGAAAACTGTAGTGAAATCCCTATTGATATTTCTAAGGTATGTATAGTGATGTCTCGAAGGATAAGTATAAGTATAGGTTATAGTCCTAGAATTATGGTAAAAATATTAAAATTAAACCTATGATCTTATATATTGTAGGTACTCCCCCGTTGTTATTTTTTCTTCCTTGCATGATTTTTGCCTCTCACACCATTTATTTTGGGTTTTAGATGATGGCTGGAACCCGAAGGAACCGTGTTGATCAATGTAATGGAAAATGCAATGATTATCCTCGTGAAAAAACCAATTTTAGGGGATATGGAGTGAAAAATCTTATTTCTATACTTACACAAGCTATGAATCATTCGGGACTTCCAAATGAGCAGAGAAGAGATTAATATTCTATTGAGTCCTTCATGAGGCAACACCCACCTTCATTCACTGGGTCTTCTGATCCACTTGTTACTGAATAATGGATCAGTTCCATTGAAAAAATATTTTCTATACATCGCTATTTGGAACATGAAAAATTCATTCTAGCTATTTATCGTTTAAAAGGATAAATAGAAAATTGGTGGACTCTAATTAAGAATACGAGGCCCAAGATGAAATTGAATACATGGATTGGGATGAGTTCAAGAACTTATTTCTCAATAAGTACTTACCTCGTATTATTTGAACAAAGATAGAAAAGAAGTTCCTTGAGCTTAAGTAAAAGGATGATGAATCTGTTGGTATATACGTTGTGAATTTTACAAGTCTTGCAAAAAATGCATTTGGATTTATCATCCAACCTGAATGTAAAGTTGATCGATTCTTCAGTGTCCTAAAACCAAGTCTTCAAAGGGAATTAGATATAAGAGAATTCAATTGCTATGAATAAATTGTGTGTTGTGTTATCAAGGTAGAACTGGAAGTTGGTATTACATATCTATCTCATGGTTTTGACAAAAAACGAATGATGGAGTTCAAGGAAAAATCTTAGAACAACGGTGAAAAGAAGGTGAATGTTTATTTATGATCATAGTGAGGAAAGAAGCATGGTGGAGATTGTCTACGAGGTTCTATAAAATGTTTCAAGTGTAGAAAAAAATTTCATCGAGAATCTAAGTGCTGAAGTAATGGGAAAAAGATTTCCAATGACGTGATTAGAGAAAATACTACAGAGAACACTCTACCAACACATCAATGATTCAAGTGAAAGGAAATGGGGCATTATGCTAATCAATTCTCTAATCCAAGGGTTAATGATGATGGACGTGGGAAACCTCTTAAGGCAAAGGACAAAGGGAATTCACATGTGATCACTATTTATGATGTTGAATATGAAAATGATGTTGTGGAATGATTAAGTGTTTATGTAATGGGATTTCAAAATAGTATCATGGAATCTCATTTATAGTATCGTGGAATTTTGGAATATCTATGTATTGGTTTTCAATAATTTTATGGTACCGATAACTAGGAAAAGTGATTGAAATATTTTTGGAAAGCAGATGATGTGCTCATAATGAAGGGATAAGGAGAAAATGAAATTTCTGATAGTATTGATGAGCTCATGACTGATATAAGGAAAAATTTATATCATTGTTTGAGTATATAGAAATTTTCAGAATTTGGTATGTGGAAAGAGTTAACTTTTGACATCATTCATGTTTTCACTAAAGTTCAATGGGTATTAATTTTTCAAAAGAATACATGATTAAGGTAGTCACCTATTTGGAATGTGACCAACAAGATATATATTATGATATATGGGGTAGAAATGATGGTATTCACATGCTTGGTTGATGAAATTTCTAGTAATCATTTTCTTTATAATATGAGATTGGATAGAATTATTTTGGATAAGCCTAAAGATTTGAAACAGATTATATTGGACATAAGATAATATTGTTTAAGGATATAACCTTTTTCGATATTATTTCTGGAATGTTATAATAGTGTAGTTTTAAAAAAAGGAAAACCTGCAGGATGGGTGATAACCCGTCGCGTCAGACAAAGTTGTAGGAATCGAACCCACTACTGAAGTACGACAGACCTTTATCGCCTACCTATAGCCTACAGGAAGTCCCTAGTTAGTAGAAACTAGTTTGATTTTATTAAGCGGTATGATAGATGAAGTATAAGTCCATTTTTGGAACCATATGTGATTAATATCACCATAATCTGGACTTATGTATATAACTTTTTCTAACCTTATGTTTGAGATAGATGGAATGACCTATCATTCTATCACATGATCTACTAAAACTTCACTGAAGAAAAATTCAACTTCATTTATTTAAGAGATGAAGTGGAAATTGTTCAAGGAACAAACAACAGTGAGATTTTACCAAAATCAATTAAGTATTTCTTTTAATTCAAAAATTCTTCAACATTAGGGAAATGAGCTTGAAAACCAAAAATATTTTCCTATTGACCTCATATCTGATGAATCAGATGGTACCTTAGATCATCACAAATTTATGGCTTTGTGATTTTTGGATTTTTCATAGCCATGTTAACTAACACTCTCCATCAGAACTTGATGGTTAGATTTATCTTCCATGTCCATATTTTCACTTATGTTCTTCTACGTGGAATCCCAATGATGAGTTAATTTGGGTAACCGTTACGTTTCATACATTAGTTTTTAAAATTAAGTTTTAGTATTACTTTTTACAATGTGGATTTCTATGAATGAAACATCCAAGTAGAAAACCATTTATAACCCTGATGAATTTCAAGGGAGAAATTCATTTAAAGGGGGTAGAATGTAACACCACGAGATTTTATGAGAATTATTTTTTTCAATTTCATTGATGTCTTTTGTTGTACACTACACCAAGATTATCTTTCACTATACACAACACTGTATTAGCTTGTAGTATACGCAACACTATTCTTGGCTTGCGTTACACGGAAGAGCAACCTTCCTCGATAGCTTGAATTGTATACAATACCGAGTTTTAGTAAACAACGATATTTTATTACAATATTATATAAACTAGCTGTTATGAATAGTAATACCCAATTTTATAAATTTTATAAATTGTATCTTTCAAAATGGACTTCGTTTTTGGGTTCATAATATCGAAATTAGCTTAGAGTGAGTTTTTGTATTTTTCTGAAAACTTTCAATTTTTAATGAATAGTGAAAAACAATGTGTTATAGTTTAAAACCGAATATTTATTTAAATAATTATTTTTTTATTTAAATTTACTTTAGGTCAAAATTTATACAGAATACCTATATAATTTCAATTTAATTCATTGGAGTAATTTTATAGTAATTGTATATATATAAAAATTTTATTGAACTTTTCACCGTCTTTTAACCACCTCATAGGAGAATTTGAAAATTTACATAAATCTTAATTTTACCGCTTATGTGAGTGGAATTTCCAAAATCCAAGAGACATGGTTAATATCAAGGAGTAAAATGTGGTTCAATAAGATAAAAATAATTTTTGGTGAATAATAACTTTTTACTTTTATTTACCACGGTTAAAAGTAAATATGGAAATTAAGGGTAAAAATGATATTATTATTACCATAACACATGTCATAATTCTATTGGATAAGTGTAATTCGACCAAAAACAACCTTAGGAATCAAATACTACCCTTTAGGTCCACTTGGATTAGATTAGTACATTTATTATTATTTTATTTAAAGAAGAGTTAAAATAGTATAAATCAAAGTTTAATAATTAAAACATTTTTAATATTGGGATATATAAAAGATAAATTCGACTATAAATATTCATTAGAAATATAAAAAAATTTCCCACATAATGGAATTTTATTTATAATTTTCAAACCTCAAATAATTTAATTTATTTATGACACAATGGGGATGTAGTAATTACATTATTAATGAAATATTGACATAATTGATATTATAAATACCCAAATAAATGTAATTTGAGAGTTTTTATGAATTAAACTAACTTTATAGGTTACTATAATATATTAGAGTTGGTTAGATTAACTTTTTTTGAAGTAATTATGCATTTTTGATTTTAGAGAAAACAAAATACCAAATAGTGTCAAAATTGACATAAAAGTGTTTTTAAAACAAATCTTATATTATTAATTAGTATTATAATCCTAAAAATATAAGGTTAAGCCAAATAAATTATATAATAATATATATGACATTAATGAACCAATTGGGGTTCTATTGGTAGTTTATAGTAAGTTTGTTAACCATATAGTGCAATAATATATGAAGACACGGTAAAAGTTAAATTATTTAACTTAGAGTTAAATCTAAACGATAAGGTTAAAATGGTAACCAAAACTTGTATAAAACCTATTTATTGATATTATTTTGACCCATACCCACATTATCATTGAAACAAATCAATTTGGAGCCATTATAAACCGAATATAACTTTATTATAAAATAATATTTCAGGTTTTTCCTAAGGTGCCCCTCACCCCTCATATAAAAGGGCACTTCCTCCGTCTCCTCTTCACACAAATTTGAGCTTTCATGCTCGACCAAACCCTGAACATTTCAATTCTCCACTTACATAGAAACCTACTATAGGTCCTGGTCTTTATTAAAGACCAACTTTAGTTCCCTAAGAGGAGGTTAAGAGGATGCGCTTCGAAGAAGATGTAATCTCTTCTACCGATTCTTTCAAATTTCTTTATTATTATACATCCTCTTATTTTGTTATTTCATTATAAAGTAATGAAAATAAGTATAACTAATATACTTATATGTTATTATAAATATTAAACAACCCCATTTCAGCTTCAATCCATCCTACAGAAAACAAAATCACTGTGCGTGCGTACATACGGAATACTGACTCCATGTCGTGGTGAAATCTGTTTTTCCATCACCACCTTACATGGATAGATATAATGGTATAAAGGATAAATATATATGGTTATTATAAAATCATACTGATTCTGAGATATTATATCATCAACTCCCATTCCATTCAATAATCATGTGAACAATATCATTGCTCGTGCGTACGTACGGATTGTCGTCTCTACGATGCGATGAGATTCATTCTCCATATTAACTATTCAAGAATGATTATAAAGTATATATAATGAATAATAATGATATATATGACATAATAATGCTACTATATTTATGTATATATATATATATGTTTGTGTGTGTGTCATCTACTTACTTCCATTCATGTAAATAAATAAAGGAAAATAGTGTTCATGCGTACGTACGGCCTACCGTCTCCGTGAACGGCGTGCTTAATATAATTTATCTATTATATATATATACTGAATATATATGATATATAAATCATTTTTTACATTATGGAAGTATGAAAATCATGATATAAGTAAACTTAATATCAAGAACAACAAGTCCAACCACATATAATAAATGAAACAATTTTACCCAAAATGCTTCTTTAACATGGAATTGACAAAAGAACGGGTAATATAATGTCATAAGTGAATCATTTATGATATCATAAATATTATTATGGCTCTGGTAAAAGTTAATAATATGTTTAAACCAACTATACAGTAGTTTTAGACACATACAAAAGAAATTGGACCTTAGGTAAGGGATAATTTTTCAATCTCATTTTTATTCAAGATTGCTTATATGTAAGTATTTACCGGGGTTATGTTTTTCATCCATGTCCATAAAAATGTTTTTTATAATGCTTTTAATATTATTACATGTATGTTTAATGTAACACCTCAAGCTTCCACGGTACGTTTCACTTCGAATAATGCAATAGCATGTGTTGTACGCAACCTCGAGCTCTAACACACACCACAACGAATTAAACTAGCCGTTGTGAATAGTAATACCTACTTTTTGAAATTTTATAAATTTTATTTATCAAAATGGACTTCATTTTTGGATTTGGAATATCGAAATTATCCTATGTTGAATTTTTGGTATTTTTCTGAGAACTTCTATTTTTATGAATAGTGAAAAATACTTAAAAACAACTTTTTTAATCAAAATAATATATAGTGATAAATTATACTATTTAGTGGTTTTAAAGTATAATTAGAATATATTTTTACCATTTTATCCAATGGTGGTCATTAGAATTAATTTAACATTGAAATTGGACATAAACAATTGCCAATCTTTTGATATAAATTGTTTCTTAAAAACACGCTATTTGTTGTAACAGCGGGAATTAATTATAAAATTAATTAATGAAACTTATATGTTTGGAATTTTGTAAAATAGGTATCATTTTTTAATTCAGAATATCAATTATAGCTTAGGGTGAAATTTTGGCCTTATTCTGAAAAACTTCAATTTTTGATGAATAGTGAAACCACTAAGTGGTTGTTCAAAACTGATTTTTTCGTTAAAATGAAATATTACCACTTCTATGATTTGATTTTCAAAAATCCGAAAATACATGGTTATCATTAAGAAGTAAAATTTGGTTCAATGAGATTAAAATAATTTTTGGTGAATAGTAACTTTTAAGTTCTTAATCGCGATTAGAGGTAATTAGTGTAGTTTAAGATAAAAATAATGTTTTAATAATATGAGATGAGCTTGACACTTGTCCTACTCCTATTTGATGAGTCATGGCCGACCAAAACATCCCATGGGTCAACTTGGGAACCCCATGGAGCCATTTTGGTTGGAAAATGACATTAATATATATTTATTTAATGTTAAAATTAAATTGAAACAAACATGAGTTGTTTTATTAAAACAGTTTTTAAGTGGGGTTCCACAAGTCCAAATTTTGACTATAAATATTAATTAGAAAGATAAAAAGATTTCCTACATCATAGTATTTTTTTAATAATTTTTAGACATTAAATAAATTAAATTATTTATGACATCATTATGATGCAGCGATGACCTCATTATTTAACGATTTAAATAAAATGAGAAGATAATGCAAAATCCAAGGCTTAAACTTGTCCAAATACTATTGGATGAGAAGATTTAGAACCCTTATCACCTTATACTCGAATTATATAAGTGTGGGACCTCTAAAATCCGAAACCAATTTTATAATAGAGTGACTTTTCTTTACTTTCCAAGAGTGCCCCTCCTCTCCACTTATAAAAGGCCCCCACCTCTCCCACCTCATTTACACTTTCAAGCCATTTGGATTGGCCAACCTCTGCCAAAATACTCTCCCAACTTCCCCCTCTTACTCCTAGAAGCCTCACATTTGGCAGAACGCTTCCCAAGGAAGCCTTTGGCTCAAATAAAAAAGAGTTACCCGATTTTGAGGTAATGTCTTCTCTAATGTTGTTTTGTTTTATTTTTCTTCTCCAACCCCCTAAACTCTTTTTATTAATTTCTATTGTAACAACACCAGTATCCTCAATATACTAGGATGTTGGTATAAGAAGTATTCGAGCTACACTTACACACACCTACATCTAATGGTTAAAGAACATACGGTTTCTGTGGATGGCAAATTTCTGCCTCACGAAACGATGATTGTTCAACACTCATATAACACCTTCAAATGTGGCCATTAAGATGTCACTATATTTATATATGATATAAAATATGTTTATGTTTTACTTATGCTTCTGTATTTTTCATTTATGTCATACTTTATGATTTCCATTATGGGTAAAATGCGATAATTTAATTTTAGGAAGTGCGGACTACCGCCCCCTCAAAGTGATTTGAATCGTTAATTCCATATGTGGGATGCATAAAGGATGGATTAAATGGTATTATACACTATATTATACTATAATTATATTATAAATTTATATCATTATTATTTCATTCCATTAAATACGAAATAGAAATGAAAGTAGCATTCACGCGTACGTACGGCTTACCGTCTCCATGAACGGTGCATTTCATTTCTTACCTCTAAATGTTACGTGACATTATGAATGAATGTATATACTGTATTTATATGATATATATGATATCTACATCATGAATATAATTCTGGATATAATGGATATTTCACCACATGAACAACTTGTAATTATAAGAAGTTTATTTTTGACTCAAGTACCAAAGATCGACAAAACGACCGTTATTAACTTAAATAATTAAATAATGTTCATAACATGGTAATAAGGGATATAAAAGGAATAATGAACATGAAAAAGGTTCTAAAGTAAATATAAATTAACTCTAGTTTATTATTCAGGAGGTTAAAGAACGGTCGAGTCAGGACAGGACGCAAGGTAAGGGAACTTCTTAACCCAACTTCCATTCTTTGGGTTAATCTTATACTTTCAAATTATGTCAGGATATTATTATGTCCTATTTTGTATTTTTACTTTCGTTATGCGTACCTATAGTGAATACACATAATAGATCTATTTTATTTTAAAAATGATCTTTTTATGGACTTCGTCTCAATCCCCTTTCATTGAGGCATATTTGGTTTTATACACAACTTTCTTTTATACGGTGTATAAACCCCTTTGACTTTTACGTTTATTCAAAAAGAATCTTTTTTATACAAAGCGTTTTGCTAAACGACAAAAGGGAATGTTTTTCTTTCCGTACGTATGTGGCGACAACGACTTCTCCGCCTCCGTGGCCATTATTTGAGTCTCGGCTTCCTCTACAAGCCATCATTTTTTTTATGAAAAATAAATACAAAGTTTTAATTTTCTTTTATTTTGGTATTGAAAATGGTTTTGAAAGCATTTTTATTATATCAATGTGTTGTATTGATATCTTGTGATTGAAATGTTGAAATGTTATGTTTCCTTTATGCTTGTTTTGTGTGATACGATTATGTTATGGTTTATGATATGTTTAAACCTATTCATATGAGGAATGTATTGGACTTAATAAGTGACGGGTGGAGCCCGCTATAGCTCCTCGATGCATCGGTAGGTCTAATGAGACAACTAGACGTGGAATTGGCCGAGGCACTTTCCCAATTTGATTTATGGTTTTGGCCGAGGCCTTAATCATTTTAGACATCTTGGCCGAGGCCTTGACAAAATGTTTCAGAATGTCCGGCATTATACATTCCCTCATTATGAAAGTGGTTATTGATATTTCATGTGATTATTCGACCAGTAGAATATCCATGTGAAGAAGTGAATGGAATTATCTCATTTCACTTTTTCCATATTATGTTGATGTTCAAGTTTAAAAGGCTTTTGTTTTAGTTATACATTGCCTTAAATTTTTATGTTTATTTATGAAAGCTTCCGCAATATTGTTATCCTTACTGAGCATCTGAGCTCACCCCTTTCAATGTTTTAATATTTTCCAGGATGTGAAGAAGTATTTTATGAATGACCTGCAGGGATTGTGAGAAGAGGATATGAGTGTGGACTATGGAGACTTTGTTATTGTATTTTTTCACTTTATGATGTAATGTAACGTTTAGGAATGTATCTAGTGTTTCCAAGGCTACTAAACTAATCGGTCTTTCGAGAATTGATCTTTTGTGATCATGCCAATGTTACGAAGTAATGCACCGACTCTGGGTAGCTGGGGTCGGGGCGTTACAGTTGGTATCAGAGGTAGTTTAGTACTAACCTTGGAAGCTAGATTTAGATAAACTATGATTAGAGAACATAGCCCAAAGATACACTTTGAAGATTAGTATAGAAGAGCTTCCTAGAAACTTGGTATTGTAGAGATGTTGTGTGTTTTCCGAGCAATACATCCCTGTCTGGATACGAGCAGGTAGAGGCGGCTCAAGCACAGATGTACCTAGGGGTAAAACCCGAAAACACCGCTTTGAGCTAGACTCGAACGGGAACTGGTGCACGACAACGGGCCTTGCTGCACTCTTGGTTACGACACTCCCGGGGGATATGCTTAGGATAATTCTCATTTTATTTACAAACCACTATGAAGGGTTATGAGTATATACGTCTTCAAAGAAAACATTTCTTTTTATGATTATGGATTATATCCATAAATAATTCAATTTATGTAAAGTGTTTTACAAGTATGGAATTATGTATTTTGATTCATAAACTAATCTAGTTTATGCCATTGTTTAGAAATGGCGCCTAGTGGAAGGAATGGAAATCGTATCAATGCACGAACTCCGTGTAGGGATTGCCCTCCTGCTCAAGATAATTATTGTAGATCTGGAGATACAACTGGTGCTGATCATCTTATTACCATACTGGGACAACTCACTCAGGTTATGAATAATAACCTTACTCATATGGAGCACCCTGATCCGCAATGTGGAGGATCAATGCTAGACCGTTTCATGAGGCAACAACCACCAATCTTCAATGGGAGTACAAATCCTATAGTAGCTGAGCAATGGATAAATTCCTTAGAGAAAATATTCTATGCCTTGGGGAGTAGTGAAAGGGAGAAGGTTGTCATGGCAGTTTACCGCCTCACTGGAGATGCCGATCAGTGGTGGTCACTGATTCAAAACACAAAGGAAGATGATGACGTATCGAATATGGAATGGAGGGAGTTCAAAGAGCTTTTCTTAGAAAAATACTTTCCTCGTGACCATCGAGCAGATATGGAAATGCAATTTTTGAGTCTGAGGTAGAAGGAGGATGAGAATATCGCAAAGTATGAGGATAACTTTACAAGGTTAGCGAGGCATGCTTCCGATTATATACGTAACCCAAGGAGTAAGATTGATCATTTCTTTGATGGGTTAAAACCATTTCTCCGTCGAGCTTTAGTATCACAATTTTTCTCATCATACGAAGATATTGTCTCGTGTGCTATCAAGACAGAAAAGGAATTCTCTAAGTCTTATGACAACAAAGTAAAGCAAGATAAAAAGAGAACGGTGGAACAAGAGATAGATAAAGGGAAAAAGGGAAAGAAGGATTTTCCATTATGTGATAATTGTGGGAAGAATCACCCTGGTACGTGCCTAAAAGGAATGGGAGTTTGTTATAAATGTGGAGAAAAGGGTCACCAAGCTCGTGATTGCAAGGGGAAGAAAGAGGCTGTCAAAGTTGAATGCTACAATTGTAGGGAAATGGGGCATTATGCAAATGAATGTCCTAAGCGTCAAGGAAACTTACCTCAGAAAAGGCCAAGGGATCAAGGCCAATCTTATACTGTGACTACAGTTGAAGCAGAATAATTAATGTATTGGTGCTTTTGGACTCAAGGATTATATTCTGGTTATAAAAATAATGTGATATATATATATGGATTGTACTGCAGTACTTTTTTATTTCAGTAAGGTTTTAATATGATTAAGGTAATCATATTTTTAGTATGTGACAATAAGAGAAACTTTTCATTGTTTGGGGAATCTGATGTTACAATTGGTTTTGGAATTAAGAGACCTTTTAGAGAAAGTCTGGACAGAGGTATTTTGGATAACTATAAAGGTTGGAGTGGATTAAGTTGATCTTTGGATAGTATTATTTAAGGTTAAAACATTTCTGAAGATTATTTTTGGAATATTATAATACTATAGTTTTAGGAAAAGGACAACCTGCAGGGTGGGGAATAACCCGTCGCGTCGGACAAAGCTGCAGGAATCGAACCCACAACCATAGTGCGACAAGACTTTATTTCCTACCACTAGCCTACAGGAAGTCCCTGGTTATTACAAAATAGTTTTACTAATCTAAATGGCATGTGTTAATATTTGGAACCTTATACAATTAGGATAAAAAGAATATTTTTGAGTTCCGTTACCATTTGGAGTAAAAGATGTGTTTGTGGAAAAAATTTATTAACGAATGAAAGTATACATAACAAGTATGTATATTCCCTTACGTTCTTAGTAAATCTCCTAAATAAATTACTCAACATTATAAAAGGTAACTTAAAAAAAATGTTGTCGGTTAACTTTTCCAACTGGGGATTCAACGACCGTTTAACCAGTCAAAAGTTTGTGATTTTCTTGTAGTTAAAATTTCTCCTAATCATGTTTTCCATAACTCTCCATCAGACCTTGATGGTTTGTTTCTCCTCCATATCCATATTTTCATAGAATCCTAGAATGGGCTATATGGGGTGACCTTTGTACTTATCTTGCTTTCTTTTAATATTATATATTTATTAACCTTATTTCCGATGTGGGTTTTCCTCAAAAGTATTTTCTCTTTTCAACCTTTTATTTTCAAAGAAAATTTTCAAATTGCGAGGACGCAATTTATTGAAGGAGGGGAGAATGTAACACCCCAAGCTTCCACGGTACGTTTCACTTCGAATAATGCAATAACGTGTGTTGTACGCAACCTCGAGCTCTAACACACACCACAACGAATTAAACTAGCCGTTGTGAATAGTAATACCTAATTTTTGAAATTTTATAAATTTTATTTATCAAAATGTACTTCATTTTTGGATTCGGAATATTGAAATTATCCTATGTTGAATTTTTGGTATTTTTCTGAGAACTTCTATTTTTTATGAATAGTGAAAAATACTTAAAAACAACTTTTTTAATCAAAATAATTTATAGTGATAAATTATACTATTTATTGGTTTTAAAGTAGAATTAGAATAGATTTTACCATTTTATCCAATGGTGTTCATTAGAATTAATTTAACATTGAAATTGGACATAAACAATTGCCAATCTTTTGATATAAATTGTTTCTTAAAAACACGCTATTTGTTGTAACAGTGGGAATTAATTATAAAATTAATTAATGCAACTTATATGTTTGGAATTTTGTAAAATAGACATCATTTTTGAATTCGGAATATCAATTATAGCTTAGGGTGAAATTTTGGCCTTATTCTGAAAAACTTCAATTTTTGATGAATAGTGAAACCACTAAGTGGTTGTTAAAAACTGATTTTTTCGTTAAAATGAAATATTACCACTTCTATGATTTGATTTTCAAAAATCCGGCATACATGGTTATCATTAAGATGTAAAATGTGGTTCAATGAGATTAAAATAATTTTTGGTGAATAGTAACTTTTAAGTTCTTAATCGCGATTAGAGGTAATTAGTGTAGTTTAAGGTAAAAATAATGTTTTAATAATATGAGATGAGCTTAACACTTGTCCTACTACTATTGGATGAGTCATGGCCGACCAAGACAACCCATGGGTCAACTTGGGGATCCCATGGAGCCACTTTGGTTGGAAAATGACATTAATATATATTTATTTAATGTTAAAATTAAATTGACACAAACATGAGTTGTTTTATTAAAACAGTTTTTAAGTGGGGTTACACAAGTCCATATTTTGACTATAAATATTCATTAGAAAGCTAAAAAGATTTCCTACATCATAGTATTTTTTTTATAATTTTTAGACATTAAATAAATTAAATTATTTATGACATCATTATGATGCAGCGATGACCTCATTATTTAACGATTTAAATAAAATGAGAAGATAATGCAAAATCCAAGGGTTAAATTTGTCCAAAGCCTATTGGATGAGACGATTTCGAACCCTTATCACCTTATCCTCGAATTATATAAGTCTGGGACCTCTAAAATCCGAAACTCATTTTATAATAAAGTGACTTTTCTTTACTTTCCAAGAGTGCCCCTCCTCTCCACTTATAAAAGGCCCCCACCACTCCCACCTCATTTACACATTCAAGCCATTTGGCTCGGCCAACCTCTGCCCAAATACTCTCCCAACTTTCCCCTATTACTCCTAGAAGCCTCACTTTGGGCAGAACTCTTCCCAAGGAAGCCTTTGGCTCAAATCAAAAAGAGTTACCCGATTTTGAGGTAATGTCTTCTCTAATGTTGTTTTGTTTTATTTTTCTTCTCCAACCCCCTAAAATCTTTTTATTAATTTCTTTTGTAACAACACCAGTATCCTAAATATACTAGGATTTTGTTACAATAAGTATTCGAGCTACACTTACACACACCTACATCTAATGGTTAAAGAACATACGGTTTCTGTGGATGGCGAATTTCTGCCTCACGAAACGATGATTGTTCAACACTCATATAACACCTTCAATGGTGGCCATTAAGATGTCACTATATTTATATATGATATGAAATATGTTTATGTTTTACTTATACTTCTGTATTTCTCATTTATGGCATAATTTATGATTTCCATTATGGGTAAAATGCGATAATTTCATTTTAGGAAGTGCGGACTACCGCCCCCTCAAAGTGATTTGAATCGTTAATGCCATATGTGGGATGTATAAAGGATGGATTAAATGGTATTATACACTATATTATACTGTAATTATATTATAAATTTATATCATTGTAGACGCCGGAAAAGTCCGTTGTTCCCAAACGAAGCTCCGGATGCGGAAAGCGAGGTCATATTTGGAGTCGGAAGAATGTTTCGGAGGGCCCGGAGGCCTTGCGCGAAATTTCAGAGGTCTGCGGGCAAAGATGATGATCCGCGCGCAAAACCCCCAGGATGCGCGCAACTCCCTTGCGCGCCATGCCCGATTCCGCGCCCGCGAGGAGAATTCCGCGCTCGCGCCTTGGATTCCGCGCCCGGGGTTGCCTATAAATACTAGGCGACCCCCAACGTTTCAAAGGTTGCTGGAAGTCGAACGGTCTCCCGCGCGCGCAATTCAACCCCTTCCGCGCGCAATGCCGCTCTTCAGGTAACCTCCTTTCTTTCGCGCAATAGAGCCTTGGGGTCTGCCTTCGCGCGCAATCCCCTTGGCTCATTTCCTTTGAATCAATTTCAACCCGAAGGCCTTTGCGCGCAAAAGAAGCCTCTTGCGCGCAATTGCCCCCGGGTGCGCGCAATCCAACCCGATTGCGTGCACCCCCCCATCTTCAAAGTGGCCATTCGTTAGATAATGAGCCGTTGCCCCCGCGCGCTACCCGAAGCCCGGTGCGCGCAATCCCAATCATCCGCGCGCGAAGCGCTGGCCCAATTACGCGCCAGCCCGCCATTTTGCGCGCCGACCCGCGGTTTTGCGCGCAATCCGCCAGGGTCGCCTCCCTTGACCCCCTTTGGGTACCCGCCTGCGTGGTGCCCGATGGTCTTCATCGCAGGTGCCCGCGTTGTGCGTCGTCTTTCCGTGCGCCCCCCCCCCCAGGCTCGCGCGAAGTGACACGGACCTACCGGCGGCTTTATCGTCCAGCATGACGCTAAACTGCACTACGTCCGAGCTACAAGACGTTAAACTGTTCAGCATTCGTCCTGCATGACGCTAAACTGCACCACGTCCTGCACGACGTTAAACTGTATACGTCCAGGCTGCACGACGTTAAACTGCCTAGCCCCCATCGTCCGCGCTGCAAGACGTTAAACTGCCAAGTGTTTTGTCCTCAACACACGACGTTAAACTGTACTTCGTCCGGCAAGACGTTAAACCGTCCGCTTCGTCCTCAACACACGACGTTAAACTGTACTTCGTCCGGCAAGACGTTAAACCGTCCGCTTCGTCCTCAACACATGACGTTAAACTGTACTTCGTCTGGCAAGACGCTAAACCGTCCGCTTCGTACGATCCCGTGCTCTGCACGCAGGGTCTCCCCCCGGTTTGGACGTGGCCCCCACCCGCTCGTCTCTGCAGGGATGTCGGGATTGTCCTGCTTTTGGGACGATTTAATGGGAGTGGCTTTTCCCTACGGGGGCAGGGTATTACAAACCCCTAGTTTCTCGTGGGAGGCTGCACATGTGTATCTCCATTGCGCCTCCCCACTGCCGAAGCCAGTAGAGGGTGTGACTGGGATCGAGGTGTCTCCTACTTTTGGTCCAAGTCCCTTCCAACTGAGTTTTGTCGCATCCGGGCTGCCTCAAGTGCGTAAGTCCTGACAGAATGAACTACGTGGAATTTGATCCCTGTCTTCTATACAGGGTACGTAGGAAGCCTCCCTGAGGTCCAAGCCCACCACCTGGTCGTCCCGGTCGTATTTACGTCGGTTCGTCCATCAGTGGACCCCTCCAGGGTTCACGCTTGCGTCGATTCACCTATGAATCCGCCCCTGTGGGAGACTGCCCGTGTGTATCTCCACTGTGCCTCCCCACAACCCCTTTTCCCATTTCTCCTTTTATCTTCCAGCATGACGTGAAACTGTGATCCACCCGGCCGTTCCACCCCCCTCTGTGCGAGGTGGTCCGGTTCAATCCTCCGCCCGGCGGCCTAGACCTCTTCGTGAGTCGGCTTGCCGACGTCCAGCATGACATTAAACTGTATACCCGAACTACGTTGACTTTGATCCGTGCTAACGCGCGGTACGTAGGAAGACTCTACGGGGTCCAAGCTCTTCACTCCATCATCCATCCTGATCCTTACCCGGGCCGCCACATCCCGGTGGGGTCATGCCACTTCACTCCACTCCACGTTACTTGGGAAGCCGCCCATGTGCTGGCCCCAGCGTCGGAGGTTCCCCGCAAGGGGTTCTGTCATCCGATCCACTTTTCGTGTTGATCGGTCCGATGCCGTCCCCGCTGGACGTTAAACTCGCGGCATACCCCGTGTTAAACATGGGAAGCTGAGGAAAACCTCAGGTGACACAGTTCCCCGCACCTAGTACGGGATGCCTCAGGCCATCATGCCTTCGAGAAGCCCTATTAGGGACGGAAGACAGACGTGCAGAGCCGCAGTGCTACGACACGCCCCCAGCACCCAGAGCCACCCAGCCTTCTCACCGCAGGTTGCTGCCCCGCCCAGACTCCTTGGAGCGTCTGGGCGGAAGCAGCGTAATTAACCGGTGTCCATGAAGATATGGCGCCGGGAACGAGATTCACGAACATTCTTAAGTCTATGAGGGAGACCCGGATTAGGCGACGAGTTCCGAGGAGACGTCCAAGGAAGGAGGAGCCGACATCCCATCATCCCGGTTTCGATCAAGGAGCAGACGCCCCTGAATAAGGGACGAATGCCGCCCGCCCTTGAAAAGCGGGACTGCGGTACCACAAGCCGCGCGCCCATCCCCTCGGGTTGACGGGTGCACGCGCGAACGCGTCCTGGCGGAACAGCGTAACCCGACGCACATCCGCACCGAAACAGAAAAATGGTGGACCCGACGTGAATCTCTTCTCCTCGATACGAAGACCGATGGCTTTCAGAGGTGTTGGAAGACCGGCGTGTTGCCCGGCCAAGCATTCAGTCTTACCCGCCAGGGGCTGGGGAAGTGAAATCGGGCACTCCGTCTCGCAACGTTGAGGGCCTGGGTTCCCCCCACGGAAGGCGTCGTGGCACTAATGGTTGGTTGTCGATTCCTTTTTCCTGTCAGTGTTAATGGGTCATTCTCCCTGCTTTCAGAAATCAGGTCGCCCGATCCAGTGCCCGATCGCCACCCGCCCACTGGCGCAGGGACAGGGGAAACACCGATGCGGCTACTCCGCGCGGTCCCGCCCGTTCCACAGCCGTCCCAGCAGCCGCAATTGCGGGACGACCACGCCCTCTCTCCCCCTCGGAGGTCATCCAGAGAAGGGTGATCAACACCCTGGTGCGGAGATACGAGGAAGAGGGAGTCATCCCCACTAGGGAAATGGCTCGCCTAGACCTTGAGGAGGCTGCGCCTCGCCACCACCGCCGCCCCCGAGGGCCGCGCAGGGAGGCACCGCTGCCTACCTCAACGTCCAACCGCTTCGGGAGCTTATCCCCGGAGCGCTCTGACAGTTCCCTTCCCTACGCGGATGAGGTGGAAGAGGCTCGGGATCATCCTATCCGGGATTCGCTCCAGGGATCTACGGTAAGGACTCCCGCCAGGCCACGGCGACACCGCCGCCATGCCTCTCCAGTCGAAGAGCGGGCTCTCCACTTGCCCGCGCCGCTCATCCCGACTCGTCTGTCTCGACGCCAACGTCGGGCACGAGCGGAAGAGGATGCCCACCTTGGGGCTCTAGCAACAGCGGCCGCATTGGCCCAAGCCACTGCTGGCTCCAGTCGCCAGGCCTCTGCGCATCCTGAGCAGGGGAACTCCTATGCCCGACCTGGATCGAGGCCCCGACCGCCCCAAAGGCAGGTTGGGTCAACTCTCCCGGTTGCTGGCACTGGCAGTAGCCACCGCGGACCACCTCGCGGTAGCGCTATTCACCGGCAGGATCTACTCTGTGTGGCCGATCCAGGAGGCATGGGTCATCCCACCTTCCTATCCCGGCCCGGAGTCCTGCCCGGAATCATCTCTCCCCGCGTCCCCTTTGATATCTGTCCCGGTGCCCCTCGCACCTTGGTTCCCAGTCCTCTTGGCCCCAGCACCAGTGCGGCCGGAGGACGCCAGGACAGAGATCAGCCCTGCCCCGAAGAACCACCCAGGGGCAGGAAGGAAAGGCGTCGATGCCGAGGGAAGAATGTTACGGAATTCCGGACAGAGATCCGACCGGTTTGCTTCTCTGACTCAGAGGCGGAGTACGATTCGGCGACAGAGCCCCTTCCCCAATACCGCCAGTCAAGGGCAGGGGTAGGAATGCGGCACGTCAGCCTCGTGCTCCCCGAGAGCGAGATCGATGTGATCCCCGCTTCTCTCCGAAGGTATATCCGGAGTAACGAGGGCCTGGTAGACCCCCAAGAATCAAGCTTGCGGTTGGTACCGGCCCCTCCGGAAGTGCCTTCCGTCTCGATCGGAGAAGCCGGAGACTTTTTCTGGGGACCGACGGTCGAACCACGATCTAGTGCACCCTCGGCGAGCACCGATGCTACGGCAGGATGTTCGCTCGCCGGCCCGTCCTATCGTGATGTGGTAGCCAGGGCACCGCCACCCTCAGAGGGCGGCCCGGGATATGGAGGTCAATCGGCCTGTTCGCCGTATTCACCGCCGGCCAGCCCGTCGGCCCGGCGGCCCGCCTCGGCACCACTACCAGTTCCCCGTCCGTTCCCAGCCATGGAAGAGGACCAAGGAGATCTGGGTCCCGAGTTTGAGTCGTGGAGCTTCTGGACCGTCCTTGCAGAGGGCCACTTCCCTGAGAAGTTTTGGCCAGTCGCAGGACCGGGCTTTGATGCACCCGAATCGCTCACCCCGGATGTGTTCGAATGCTTCCGCCGAACTCTCCGGGAGACTCGCTCCTGTCTTCACCGCCTACAAATGCCATACCCCGGGAGTCAAGCGCACCTGGAGGATATTGGTGAGCAGTGCCGTCAAATTGACCTGGCCATGCTCCCCGCGGTTCGGCACCCCGGGTCATTTGAGCACCACGAGGCCCTCCAACAACGATGCGTTGAGTGTTTTCAAGTACTCCGCAAAGTTATCGAGGAAGCCACTCCCCACGTGTATATCCGTGGATGGGGGCAGTACGCTGCCCTACACTTCAGTGTGATCCGCCGACAGCCCGATTCGCTGGGTGGCCCTGAGGGTATATCCCCAGGGACAGGAACGGTCAATATGGCTGACCTGTCGGGAGAGGGGAACGACTTGGAACTTCTCGACGGGGGCTTCCCCCCCGAAGACAAGCCGTCGTCAGATCCATCAGTGAGAGTTACTCGTCATCAGAGAAACCTCCTGGGGCTCCCCGCACCCACTGAAGCACTAACGTTGAGCCGAAACGTCAGCAAAGGAAAAGAGCACAGCGAGGCTATAAGGCCCGCCGACCCATCTGCCTCCATGAAGAGGGCAGAGGAGGATCCCGAGAAGGCTACGCTACGTCAGCAGCTCGCCGAACAGAAGAAGCTGGTTGACCAGCTCCTCGCCGAGCGCGCTGCAGAACGGCGGCCTGACTACGGTGATCCTAGGCCAGGACCGCAGGGACCGGAACAACCGCTCCTCGATGAGACTCTCCCGGGCAACCGTGATTACGCCGTGTTCGCCGACAGGAGAGAGGCCATTGCATATGGCAAGAGGGCGCGGTATGTTTCGCCACACCCTCCCGAGCGGCGTGACTACCTGAGAGATCCCGCTCGGATTCCTCCCACTGCCCCAAGGGCCGCTCCGCCCGCCATCCCACGAGCTGCCAAGTTCGACGACCCGGTCGACGACCCGATTGAAGGGCCATGCAATGCGCTCGTGGTTAGAGATCCTCGCCAGGACTGGAACCCATGTCCGGACGATCCGATGGCGGCACTCATTGCCCGCTTGGAAGCCTTGGAGACTCGGCAGGTGGCGATCCCACCGGACGGCAAGCCCTACCCAGCATGGGTGGATGACATGTCGGCGCCTCCGGGATTCGGGAATCCCACTTTTGCCCCCTTCAACGGGACTGGAGATCCGCCACATCATTTAGCCCACTTCAACTCGAGGTGCGGGCCTATGTTGGGGACTCCGGCGCAGCAAGAGGCTGCTAAGCTTCGCTGCTTTGTTCAGACACTGGAAGGGCCAGCATTTGTCTGGTACAGCCAGCTCCCCGTCGGGTCGGTAACCAGCTAGGAGGACCTCCGTAGACAGTTCCTCTACCAGTTCAGTTCCACGACCCGGAAGACAAGTATCGCAGACCTCTTCAAGTGCAAGCAGAGGCCTGATGAGCGAGTCGCGGACTTCGTCGCCCGATGGAAGGGTCTCACGTATTCCCTTGACATGCCATTGACTCAGGAGCAGTTGCTGACAATGTGCGTCGGGAACGTCAAGACCGAGCTGGTCCCTTCCCTGATCACTCAAAATTACCCCGGAGGGTTCAGGGACTTCTCAGACAAAGCTCAACGTCTTGAGAAAGCCCTGCAACAGGCCAGCCAGGCACACCCGCTGCCTCCTATG
Source organism: Viscum album (assembly GCA_963277665.1). Lineage (NCBI taxonomy): Eukaryota > Viridiplantae > Streptophyta > Magnoliopsida > Santalales > Viscaceae > Viscum > Viscum album. The sequence continues at coordinate 697,066,496 of OY728157.1, forward strand.
ATTCCTGCAAGGAGAGTCAGTAGGGCTGAGCCCGCTGCTGTTGCCCAGATAGAGGCCCCCAGGCCGTTGGAGCTGCTGCCGGCGAGGCCAGCTCCACAGCCTCACAGGAATCCGCCTCCACGGGCTCAGTTCCCGGCCCAGCAGCGGCAGCCTCAGAACCGGCCGGCCCCTCCGCGTAATGTACCGCCGCAACCCAGGCGAGATAATCAGGGTCCACCTCCTCGGCAGGCCCCTCCAGCCCCTCGTCAAGACCACGCTCCCAGGGGCCCGCGACACCTGACTTACTCATTCCATGAGGATCAGGTCCCCGGTTATTTCCGGAGCGCCCTGGAGCAGAGGATTGTGCGACTGCATGAGTGTTGGAAGCCAGAGGAGGCACATCTTACGAATAACCCCCGCTACTGCCCCTACCATCGGGCCCTGGGGCACACCATCCAGCGGTGCTATGTGTTTAAGGATTGGCTCCAAGACCAGATTAACAACAATGTAATCAGGTTGGGCCCAGCTCCAGCACAAGTGGCGGGCGTGTTCGTGGGATCAGATGACGATAGTGGCAACGAGGACGAATGGCAGCTAGTCTCCAACCGCGGATCCCAGAAGTATAATAACTGGATGGCCCACAAGACGACCGTTCGCGCCCATGGAATCATCCGTGCGCGCTTGAATCAGCCTGAGCCCCCAGAATCCGCGGGTGCTGTTTCGGCATCATCGTCCCAGCCTACCTCTTCCAAGAGGAGCAAACGGCGGCAGCGCAAGAAGGAAGAGCGCGCCCCGCCGGTTCCGCCACTATCCCGCACTCTCGGCGATTTCATGCCCCCGGAGATGGGGGTCCCTCCTCGGATCCGCCCGGTGATGGATGATTCGTCTGATGACGGTATTGGGTACGCTTCGGTTAATACCGTCGAGCTGGTAAATCCCTTTTCGGTTCCCGACGTTGAAGAACACCAGGTGGACCTCCCTAGTGTCCCCGGTCGTCGCTACCGTCGGAAGAACCGCAGCAACAGGAGTCGCCGGGGCACAGCCGTTGGTACCTCCAGCCAGGCCGTGCACGCCTCCGAGACTAGGCAGCAGGCTCAAAACCGAGCTCAGCGCGCGCAGCCCCCCCATCCGGGGATGACGGATTCGCCTCCGCCACTGTTTGTGGTGTGGGACCAGGCAGAACCGCCTCAGCCGCGTCGCGACCAGCTCCGCCCTGCCACAAGTCCATCCCGGCCTCCTGACTCCAGTACGGTGACCATTTCCCGGACTGCGACCAGTGAACAGCGAGATGCGCCAAGTACCAGTCGGCCGCCGATCCAACCGGCAAGGCCCGTCATGCCACCAACCGCAGAGCAACCTCCTGCAACCAGGGGCTCGCGCTTGGCCAAAAAGTATGATGTCCTGAAGCACTTGGCCGACATCCCAGCAAGGCTCTCCATCCTTGAGGCTCTATGCATGTCATCTGAGATGCGCGAGGCACTCGCTGAAGCCCTGAAAAGCCCCCTCCAGTTTGAGACAGAGGTTGCGGCTGCAGAGGCCTTTCATGCCGAAACGATCGAGGACGCCGAATGTCAGGCAGTTATCTCGTTCTCTGGTAAGGATGAAGACCCTCCTATACAGGGACACATTCGTCCGCTGTATGTCACTGGCCAGTTCAATGGCCTTGAAGTCCGGCGCTGTCTTGTCGACACGGGGTCCGGGATTAACCTGATTCCAACTCGGACGCTCCGGAGATTGGGGTTGTCTGAGGATGACTTGATTCCCTCCGACCTCAGGATCCAGGGGTACGATCGCACCGAGCAAACCCCGGTCGGCAAGATACGTTTGAAGACCCAGTTCGGTGACTTGGTTGCCAACACCGAATTCATGGTAGTCTCTCAGGACACCGCGTACAACGCATTGATGGGCAGGCCATGGCTCCATCTTCACGCGGCGGTTCCCTCGTCATACCACCAATGCCTCAAATACTCCCTTAATGGTCGAGTGGGCGTGCTTCAAGGAGATGCCTCTCCTTTTGCCTCGTGTGAAGCCCGCTATCTGGACGCGGACTATTACAAGATCAAGGATAAGCAGATCCTGGCAGGTGAGGTTGAGCCTGTCGCTGTTGCAAGTGATCCCTGGGCAAGTCTGGATGACGCTTACGTCCTCCCGATTCAACGGTTGGACGTCGCCATGGTCTTGACGGTCCGCGAGTCTCCTGATGAGATGGCCGCGACCGCCCGCGCCAGCACCAGTGGCCCAGCAGGATCTGGTAGCCCCAATGCAGTTGCCAACGTAGTCTCTCCCATGGACGATCCCTCCCCGAGCGGAGAGGACGTGGAAGATGCACCCCTAGCCTTTGAGGAGGGCGTCCCCGCCACGGTCGATGAGTTAATACAGGTGAACCTTGGAACCGAGGCCGATCCAAGACCCACATTGGTTAGTGCCGCCATGCCCTCTGAGGAGCGGCAACAGTACGTGGACTTTCTCAGGCAGCACCGTGATGTATTCGCTTGGGGCTGTGACGAGATGCCGGGGCTGGATCCTCAGGTAGCCGTCCACCGCCTTGGTCTCCCGGCGAACCATCGCGGGTTCAAGCAGCCTCCCAGGAAGATGCACCCATCCCACGGTGCCATGGTTGAGGCCGAAGTTGACAAGCTTATCAAAGCCAACTTCGTGAGGGAAGTTCAGTACCCCAAATGGCTGGCCAACATTGTGCCGGTCAGGAAGAAGAACGGGCAGATCAGAGTCTGCATCGACTTCCGCGATCTCAACCGCCACTGTCCGAAGGATGATTTTCCCCTTCCAGTGACAGAGCTGTTGATTGATGCCACGGCAGGGTTCCAAGCCCTCTCCTTCATGGATGGATACTCCGGATACAACCAAATTCGGATGGCCCCTGAGGATGAGGAGTTCACTGCCTTCAGGGCCCCCCAAGGTACCTTTTGCTACCGGGTCATGCCCTTCGGCCTGAAGAATGCAGGTGCCACCTATCAACGGGCGATGCACCGAATATTCAATCCAATCCTCGGCACACTGGTGGAATGCTACGTCGACGACTTGGTTGTCAAATCGCGCCAGCGTCAGGACCATCTCAAAGATCTTGAGAAAGTGTTCAGCTTCCTCCGGTCTCGATGCCTGAAGATGAACCCGTTGAAGTGTGCCTTTGGGGTCACCTCCGGAAAGTTCCTCGGATTTGTGGTAAGATACCGGGGTATTGAGATCGACCTAGAGAAAATCAGGGCGATTAGCCAGATGCCTCCCCCAGGTACCGTCCGGGAACTGCAAGGGTTCCAAGGCCACTTAGCCTATATACGCCGATTCATCGCGAATCTGGCCGGCAAGTGTAAGCCCTTTTCTCGGCTCATGAAGAAAGGTGCCACCTATGTATGGGATAAAGAGTGTCAGACCGCTTTCGAGGAGATCAAGCAGTACCTTCTTCAACCTCCGGTTCTGATGCCGCCTGTATCCGGGAAGCCGCTGGTCCTCTATGTGACCGCCCTGGAACGGTCCCTGGGTGCCCTTCTCGCCCAGAAGAACAACGAGGGAACGGAGAATAGCCTCTATTACCTCAGTCGCATGCTCCTCGATGCGGAAGTTAGGTATTCCCCCATCGAGAAGAGCTGCCTGGCGCTCGTATTTGCCGTACAGAAATTACGGCACTACTTGCAGCACCATGAGGTACAGTTGGTTTCTCGGGTAGACCCGTTGAAATATATCCTGAGCCGACCTATGTTGACTGGCCGTCTAGCGCGGTGGGCTGTGATTCTCCAGCAGTTCGACATCAGGTATGTGTCTCAGAAGGCCATCAAATGGCAAGCATTGGCAGACTTTCTGGCTGCTCACCCAACCTCCGCGGATCAGCCGCTGGATCTAGGCTTTCCTGATGAGACCATTCTCTCGGTTGATCGAGCCGATTCATGCTGGCAGATGCACTTTGACGGTGCATCCCGGAGCCCCACCGGTAAAAGACTCGATAATCCTAAGTTCAACAGAGTGGGCTTGGGCATCGTCTTCATTACCCCGGAGCGAGCCGTGCTGCCATACTCTTTCCTGTTGTCAGAGGGCTGTACCAACAATGAGGCGGAATACCATGCCCTCATCACCGGCCTCGAGTTGGCTCTCGAGATCGACGTGCCCCGTCTGTGCGTGAAAGGGGACTCAGAGCTGGTCGTTAAGCAGATCAATGGCGACTACGTTGTCAGGAAGCCGGAACTTGTGCCATTGTTGGAGTGCACCCTCCTTCTGATGGCCCGGTTCCCTTCTCGGCCGGAAATTGTCCATGTTCCCCGGTCGCAGAACGGTCGAGCAGATGCTTTGGCCAGCCTCGCTGCGTCACTTGCAGAGCCTGAACAGGACAACCTGATCGTCCGCGTGACGCGCCGCAGGCTCATCGCTCCCGTTATCCCGGAAGAAGATCACGGCCCGTTGGTAAGTAACCTCACCACGGTTGCTCCTATGCCCGGAGCCCCGAGTACCCCAGATATGACAGTCGGATCAGCCCCTGATTGGAGGACGCCTTTGGTTGAGTACCTCCAACATGGCATTCTTCCATCGGATCGGGCCGAGCGCGAGCGAGTTCGACGCCGCGCATCGCAGTTTGTCCTCCAGAGCAGTCCCGGCCTGGAGCAGATCCTCTACAAACGCGGATTTGATGGTGTTCTCCTCCGTTGCCTTCAGGGAGTTGAGATCCCACGAGTCATGCAAGAGGTTCATGCCGGTTCATGCGGCGCCCACCAGACTGGGCCGAAGCTGTCCCACCAGATTCGAAGGTTGGGATACTTCTGGCCCTCTATGATCCATGACTGCATCGAGTATGCCAGGAGGTGCCATGCGTGCCAGGTTCATGCGAACTTTGTGCATCGGCCGCCGGAGCCTCTCCATACCACAAGGTATTCCTGGCCCTTTGCAGTCTGGGGACTGGACGTTGTGGGACCTTACCCACCGGCGACAGCTCGCCAGTGCCGGTTCATTCTGACCGCTACGGACTTCTTCTCCAAATGGGCAGAGGCGATTCCGCTCAGAGAGGTCAAATCCTGTTCGATCGCTGACTTCGTGACCTCCAACATCGTCCATCGATTTGGAGTGCCTCACGCTATCCTCACGGATAACGGAACCAATTTCCGAGCAGCCGAGTTGAAGAAGTTGTACGCCAAGTATAACATTCGCTCGAACCATACATCTCGCTATCATGCGCAGGCGAATGGACAGATCGAGGCGTTTAACAAAACCCTCTCTAACATTCTGCAAAAGATGGTTGGTCAGAACAAGAAGAGTTGGCCGGACAAGCTCCCCAACGCCCTCTGGGCTTATCGGACGACGACTCGCAATTCCACCCAGATGACCCCTTATTCCCTGGTGTATGGAGCTGAGGTCGTCCTGCCCATCGAGATCCAGTTACCGTCCTTGCGCACTGCGGTCTACGACCAGCAAGCGCCGGACAGAGTTGCTGAAGCCCGTCTAGTCGAGTTGGAAGCACTGGATGAGAATAGACTTCGCGCTTTGCACAACTTGGAGAGGCATCAAAGCAGAATGGCTCGAGCTTTCAATAAGAAGGTTCGCCTCCGCTCCTTCCTGCAGGGTGATCTAGTGCTAGCCCTAAGAGCGCCGATGATCCCCGGCAGGAAGCCACCCAAGTTGGAGCCCAAGTGGGAGGGACCCTTTGTTGTCCACAAGGTCTATCCCAATGGCGCGTACTCTCTAGCGACTATGGATGGTGAGCGTGTCACTCCTCCCACCAATGCTAGGTTCCTCAAGCAATACTTTGCCTGAGTGTTCATTCGTCCCGCATGACGCTAAACTGCACTTCGTCCCGCATGACGCTAAACTGCACTTCGTCCCGCATGACGCTAAACTGCACTTCGTCCCGCATGACGCTAAACTGCACTTCGTCCCGCATGACGCTAAACTGCACTTGGTCCTGCATGACGTTAAACTGCACCACGTCCTGCACGACGTTAAACTGCATTCGTCCAGGCTACAAGACGTTAAACTGTTCAGCATTCGTCCGCGCTGCAAGACGTTAAACTGCTAAGTGCTTCGTCCTGCATGACGCTAAACTGCACTATGTCCGAGCTACAAGACGTTAAACTGTTTAGCATTCGTCCTGCATGACGCTAAACTGCACTACGTCCGAGCTACAAGACGTTAAACTGTTCAGCATTCGTCCTGCATGACGTAAAACTGCCTCTCAAGAACTACGTGCGGCTTGATTCCCATCCTTATGGGATACGTAGGACCGCCTGAACATTCATGTTTCAGGCCCAGCCCCATCCTTCCGGAATTTCCATCCCATCCCGGGCCCTTGGTCCAGTTGCCTCTGGGTATGTGGCGTATGGTGTGAGCGCGGGGGATTATGCCCTCATTCACGTCGGTTTTCTCGCCACGCTGTACGCCCCCCACGTTTGGGGATGCCTTCTGCTCCCCCCTTCTTTTCCCCTCATCGTCCTGCATGACGTTAAACTGCACTTCAAGAACTACGTATGGCTTGATTACCATCCTTATGGGATACGTAGGACCGCTTGGACATTCATGTTTCAGGCCCAGCCCCATTTCCCGGGAATCTCTATCCCGCGTTGGGCCTCTGGCCCCAGTTCCCCTCCTTTTTGTGCGAGGCGTATCGCGTGAGCGGGGGATTATGTCCTCATTCACGTTGGTCTACTGGCCACGCCGTACGCCTCCCCCCGTGTGTGGGACTACCTCACACCCCTCATCGTCCTGCATGACGTTAAACTGCCTCTCAAAAACTACGTATGGCTTGATTCCCATCCCTATGGGATACGTAGGACCGCCTGGACGCTTGTGTTTCAGGTCCAGCCCCGTCTCTCGGTTGATCATGGGGATCTGCCCTCTTTTGGTTGCTCTCAGGGTGAGTCCTCCGACCCTTTCCGGAGATCTGTTAACATGTTTTGGGTACTTCGGTCTATGACTCGTAGTGTCAGATTCAACCCCGACAAGTCCTGTGTTGCTTGTCAGGCCTCGCGCTTCCTCTTGTTCGAGCCTTCACTCAAAGGGATCCTCGTTAGCGGTTTGGGTACGATGCCTCAGTGCTCTCCCACCGCTCCGGGTCGATTTACCGGCGGGTCTTGGGCCGCAAATCGATATGAATCCTGCGATTGAGCGGTCGATGCTCGTTTGCTTGCCCCGTCTTAGGCTGACGCGATCGGATGTTGTGTTGCGAATGCGTCAGCAACATCCTTGATCGCCATGTCAGCTCCTTCAGGCTCTGAACATTGGTTGCGCAGTCCTCATCACACTCCGCCTTTGTGCGTTGTAGTGGAATCTTGACACTCTTTTCATACTGACCTTCAGTACACCTCTACGCGTTAGGCAGACCAACCAAGGTAATGATGTCGTTCGAGGCTCCCATGATCTGAGCACCAAGGATATATGCGGATGTTCTCCCCAAGGGCCATGCGTAGCTGGACCCTCGTCCCCATAAGGAGGAAGGAGTCGCCCGAACAATTGCGTTCTGGGCCCAGTATATCTGGAGGCTAGCATCTCTGCCCCTCGGGTGATGGACATACGCAGGCCCCTATCCCAAGACTCTTCTCCTGGAATCGTGCGTGACCGCAAGGCTGGGTATGCTCCCACCTCCGCCGTGTCCGCCGTACCGCGGTAAGAGGATTCCTCCATGGTCCGAACCACACGACCTTAAACTGTGTTGTCTGGTCCTACCACACGACCGTGAACTGTGATCGTCTTGGCCGCCCGACGAGAAACGGCACTGCATCGTGATGTTCCCCTCAGGGGGCACTCATGTTGGGCGCTGGTTAATAACCACGCCATTCATCAATGCCTTCCATGGCTTGATTATTGTGGCGATGCCAGAGATTTCTCAATCCCAGGCGCGTCGCCGCACAAAGAAAAACCATTCATCTTTAAGGACAAACAAGAAATATCAAATGCCTCTCCTTCTGTGTGCGAGGGTCAGACCCGCACTCTTCCCCGCGCTGGTGCCCGATTATGTTGCGCCGCGCTTCAAGAACTACGTGCGGCTTGATTCCCATCCTTATGGGATACGTAGGAACGCCCGGATGTTTGAAACTACGGGTCCAGCCCCCCACCTCTTAGAGATTCCCCCTTCTCTGGGGAATCCTCCGCCTTCAGGTCACCCTCAAGGCGCGTTCCCCGACCCCTTGCAGTGGTCCACCGGTGTCAAGAGTACTCTGGTTTATTGCCAGGAGGGTCAGGATCCGCTTGGTCAGGTTTCCTCCGCTTTTCAGGCTTCGTGCTCCCTTTCATTCGGACCCATCGTCTACGCCCTGGGTGGAGCCCCCGTGAACGGTTCGGACACAATGCCTCAGTGCTCTCCCACCGACTCGGGCCGGTACCCCCAATGGCCTCGGGCAGCAAATCGATATGAATCCTGCGATTGAGCGGTCGATGCTCGTTTGCTGCCTCATTCCACCAACGGTTAGTGAGATGTTGATGCTGCTTTTCCGCCACGGTCGGCAGTACTCTCATATCGTCACGCCGGTGCTCCCGGTCCTCGAGTGAATGGCCGCATGATTCACATTTCCCACCTCCCATTCTGACCAGGCGAAACCTCGGCACTCTCGACACTATCCCTCAGTGCATCTTCGCATATCCAGGGGATATGACCAGATGCGGCGTACTTTGAGGTCTTTATGGTCCGAGCTCTAAGACCTTAAACTAAGATCTCTCCTTATGGTCCGAGCTCTAAGACCTTAAACTAAGATCTCTCCTTATGGTCCGAGATCTAAGACCTTAAACTAAGATCTAACCCTTATGGTCCGAGCTCTACGACCTTAAACTAAGATCTCCCCTAAACGGGATTCTACGTCCTGCATGACGTTAAACTGCACTCTCAGAACTACGTGTGGCTTGATCTCCAGCCTGATGGAGTACGTAGGAACGCCCGGGCATTCCGACTCGGGTCCAGCCTCAGGGATCGTTAAGTCCCGCCCCTCCTCGTCGCCGGCCGTCTGGCCTGACTTCGGGTAGAGTGGTGCAGTTGTGATATTCTCCCCGATTCAGCTCGGGATGCCCCACTGCAATGGTGGGAAGTGACGGTTTCCTCGTCAGAGAGGTGCTGTCTGAGAATTGAGGTGACTCACGGCCAGATTAGTGCATCCGCCTAATACGTTTTCCCCACGGTGGCGCAATTTTGAGAGCGTTGGATTCTGTCCGAACAAATCGTCACTTCGCCCCACGCTTCGCATGCCCTGTTGATCTGGATTTTCCACCCTTGTGTCTGAAGGAACCCCAAAGCGGTATTCATGATGACATGTGGTCCGCCTCCTGCAATATGAATGATGGCCTTTTTCGGTCCGTCTATTGCAGTTGTTATGGTCGATCCACTGTCCGCCTACCGTCTTGGGAATTTCCTGGAAGGCCGACCGTTGTGGATGTCTGGATTCGGGACACGCGATTCACCCTTTCTCATTTCCCTATGTTCGGATAAAATCTCAACGCCCCTAGCATTGTCCCGCTCGTGTGTTGGAACAGGTTGGGGGAATGGTACATTGATTAGGTCTGAGGTCTCCTTTCCTAGGAATGACCTCCCTCTTTTCTCCAGAAATCCAGGCCCAATTATGGATGCCTGATGCTTGGTTAACACTCCCGCAAGACAGTGAATTGTGGTTGAGCATATTAAACCAAAAGATGCAGATAAATATATTGATTCATACAGATGGATCAAAGTAGCGGAAGCAAATGTTTTGGGAATGGCAAAACAAAGCCCTTAGGGATTAGTGTTCTGAATGAGTCTTTCTAATGCCGCTACCCTTTGGCTGGTGGCCTCCAGAGCTGCTTCTCGCTCTCTGCGTGCCCTCTCTTCGTCGGCGGTCGCAGCACGCAGTTCGTCGATTCTGGCCTGTGCACGCTCCCGCTCGACCTGAATTGTGACCATCTGTTGGCCCGCCTCCGTCAGCTGTACCTGGGCGTCAACCAGCTGGGCTGCTAGTTGCTCCACAAGCTCGGTACACGTTGCGACGAAGGCCTCCTTCTCTGCCGCCTGCCCTTCGAGGTGCCGGACTTCCTGCTCCGCCACGAGGAGCGCCCGCGTGCTCTCCGACATGTCCCGACTTCGTGTGACGTCGGCACGCCGGCAGCTCTCGCGCATCTTTTCGGCCATGAAATCACGGACCGTTAGATGGAGGCGTTGAGCATCAGCTCCCCCGGCACACAGGAAGCGCAGCCAGGTTTGAAGTGATCCCATGCGCCCCAGCCACTCCGACGGGTCTCGCTTGAGGAAGCGCTGGATGCACTTCCACCCCCTGTGGCGCGTTATCCGGCTCTCCTCGACCGCCTCCGCGTCCGAGTCGTCCATCTCCTCGGGATCGGCGGGCCGGTAGGCAGGGAAGGCAGCCAGCAGGTCTGCTGCAGGGTCCGCCCCTGGGAGGTCCTCACGAGGGATAGGTTCCCCAACATCCGGGCGACCTTCTTCTCTCTCCCCAGCGGCGCTGACACCCTCGTCAGCCCCCGACCTCTCTCCGATGTCAGCACCGCCGGCGTCTGCAGCCCCCTGATCAGCAGTTGGTGGGGCCGGCTCGGTTTGGGAAGTCTGTTCCGGGGCAGGCGGCATGTCCACCACTGGTCCACTCGTAGATGGCCCGGGTTCGGCAACCCGATGAGCCTCCAGTGTTGAGATCACTGCGCAGGGCATGCCATGGTTAGTCACGGATCGTCAACGGCAAGCACCAGCAGTAAAGTAAGGAGACTTACGGGAGTTCGGAGCGTCATCTTCCGCTACCCCGGTCGCCGCAGGAACAGTTGCAGCAGGGGACCCTTCCACGCTTGTCAGTTCGATGATGGGTGTCTGCCCCCCGCCTTGTCCTGCTGGCGCCCCTCCTACTCCCGCTGAGGATGCCTGACCAACATCCGTGCGCTCCTGAGAAAGATGGAGAAATGGGTTAGAAGCTACATAAGAGAGTGGATGAAGCAGATTGAGTAGGGATAGAAGCGGACCTCTAGGAGCTCAGTGACATCAACGTTGTCAGAGCCGGCCACCTCGCCGCTCTCCCGTGGGCTCCCCTGATGGGATCTTCCCTCGGAGCCTTCATCCTCCCCCATTTCCTCCTCTTCTTCGGAGTCGTTGCTACTGTCGTCTTCTTCCGGCGGCATCTGTTCCGGAGCGGGCTCGAGACCGAGCATCACCTTCACCAGAAGGGATGGCTTCGCGCGCTGACCACGTTGGCGCGCGTACTCGTCCATGGCCGTTAGATACGCATACTGCCGGTTGAAGTCCACCCTGTCGGCAATGTGGAGGCGCCCGACCTCTGGCAGATGGATTCCTTCTCTGAGAATCTTTCGCTAGATGGCGTCGGTCCCCAGTGACTGCCGCAGGGTCATCCAGGCCGACCACAGTGCCGGGAAGACTGCATCGTGGGAGGGTTCGAGCAGACGTCTCACCTGCTTCCCGGGCCGCTCTTCGACGGCCGCATGTGCCCCCTCTCTGGGCGCCGAGGTCGTAGCGGCAGCCTGCGATGTGCCCGCCGCCGAAGTCCCTGCCCGCGCCGGCTCCGCTGCTTGGCGCGCCTCCGTTCTCCCCCGTGTGGCGGCGCCTCGCCTCCTTCCTTGACGCCCGGTCTCCGCATGGGTAACCTCGAGCCGCCGAACTAGCTTCCGCAAAAGCCCCTCAGGGTACGCGATGGCCCAGTGTTCGGCATACTCGGTTGCCAAGCCTGCGTCAACTCCGGTAGGAGGGAGAGTGATGACGTCGCCAGAGCCGAAAGCGGAAAACATCAGCCACATCTGGCGAAGGACGCCAGGGTTCGTCTCCTCCCGGACAGCAGTGAATACCCTCTTCGGCATCCGTTGAAGGCACCCGAACTGCCTGGCGAACCGGGTCGGCACGTAAGGCTCGCAGATCACCTTCCCGTCGATCCGAGCCACGAGCACCCCGCCCCGCATGTTCAGGAAGTATTCATGCTGCTCCAGCGGACCCTGCCCATTGTCGATCATCTGGCCGACGGGAGTGGGGAACGGACTGAAGTTGAAGTTGGCATGATTGCCAATCCGGATCCGCACGCCCTCCTCACTTAGGGTCATCGGAGCGACCCCCGCGATGTTCAGCAGGGAGGGTCGCAGGCCGTTGCCCGGAGGAATGATGGCGTTCGGAAACGTGTACCCACCGAGGTGAGCAGCCACCCAGCCGTGGAAGAACTGAAAGGGCCCACAGATCCTTCGTGGCGACCCCCCTCGTGAGATGCGTCCCAGGATGGCATACAGCCTCGCCAGCACTGGGACCCTGAGGTTGTATCTCTTGTTGGCGGCCATAGCGCCCGCCACCGCCAGTGTCGTCGGGCGAACGCCCATTCTCGCGTCCCGCACTGGCAGGAGCCACCCACTCAGAAAGGCGGCCAGGAACGCCGCGTACCGGACATTTGGGTCCCGGGCCTCGATGACGCGGTACCCCCATGAGCGGTAGTCACCCGTCTCCAGGACCCGCCAGTACGACCCGTTCCGGCTCCTCTGAGCTGCGGTCGGGCACCGCTTCCCCCTGCCTGGCATCATGACCGCCGGGTCATGCTCCAAGAACTGGCCAAACCATTCCTTGTAGGCTATGTCCTTCTGGAAGTCTTTGATCCCGAGCCGCTGCGTAGCCAGGTCAAGCAGATTCCAGGTCAGGATGGGAGTCCGTGACCTGTCCTCCCAGATGTTCTTCGGTGGCAGGAACTCATCCTATTGGTAGCCCTCCAGCGGGATACCTCCGATGCAGTGGATGTCCCAGAGACCGATGCCGACCTCCCCATGGTGAAGATGGAAGGTGTTGGTATCCGGAGACCATCGGGTGAACAGCTCCGGCCCGAGCTCGGACTGCTGGTAGAAGTGGAACTGCGACGTCCACACCGCCTCGAACAGGCCGATGTACCGCAGCTCCTCTGCGAAGTGATCACAAGTGTGGCGTACCCAGAGCGCCCAGGCCCACTCACTGGTGAAGTTGCCCCCAGACCGCAAGTCCCAGTCCTTCAGCCAGCCCTTGGTGTCGTCCGTGACGCTCTGGCGATATATGCTCGAGTAGAGGGCTGGAGAATTCTCCGCAGTAGGCTCACCCCCATCAATGGTTCGCGTCCTCGGGTTCAGGACATAGACATCCAAGTGTCTGGTCTCCCTGGCAGGATGCCCATTGTTGGTGATGTTATAGCGGAGAAGCTCGTCCTCCCGGGTCACCCAGGTCCGCGGCGCATCAATCTCGAACCCTGGCACCAGGACCTCATCTAGGATGCCGAAGTTCCAGAGCGGCAGGTTGTCCGACAGTGGATATGTCTTCTGGGCCGGCGTCAGTAAGTCGAACAAGGATTGATTGTTGGAAACAATCTCCTTGGCTCCGTAAACCTCCTCGTTCGTCGCCATCTCAGCCCTGCGAGTGGCGGCATCCCCCTCATTTCCTCTGTGCGCGGCCATCTCAGAAGTTTCGGGAGTCGTGCGGGTTAAGGGATGAAGTGTGCGGAATCGGACGAGGCTGGTGGAAAAGTTTGAGAGTCGGCGCGCAATCCTAGCGGACGGCACGCAATCGGGAAGTCATTCGCGTAAAACCCCAGGTATTCGCGCAAAGACAGAGCGAAATCCGGACGGTTTTGCGCGACGAGCGGGCGAATTCCGCGCCGGAAAAGGCAATTTCGCGCACGAGAGCAGAGATGCTTATCGCGCGGAAGGCCAATGTACGGCACGGAGGGACCCAGTGCCCCTATTTATAGGCGAGGCCGGGGTCCGCACTGCGCGGAAAGCGCTTTGCGCGACCGCAGCGGAGAATTTCGCGACCGGCGCCCCTTTTTGCGCGCCTAAGTCCCGCGCCGCCCAGGACTTCGGCATTCCGGCGTCTCCCTCGGAACCCGATCGTTGCGACCTCTCGCCGACCAGATTCCGAGGGGGGGCTTTTGTAGACGCCGGAAAAGTCCGTTGTTCCCAAACGAAGCTCCGGATGCGGAAAGCGAGGTCATATTTGGAGTCGGAAGAATGTTTCGGAGGGCCCGGAGGCCTTGCGCGGAATTTCAGAGGTCTGCGCGCAAAGATGATGATCCGCGCGCAAAACCCCCGGGATGCGCGCAACTCCCTTGCGCGCCGTGCCCGATTCCGCGCCCGGGGTTGCATATAAATACTAGGCGACCCCCAACGTTTCAAAGGTTGCTGGAAGTCGAACGGTCTCCCGCGCGCGCAATTCAACCCCTTCCGCGCGCAATGCCGCTCTTCAGGTAACCTCCTTTCTTTCGCGCAATAGATCCTTGGGGTCCGCCTTCGCGCGCAATCCCCTTGGCTCATTTCCTTTGAATCAATTTCAACCCGAAGGCCTTTGCGCGCAAAAGAAGCCTCTTGCGCGCAATTGCCCCCGGGTGCGCGCAATCCAACCCGATTGCGCGCACCCCCCCATCTTCAAAGTGGCCATTCGTTAGAGAATGAGCCGTTGCCCCCACGCGCTACCCGAAGCCCGGTGCGCGCAATCCCAATCATCCGCGCGCGAAGCGCTGGCCCAATTACGCGCCAGCCCGCCATTTTGCGCGCCGACCCGCGGTTTTGCGCGCAAAGCTCCTCTTTTGCGCGCAATCCGCCAGGGTCGCCTCCCTTGACCCCCTTTGGGTACCCGCCTGCGTGGCGCCCGATGGTCTTCATCGCAGGTGCCCGCGTTGTGCGTCGTCTTTCCGTGCGGCCCCCCCTAGGCTCGCGCAAAGTGACACGGACCTACCAGCGGATTTATCGTCCAGCATGACGCTAAACTGCACTACATCCGAGCTACAAGACGTTAAACTGTTCAGCATTCGTCCTGCATGACGCTAAACTGCACCACGTCCTGCACGACGTTAAACTGTATACGTCCAGGCTGCACGACGTTAAACTACCTAGCCCCCATCGTCCGCGCTGCAAGACGTTAAACTGCCAAGTGTTTCGTCCTCAACACACGACGTTAAACTGTACTTCGTCCGGCAAGACGTTAAACCGTCCGCTTCGTCCTCAACACACGACGTTAAACTGTACTTCGTCCGGCAAGACGTTAAACCGTCCGCTTCGTCCTCAACACATGACGTTAAACTGTACTTCGTCTGGCAAGACGCTAAACCGTCCGCTTCGTCCGATCCCGTGCTCTGCACGCAGGGTCTCCCCCCGGTTTGGACGTGGCCCCCACCCGCTCGTCTCTGCAGGGATGTCGGGATTGTCCTACTTTTGGGACGATTTAATGGGAGTGGCTTTTCCCTACGGGGGCAGGGTATTACAAACCCCTAGTTTCTCGTGGGAGGCTGCACATGTGTATCTCCATTGCGCCTCCCCACTACCGAAGCCAGTAGAGGGTGTGACTGGGATCGAGGTGTCTCCTACTTTCGGTCCAAGTCCCTTCCAACTGAGTTTTGTCGCATCCGGGCTGCCTCAAGTGCGTAAGTCCTGACAGAATGAACTACGTGGACTTTGATCCCTGTCTTCTATACAGGGTACGTAGGAAGCCTCCCTGAGGTCCAAGCCCACCACCTGGTCGTCCCGGTCGTATTTACGTCGGTTCGTCCATCAGTGGACCCCTCCAGGGTTCACGCTTGCGTCGATTCACCTATGAATCCGCCCCTGTGGGAGACTGCCCGTGTGTATCTCCACTGTGCCTCCCCACAGCCCCTTTTCCCATTTCTCCTTTTATCGTCCAGCATGACGTGAAACTGTGATCCACCCGGCCGTTCCACCCCCCTCTGTGCGAGGTGGTCCGGTTCAATCCTCCGCCCGGCGGCCTAGACCTCTTCGTGAGTCGGCTTGCCGACGTCCAGCCTGACGTTAAATTGTATACCCGAACTACGTTGACTTTGATCCGTGCTAACGCGCGGTACGTAGGAAGCCTCTACGGGGTCCAAGCTCTTCACTCCATCATCCATCCTGATCCTTACCCGGGCCGCCACATCCCGGTGGGGTCATGCCACTTCACTCCACTCCACGTTACTTGGGAAGCCGCCCATGTGCTGGCCCCAGCGTCGGAGGTTCCCCGCAAGGGGTTCTGTCATCCGATCCACTTTTCGTGTTGATCGGTCCGATGCCGTCCCCGCTGGACGTTAAACTCGCGGCATACCCCGTGTTAAACATGGGAAGCTGAGGAAAACCTCAGGTGACACAGTTCCCCGCACCTAGTACGGGATGCCTCAGGCCATCATGCCTTCGAGAAGCCCTATTAGGGACGGAAGACAGACGTGCAGAGCCGCAGTGCTACGACACGCCCCCAGCACCCAGAGCCACCCGGCCTTCTCACCGCAGGTTGCTGCCCCGCCCAGACTCCTTGGAGCGTCCGGGCGGAAGCAGCGTAATTAACCGGTGTCCATGAAGATATGGCGCCGGGAACGAGATTCACGAAGATTCTTAAGTCTATGAGGGAGACACGGATTAGGCGACGAGTTCCGAGGAGACATCCAAGGAAGGAGGAGCCGACATCCCATCATCCCGGTTTCGATCAAGGAGCAGACGCCCCTGAATAAGGGACGAATGCCGCCCGCCCTTGGAAAGCGGGACTGCGGGACCACAAGCCGCGCGCCCATCCCCTCGGGTTGACGGGTGCACGCGCGAACGCGTCCTGGCGGAACAGCGTAACCCGACGCACATCCGCACCGAAACAATCATTATGATTTCATTCCATTAAATACGAAATAGAAATGAAAGTAGCGTTCATGCGTACGTACGGCTTACCGTCTCCATGAACGGTGCATTTCATTTCTTACCTCTAAATGTTACGTGACATTATGAATGAATGTATATACTGTATATATATGATATATATGATATCTACATCATGAATATAATTCTGGATATAATGGATATTTCACCACATGAACAACTTGTAATTATAAGAAGTTTATTTTTGACTCAAGTACCAAAGATCGACAAAACGACCGTTATTAACTTAAATAATTAAATAATGTTCATAACATGGTAATAAGGGATATAAAAGGAATAATGAACATGAAAAAGGTTCTTAAGTAAATATAAATTAACTCTAGTTTATTATTCAGGAGGTTAAAGAATGGTCGAGTCAGGACAGGACGCAAGGTAAGGGAACTTCTTAACCCAACTTCCATTCTTTGGGTTAATCTTCTACTTTCAAATTATGTCATGATATTATTATGTCCTATTTTGTATTTTTACTTTCTTTATGCGTACCTATAGTGAATACACATAATAGATCTATTTTATTTTAAAAATGATTTTTTTAAGGACTTCGTCTCAATCCCCTTTCATTGAGGCTTATTTGGTTTTATACACAACTTTTTTTTATACAGTGTATAAACCCCTTTGACTTTTACGTTTATTCAAAAAGAATCTTTTTTATACAAAGCGTTTTGATAAACGACAAAAGGGAATGTTTTTCTTTCCGTACTTATGCGACGACAACGACTTCTCCACCGCCGTGACCATTATTTGAGTCTCGGCTTCCTCTACAAGCCATCATTTTTTTAATGAAAAATAAATACAAAGTTTTAATTTTCTTTTATTTTGGTATTGAAAATGGTTTTGAAAGCATTTTTATTATATCAATGTGTTGTATTGATATCTTGTGATTGAAATGTGGAAATGTTATGTTTCCTTTGTGCTTGTTTTGTGTGATACGATTATGTTATGGTTTATGATATGTTTAAACCTATTCATATGAGGAATGTATTGGACTTAATAAGTGACGGGTGGAGCCCGCTATAGCTCCTCAATGCATCGGTAGGTCTCATGAGACAAATAGATGTGGAATTGGCCGAGGCCCTTTCCCAATTTGATTTATGGTTTTGGCTGAGGCCTTAATCATTTTAGACGTCTTGGCCGAGGCGTTGACAAAATGTTTCAGAATGTCCGACATTATACATTCCCTCATTATGAAAGTGGTTATTGATATTTCATGTGATTATTCAACCAGTAGAATATCCATGTGAAGAAGTTAATGGCATTATCTCATTTTACTTTTGCCATATTTTGTTGATGTTCAAGTTTAAAAGGCTTTTGTTTTAGTTATACATTGTCTTAAATTTTTATGTTTATTTATGAAAGCTTCCGCAATATTGTTATCCTTACTGAGCATCTGAGCTCACCCCTTTCAATGTTTTAACATTTTCCAGGATGTGAAGAAGTATTTTATGAATAACCTGCATGGATTGTGAGAAGTGGATATGAGTGTGGACTATGGAGACTTTGTTATTGTAGTTTTTTAATTTATGATATAATGTAACGTTTATGAATGTATCTAGTGTTTCCAAGGCTACTAAACTAATCGGTCTATCGAGACTTGATCTTTTGTAATCATGCCAATGTTACGAAGTAATGCACCAACTCTGGGTAGCTGGGGTCGGGGCGTTACATTTAAAGTCATGTTTACCCCTCTTTTAATTTTACTTTTTTTATGGAAGGAATATTTCTTTTGTTTACCATACGTGGTACTTTTTGACTTTTCTGTTACAAGTACAAGGAGAATGTTTTTTTAACTTATACGGCATGAACAGATTTTTACAGTTTCATAATTCCTTATTTTCATGAAGCTTACTCTACAATATTTAATGATTATTTTCAACAAAAATCCTTTCCTGTTAAAATTTCATGGAGTTTTTTGAAAAGAAAATTATTTTGAAGAATAAAGGATATTTTCCTCAAGAATTCATTTCAATTGTTTTATCAATTCCATTTTCCATCTATGATGAAATTATTTCATATGTGTATGTTTCAACTATAATTTCTCTATTATTTACATGGATTGATTTTTATTATGATGAAACGATATCCATTTGAATTATATGTATTATGTTATGATGGGATGATGTTTATGAAACCCATTTTATTCATTGGGTTATGATGAATTATTTATGTTTATGTTTTGGAACACGTATTAATAATTTCATTATGAGATGGGTGGGACCTATATCTCCCTATAATGCATTGGGTAAAGATTTATATCTCATTAGATAGACATGGCTGGAATAGAAAGTTAATCTGGTTCAGTGATACTGGACTGGAATGAGGAGTGAATTCGATTCAGTAAGGGACTTTGTCCCCTATGATGCTCTTGGCAGCAATGCCTTGGATACTATGGAAATAATAACATGTGCTTAATGGTTGCCACAATTACATATTTTATTCCCATTCCATTTTATCATGATTAATGTTCCTTTATGATCTATTCTTTACGTACTTTCATGATTTATTTCACCACTCAAGATTTTGATGTTTAAACATTATGTTAATGTTTTTAAGTTCAAATGTATATGGTTTGTTTTACTTTTTCCATGGTTACCCTTACTGAGCATTTTAGCTCACCCTTTATATGATTTATTTTCTCGGGGATATAAAGAAATGTTTTTGGTAAGATATCAAAATGGGAAGATCTTTATAGGAGATATTGAAGATCTTTCACTATGATTAGATGATTATGTTCCGAGTTTTCAAATACACTAAACTATTACGTTCCTTCAGTGTTGGTTTTTGTTATGTATTAAGTATTTCTAAAAAGTAATCTAATGTCCATGTATGTCAAGATTAGGTCTCTTCAGCTAGCCTTACCCTCAGAGTAATTGATATTGAGAGTCTGAGCTATCCTGTAGTGGTGGACCAGTATGCTGATGTCTTTCCCGATGACGTTCCAGGACTACCTCCACGTAGAGAGGTAGACTTTTACATCAACTTGTACGCTAGGATGACACTGATATCTACACCAGAATATCGTATGGATCCTACGGTGCTTCGTGAGTTACAGGTATAGTTGGAGGACTTGTAGATAAAGGGGTTCACAATGCCCAATTTTTCTCCACTGGTAGCCCCAATTTTGTTCCCCAAGAAAGAAGATGTGAGTTTAAGACTCTGTGTGGACTATCGAAACTGAACCAGGTGACCATTAAGAACATGTATCCACTTCCAAGTACCAATTATGTTTTCAACTAGATAAAGGGAGATCATTGTTTTTCAAAGATAGATCTCAGATCGGGCTATCATTAGCACGTGATACGTGATGAGGATGTGTAGAAGACGACCTATAGGTGTCTGTATGGCTACTATGAGTTCTTGGTTATGTCGTTCGGCATGACCAATTCCCCAGTAGTGTTCAAGGGACTTGTGAAAAAGATATTTCTGCAATACCTTGATCATTTTGTGGTGGTGTTCATCGATGATATCATGATATACTCAGCGATGGAGGAGGAGCATCCCTATCATCTACAGATAGTTCCAGATACACTCCAAGAATACCGAATTTATAGTAACCTCTCAAAGTGCCATTTCTAGATACGAGAGGTGCACTTTTAGGGACATGTCATCTTGGAGGTTGGAGTTGTTGTGGATCCAATGAATATAGAGGTTGTTCTTGCTTGGGATCCACCTAAGAGTGTGACTGATGTACAGAGTTTCCTAGGGTTGGCTGGATACTACAACAGATCCGTGCCTGACTTTTCCAGAGCTACGGCACCCATTCCAGCATTGAAAAAGGAGGGGAAGACCATCGTGTGGATGGAGAAATGCCAGTAGATTTTTTATGAGCTAAGGCAAGGACTGATGAGTGCCCCCATCTTGAGGGAACCAGAAGAGGGTGTTGGGTATATAGTCTATTGTGAAACATTAGGGACCGGACTGGGGTATGTCTTAATGCAAGAGTGAGTAGTGATGTCATATGGCTTGCAAAAACTGAGACAACATGATCATAACTACGTTACCCATGACATGGAGTTAGTAGCAGTGGTCATCACTTTGAAGATGTGGGCACATTACTTTATGGGTGAATATTTTACAGTCTACTATGATCACATGAGTCTAAGGTATATCTTCTCTTAGAAGAACATGAACCTGAGATAGTGGTGATGGCTAGAGTTCCTCTAGGACTATTAATTTGAGATATTCCATACTCATGGAAAGTTAAACATTGAAGTAGATACATGTGTAAGAGGTATGATCTACCATAGTTGAGTGAGGTGACGGAGAAACTGGCCATGTAGTAGATATCCTTCATAGATAGAGATGAAGTATCTTACCTCCAATAAATGACAGTCACTCCCCCAACCCTTCAGCTAGTCAGGGAGGTGCTACTTGGGGACTTTAATTGTGAGGCTTGACATACTTAGATATCCTTAGGACATACACCTAATGAATTTTCTGATGGTGGGAAGCACGTCATCCTATTCAGAGGATGTACCATGGTACCGGTGGAGTTACGGGAGCAGGTGTTGAGGAAGTTCCTTACATCCCCTCTGGAAGTACATCTTGGTGTTGAGAATATGTACCAGGACCTCCAGCATCAACAATTGTGGCCCAAGATGAAGAAGGTAGTGGAACTGTTTGTTTCACGATGCCTCAATTGCACATAAGTGAAGTCTGACCATCAGGTTCCAGCAGGCTTAGCTCAGCCACTAGAGGTGCCAGAGTGGAAGTGAGATGGGATCTTCATGGAAATTGTGACAGGTCATCCATGTACATCAACGGCACATGATTCTATCTAGGTGAATGTTGACAGACTCACCTAGTCGGCCCACATCCTAACTATCTGAGAGAAGGGATCAATAGAGGGATTGGGGGGCCTCTATGTGCCGAAGATTGTGAAAATTCATGGGGTTCCATTGATGATCATCTCTGATAGGGACACATGTTTTATATCTCTATTGTGGAATGGATTGTAGGAGCGTTCGGGAATCAGCTACGTTTGAGCACCACCTTTCATCCTTAGATGGATCGTCACACTGAGTGGAACATTCAGACGCTGGAGGACATGCTTCCTTTATGCATCCAAGATTTTCCCCTAGTTGGGAGGATCAATTTCCCTTGGTGTATTTTTCTTACAACCACATTTATCACTCCAACATTGGTATGTAATTATTCGAGGCCCTATACGGTCATCATTTCAGATCACCACTATGCTGGGCAGACCCAGGGGAGTCATTAGTTATGGGTCTAGAGATGGTATGGGCTACCACTGAGAAGGTGTAGATCATCCAGGAGCAGATGAAGACTGCACAGAGTAGACATAAGTCATATGTCAATAGGAGATGAATACATTTGGAGTTCTAGGAGGGGGGGTGACATATTCCTGCAAGTCTCCCCTTGGCGTGGACTATAGGGATTTGGATGAGGTGACAAGTTATCACATAGGTTTATCATTCCTATTTTGATACATTGGTGGATAGGCAATGTGGCATGCCACTTGGAACTTCCACCATAGTTGGAGAGTGTGGAAGACGTCTTCCACGTATCCCAGCTGCGGAGATATGTGCATGACCCATATCACATCATCTACCCTAGATAGATAGACTTGGACAATGGGGTTAAATTTATGGAGGTTCTAAAAGAGATTGAGGATTGATGTGAGTGAGTCCTTTGTTTGTGGTCGATACCTCTGGTGCGTTTTCGCCGGTAGCATGGGAACCTCCAAGAGAGGACATGGGAGCAGGAGGCTCAAGTCTGTGCTTAGTACCACCATTTTTTTTCATAGACTATGTTCTATCTTTTGGGGATGAAAGCCCTAAGGTGGGGAGAATGTAAAGACCCAGATTTTCCATTTAATTTTTTTATTATATGTAATTATTAAAAGTCTGTAAAAATTGATGGCGCCTGATTCCGAGACCCAGAGTTCCCAGAATAAAATTCTGAACATTTTTAAGGTACATTCAGTAAAACCGTGAGCGGAATTTTCTATCTTTTTAACTGTTGCTCGGATTAGAAATCTGAGGGAACCATTGAATCCATAGCATTGGGATTTTCTTAAGAGAGCCTTTACTTTGACCACAGTAGGTCCAGAGAAAAAGTTATGTTTTGTAAATTTTTAAAAAGAAGTGAAATAAAATTATTTTATTATTTCATTTCATTTCTTCTACTGGACAAGAAAAGGGGTGGGGCCAATGATGTGTCAAGACAATAAATGGCTTGACCTTCCGGGAGAATAAGGAAGGTTCCTAATTTTTGAGACCCCATTAATTTCCCACGACGTTACTTACCCTCCCCCTCTCCTATATATATGGATCTTGGGGAGGGTTATTAACACAACTTCAACAAGCAACAAAGTGATGAAAGAGCATCGTGACACAGGAACCTTAGAGGAAAGAGCTGATCCCAATGGGAGGTGGAAGGTGATACTAAACCATGAACTGGAGGACGATGTATGAGAAACATCATTGGGAAAATGTTGCAGGTTTGAAGAACACAACCCATCTTTAAGCACAGATGTTATCCAATAGGTTATGAGGTTGGTTTTTTTCTTGTTTTGAATTCAGGTGAATTTATTGAACCCACCCTTTATCCTCCCCTGTGTTAAAAAACTTAATGCGGACAGCACGGGCCCAACGAACACGGCCCGAACCCCCCACCACTTTTATAATTTTATGATCTCCATGGAGGACCGACATCACGACAATACCAACAAGCTCTATTGGGGATAGAACATCGACACACGCACCAAGATGAGGCCATGACACAATGTCGCGATGGTCATCAGAGTGGTTGGCATCAACAGAGCACAGAACAGGGGCGGTGCACCGTTGCGTGCTACTGATGAACAAAGGGGGACGCTGCTCATCAACTATGGCAACCAGAGGAAAGTTTTCGGAACACCGGCTGACCATGGGTGGAGGATTGGCGTGCCGTTGGAGAAGTCGGACGGCATGCCGACCGACAACGACAATGTTAGCAGCACCCGCTCTAGCGGGTCCCATGTGCCACCTCGTGGTGCCCTACCAGGCCACCGCTGTGAAGAAGACCGAACATGCTTCAGAAATTTGGTAAAACTAGGGGTCTCTCCCTCAGAGGCGGCTAGGGAAGACCCCCTTGTAGGTTGCACATCATGCAGCCAGATTTCCACCCTAGCGGGATGCCCCTTGCTGGTTGCAGCCCCACCGGGGCACCCTCTACGGGTCAGGCCTCCTTTGCAGGCCTCCCCTTTTGTAGGCAACCCCCTTGTGGTTCTTTCCAGACCTCAACCCAGCGGTCCATGTCCGCCATGGGCCCCCCCCAAACCGGGTCGGGTCGGGTCAGTACGATATGGTCAGACCGGACCCCATCAGTCCCAAAAAAACATAAAAGACCATAAATTGGGAACCGAGTGTCCATTTGATGAACCCTTTGCAATTTTGGGACCTTGGATTGAGATGATCCTTTTTGAAATACTCCACATGAGTTTTGGAGATAGTTGGAGTATGACCAGGTTGGATCGAACCCAAATCATACCAAGACCCTAGAGCGAAAATGCTTATAACTCATAGACTGAGCGTCTAATTGACGCGCCATATATCGAATTGGAACCCTTACATCATAAAGGTCATTTGGGTTACTCCTTTTTGGAGTTTAGTGAAGGTTGAGGTACGAACGATATCTCGATGGCAGATTCTATGGAACTCGAGCGTACGAGGTATGAGGAATATAGTGGCTGACAGTGAGGCTAAGGTTGGAGATAGATCATATGGAGATTTGTAACATGTGATTCTGTGTGGGTCAGCACCTAGCGGTCCTGTGTGGATCAGCACCTCACGACCCAACAAGGACCATCCTTAGTGCGGCTCGTCATGATTTAGTGATATACTGATCCTGGGTGGATTAGATCATGTGTGGGTCAGACTCCATATGGTCAGAAGTAGTGCCTCTTGATAGAATATGATGATCTAGCTTCACGACTAATCATCTGTAATTCTACACTTTACTGAAAACCTGGTTTGAGCTAAGACTCTTCTTGAGCTGTGTTTATTTCTTTTTGCTTTGTGACTAAGATCATGCTTTGTGGTTTTCCTTTTGTGGAATTCTAAAGGACCATCAAGGGTCTCGGGGTCTCTAATGGGTATTGTTATACTCATCCATGCACGAGCTTCGCCTGCACCTTGTTGTGTCTTCTGGAAATGATGACCAACTAGGTTGAGGTTTGAGGGAGCCAGGACTAGGCGGTATGCAGAGAAGACAGGTGGACGTGGACTACTGAGGAGGAAATTTTTACCTACCCTTCAAGTAGCATTCTCAAAGGAAGACCCAGTAGCAGTTTCCCCTTTTTCAGTTGTATTGTTCCTTTCAGTTGTGCTTGTACGTTTACAGTTGGACTTTATTCTGGTACCCTTTACTTCCAACACTCTTTTTACTATAGTACTTTACTTCACAATTACTTCTTGTTTCCATATAATTTGTGTGTTTTCATAGGTTTAAAGGAAATGACTTCCAATTATAGGGATACTCCTTTCCGATGCTAGTCTCCAGCCCCTATTCTATAGAAGGCGGGCATGGGGTAGTCACAGCACGGGCCCTGTGAGACATGTAATGATAGTCATATTGACCTAGTAGGGTAACTGCACCTTCCCTACATGAGGACCGAGTCATCATCCTCAAAACCAATTCCTCAATGTATTCCCACATAACAACCTATCATAATGATATATATATATATATATATATAATTATTACCAAATTAATAGGCCTCATTTTTTTTGTAAAAACATACACTAGCCGGCCTATATGATTTAGATCCTACATGCAAAATATGATGCATGAGTTGCCTCTTTCCTTTACCGTGAAAGTGTAAAAATCTATCATTGGTCTCTTACAAATGTCCAGTATACAGATGTCCATAATAAATCATAACACCAAAAAACAAGTACATTTATCTAGGATAAAATCATATACAACCATAATGTAATAGATTATAATATCAATCCCATACCCATAGTAACCAGGACTTCTTATCTAAACCAAATTTAACGATGTACTAGTCTGATATCCATAACAGTTTCTGACACATTCTAAATACACCTATCTACTATATCCCATACAGTAAAGAAATGAATAGAATATATCTGACACCAGTTCGTAACTTCCTAATCAAAATTCAATTAAAATGTAACCCTAATCCAATGGTTTATTATTCCTTATGTGCACCTCCACATACTCCAGAGGATGCCAAATAGCAATGAGGTCCAATGGTGAGATAGTGAGGAGAATATTCCCTCATATCAATGTAGGAAAAAAAATAAAAATAGCTACGTATCATACAAAACCATAAACAAACAGATTGTGGAAGCAACAAATAAACTAAAATAAAACATGCTTAAATAATAAATGATTTTTAAAAAAAATTATAAATAACTACGCCACACATACCACATTGTTCACCAACTAGGCCAAAAATAAAAATTTAAAAATATAAAATAATATAAAATAAATATATAGGTCTCTACTACTATCTCTTATCCATACCATGTACTCGGTCTCCAGAGAATATCGAACTACCCCATCCCGATAAGTATTACACAGTCAAGCATCTTTTCTCAAAGATACAACTATTTTCCTCAACCCTATCCACCATGCAACTACTCTCAACCCAAAAAAGAAGACATATGGTATGCATGTACATTGAGGTTCACATAGAGGGGTGGTAAATAACCTGATAATTTCACCCCTTATGATGGACCAATGAAATATGGTCCTATAAGTGTATTTAAAAACAATGTGCTCACCATAGCAGAGACAAGACTAAAAGGATAAGGAAAATAAATAAATGGGAAACCATAGTAGAACCCCAGGTTCGTAATCCTAATAAATTGGTAAAGTACCACTATTTATGTCCATATCTATATACATATACATTTATAGTCCCATGCTAATACATATATACATAAATATTAATATTCACATGTAAATTGAATGAAATAACATAAAACCAAAATATTAGACGATCCTTGGGTCCAAAATCCATATACCATGGACATCTTATCCAATGGAATTGAGCTACATGTAGTAAAACTAATGTTGTGCATAATTCTGTTGATCTTTAGGTTCTTAATCCCAATCATCATATTCTTTATTCATCCAATACTGGAAATATCTCTATACAATCTACCTCACCATAGGGGGATACTCATCATTCACCTGGGATCCCCCAAACATGCCTCCAATAACTATAAAGAAGGATTATAGTGATGTTTATATAGACATTATATAAGTGTTCACTAAGCTAGTCATCATACTTCTCATTCT
Source organism: Viscum album (assembly GCA_963277665.1). Taxonomy (NCBI): domain Eukaryota; kingdom Viridiplantae; phylum Streptophyta; class Magnoliopsida; order Santalales; family Viscaceae; genus Viscum; species Viscum album. The sequence goes on from OY728157.1 coordinate 697,093,328, forward strand.
ATAAAAATCCATTCCAATGTCTACGCCCTAGGTCTTGGTCTGTAGGTCATCAGAGCATTGCAACACGGATGAACCCTACTAGTCTGACCCATATGAAATCTATAGGAGATCTCACCAGTGACCACCCCTCGAGATACAAATGTAAATTTCAATCACATGTGTGATATGCCATGCTAAACCACCAAGATAAGAAAAAGGGCTCACAAGCATGATACTAGATTTCATTTCTAGAAATCCTCATCATGTGAAAAAGTAAGGAGAGCATAGTCGTACGGCATAATCCTTAGCTTTAAGAGAGTGTAATTAATCTCCATAGACAACAATTAAAGGTGATTGTAATCATCCTACAACATCCCTGAGTATATGAGAGCATATTAATACACATATAACCTAGGAAATAAGGTTCAGATAATCATCCTCAATACTTGGGACATTATAATTTTACACCAATATAATTTCAAGGGACACATTTATCGTATATCATAATAGTTGGATTATGAACCAGATTCCATGAAACACATCTATAAATCCCAAAAAGGTAATAATAAAATACATACAAACTCATCACCCCAATCCAATGTAGTTCCTCTAGGTATACAACCAAATTTTAGATTTATCATTGACTGGATTCTAGATTATAGGAAGAATGTATGTGCATTCCCAAGAGAAAGTAACACAACTCACATTAGTCACTAAAGAAACCAACAAAGAATTTCCTATAGTAATCATCCCATCTCCAACAATAAACATGTAAAATACTAAATAATTATTGAGGGTGGCTGATTTCCTAAACCAAACACTACTTCCACAACCCCATGGGAATTCAAGTTTAGTAGGAGTTCTGAGGTGACACCCTCTACCATCGCTACCCATACTCGATGATGTTGGTCAGGGTTGGTCAAATAATGGGAACCCAATAGGTCCCTTTAGTATAACACTGAGAGGCATCCTACAAGGAATACATGGAATAGAACATATGAAAATGTGTCCTAAAGTGAACCCTCACCAATCAATTATGAATGTAGTGGAATCATATATGGGATCCTATGAATGACCACATAGGTAAAGGGATCCTAAAAGGGATTCCCTAGGTCAAAACATAAGAAAAGAAATGACTTGGGTAATCCTTGGTAATATAAAGATGATATAGGAATACTAAATGGGATCACCTAGGTTGAAACATAAGTAGTTTAATCCTCCAAAGTATCCTTAGAACATCATGTCTCACGACATCCTGGGTTAGAAGGGTACATCTCGCAAGGGAGACATACTCAATGAAAAGATTAGAAAGAAACAACCAAGAGTGAAGGAACATAGACCATCATAGATCAGGGTCTCTATCTAGGATGCTCTGAATACTCAACTGATCATTATCATATTAATTCATTCTTAGGAAATGATTAATTCAATTATTTTAAGAAGAACCTCTACATTAAGAAAAGGCTGAAACCCCACCTCGGTGTCCATAAAACATCCATAGGTCCTACCATCATGATTTGTGGGAAAAGAAACTCCAAATGGATACTCATGGGTCCAATTCCGAATCCTAGGTGAAAAAAATGAAAAACCCAAAAAATTATTGTAAGGGGTAGTATATTTCATGTCTCCTGGAGTACACACCGTGTACTCTTGAGTTCCCATCTAGTCATGTACTCTTGTAAAAAATGCCATGTAAACACAAAATATACATTGTCTGTAAGATGGGTACATGATGTGTATAATATACAAGGTACCTACCATTGTCCCCCAAAGATAGAGGCCCTAAAATTTTCCTGGTTGTGTACTTCTACATGACGTGCAACCCACACGGTGTCTGGTCGTGTACTCTACCCAGCCATATACCCCTATATGGGTAGCTTGGTTGGGAATTCGGCTACACAGTCGAGTCCCAGTACACGGTATTTACATCATAGTACATAGGGTGTACATTCTAAAAAATATTATTCTCAAATAGGAGGAACACATGATATATCACTCTGAACCACACACTATGTTGATGGGTTTTCAAAAATGAAAATCCCTCACATCACCCCAAAACACCTATTTTCTCCCAAAAATTAGTAGATCAGGAAACAAGGTATCATAAGAATGAAAAATAGGGCTTTAGAACATAAATATATTTAAAATATGAGGATTTACAGTGAAAAATAAAAATTTATTACTTTGGGGTGGAAATTGCCAATGCTTTGCCCATTTTTGTTGTCCACGATTGTCGTACATTGATCCAGCACGTCAAGAACTATGTGATAATACCTCCCTATATTTATTTCTCTCTCCATATCCCATATCTCTCATTCATGTGGTGAAAGAGTGTCCTCCTGGAGGGTACATGAGATTCTAAAATAGGAATATAAAAAGAAAAATAGATAAATAAAAGAAACGGTAAAGGGTCCATTATCGACCGAACTGAGTTTATACTCCACATAAGAAATACACCACATTCCAGAATCAATTTAAGAGATGTAATATCAATCCAAATCTCTCTTGAAAGTATATGGCTAAATGAAACTACAAAAATAATTTAATATTTATTTAATTAAATATAAATTATTAATTATTTAAAAAAAAATTGAATGTCTCAGATTTCCAAGAAACTCTTATCCTAGGGTAAAAACGCTATTCTAGGACCAACGAGGTGGTTCAAAAATTATCTGATATCAAATTCTAGTTAAAAAACAATTTTACCCTATATAAGAATTTGAAAGGATAAATTCAAATTCATTCTCAAATTAAACTCCATAAAAACGTTGTTCCTAACATACCACTATGGTTACTCACCATTATAATTTTATCTTTTCCCCATGATAATAATATATTTTTTACTTTTTTTACTATTCATCATGGCCAAAAAATTACTTGTCCATATTACCTAATTTTATTTATTACTATTCAAAATATTGAATCCATTATATCAAATTAAAATCGCATAATTTGGATAATTCAATTTAAAACTAACCATACAAAACTTGTTGAAAAATAGTTTCTTCATGAAATGTATTTTTCAACCAATAGTTGATCTCATATTAACTCTACAGTAAGTCATCATGATATAAATTTCAATATTTATAAACTGATTTTTAACCAGTTAATTTAATTTATGTGTTATCTTATTAGGGATTATTTTAATTAATCAAAAAGATAAACATTAATCATATGATTATTTTTCAGAAAATGATGTTTTAATCAAAATAATAAACTTATACCAAAATCATGAAAAATGATGATTAAAAAGAAATATATTATATTATTTAAAAAACAGTTCATATACCACATTAAGATCAAATCCAATATATAGTTAACCATTTAAATAACTTTATTTAATGAAAATAAATGATAGTATTTTAAAAAATAGCAATTTTTATTATTTACTAAAAATACAACCATCTTAAAAAAATACCATAATTTCACTATAAGTAAAGTTTTATATGATAATTTAAAAAATTAATTTAATATCTTCAAATAAAATTTATAGAATTTCTAAAAGAAAATTATAATATTTTCTTAGAAAAAATATTTTTTGAAGAAAACTTTTTTTTAATGAATATAATTTCATTAATAAAAATTGATACCTTATTTCCTTTGTATTTATTAATAATTTTTTATTTATAATAGAATTTAATTTATTTTAATGAATTAGGTAATACAATTCATACTTATCAATTTAACGATGAGGTTATAATGGTAATATTTAAAAACCTGTGCTTTTTTTTGTCTCAATGTTGCATTTTGTATATGCTATTGAGTATAGTTTTATTTTTTAACCATATTTAGTAATTACCTCTGAACAAATATAAATACATATCATTTTCACAAATCTAACATGTTCTCAACAATTATGGGTTTCACATTAAAAAATTTTTTATTTAAAACCCACATTTAAAAAATGGTAAATAGAACTTCCTCTTAAAAATATGGAAAGGGAATTATAAATGTCACCTAAAATAAAAAAATACTAGGTTACAAATAAAGGAGAACATTATAAGAAATTGACAACATATGTTTAAAAGGATAATCCATTTATGATATAACATTATATTTATTTGGTAGAGAAGAGATCATAAAGTGGTCTAAAATTAAAAACATATTTATTTCAAGATCCTTTCCCTAATCATTAGGGGGTCCATTTATCATATCGACTAATAAAAGAAGGATGTATACTTATATAAAAAGTATAGTATTATCCATTAATAATGTTTCACCACAATCTCATCAGATTCTCTAAATTATGAGTATTGGAGATGAATTTTTCAGGCCTGAAGCTCTAAGATAACATTTCAATAGATCACATAATTCACCAAAGGATAAAAATATATACCCAATGTATTTAAATACTGACTAAAATGAAAATGGTTTCCACAAAGTATTATAACATCCAAACCCTTCATGTTAATCTATAATTCTAGATATGAACTTAAATCATTACATTAATAAATAACCCCACATCTTAAATAACTTCAACATTCAAAAAATTAATAATTTTCTACGTAAGTATTATTTAATGTTAAATAAATTATTATATATAATTGTTATATATATGTAAACTTAATTAATTATTTCCCAAATTATAATTAATCACAATAAAATCCTAAAAATTTAAAAAAGGATCTGAAAATATATTCCAAAAATAAAATTAATATTTAGCAATAAATTTTTTTATATAAAAATAATCACATGCTAACCAGTACATCACATTCCCTAGTTGTAGGTGTTTCACCATTATCAACCTTGATTTATGAGTTTAGTCCCCCTAGCATTTTTTAATGCAACTAATTTTCACATGGCTTGTAGATTTACATTTTCTTAAAATTATGGGAAAACAACTATGATAATCATATTTATTATTCACCTTGATCCTATAATGTTCTTATGAATATAAATATAATCATAAAAATTGACATCATTAATCAAATAACTCTTTCTAACCTCTAAGGTTTTCAATCCAATTCATTCATTTACACAAAATTGAATAATTTTAATTTTCTATAATTACCTTGAAATCAAGCACATATTTAATATTATCGTTTCATAAATCATGTGTTTTCTATAAAATACAAAGTCAAAATTAAATCACCTTTATAGGTAATTACTTCCATTCAACATATTCTTTCTAATCCTTTGAAAATAACTACTACCGAACAATATTTAGAAGATCCATGATTATTATAACAAGAATACCATTGGTACGAATACTTCAAAAATATGGTTATCAATATCAGACACATAACAAATTCATTAATTCCACTTCAATGGTTTCCATAACATAGGCATTTAAGAATTAATACTTGTATTAAGGAATTGACATAAAAAATGAAAAAGTTCCGCACATCAACGACATTGAACTGTTAATGGTTCCTTAAGATGAATATTATTTCTCTGAATTTTGTTTGTGGGAACATTCATTTTTCTTCATTAATTAACTACATTATTCCCTCCTTTTCCTCAAATAAATCATCTTCATGTTTCCTTAATTAATTTTCCATGATCCCACTTCCTTCATTTTTGATATGAAGGAATTTTTATCTCCCTTTTTATCTTAGTTAACACTTGAAATTTTGTGATATGCCACCCTTACTTATTTTTTGTATTTGGAAATTCACAAATGTTCAAGTTGTTAGTAATAATTAGGAATAGATAATTTGACATGATCAGAATATGTTAAAAATATATTCCCATTAGGTTTGGTATCTATTTGGTATGTAATTAAATTTCCTATCACATTGGCTGTTGGCATGATTTCTTCTATATCCTACCATTAACTAAAAATAATGCAAGAAAAAATATGGGAATGAATCATCATAGAAAAGGAAAACTTATAAACCAAAATTGAAAGACTTTTAAATGATAAATATATCCTCGCTTATGAGTCTCTAGGATTCAATATATGTTATCAATGGAAATATTTCTTAACATTTTTTTAACCACAACTTTTTTTCACGTCCTTCATAATGGTTTTTAATGAGTTTTTTAATTTATGAAAATATACCGCGGGGGATTCAAAATAGGTTTTAAGAAAGGATCATTTTCATGCACTGGGTGGCAATTTACTCATTCCAAAATCTCCCAAGTTCTCCCCTTTAAGGGTTATTATCCCTAGGTAAAACAATCCTTGAGCTATATCTGCTTGTAGTATCAAGATAGATATATAATTTCATGGAACCCCACTGTAACATCTTGGATTTGGGTGCCACCAAAAGGTGCCCCATACACAGTTAGCCACATGGACTCAAGTGCATTACCCTAAATGCTTGTGGATTCTTACTAGAAGTGATATCCTTGGCTGTGAAAATGGGGAAAATATTCCCTCATTATCAGAGTAACATAATGAAAACAAATAGTAAATAGTATTGGAATGAGTAATACCATAAAACAGAAGTAAAAAGTGGAAGACTGGTAGTAACTTTACAACTGGAGAATATATAAATGATTCATGGAATATATATCAAATAAAGCATCCAAAAAAGTCACAATTCAAGAAAAAAAAATACATAAACCTAGTAAAAAAGAAAACAAATAATGTCTGGTAGCATCACAAACCTCAGTATGGTTCCATGCAATCTAGCTCCAACAATAATCAAGTACTTGATTAAGAAGGGTGATTTCCTTTATATATACCCACAACCATATAACCTGTTTGGGTTTAAAAGCAAGACCCAAACTAGATGTGAGATGAATCATAGTAGAAATCCACCAAAAGATCTGTGCCTAATAGTCAGGGAATATATAGAGCAGGCAATATGAAGAAATGAAGAAATAAAATAGGAAGTACTAAAAAGTAAACAATACTATATTTTTCAACTAAATTCATTTAAATTTTTTAATTATTCCATTTTTTTATAATGAAATATCTAGATCTAGCCTAATATCTCAATCCCCTATGTAATGTTACCAAATAGATTTGTCCAAATTCCATCTAAATAGACATGTAAGACTGAGTCCAAGCATGTTCTTTGGCTTGGAAGACTCATCATAATCATTCAATCATTCATAAACAACCCTCTGGGAAATATCTCATGGTCTAACCCATTTGGTTTAACACATGACCAATTCATTAAATTATAACCACTTAGGTAGCTCTCAAAGTCAATACCCTTGGGTCAATATGGAATCAATAATTTATAAACTACCAATGGGTATCTCACATGGTCAATACCCCTTGGGTCAACATAGAATCAATAATTTATAAACTACCTCTAGGTAGCTCTAAAGGTCAATACCCCTGGGTTAATGTATACACCAAAGATATCATGTTTCTATGTAAATAAACATGGAAACCCCACAGGTTTTTTAGTCTATGGCTCTCATGGTCTATTGAAAAAAAAACATGTATATCATAAGAAAGAATCACATGTAATCTATAACTACTACATTGGTAACATTCAAAATCATAAAACATGCAATTCATATAACAAATCAACTCCATCCTAAACAATCCAAGGAATGGAATGAAGGTATGGGTCATAGGAAAACAAGGAGAAATGAATATAAATAGTCAAACTAGAAAAACTCGCCCATTCAGTGTCCCGTAAACAAGAAATTTAACATTGCACATTTGAAACAACCCCTTTCTAATCAATTAAACCATAACTGGTAAATAATAGGGTTAAATTACAAATCAATAAATACCCCAATTATGGGTATGTGTCACTTTAGAATATATATTCCAAAGAATAAAAAAAGACACAAACCACCTACCTTGATGTCTTAAGATTGATATCCTTGAACATCGGACCTTGAATCAACCTAAAATGGCGTACATCTACAAAAAAGTGAAAATGATTCGACCTTTAATAACCTAAAAAAAGGATATAAATTATGAAGGAAGGTTCTTGGATTATCGATAAACCGCCGGTGGGAATCCAACGCACCTGAAGACGTCTCAATCAGAACATGGACGGAGAATCAGTAGGGGTTTGGTGTTTGCAGTCATCTCATTGCTCTTTTATACAAAACCCATGGAAAAGAAGACGGTTCTGGATGTGAGATGCAACCATGCACTGATATATAATGTAAAAAAGAACATTATACAGTTTGTTTATTAAATGTACACATCTTGTATTGGCCTCAATGGTCCTCCAACTTAAGTGGTATACCAGGTCACCACACAGCCATGTACTCAGTTGTCACATGACTAGTACGCGGTTGTACGTGGTACCTTGGTAAATAGCATGTACTTAGAAAATTACCATTTCATCCTTTTTCCAGAAAAAATACTAAAATAAAGATCCATACTTGAAATGAAGGTTTTGGTTCTTACAAACTTCCTCCATTAATGAAATTCATCAATGAATTTCCCTTACAAGGGTGGTGAAGAAGAATCTGTGAACAACTCTAGCCATTACGATTGTACATCGGCCTCCCTTTACTAAGTCTTGTCTTATACTCACTCGTGATTCCATATCACTTGTACTATAAGAAAAAACTAGCCATAGAGACCCATCATTCTATGATCCACAATTCGAATAGGGTGATCCTCAAAGGATTCATCCTCCTCCAACTCAACCTCCTTGGGATTGAAAACATGTGACTGGTCTAGAAAGTAACGTTGTAGCTAGGAAACATGAAATATTACATGCCGAGCCTGGTACCTCTAAGGTAACTGAAATCAATGGGAAACCATCCCAACTATATCCAAAACCTAAAATGGTCCGACATATCTCGTTGAATGTTTCCCATGTATCCTAATCCTCCTGTGTCCTAACCTCGGTGTGACATTGAGGAAAAATTGATCTCTCACCTTGAACTCCAGAGGCCATCTCTATCGATCAACATAAGAATTATTCCAAGACAATGTAGTATCCATCCTCTTCCAAATCAACTCCACATGCTCAATGGTCTCCTAGACAAGACAAGGTCCCCGCATAACTGCCTCTCCTACCTCCATCCAACATAGGAGTGATCGACATGGACTACCATACAAAGCCTCATAAGGTTCAATATGAATCATTTCCTAAAAATTGATATTGTAGGTAAAATAAACTATGGGTATGTGTCTCTCTAAAGATACCCTGAAATCTATGATACATTCTCAAATAATTTCCTCCAAAATATGAATCGTGTGTTCGGACTGGCAATCTATTTGTGTATGGTTTGTTGTACTAAAAATTGATTTTGTACCCAAATGATTATGTACTCCCTCCCTGACATGGGAATTAAACTAATCATCCCTATTTGATAGGATTTAGTGTGAAACCCCATTAAAACGTACAATCTTTTGTATGTACAACCTTCCAATTTCATCAGGAATGAATGTTTCCTTAATAAGAAGGAAATGTGTAACCTTCTCAAGTCTTTCGATAACAAGAAAAATTGCATCATTCACCCACGGCGACCTCAATAAACTAGTCTATAGATCCATCATGACATCATTACAATTCTAATTGGGAATGGGTAACTGTTTTAAATTCCCTTATAGTCACTGATTCTCTTCCTTCACTAATTTAAAGGTGGAACATCTCATAAAAAAACCATCTACATCACTCTTCATTCCTAGCCACCATTACTAACAGAGTAAATTTTGATACATCTTGGTGAAACCAGGATGAAATTCCCATATTGGGACATGAAAGTCTCTCAAAATATTTTTGTGTATATCTACTGACACCCATACACACCCATGAAAACACAAGACCTCATCATCCTCTATAGTCCTCCTAGGAGTATGGTTCTCTCTTAAAACACTCTTCTGTTGGACTAGGCCTTCATAATATAATAACTGCCTCATTCTCACTTGATCCAGTAGAGTAGAGGTAACCTATATAGAAGAATGAAATATCTTCTTGTGTTTTTCTTGCACCTCAAATTGAATATCAGAGAGTAACTCCATAAGCAGCCACTCACTGCTGGCCTCCGAAACTGCCTGTATATAAGACCTCCAGATCAATGCATTAGCCACTGTGTTGCCTTTCCCAGGAATTTAGGAAAGCTCAAAGTGAAAATAATGATGGAACTAACCCACATTTTCTATCTTAAATTAAAATATAAGTAAGTGAATATATACTTGAGGCTCTTGTGGTTAGTGTAAACCAACAAATTCCCTCCCAAAAAATAATTTTTTTAACAGTTCAAAGAATGCAAAAGTGATACTAACTCAAGATCGCGTGTTAGGTAATTCCTTTCATGTGGACTCAACTATCAAGACCCATACACAACGACTCATTCCCCTGCATAATCACTACTCTCTACCCGATACCTGATGCATCATAAAAAATGGTGTAACTCATTCCCAGCTTTGGGAAAATCAGTATCAGTGATGATGTCAATCTCCATTTTAGCTCTTGAAAGTTAGAAACATAGGAATATGTCCACAAGTACATTGCACCATTCTTATTCAGTTCTACCAGTCAAACTTCTATGTTTGAAAAGTCTTAAATAAAGTGTCTGTAGAAACCATCCCACCCTAGAACACTCTATACCTCAAAGATGTTCTTCAGATTCTACCAGGAAACTACTGATCTCACTTTATCTGGGTTTATTGATACTCTTGTCTCTAAGATGACATAACCTAGGAAGTGAATCTGGTCTATCCAAAAATAGAACATAGAGAGATTAGTATATAACTGATTCTATCTTAGTGTACTCAATACGATCTCATGAATGGTGGAATGGTCTAGTCGAGTTTGAGAGTACACCAAGATATCATCCAAATAGGCCACAAAAAAAGAATCCAAGTAAGGATGGAATGCTCAGTTAATCAGTGCCATGAAAACTACTGGCACATTCGTGAGACCAAATACATAAATAAATACTCTTATAGACCGTACCTACTCTAAAAGGATATAAGTGGTATATAAAATGGTGTAACATGAAACTAATGATAACAGAATCTCAATTCAATCTTAAAAAACACTTAGGCTCCTCGAATCTGATCCAAGAGATCATAAATCCTCAGAATGGGATATCGGTTTTTGACCATCTACTAGTTTATCATTTGATAATACACAAAATGTCTGAGGGTACTATCTACCTTTATATTAAAAAGGATAAGAAATACCTTAAGATAAGTATTGGGTCAGATGAAACCCTTTTCCTAAAACTCATACAACTACTTCTTGAGCTCCTATGACTCTAGTGTAGACATACTATAAAGAGGAATAGACACTGATGCTACTCTTGTAAGAATCTCAATAAGGAAATATTCCTCTCACTCTGGAGGTAAAACTAAAAAGTAGTGTGGAATGAAATATTCGAAATTATCCACCACTAGAGGGTAGTCCATCTGTGAAGTCCCCTCTTCATCTAGAGATAAATAGGAAATATAGGCTATAATTCCTCCTAGCCCATGATTCTCGGGTCTATCTCTGCTCTCCTGGACATGCCATTCACCCTTGTAAAGAAAATATCTTCCCTATAGTGATGTGAAAATCATATTTCGGCATTAGAAGACAAAAATTTCTAGAAAAAGACAAAAAAATCCATTCGGATAATAAAATTGAATCCTGTCATATCTAATACATAGAGGTCCCACAAGAAGTGACACCCACCAAACTCTAGAGGGAACCCCTTGCACTAATGTACACTAGCCTTCCTAATCTCCAATATATTTTATATCATCAAAAAAAAACAACATAATTAATGGTACAAAGCCCAATGATATCCACAACAACAACATATATAAAACTATGGGAATCCCCAAGTATCAAAAATGATGAAGCTAAAACTGAGGAAACTATAATCGTACTTTTAATTGTAAAGGGACATGGATCCTGCTCCTACTGTGTATGATCTACCACAAAATTCAAACTTGTATTGTGGCCCTGTGACCCAACCCAACTACCTTGATCTATCCCTCCCTAACGTTGCTGAAAACCTACAGCCTGACTACCATAGCCACAACAACCACCTCGGCCTATATAGCCCGATGAACTCTAGTTACCCAACTGATGATAAACTGGTGGTCTTTATCTTGAACGTGGTGTTATAACAGAACCCCTATCACTCACTATTGGTTAGAAAAATTAGAAAAAAAGTTAATATGGCCCATCTTTCTACAAGACCGGAACTCAATTGGGTCTCTCGGGCACTGAGGTCTCATGTTCCCACTCTTCCTGAACTAGATCACCTCACCGGGCTAACTAAAGATACATCCTTACTACTGGAATCACCGTGTGAAGGATCCCTGCGGTGTTTCCTACTATCAAATGAAGGAGTACCAGCCTTGTATACTGAACTGCCCTAGCTCACAGCTCCCAACTCCCTCATATTGTGCTTGGTAATCAGCACTTGGTTTACTATAGAAGTCACTTAAGTAAACCTAAAAACATTTACCTGCGATAAAATGTCATATCTGAGACCATCCTAAAATTTCCTAGCTAGTGATAACAAGTCACCTCTGAAATTAGGTGTGAAGAGCTAAATCACAGTAAAACGAGAAGAATAATCCATCATCAAAAGAGATCCCTGCTCTAGGTGCATGAACATCTGGGCTCGATCGGCCCTCAATGTATTAGGGTAGAAGTAATCATAGAAGGTTTTCTGAAACTCTTCCCAGGTCATATCTTGATTACATCCTTATCATTAGATAAAATACAACTATATATTAATGTAATCACAAAAAATGTAATTTATGAACTTCACCCTCCTATTATGAGGTGTCTCTGGATGCTCTGAGATAGAATGCATGGCCTCCAGTCATGACTCTGCAGCCTATGGTCCTCTGTCCCCTGAAAATGATAGAGGATGATACCAGTTGAATAACCGAGTCAACTATGCCATAGATGGTGCATGATGTGGTGCTCCCTAAAAGTTCTGCAACATCCTCAAAAAGTATTGGTGTAACTGTGCATTATCACCTTCATCTGGTATAATAGCTGGTGCCAAGATGGTCATGATATGAGGATCTGCTGGTAGTCCATGATCTACCATTTCTGATGTCTGATCATCACCATGTTTCTAGAATACAACCAGAGTCATCTCAATGGCATGACTCTACAACGTCAAGTGCACACCTCAGTACAATATTCTCAATTAAAAAAACCTAAATGTCCAAGAATGGTACATGAGAAAGAAATAATTCAAGATTTACAAAATAAGGTTACAGAACATGAAAAAACTCTACATGGAAGGTTCCCTAAATCTTTTATCATGGTGTTTAAACCTACCCACCAGGCCGTGTAACACCCATACACAGGGCGTGTCCCACCTGAGACACAACATGTGCTTGAATTTTCCCTCCTGCACAAAATTGTTCTACACGGTTAGGACTACATGGTTATCTCCAGGTGTAACACTTCATGGCATATTAAACATAGACACGACGTGTACTACTTAAGTTCTAACCACGCATGTCATTAGTGACATGGTTAGATACATAGTGGATTACTACACATCATTCATAAATGAAACACGACATAAACAACCAATGTTTAATCCACCCGTGTTGTAAGTCACAAGGTCGGACACATGGTATTTTTAGCACAACATGTACTCTCAGTACAAAACATGTTCTATCAAGAAGTTTTCCAATCCTATGTCTCCTCTCTCATAGTTATCCACATGGTCAATAAATACATAGCGCGTACATAATAGAAGTTGTTTCTTCGAGAATAAAAGAACACATGGCGTGTGTTCATAACATCACATGTCATTTTGTCTAGGTTTCCAGATAGTAATCCTCTAAAACTTTTCCAAAACCCTTAAAAAAATAAATATTTTTCCCCTTGAATCACAAATTCCAACCCATGAGAGCCCATATTCCTACGAATCAATGTTTTTCATCATTATTCATATCATAACGTAACAAAATTCAATAAAAGATCAATAATGTCCTTCCAAATTCCTATCCAAGAGGGCCCATAACAACTCAGGGACCAAATCTTGGTATCCATCCAAATGAAACATTACATATACTAATACCCTATCAAAATAGCAGGTATTTCTATCACAACATCTATCACAACAATATGCATATCTAGTACAAAATCTATCACAATGGAATGCAAATAGTAATGAAACCATAATGGAATGACCTGAATGCATGGAATGTGATTTATAACCAGTGCAAATATGATGAATTGTATTTTATACCCTCATCTCATCGGGTGGAAAAAATAGAATCACAAGGATATCAATCATAATTGCACAAAAAAAATTGTGTCACCCAATAGTGAAATCAAATCAACTGTAACAATTTTAAAACCTGAAAATTTACAATATTTTAGGTAACTTGGATTTTCCCAATACATAGGTTAGCTACTCCTATGTAAATCTTATTACCAACTAATTATTCCTTCCATGTATAGCTTACTAAAAACTACCTTTTCTCTATACATTAGTATGGGGCACCTTGGTAATGTCCCAGATTTGGGTGCCACCCAAAGGTTCCCTGTACCTAGTTGGTCACATGAACTGAAGCAAATTTCCTCAAATTACATTGGATTACAACAAATAGTGAGGGACTTGGATGTGATAGTTTGGAAATTATTCCCTCATTGGAAGAGTAACATAGAGGAAAAAAATAGTAAACATTATCGGAAGCAGTAATACCATACAACAGAATCAAACAGCTAAAGACTGATGGAAATAAAAAACTGTATCATATATAAATGATTCATGGAATATGTATCTAAGAAAGCTACCAAAGAATTCAAAATGATGGAAAAAATACATAAACCATGTACAAAAGAAAACAAGTAAACTCCAAAAGCATCACATGCCTCAGCTTGGTCCTATGCTCTCCATCACCTATAGTAATAAAGTACCTGATAAAGAAGGGAACTTTTCCTTATCTTTTCCTACTACCATATAATATGTTTGGGCCCTAAATTATGACCCAAATAGGGTGTCAGATGAATCCCTATAGGCACCCACCAAAAGATACGTTCATAAATGTCTGGGATTATATATAGCAAGAAATATAAAGAAATGAATCAATAAACTAGGATGTACTCAAAAGAAAAAAATCCCACAGTTTTCAATTACATTCATTTACATTTATTAATTATTCACTATGATTTCAAATGAAATACTAGGATCTAGCCTATGTTCTATACCCCCATGTAAATTAACCAAACAAATGTCTCAAAAGACCATATAAATAAACACGTAATACTGAGTCTAAGCTAGTGATTTGGCTTGGAAGACTCGTGAAAATCATTCAATCATTCAAAAATAACCCTATTGGAATGTTCTCACTGACTAAACCCTTCGGTTCAACATAACACCATTTCATTAAATAAAAACCACTTGGGTATCTCTCTTAGTCAATATCCCTGGGTAAATGTGGCATCAATAATTTATAAATGACCTCCGGTTAGCTCACATAGTCAATACCCCAGGGACAACATGGAACAAATAATTTATAAAAGACCTCTGGGTAGCTCTCACGGTCAATACCCATGGGTAAAAGTCTAGCAAAAGGCTCTCATTTTGATTTTAATATAAACATGGAAACCCCCACAGTTTTCCAGGTCCAATGATCTCACGATCCACTATAAAAACAGTGTGCATATAATAACAGAGAAGCACATGTAATCTATAAATAATACATGTATAACATTCACAAGCATAGAACATTCGATTCATATAATCAATAAAATCCAAACTAAACAATTAAAGGCATGGAAACAAGGTACCCATCATATGAAACCTAGGATAAACGACAATAAACTGTCAAACTAGGGAAACACACCCATGGGGTGTCCCTTCAACAAGGTATCTAACCTTAAACATATGAAACAACCCCGTTGAAATCAATTAAACCATAGCAGATAATTTATAGGGTTAATTTACAAATCAAGAAATACCCCAATCATGGGTATCTGGAACTTTGGATTATATAATCCAAATAAGAACTAGAAAAAGAAGAAACCACCAATAATAATGTCATATGATCGATATCCTTGAACTGTGTCCCTTGAATTGGCCTCAAATGGTGTATATCTATAAAAAGGTGATAAAATTTCAACACTTAATAACCCAATAATGGGGAGGAATCATGAAGAAAGGATATAGGGGTTTTGAGAACTCACCAGTGGAATTCCAATGCACCCAGTGGCATGTGAGACAGAGATCGAACAGAGAAAAAATAGGGGTTCAAATATTCCAATCATCTCATTGATCTCTTATATGAAACACTGGGAGAGGAAGATGATTCTAGATGTGAGACATGATCCCGCACCAAGAAATATATTAAAAATAAAAGTACACTGTTTGTTCATTAAATGGACATGTCGTGTATTAGACTCAACTGGACCCCACCTTAAGTAGTCTTCCATGTAATGCCCCAACCCCAATTACCTAGTGTTTGTGCATTATTTCAATACATTGGCATGATTACAAGGAATCAAGTCCAGAAATACCGATCTGTATATCAGTCTTGTAAAATAGATTACATACATGAACATTAAATTACACATTATAAAATAAAACACAACATAAATTATCCTTTGAGAATTCCATTAATCCACTAGCTTAACCTTTCTTATCAATCATAATACTCTTTTTAGAATTCTGGGAAAATAAAACATAAGAAAGGGATGGGCACAAATGCTCAGTAAGGATAACAATATAGCAGAATCTTTCCTAAATAAGCATAAGCATTTAAGGAAATGTATAAGACTAAAAAATAAGCCTTTTAAACATAAACTTCTGCATAATATTTTCAATGTTAACCAAATAATGACATTTACTTATTTACATGAATATTCTACTAGTCGAATGATCACATGCAGTATCAATAGCCAATTTCATAATGATGAAATTCATAATGTCAGACTTCATAACCACATAGTCAAGTCCTTTTGGCAAAACAACAAATAATATTTTGTTAAGGCCTTGTGTAGAGATTCTAGTTTGCCTCATGGGACCTACCAATACATTGAGGTGTTAGAGCGGGCTCCACCCTTCACTTACTAATTCCAATGCATTCCTCATATGAAAAGGTTTAAATATAACATAAACATTCTTATTAAAACTAGCATAAGAAATGTCAATACTTTATCCATAAACCATGAATGGTATAAAAATGACACATAAATAATAAAACATATCACAAAACCTTTAGTATAATATAAAAGATTTTTATCTTAATAAATCAACTTCAAACATGTTTAAAATCTATCAAATGATGTTGACATAGATGAAAATGATTTGTAAAACACTTTTGAGAAATATTCCACTTTTCTGAAGACATTTAAAAGTCACACTAATTAGAAAGGAAGTCATTTATATACATTTTTGATTAAAAGTGTACCATACCACTTTGAATCTTTTCAATGTAATTAAAATTTTAAAAACATTTATGTCCATATAAATAAATACTTAAAAAACCATTTTGAAAACATGGTCAATAATGAGAATTATTTAGAAGAATAAATATTTGAACCATTTAAAATAATGATCTAGGTAAAGAGTCCCATACATAAAACCTTAAAATATTACTTTTGAAAATATTTTTATGAAACACGAATGTGCATGATAAAGGGGTCCCAGTTGATACTCAGGTTAAAACAACCTTGGATAATAAAGAGACTGTGAAATTAACACTTGCCTTCCACTTTCCTTTGGTCGATGGCATGTTTAACCTTTTTTATAATGACAATTGTATGTTATTAAATTATACCATAACCATATTCATATTTATTATATAATAAATGATTCATTTATGACATTATAATGGCCATTTAATAATTATTTCTGTGTTAAAATAACATTTTGGGTAATAATCACTTTCTTTATCATATGTGTTTTAACTTGTATCATTTAGATCATGATTTAAATACATCCAGAATATAATCCTGGATTAATATATCATATATATTTAGAATATGAATATTTATAATATATAGATATATAAAATGGAAGGTGCCATTTACGGACATTATAGGCCGTACGTACGCATAACTGTTGTTTTTGTTTTCATATCATATTGAATGGATGCAAGTGAATAAGATATTTTTAAGTACATACATATATGTATATATCCATTAGAATTATTATTTCATATATTACATAATTATTAATACTATATTTTATATAATCATCTTTGAATGGTGAACGTGGTAATGAATCTAATTGTGTCATGAGGACGGTAATCCGTACGTACGCACGAGTATCAATATCATTATATTGATAGTGAAAATGTATGTAATTGAATGGTATATCATATATACAGGATCATTAACAAGTTATATTTATAATTTACATTAGTTATTATCCTTAGTATTCTAATCCAAATTATTAATTGTTTGAATAACATACTACACCATGACATGGAAACGGTAAGCCGTACATACACACGTACGGTGACTTTGTCATTTATAGGTTGGATAGAATAAAAATATGGTTGTAACAAAGTTATAATAACATCAAATTATGTAGCAGGTATTGGATTTATTTTTTTGGTATAAAAACAATAAGTAAAGAGGAATTGGAAGAAGAAATGAACTTGAACGAGGTGATGAAATATTTACCTCTTCTTTGGGTTCATCCATTTGATTTGATCAAAATGGATCCTTAGGATGGATTTATGACTAAATTAAGGTCTCTAGGATGAATGAAGGAATTTTGGGAGGATATTTGGGCTAGGTTTGGTGATTGGTCTAAAAACTCTCAACTAATAGGTTTTAGAGAGGTTTAGGGCATCATAATAACCTTATCTTTTAGATTTAACTCTTAGTTAAATAGTTTGAAATTTATCCTGTCTCTTTGTATTTTCATATTATATGGGTAATAAACAAACTATAGAAAGCCTATATAACCTCATGTGGTTCATTATTAATATATTTTAACTTATTTATGTCCTTTGGACGATCCTTAGTTTTTTATAAATATTATATCAATTAATAATATAGTGTTTGTTTTAAAAACACAATTCTGTCAATTCTGACACTATCTAGTATTTGATTTTTTTGAAAGTCATAAAAAATTTATCACTTAGAAATATAATATATTTAACCAACCATAAAGTGACATATTAAAATATAAAATAATTTTAATTTATCATAATTATCAATTTATATTTATTTGGATATTTATAATATAAATTATTTTAATATTTCATTAATAAGGTAATTACTTCATCATCATTGTGTCATAAATAAATTAAATTATTTAATGTCTAAAAATTAAAAATAAAATACCAATATATAGGAAATATTTTTATCTATCTAATGAATATTTATAGTCTAATTAATATTGTGTGTAACCCTTTATTAAAAATGGTTTAGTTATTAAACATTGAATTTAACTCTTTTAACTCTTCTTTAAATAAAATAATAATAAATGTCATAATCTAATTAATTTGGATCAAAGCTGATAATATTTTCTTCCTAAGGTTGTTTTCGGTGGAATTATAGTTATTTAATAGAATTAGTACATATTTAATTGTAATTATGATATCATTTTTACCCTTAATTGCTCAATTTACATTTAACTATGGTAAATAAAAGTCAAAAGTTACAATTCACGAAAAAATATATTAATCTTATTGAACCAAATTTTACTTACTGATATTAACTTTGTCTTTCAGATTTTCAAAATTCAACTCACAGAAGCGGTAAAATTATGTTTTATGCAAATTTTTAAATGATCCAAGGAGGTGGGTAAAAGAGGTTAAAAAGTACAATAAAATTTTCTACATCTAATTTTATTATAAAATGACCCCAATGAATTAAATTGAACTTATATAGGTATTATATATCTATTTTTACTTAAAATAAATTTAAATAAAATAAATAATCATTTTAATAAATAGTCGGTTTTAATTAATAACACAGTGTTTTTCACTATTCATAAAAAATTGAATGTTTTCAAAAAAATACCAAAAATTCACCCAAATCTAATTTTGATATTCCGAATTCAATAATGAAGTATATTTTACCAAATTCAAAACATAGAGGTTTCATTTATTAATTTAAAATCAATTCACGTTGTCAAAACCAAAATGCGGGTTTTTAAATAGTAAAAACTATCAAAAGATTAACATGTGTTTATGTCAAATTTAAATGAGAAATTACTTAGAATGACCTAAATTGTATTAAATGATAAAAATATAATCTAATTATACTTACAACACTTTAAAATTCTTAATTTAACACTATAAATTACTTCAATTAAAAAAGTTTTTTTCAATTAAAACATAGAATGTTTCACTATTCGTTAAAATATAAAAGTTATCAGAAAAGTACCCAAAATGTATCCAAAATAAATTTTTATGCCCCAATTTTAAAAAATAATTTAATTTTATTAAATTTAATATATAAAAGTGTCAAATATTGGTTTTGAAAAGGGATCACCCTCAAAAGGCAGTAAAGTTGCATTTTTTGAAAAAAACTTCTTTTATCTAAAAAAATGAATTTATTGTTATATTATGTCTAATAAAAACATAATATGGATGTTAAAATTATATAGAGAATATAAGATTAAAAATGAAGTTAATACTATTTATAACCTCTTTTTAGAAAGTTTTGGTGTGCTCGAACACGGTGTTGCATGTAGCGCAAGCTATTGAATTACTTTAATGATATGACATACTATGAAATATTTTGGTGTTACATTCTCCCCTCCTTCAATAAATTTTGTCCTCACAATTTTAAATTCATCATTGAAAATAAAAGGTAAAAAATTGAAAAATACCTTTGTGGGAAACCCACATCAGAAATTGTCTAAATAAAATTTAGTCTTAATATGATGGAAAGGGAATGAAAAGGTTACCACCAAATTATGATCTCGATTAAGATAACATTGGTGGAAATTAGAGACACATAATTGGAGGGAAAATGTAAATATTTATAGGGAGTGATTGAGGTCATCAATCACAATCAAGTGTAAAATTGAGCACCTCAAATGCATCAATGTATGATGACTTAAAATATAGTTAGTTCAACAAAAAATAAGGTATTAGGATAAACAGTATTTGGGTTTTAATATCCCCGACATAAAGTTTAATAATTATTTTATTCATATATTTAGAGGGAAATAATATACTTGACATGTAGAGTTTCATCCATCAACTAATTCCTACCACAAACTCATCTTTCACATCTAAGGATAATTGAATTCAAAATTAATATTATATTTATCCTAATTGTGTAGGGTTCAAAAAAATAATGAATTTATAATACATTTTTCACACTATTTAAAAAAGTATACATTATACAAACCAAGACATCATGTATTCTAGTGGTAGGTGATCCACAGTTGTCGCCCTTCGGTTGCGGGTTCAAGTCTCGAGGCCTTATCGGACGCGACGGGTTATCGCCTGACCTCCAGGTTGTCCTTTTTATGAAAATCCAAAAATAATCTCCAGAGATGATTTAAGCTTAAAAAAACTTAATTGATTCCAACCTTTAGACTTATCCAAAAAACTTTTTTCCAAACTCACAGTCCAAAATTTATAAGGAAGGTGAACATAATGCATATCCTTTTTTCCATGTAATAACATGTGAATACCTTCATCATGTATTCTTTTAGAAAATTATAACACCTTGAATTACCATAAAACCTTATTTATTACATTCATGATCCCTTTTTCCTTATAGAATACTTGATATACTCCTTCGATCCAAAATGTTGTAAACTCTAACAATGATGGAATATACAAATCATTAATCAGTTTCAACGAAGTCAGGAATATCCAATATAATTTATCTAAATCAATCATATATTATTTCAAAATCACTACTTCAATATTAGAACCATGTAATGGTTTATCTTTCTTTTAACCACTTATTTTCCAAAAAATTTGAACTGTTATTGAGTCACATTTCTTGGTTCCACACAACCTCAACTCCAAAATGAAATACCACTGAAGTACAATCCTTTTATAATCTATAATTCTTATATCATGTACATCATTAATACAATACTAAAATGACATAATACATTAATAAAAAATAATAAATCTAATCACTCCTCTTCATCTTCTGTAGTATCATAACTTGATTATTATTAAATAACAGCATTTGGGGTATAATTTGATGATTTAGACATTGCTTCGCGTAGTGTCCCAACTCATTGTAGATTAAGCATGGTAAATTTGAAACATTTTTATTACCCTTGTAATCACATACTTGGTGTCCTTTTTCTCCACACTTGTAGAAAACTCCCATTCCTTTCAAGCATTTTCCAAGGTGATTCTTTCCACAGTTATCACATATGGAAAAATACTTCTTTCCCCTCTTCACTTTATTTATATTTCTCTCTTCCATCCTTTTTCTTCTCTTGATTCCTTTCAAAGCCATAAGACTCAAATAATTCTTTACATATCTTATTAACACATGAGACTATTTCTTCATATGATGAGAATATGTGGGGGAATATTTCCTTTTAAATTTTGGATTAATAGCAATAATGATATGGTCCTTCTTAATCTTTCAATCATGTGTATTGCTGGAATTATTATTCCTTCTACTAGGCGCCATTTCTAAACAATGAAATACACTAGGTTAGTTTATGAATTGCAATGCATGATTCTAAACTTTTAAAATAACTAATGTAAATTGAAAATATTAAACATATAATATATAATCATAAAATGTTTTCTTTGGGGGATTATTTACTCCTAAATCCTTCATAATGGATTGTAATGAAAATGTGAATTATCCTAAGAATATCCCCCAGGAGTGTCATAACCAAGAGAGCAGCAAGGCCCATTTTCATGTACCTAGATACCCCGGGTCAAGTATGAAACTCCTGGTCGAATTTTTCACTCCTAGGTAAATCTGTGCTAGAGCCGCCTCTATATGGTCATATCTAGATAGGGATGTAATGCTTGTAAAATACACAAAATCTCTACATTACCAAAATTATAGGATGTTCTTTTATACTAATCATCAAAGTCCATCTTAGTGTTATGTTCTGTAATAAGAGTTTATCTAAATCTATTTTCAAGGTTGTTGCTAAACTTCCTCTGATACCAACTATAACACCCTGACCATAGTTAACTAGATTCAGTGCATTATTTTAATACATTAGCTTGATTACTAGGAATAAAGTATTGAAATACCGATCAGTTTTGTAGTCTTTGAAAATAGATTATATACATGAACATTACATTACACATTATAAAATAAAACAAAACATAAATTATCCTTTCAGAATGCCATTAATCCCCTAGCTTAACCCTAATTATCAATCATAATACACTTATTAGATTCATAGGATAATAGAACATACAAAAGTGGTGAGCACAGATGCTCAGTAAGGATAACAATATAGCGGATACATTCATAAATAAGCATACACATTTAAAGAAATTTATAAGACTAAAAAATAAGCATTTCAAACACAAACTTATGCATAATATGGACAATGTAAATCAAATAATTCCATTTACTTATTCACAAGGATATTTTACTAGTCAAATAATCACATGCAATATCAATAGTCAGTTACATAACGATGGAATGAATAATGCCAGACTTCACAACCACATAGTCAAGGCCTTTTTCCAAGACTACAAATAAGATTTTTTCAAAGCCTTAGGTTAAGACAATAGTTTGTATCATTAGATACCTATGAATCAATGAGCTATATTGGGCTCCACCCATCACATATTTAGTCCAATGCATTCCTCATATGAAATGGTTTAAACATAACATAAACATTCGTATTAAAACTAGCATATAAAATTTCAATAATTTATCCTTAAACCATGAATGGAATAAAAATAACACATCCACAGGTCAAAAATATCACAAAAACATCAATACAATGTGGAAGATTTGTATCATAACAAATCAATATCAAAAAAGTTTAAAATCCATCAAAGGATGTTGACATAGATGAAAATGATTTGTAAAAATCATTGAGAGAAATATCCCTTTTTTTAAAACGTTTAAAAGTCACACAATTTAGAAAGTAATAAATATAAAGAAATTTTTGAATAAAAGAGTCCCATAACACTTTGAAACTTTTGAAATTAATTAACATTTTATAAATATTCATGTCTATATAAATAAATACTTAAAACCCACTTTGAAAACATGGAAATTAATGAGAATGATTTAAAAGAATAAATATTTAAACCATTTAAAATGAGGATATAGTTAAAGATTCCCTTCTATAAAACCATATAATATACCTTTTAAATTTTTTTATGAAACACAAATGTGGATGATAAAGACGTCCCATTAGATACTTACGTAAAAACAACCTCGGATAATAAAGAGATTGTAAAATTAAACCTTATCTTGCACTTTCCTTTGGTCTAGGGTACATTTAACCACTTGTATAATTACCATAGTATGTTATTAAATTCTACCAAAACAATATTAATATTTATTATATCATACATGATTCATTTATGACTTTATAATTCCCATTTAATAATTATCTCTATGTTAAATTAACATTTTGGTTATAATCGCTATCTTTATCATATGTGTTTTAACTTGTATCATTTAGATCATGATTTAAATAATTAAATAATATAAAAATTGATTTATTTATCATATATATTTATAATATAAATATATATAATAGATAGATATATGAAATGGAAGGCACTGTTTATGGAGAAGATAGGCCATACGTACGCATAAACGCTGTTTCCGTTTTCATATCGTATTGAACAGAAGTAAGTGAATAACTTATATGTAAGTACATAAATATATATATATATCTATAGTAGAATTATTATTTAACATATTATATACTTGTTAATAATATATATTTTTATAATCATCGTTGAATGGTGAACATGGGAATGAATCTAATCGCATCGTGGAGATGGTAATCTGTACGTATGCACACGCGACAATATCATAGTATTGAAGGTGAAATAATTTTTAATTGGATTTTATATCATATATACATAATTATTTACATGTTATAATTATTATTTACATCAATTATATACATTATAATACCCATCCAAATAGTGAAGTTTTTGAATAAAAAATTACACCACAACGTGGAGACGGTAAGCCATACGTACGCACATATGGTGAGTTTGTCATTTATAGGATTGGTAGAATAATGAATATGGTTGTACCATATTTATAATAACATCACAGTATGTAGGAGGTACTGGAGTAATTATTTTGATATGGAAACAATGAAGAAACAGGAAGTGGAAGAAGAAAAGAACTTGAAAGAGGTGATGAAATATTTGCCTTTTCTTTGGGTTCTTCCATTTGATTCTATAAAAATGTATCTTTAGGTTGATGTTATGACCAATTTAAGGCCTATAGGATGAAGGGAGGAAAGTTTGGAGGATATTTGGGTAGGTTTTGGCCATGAAAAAATGATTTGGAGGTTTGAATTTAAGAGGAGGGGAAATGCCCATTTATAAGAAAGGTGAGGGTCACTTTAGGAAAAGTTTGAAATATTATTTTATAAAAAAATAATTTTCGGTTTATATTGGCTAAAAAATGAATTATTTATAGGATAAGGTGGGGATAGGTCTAAAAAATCTCAACCAATAGGTTTTACACTGGTTTACATCATCATACTAACCTTATCTTTTAGATTTAACTCTTAGTTAAATAGTTTGATATTTACCATTTCTATTTGTATTTTTATATTATATGGTTAATTAACTTACTATAACAAGCCAAGAGAACCCCATGTGGTTCATTATTAATATATATAACCTTATCTATGTCATTTGGATAAACCTTATATTTTTAGGAATATTATATCAATTAATAATATAGTATTTGTTTTAAAAACTAAATTATGTCAATTTTGGTATTTGATTTTTTGAAAGTCATAAAAAGTTCATCACTTGAAATAAAATTTATTTAACCAAAAATAACATGTCATTTTAACCTATAAAATTATTTTAATTCATATTAAGCCTCAATTAACTTTTATTTGGATATTTATAATATCAATTATTTAAATATTTCCTTAATAAGGTAATTATTGCATCATTATTGTGTCATAAATAAATTAAATTATTTAATTTATAAAAATTATAAACAAAATAAAATTATGTAGGAAATATTTTTATCTTTCTAATTAATATTAATAGTTCAATTTATATTGTGTGTAACCCTATATTAAAAACGGTTTAGTTATTAATCATTGATTTGAAACCTTTTAACTCTTCTTCAAATAAAATAATAATAAATATCCTATTCTAATAAAAGTGGACCAAAGAGGATTATATTTTAATCTTAAGGTTGTTTTTGGTCGAATTATACTTATATAATTGAATTATAATATGTGTTAGGGTAATTATAATATCATTTTTACCCTTAATTACCCTATTTACTTTTAACCGTGGTAAATAAAAGTAAAAAATTATTATTCACCAAAAATTATTTTCATCTTATTGAACAAAATTTTACTTACTGATATTACTCACGTGTCTTAGTTTTTTTAAATTCAACACACATAACTAGTTAAATTATGTTTTATGCAAATTTGCCAATGCTTTTAAGAGGTGGGTAAAAGTGGTTAACAAGTTTAATAAAATTTAGTACATCTAATTTTATTATAAAATTACTCAAATGAATTAAATTGAACTTAAATAGGTATTATATATCTATTTTTACTTAAAATAAATTTAAATAAAATAAATAATTATTTAATTAAAAAGTCGGTTTTAAATAATAAAGCTGTGTTTTTCACTATTCATCAAAAATTGAAAGTTTTATGAAAAATACCAAAAATCCACTCAAATGAAATTTTGATATTCCAAACTCCCAAATGAAGTCTATTTTAGAAAATTAAAAACATATAAGTGGAATTTATTAATTTAATATTAATTCCCATTGTCAAAACGAAAAAGTGGGTTTTTAAAAAGTAAAAACAATCAAAAGATTGACATGTGTTTATGTCAAAATGAAATTTAAAATTACATATAATGACATAAATTTTATTAAATTATAAAAATATAATATAATTATACTTCAAAACCATTAAAATTCATAATTTAACTCTATAAATTATTTTTATTAAAAAATTTGTTTCCAATTAAAACAGATTATTTTTCACTATTTGTCAAGATATGAATTTTATCAGAAATGTACCAAAAATTTATCCAAACTAAAATTTTATGTCCCTCTTATTAAGAAGAATTTAATTTCATGAAATTTAATCTATAAAAGGGTCAAATATTGGTTTTAAAAAGGGTTCTCCATTAAGTGGTGGTAAATTTTTATTTTCTAAAAAATACCTCTTTTATCTGAAAAAATCAATTTGTTCTTATATTATGTCTAAGAAACACTTAATATGGATGTTAATATTATATAGAGTATATATGATTCAAAATGCAGTTAATACTATTCATAATTTCTTTTTGAACGGATAGGTTGGTAAGTTGTGGTGCACTCGAACTCAGTGTTACGGGCAGCACAATCTATTGAATTACTTTAATGAGATAACCTACCCTGAAATAATGGGGTGTTACATGCCAGGTCACCACACGACCATGTACTTGGCCGTTACATGACCGGTATGTGGTTGTACGCAGTACTCAGGTACACATCGTGTTCTCATAAGTACACACTGTGTACATTCTAAATTTTGATTTCACCTTTTTTTCTAAAAAACAACAAAAAATAAAGGTCCATAACTGATATAAAGGTCTCGGTTCTTACTCCCACTTGCGCTATACTTCAAAAAAGTTCTAGGATAATTTTTAATTCATAGTATTATTTTTATACATATCTTTATGGTTCTCACAAAATTATTCTATTATTAAATCCCAAAAATAAAATAACCTTTCTATAATACCAACTATAGTGAACCAATCCTTTTATATATATTATTACTAGTTTTACAAACATCAATATTCAATAAGTACCACCGCAATGATCATGAGTCCCATTGACTTTGGAAGACTGGGTACATAAAACATACAAAATAAACTAAAAATTTATATTTATTTTTATCATCCTTAGTTCTCTCCGAAAACTCTTTGAAATCGAAATTTTTTATAGGATAACCTAGGGAATACAAAAAAATGGTGAGATAAAAACTCCAGTAAGGGAATAAAAATAATTAGAAAACATAATGTGTGAATCAAAGGTAATTCATGATATCATAAAAGTTAAGGCACATGAGTAATCAGCTATAATAATTTCATGATGAACATGATATCATAAGATCAATGATAAATAAGGATTTTTGTAGTTGAAAAAAACATTAAATAAACATATGTAATGTCTAACTACGAAGACAAAATCACATGGTAGATAGAGTCCAACACGTTATTAGGTTTACTCCATAATCTATACAAAAATCCACATGATACTAAATATTTACCAAATACATTGGAATGAAATTTAGTCACAACCATCATATCATTTTCACAATTATGTTTGTGATAAAATGGAAGGAAATCAAAATTCACAAAAATTTGAATGACCCATACAAATAAAACGAGTTTCATAATCTTGAATCTTATCATAATCAAAAAAGATTTTATAAAGAACACATTTCATAAATAGAACATAAAGATGTATTACTCCATCAAGGGAATAAAAAATGAGTTGTGCGTATAATTATCATATATATATATATAATTTATAATTAATAAATAACATCCAAGGTTTTCTTAATTGATTAAAATGTCTTAAAAATATCACAAGGAATATTTCATAAGGAAAACACCATTTTCATATTTAAATCACATATTAATAATCTAAACATTTCCAAAAGAGTTCAAAAAAAATTTTCTTTGAAAAGAATCAAGGAAAATATTATAGGAATATTTAAATTATTTAGGGGTCATATTGGAATGAAATTCCATTAATATGGTATATGTTAAAAGAAAATGATACTTTCAATGTTTTTTTAAATAAAAAACGTACCTTATTGAAAAAATGGTAGAAATATTCATTTTAAAACATTTTATAAAAAGTAAAACATGGGTGAAGATTTCGTAAAAATTATTATATAATATAAAAATATATTATTCAAAATTATATGTGGAAAATTTGAATCTGGAAGAAGAAACATTTTTTATTGAAAAAAAGAAATATAGTTATCTTTCCTTAAAAAAACCTCTAAAAACATTTTATGAAGAAAAAGGTGATCATGGTACTATTAAAATAAAATATTTTTAATAATAGGAGAATAGTAAAATTAATTGGTTTCATTAAACAATTATCAAATAATTTCTTTAATTCAAATTCATTCATAAAAAATCCCGATTAAAAAGAGATTGAAGCATAAACCCTTACCTTTTTGGTAAATTTTGAATCATTTCCTCCATGAAAGAAATAAATTCAACTAAAACATTAAATACCATTAATATAAAGAGATACTTGATTTAAAATATGAAATTCATAGTATTTACATCTCATAAATATAAAAAGGATCATAATATCAAATATGTCCCAATAGAGTGGAAATTGAGACCAAATCTCTTACAAACATCATACTATTGATGTGTTGATTAATAAATGAATTGACTATATTAAAAATATATAAATCCACATAAAACATGTGAAAATTTAAAAAAATAATAAAAAAATATTACAGACATAATCTTATAACGTCAAATACATTGAATAGGTAATATAACCCAATGAAAAAAATGTTAATAAATTTATTACCACTAGATAACATTCAGGCCAAATACCATTGGATGAAATAATTAAAATAAATATATAAAATAACTTGAATTTGGAATGATTAACTGTTTTAAATGTAAAATTGGAATCACATTCCCCATAAAACATAAATTGGTGCATAATATTAAAATACACCTCAATTAATGAAAATTGAGGCGAAGTTGTAACACCCCAAGATTTTATGAGAAATATTCTTGTTAATTTATTTTATGTCTTGTGTTATATGGTACACCAAGATTATCTTGCGATATACGCAACACTGTATTATCTGGCAGTATACACAACACTATTCTTGGTTCCAGTACCACACAATTTAATGTTCGTTTGATTGAAGTTATTCTACGCAACATTGAGTATATATATATATATATATTCAATGTATAAATGAAATATTGTTGGATTATATTATACACAAAAACAAATGAATCTTGCACTACACGTAACCCTGACTTGGCTTGCATTACACGCAATAGTGACCATCCACGATAGCGTTTTTTGTACCCTGTACCGAGTTTCACTAAACAACAATATGTTATTAAAATATTATATATACTAGACAATATGAATAGTAACACCCACTTTTTTAAATTTTATAAATTTTATCTTTCCAAATGGACTTCATTTTTGGATTCGTAATATCGAAATTATCCTAGGGTGAATTGTTTTAATTTTTCTGAAAACTTTCAATTTCTGATGAATAGTGAAAACACATAGTTATTGGTTAAAAACAAATTTTTATTTAAAAATAATTTATTTTATTTAAATTTATTTTAGTTCAAAATAGATACATAATACCTATATACGTTCAATGTAATTCATTAGAGTCATTTTATAATAATATAGATATATAAAAATTTTATTGAACTTTTTACCGTCTTTTACCCACCTCCTAGGAGAATTTGCAATTGTACATAAAACCTAATTTAACCTCTTTTGTGAGTTTAATTTTGAAAATCCGAGAGACACGGTTAATATGAAGGAGTAAAATGTGGTTCAATAAGATAAAAATAATTTTTGGTGAATAGTAACTTTTTTACTTTTACTAACCGTGGTTAAAAGTAAATAGGGTAATTAAGGGTAAAAATGATATTATTATTACCCTAAAAGATATCCAAATTATATTGGATAAGTATAATTCGACCAAAGAAAACCTTATTAATAAAATATTAACTTCTTTGGTCCACTTGGATTAGATTAGGACACTTATTATTATTTTATTTCAAGAAGAGTTAAAATAGTTATAATCAAAGTTTAATAACTAAAACATTTTTAATATAGTATTATACATAATATAAATTCAACTAAAAACATTAATTATAAATCTAAATAGATTTCCTACATAATGGTATTTTATTTATATTTTTTAGACATTGAATAATTTAATTTATTTGGCACACAATGATGATGCAGTAATTACCTTATTAATGAAATGTTAACATAATTTCTATTATAAATAACAAAATAAATATAATTTGAGACTTTTTATGAATTACACTAATTTTCAAGGTTAATATAACATATTAGGGTTGGTTATTTGAATTTTTTTCAAAGTAATAATGCTATTATGAATTTAGAGAAAACAAAATACCAAATATTTTCAAAATTGACATAAAAGAGTTTTTTTAAAACAAATATTATATTATTAATGATATAATGGTATTAAACATATAAAGTTCTACTAAAAGATTTATATAATAATATATACGACATTAATGAACCAATTGGGGTTAAATTTGATGTTTATAGTAAGTTTATTAACCATATACTGTGAGAATACAAGAAGACAGTGTAAAAGTTAAATTATTTAACATAGAGTTAAATTTAAATGATAAGGTTAAAATGGTAACCTAAACATGTCTAAAACCTATTGTTTGAGATGATTTAGACCCATCCCAACCCTATCCTAGAAATAAGAAACTTTTGAGCCATTATAAACCGAATATTAATTTATTATAAAATAATATCTTAAGTTTTTCCTAAGGTGCCCCTCACCCTTCTTATAAAAGGACACCTCCTCCCTCTCCTCATTACACAATTTTGAGCCTTCATGATCGGAAACACCCTGACAATATATCTTATCAACCTCTCTAGTTATATCATATAGGTTCCGGTCTTCTCAGAATACCAACTCTAGTTCCCTAAGAGGAAGTTTAAAAGAGGCACATTAAAGAAGAGGTAATCTCTTCTACCAATTCTTTCAAGTTTCTGCATTCTTCTACTCCCTCTTCGTAAGTTGTTTCATTATAAAGTAATAACATAAGTATTAAATATATACTGATATGTTATTATAAATATGAAACAACTTTATTTCACCTTATATCCATCCTACGAAAAAGCAAATCACCGCGCGTGCGTACGTACAGAATATCTTCTCCACGCTGTGGTGCAATATGTTTTTCTACCACCACATAAAATGGATGGGTATAATGGTGTAAAGAATAAATATATATGATTATTATAACATGATACAAGTTATGAGATATTATATCATCCACTCTAATTCATTTCAATAATTATGGGAATACTATCATCCCTCGTGGGTACGCACGTATTACCGTCTCCAAGATGCGTTGAGATTCATTCTCCATGTTAACCATTCAAGAATTATTATAAAGTATATATAATGAATAATAATAAAAGCTAATGGATTTATGTATATATATTTATATATGTCATCTACTTACTTCCATTCATGTCAATAAGGAAAGGAAAATAGCATTCATGCGTACGTACGTCCTACCATCTCCATGAACTGTGTATTTAATTTTATTTATCTATCTGTTATATATATATACTGAATATATATATGATATATAAATCATTATTATCATTCTAGAAGTAAGTGAATCATGATATAAGTAATAATAATATCAAGAACGACATGTCCCAACACATACGATAAATGAAACGATTTTACCCAAAACAATGCTTTAACATGGAATTGACAAATGAACAGTTAATATAATGTCATAAGTGAATAATATATGATATCATATATATTATTATGATTATGTTACAAGATAATAATATGTTTAAACACACTATATTGAACAATCAGACACATATGGAAGAAATTTGACATAAGGATATAAAGGAAGATTTTAGGTAGGAAAAAAGAAGATATTTATGGGAGATGTTGAAGAATCTTTTACCATGATTAGAAGATTATGTTCCGAGTTTCCAAAGACAATAAACTCATATGGTCATTGGGAGTTTGTTTTGTGATTTATTATGTATTATGAAAAAGTAATGTAATGTCCATATATGTCATGCTTTTGGTCTCTACAGTTGGTATCAGTGCGAAGGATTAGTTAACCTTCGGAAACTAGGATGAGAAAACTTTAGAGAGATCCCTATTGATATTTCTAAGGTATGTCTAGGGATGTCCCTAAGGTTAATTACAGGTATAGGTTATAGTCCTAGAATTACAGTAACGATCATAGAATTAAACCAATGATATTTAATATTTAATGTACACCCCCTTTATTATGTTGTTTTCCTAGCATGAATTTTTTCCTCTCACACTATTCTTTTTGGGTATTAGAAAATGACTAGAAAATGGAAGATTTATGTTAATGGAGAATATGATATACAATGTAATGATATTCTTCATGATCAAGAAAATTAAATATGATTTGGATGGCAGAACATCCTTATCATTCCTAATAAAAAATCTCATAATATGATCAATAATTTCAACATTGGTATGTTTCCTAACTCAGTTAATAAGAGAAAGAAAGAGTTTTATGATGTTCATAGAGGAAAGAAAGTTCAATTTTTTCTCATGTAAATCATGTGGGAAGAGACATCATAGAGAATGTTTCAAAGGAACTGGATGATGCTTTGGGTGTGGAATAGAAGGACCCAAAGCTAGTAATTGCAAAGGAAATGGTACAGTTAACATAATGGACAAGGAAAATGGTATTGCTAAGACATCAACAATAGTTAAATGTTTTAAATGTGGAATGTATGGTCATTATTCAAACAAATTACCTAAGGTAAATTCTCACGAAGATAATCATCATGGTCATATGGGGAGTATTTATATTGATGATGATGAAGAGACAACAAATGATATGTGAGATGAAATAATTATTGAAGCTCAGTCAATGGTTTAAGAAGATAGTGGAATGATTTATGTTTATCAAGATTTATTTTGTGTAGGTAACGGTACTATGGACTAAAGAAACATATAAGGATTGTTACACTATTGTTTTTCCTAAAGTATTTGAATGTATATGTTGAATGGTACCAGTAACCATGAAAAGTGATTGAAATATTTTTGGAAAAAAGTTGATATGCGCATAATGAAGGGATAAGGAGAAAATGAAATGTTTAATAGTATTCATGATCTCATGACTGATATAAGGACAATGGGATATCATGGTTTGAGTATATAGAAATTCTGGGGTTTTGGTATGTGGAAAGAGTTAACTTTTGACAGCATTCATGTTTTCACTAAGGTTCTATGGTAATTCATGTTTCAAGAGAATACATGATTGAGGTATTCACATTTTTGGAATGTGAACAACAAGAAATATATTATGATATACGGGGGATGAATGATGGTATTCACATTCTTGGTTGTTGACATATCTAGTAATCATTTTCTTTATACTAGGAGCTTGGATTGAAGTATTTTGGATAAGCCTAAAGATTTGAATGGATTATGTTGGAATCAGATAGTATTTTTTAAGGATAGAACTTTTTTTTCGCTATTATTTCTGGAATGTTATAATACTGTTGTTTTAGAAAAAGGGACAACCTACAGAATATGCAACAACCCATCACGTCGGATAAGGATGTGGGAATTGATCCCTCAACTAAAGTAGGATAGGCCTTTATCAACTACTTCTGGCCTACAGGATGTCCCTGGTTAGTAGAAACTAGTTATATTTTATTAAGCGGTATGATAGATGAAGTATAAGTCTATTTTTGGAATCATATACGATTAACCACGCCATATATGGACTTATGTATATTTGATAACTTTTTCTAACCTTTTGTTTGAGACATATGGAATGACCCATAATTATATCACATGATATTCTAACACTTCACGAATAAAAAATTCAACTTCATTTTTTAAATATATGAAGTGGAAATTTGTCATGGAATGGCCAACGACAAGATTATACCAAAATCAAGTAAGTATTTTTTCTAATTCAAAAATTTCAAATTTAGGGAAATGATATTGAATTCAAAAAATGTTTTCCTAGTACCCTCATATCCGATGAATCAGATGGTACCTTAGATCATCACCAATGTATGGACTTGTGATTGTTGGCTTTTTCATAGCCATGTTCTCTACCACTATCTATCAGAAACTGATGTATAGATTTCTCTTTCATATCCATATTTTCACCTATATTCTCCTATGAGGAAACCCGATGATGAGTTACTTTGGGTATTCGTTATGTTTCTAACATTCCTTTTTAAAATGATGATTTAGTATTCCTTTTTACGATGTGGATTTATATGAAAGAAGCTTTCAAGTACTAAACGATTTATAACCCCGAAGAATTTAGAGGGTGAAATTCATTTTAAGGGGGGAAGAATGTAACACCCTGAGATTTTAAGACAACTATTCTTTTTAATTTATTTGATGTTTTGTGTTTTATGCTACACCAATATTATCTTATTCTATATGCAACACCATATTTTCTTGTAGTATACACAACTCTAATCTTCAATCGTGTTACACACAATTTCAAGTTCGTTTGATAGATGTTATTCTAAGCAACAATGAGTGTATATATATATTTAATGTATAAATTAAATATGGCTAGATTTTATTATACGCAACAACAAAGTAATCTTGAACTATACGCAACCCTGACTTGGCTTGCATTACACACAATCACGACCTTCCACGATAGCGTCTGTTGTACGTAGTACCGAGTTTCACTAAACAACGATATGTTATTAAAATATTATACAAACTAGCCGTTATGAATAGTAACACCCACTTTTTGAAATTTTATAAATTTTATCTTACAAAATGGACTTCATTTTTGGATTTATAATATCAAAATTAGACTAGGCTGAATTTTTTGTAGTTTTCTGAAAACATTCAATTTTTGATGAATAGTGAAAACACTAAGTTATTGGTTAAAACTGACTTTTTATATAAATAATCATTTATTTTATTTAAATTTATTATAGGTCAAAATTGATACATAATACCTATATAAGTTCAACGCAATTCATTGGAGTCATTTTATAATAATATAGATATATAAAAATTTTATTGAACTTTTTACCGTCTTTTACCCACCTCCTAGGAGCATTTGAAAATGTATATAAAACTTAATTTTACCGCTTCTGTGAGTGGAATTTCAAAAATTTGAGAGACATGGGTAATATCAAGGTGTAAAATGTGGTTCAATAAGATAAAAATAATTTTTTTGAATAGTAACTTTTTTACTTTTATTTACCACGGTTAAAAGTAAATAGGGTAATTAAGGGTAAAATTGATATTATTATTACCTTAACCCATGTCCTAATTCTATTGGATAAGTATAATTCGACCAAAAATAACCTTATAAATAAAATATGAACCTCTTTTGTCCACTTGGACTAGATTATGACACTTATTATTATTTTATTTAAAGAAGAGTTATAATAGTTAAAATCAATGTTTAATAACTGAAACATTTTTAATATAGGGTTATACATAAGATAAATTAGATTATAAATATTCATTAGAAATATAAATATATTTCCTAAATAATTTTTATTTATTTATATTTTTTAGAATTTAAATAATTTAATTTATTTGTGACGCAATGATGATGTAGTAATTACCTTATTAATGAAATATTAACATAATTGATATTATAAATACCCAAATAAATGTTATTTTAGAATTTTTATGAATTCAACTTATTTTATAGCTTAATATAACAAATTAGGTTTTTTATATGAATTGTTTTGAAGTAATAATGCTGTTATGAGTTTAGAGAAAACTAAATACCAAATAGTGTCAAAATTGACTTAAAACAATTTTTAAAACAAATATTATATTATTAATTGATATAATGGTCCTAAAAATATAAGTATTAGAAAAAAGACATATATAATAATATATATGACATTAAGTAACCAATTGAGGTTAGATTGGCAGTTTATTGTATGTTTGTTAACCATATAGTGTAAGAATACAAGAAGACACGGTAAAAGTTAAATTATTTAACTTATAGTTAAATGTAAATGATAAGGTTAGAATGGTAACCTAAACTTGTATAAAACCTTTTTTTAGATGATATAGACCCATACCCACCCAATAATCTAAATAATTCCCTTTTTAGCCATTATAAACTGAATATAAATTTATTATAAAATAATATTTTATGTTTTTCTTAAGGTGCCCCACACCCCTCTTATAAAAGGGAACCTCCTCCCTCTCATCTTTACACAATTTTGAGCCTTCATGCTCGGCCAATACCTGATAATATCTCTTCAAAACCTCTATATTTATATCATAGTGGTTCTGGTATTCTCAGAAGACCAACTCTAGTTCCCTAAGAGAAAGTTTAAAAGAGGCACGTTGAAGAAGAGGTAATCTATTCTACCAATTCTGTCATGTTTCTTCCTTCTTCTACTCCATCTTCTATAGTTGTTTCATTATAAAGTAATAAAATAAGTATTACTTATATACTAATACGTTATTATAAATATGAAACAACCATATTTCACCTTCTATCCATCCTACGAAAGACAAAATCACCACGCATGCGTATGTAAGGAATACCTTCTCCACGCTGTGGGGCAATATGTTTTTCTACCTGTACCTTACATGGATGTGTATAATGGTGAAAAGAATAACTATATATGATTATTATAACGTGATAGAATTTCTGAGATATTATATCATCCACTCTAATTTTATTCAATAATTATGGGAATTATATCATCGCTCGTGCGTACGCATGGATTACCATCTCCACGACGCGATGAGATTCATTATCCATGTTAACAATTCAAAAATGATTATAAAGTATATATAATTAATAATAATATAAGCTACTAGATTAATGTATATATATGTCATCTAATTACTTCCATTCAACTCAATAAGGAAAGGAAAACAACGTTCATGCATACGTATGCTCTACCGTCTCCATGAACAGTGTATTTCATTTAATTTATCTACCTATTATATATATGTATACTGAATATATATATGATATATAAATCATGTTTTACATTCTGAAAGTAAGTAAATCATGATATATGTAATAATAATATCAATAAGAACAAGTCCAAACATGTAAGATAAATGAAACGATTTTACCCAAAACACGACTTTAACATGGAATTGACAAATGAACAGTTAATATATAGTTATAAGAGAATCATATATGATATCATAAATATTATTATGATTCTATTACAAAATAATAATATGTTTAAATGCACTATTCAGTAGTCTCACACAAATATGGAAGAAATTGGATATAATTATATAAAGGAAGGTTTTAGGTAGGAAAAAAAGATCTTTATGGGAGATGTTAAAGAATATTTCACCATGATTAGATGATTATGTTCCAAGTTTCCAAAGACACTAAAATAATATGGTCATTAGGCGTTTGTTTTGGGATTTATTATCTATTATGAAAAATTAATGTAATTTCCATGTATTTCATGCTTTGGGTCTCTACAGTTGGAATCAGAGCGAAGGTTTAGTAAAACTTTGGAAACTTGGACGCGAAAACTTTAGAGAGATCCCTAGAGATATTTCTAAGGTTTGTCTAGGGATGTCCCTAAGGTTAAGCACAAGTATAGGGTTTATTCCTAGAATTACAGAAATGATCATAGAATTAAACCTAAGATATTAGATATTTAAGGCACACCCCCTTTATTATGTTTTTTTCCTAGCATAAATTTTTTCCTCTCACACAATTCTTTTTGGGTTTTAGAAAATGGTTGGAAACTGGAAGATTCATGTTAATGGAGAATATGATGGGTAATGGAATGATATTCTTCAGGATGAAGAATATTAAATATGATTTGGAAGGTGGAACATTGTTATCATGTCTAATCAGAAATATCATAATATGATCAATAATCTCAAATTTGGTAATTTTCCTGAATCAGTTAATAAGAGAAAGAAGGAGTTTCATGATGATCATAGAGGAATGAAAGTTCAATTTTCCTCATGTAAATCATGTGGGAAGAGACATCAAGGAGAATGTTTCAATGGAACTGGATAATGATTTGGGTATGGAAAAGAAGGATACAAAGCTAGTAATTTCAAAGGAAAAGGTTTAGTTAAAAAAATGGAAAAGGATAATGGTATTGCTAAGAGATCAACAATGGTTAAATGTTTTAAATGTGGAATGTAAGGTCATTATGCAACCTAATTCCCTAAGGGGATGTCTCATAAATAGAATCATCATGGTCGTATGGGTAGTATTTATATTAATGATGATGAAGATACTAGAAATGATATGTGATATGAAATAATTTTTGAAGCTCTGTCAATGGTTTAAGAAGATAGTGGAATGATTTATGTTTATCAAGAGTTATGTTGTATAGGTAATGGTACTATAGAATAAAGAGACATCTAAGGATTGTTACACTAATGTTTTTCCTAAAGTATATGAAAGCATATGTTGAATGGTACTAGAAACCATGAAAAGTGATTGAAATATTTTTGGAAAGAATATGATATGAACATAATTAAGGGATATGGAGAAAATGAAATGTTTAATAATATTCATGATCCCATGACTGATATAAGGACAATGTGATATCATGGTTTGAGTATATAAAAATTTTGGGATTTTGGTATGTGGAAAGAGTTCACTTTTTACATCATTAATGTTTTTACTAAGGTTCTATAGTAATTCATGTTTCAATAGAATACATGATTAAGGTATTCAAATTTTTGGAATTTGACCAACAAGATATATCTTATCATATACGGGGGATGAATGATAATATTCACATGCTTGATTGATGACATTTCTAGTAATCGTTTTCTTTATACTATGTGCTTGGACTAAAGTATTTTGTATAATCCTAAATATTGGAATGGATTATGTTGGACATCAAGTAGTATTGTTTAAGGATAGAACTTTTTTTCGATATTATTTCTTGAATGTTATAATACTGTCATTTTAGAAAAAGGGACAACCTACAGAACGGGCGACAACTCATCACGTCGGACAAGGATGCAAGAATCGAACCCACAACCGAAGTGAAATAGGCCTTTATCACCCACCTCTGGCCAACATGATGTCCCTGGTTAGTATAAACTAGTTATATTTTATTAATTAGTATGATAGATGAATTATAAGTCCATTTTTATAATCATATACGATTAACCACACCATAGATGGAGTTATGTATATTTTATAACTTTTTCTAACCTTTTGTTTGAGACAAATTGAATGAACCATCATTCCATCACATGATCAGCTAAAACATCATGAATGAAAAATTCAACTTCATTTCATTAATATATGATGTGAAAATTGTTCATGGAATGACCAACTGTGAGATTGTACTAAAATCAAGTAAGTATTTCTTCTAATTCAAAATTTTCAACTTTAAGGAAATGATATTGAAAACCCAATATTTTTTCCTAGTACCCTCATATCCGATGAATCAGATGGTACCTTAGATCATCACCAATTTATGGCTTTGTGATTGTTGGATTTTTTCATAGCCATGTTCTCTACCACTCTCTATCAGAACAGGATGGTTAGATTTCTCTTCCATATCCGTATTTTCACCTATATTCTCCTATGAGGAAACCCAGTGATGAGTTAATTTGGGTATTCATTATGTTTCTAACATTCCTTTTTAAAATGATGATTTAATACTCCTTTTTACTATGTGTGTTTCTATGATAGAAACTTTCAAGTAGTAAACGATTTATAACCCCAACGAATTTCGAGGGAGAAATTTATTTTAAGGGGGGT
Organism: Viscum album; assembly: GCA_963277665.1. NCBI lineage: Eukaryota > Viridiplantae > Streptophyta > Magnoliopsida > Santalales > Viscaceae > Viscum > Viscum album. The sequence goes on from OY728157.1 coordinate 697,133,727, forward strand.
AGAATGTAACACCCAGAGATTTTATGAGAAGTATTTTTTATAATATATTTTGATGTGTTGTGTTGTATGCTACACCATGATTATCTTGCACTATACGCAACTCTGTATTAGCTTGCAGTATAGGCAACACTATTCTTGGATCATGTTACACACAATTTCAAGTTCATTTGATAGAAGTTATTCTACGCAACATTATGTGTATATATATATATATTCAATGTATAATTGAAATGTGGATGGATTCTATTATACACAAAAAAAGTAATCTTGCACTACATGAAACCCTGACTTGGCTTGCATTACACTCAATCACGACCTTCCCCGAGAGCATGTGTTGTACGCAGTACCAAGTTTCACTAAACAACGATATGTTATTAAAATATTATATAAACTATCCGTTATTAATAGTAACACCCACTTTTGTAAATTTTATTAATTTTTTCTTTCCAAATTTACTTCATTTTTGGATTCAAAATATCGAAGTTATCTTAGGGTGAATTTTTGGTATTTTTCTGAAAACATTCAATTTTTGATGAATAGTGAAAACACTGAGTTATTGGTAAAAACCGAGATTTTATTTAAATAATAATTTATTTTATTTAAATTTATTTTAAGTCAAAATAGATACATAATACCTAAATACGTTCAATGTACTTCATTGGAGTCATTTTATAATAATAATGATATATATAAATTTTAGTGAACTTTTTACCGTCTTTTACCCTCCTCATAGGATCCTTTGCAATTGTACATAAAACATAATTTTTTCGCTTCTATAAGTTGAATTTTCAAAATCCTAGAGACACGGTTAATATCAAGGAGTAAAATGTGTTCAATAAGATAAAAATAATTTTTGGTGAATAGTAACTTTTTATTTTTATTTACCACGGTTAAAAGTAAATAGGGTTTTTAAGGGTAAAAATGATATTATTATTACTCTAACACATGTCCTAATTCTATTGAATAAGTATAATTAGAAAAATAACACCATTAGGAATAAAATATGAACCTCTTTGGTCTACTTGGATTAGATTAGGACACTTATTATTATTTTATTTAAAGATGAGTTAAAATAGTTAAAATCAATGTTTAATAACTACAAAATTTTTAATATAGGGTTATACATAAGATAAATTAGACTATAAATATTAATTAGAAATATAAAAATATTTTCTATATAATGGTATTTTATTTATAGTTTTTAGACATTAAATAATTTAATTTATTTGTGACACAATGATGATGCAGTAATTAAATTATTAATGTAATATTAACATAATTGATATTATAAATACCCAAATTAATATAATTTTAAACTTTTTATGAATTAAACTAATTTTATAGGTTAATAAAACATATTAGTGATGGTTAGATGAATTGTTTTCGAATTAATAAAGCTGTAATGAATTTAGAGAAAACAAAATACCAAATATTGTCAAAATTGAGATAAAAGAGTTTTAAAAAACAAATATTATATTATTAATTGATATAATGGTTCTAAAAATCTAAGGTTCGGAAAAGAGACTTATATAATAATATATATGGAATTAATTAACCAATTGATATTCTACTGGTAGTTTATAGTAAGTTTATTAACCATATAGTCTAAGAAATAAAGAAGACGCGGTAAAAGTTAAATTATTTAACAAGAGTTAAATCTAAATGAAAAGGTTAAAATTGTAACCTAAACTTGTCTAAAACCTATTTGTTGAGAGGATTTCGACCCATACCAACCATAGTCTAGAAATAAGTCGCTTTGGAGCCATTAAAAACCGAATATGTATTTATTATAAAATAATATTTTATGTTTTTCCTAAGGTGCCCCTCACCCCTCTTATAAAAGGGAACCTCCTCCCTCTCCCTTTTACACAACTTTGAGCCTTCAAGATCATCCAAAACCTACCAATTTATCTTCTCGACCTCTCTAGTTATATGATATAGGTTCTGGTCTTCTCAAAAGTCCAACTATAGTTTCCTAAGAGGAAGTTTAAAAGAGGCACGTCGAAGAAGAGCTAATCTCTTCTATCAATTCATTCATGTTATTTCCTTATTATAATCCCTCTTATTTAGTTGTTTTATTATAAAGTAAAAAAATCAGTATTACTTATATACTGATATGTTTTTATAAATATGAAACAACCCTATTTCACCTTCTATATATCCTATGAAAAATAAAATCACCGCGCGTGCGTACGTACAGAATACCGTCTCCACGCTGTGGTGTAATATGTTTTTCTACCACAACCATACTTGGATGGGTATAATGGCGTAAATAATAAATATATATGATTATTATGACATGATACAAGTTGTGAGATATTATATCATCCTCTCCAATTCCATTCAATATTTTTTGGAACAATATCATCGCTCGTTCGTATGCACGGATTACCGTCTCCACGACGTGATAGGATTCATTCTCCATGTTATCCAATCAAGAATGATTATAAATTATATATAATGAATAATAATACAAGATACTGGATTTATGTATATATATATGTGTCATCTACATAATTCTATTCAAGTAAATAAGGAAAGGAAAACAATGTTCATGCATACGTATGTCCTACCGTCTCCATGAACGGTGTATTTCATTTGATTTATCTATCTATTATATATATATAATGAATATATATATGATATATAAATCATGATATACATTCTGAAATTATGTAAATCATGATATAAGTGATAATAATATCAAGAAAAAAAAGTCCAAATATGTAAGATAAATGAAACAATTTTACCCAAAACACTACTTTAACATGGAATTGACAAATGAACGGTTAATATAAATTTATAAGTGAATCATATATGATATCATAAATATTATTACGATTCTATTAAAAGATAATAAAATTTTTAAAACCACTATACAAGAGTCTCAGACAAATACAGAAGAAATTGGACATAGGGATATAAAGGAAGGATTGAGGTAGGAAAAAAATAAGATCTTTGTGGGAGGTGTTGAAGAATATTTCCCCATGATTAGAAGATTATATTCCGAGTTTCCAAAGACACTAAACTAATACAGTAATTGGGCATTTGTTTTGAGATGTATTAATTATTCCGCAGAAGTAATGTAATGTCCATGTATGTCAAGTGTTGGGTCTCAATAGAAGTCCCTTATGGTTTATGAATCTTATTAATAAAAAATTATTAAAATTGAGAGTGTGGTAGAATTTATAGTTAAGATATCACAAATAAAAAAATAACTGATGTTAAAATTATAATTCTATGTATATATATCTTTTAAAATATATTCGGTGTATAAAATAAAATTTGTCTCAAAGAAGGATGTTTTGAGAAGAATACCCCTACCTCAGTTCTAAACTTGTCGTGTATGTACTCAATATCATATATGATAAAATTTTAGGAATAAATATTTTTATTTATATACTTTTACATGTTTAATACTGTGTACTGAAACTATTTAATTCATTTTTTAATTAATTATTTAATTATATAATCAGTTATGTTCATGTTGGTTGATTTGAGGATGCTCAGTTCATAATTTGAAAACAACATTGGTGTGTCTACCATGATCAAAGGTTTTATTATTCCATAATAATAATAATAATAATATAATAATAATTATTATTATGATTTTATACATCAATTAATATTTTATAACCAACCATGAAAAATGAAATATGTTACAATCATGGTAATGGTAGGTCCTACGTATGCCTGAGTAAGGTTTCCATCTATTCAATGACCATAATAGATAGAAGGTTGTGGAATTTTATTTTTAAAAAATGGTCCTTATATCTTAAATATTACTATATTTCATTAAATATAATTATATATACAATCTAGGTAATATTGTGATGGAAAAATAATCCAATCACTTCATGAGCCGATAATCCAACAAAGGCATGAATGACATTATCACGTTTCAATGGATGGTTATGTAAAAAATGTATATGATATATTAATTTTAAAAAATTATAAGTAATTAATTAATATAATGTACATACATTAAATATATCATCATATACTTCCTTGAGAGTTAATGATGGAAAATGAATTATATCAATTTGTGAGGCTATAGGCTTCCATATACACAAAACATGGTTTCATATCACATTTGATGGTAGAGGAAATAGATGTATGAAATTCCATGAAAATAATAAAATGTTAGTGTATGGGATATAATTTTGTTATTAAATCATCATAGTACAATAATACTAGAATAATTTGGAATAAAAACAATAAAAAATCTCTTTTAAGAATGACACCTATACCTCAAACAACCTCTCTACGATTATTTCTAAAGCTTCCCTAGATTTGATTTCAGATCAAACCAAGTACTCTAAGATTTGGTAATGGAATTAATTATGGGATTTTGGTTGTAATTTTATGAATAAAAATGTTTCAAAAGTGCGGAAAGAATAATAGAGTAGGGTTAATTTTATAAGTGAGAGAGAGGGGGGTCATTTTCTAAATACCAAACACTATTGATTATTAAGAAGTATCTGTAAATCCATTTTCCTTTAAAATGATAAATAATGAATTCAAAGGGCTATGTGTTCGATCCAAACACCCCCATTAAAAATTATTCATTTTCAAATTTTTTTGAATATTTTATTCCATTTACCATTATAGTTTTTCACTTTTTCCATTTTTATTCTAAACAGGGTGACTACTTTTTTTACTAATTTTACTATTCATTATTAAAAAAATATGTTTTCCTTATTAAATAATATTAATTATTATGATTCCAAACATATTATAATTTTATTCAATTTAAAATCATATAAGTGGAAGAATTAAAATTAAAATTAACAAAAACATGTCAATAAATTGGTTTTAGGAAATAAAATTCTCATGAAATCGATGATATTATATTAACTATATGACAATCTATATCATTATGTGAATTTTAGTTAATAAAAATATACATATAATATATTAATTTCAATTATAAATTACTTTAATATTTTTTATCTTAATTAATTATAATGTATAAACAATATGCACTTGAAAACAACACTATTATAAAAGATGCATATACTAATAGTTTTGAATCATGGGTATAGGTCCAAAACTATTGGTATAGGGTAAACTAATGGTTTGGGTGGATGTTGTATTTTATGGAATTAGTATAGAACAATTGAAATGGTTTTTGGAAACCTTCGGTATTATTGGTCTATACTGATGATTTCCAAACCATTTGTATAGGTAATACGAAATAAAAATTCCAACTATTTTGAAAACAATTGGCATAGGTAATTAAAAAAAAGCCATGTGTGGTTTTGAACCCCAGACCATTGATTTATATCACAATGGACTAACAAATAAGATATAGTGTTTTTAGAAACATAATAAGATAAATATGTATATGTATACTTACAAGTAAATTAATTATTGATTTATTCAATAATATCTAATAATATAATCCATTAAAAATAAAAATACACTTACCAACAGTTTAGAAAATCATTGGTATAGGTCTATACCAACCATTTTCCTAACTGTCTGTATTGGTTTCTTGAATTTTGGTACCTATAATAATGGTTTTGTAAAAACCATTGGTATAGGGTCATTAAATAGTGTCTATGCTAATAGTTCTATCCAAACCGTTGGTATATCCATCACATATACCAACAGATTTTGGCAAGACCATTTTTATATGGTCATTTTATTCAACCTATAACAATAGTTTCTCCAAAAACCATTTTTAAAGGGTATTAATACCCATGGTTCTTCCCAACTGTTGGTAAAAGTTTATTTTATTTTACCAATACGAACGGTTGGGCCAAAACTATTTGTATGGGTCTAGTTTCCTACAGTGCAGTTTGTAGTAAATTGTATTTTTAATTATGAAAATAAACATATACCAAAATCATGGAAATTTATTATTTAACATAAATTAATATGATTATTTTAAAAAAATGGATAAAAAGTCACTTTAATACCACATTGATAAAATAATTTAACTTTTATGTTACTTGATTTTATGTATAGAATTAAAATATTTGAAAAATTGGAAACTTTCACTATTAAATGAAAAATCAACATTTTCATAAAATTAATAGAATTTCATACAACTTAATTTTGATATGATTATTCCAAAAGTGAAGTTCATATTATAAAATAAATTTTCAAAAAGTTAGACAAATTATTTATATTATTTTTCAATTAGTTAATTTTGGAACAAAATATATATTTTTTTATTGAATAATAAAATGTATTTATTAAAAACATTATTCTTATTTTCAAGGAATTTACTAAAAAACGTATATTTTTTAGTATATATATATATATATATTTCATTAATTAGTTAATATTTTTCATACCCATAAAATTTACAATCTAGGTTATAATGATCATATTTAATTAATCATGGTTCTTTTAGGATCACTATTGTATGTTGTATACACTATCAGAAATAATTTTATTTTTGAAAAATATGGTTGTGTTACAAGAAAACCATGTTAGTTACCAAAGAAGTGACACTAGATGAAACCGAAGCTCCTATAATAAATAATCTAACCAAAAAAGGATACAATGATGGAAAACACCAGAATCCACAAGAAAAATCCATCAAGGCATAATGACATATTCAATGTCCCAAAACAAACACAATTGGTAAAATACAAAAGTCCTAAATACCAATCCTCAATTCATCACCATCCAAGAAATATAAATTCCAAAAATTCTTTAATACAAACAAAAATGAATATCCCTAAACAAACAACCACCCATGTATAACCTATAATCCCCCCAAAACACCCATATGAGTAACCCAAAAGAGGAAATAACTATTCAACCAAACCACAACTCCATCAAACCATTGGTCATCAAATGGAGAAAATAATATTAATCAATGAATTCCTAAAAAATTGAAAGATGTTTATATCCACCACTACAATTGGATTCTTGGTAGATTCATGAATTGGGAAGTGTGAATTCTTGGAAGTAAAAGATGTCTTGTAAGGATAATTCATAGGAATATAACTATATCTTTCAATAAGACTATTCTAGGATCCATATAGAAACTAACAGTAGTACAAAACCATTATTTTTATTTCCCGAATTAAATTAAACAACTTCCAAATAGATAAATTAAAACATTTGAAAAGGTATTATTTTCCATAACTAACATTCATTTGAACAAACTATCCATTAAACATTATATTCCATTTTTAATTTTTTAAAGGAGACCTAGTTTCAAAACTAAATCATCATATAAATTTTCATAAAATCTCATATATTCCATAACTCCTCCGAAATTTATTTAAAATAAATCCTCTCTTTCTTTCAAAATAAAATTAAAAATTCCATATTCATATAGATTGGGTTTTAAGGAACTCAAAATAAAAAAATTCAATTTATATCATCATAAAACTCAATATTCCATAAATTATTATTATTAAATCAAAACACATTTTCTCCCAAAAAATCATTTAACCTATTTTTAAAACAACATTTCATTAAATTATCTGAAGTCAATGGAATAGTTCACTAGAGTAGGCTTTCTTTAGGGTATAGAGTATTAAAAAACCAAAAGAATTATCATGAATAAGTATAATGTGGTAAAAAGAGTACAAGTTGGAAGAATGTGTACTTATTGATGAGATATACAATATCAAGCACTGTCGGATAAACCAGAATTTAATACAATACAAACTAAAATCCAAGTAAACAAGTGACCATCTATCACCACAAATCAATCCCACATCAAAGATGATAAAAAACAAGAGAAGAAGACAATCTAAACAAAAACCTTCCCTTTATATTTTTCCTACAAAAAAACATCTACAAATTCCCAAAGGAAAAAATTAGGTGTGAGAACCATTATTCATAGGATTTCAGCCCACAATCTATACAATGTAAAATAATAGAAAATAATTAGCTCTAATTTTTAAAACAGATCCCATTTATAAAACACAATAAAAAATAGAACATTTTTTAAAACATCATTTAATTTTCATAAAATAATTTCATATTCACACATAAAAGGATTATGATCGGTGTGTGAAATAAAGTGTGAAAATACAATAATAACCAACCATGGATTCACCATATGATATGCCAGTGAGAAACCAACCATGATATGTACCATCATGTGTACAACCAATAATTAATGACAACGAATAGCTTTTGGGTTCTAGTATATGGTAATGTGTACCTAACATATAAAGAAATTATTTAGTCATGATTTCTGTGAATACAAATGTTTTCGAGTCTTGTAGTAGTCTATGAATATCAAACCACTTGGGGTATTACACACCATTATGTTACATGTTTATTACTCGATGCACCCAAGGTTCCCATTGTGATATGTTTTCCCAAAAAACCCATTTTGAAACCATGATCACTATTTATAAAACAGTTTCACAGTAAATCATTACTACTTACATGTATTGATGTCCCCTTTTAAAGTCAATTTCATAATGGAGGAATACCATCAACCACTTACTATTCCAAAATATGAGTTTAAAATAATACCCCATTAATAACGATTTCATGACATTAATAAATTTTTTTATCAACTCCATAGATTTTGTAAAATAATCCAACATAATTTGACAATATTTTTAATAAATTCATGAAAAAAACCACTATATGAGACACCAACAATATTAATGTTGAAAAATTAGTTACATTTAAAAATATATATTTAAAATGAATAAATCAAAATCTCATGGACCAATATATAGTAGAAACAACATAAAATATCTATGAAACCACCAATATATGACATCGACATCCCATTCAAGTTCTATCAAGTTATGTGGATAAGATATCTATTAAGTATCTAAGAATAAGGAGGAAAAAATGATAAAAAATGAAACATATCTAGAAATTATCTATTGAGAATGATGAAATATTTACAATAATAAAAAGTAATAATATTCAAGAGCATTGGGTAGGGATTACTTTGAGTCAAATTATGTTTATGGAGTGATTATAAATTAAAATATCAATTTAAAAGAGGTAATTTCAAAACTATTAGAGGCCTAGATAGGAGATCTCTAATTATGATACATGTTTTGAAAAACCATGAGCCTAGCAAATGTTTCCCATATCCTTTGAAAAGGGGTTTTTGGATTATGAGATATGAGTTATAGGGTTTGATTAACAATGATCAAACAATGTAAAAACCTCTGGAGCCTCATATTTTCACATTTAATGGTCACCTGATGGTTAGTACTAACCATCCACCCGAATAATGAATTGTTATTATATTCTATAAAAATCAATGTGTTTAACCACCTCTTCCCAGAATCCAATAAAACAACCACATACATAAATCATTTTAATACTATGGAATACCTAGGAATTAGATGGTTTCATAATTCTCCCCACCATGAGAGAATTTCGTCCTTAAAAAGTGATCAAGATTTAGGACTCACCAAATGATATGGCCACTAATGCCTCATTAATTATTACCACTCCCAAATTAGATGGTTATACAATATCCACTTACATAATACAAAATCTAGGGGAATTGTATTACCATGCATTATCATTTATTTGTGATCCGTATTCTAAACTGGATTCTAAACCATACAGGTGTCAGGATCTAGATAAATATCCTCTCATTCAATCGCATGGGAAGGGTGGGTTTGATACCACCTATGACGGTAAACATAATACATGTTTGTATTTATGTTAATATAGTTTGTGAGTCTAACTAATACACCATATTTGTAATTTTTTCTATTATATAAAAAGTTTCCAACAATCCGTGATTCCTATTTATACTACATACCAAATTTATAGGGTTCTTAGCCAGGTGAATATTTAAGAATAACCCAATCCCCAACATAAAACACTAACAACAAATGTCAAAAATCTTGCATATGATTCTTGATGACTATATTCCATCGAAAATATTTTCTATATCAACTATACCATTTCTATTGTCCCCTGAACAAGGCTTGTCCCACACAAGGTCTTCTCACCCATCTCAAAAAAGAAAAATCATTATCTATATGTCCTCTCATAAAATTATTTAAATGGAACCATATTAATCAATGATTGATAAATATTGGTATATAAAAATTATACCAGAAGAATATCTTGTTCCTATGAACCACCAAAATTTTGCACTCAAGCTCGGAGGATATCCTCAAGAATATGGATAATCTCTTTATATTCCGGTCATTCTGCAATGAATATCTCATTATTAATTAGATATAAAAACCCGTCACCTCTATTAAACATTTAAATAATCTAGATGTGTACTCTGAGTCCCAATTATATGTTCATAGTGGTAACCCCATGAAGTAACAGAACCTCTCAGATATAAAAATGTCTGATCTGATCTAACCTCATTATAGTCTTGATATGGAGAAAAGGATTCGATTTCACAAGTCAGTGAATGATAATACAAATCACATCATTTCCACTAAGATTCCATGAAAAAACAATGTTGAAGTCCATGAAAACATATCCCACATCAATATACAAATAGTATTGTTTTTAATAAACAGGAAATTCTATGGTGTTCTTTCCTAATCTTCTGACATGTAAGACATTATGAAATAGATTTTGTAATCGAAATTCTCATTTCAAGATTCCATTACATATGTATTATAATATAAAATATCCTTCTAGTCCCAATGTGCATGGGTAAACATGAACAGTGTCCACATACCCTTATATCTTTCATCAGATATATAGAAACAACAAACAAACCTAAAAAAATTACCAATAGCATATTGAGTCCAACCACCCAACATATATGTAACATTTAGGATTTACTAAAACACAATAAATTTATTTAAAATAAATTCTAGAGAATAACACTCTCATAAAATTACGATTCAACCTTCACCATAGTTAATAACACCTACCCATTAGCTTCTACCACTCCAGATCTAATATCAGTGAAAAACAAATCTGATACCACTTCCAAATAATTCCTTCAAGGAATGGTTTAGTACCTTCCTCGTCAATGTGTTGGGAATCACGTTACCATTAATGGATGTATAAGAAATATCAAAATCAAAAGTCTTGTCTTACTCAACCCTATGTTTATATCACATGTTTAGATCCATATGATTAAAATTATACCTCAGGATCCTATGATAAAAATATAGTATAAATATCTCCCTAAATATATAGTAGTATCACATTTTAAGAGCATTCATAATAGCATCCATCTTAGGATCATGGTTAGGGTATTTCTTCTCATGAGAGAATAATGTGAGTGTTCGATGAACCACTTGTTATTTATACACAAACAATCAAAAAAATCCTATAAAAATCATCATCTAAAAAATAAAAACCTAAAATGGGTTTCGGAAGAATCAAAATAGGAGTTGAATTCAACCTCACCTTTAGTTCCTCAGATTATCTTTGAAAATTTTCATTCCCTTAAAACATAACACCCTTGTGATTCAAATATGTATTTGAAGATGTAATATTGGATATTCTTAGAAAAAACATCCTATAATAAAAGGGAAAACCTAAGAAGCACCATATCTAAATGAAATTATGGGAGTCCCCCATTACATTAAAACATGTATGTTTTTAAGATCCATTAAGATTCCCTGTCAAATACAGGATGCCCAAGAAACATCAATTCCTATATACAAAACTAACACTTTAAAAGAATACCATAAAATAAATTTTATTTCAAAACTCAATGGATGATATTTAAATGTTTCATGTGTTAATCCTCAAACATAGAGTAAACCAAACTATCACCCATGAAAATTACTGTGAAATAGTATATGAAACAAAATCAATAGATCATTTCATCAATTCCATAAATACTATAGGGGAATTTGTGAGTCAAAATGGCATAACCAAAAACTCAAAATACCCATTTACAACTTATAAACATTGTAATAGGTATATCCTATTCCCAGAATAAGGACTTATGATACCCCTACCAATGTTCAAACATTGAAAACCAATTATACCCTATAATTTGATTAAATATTTCATAAATTCTTTGAAATAGATACTTTTTCTGAATAGTCACATAATTCAACCATTTATATTCCATTAAAAGTATAAGGCTTTTTACTTCATTCGTAGAAAACTATAAAGGTGAATCCCAAGGTGATATTATAGGATGAATAAATTTCTTACACTCAAGTTCTGTAAGTATAACCTTATACTCCGACAACTTTTTAGGGATCATACAATAAGGTGGTATAGAAATTGGAACCATACCAGGGAGTTGGTTAATATTAATCTCAATCCCTCTCTATGGTGGTAACCCAAAAATAATCCTTAATAAGGACCCCATAGTATAATATCATATTTGTAGGATGTGTACATCTCAAAAAATAGTAAATGGAATTAAGTAACATCTCTAAAAACTAGAATGAGATCATTTTAGTATAAGGACCAAAGGACCCCACACTCCCAGAAATAGAATCCCATAAACCCTAAAAGACCTAAGAGACTCCATCCAAAGATAATAGCTCTATTAATTGATGAAAGTAATCAATATAAGACTTAATAATGATCATCCAATCAATTATAATAGAAATATTAAATACAATAATATTGAGAAAATGTTCCCCAAACCATTTCAATGTATTCTCCTTCCACCTAATACACAAGTCACCAAAAAACCTTTTACAAAGATGTTTCCCAATGATATGGGAATATCAAACATGAATATAATAAGTCCCTAATTAAATTTCAAAATAAAAATTAAATATTTATATTTAAAATTTTTATTAACACCTATATAAAATGAATCCATTACCATAAGGGATGAAATAAAAACGTGACATATAATATGATCCTTACAAGATTTAGATTCCTCTGAAACATATTTCACTATATAAATTGATCTAGTCTGAACCCCTCTCCATGATTTATTATCCAATTAAACTGCCCCATTGGTATGATGATAAGACCCACCACCCCTATAATAATATTACCAAATCAACATACCCTGAGTGATCATGGATCTAGACTTATTAAACTATGACATTATTTAGTATAAAATATTGAGAGGGATTTATTATCCATAATGATAAATGTTTAGGGTGATTCTATAAAATTAGGCTTTATATGATAAGGCCTTCCAAAATTAACGGAAAAAACTGATGAAATTCCTGATGAGGTCATGGAAAATAGTCCCAATGAAAGATGATCACCCATGTGCTTCTTATTTTGGATTTTAGACACACCCAAGCTAATAATTATAGAAACATGAGATCCACCTAAAGAAGTTTTCTTAGTAAAGTCTAACTCGTACATAGATTATTTTTTTAATACCTCCATAATATTCGAGAGGCATAACATGATCAACATAAATCAATTATGGGACCTCTGATCCATCTTGAACATCCAAACTAGAAGGTATTCATTAGTGACATGATCGGATTTGGGTCACATCAACTCACTTAAATGAGTGTAATACTCCAAAATTACAATCCTCCTTTTTCAATTGTTATAAATTATTAGGCCTTTTCCACTCATGACATTTCTAGATAAAACTATTTGTCGAAGGAATTCTTTACGGCTGACTAGATAAGACCATCATGCAATTAATCCTTAATGATAATGTCCCACCATATTCTTCATAGCCCCTCAAGAATATTAATTGAAAATACCTCTATTGAGTCCCCTAAAAAATTATAAAATAGAATATCCATTCAATTATTTGAAGGCAATTATCAGATTATTGGCATTTTTTGTTACCATGCAACATGGGTGGATTCTTCTTAGTTAACTTTCATTCATGATAGAATATTTTTTCTTGGTTTCTAAAAACTACTTATCAATGAGTCTTAATAGAAGATATTATCGTTTAAACCAAATAAGGATCCACTGGAAAAAATTTCTATATGAATTGTCTCGTAGGTGCAACAATTTACTTCTGGTGACATCTAATCGGTGGGATTTCCTAATAAATATGAGAAAATAAACATTTAATTTTATATAAAATTCTGAAAACATAAGAACAACTTCAAGAATCAATACTAATTCCTTAATAAATTAAATTTTAAAGAAATCATGGATTCATTGAATGAAATAAAAAAATTTAATATAAATATATTTTAATAAATAATCTACTAATTTTCTTCTTTTAAATAACCTTAAATACTATGTATCATGCAAGGAAAAAATACCTAACCACCCAAGATAACTCGAGTTCTAACATAGAAATGAGATGGCACAACATCCTCCCACACATAGTACATCAATTTTGGTGGTCTTAACTCATGTATAACATTTTTTAATGAACCATACCGATTTAACTAGATACATCACCAATGATGTCTCCAAACAATTTATTGAATAATTAATAAAAAATTAAAGTTTCATGAATAACTATAAAAAGGTAAACCAAAAGAGTAAAAAGTAGAAAAGTGAGTATGTATCCATTATACATACTATTGTTGGCCCAGAAGGATAAATAAGAAAGTAAAACAAGACAAGCCATAAGAAGTGTATTCATGTTAAAAACTTTCTCCACCAGTCCTTCCAACTATTAAAGTGATAGAAAACATGATAATAAAATAAGATACACAATTATCTTCCCATTAAGTGAGTATTATAAATCTAAATCTACAAAAACCTAAATAAAAAATTAGGTTGTGTGCACAATTTCCACTAGGATTTTACCAAAGAATTTCAACAAAGGGCTATACAATGAAAACATCAACTATATATTTTTAAAAAATATTTTTTGTAAATTTCTAGAAAAGGAGAATCATTATAAAAATTATTTCGTTCTCATAAACCCCTTTCATATTCACAGATACAAGGAATATAAAAATTTTAAGAAATAAATCACTAAAATATAGGTGTAATCGACCATCGATATACAATAAGATAAGAATGTGTGTAGAGAACCTTGAAATATACTTTCATTTATAAAAAAATCAATGTAAAAGCACAAGATTTGTGATCTAGCATTTAAGAATATGTACTCAAATATATAAAGATAAAAATATACATGACTTATGTGAATCAAACTGATGTTGAGTCCTATAAAAGTATATTTATTTCAAACCTCTAGTTGTTATTACACACAATAAAATGAAAATGTCATTTCAAGATGCACACAAGGTTCGAAATCAGATTAGTTTCCAGAGACCATTTCAAAACTATGATAAATATTTAAAAAATAGTTTCAAATTAATGAATTAGTACTTCTATGTTTTAAAATCCCATTTTAAAGTAGATTTCAACAATTGGGCATTTTACCGAACACATAGTGTTCAAAAATATATATTTTTAAAATAAAACCCCTTAAAAACATAGAATTTAGAAATTAAATAAGCTTTTATATAAAATAAATTGTTTTAAAAAAATAGCATATTGTAATTGTATAAGATCATCAAGAAATGAAATAATTAGAACATTTTTATAGAGACACCTACCCTTCTAATTGGGGAAACCCAATCCCCTTCCAAAATGAAGATGAGAAATGAGTAGGTCATGTCCTAATGTACCTAGAACCATAAGAAAACCCATAAAATCTATATTAAAACCCTTAGATCCAATAAAAGCAGCCTAATCGAGTACCATGGAGACAATGGGAGAATATATCTAGTAACATTGTAGGAAGAGGGAAGAAAATTAGATAAAAAATGAAACATACATCCAATAGATCCATATATAAAGATGGAAATCAAGAAAAAATACAAAGGTATAAACCTCATGAGCACTAGGGAGGGTTTAGATGAATCCAAATGAATATTATATGTGATTATACATAAAAATAATAAAGTCAAATGATGCAATTATCATGTTTTAAGAGTTTTGGATCAGGGCATAGGGTTAGGACAAATGGTTTGATGAAATATTCGTGGCCTTTATCTATTTAAAAATGGGCATACAATATCCTATAGTTGAGACATGTGGTTTGACTAACCATGATAAAATTGTGAAAATTAATTGGTAACCTTATATAGCCACACCACATGATTACTGCATGGTTATTACTAATCATAAACCCTAATCATTGGCTTGGAATGTCTTCTCTAAAAATCAATGTTTCCAACACTCTCTTCCTAGAAACCTCAAGAATGAACCTAAACATGAACCAAAACAAAACTAAGTAATACCTGTAACATTGATAACCTCAAATAATTACATTAACAATTCCAAATAAATTTATAAACATAAAATATTATAATTACCTGTTTAAACATAAAATATCCAAAAAATTGTATTCAAATACATTCCAAATAACTAACACCCCCTAAGAGTTCCATTTCCCAGTATTAAAATCATTTTATAATAACATATGAAAATTTAAAAATGTAGAAAATAAAGGTATTAAAGTAAAAAAATAAAATCAATTGGAACTCAATCACATAAATTACCATAAAAACCATTTTTAACAACACACCAATGGTAAATATTTTGGGAATCATTATTAAAATAATTAGAATAAAAACTAAAATTTATTAATACAAATTTCACATTAAATAGTATTTCACGTTGGCTACTAAATCATGCACCAACTATATCAAAATCTACAACATTATTGAAAATAAAATTTTCATGGACACTGCATAGGTCACTAGACTATGTGGGATTAACATGATGTAATAATTCATTAAATATTTTCTAGAACATAAAATCATAGTGACCTACAAAATCACTATCTTAGCCATGAAGAATAAAACTATTGTCACCTTATATCTAGATTCGTAAAAAAAATATGAAAAATAAACCTCAAAACCAAGACTCAAATCTAAAAATTCCTTGGATCGTTCAGGATCCAAATTAAAAAGATCTCATGAGGCCCTCCCCTACACCTACTTATCATGTTTCGATGATAGTCATATTCTATATAATACCCACACAATACAATAATATTTTTTCTTGAACTAACCATATTCATACAGCTACTAGACACCCGAGCTAGTCCTGGACATACTAAACACCCATTTTAGTTCACCTAGAGTTGGAAACAATTCTAAGGGTTTCCAAATATAACTATTGTAAATAATTTCACCCATCATATATAAAAAATTGCATACATATGAAAATCATCCAATTATAATAAGAAATTTAATTTCAATGAAATTCAATAAAATTAATAAAATTGAAAAAGAAACAAAAAAAATATAGAATAAATAAATTAACTGGAAATGATCCATAATAAAAGGTCATTACATAAACATCCCAAAAATTACGAAACTCAAATTATAACAACCCATACATTACATACATTGTTAATAATTCATAATTTAAGTAGATTTATTACAATAAATAAAAAAACCATGATAGGACCGTATAGGTATAGTGTCTTTAGAAACTGGGAAACATAAACAACTGGTTCATAAAGCATCTACGATGTCTGCAACTTATTTGATCATAACAAAACTCCTTTTTGGAAAATAATATTTAATACCCTTCTTCCTGACCTGGGGAAAAGAAACATACAAAAGGGTGAGCTCAAATAAGGGTAAACAAATGAAATGTCAATCAAATTATATTCTTATGATCATAAAGTACAAAAAACTTATCCTGCATAAGAGGTCATATATATCATGTAATGAGATAAATCATAGAACTGAAATGTAATCCCAATAATAATAAAATAATACATGAAACCTTGTGTCATACACACATATTCATAAAAAATTATTTCATATTAGTCATGGCTCATTCCTATGACCATTGTAGCAGACAATGTCCATTACTGAACCAACTTCACTCCTCGTTCCAGTCCTGTATCACTGAACCAGATTATCTTTCCGTTCCAGCCATGTCTTTCTAATGAGATACAAATAATTACACAATGCATTGGAGGGATATATAGGTCCCACCCATCTCATAATTAAACCATCCTTATGTGTTCCAAAAAATCATAAATCATACATCATAGAAAAACCCATATAATAAAATGGGATTCTTAAACCTCATGCCATCATAATATAAAAGGACTTCATAAAAATAAATCCATCAGAACATAATAAAATGAATGTAATAATATCTATATAAACATAACCCTATATCATCTTATATGGAAAATAATTTTGATAAAAAAATTGAACTTTGTTCTTGAGGAAAATATCCCTTCTTTATCAAAAACGTTTTATTTTCTCAACATGTCACAAAAATTTAAATTAAAAGTAGTTAATTGAAAATAATCATGAAAAATTGTAATGTAATATTAAATGGAAATAATTTCCTATTAAAGCCCAAAAATCCGCTCAAGCAGTATAAATTAAAAAAAACTTCATGAACTTTGGCTGGAAAAGTAAAAAAGTATCTCGTACTGAAAATGATGAAAGATTATTTTAATTTATTTTACTAAAAACCCATCAAGAGGTAAAATTGGATTTATAAAATTGTATGAGAACAAAAATAATATTAAATATTGAGGAAACAAGGATGTGGATGATAAATATGCCCCAATAAATACTGAAGTATAAACAATCTCGAATAAGAAAATAAGATTGCGAGATTTTCCCTTACCTTATGTCCGATATGTTTTGTACGTATCCTATCCTCCTGTATAATGATTTAAAAAAATTCATTGAATTATTATAGAATCATAGTCATTGTTATGATATCATATATGGTCATATTTTTATCTATTTATTAGTTACATTTCATTATTACTCGTTATTCAGGTGTTAACTACTATATTTTCTTATGCATGTTTTTTCAATTAAATTGTTATTCCTCTTTTTAGGTTATAGATTTATCATTTAAAGAATTTTATTAGTATAATATATATCATATTTATTCAGTCAATTAAACTTCAATGAATATCATGTAGAACAAATCACATCACTTCGTGGAGATGGTAGGTCGTATGTACGCATGAGCGATGATATCATTTCCATGATAGTGGAATTGTATAGAATTTTATGGTGTATAATATTTAAGAATAAATATCACTTTAAAATAATCATATATAGTAATTTCTACCATCTTTATACCCATCCAATTATGTTGGTGATGAAAAAAAGACTACACCACAGTGTGGAGATGGTATTCCGTACGTACACACGCGCAGTGATTCTGTTTTTTGTAGGACGGATAGGAAGTGAAATATGGTTGTTTAATATTTATAATAACATTTTAGAATATGAGTGATACTGATTTTTTTACTTTATAATGAAACAACTAAATAACAATAAGTATAAGAAGAAATAAATTTGAAAGAATCGGTAGAAGATATTACCTCTTCCTCGAAGTTCCTCATTTAAACTTCCTCTTAGGGCACTAGAGTTGTTCTTTTGAGAAGAATAAAACCTCTATAATGTAACTATATAAATTGAGAAGAGAAATTGGAAGGGGTTGTCAAAGATTTAAGGCTCAAAATTGATTGAAGAGGAGAAGGAAGTAGGTGCCCTTTTATAAGAGAGGACATGGGCACTTTTGGAAACCTCAAAAATATTAATTTATAATAAAAAAAAACCCCACATATAAACCTCAAAAATGACTGAACTTATAAAATGAGATTATATATGGTTGTAATATCATCATCCAATAAAATTTAGACATGTTTTTATTTTATTTTAAACCTTATCATTTTGATTTATCGTTATTTAACTATTTAATTTTATTTGTGGTAATGATTTTATAAATTTTAATTGGTTATAAGTACTTACTTATGTGTTATTAACTGTACATAATTGGATAATTTATAACATGTTATACCATATAAGTTTTAATTTGTATAATTTTAAATATTTTTTTGATTTTTAAACAATTTAATTATATGTTATTTTCATAATATATCAATAGTGTCAATTTTGACACAATTCATTTATTTGAATTTATGTAAAATCCTCAAAGAAGATATTTTCGAAATTTATTTAATAGATTCCTAAAATAGAATATTCATCTATAAATTCATGGAGAACATTAATTATATCATATAACATTTATTTTAATATTTTTAAAACTATTTATTTGAAATTTATTTTGATAAAATAATTACAACCACATTTTTGTTTAATTATTTAATCTACATAATCATTGCAAAAAAAATAAAAAAAATACAATATGAAGATAAATATAATAGATTACAAAATAATACTTTTAGGTGATTATATCTTCTAGAAAACATAACTATTAAAAAGTTATATTTATTAATTATGAAGGTGACAAGTTTGACATCATTTAAAATACAAAATATAATTGTCATAGTCACTTTTATAAGGCTCCAAATAGTCCACAAGATGACCCTTGGATTCCTATGGTTTAGATATACTCTACAAATAAAGTTTGGTCAATTGTTTGGTGATTTTAATGGGAATTATTATTTTATTAAAAACTATATTATCAATTTTTCACTAAATAAATAATTTCTGTATTATTAATGTATAAGCTATTAAGGTAATTATATATTTCATAAAAATTCCAAATAAATTTCCATGATAAATTAAAGCATTTTATATTACAAATGAGTATTTATAGTAGAATTTATATTCTGTATAACTTTATATTAAAAATAATTTAATTATTAATGTTTGAGTGAGACATATTTCACTTTCCATTTGATAAAATAAGTTAACTATCTCAATCTCAACCAAGTGGGTTCTAATAGATACTATTTCAACCCAAGTATGTTTTTAGATGAAATATAATCGTCCAATTATACTAAGACAAGTGTTAGGATGATTTTATACTATTTTTGTACACTTAATTACCTGATTTAGCTTTAACCATCGTAAATAAAATTTACCGCAGTTACTATTCATAATGCCAAAAAATAAAAGTAGTATATTAAGATAAATTGGACATAATGATTCCCAATATGGAATAAACTATTCCAAATTCAAGACAAATAAGTTGCAGAAATTTAATTTAAAATCAATTCCATTGTAGAAAAAGACGGGTTTTTGTTTAAAACATTGCAAAATATTGAAATGATTTTACCTATGAATTCATTGTAAAATTAATTATTATGATATAAATTAAATTAATTAGTAAAAATATATTCTATTTACAATTTAAAACCATTAAATATTATAATTTAACCATATAAATTATCTTGATGAAAAAAGTTGTTTTTAAATAAAATTAGCGAATTTTTACTATTCATCAAATTATGGAGTTTATCAGAAAAATATCAGAATTTTAACCAAAGTAAATTATTATATCCCACTTCCATTGAAAAGGCTTACATTGTATTATTAAAATTATTAATGTTCCTAAATCATAAATTAAAAAGGGTTTTCCATTAAAAGCACGAAAAACATTCTTTAATATCTACTTGATGAATATCAAAAATATCATTTTAGTTATATAACATACATATCTTATTAATTTCATTCACTCAAATAACTAATATGTCATATAACTGATCTACATTTATCAATGATTTTTAAAATTTAGTTATATTTATTCCCACTAACATAACGACTAAGTTATAATAGAAATTTTATATTAAGGGCATCTCACAGTTTGTTTAAACTAACGATTGCGTGCAAAACAAGCTAATAAAGAATAAAAATTATTTAAATATTTCATAAAACACATGGGAATTACATTCTATCCCCCTAAAACTGAATTTCTCCCTCTAAATTCATCACTTAGAAAAAAATAGATGAGGATACCTCTACCTCATCATATCCTCAAGTTCCCGTGTAGCTTCTTCTTTTTGGTGGTTCCTCCATAAAACTATAACCAATCGAGGGGTCTTGTTTCAAAGAACATTTTTTCTAAAATCCAGAATCTCTATAGATTGTTCTTTATAAGAACGATATTGCTCTATTGGTATGAATTATGAGCTTAGTACATGTGAAAGATCAGGAATATACTTTCTCAGGAGGGTTACATGGAACACATCATGAACTTGAGAGAGATTCAGTGGAAGTGCCAATCAGTAAGCTACCTTCCCAACATGATCCGGAATCTTAGAAGGACCGATATACCTAGGGCTCATATTTCCTATATTTCCAAATATCATTACTCTCTTCCATAGAGATATTCGTAAGAACACCTTATTTCCCACATCTAGCATAAAGTCTCTTCTTCAGTTTTCACCATAACTTTTTATCAACTTTGAGCTGCTATTATCTGTTGTTGAATAGATCTGACCTTTTTTGACATTTCATCAACAAGATGAGGTTCTAAAATAATTCATTCCCCAACTTCATCCCAAAAAGTTGGGGTTATGAACTTCCTTCCATAGAGGGTTTCATAAGGAGCTATCTGAATGTTGGAGTGAAAGCTATTGTTGTAAGAAAATTACACCAGTGGTAGGTTTTGATCCAAACAACATTTTAAATCCATATAGAATGCTCTCAACATGTCTTATAGAGTTTGAATTATCCTTTCAAACTGACCATCTATATAAGGATGATAAGCAGTGTTGAAACTCAACTCAGTATATAGAGCATGCTGAAGACTTCGCCAGAACTTTGAGGTAAACCTCAGATCCTGATCAGATATAATGGAAAGTGGTACTACATGAAATATTAACACTTATATTACAAATATACTGGCAAGCTGATCAAGGGGGAAATACTCTCTAATAGAAATTAATTGTGCCGACTTCGTAAGATGATCAACTATAAGCCAGATAGCATTATTGCCTTTGGATGTTTTGGGAAGTCCAGTGACAAATTCCATAGTGATGTTTTACCATTTCCATTCTGGTATTGGTAATGGCTGAAACATCCCCTTAGAATTTTATATTTCAGCCTAGACTTACTAACAAACCATGATACAAGAGACATATTCAGAAACATCTCTTTTCATGCCATCCCACAAGATGTACTCTTTCAGGTCCCTATACATCTTCATGCTTCCAGGGTGAATAGAGAATGAAGAACTATGATCCACATCAAATATTTCATTCTTTAATTTTGGTATGGGAGGAACACAAACCCGATTCTTAATCCTTATTAATTCATCACAATCAATAGTGAATTCAGGAACATTTCTCACCTTCTTTTTTAACTCTATATCTTCCTTCTAGGACTCTTTAATCTTCACATGTAGAGATGGTTGAACATTCATTTGAGAAAGATAAGATTTTCCCCCTTCCATTTAATTTCAAGATCCATCTTTTGAAAAGCACTAAATATAGGATCTTTCATGATCCTCATCATGGATCATATGGCATGGTATTATTGGATTAATGCATCTTGCACCTTTTTTTCTTTCCTAGGGTGGTAATGTATAGAGCAGTCATATTTTTTAATCAACTCCAGCTGTCTTTTTTGGCGCATATTTAGCTCCTTTTGCATGAAAATATAGTTGAAACTTTTATGATCAGTATAAATATCCCACCTTTCAACATAAAGATAATAACTCCATATTTTTAATGCAAATATTACCGTAGCTAACTCCAGATCATTAGTTGGGTAGTTTTTCTCAGGGATTTTGAACTGTCGTGTGAAAAAAGCTATCACCATGTCATTTTTCATGAGAAAACACCCCAATATCTTCTTGGATGAGTCACTATAGATCACAAACATTTGTCTACAATAAGGTAGTGTGAGAACAGGTGCACTGGCTAAAATTCTTTTTGACTCCATGAAATTCTCTTCACACTCCTCTGGTCAAACGAACTTAACTCCTTTTTGAGTCAACCTAGTGTGTGGATTAGACAATTGTGAAAAATCAATCACAAAATGTAAATAATATCCAGCAAAATGAAGAAAACATCAAATTTCATTTATTTTTATTGGCCTTGACAATCATTCAATAACCTATGTTTTTTCTGGATCAATATATATCCTATATCATGAGATTATGTGACCCAAAAATTAAACTTTTTGAATACAAAATTCAAACATGATAAATTTGGCATAAAGATTCTCCTTTCTGAGGGTCTTTAATACAATTCTGTAGTGATCTTCATGTACTTACTTTATCTTTGAATAGATAAGAATATCATTTATAAAGACTACCAAAATCTTGTCAAGATAGTCTCTAAAGACTATATTCATTAGATCCATGAAGATATCATGGGAATTAGTAACACCAAATGGCATTACTATAAATTCATAGTGCCTGTACCTTGTACAGAAAGATGACTTTGGTATATCCTCCATTTTGACTCTTAATAGAGGATACCTTGAACAAAGTTCAATCTTGGAAAGGTATTGAGCTCCGCATAGTTGGTCAAATAATTCATCAATTCTTGGGAGAGGATATTTGTTCTTGATAGCGATATTGTTAAGTTCTCTATAATCAATCTAGAGTCTCATTAATCTATCTTTATTCTTATCAAACAGAACAGGTGCTCCCCAAGGTGATTCACTAGGGTGTATGAATCCATTATCAATATTTTCTTGGAGGCACTTCTTCAATTCCTGCAACTAAATAGGGGTTATTCAATAAAGTGTATTTGAAATGGGCATAGCACCTGGTATGAGTTCTATTGGAAACATAACTTCACAATTTTGTGGAAGACATAGAAATTCCTCTGGAAAGACCTTATCTAACTCCCATACAATGAGAATATACATAATTGTGAGTTTCTCACCAACCATTTCAGATAAATAACCTTCATTATTTGGAATCAAGACCCATAAGATGGATGAAATTTCCAGTGGAAGGTTATTTTCATCCTTGCATCGATAGATGATCATATATTGAACTGGAATATGAAATTTGACTTCCCATATTTGGAAATTGATATGAGCTCCATATAAGGAAATAAAATCCATTCTAAGAATCACATAAAATTCCAATATATGAAGGATCACAAAATTTCCCGGAAGCAATTTACCACAAACCTGAATTTGAGAAGAATTATAAACTTTTGATGTAATATTCATTCCATTAAGAGTTGTCACAGCTAACTCAACATCTAATTGTTGATGTATTACGGTGATATTTCATAGAAAAGTTTTCCAAAATAAAATAGTTGGTGGATTCATAATGAAATAAAACATTTTCTACTTTAGAGTGGATGGTATGCGTACCTTTCACAACTTCGTTATCGTACTCCACATCATTGATAGAAATTTCATGTGTATTTCCTTTGCCTTTTCCCGTAAGAGTTTGTTGATATCGATCATCATCAACAACCCTTGGATTAGGGCATTGATTGGCATAATTACCAATTACCTTTCACTTGTAATATTGAAGTGTAGGAGGTGCATTATGTGTAGCCTTTTCTCTGTTCACATCATTAGAAATATTTTTTCCATCACTACAACATTCAATTGCTTGATGACCTTCTTTTCCACAATTAAAACATTTACCTATCACTTTAACAGAATTCCCTCTATGTTTCTTACCACACATTGAGCATAAGTTAAAACTCATCTTCTTTTCAATGTGGTCTTTATATTTTCCATTGAATTAATTTTTCCTCTTCTTATCAAAGCCCTATGACTGATGGGTTACTCCAATCTCCCTCTCAATATTGAGAGAATATCGAACAATTTCTTCATAGATATTGAAGTCCCTTATGGATAATGCTCCTTGGAGACTTGGTTTTATTCCACTAATGAATCGATCGATCTTACTCTCAGGTTGGATAATAATTCTGGAAGCATACCTTGAATGTCTTGTAAAATTTTCATCATAGGTACCAACAGATTCGTCATCATTTTTCTTTAGTTCAAGAAACTCCTTCTCCAACTTTGTAAAAATAATATAAGGGATTTACTAATTGAAAAATAAGTTCTTGAACTCATCCCATTCCATGGACTCAATTTCATCTATTTGCCTCATATTCTTGATAAGATTACACCATTGATCAAACACACCTTCCAAAAGATATACTTATAAGATGAATTTAACATGTTCAGAACATTGTAGAACTGAAAACATCTTTTCAGTGATACTGATATATTGTTCAGATACTAAAGGATTAGAAGACCAGCTAAATGAAGGTGGATGCTTCCTCATGAAGGATTCAACAGAATGTTTCTCTTTCCTTTGCTCATTTGGAAGTCCTTCATGATTCAGAGCTTGATAAATTTTTGTGAGCATGGCTACATGATTTTGAATTCTTTCTTCCATAATGTTTGGTTGCTCATTGGGACAATCATTGCATTTCCCATCATATTCAGCTTTAAAACGGTTCCTTCGGGTTCCATCCATTGACTAAACCCAAGAATCATAATGTGAGAAACACTAATTAAAATAGGAAAACCACATAATCAAGAATAAAATTTCACACTTTAGGTCTTATCATAGGTTATTCATGGCCATTTCTAAAACACTAGGACTATGTCTTATGCTTAGACATATCCTTAGGGATCTAACTAAGGCGTTCACATCCTAGTTTCTAAAGGTTAAATATACCTTTCCTCTAATACCAACTATCACAACCCATACATTACATACATTGTTAATAAATCGGAATTTTAGTATATTTATTACAACATATAACAAAACCATGATATGACCATATAGGTATAGTGTCTTTAGAAACTGGGAAACATAAAAAACTGGTTTAGAAAGCATCTATGTTGTCTCCCATTTATTTGACCATATCTTGACTCCGTTTTGGAATATCATATTTAATACCCTTCTTCCTGACATGGGGAAAGGAAACCTACAAAAGTGTGAGCTCAAATGCCCAGTAAGGGTAAACAAAGTAAATTTCAATCATATTATATTCTTATGATCATAATGTTTGAAATCTTATCCTGCATAAGAGGTCATAATATCATGTCATGTGATAAATCATAGAACTGGAATGTAATCCCAATCATCACAAAACAAGACATGAAACTCTATGGCATACACACATAATAATATAAAATCATTTCACATTAGTCATGGCTCATTGCTAGGACCATCGTAGCGGACAATGTCCATTACTGAACCTAGTTCACTCGTCGTTCCAGTCCTATATAACTAAACCATATTAACTTGCCATTCCATCCATGTCTATA
Organism: Viscum album; assembly: GCA_963277665.1. Taxonomy (NCBI): domain Eukaryota; kingdom Viridiplantae; phylum Streptophyta; class Magnoliopsida; order Santalales; family Viscaceae; genus Viscum; species Viscum album. The sequence goes on from OY728157.1 coordinate 697,160,453, forward strand.
TCATGAGATACAAATCCTTACCCAATGAATTTAAGGGAGATATGGGTCCCAACCATCTCATAATGAAACAATTCTTATGTGTGCCACAAAATCATAAATCATACATCATAGCATAAACCATGTAATAAAATGGGATTCTTAAACATCAATCCATAATAATATAAAAGGACTTCATAAAAATAATTCCATCAGAACATAATCAAAAACATTTTATTTTCCAATAAAACACTTGAACTTATTTCTTTTGGAAAATATCCCTTCTTCATCAAAATTTTTTTCTTTTCTGAACATGTCACACATTTTTAAATTAAAAGAAGTTAATTTAAAATAAACATGAAAACATGTAAAGGAATATTACATAGAAATAATTCTCTATAAAATCATAAAAATCCTCTCATTTCGTATATGTTAAAAAACATTATTCTCATACTTTGGTCAGAAAAGTCCAAAAGTATCTCGTACTGAAAACAACATAAGATTATTTTAATTTATTTTACCAAAAACTCATCAATGGGTAAAATTATATTTTAAAAATTGTATGAGGATAAAAATAATATAACATTTTTATGAAACATGGATGTGGATGATAAATATGCCCAGTAAATACTGAAGTATAAACAATCTCGGATAAAAAAATGTGATTGTGAGATATTCCATTACTTTAGGTCTGATAAGCTTTGTACGTATCTGAACATCCTGTATAATGATTTAAAAAATCTCATTTACTTATTCCAGAATCATAGTCATTTTTATGATATCATATATGGTCGTATTCTTATCTTTTTATTAGTAACATTTCATTGTTTCTCGTTATTCGGGTGTTAACTACTTAATATTCGTATGCATGAATTATGAAATAAATTCGCGTTCCTCTTTTTAGGTTATAGATATATCATTTAAATAAGGGTATTAGTATAATATATATCATATTTATTCATTAAATACGTTTATATAATCATTATTCAATTAAAATCATGTAGAAAAAATCGCATCACATCATTGTGACGGTTTTCCGTACGTACACACGAGCAATGATATCATTACCATGATTGTGGAATTGTATTGAAATGTATGGTGTATAATATTTCATAATCAATATAATTTTAAAATAATCATATATAGTGTTTTTTTCCATCATTATACCTGTCCAAGTATTTTGTTTATGAAAAAAATATTACACCACGACGTGGAGACAATATTCCGTACGTACGCTCGCGCGGTGATTTCATTTTTTGTAGGATGAATAGAAGGGGAAATAGGGTGTTTTTATGTTTATAATAACATATCAGTATATTATTGATACTGATGTTATTAATTTATATTGAAAAAACTTAATAGGTGGAAGTAGAAATAGAAAAAAATTTGAATGAATCGGTAGAAGATATTACCTCATCCTCGAAGTGCCTCCTTTAAACTTCTTATTAGGGCACTAGAGTTGTTGTTTTCAGAAGAAAATCACCTCTATAATTTAACTAGAGCAGTTGATAAGATGAATTGGCAAGGGTTGGCTATTCATGAAGGCTCAATATTGAGTGAAGAGGAGAGGGAAGGGGGTTCCATTTTATAAGAGAGGAGAGGGAACTTTTGGAAACCTCCAAAATATTAATTTATAATAAAATCCGACCCCACGTAAAAACCTCCAAAATGACTAAAATTAGAAGATAAGATGAGATAGAGATGTAATATAATAAAAAAATAAAATTTAGACATGTTTTTATTTTATTTTAAACCTTATCATTTTGATTTATCCTTATTTAATCTATTTAATTTTATTTGTGGTAATAATGTTATAAATTTAAAATGGTTATAAATACTTACATATATGTTGTTAATTGTATATAATTGGGTATTTCATGACATGGTATACCATATAAATTTTAATTTGTAATTTTTTAAATATTTTTGTGATTTTTTATAAATTTAATAATATTTTATTTTCATATAATATCAATATTATCAATTTTGACACAATTCATTTATTTGAATTTAAATAAAATTCATATAGAAGATATTTTCAAAAAAAAAATTTAATAGATTCCTAAAAAGTCATATCCTTCTATAAAATTTTTGGAGAACATTAATTATATCATATTATATTTATTTTAATATTTTTAAAAACATTTATTTGATATTTATCTTGATAAAATAATTACTACAACATTTTTGTATAATTATTTAATCTACTTATTTTTTGAATAAAAAATAAAATTAAAATTCTTAGATAAATATAAATATAATATATTTCATAATAAATCTTTTAGTTGATTTTATCTTAAAAAAATAACCATATTATAAAATATTATATTTATTAAATTTTGAAGGTGACAATTTAGACATCATTAAAAAAAATATAAGTCTCATAATAACTTTTATAAGGCTCCAAAGGGTCCACAAGTCGACCCTTGGATGCTTATTTTTTCGATATACTCGACCAATAAGGTTTGGTCAAGTTTTTGGACCCTTTAATGGGTATTATTATTTTAATAAAAACTATACTATTGATTTTTCACTAAATAAATAATTTCTGCATTATTATTGTATAAGTGATTAAGGTAATTAATTATTTCATAAAAATTAAAAATAAATTAAAATTACAATGAAAAACATTTTATCTTTCAAATGATTATTTATAATGAAATTTATATTCTGTATAAAATTATATTAAATATAATTTAATTATTAAAATTTCAGTGTGACATATTTCACTTTCCATTAAATAAAATAAATTAATTGTTTTAGTCTTATCCAAGTGGGATACAATAGACACCATTTCAACCCAATTATGTTTTTGGATGAAATATAATCATCCAGTTATATTAATACAAGTGTTTGGATAATATTATAATATTTTTTTTACCATTAATTACCCGATTTACCTTTAACCATGGTAAATAAAATTGGCCATAGTTACTATTTGTAATGCCAAAAAATAAAAGTAGCCTATTAAAATAATTTTTACCTACTGATTCCAAATATAGAATCCAATTTTCCAAATTCAATACATAGAAGTAGCAGAAATTTAATTTATTATTAATCCCATTGTTGAAAAAAACGGGTTTCTGTTTAAAATATTGCAAATTATTGAAATGATTTTACCAATTAATTCCTTATAAAAATAATGATAATGACATAAATTATATTAAATAGTAAAAATAAATTATATTTATAATTTAAAACCATTCAATATTATAATTTAACCTTATAAATTATCTCAATGAAAAAAGATGTTTTTAATTATAATTTAGCATATTTTTATAATTCATCAAATTATGATGTTTATTAGAAAAAGATCAGAATTTTAACCAAAGTAAATTTTTATATCCCACATTCAAAGAAAATGTTTACATTCTAATATTACAATTATTAATTCTCCTAAATCATAAATTAAAATTGGTTGTCCATTAAAAGGGGGAAACATTTTTTAATATCTACTTGATGAATATCAATAATATCATATTAATTATATAACATACACATATTATTAATTTCATTCACTAAAATAACAAATATTACATATAATTGATTTAAATTTATCATACATTTTTAAAATATAGTTATATTTCTTCTCGCTGATATAACAGCTAGTTTATAACAGAAATTTTATATTAAAGTCATCTCATAGTTTGTTTAAACTAACGAATGCATGCAAAACAAGATATTGAAGAATAAAAATTATTTAAATATTTCATAAAAAACATGGTAGTTACAAAACTATTATAAATAATCTATATGTGACCCATGTTCACTATCCAAATCTATATCCAAACACAATTAAATGAATTCACATTTCAAACCTGAAGGCCATATTTATGTAGAATAAAATAAAATAATGATAATCATTTACACCAAATAGTAGATGCAGGGTGTGAAAAAAACATAGCACAATATTATCCAACCAAGTATTTCATGCAATTTCCTTACAATTGAAAATTAATTTTTGATAGTTTGAAATAAAAAGTTTTTTCCATTTTTCAGAATTGGAAAATTATAAGAAAATATCACATTTATAACCATTTGAAAAATTTCCCTTCATTTTTTATTTTAAATGATAATATTCACGTAGATTACATTTATTCGACCTATAAATTTTCATTATACGTAAATGTACTTTTAATCCAAGATTTAAATAGATATTGAAAAATACACACTTTTTTAAAAAATTTGAAACATTTTCAGAAACTATCCTAATACCTAATAATAAAATAAAACACTATAGAACTATGTCACAAAGTTAAAAATTCCAGAAAATGGGATTCTTGGTTCCATGAGTTAAAATTAATAAAGGTAATATTAATTAAGGAAAGTTACCTAACAAGAATAATCAAATATACATGAGTAATTCTTAAATATATCATAATGCAACCCTAGAAGATCTCACGTTAGAATCATATGCATGGTTATTGATAAATTTATATGACTATAACAACCATATATAACTCAAATAACCTCATCAGTACCACTCCCACCTATAGTCTCTAACACCTTATGGAATATAGTCATACTCATCGAGACTAGATAGAAACATCCACCATTCATCTCTAAGGGGCCTTGTATCCCCACGTATATCATCCAATAAATGGTGAGAAATCACATAGATCAATTAATTAATGGTAGTAAATCACCTATCACATGCTAGACCCCTCACAAGAAAAAAAAATCTATCATGTATCATCTATTTCCATCAAAATATAAAATATTCCCCAATAGCCACAATCAACATTAAACACATTAAAACAAGGGATCAAGAGGGTCTCACACTACCAAACCATTTAAAACACATTAAAAATTTTCAAACAGTCCTTCATTAAAAAGGACTTATAATTTCATGTCATTTATAGATTTCATGATATTCCATTTCAACCAACTCTATAAAAATAAAATAATTGAATTCCATTTTCCAACACATTTTTTAAAAATTCATTAAATTCAATTACTTAGATAAGTCAATTTTTTTTCACTAAAAATACCCTTAAAAGATGAAAAAACCACTTTCCATTTCAATTCATTACCCAAGTGGGGTTAAAATTTTCCAAACATCACTTTTTTAGAAAACTCAAAGGAAATATTATAAAAAAAATCCATTTTAACTACCACTGAAAATAACATGTAAAACATTTACACTAAAAGGAAATATCATTAAATAATATTATGAAAACCATTCCAAACATCACATATTTTTATTTTCAGAAATTAATAAAGTATTTGAATTCTCCAAAAACACAATTAATTTATAATTTAGAAATATTCCTAATAACATAGACCTCGATTCAATGGAAAATGATATGGAAGTTAACAACTGTGGTGTAAAATTATTTAACAACCATCAAGGGGATCCAAGAAAGACCTGTCAATTAAAATTACCATGAATCATTGTCAAAAAACCATTAATCCAAAAATTATCCCTATATGGTTTCAATATTAAGGTAGATCTATTTTAAAATAGATAAAGATTGAAGGGGTGGAATACAAAGGGGAACGAAGGTCCTAATCATGAGAAATCAGATCAAAATCAAATCGGGAGATTTTAGATAGGATAGAGGAAGGAGGAGGGATATTTCCTATTTTCATATCATTACTTGAAGAAATTAAATAGAAAGAGGGGGAACTGAAAATAAAATATGGAAAATTTTGGCAAAATGAATTTGAAAAATAGATTAAATGATTCAAAACGTGACACATAGGTTAACACTAATAATCCATTATAACATAATATTATAATGGAGTGAATTCATTATTCAATCTATGGATCATATAAAGAAAATATGACCTATTTAAAAATTTAAATGATTTAAATATATCTTCAAGTCATGAAATTCATGTAGTTTCTAGGATTCAACTCCTTGTAGTCCCAAAAAGATCAAGAAATGGACGAAACTGAAAAATATCCCACAAGTTCATCTGAATGCTAAGATTTTGATAATTTATTAAATAAAAGAAAAGGTTACAGAGGAGGAATACAAGGTTAAACAATGAGAATTTACCTTATCTATCAAGAACAAAGTTGCAGATCATAAAAAGACATATCATTCTTATAATCAGAGTCATGAGTATTTTCTCATTTGGAGTGAGAATTACCCTGATTGATAATCTTAAGAAGATCAGAATTGAATTTTCCTGACAGCAAAGTAGATTAGGTAGACACAGTGCGAAGTGTGTTAGAATAGTCCTTCCCCATCCTTCTCCTCTAGGGAGAAAGGGTGAAATCTTCAGCCTCCCCATCCTAGAAAGTGACATGACCACCTCCACCCAAAGTAGTCCCTTCCACCTCAGATATGTCTCCCCACTTCCCATATATCATTGGGGAGTTCAAAAGATTATGTCTTTTCTGATGAAAATCAACTTCTTGAGGAGACCTAGTGTTGGTAACCCACTCCACATCCTCACCACGAGACTAGTCTGCATGAGGACTATCATTCATGCTTAGATTTTGAGGATTAGAACAAGCAAGCGAGCTAGCTACAGGGAGGCTAGAATTTTTTCCAGCCTCAAATAATCCAGTGGAATAAATAACATGATCATCATTAGAGGTAATCTCTTTGAAAATATCTACCTGAGCAGTAGAGGGACCACACATTGGGGACATATCCACAATTAGTCCTTTACCTTAAAATGGGTATGTTATTACAAATAAGGGTAACTATAGATCATATTTGTTTACTAAATCATGTTATGAGTGACTCTAATAGAATTAGATCCCTTAAATTGTGCATTATTTGGGATTCACATAGCTGGGTTTCAATAAATGTAAGGATACTGAGGAATAGATTTTAGACAATTCATATGATGGATTGGGAAAATTGTTTCAACTACACTATTAAAGTGACATATATTATATCATTAGCATGGTGATCTAATAAAATAGAAGCACAATGAGTTAAATTATAAAGTATCCACATTAAATAGTGAAATGTGGATCTTGGAACACAAATAGATATGTTTTAAAATAAAAAGAACTCGTCATTTTATGAGATCTTATTTAATAAAATTTCTTATTAAATGAGTATAAAACATGATATTTGCTATATAAAAATGTGGATTATATAAAAAAAGGAAACATTATCAAGAAAACATAATATTAATATCAATAATAGAGTAATAACATCACAATAGATGTTTCTTTATATGCTAGTATAGAACCAAAATAATATTTATTAAGAAATAAGGAGAAATATATTTTCTAGAGAAAACCATTCATATGAAACTGACTTGTAAGGAAACATGATAAATGGATCTGGTTACTTATGATAATAATTTTTTTGGTGTCTTTTTATGTCTCCACTCTAATCCGTGTTCCCATGGAATCTATGTTACATAATTTAAAATATAAAATTCATAAATTATAGATGATAGATAACCTAAAAATGATATATTTGAAACATGGGAGTCATGATATGTGTTAGGTTTCGAAGGAGTTCTTTGGAAGCAAGATAACTAAAAAAATTCAGTTTTAAATAATGTACCAAATATTATTTTGTATGCTAAAGACTTAAAGAGGATGAGGTATTCTTTAGTAAATAAACTGTATAATGAATTCATTCTATAACTATTACTGGAATGTTTCTAAAAATTCATTATAAAATAAAATATGAATTAGTTAAATTAAAATTTTCCCAATATTCTCATTATGTTGAGTATTTTTTAATTGAACATTGTAGTAGTAGGTTCTTGTGTTTTGATAATAATTTTAATTTTTAAATTAGTATACATCTAAAGAAATATTGGAGTATCAAATAGTCACCCTCAATTATTTGAACAAAAGGGTAGAATTGAGTAGTAGGGTTTTTAATTTAAATATATATATCCCACTCACGGAAGGATATAATTTTTTGAATATGTAAAGAGTTACATAGACCACTATAGAGATCCCACATCAAGTATGAATGTTTCTGAATTCAATTATTATATTTTTATCGGTACATAATTTAGAATCCATATTTTGTGTTTTAATGAATATATATATGAGGTCAAAATTAATGAAGGGTCATTGATTTGAGTATGAAGTGTTCATTTATCTGATGCTGAAAATGGTAGCTACATTGAGGAGGTGATAATATTAGTCTACTTCAAATCTATAGTTATAAAAATATTAAGAATTTATTTTCCGTCTTATACTCCTCTATTATAAACAATGGATGTTACAAATAAATATGATGATGGTTTTGAGATTCATTGTTATGATTTATCTAATTCTATAACATGTTTTAAATAGAAGACAATGATTAAAAAATTATCCTTTATAAAAGAGTTTATGCATGTTATTTATTAAAAAATGATGGATGTGATCCTACCCTTTAGCGAAGTATTTTAAATAATAAAATATTCTTAATATAATATTACTGCAATCATATATAATATAGTATAAGATATATTTTTTAATAATTTATTTTTTAAATATTATCTCAATATAAATAAGTAATATGTTTGAACATTAAAAAATTTGGGTATTTGAAAAATATTTTAAATTAAACATAATTTTTTATGGACTACATGTAATATTTTAAGACACCTAAAATTTAAAATAATAATTAATTAAAGACTATACTAGTCAAATTAATAGTGAATGTTTTATTATATTCTTATATATTTCAGTTTTTATTTTTAATGAAAATTCCACCTTAAATGGTTATTTATTTATTTACCAAATGATCAAGAAGAAAAGAGTGAATGAAAATGCTATAAAGACGACGATGAATATAAATATATAAATAGTTGAATGTATTTAGAATAAAATAATTATTAACCTCATTGTAATATATTTTATTATGTAAAGATATTTCAATATTATTCTTTGAACAAAAAGAATAAGAATCAAATATTACCATTATTCAAACAGGATTTAATTAAATATGTTACATATAAATGGAGGTTAATGGGATGGTTTTATTAGTTAGATTTTTAGAGATTTGAATGTTAGGAAAAAGATATATGATAAGTTTTAAAAACCCTAAATGTTATGTATGGAAAATTTCTCTCTAAAATTCTGGCATATAGGGTATAAGGATATGGGAATTTATATATAATTTTGATAAAATTAATAATGAATCTTAAGAATGCATAAAATATTCCATGTTACTCAAATGGTAGTTTAAACTTTGTTATTATTTTACGTTGGTCTCATATTCCTCAATAAGTATAATTATAATTGACATCTCAATTTATGAATTTTAGTTATCTATAATCGACAGTCATCATAGAGAATTATAGGATGTGATAACATGTGAATATTATCATGGGCTTGGTTTTGTATAGACAATGAATTTTATTAGGAGATAAATAAAAAAGAAACATGTTTTGGTTTCCCACCTCATAACAAATTTGGAGAGTCATACACTATGTATTTGGTATAACAAGGATGCATTTTCTATATTTTAATTTAACACCATAATATTTAGTTTAAAAATAATTTTATCTCTGATTGTGTATACCATAAGAAATTACAAGATTTAAATGAATAGTGATATATTATTAAAATATTATTATTTGAATATGATTATCGCATCATAATCATTTGAGTGGTGCGTATTAATAGAATTAAATTCACTATAAAATATACATAATTTTTTTCCCTCAATCAAAAGGTATTACTTTATTTAAAGGAAAAAAGAACTCAATTTAAAAAAAATATAATGAGATTAAAGGGCATATTTTTTAAAATCATTTTTCTGTGCATAATGTATCATTATGAGAGTAGATTATGTTAATAACCATATATGAATGATTAAAAAAACATAGTTCATATTTTATAAGATGGTTAAAAAATATAATATTTTTTAATAGATATGGAATGAGTATAAATTGTTTTTATACATATAATACACATTTTCTTCATTAATGGATTTCAATACATTTTGTTCATGTATATTAAAACTAATTTCTTTATTTTTTGAAATTTATTTGTTAAAATGAACTTAATTTCTTAAATTTCTTGTCAAAAAATTATTAAGATAAAATTTTCATATTTTTCTTAGAAAGGTTTATTTTTCGATGAATCATGAAAAATTCTAATTTTACAGAAACTATAATTTCATTACATAATGTAAAAGTAATTTGAATGTCCCATTTTGTTTTTAATTTTTTTAATGTCACATAAGATTCATTTTATTACATATAATCCAATTAATTAATTGGTGATCAATATTTTACTTGATTTTAGAGTAAAATCATTTTTATGTTCAAAACTATCATCTTTCTAAAATGTTTTCCCATATTTGTAAGAAAATTTATTGAAAAATATTTTTTAAACTTTAAAAGTTGAATATTTTTTATAATTTATTTAATCTTTTGAATCAGAAGAGTTAAATTTGGAAAACCACTATTTTATTTTTTTTCCTAATGAATAGTTATTGTGGTAAAAGTCTATCACCATGGTAATGTGTAAAATAAGTAAATTGTGGATAAATCATTATGATAAGGTCACAAAATATAATATTAATTGTTATTTTAGTTTTTAATGTAAACCATTTTTAAATTATATTCTAAAATTTTGATATTGGGTGCCACATTCCTTTAATTATAAGTTTTATATTATTTTACGTAAGGATAAATTAAAAAATGTCAATATATTCCTTTTAATGTCTATACTATGTTGTTATATGAAGTTATGTATGAAGATAATTTTTGGGTGTAACTTGCGGTTCTCACCCAACCATGTGCGTTTTGGGTTTGTTTTGTCTCATGTCTACAATGGTGGATCCCCTTGGGAATTCTCTTGTTTGGTTCTCACTCAACCATAAAGTGATTTATTTGAAAAGAATAAAAAAAAATGTTTTGATATATACTATGTTGTTATAGGGATAAAAGAATTTATGAATTATTACAACTGTTTATTTTAAGTGTATTAAATTATTATTAATATCATTATAGTAATTTTTATTTATTTTTTACTGAAGTAAATGTTTACGAGAACATTTATGAGATATTGGTTTAGTGCTTGTGCAATAACTATAAAGATTAGGTATATGATTTTAAAAATACTAAAAGTCATATTTTCAAATGAACTATGTTATTCCACGAATTTAATTTATAATTATAAGTTAATATTGTTTGGGAAATAATTTATATTAAAATTCTATTTTCATGATGATGTCTTTAAATTCATGATATGAAACATGTTATGAAGATGTCATTAAATGATATTTAATATTTATAAATAATTTTTAAATCATTAAAAATTATAAAAACCTATATTTAAAAAATTTTATGGTACATTTTTCATACAATCAGTTATTTTTCATGTATATTCCACATAAAATTACATTAATGACACATAAAAATTGAAATACTCTGAAAATTCAATTTGTTTTTTCCTATAATAATGTAATCACTTCAAACCTTTCCGAAAAAATTGAATTTCATTTTTATCAAATATATATAACCAAATAACTCAGTAATCATCCTATCTAACCACCCCATTCCCATTTAGTGATTATAAACATATCCTTCAAATTTATTAATCTCTTTGGAAAGGAGAATATCAAAAAAGGAGGTATAATTCTTAAATGATTTCTTCAGAAGCTCTTTATTTTTTAACCTCCTTCAAACCTGTCATAAACAAACTAAAATAATAACATAAGTACCCCTGGTATAATGAATTTTTTTTGTAAAATGTAAAGAGATTTTTATATTGGCCCGTAATTTTCATACATAGTTCTTATAACAGATTATTTGAATTATCATTTTAGATTATATGAAACATGTATGTATAAGAAACTAGTTCATAAGTGATATGCATTCTCTTCCGTGAAGTTCTTTATAATAAGAACCATTTTTAGGCATATCATACTTAATAAAATTATTCATTGTAGTATCTAAAGTATTCATACAAAGTTTACATCTATTTAATTTAGTTTGAAAATATTATTTACAACCTAATAGGAAAACCCTGTGGAGTAATTGGTGTATATGGGGTGTTTGGGGCCCAATAAGATCCTAGATCCTGTCTTCTTAGAAAATCATGGTAGTATTCATGGTTAGTAGAAACCATATGAAGAAGATGAAATATTTATTACTAACCATGATCGGATGGAAAATGGGGAGATACAGGCTGCTATACATGAGGGAACTGTGTGGATTGGGGTGCATGACCGTGCGGCGCACCTACAATTTTTAGCAGATCCAAATAAAAAGGTTTGTGTATGGTTTGGAAAACTGTACCAACCAACCTTGTGATGTTCCCCTCTTTATAAGAAAGGGTTCATGAATAGTTCAGGGTCTTTCCAACTATGCATTCCAACTATACAACTCATAAATTCTAGGTAAATTACAAATTTTCCAATAAAAACATTTAAACCAATTTTCTATTTAATTTTGCATCTAGGGACATAAAAAAGGATTAGTAACTCTGCTTTATGCCAATATCATGGTTTTAGACCATTTTTTTACGAGATAATTGAATTGTGTGTCATCAATCTCATTGGATCTTCACCAATGAGTACTCAATTCCATTGTTTTTGTTATTCATTTTCCTTAGCACCGACTGTACTCTTTAGGCACTAAATAATTTACCCTATTTTTGTCGTTTTCATCATTTGTTTTCACCTAATATGAGAATAATTATAAGTTGATATTGTAAGACCATTCTACTACAGACCTATTCTGGGAGGTTTATACTTAAGATGAGTGATTTGGTGCTTTATATACCAAGTGGGCATTATTCTACCCACCATAATTTCCATAACTACCTAAAAATGATTTTAATAGTAAAATAGTACTTCAGTGAACCTTTTTTGTATTCCCACTAGTTCCTTGAATTGTTGGAGGGTTTTCCCTAATCGAGGTCACCCATCGGGCATGCCTTCGATATTTACATTTGTTATACCACCCATGGGGTGTGTTTTTTTGGCTTTCCTAGTTTGAGTAAATCCTTTTCTAAAAAAATTGGACTTAATTGGCTAATTAGGAGATATTTTTTCTCTATTTCATGTAGATTCTTGATTTTAATTATTTATATTGAATTTTTATATCAGTGGTTAAACTCGTTGAATTTAATAATATGTGTATTTCTATATTATTAGATATAATCATGGAACATGAATTCTTGTGAGATTAAAAATTGAATGGGTTGTGAATTTATATGGTAGTGGATTCATTGGTTGGAATACCATGGATCTGGATTCCATTTAAATTTCATTTATTTTTCAACCATGGGTCCTATCTTATGGTTGAAAATACCTTGGACCTATACACTCCATGGATCATGATTCTGTTGGATGTAAATGGAATTTATACCCCATGGATCCAGCTTATTAGACTAACATTGGACAATATTTTTTGAAATATTCCATAGAATCCACCATTTTCATTTCTGAATTTCCATGGAGATACTCCTGGGACACAATGAGGATACCTATTTTTTATATACAATGGATATGGCCTTGCAGGGTCTCACATGTCTAATTATATGACTTAGCCTTGGTAAATGTGGCACATTTGGTGGTATATATTTCCCATGGATGATATGAGATATAGGTTTTATGACTTGGCTTTGGGTATATGATACATTGTGTATATGGTATGGTCATGGTATTTAATATTTTTACTGTATTTATTCCTTGATATAGGAGCTTAACACTTATTTTGAAGGGATCCTTATGTGGAAGTACATGATCACATGTTTTTTACTCTTTCCATGGGAACATTACTTTCACTTTTGACATAACTATTTTATCAAAAACACTTATTTATCTTATATTGAACATCACAGATCTATTTATCGAAACATTGGATACTGGGATACTTAGATTGTATGTCACAACCTATTAAATTCATTGTTGGGTACTTGGATTGAAATTTTGGATGAAGGTAGGGGACATGGTATGTGCCTGATGTTCATGCTTAACATTGTTCCATGCCTCAGAGTAGGGAAGCATGGGGCCAAGCTGAGACTTATGATACAATATGGTGTAGTTTTAGATCCTTCTTCTATTTTATAACATGTATTGTATTGTTTCCAGTATACCTATTTTGTCTTTTTCATAGACCCATGACATTATAATCATTGTATATGAGATTACTTTTGGATATATATATATATATTTATTTCTTTTAGATGTTTATCTATTGTATTATTTATTTACCAAATACTCTATTGATGGTATATTTTCTTATAATGTGTTAAAAATGGAAAAGAGAGCCTATTATCCCTACAGACACGCCCTAGTCCACCACTTATAGTTAGAATCCCTATGGAGTGTAGGGTGATACACTAGAGATCATGTGTCCGACATGGCTTAGGGAACCTTTTATTAAAATCCAGGAATGACACATTAAGTTGTAATACCAGAGTATCATGGGAGAGGCATGATAACAACCCATATCACCAGTTTGTATATGGATGATCAGAAAGTGCATCAAGAATATTTCTCTACAGTGGTTGATCATTTCAAATATATTTTAATAGATAACATTTCTAGTTTACCTACTGAGAGGGGGTTGTAGATATATCTTAGACTATTTGTTTGAAATGAAATGGAATCGTGCCACCATTAGAGGATTACTACAATAGAGCTACTAGAACTCAAGATAAACCTAAATAATTTTATGTAAAGGGGATTTATATGACGCAATACTTCTCTAATGGGTTCTCAGAAACATTTTTTGAGGAATATGGTTCCCTTAGGGTATGTTTGGATTACCACAAATTGAAATAGCTAACTATTAAGAACTAGTATCCCTTTCCATGGGTAGATTTCATTTTTGAATATAATTAATTAGATTAGGTTCTCCCAGATATTGAATTGAGTTCAGGTTATCAATACATACATCTTCGACCTAGAGATATACCTCATAAAGCTTTTAATATAAGTAGAGGTATCTATGAGTATCTATTTATATCATTCGGTCTCATGAATGTGCTAGCTATTTCATTCAATTGATGAATCATATTTCTTATAGCTTCCAAGATTCATTTTTTATATATTTTTTGGATGGTATATCATGTGTTTTCTCAATATCTACACAACCATTAAAAAAATATAACAACCCTGCATTTTATTACACATTTAAACATGATTTATTAAATAAACTCTTTACATGATACAACATGGAATATCGATAGGTCTAGTGTCTTTGGGGATTAGGAACATTAAATAATTACTTAAAACATGAAACAAAACATCATTATTGGAAAATTCCTTTACATGACCACTACATTCACTAGTACTTAGCATTGAATGAGATAACCTGAGGACATACATGTGAAAAGGGTGAGCTATAAAGCCCAGTAAGGGAGTAAAAAAGGCATTAAAAGAAGAATAAAACACAAGTTAAGAAATATGAATATCAATGGATCATAAAAAAACATGAACATAAAGTCGTGATATAGGATGATTATCATAACATAGAAATGTGGCAACAACACTCAACATGGAATTAGCATGAGCCAAGGCTCATTGCACATGGATCATGAGTAAACCCTAATTGAATATGAATTATCATGATTAAATCCTTATTTAACTTGAATTAGGATGATTAAATCCTTATTACACTTGACATATCACGATACTAATATTTACCCTATGCATTCAAGTGCTATTAGGGGGAACCCTTCTTAAACAGTTCATTTCAGGCATAAGTGTGCCACAAGATCGTACAACATAGGTTCATTAAATATTATAATCTATTAAATGGTAAAAGAATTTAGAACTAATACATCAACGTCTTCCATCAATAAGTAAATAATAATAAAGGTGAATACCCTTGATAGTGAAACATGCATGGTATTCACTCCACAGTTATTTTGGCTTGGAAAATGGTGGTGCAATTTCCACAGCTTAACGACATGACATACGACATCATAAAAAAGGCTGATGAGATTGAAAAGGGTGTATCATAATATTTACATGAAAAGGAAATTAAGGGGGTCATATAGATACATGTCCTCACATATGTAATGGAATTTGAATTCATAATACTAAATAATTTCTTGAATGTAAATGATGAGAGAGAAATTACTTACGGTATTTCAGCATGGTAACAGGTGTACATGGGAGGTATTAATGAGAGAGAAAAGGGGTCTATAATCATTAAAATATAAATTTAGAGGTATGTAGAAGATTATAAATCATACCACAACATTTATAATTGAGAAGAAAATGGCATAACAATATTAGGAATCTTGGATAAAATTATAAAGGAAGGAATCCCTTACGAAAATTCGGCATGGTAACAGTTGTACATGGGAGGAATTAATGAGAGAGAAAGGTATCTCCCATCATTCAAACATAAGGAGGGAAGTAAGGGGTGGTGTGAAGTCATACAACAACATTTTTAATTAAAAATTTAAGGGCATTACAACTTAATGAAAATTGGACAAAAATGAGAAAGCAAGAAATCTTTTACTTGGAATTGTGATCCCAAAGCCATGGGGGAGACTTGAGAGAGGCTTCTTGGGAGCTTGGGGTGCCTTGGGAGGATTCTGAAGAGAGGATGGAAGAGGTTGGACAAAATACAAAAGCTTTGAGTGAAGAGGAAGTGCGATCATGGGTGGGTTTATATAGGGAATGAGATGGAATTCATTATTATTTTGGTTTGGGACACCACACATTAAACTAATCAAAACCACAAACCAGCCCATGGTTTTTGCCCCTGGTTTTTAAAGAAGTGGAGTGGATAACAATATTTTATAAATACAATGTCCAAATGTCTTAAAATAATAGGTTTTTTTAAGTATTGGTGAGTCACATCCTCAAGGAAATAAATCTCAAAAGCTAAAATGTTTTATTAGTTTTTGAGGGTCCACTAAAGCTCTTTAAAATAAATGAAACAAACCTAAAATAATATTATTTTAATGGTAAAACAGATATTGGTTGAACATAATGTTTATATAAATTTATCACATCACTATTGGGAAATTAGGATGTCATAAAACACATTATATATTTAAACGATATTTAATTTATAACTAAAAATTCGACTATCTCGGAAAATTATGGAAAATTCACCTTTGGATAATTTCGATGCCCTGATTTTAAATAAAATATTATTTTATTCTAAATAATTTTATAAATAGTGGAATATTTAATTTCAAAATAAAAAATGACATTTAAAAAAAATTCAAGGGTTTTTCCAAAAACGACATTCAAACATTAATAATCATTACGATAAAAATTATACGATCATTTATAATTAATAAAAATAAATTTAATAATAAGAATATTTTATTAAAATATTATTTATCTAAAAATGTATTAATTTATCAAAATATATCCCTTATTTGAATATTATCTAAAAATACTATTTTTCTTAAAAAACTCTTTACAAAGTAACAACAATAAAATGAATGTATATTATTTATTATATACAAAAATAAATCAAAAAATCATAGTGCCAAGGTCCTGTTACATAAACACTTATAAAACCAATATAAGACCGAAGGGTAAGGTGTGTGATGGAGATAGAATCTAGGGGTGTCTTAGATAACATCGCTTGGGTGGTAATCTAAATCAACTTCCATTTCTCCTATAGGCGGTTCCGTTTGAGGAGAACCTATTGAAGGTCGACTTGGGCTTGGTCAACAGCGTAGCCCAATGAAGGCACCTACTTTATGAGGTCCAACAAATAGGAATCATACAGGGCAAGTCTATTGTATGAATCCATCTCTTCCTTTTTCTGAGTAAATTGGATTTGGTAAAACCCTATATTTATACTAATCATGTGATCACTATTCAAGGGCTATGTTATAAATGGTCACAATTCCTAATGGTATTTTAGAAACCCAAAATCATAAATCCTAAGAAGTGCCAATGTTATATAACCATTTCACATAATAAGACATTTTTTAGACCAAGTGGAATTTTTTAGTGATAGAACTTTGAGTCGTTATAATCTTCCCATTCACCCTCGAAATTTCCTTTTCCCACACTAAAATATATGTGGGTAACTCTGATTCCTCACTTCCTCGAATTCCCACATCGCTTCTTTAAACATGTTGTTTTTTCACAACTCCTTGATGAGGGGAATTGTCTTATTTCATAGAAATTTTTTTCTACGATCTATGATCTTCACTGGTTGCTTCTCATAAGACAAATCTTCCTCTAACTGCACTACCTCTGAAGAGACTACATGTGAAGGGTTTGATATGTACTTCCATAATATTGATACATTAAATAAATCATGTACAATGGCCATGGTTCATGGAAGTGCTAGTCGATTGGCCATAACCCCAACATGATCAAGAATCATGAAGTGGCCAACGTACCTAGGACATAACATCCTTTTCTTTACAAACCTCATGACCTACATCCATATAGATATGGATAGAAATATCATGTCCTTAACTTTGAACTAAAGGTCATGTCGATGGTTATCTTAATAACTCTTTTGTCGACTTTGGGCAGCCTTGATTAACTGTTGAATGGTTTTCACCTTCTCCACCATTTCTTCAACCATTTCTGGTCCAAGCATCATATTCTCACTGATTTCATCCCAACACGTCAGTGTTCTACACATTCTCCCATATAGGGCTTCATATGTTTCCACTCAGAGGCTCGAGTGGAAATTGTTGTTGAAGGAGAATTCAACCAGTGTAATATGTTGGTCCCATCCTCTTTTAAAGTCCATAGAACATGATCACAACATATCTTCTAGTGTATGAATAGTACACTCAAGTTGACCATCAGTTTGAGGATGATAGGTCATACTGAAGTTCACTTAAGTGCATAGAGAATGTTGGAGACTTTTCTTGAATATCGAGGTGAATCTAGGATCACGATCAGATACAATAGATAGTGGTACTCTATGAATCCTCACCACTTCTTTGATGTAAATATCTGAAAGTCGATCCAATGAGAAGTCATCTTGAATCATGATAAAGTGAGTTGTCTTCATAAGACGATCCACAACTACCCATATAGCATTGTTTCCTCTGGATTTTCTTAGAAGTCCAATGACAAAGTCCATGGCAATTTTGTCCCACTTCCATGATTGTATGGGTAGTGGTTTCATCATCCCCCCTAAACTTTTTCCTCTCATTCTTCACTTGCTAAAATACCAAGAACATTGATGTATATTCAGAAATATCCCTTTTCATATTATCCCACCAAATTTTTTCTTAGAGATCTCGATACATCATTGTGCTCTACGTGTGAATAGATAAGTTTGAGATATATGCATCATCTAGAATCTCCTTCTTGATCTATGTATTCGAAGATACACATAATTGTGAACCAAATCTCACAATTCATTCCTTTTCAACCATAAACTCTGAGGATTTCTGACTTATGATAGCTTTCACACTTTTTTGAATTTACACACCCTTTCTATGAGCATCCTTTATTTTTTTTCATGAGGGACTATTGAGAAATCATTTGAGAAAATATTGGTGATGTGCCTCCCTTAGTCATTCCCATGCCAATCTACTACAAATCTATGAATATTGGATCCTTTTGAATTCTCATCATTAATGAAGATGCAGGATCCGTTTATCTTAGAGCACCTGCCACTATGTTTCCATTACTAGGATGGTAGTGGATCAAGTATTCATCATCCTTGATAAGTTTTATCCATCTTCACTACCTCATATTAATCTATTTTTGTGTGAATATATATATCTAAGGCTCTTGTGATCATTATATATTTCACACTTCTCCCCATTGAGATAATGCTGCCATATTTTCAACACAAAGATCATAGCCACCAACTCTAGATCATGCATGGGATAGTTTTTCTCATGTATTTTCAGCTTCCTCGTGGTGTAGGCTATCACTTTATCATTCCACATCAACATACAACCCATTCCCATCTTTTAAGCATCACTATATACAAAAACAAAACGTTATCCACTCAATGGTAATGTGAAAATGAGTGTAGTGAGAAGCCTCCTTTTAACTCCTTGGAAGTCTCCTCACATTCATAACTCCAAGAAAAATTTACTCATTTCTGAGTTAGCTTGGTAAGAGGGTTGGGAAATTGTGATAAATTTCACACAAATCAGTGATAATATCCAGCTAACCCCAAGAATCTATGGATAGTCGTTACAAATGTTGGCCTCAACCGTCTCTCTATTGCAGTTGTCTTCAGTGGATCCACATCTATCCCATTTCTTGTGAGTATATGGCCCAAGAATGAGACATCCTTCAACAAGAGCTCACACTTTATATACTTTTCATAGAACTTCTCCTTTCGCAAGGTCTCTAGTACAGTTCTTAGCTACTCCTCATGATCCTCCTTAGATTAGTAGTGTATTAGAATATAATCTATAATGACTACCAAAACTTTATCGAGGTAATATATAAAGGCTCTATTCATCTATTCCATGGAGAATTATAGATCATTAGTGAGTCCTAAAGACATTCATATGAATTCATAGTGCCTGTATGTTGTATGAAAAGTAGTCTTTGGGATATCTTCCTTCATCACCCTTACTTGATAATATCTCGACTGCAAATCCACCTTAGAAATGTATTGTGATCCATGCAGCTAATCTAACAAGCCATCAATTCATGGTAGAGGATACTTCTTATTTATTGTGATTTTGTTGAGCTCACGATAATCAATGAAAATGTGCACTGATCCATCTTTCTTCTTGATGAAGGGGACTTGTGAACCACATGGTGAAGCACTTGGGAATATAAACACTTTATCAAAATTCTCCAATAGTTTTTTTTCAACTACTCAAGCTCTAAAAATTCCATTCTATATAGAGTCTTGGATATTGGAAACACTGCAGGTATAATGTCAATTGAGAATTCAACATCTCTTCTAGGAGGAAGACAAGACAATTCCTTGGGAAACACTTCAGCGAATTCCCTCACAATATGCATGTCTTCAAGGATGGTTTCATCCTTAGACTCAATAATCTGAGCTTGATATGTGTGCTCATAAGTCAGTAATATCCATGCTTGAGATGATGGTGAAAAATAAGATTCATCTTCCTCCTTGCACTTGTATAGAATCGGGAGTCGATTCTTCATATAGTTAGTGATTTCATTATCATGAAAATTTATGTTGTCTCTATATAGGGAAATCCAATACATGTCAAGAATTTCATAAAATCTATGATATGGAGTATGACAAGGTTCTTCAAGAAGTTCAATCCATAAATTATGACAAGGGAGGAGCTATATTCAAGGGATTCAATGATTTTACCGTTTTTTGTACTAACTGACATCTTCACTTCCAAGATTTGTGGTGGTGTTGGGATTGATCTACTAAACATTCGGGATATAAAAGAATGAATAGACCCAGAATCAGAAATTACATTTGTTTTTATTTAATGAATAACTAATATACCTATAACCACTTCATTGCTGGTGTTCATTTCAGTGGTAGTGATGGAAAAATCTCACCCTTGCTACCTTGGAGGTTGTTGGTTGCCTCTGAAAACCCTTGTCTTAGGGAACTAATTTTCAAGTTTTCATGTTTCTTTTTAGTTGAATAAATGAACAATGCATTGAAGTTCAAATTGTGAATTCCTCTTCTCTACTGCAACCCCATGTTTTTCTTGTCGGAAGTTAACTACTAGGTTCCCTTCTCTTCCACACCTAAATCATTTACTCACCCCCTTCAAAATATTTCAAGTGAGCTTCTTTGAACACCTATGGAAAGTGGGGTGTTGGGTTTTCTTCGAACCATTGGATTTATCCATTGAACCACCAGAATTGAAGTCCCACTTCTCTTTTTATCCCCATGATTCCCCTTAGATTCATTGATTTCTATTTCTTCCTTGAGGGAATATTGGACAATTTCATCATAGCTATCAAAGTCACATATTTCCAGGTCTTTCCATAGGTTGGGGTTCATCCCACCAAAGAAGCAGTCACCCTTGAATTCGAGGTTAATGACAACACTGAGGGATTATCATGCAAGCCTTGTGATGTTTTCATCATACAATCTACTGGATTAGTCCTCTATTTTCTTGATGGAATGTAAGTCCCTTTCCATCTTAAGCTAGATGGTTCTAGGAAATTATTTATCAAAAAAAATCTTCCAAAAATCCTTCCATTCCAATGCCTCGATCTCCTCCCCATGCATCACATTTTTGATCAATGCCCACAATTTATCGGTTTCACCCTCCATAAAATATGTAGCTAGAAGAACCTTCTATTGTTCAGAACATTAACGGATGGAGAAGATCATTTCAATGGATTTGGTGCATTGTTCAGTGATTGAGTGATCAAATGATCCATTAAAAGTAGGAGGCCTTTGTCTCATGAAACTCATGATAGAGACATGTTATTTCTTGGGGGGGGGGTTGAATGTTTCTGTTGTCCCATGCTTCTATTCAATGTTTGAGTTAACTGAGAGAGTATCATGAAAATTTTCATGATTCCTGCTCCCATTGAATTGGACATCTCATTAGAACAGTCATCACATTGATCTTCACATGGGTTGTTATCTTGAGTCTTCCTATTACCAGCCATTGGTTGGAATAATAGAAAAGTTAGGGTTAACACATAAAGGGTAATCCGAGGACAAAACAGATGACTTATAAATAGCTTTTATTTCTTTAACTTATGAATTTATCAGCTTCAATAAATATTATCCATGATCTACTTTCTAACATATATTCTAAGGGGATTTTTTTAATTCCCTTAATAATGGATCATTATAAGCCTGTGAATTTACCAAATAATATCCCCCAAGAGTGTCATAACCAAGGGTGTATCAAGGGTTGTTGTCGTGTACTAGGATACCCTAGGTCAAGCCCAAAACTCATTGTCGAAGTTTTCTCTCTTAAGTACTTCTTTACTAGATTCGCCTCTACCTGCTCATATCCAGACATGGATGTTTTTTTTGATAAACCACCTACATAATATTCACCGGAATTTGGGGATGTTTTTACTATACATAGTCTAATCCCTAAGGATTTCACTAGGGTTTTCTAATCGTAATCCCAACAATAACTATACCTATCCATGATACAAACTATAATAACCCTGATTTTTATTTCACATTGAAACACGATTTATTACATAAACACTTCACATGATACAATATGGAAGATCGAGAGATCTAGTGTATTTATGGATTAGAAACATTACATAACAACTTAAAATAGGAATCACAACATATTTATTGAAAACTTATTTTACATTACCACTACATTCCCTTGTAATTAGCATTTCATGTGAAAACATGAGGACACACATGTGAACAAGGTGAGAAATAAAGCTCAGTAAGAGAGTAAATGAGGCATAAAATGAAGAATAAAATACATGTTAGGCAATAGTAATATCAATAGATCATAAATAATCATGAAAATAAATGCATGATATAGCATTATAATCATAACATAGAAATGTGTAAACAACACTTAACATGGAATTTGCATAAGCTATGGCTCATTGAATACGGAGAATGAGTAAACCCTCATTGCACATGAATATTCGTGATTAAATACTCATTTAACTTGAATTCTCATGAGTAAATACTCATTTCCCTTGATGTATCATGATAATAATATTTACCCAATGCATTAAAGCACAATTAGGGCACACCCTTCAAAAACATTTGATTTCATGCATAACTGTGCCACAAGATCATACAATATAGATTCATTAAATGAAATAACATATTTCATGGTAAATGAATGTGGAATTTATACATGGAACTCTTCTATCCATTAGTAAGTGTTCATAAATGTGAATACCCTTTATAGAGAAATTTTCATGGTAT
Organism: Viscum album; assembly: GCA_963277665.1. Classification (NCBI taxonomy): domain Eukaryota; kingdom Viridiplantae; phylum Streptophyta; class Magnoliopsida; order Santalales; family Viscaceae; genus Viscum; species Viscum album. The sequence continues at coordinate 697,184,066 of OY728157.1, forward strand.
TCATGACACAATGATTTTGGCTTGGAAAATTGTGGTGCAATTTCGGCAGCATAACAGCATGACATAAGACTTCATAAAAATGGTTGATGGGAGAGAAAAGTGTGTCTCATCAAATGTACCTGAAATGGACTGTAAGAGCTTTATATAGATACATTTCCAAACATATGTAATGGAATTTGAATTCATAATAAAAAATAATTGTTTGATTGTAAATGAGGAGAGAGAAATTCCTTACAGAATTTTGGCATGGTAACAAGTGTACACGGGAGGAATTAATTAGAGATAAAAGGGGTCTATTATCATTAAATCATAAATAAAGAAGTATGGATGAAGGTGGAAATCATACCCCAACATTTATAATTAAAAATAAGAGGGCATAACAATATTAGGAAACATGGATAAAATGAGAATGGTAGGAATCCCTTACAAAAATTCGGCATGGTAACTAGTGTACATGGGAGGAATTAATGAGAGATATAGGAATATTCCATAATTAAAACATAAAAATGGATGCATGTAAGAGGTGTTAAATCATAACCCAATTTTTTAATTTAATCTAGAAGGGAATAACAACTTAAATAAAATTGGACCAAAATGAGAAAGGAATGAATCCCTTTCATGGAAGTGTGATCCCAATGGCTTGAGAGAGGCCTGAGAGAGGCTTCTTGGGATATTTTGTCCCTTTGGGAGTATTCTAGAGAGAGGAGGCCAGAGGTTGGATGAACTCCAAAGGCTTTGAGTGAAGAGGAAGTGGGAGCACAGGTGGTATTATATAGGAAAGGTGATAGAATTCATTATTATTTAGGTTTGTGGAACCACACTTTAAACTAATCCAAACAAAAAATGAGCCCTTTTTTCCCATGTTTTTTGAAAAAAGGTGAGTGTAAAAAAATGTTTTACAAGGACAATGTCCAAAAATCTTAAAATAATTGTGTAACTTATGTGGAGGTGAGTCACACCCTCAAGGAAATCAATTGAAAAAGCTACAATGTTTTATAAGTCTTGGAGGGTCCTCTAAAGATCTATAAAATAAATAAAACAAACCTAAAATCACATTATTTTAATTTTAAAATATATATTGGCCAAACATAATGTTTAAAATATTTTATTACATCACTACTGGGTAATTATGATGTCATAAAACACATTATATTTTTAAACCATATTTAATTTTTACCCAAAAATTTGACTATCTTAGAAAATTATGAAAAATTCACTATTGCATAATTTCAATCTCATGATTGAAAAAATAATAATAATTTTTCCGAAATAATTTTTTAAATATGTCTATTATCACTTTTAAAATAAAAATTGATATTTATCAAAAATTCATGGGTTTTGAAAAAAACTGCTTTCAAACTATAAAATAAATTACAATAAAAATTATAAAATCATTTTTACTTAATAAAAAAAATTATAAAAAATTTATTTTATTAAAATATTATTTAACTCAGAAGTAAATTAATTTATAAAAATAGATTCCATAGTTTAATATTAACTAAATATACTATTTGTGCTTAAAAACTCATTAAACGTATCAATAATAAAATGAATGTATATTCTTTATTATATAACATAATAATGCACATAATCATAGTGAAAAGGTATTGTTACATAACCCATTATAACACCAATATAAGACAGAAGGGTTAGGTGTGCGATGGGGACAGACTCTTGGGGTGGCTCAGATAACATCACTCGGGTGGTAATCTATATCTACTTCCACTTATCTCATAAGAGTTTCCATTTGAGGATAAAATGTTGAAGCTCGGCTTGGGCTTAGTCCCGAGTGAATCCCAATGATTCCACCACTTTATTGAGCTCTTCTAAATGGGTTTTGTATGAGTCAAGTCAACTAGATGAATCCATCTCTTCCTTTGTCTGAGTAAATTGGATTTGTTAAAGCAATATATTTATACTAATCCTATGATCTTTGTTCAATGGATATATTTTCAATGAAGACAATTATTAATGGTTTTTTTAAAATCCAAAATCATAAAACCAAATAAGTGCATATATTATATAACCATTTCACATAATAATACATTTAATTAGATCAAGAGGAATTTTCATGGATAGAAGTTTGGGTCATTACAAAAAAATATTGAGATCATTTTTGTTACACTGAGTGATCATTATTTATATGCTAATCTCACAATGTTCCACTTATAGATAGATAGTATTCAATTCTTAGGTCATATTATCTCAAAGAAAACAGTATTAGTTGACCTATATAAGGTGATATATGAGGTTCCCTTGGATCATCCCATAAAATTATTTGACATAATGTGTTTCTTGGGTATATCTGGACATTACAAGCTTTTCATAGAGGAAATATATCTCCTCATAGGACTACCTACGAGATTGACTAGGATGGGTGTGATGTTTGTGTGGGAAGATAAATGTGATACATCCTTTTAAGTGATGAAATGGAGATTGACATTAGCACCAACCCTAATTTTCCATATAAGGGTAGAACCTACCCTGTGAATTGTGATCCATCAGCTATTAAGATTGGTGTACTGTTTATGAATAAAGATAGAGTCATGGTGTATGGGTCTCAATATCTAAGGCCACACGAGAGGAATAACCTGGTGCATGATCATGGTTCATCTGCAGTTGTTCATTCTATTCATTATTGAAGACATTTTTTACTGGGAGAGTGTTTGGTGTTTTACACAAATGTTATAATGAGAATGGGTGGCTTAACAGGTCTCACAGCTCCTTCAATGATGGAAATGGTAGCATGGTCGCACCTCCACTCTCTCATCCCTTTTCGAGAGCGTAAAATTCCTTTCTTACTCCATATTCTATGATCCAACACATTTTCTCCTTCACCAACCCATTCCATATATTCTTCTTCACTGACATTGATTCTTTACCTAAAGTCCCACATCATGAAGATGGTTTTCCCCATCTTCTGATCTCCTAATTGAAGTTTACTAATGTCTCATCTCTTATTCATCTATCATTAGTGGATAATTTTATCAAGGGGTGTCTATTAATTTATTTCATTAATATGTATACTTTTTATTTTTAGGGTTTACATGAGATGGAATTTTTAGGGATCATGGGCCATCGTTACATTCTGATCCGCTTTTAGAATGAATAAGATCTACTTTTAGTCTGGGTTACCACCCTTTGATCTCTCTTCGATTTTTTTTTTCTCTTTTTCATTGGTCAGTTGAGTTCCGACAAAACCATAATTAACCATTGGAACCAATTTTGATTACAGTTCCCAAATTACCTCTCCCTTTTCAAAATCTAGGGATTCTATGGTTGATTGGAAACATAGTGGGTCGCTTCATGGTTTGGATCATCGTACTCGTCTTCTCTATAATTCGATTTCTCCACATATTTTTTATTAAATTAATGTTTCAAAATCCCCATTAGAAATAATTTTTTTGAGACTAATTGATAACATTCATGGAATCAACTTGTATGATTTTAATCATGGGTTTATTTTTGTTCATATTACAATCGACTCGGTATTTACCCTACAGACTGTTGGCATGGGGTGGAAGCCGATTGTATAGATAAGGTCACGTTCATTCAGTAGTCCAGGAGGGTAAGGGATGTTGATAAATAGTCAATAATTTTGGGAAAGAACCATGTCCCTTGTATTAGAATCTTAATATAAATGATGTTTTCAATCGGTAGAGGAATGAGCATGTTGAACCCATGTCTAAACTGAAAGATCCTCTGGGCTCAGTGGGAACTGAGTGGGTGGGTGATACTACCCTATAAAATATATAAAATATCTTAATACCCACCTTAATCAGTACAGGTGGTGCTATATCACAATTGAACATGAATAGAGGAGACTAGATCAATTGGATAGTAGGATGTTACAGTACACCATGGTTACGTCCTTGATCACACAAGTGCGCCTCATGTGACATGTTATAGAGGCCCAATAAGTTACATGAAGAAATAGGTTATATAGAGTAAAGTGAATGAAGTGACCAAATCCAAGTATACAAATGATATAGAAACCATCAAAATTTATAATCTTTTTTTATTTTTGGTGGAGGATGGTCTTTTCCAAGAGTAATAAATATGCCAGTTTAGTGGATGTATGGAGGATGCATACCTGGATCATGACTAGGGGGCTACTATTGTTTTGGGATTTCATACACCATTAATGAATCAGTATCCCTTGGGTGAATTGGTTCTCTATGATGATGATTATGATGTTGAGTTATTTTCCAATTATCTTTTAACAGTTTGGAGGGAGTGAGAATTAGAGGATTTCATAGCCTAAGGAGTGATAGAAGGGGCACCGTGATGGGAGTGCTTCATTGAAACTAAAGGAAAAGGTAATAAGTTATTGAATGACTACTAACAGTATCATATTCGAATAAGAAAACCTAAGATAATAGGGATAAGGGAATGGATTGTGAACCAAGTCCTCAACACTTGTAATTCATGGTGGGTTTTGGTCTAAGAAGTGGAAAGTTCAAGGAAAAGTGTTTTTCCATTAATGATCAAGAATAGGTTGGTGTTGTAGGAAATGTAGAAAGAGATAAAAATAAATACATTGAGTCAATTCTTTATTTTAGGGATGAAATTATCTAAAAGGATATCATACTATACTCCCCAATAGAGTATGTGGAAATAATATTAGATAGAGAGGTTCTACTAGATATCAGTAAAGTCCAAAGGGACTAGATCAACCAATAAGATTTTATTTGTCAAGAATTTTCAATGGAAGGAAGATCAACGTGGAGGAGTACATCCAGACATCGGACAAACTAGCCACCCCATTGAAGGATTAATCCAAAATTACCTGGTCATGAAGATAGAAACACTCCAATGAGAACTATACCAGATAATTGATTCTAAAAATATTAGTATTATTTTAAATTAATTTTTGGATTTACTTATCTATTGGTAATCCTTAGGCTTTGGGCATTCTTGGTTCTTCACTTTTCCCACAAAAGCGTGATTGTATAAATTTTCTACATATAGGTGTTGTACACAAAAAAATACACTAGAATATATTTACATAGAATGATATGAATATGATATAGTGAATGTGGGTTCAATACCAATAGTCTTTTGAAATTTAGCTATCTATATGCCTGGAAAAAGAAATAAAGTGGTCAATGCACTAATAATGAGGAATTAGATACACATAGTTCCATATGCCAGTAACGAGTGGTCGATTATTGATTTTTTCTAAGGTGCACATTGAGGTGTAAGATAGTTAGGGGAAGACAATTTATTCTTGTTTAGATGTGACCTATAATATTTTGGATAGAGTGAGAATTCAAAAACATTTTGATTCAACGGGCCTAGTCCTATGGGAGTGTGGATGGTGAGGACTAAACTTGTTGTTAGACTACGGGTGAGGATGGGTTCTTTCTTTTCCTTGGACGTGTATGGGTTTTGGTGGACAAACATGGAGAGTTGATGTTATATTTTCATGCCTTGGATTTGATGGTACATACTTTAATGACCAATATGTATCATGACTTACACCATTTTTACTAATGGCCATGTATGAAACAGGATGTTACAAGTTTTTTACGAGATGTTCCTCCATTTAGTAGGTGTAGGTGGAAATTCACATATCATCAAGAATATTACATTAATTACCTATTCCCAAGTGGAAATGTGATTATTTTGTTATAGATTTTATGACCAATTTGTTTAGGTCTCCTAGAGGTAGTGATGTTGTTTTGGATTTCATGGACATACACATGATGGTTTGAAATGTTTTACACATCAAAGAGACCTTCATTGTAGATGAGCTTGAGTGGTTTTATATCCATGAGATTGTATGACTTCATGGGGTCCCACACATTTTATATTGGGAATTATTATTTATGTATCATTTCAAGAAGATATTTAAGAGGGATTTGGGTTCATATGTTATTCTGAGGAAGAAATACCACCCTCAAACTGATGTAAAATCAAAATGTATTCTTCTATTTCTTTAAGACATGTTATGAGAATTCATCTTGGATTTTTTGGGATCTTAGAAGAGGAACATTCCCCTAGTTGAGTTCTATATCAATAATATATATCATGGGACTATACATATGGACCTTATGAGCCTTTTCTCAATAGATCATGCCTGATCTCCCCTGTGCTATTTAGAGGAACATGAAGAAACATTATTAGGACCACAACATGAGAAGGGGACTTCAGAGGAGGTCCAATTAATCCATAAGTATAAGAATACTTTACAATCATGATATAAATATTACATTAATCATTGAAGAAAACCTCTAGATTTTTATGCCTAGTATTTGGTCTTATAGATATCTCCATAAGGTAGGGAAACTAATGAATCATGAGACATGGTATTCTTCGACCATTATACGTGATGTCATTCAAGATTCTGGAGAGATTTAGGATGGTAAAATATTAGTTTTATTTACCTAAGAGACAATAATCCATTATTAATGTATTCCAAGTAACTCAACTATTCCAATATCACTTAGTCCTGACTCATATTCTTCTGCCTCAGGAGGTGTAGTTACTAGTTGATGCATCCTTTGAGGAGATAATTATTCATATTTCTAAAATAATCCTGAAGATTCTCCAAGGACAGTAATTTCCTCTAGTATGAGGGCTATGGAAGAACATCCATTTAAAAGATGAGACTTGGGAGTGGTAGGTCGGTGAAAATTCTTAATCGCTAATGTTATTCTTCAAAAAATCACGAACACCCTTGTGAAGAGAATTTTGGTACGATTTCTTTTAGGGGTGATGATTTTAACATCTTGGGTTTTTGAATAAGGTATATATTTTTATTTCATTTTTTTAATTCTTGTTTAAGAACTAATGTGAATTCCCTTTGAGGTCATGGGGGTATCATGAGTGTTTGATGCTTTTTCAAAGCCTAGAGCCTGTCTTTTTGGAAAGGCATGGTAGGTTTCATGTTTTGGTGAAACCGTGTGGAGAAGGTCAAATAGTTATTACTAACCGTATAAGGCTATAAAATGAGGAGCTAAAATAATCATGGTTTTAGGGAATATTGTTGATTTATGCACATGACCATGCAGGGCAAATAAAATTTTTAGTAGAAACATATCGTAAGGTTTTCCCATGGTTTGGAAAACCATTCGCACTAACCATGTGAGGTTCCCCTCCTTGCAGTGAGGGAACACAGTTGGAAGAATTCATGGACAATAATGAAGCCAAAATATGTGGCCTAGTAAATCATGGGAAATTACCATTTTTCCTTAAAAATGATACAAAACTTTTTTATTTAATTTCTTCTTTGTAGACAGATAAGAGGTGTGTGAGATCCTTATGAATCAAATGTTATGCTACTCTATCATTTCTACATTCGTTTTTTGAATCAAGTGTCATATATGTCATTATATCCATGAAAATTTGTACCCAATTGTTTTTGTTTCATTCATCAATTTTCTAGGTATCAGATACTCTCTTTATGTGAAAGATAATATTCCATGTTTTTTTGGGTTTTCACCCATTCTTCTATTTTTTCCCAATCTGTGTTTAATAAGAAGACGAAACTAAATGGGAACTATACTATATACTTGTAGTAAGTGATATATACTATTTAAATTTGTTTTAATTATTTATATGTCTATTTGTGGGAGAATCTTTGGGACTTTCAAATACGTTCCTAAAAAGAATTTGAATAATTAAATTGAATGTAATGGAACTTGTTTGGAATTCCCACTAATTACATGAGATTCCTTGGTAGTTGTATCTCCCATCTAAGGTCACCCATGGGGTGTGACTTTGGTATTTCTCTTTTCCATTCCACCCATGGTGCGATAATTTGAACTTTATTATTTAGAGGAATCCAAATTAAAAATTAATTGAACTGAATTGATTAAGTTGTAGATGTTTTCCCTCTAATTAAAGTTTATTATCGATTTAATTGGATTATATGTAATTTTTATATCAGTGGGAAAACTAATTGAATTTGATTGTATATTAGAGTTGGTATGAGAATATAATTTAAATGTTTGTGGGTTGATGAATTGAATGAATTTGGAATTGAAATGGTAGTGTATTCCATGATTGTTATACCATGGATCCTGATTCCATTTAGATTAATTGGAAGTTTCACCCATGGGTCTAGTTTAATGGTAGAATATTTCCTAAAAATTTAAAGTCCTTATATATTGATTATATATGATTACAAGGGAATTTATTCCCCTTGTATCCGACTTCTAGGACTCACATTGGACATGCTCTGATGACATGATCATTGGACTCCGATTGTGCAATCACATAGTTTCAATCTCGAAGATCCTAGGACTCAATGAGGATTTCATGGTATTATATACCTTGTATCTAACATTATGGGGTCTAAAACATTTGATTATATTTCATGTCCATCCTAAATGTGTCACGGTTAGTTTTATTAATCGATCATTGTTGAAATGAGATATAGTTCATATAGTGTGGATATAGGGGATATGATAAATTATGAATACAAAAAGGACATGGAATTTACTTATTTTTACATTTTTTTTAAATGTTTGGGTGAAGCCCCATTTTTTTGAACAATGAAATAAAGATCCTCTTTTAGAAATGGGTAAGATAAAATCCATTACAATATGGGCAACATCCCTTAATAAAAAATATGTCCAAAACATCTTCAATACCAAAAGAAACAAACATACAAGTAGTCATTAGAAAGCCTCATCACCCCTTTCCAATCATCTCAATAGTGAGATCCGTCATGATATAGAATCACCCCATTTTCCAAGAAGTTTCACTGTGATGGAATCACAACAGGTCAGAGCACCTCTATAACCAAAAAAGTGTGGAGGAGAGCCGAAAAAAGGTTACATCAAACCTCTCCAAACAATGTTGTTATATTTATTTTTTAGGGATCGTTTTATGGTTATACATGATCACATGATGTTTAATTCTTTCATGGATACATTACATTTCGTTTTGAAATAACTCTTATATTAAAAACTCATCTTTAGCTTCTATTACACAAAAATAGATTTCTTATAGATACTTTAGTTAGGGAATTTATTGGATTATATATCACACCATATTCGGGTCACTGTTGGGTACCTAAGTAGTCTTTTTGGATGTAGGTAGGGACTATGGAATGTGATAATAGTTTGATGAATGACATTATTCCATTCTTAGAAGCATGGGAGAATGAGATATAGATGGGGCTCATGATGCTATTAGGGATAGATTTTCGTATTTTTGGAATTTTTTAAATGTATTGTTGTATTTATTGTATCAAAATTCAGGTTGTTTTGTTGAAACATTCCATGATCATCATTATATATGAGATTACTACTTGCTTGTTATATATATATATATTTCTTTTATATGTTTATCTATTTTCATATTGATTAACTTAGTCTTCAATTGATTGTATGTTTGATAAAACTATGTTACTCTCTGACAGGATGGAATAGTCTGCCCACATACACACACCGGGTCATCATTTCTAGTCTACAAACTTTGTAATTTTTGGAGATATGCATGTGGCCATGTGGAAAATTGGGGTTAGGGCACAGTTCAATGTCATTTGGGTCCGGGACATTATATTCATATAAAGAGGAAAGGAAACATAATAAATGGTTCTCCCTTATGCCCAGTTAGTGTAAACAGGGGATATATCAATGATAAAAAAATTATAACATGGTCATAAAAATATGATAACCTAAGATTAGAATTAAAATACTATATCATTAATATGAAAGATCATAATATTTAGTGATGGAATAAATTTTGATGATTTATAAGTCATTAATCATAAAATAATCTATGAAAATGATCTATGATAGCCTAAAAATAGAATGAGATATGGGCATTTAGAATAAAAAAAGATTAGAAAATAATTACCTTAGTAGTTAAGGATCACTACCAAGACTATCAAAGTTTATTGGGTTCACTACCTAAACCATCATATTAGTCAAGGTTTAGTCCCAAGTCTATTGAGTTCACTATCCAAACCATCTTAGTAGTCATGGTTCACTTCAACATCATTCAAAGTTCACTAAGTCACTTACTAAAATAATTTAACTTTCTAATCTACGACATTTTATCTCAAGATATATTTTTTATTAACCAATGCATTGGAGGTGTTTATGATTTCATCCCCACCAATCACATAATGAATATCATAAATAATTTTTTTTAAAGAGTATAAAACATTCATCGTTTCAAAATCAATGAAAATAGAAGGGTTTCATAAATATTTAATCACAACATAATCCAGGAAAAATAAATGTGTTTCATTAACATTACATCGAATCATAATAACATAATCTATGGAAAATAAATTGGTTTAATTAAAATATTCTCAACAAAAACATAAAATATCCTAAGAATGAATAAGGATAGTATCCTTGGATCACTTAAATCGTAAATAATAATTGAAATTAAGGGTTTTGTATTTTTTTAAAAGAAATAACATCAGGAAATCATTAAAAATTTATAAGTTATAATACCCTTTCAACATTTAAAAATACTTTTTGAGAAAATCTAAAAATATCATGAAGATAAATTTGATTTAAAATAGCCTTAATATAATGTATAATTAAATGTATTGATTATTATTGATTTTATGATATTAAATTCAAACCATATAAGTTAAAAGAAAAAATATCTATCATATTTTTATAAAAAGTAAAATTTTACCACATTTTCAAAACAAATAAAAGGTTCCTTTTAAACCATTCTATAAAATGTAAAACGTGGGTCAAAAAGTAATTAAAATCATAGGATAATTCTGAAAACCCATATTAAAATAATTTTTAGAGCCCATATATGGCAATGTAAATCAAAAAAAAATTAACAAGATTCATAATAAAATATATTCATAGGAATTATTTAAAAAACATTAATGAAACAAGTAGTGAATATGGATTGTGGTATATAGAAATAAAAGTGAAATAAAAATCCATTATCTTGGATCTGACTTCCTTCATACATGTTATAAAATATTCAATAATAAATAAATATTTTTTATAAATATATTCAAGAAATATATCAATATATATCTTAATAAATGACTTAATTATATTGTTTTATCACGTACTTATTATAAATTCTTTACTAAAATTACTATTCTGGGTTATATCTGCTTAATTTTTCTTTTTTGTTTTGGTTAAGTAGTTAATTTTTTTTATAATTGTTAAATCATCTCAATAATTTTAATCATAACATAAATTTAATACATATTTAGTATAGGAATATTTATATTCATAATTATATTTTATAGATGGAAAAATTAACTACACTGTTCAAGGGGAGAATATGTCATACATGTCCACGAACGTCATTTTTTCTTTTTTAAAAATTGAAAAAAATAAAGATAATTAATTATTCAACATTAAATAATATTTATTATATAATATATTTCATAAACATTCATTAAATATATCCTTATTTTCATCCATGTAAATAAGAAGTGTAAAATGAATAACAACGCTTTAAAGAGGTGGTTATCCACACATACGAACAAATGACATCATCATTTTCCAATGCATAAAATGGTAAGAAGGTACATATGATATTATAATTATAGAAGAATAATAATGTCACAAATATAATATATCATCATCAAACCCATGATGATAACTATACAATAAATGTGGTGATAGAAAATGATATGTATCTCTAAAAAGATACGGTAAGTCATACGTTTGTAAGATGAATACTTTCACTTTCTATTTAACAAAAATTTGGTGAATAAAAGTTATTTTATAATCATAATAAAATTTAAATATATTTAATATACTGAATTTATTATTTTAAAATTAATATAAATTTTTTTATGATGCTAAATAAGAATTAATTCTAAATTGATCAGTTATTGTTTTTACGTGTTCTTTAAAAAAGAAACTTTTTATCCCTGATAAGGATCATATGATTGGTGTTTTGGAAGATAAGATTCTCTATAATGTGTCTATGTTAGTGTATAAGATATTTTAGTTGGTATTTTTGGAATAAATCTTAATTTTGTATGATGGAGATAAAGAAGTGGTTCCCTTTTATAATTGTGCGGAGGGAAGCATTTGGAATTTCATAAAATATTAAATTATAATAAAATAATTATCCACTAAAAATTTCTCAATAATTATAGGTTTTGAGTTATTTATATGGATGTTTTTTAAATCCCATGAACAAATAAAATTTTATCATATTTAAAGGGTGTTTTAAATATTATATTTTTGATTAACTACTTTTTTAAACAGTTTTAACCATGACTATATACACTTCATTTTATTACTATTAAAGGGTTATATTTTAAATATATTGTGTATATTGGTTTATAATTTTAAAATGGATATAATTTTAGACTTATCATATGAACCTTGTCTTCTTTCAATACATTTGTGGCTTTTAAATAATTTGATAAATTATTTTTTTTGATAAAATATCATTCAAGTCAATTTTGACAAAACTCATTTAATATTAATTTGATGACATAGTGATCAGTTTGGATGTTTTAAATAATCTTGTTAATGTTAAAAAATATGGTACTTTTAAATAAAAAAATTCTGGATCCTTATAACTCACAGAAATTATATTTCTTTTAATATTTTTAAAATTGTTTATATTATTTATTCTTTTATTTAATATAAAATTATTTTTTAGAATTGTGTAAGAAGTTAATATAATTTTATTCTCACTAATATTTATAAAAAATTTACCATTATGAATATAATTTCATTATTGACAAAATATAAATTTATTTTCCTTCATAGTTATCTTTTTTCTAAATTAACAGCATGAAATTTTTTAATTTTCATTGCTCTACATATTATACATGTCATTTTCATTGACATGTGTCCATTAAAATTATAAATATGAATAATAAGATGATATAGGAACCATTTTATTAATCCAATAATAATTAGGATGAAAAGTTATGGCCTAAACCCTTAACATGAACCATGATTTACCCGATTCACCCTCTACATAGGTGAGGAATTTCACCACAACTACGATTAATATTGTCCAAAAATAAAAGGGATTGATTGTCCAAATTTCAACCACCAAATGAAAAATTTGGAATAAATTTTATCAAATTCTATAACTAAATTTTATTGAAATTAATTTTAAATTATGGTCACAAAACATGAAAAAAATATTTTCAAGAAAATATTTTTATGTATAAATATATATTTATAAAAAATTTAGATATCAAATTACATCCAAAAAAAATAATTGCATTGTTTTAAAAAATAAAGAGATTTAATTATTTAGCTAATACATAATTAAATTTTAATTTATAAGTATTATACAATAAATTATAGTTTTCAATAATAATTAATAGTTTACACTGTTCATTGGAAAACAAAATTTTCAAAAAAATCTAAAAATTTCACAATAATATTATGTTTATATAATGATTTTAAAAATTATAATTTTTTTAAAAGTAAAATATAATAAAATGTTAGTGTTTTATTTTGGTATTTTCTCAAAAATAATAATTAATAACATTTCTAAGAAAGTGTATTTTTCGGTAATAAAATGATTTTTTTTCAAGAAAATATTTTCTTTGAAGAATTAATCAATATATATGTGTTTATTACATCTTTTGTATATATATATATATATATATATATATTTCATAATGTCTTTAACCTTATTAATATCCACTAATTCAACAGTAAGGATATAAGGTTTATATTTAAATAATATTATTTTGTGGTTTGATTATGGTCGGTGTTTCATGTCGTATATTCTATCAAACATAATGTCCTTCTTTAAAAATATCTGGTTGGTACATTCCTCACCCCATTAATAATCATTGAAATTTTAACTTCGATTTAGTAAACATTGATTATATATTTGAAACTTCCCATTATTGAAAACCCACATCATAAAAAATGTTAATAAAACATCAATATAAATAAGAGAAAGGGAAATATGATGTTCATCACAAAACTAGGTTTCCAAACAGAATAATATTATTAGAGAGTGATAATATGGAAATATAAGAGAAAACTAATACCCTTGGACTTATATTCAGTGATAGCTAATATGTTAAGAAAACTTTTAACAACCAAAAACCATCGATTTATTAAAGGTGAAATGAATAATAATTAATCGAAGATGATAGTAAAATTAAAACATTTTATTTAATGATTATTTTCCTAAAGTTTATGGATTATCTTACTCCTAATATATAAAATAATAAAAAATATAGTTAATTTATTTATTTCAATATCATATGCCTAATTTATTTCGTTGGTTGTGATTTCATCATTTCAAACTTTATCTCTTACTCCATGACCTGAATATTAATGTTAATGTTTTCCCTAAAGCAAAAAAATAAACTTTTATAAGAAAAAAATATCCCTAAAAAAATGCCCATTTAATCCCATTGTCAATATAAATTAACTAACAAGTTAATTTCACAATTTTATACACTTCTAAAAATGAACAAAACATGAAATAAAAAAATTTAGACTATAATTTCCCTAATAACAACAAATGTTCTAGTTATATAATTTCCAAAATAGTGCTAAAATTAAGGGATTGTTTAACCTAAAAGGTGAGTTCTTACTAATTACTATTTCATGTTATATCACATGTCAATCCTAAGATTTACATTTACCTGAACATGGTGAATGATCACCCAAAATATCATTAATCGTCATGAGATAGCTTTTAATGTAGTGAAATTAAATAAAATAACATTAATATGTTTTAGATACTAACTTGAAAGGTAATCCTTATCATGTCCATAAATATCTCTAAAAATATTTTTTTATAATTGAATCACATTTTACGAATCAAAATTGTCTATATCCCATTATCCAATATACCATAATTAACATGACATTGAACCATATACTAACATAAAGGGTTTTTAAACATCAACAACGTATTCATTCTCAAACACAATAATTGTTACCTATCACCTCAAAATACTATCACCTAAAACATTTAAATTAGTTTTGTTTCCCTTATACCAATAAACTCTATATGGATTCTATAACACATAATTTATCCCCACATGAGAATATATATTCTGATACAATCCTTATTATTAGAATAAATTCATAGTATAGAAATTCAATAAACATAAAAAAAAGATAACAGAAATAACTTGACCATCATAAACCTATCCAATTTCAATGTTTCTAATAATATATCATTTAATTCATCAATTTTAATAATTTTTTATACCAATTAAAAATTATTATCGTACCACTAAATTACTTGTCTTGGTTATTGTTACCTTTTAATATATTTTTTCAAATCACTATACAAAAACTATTATGGAAAAATCCTAAATCATTCCATGATTCCTATATCCAAAATATCATCAATATAACACATTCGTGATATAATTCTAAAATCCATATAAACACTTAAATCTGTCCCCTTCAATGATTATCATAGTATACATCCTTCTATAATCTGGGTGTTATCCCTTGGATTTGGGCATTGGGTCAGATAATTTATATATTCCGACACATTACACACTAAACTATAAATGAAACATTAGGATTATATTAATTTACCTCCATTGAAATATTTATATTTCCTTAGTGATTATTTGATCTATTCCAATTTTTTCATCCAAGAAAACATTATATTGTTCCTATAAGATATTGACCTAAGTGATTATTCACACACTCTCTACATATATGAAAATGGATCTTTTTCCCTTCATAGTATCCATGACATAATCTCATAGTGAGATCAATAATTATTTTATTTTATGAGTCATAGAGTTTTCTAAGGTGAAATTTGTTAATCATGTATCACGATAATTGGTTAGGAATAATCATAGGTTTCCTCATTCCATCTCCCATTACATTTTTTGGATTATGAGGAAAATCATTCCATTTTCCATCAGTGTTAAAATGAATCCTACTAGTTCTAACAATTGAATAGAACTAAAAAACATTGTCTGAGAAATAATAATCATCATAAGAAACCACCTAATCTTAAAAATTAATTTATGATAAGCCTAGGCGAAGACACAATATTTTCAATCTAGGACATAGTAGGTTTATCCTAGGTTTTATTTACTCATTACTAAAACTTTTTTATGTTTTACAATTCATATACTTATCCCCATGGTTCATGTTTTTCTTAACCAACATTCCAAAATATATCTAAACCACCTTAGGATACAATTTATAGTTACCCATACATTTTATACAAATATATTACATCATATTATATGATTATTAATTATATATCATAAATATTCATGAGAAAATAATATCATATCAGTATCTTTGGAATTTGGACACATAAAAAATATGTTCATATAAGATCTAAATAATCTCCCACTATGTACTTCATGACTTTCACCATTTATAGAAAATTCATACATAATACAATTCCTCAAAACATGGGGCATAAAAATATAAGAAAATATGATATCAGATTCTCAATATGGGTAAACAGGTGTGATATCAATGATCATATAAATATAATATGAGTATAAGGGTATTAGAAAATGGGAATAACATTTCAAAACCTTATCTTGCATATAAACATGTTGACTATAATGTTTATCTTTATACCTTTTACATCCATTAGTCATGGAAACCAAAAAAACCTTCTAAAACTATGATTAATAACTTTTTTACATCCAAACTATTTTAATTTTATTTTTGTATAAAACATTACATTATATCACACATAGAAATGTTTCTAATTTATTAAGAATATAAACCTTAATTTTTCAATATAATACATCAGAATTTAGTTTCATCTAATTCATATGAGTGAAATTTGTTTTGACCAGTGGTTCGAATTATGTCTCTTCTATTTTATTGAATAAATTCATGACTATCAGAATAAAATTGGTACTGATACATCAAACTAGACCTCATTTATTTTTTTCGACTGACAATTAATAAAAAAGTCCAATAGACAATCCAATGATCTAATTATAAGATATAGATTTGTTTTTATTAGAAAGAATACAAAATATCATTGTAATGGTGATAAAAAAAAGACATGGGATATTCAATTAATCATGATTATTATGATATTTCAAGTGAAATGTATTTGATACCATTGAAAATAACTTCTAAATATGACAAATATAGAATTTATATATAAATAAAAGGTCATTTGAAGAGTTAGAGGAAGATGCATCTTTCAACTCAAATCATTTAAATCTAACTCTGGGTGAACTTCTCATTCGTTGTCTCTATAATACACTAGAGATATGATTTTTTAAATATTCCTAATAAGTATTTTAATTCCTTTAAAACTATTTAATTTTTTATTCGGTTTTTTATTAGGGTACTCATCGAAGTATTCTAGGGATATGATGATGGTGAATACGATCCATCTAATCATGGAATTCCATGGATAGGAAGACAAAGTCCGATCATCACATCAAACGATTCTATGAGATAGTAATATAGAGATATATCGATAATCTTATCAAGGTACTTCTAAGTAAGGAAAGATAGAACATATTGTAGGTATAAAAATATACATACTTTTAGTCAGTGTTTCATACTACCTGAACTCTTAAGGATAAAGAGTTATTTTTATTAATAATGTAATCCTTTATTACATTTACAATAATTTTATTTCTTGTTTTTGAGTGATTTAAATTTTTATAGTGCATTAATTAGAAAGTTAGTTTTTGTACTAATCTTTCAAAATGAATTATTTTATCAATGTGTATGTGATGTTGATAAAAAGTAATCTAATATAATCGAACAGCTCATGATACTAATTTTTTTATTCTAATCATTAGATTATCCTTTTATTAAATATATTAGGAACAATTCGATACTTTGTATTGTTCTAGTTTAATTTTGTAAAACTACAATTCACCCCTCATGTAACCATAACATCCCTTTTGATTGAAAAATTGTTATGAGAGATTGATCTACTACTTATACACAATGAGTTTTAACCTCTTTTATCAGCTGTAGGTTTTATTATAATTTTATATGAATTGTTTTTATCATTTTTTTCACTAATGTATTTGAAGAAAAATAGTATCTATTCTTGATAAGATGGAATGGTTAAATGTTTGAACCCTTTGAAACATAAATCTGTCAAAACCTCCTTTCATTGATGGTGATGATTACAAATACTAGAGTTATCAAATAAATTCCTTCATTATTAATATAGGATTAGACAATTTTGTGATGCTTACTTGTAATTAAAATATTACTACTAAGGATGATACAACCATTAAAAATCTAGAAAATATAGTGTATTTACTAAATTATAGAGTAAGTAACACTCTTTTATGTTATATGACCTCAATCATATATAGTTATAGTTCTTATTGTGAAGCTACCAATAGTATTTGGATAATGTTAGAAGTAACATAGTTTGTAACTTCTAAAGTTATAAAAACAAGAAGACCTATTCTTTGTGCTGATTATAAAGCCTTTTATATTCTACCTGGATATATAGTTTCCAATATGAAACATAGTTTTATGACTATTATAAATATTTTATAGTCTATAAGAGAGAATTGTATTCATGATATTATTTTAGTAGAATTTATTATTGAGATCAATCATAATGAGTGGGAATACAAAAGATGAACGATGGATGACACTTGGAAGACTGAAAATCTAACACTTGATGATCTTATTGGTACCCTAATGAAATATTTAGGTATATGTAAAATATATGATAAGAATCTTAAAAAATGGGGGTGTTTTATCTGTAACAACATCTAATGTTTCTATATAATTTCATTAGGACAAGAATGTTTTGAAGTCATATTAGAAGAAGATTGTAGTTTTTTAGAATGATTATAGTATATCAGATAATTTAGATAATGATTTGGAAAATATTTCTTGAAGGATGAATAAGACAGTTGGAAACAAGTATTTTCAATAGTGAAAAAAATTCAAACAAACAAAAATGATTAAAAATTATATACTAAAGAAATTTTTTATGAATGTAAGATGAAATGATATATTCAATTGCATTCCCCTATTCTCATAAGAAAAGAAAATAGAAATAGAAATCTAGAATGAAATTAATAAAATTATTATAAGTCTAAAAATAAGAAAATTTTGATAGATTATATCATATTAAGTTCCATTATTAGAGATTTTTCTTCAAACAATTATTCTGACAATGAATGTTCAGGATAGAGGAACATTTTATTATTTATAGAAATACCTTTTGAAAATAAATGTATTATTTCTATAGTACACATTTATATACCCCTTAATATTCTTTATTTAACTGTAAACTTATTATAATGTAATAATGATAAATATTTTACATCATCATATAATGAATACATATTAATAAAAGAATATAATAACATACCTAGTTACGAGGAGGTATCCATATTAGAAAAGAAAAATTCCAATGTTTGTAAAAAAATAACAATTCACAAAACAATATTATGAAGAAATATTCCAGAATAACTACATTAAATACTGAAATATCATATCATTATAAATAACATGATAAAAATAATTTTGGAAATTAAAATATTTCTAATTTTCTTGAGAAAAATATTTATGACAATAAATTCTTCCAAAGTAATTTTAAAAAGCATAGTTATAATACTAATACTAATGAGTGTAAACATTATGTTATAACAATTATGTATGATATTTAAATATTAAAAAAACTTTTATCATAGTTTACCAATGTAAAGGAAACATTTAATAATATGCACAAGAAAATTTAACCTCATAGTGATAATACCATAATGGGTTTTACTAACCAATTTTTTTTTTGTATTTAATATTTTCTTCAAAAAATTTCACCATTTTACATGAAATGTCTATGTATTGGAAATTGGAAAAGTAAATTTTATTTATATAGAGTTCAATCTATAGGTTTTCATAAAGAATATTTTTTGTATGAAAGGACATTTTCCCAAATTAAAAATGTTTTTCAAGTGTGGTTACCTAAAATTATATTTTCTAATAATACAGGTCCCAAGAAGGTTTAGGTAATGAAAAAATAATTTCACTATTTATAGAAAAATAGAGAATGTAACCTTAATAAAACAATTTTTAAATGGATAGTGGTATCATTAAAATATTAATGGAAAAAAGACTTATTTAGGAAGATTAAAAAGATTAAAGTTGGTAAAGTGGCGTTCAAATATATTTCTTATAGAGAGATTATCAAAATATGTAACATTTTTCTTCTTTGAAAAGCATTAATTTAAATTTTTTTATTTGTTATAGAACTAAAGCATGACCTTATTAAAATAATTAAATTATGCGATTAGGGTTATATCATTAACTTTTGGAATGAAAAATATATTGTACATAATTTAAATGATGATATTATTCTTTCTACAAATCGGTATGAGAAGTTTTACTTCTCAAACATATAACACCATAGGATCAAGGATCATCCTTTATCCGGTGCTATATAAGATCAATATTGGTTACATCATAGTTTTATAGGACACCATATAATTATAAGTTTAGCTATTTTTACTAAAATTTTTCATGTTAAGGATCTACTGGTTAATTTTTCTGATTCAAAACTTTTTTTGATCCATGCGAAGACTCAGTTGCAAAGAATTTTTGGTCTGAAGTAGTTAATACCACCTATGATACTATAAATACATTTTTACATAGAAATATTATTAATGAAACTTCTTTGGTCTTGTATATAGTAATAAAAACAAAACATTATTAATAAAAATATTATTAATACAAGGTATTAATCTTGAATACAAAATATTAAATTAAAAAAATTAATCTAAAATCCAACGAAGAACTATTTTTAGGTTATTACACTAATATTAAGTCTTAGAGTGATTTTAATAAAAATAATAGTGTTTTTTTAGGAAATACAATGTGTTATGTATGATGAAATTGATCCGTTTGTTTTCAAACAACCACAAGAAATATTTTTTCGATGTTTTTTCTATGACTGATTTTGATCATATGATAAAAGGTTATTATCATTAGGATATAAATAAATATTTTGTTTCTGAAGTTATTTTAGAAGAATATTTTCAACCTATTTTTGAATAACATACTTTTAAAACCCCATGATATATGTTTATTCTTAAGAATCATCCTAGTGATAATTTTATTTTTGATGTAGATCGAAAAGTTAGGAATATTAGTTCATTGAAGAAATAAACTGAATATATTAAATTTTTATCTCAATTATAACATAAAAATCTAGATGAGGTTTTTGGTGATGATTATTGGGTAAAATTATTTAATTATGTACTCAGTGAACTTAACAATAACCGTTTCTCGATTTTAGTTGAAAAAATAATAGAAAAATTTATAACTAGAGGGAAATGATATTGTTGGAATAAATTTGATGAAAATAGAATTATAGTTAGAAATATAGGAAGACATATTTTATAGGGGTATAACCAAAATTAAGGAATGTTTTTTTGAAGAAACATATACTCCAGTAGCGAGATATGATTTTATTAGAATACTTATAACCTTTGTAGAATTATTTTATTGCAAACTAATTCAAATAGATATGAATTGTTCATTACATATTTGATATGTTTAGGGGAAGTTTATGTAGAACAACAATAAGTTTTTGAAAATAAAAAATCCAAAACATGTTTATAAGAAAACCAAATCACATTAGGGACTTAAACAAGCCCCTCAAGCTTGGTACAATAGATTGACTGGATTTTTGTTAGAAAAACGTTTTTTTAAGGGAGTTGCAGATCCAAATATTATTATAAAATAAGTAATTAAAAACATAATAACTATAAAAATATATGTTGATGACATTATAGTTAGTTCGAATTAGGATTATTGAATATATGCATTTACACATCGTATAAAATAGTAGTTTAAAATTAGTATGATGGGTGATTTAACATACATTATTTGTTTTCGAATTTCATAAAAACAAGAATGAAATTTTATATTTCATTATTAGAATATGAAATATCTTCTTAAGAAATTTATTTACGACAATAATAAATGTATTTGTACTCCTATAATAACCTCCAAACCATTTGATTATGTTGAAGTTGGGAATGTAGTAGATCAAAATAATTTTAGAGGTATCGGTATAATTTACTTTACTTAACAGCCAGTCATCCAGATTTATTGTTTTCAGTATTCTTATTTTCTAGATATCAAGAAAATGAAAAATTGTCTCATCTTAATATGGTAAAATGATTTTTTTTCTTCATCTTAAGGGAACTATAGATTTAGTCTTATTGTATTCAACTAAAAATTATTTTCAATTTAATTTTTTTTAGATGTGGATTATGGTGGATGTAGAATAGATATAAAAATTACTTTTAGAATATTCCATTTATTAAGAGAAGATTTAGTTTCTTTTTTGCATAAGAAAAAAAACTCAATATCACTTTCCACTAATGAATATGAATTTATAGTAGTTGGATAGTAATATGCTCAAATGTTGTAGATGTAACACAGACTCACTATTAATGTCATGAGTTAAGCAAAAGCTGAAATTATTTGAAATATCAAAAGATCAATTACTTTATAAAAAATCCTAGCACATCACCCATTTTCTAATCACATATATATGATACACCATTTATTTTGGGATACCATGCATAAAAGAGATTTAATTTTACAATTCATCGAGAAGTAAGAACAATTTGGTGATTTTTTTACAATTCACCTCATCAATGATAGATTTAAATACGCTAAAAAGAATCTAGGAACTACCGATATCATTTGATTTTTTAAATATACATATATTTTACCCATCATATTACATTAATAAACTCTTTTTCATAGGGGGAGTATATATTTTTCCCCCACAAAAATTAGTTTTCATAAAACATTTAATTTTTTAAAAACCTTTTTTTTCTATAAAATATTATTTTCCATAATTATTTTTCTGATTTCATTTATATTTTTTCACACTAAAAAATATATAAATTTTTTCGGACTAATTTTTTTTCCAAAATCATCATTCTTAATAAATTTCTTCCTTACGAATTTTCCAAACTACAAAATAGATCCAAAACATTCCATAAAGAAATTTTTATAGAATCTCATAATTTGTTTCAAATAGAAAAACAAGGAATAACATATTATACATACTGATGAAAACTTATACACTGAAAGGTACTCTTCTTTTAGGTGTTGAAAATATCATTTAATTTAGTTTATAGATATTTTTTATTACTAATTTCTTTTGTTTCAATACATCTCCAATTTTTAAACTTAAATGGTTTCTAATATAATAATTATATACTTTGATGAAAATTTTTCTTAAAAACAATTACAGTTATAAATTATCTCTAAATTATTTATTTTATTAAATATAGATAATTTGATTATAAAAGAAAATCTAATCTCATTCCTCAAAATTCATAGAATTACAACTATCACCACTCATGCTTATATAAAATTGGGACATCCCAATTCCCACATTAATTATCATATTTTTTTACATAAACTCCCACCACTCCTTAACATTTAAAGTATTATATTTTTGGAATTTGTCCAACCACCATCACCTAGCTTAGAATAATGGCCACTAAGTAAGATTTAGTGAACATAAATGTTTTCAAAGAATTTCTATTTGAAAGATAATTGTATTAAAAGTATTATTATTTACTTAAGATGGTTATTTCAATTATGTGATGGGAGAAATTCTATATATAAGAACTTGATAAAGACTTTGACATGCAGAATCCTGATATTATAGGATAATTCTATATCTTAGTGGTGTTTTTATCAATATATGGTTTGGATGATATGACTTTTACTTTGGTTTATAAGATATATAAGATATCATACAATTGTGTAACTAATTTGTTTGGCGTTCCCTATCTGATTTTGTATCTGACCTAACCTCTCATTAATTACCTGATAAGATTGGATCTTTTGAAAAATATAGAGTGAAAGTGTGTTTATTTACATCATATGAGAATTTCTGTAATTGTTTCACTTATCACCAGATTCTAGAGTAGTAGTTTTATTTATGTAGGGGAACCATATTTAAGAGAAGGGTGTCAGGGAAACCCTAAAGGTATCATATATTTTTGTTTTTGATTATTTAATAAATAAGAGGAAAGTGAACCTTATCTTGTTTATCTTAATTATGGTCAATGAAATTAATAATGCTTCCCTAAAATAAAAGGTTTTAATGTTTCATTAATTCATAAATTATTTTCTTATGAAATATATTGAAATCTCGATGGTCTAAAACAGAACATTTCAAATGAAATAAATTTTTTTTATGGACGGAGAAAAAATATTAATAATGAAGATATCTTTTGATTCATATCCCAAGATGGTTTTTTGTAAGTTTGAATGATCCATTTGTGAAGAAAAAATGTATAAGAAGAAAGAGTATGTTAAGTATAAAATAATAGAAGAATCTTACAATTTAATAAATGAAATGAAATATAATATTATATCCAATAAGAAATATAATTACCTCATTGAAGGAAATGATCAAAAGAAACGTAGAGGTCCAAAATGTTTCCTTGATAAATCTTTTAAAAAGAATTTAAAAATCTAGATTTTTAATTAGTTAATGAAAGATGTGAAAAGTAAAAAAATGAATATATTATTCTAGGAAAATACTGTAGAAATGTTACACAATGATGTTGAGAAGGATTCTGATAATATACCATTATCATTTTATATAATATCAATTTTGTAGCCAGATCATTATATTGATGATATTCCCCCCATAATGGACAATCTCATAGAGATATCAGAATTTAATTAGAGTAAAATTCTATTATAAAAGTAGTGGTTCCTTAAAACGATCATAAGGGAATAAGGTAAGAGGTTGTTAAAGAAACAAAAATTGGTACCTAGTATGGTCAGTAAAGATGTTCTTAGAAGAGAAAGGTATTTAAAAAATTAACATGATATTGAAGATAAATAGTAAGAAAAAGAATAAAAATAAGAGGTTGAAGAAGGATAAAAATAATAAAAATAAGAAAAAAACAATTAATAAGTAAATAATGAAGAAGAAGACCCGATAATGAAGAAACTGAAACTAATGAATAGTAAAAAAGAAAAAATGAAATATTTATCATCAGAATCCGAAACTTTATTTCCTTAATAGTAATCTAGGGATGATATGTTTGAAGGATAAAAAGATGGAAAATAATCCTCAACAGTGAAATAAAATTAATATACCAAATATAAAGGAAATCGTCATCTAAAGCTCAAGAATATGGTCTGCAATCAAATAAAAAAGTTTCTAAATTTTTTAAATATGATATGAAGTATGTTATAATAATAAATATTTCATCCCATCAGAATGATTATATGAAAGGAAAATAAAACGTTTAAGAAAAAGAAAAACTATATTCTAAATCTTCATGACATAATGCTCCTAATGTTTCTCCAGACCATCATACTGATAAGCTATTTTTTCATAGAATTTTTGGATTTTATTTGAAAAAATTAAAAAGGTTAATTGACTCAATTTCATAACTTCTTATTATATATGATATACGTAAACTCATTCATAATATCCATAGTGAGAAATTGTAGTCTGTATATTTTTTTTACTGAATCAGTTGGTTGGATTGACCTAGATTTGAGAACAATTCATGTAATATCCAAGACTCAGAATAGGTCCTTAATTAGATTTTAAAAAGGTCTAATAATGTAGATAGTGGTATCAAGGGACATGATGTTCAAATCATAGAAGTAAATAAACTATCTTTGGAAATGGATTATTATTTTACAATATCATATACAGATGTATCAAACCATGTATGTTTTGTGGAAGAGTTTGTGGGGATATAATTGATGAAACTACTGAGGAAGTGACGGTTCCTAATTAAAAGTATAAAAATTGGGAGTTGGAGAACAACCATATCATAATTTGTGAAGATGAACTGGTTCTTTTAAAATAGAAAAATAAGAATATATCAGTGGTAGTTGATGTACATTAATCAACAGTTCGGAAGCATGTGTTGATGGAAGACCAAATCAGGATTCTCTAATCATTAGTGGCAAGGTCTTCAAAAATTCCAAACATGTTAGAGAAGATAAAGAAAATTTTGAATTATTTTACGAAGAAAGATTATAATTTTTCAATTTTAACTCATGAGGTATATTTTGAATCATTTTAAAGAATTTTAAATTTGTATTTATTTCACATGAATGCATTTTTTCTAAATGTTCTTTAGTTACTATTGAATTAATTTTCATTCATTTTTTTGATAATTTGTTAATTCATAAAATATTTGTTCTTATATTTTCCCTTTCTAAAATTTTTGGTTATATAATTTTCCTATTCATTTTATAAATCAAAAAAGGGGGAAAACAAATAAATAGGGAAAATCTATAATGTGAAATGTTTAAGTGGAGAAATTATTTGAGGTGTTTCAAGAAATATATTTAAGGGAAAAAATTCATTAAGTGGATTAAATAACTAGTCAAATTTATTAAAGAGGCGAACTCAAATTATGAATACTTTCAATTGGTTTATGATATTTTTATAAATAAAGGGGGAGTTTTTATATGATGATTATTTTCAATGTTCATAAAGGGAAAGTCAATAAATAAATCCATCAAACTATTCAATATTTATAATCATAATATAGTTCTTTTTTTCTATTGGAAGTAAAATAATATATAATTTTAATGGAAAGAAAAACAACATCATAAATTTATTTAATCAAGATTACTATGAATTTTTACTTAAATGTTGTCTATTGTTTTTGTAAGTTACTGTAAAATATAAGAAATGGTTTTTTTTTCTTTAAATAGAAGTCCAATTGAAGGATTTGAGAAAGATACTTTTTTAACTAATATCATTTAACATTTCCATATATGAAATGATTATTCGTAGACTTTGAAATAATTTAGAGATTTTAAGTTATAAGGAATCCTTATAATAATTATAATTCCTTAATAATTATCTGATTTTGTATTCATTGTTTTATCATTATTTTGATCAAGTTAATTCCGAGATATGAATAAGGTTAACCTGATCCATCATATATAGTGATTTTGGGGCTTATAATAATGAGTCTTATCATCATATTGATGGATTCTAGGGGATTGGAAGATAGATCTATACTTATCATCATATCCAAGGATTTGCTTGTAAGAAAACTCAGGCCTTATAGTAGGTATAAAAATGTGAATAATTTTAGTTAGGGTTTCAAAAGACCTTAATTATTAAGGCTAAAGAGAAATTTCATATCTTCATCATGTTAGTCCTTCATACTGTTATAATATTTTTATTTTTGTGTGTGAAAGATTTCAATTTCTATTATGGATGTATTAAAAAACTATTTTTTATACTTATCATTCCTGAAAAATTATTTTATCTATTTGTAGGTAATACTAATAAAATGTACTATGATATAATCAAATAGTTTCAAGTTATGATGTTATACTTATGATTACTGGATGATTTTTTTGTTTGATCATTTTATACTTAATGGTGTATTGTGTTTTGGTCTAGTTTAGTTTTTTTAGACTATAAATGACCCTCTCACTTGATTCCATTGTAACTCATTCAATCCACCACAATGATTTTATTCATTAGTCATGGAATAAATATGTACATTTTATAATTCATGAATAATATATTAATAAAAGAAAATAATCCACTAGATCATAACATTGTAATAAGACATTGAATTTTTTCCTTTACATAAGCCAAAAAAATCATTTCATTAGTAGTGAAGGATCACTGTCATGACTATCATAGTTGATTTAGATCATCCCCAAAACCATCATAGAAATCAATTTTCACTCCCTGAACTATCATTGTGGATTGGGTTCACTCCTCAAACAATCATATTAGTCAATGATCTCTTCCAAGACTATCATAGTGGATAAAATTTCTTATTGAACCAGGTTTACTCCCCCATTATACACCTTTTTATCCCATGAGATATCTTTATTCACACAATTCATTATTAGGAAATATAATTTTGGTCCCACTCTTCATGTAATGAATATCATAAAAATGTGTTCCACAAGAACATAAAACATTCATCATATCAGAAACCATAGAATGATATGGGTTTCATAAAAATTTCTTCATATCATAACCCATGGAAATAAAATGGGTTTCATAACCATCTTTTCACAATAAAAATAATCCATCCTAAGAATGAATAGGTATTGTATCCTTGGATAACATCTATAGTAAATAATAAGTGAAATCAATGGTTATTGTATTTGATGGATATAAATACAATTAGGATATTATTTAAATATTCTTCTTGATAATTCCCTTCCCACCTTGAAAATAATTATTCCAAAACAAGAAATTCTCAAAATATAACGGAATTAATATTATGTTATAATATCCTTGGAAACATATAATGTAATATTTAATGTATCGAGTTTTCATGAGGGTGGGAAATTATTTTCATGTTGTATAAATTAAAAGAAAAACTTTTCTTACACATTATTGTAAAAGGAAAAAAGTGCCTCATTTGGAAAACAACTGAATGATTTCTTTTAAACCATTTTCAAAAAGAATAGAATGAGTAAAAATTATTTTAATTTTTTTTATTAAAACCATATTTAAATAATTTTTATTTAACATGGATTCTTAATAATAAGTTTTTTCGGATCAATTGATAAATAAAGATAATTTACCTTATAAACATTCTTTAGTCACATCAGAATTTAAAGTGAGTAAAATTAGATAAAAACGTTTATTTATAATAATAAATCTTTTTAAAATAATGTTAATGGGATTATTGATATTTAGATCATAATAGTTTATCATTGGAAACTCCATCATCAATAATCTCAATGAATAGTGAGATTATAACACAATCCCTTGACCTCTTCGGTATCATTTGAATAGTAAGAACCATGAAAGAAATTAACATATTTGGATACATAAATAACCATTAATTTCCCAAGAATCATCATTATATACATTCATTAGAAGTATATAACTGATGTAAAAAACAATTAGTGAATATGGAATGTTTTCACATAAATGAAATTATGAGGAAAATCACATACCTGATGACCGACTTCATATTTACATGTTTAAACCTACTGTATAATAAATATATATCTGTTATAAATATATTCTAGAAAAAAATAATACATATCATACCATATTTATATTATTATAAATTTTTAGCAACCGTTTATTAACAATTCTTTATTAAAATCATAGTTTTAGGTGTTATATGATCCATCTTTCTTATATGTATTTCTTCGGTAATTTTTTTCCTCATTATTTAATAATGGTCACATGATATCTATAATTTGAATCATGGTATAAAAATAATATATTATAATTACATATATTTATTGTGATCCATAAAATTTATATATGAAAAAATTAATTACATTATTCATGGAGATGGTATGACATACGTACATATGAACAATGTTTTCAGTTTTTGGAAAAAAAATTAAAAACAATGTTAAATAATAATTAATTTTTATATAATATATATCATATATATTCATGAAATATTTCCTTATTATAATCCATTTAAATCATAAATGAAAAACAAATCACACCGCTTCGTAGTGGCGGTCATCCACATATACGCATAAATAGTATTGTCATTTTCCAATGAATAACAAGGTAAGAAAAGAGATTTGATATTATATTTCAATAAGAATAATTAATTCATTAATATAATATATAAAAATTAAACCCACTATAAAATCCATCCATGAATGATGGTGATATAAACAGAATTGTATCGCTACGTGGATACAGTTAGTCATACATACGCATGACTGAAACTATCACTAACCATTTGATGGTTAGACGGTGAATAAAGGTAGTTTCCAAATTAAAGAAAAATTTCATAATATTTATGGTAATTGATTTATTATTTTATTATTTATATAATATATTTAGATGAGGTAAAATACTAAATAAAAAGAAATTGATTTGTTGTGTTTATTATTGTTTCTTGGAAAAAAATAAATTAGATGTCCTCTTAAGGATCCTTGGAATGGAATTTATGGAGGTTAATCCCATCTATAATGTATCCAACTAATGTTTTAAGATAATTTTTCAAGGGACGCTCATGCTAGAAGGATCAAAGTTGTGTGAAGAAATGAAATTAGTGGTTCCCTATTATAATTTAGGAAAGGGACGATTTTAGAATTTCATAAAAGTAAAAATTATAAAAAAGTCACAAACTATCCAACATTTCTCAAAATTCCAAGGATTTTATGATTAAGATAGTATGGGTTTAAAATTTCCTCAAAATATATAATTTTGTTATGTTTATGTGGTGTTTTAAACCATATATTTGTGATTAATTATTTGGTTAAATAGCTTTTACCTTACCCCCGGTAATGTCTTTTTTCACTCCTCAAGGATAATACCAGACATATAATAAAAATATTGGTTTCTAAAAAAAATTACATTTTCCACCATATATTATCAATATTTTTTAATTTTACTTTTTTTATTTTTAACAAATAATTTAATGAAATATTATTTTCATAAAATTCATTTATTTTTAATTTTAAATCCATTCATCTAATTTTATGTAAAAAACATTACAATGTAGTTTAAATTTCAATACAATCCTATTACAATGCAAAAATATATTATTTTTATATAAAAAATGCATTAGACATTATTACACACAAAAATAAGATTACATTTAAAAATTATAAATTAATTTATTTTATATTTCTATTTATTAAATAATTACTTTATTTTCATTATACAACCACTTAAGATAATTATTTAACCTCTTAAAATTATAAAAAAATACTAACATGAATTTAATTTCATTATTCAAAAACATTTCATTTATATTCACTCTTAATTTTCTTTTTATCTTATTAGAACATATAAAATATATTTAAAACTAAAAGAGTGAAATTCTATAACATTCATTTCATAAAATTTTATTTAGGTCATTTTAATGGAAAATTTTCCCTTAAACAACAAAATTAAAAAAAATGGTAGAATATTATTATTAAGTTCATATAATAATAATTAAGATGAAAAAAATATTTCATTAACACTTATTCTTATATAAGATTAACCCAATTTACCCTTTACTAAGGTGATGAATTTTATCAAGGTTATTATTCATATTGATCCAAAAAAGTTGCTTATTTAAAATATTTGAACCTCCTAATTCTATATATGAAATTAATTTTATCAAAATAAATACATATAATTACTATAAATTAATTTTAAAATAGGTACGCAAATAGTGGCGAAAGTCAATTTTATTAAAAAAAAATTTTAAGAATAATTTTTTTTATAATTGATCCAATTTTAAATATAATAAAAAATATTATAATTTTATTATATATAATAAATAAGAAAAAATAAATATTTAAATATAATCAAAATATATTTTTTACATTATAAATATGATAATAAAAAATAAAATTTTCAATTAAAATAAATATTTTCAGTACTCTTGGAAAAATATAAATTTTGAAAAAAATGTGGAAATTTTACTATTAGGATATTCTAATATATTTATTTCCAAAATTATAGTCATTTATAAAATAAAATTTATATGAATTCCATATATTAATTATATAAGTCTCTAATATAAAGTAATAAATACCATTTTTTAATAAAATGAATTGTTGAAGAATAAAATGTACTGTTTAAAAAATTGTGCACTTAATTATTGAGAATTAAATAATATATTTTTAATTATTACAACCTTTGTATATATTCCGTAATGTGGTTAATCCAATTTATACTAACCAATTCAATGTAAAGGTTATAATGGTCATATTTAAATAATAATATCTTATGCTTCTTTTATTCTTGGCATTGTGTGCCAAATAAGATATTTAAAATAATTTCCTTCATTAAAAATCTAAGGATGTTATATTTTAAATCCAATTAAAAAAACAAATCCACACTATTGAATACATGTTAAAGAAAAACTCAAAAAATAAATGTGTTCTTTTATCAACATCTCAAATGGAAACATAAAATGATGGATCAAATGAATATATATAATATTTATAACATTATTATGATTCTGGAAAGATAATATATTACTTTATATCATACCCTTTTCATCCTTTAAATATGGTACCATCGCCTGTGCATACTTGTGGACTACCACCTCTGTGAAGCAATGTGATTCATTGTTTACTTCATCTAAACATTGTTTGGAATAAGTTTGGAAATAATTAATAAATATGGCATGTATAATATATTTGTGATTTTTAAAATAAAAATATTTTCTATATTATTTTAATTCCATATAGTCAAAAAATGAAAACATTATTAATTTGTACATATGGACTACCATCTCCCTGAAATAATATGGTTGATTTTATATGACCTTCTTACATAGATGGTTATAAAATTTTATTGAATGTATGGAAATGATAGTTACAAATGGATAATATTCTTGAGGCAATGGAACCATGAAACCTTTAACATCAACCAACACACCATTATTCTTTGTTTGGTTTTATTCTAAACAACCCCATAATTTATAATAAGAACTTAATATATTTGATAACTATATGAACATTGTCATAATGGAAATAAAAGTTTTTATGATTTGGGAACAAACTTGAAAAAAGTTCTTAATCATGTAGAAATTTCATAAAATTTTATTGTTTAGTAAATGAAAGGATTTAAGTACTGAGTCAGGAGATGGTTCACTATATTTTTCATCTTAATTTCTTTTCATTAAGACTTATTCAATCTTCATGAGAATCATTACTTTCTGTGGTGTATGAAGTTAAATGTGGTTTAATTTTATTATTCATTTAATAAAATTCAAGTGGATTACAAACTATTATTAAATTCTCTCCTTCAATTCTTTTTGATTTAAATGATAAATGTGGTAAATGATTTTTCATTAAAATGATCTTATGATGTTTTAAACTCGTTATCTACACCAATTATATGTGTTTAAATTATTTTAAATTATCATTTACTTTTTTTATGGTTTTAAAAAAGAATCATTTAAATTATTTCTATATGGGTCACATTGACTCTTTTTACTAAAGTACAATTTTTTTTATCATTTACCAATTGATGGAATTTCCCGCAATCATATTTATTATTCATTATAAAGTATCCTATAATAGTTTCTATAGTTTTTAAAAATATATTCTTCTAAAATATTTTACTGGTAATTTTTTGTTTTTAAATGTTTTCTAAATAAAAGGATATTTATTCTCATTATAATGAGATAAATGAGGTTGTTTTTCTTATGAGATCTAATTCAAAAATATTATTGATTTTAGGAAGGTAATATAATAATATATGTGTTTTTTATTATAATATGAATCATTGAAATTTTATAAAATAATGACTCTTCCAAAATATATCTAAAATAATTGGTTGTCCTAATATAGATCTCCAATGAATTGGGTGACGTGATGGAGCTAATGATAATTAAGATTCATGTAAGGTATATACTGTAATTATACATGATAGTAATTGATTTTTAAGGGTTCTTATAAAGGTGATTATAAACATAATTTTACAATATGAATACATGGATATTAAATGAATTATATGAGGTTTAAAGTAATTATTTTGATATCATAATGTCAATAAATTTTATTATATTATAAAAGTGAATTTTCTTTCATTTAGTGGTTTTCATGAATTCTCATGTTTTATTAAGTAACTCTCATGATTTTGAATTTACATTATTCATATAAAATTTCATATTAAGGATTTCTTTTAATTTGATTCCATGAGTATGTAACCGTTAATTTGTTGTTGTTGTTTATAATGTAAAAACCCAAAATTTCTTCATGGGATTTCATGATTTGTTTTTAAAAAATACTAATGACCAATCTTTTTTTACCCATGTAATATTTTTGTTTTTATCATCTTAAATTTTCAAACTTTTTAGTATCCCTTAAAAGTTCATATTGATTATATCATGGTCAATAGTGACACATTCTGAATGAATAAAAGAATCACGAATGAAATATGAGTGTAAAAATAAGAACGTGTTTTTTGGAAAAAATTGTACATTTTACAGAAATGTACACTCTCTTCTGAAATGGCCATTCCTTGCTCCCTAAAACTATAATCCTAAAATATCCAATATATGTAAGAACGTTGGACCTTTTTTTATTAATCAAATAATTATCCTTATAGTCAGTATCATAAAAATGGTTCTGATAAATTTTGAGGTTTGGATGTTATTTAAGAATAATTTGAAAGTTTTATGAGTCCTTAAAGGTTAGTTATTAGGTAGAATAATATTTATTATGGATAAATTCAAAATATTTTTATATAAGATGAATTATTTATTTAAATTTTATTATTTACCCTCTTCATAATATGGTTTATGTTCATATACTTACACTAACCGTAGATTGTTTTAGTAAATATATGGAATATGTGGGAACCATGTTAACAATAAATATCAAGGAAAATATGGTCTTTTTCTGAAATAGAATCAATATAGGGAAGGAACTAGAGTAAAAAATAATATTTTTATACTTTATCGACTTTCTAATGTTATGATTATCAACCTAAACTAATGTGTGTTTTCAAATGTACGAAATAGGATAAATGGATTTTCATGAATGTTTAGGTAATAAATATCATAAAATTAAAATGATAAATCATTATACATGTCATAAATATTTTAATAAGCACCCATATATACTATTCCTAGGAACAAGAAGAAGTTTCAATGGTAAATAATATAAGAATCAAGAAAATTAATTTTCATGAAAGATATCTCTTGAAGGATAACATCAGGATTGTATAATTTTTTTTTGGAAAAGTTATATTTTGAAGATGAAGATGCACCAAATAAAATATAAATGGAATGATACATTTTAATATTTTATCTTATTTTTAAAGTAAGAAACATGATTATATTTATATTTTTTAATTGTAGGACATGATCCATATTTTTATTTGTTGAGAAAAATGGTTATAATAAAAAAATGGAATTTCTTGTTTAATGGATTATGATGAGAGTTTAATAATTGATGTTTATACTTATAGGGTTTCAAGAATTATTATTTATTGGTATTTAATTAATTTTTGATCAGATTTTAAGATGATCAATAGTTTTTTAAGCCATTTATGTTGTTTTGATATATAATGTGAGGAAATTACATTGGAATAAATTTATTTACTTTTTGTAAATTATTGAGGTATATGTAATCCTTATGTTTAACAAAACGTTTTGTGATAATATCATATGTGGATGGATTATTTTATATTTTTTGTACATAAGTGAAAATTAGTTGATAACATTAAGGATAATCTGATATTTTATGATTATGTATTTTTCATAAACTGGGATCAAAAGGTTGTATCGTTTTTGAAACATATATATTATTGTTTAGAGAACCATCTGACTGAGAAGTGATTTTGTGACGAGGTAATTAATTTTATTTTTTTTAATATGTTCACTATATTGGGAATATTATTTGATTAAGGTAAATAAAATAAATATTATCTAATTTGGGATTTTATTTATGTAATAATGGTGTAAGTTACCAGAAATGTCTAGTTCAACCCTTTTCATTTTTCTAAAGTATATAATTGTCGGAGTAGAGATATAGAAGAACTAGAGGTGCTCAGTTACTGAAAAATGGAATTGGAGACAGTACATGATGTATGAGGTTTTGAAATTATGAAGGCATGGTTCATGGCTTGGGTGAGAGCCTGAATCATGGAAATTGGACTCATCTACATAGAGCGAGCAACAACAAGGAATATGGAACCTTCCCTAAATGACTATCTGAATCAGCTACATTGCTAGATCTGTTATGTGGAAGGAACAACTATGTCGATGAATTAGTTATGTGACAGGATTGCAAATGTTCATTAATTGTCTATGTGAACTAAAAAACTACGTGGATCGTCTACATGAGCAATCAGTTACATGTTTTAACTTTGTGGAAAAAATTTCTACGTCGGAATTTAGGTATGTATGAAATTTGGCTACATGGTATTTGGAATAGTTGGGGAGTTGAACAATTTGAGAAAACATCTATATAGTACTTTTGGACACATTATGCTTCAATCTATATGAAATTTCCAATGTGGATATTTCAACTAGTTTTTGTAAAATGACCATGCAGATCTAATAGAATTGTTAATAAGGGCCTTCATTTCCCATTTGTCAAAGATGATTATATCTATAAATTTTTGAGATAGTTAAGGTTGTTAACACATTCTTATACATTGAATTTAATTTGAACCATTAAAGTTGTAATTAAATTTTGGGCGATATAAAAAACATGATCACCCCTTATTTTTTGTCCAAGAAAATGTTTCTTCCCATAGTTCCATCCTACTTGTGTTCTATTGAGATCAATATTTCTATAACCCTTATGTTCAAGTTGTGTAACCCTTCTTTTAGTGGCTCAAGTTCTCTAGTGACAATCTCATCTACTGCACACCCCCCCTTATTGGTGTAGTGTTCCATGTGAAGATTCTCTCCTCCAAGTAGAGAATTTATTAGGTATCCTATTTATTTATGTGGAATCATAAAGATATATTGAATTAACCCTTAGGTGGAAGTGAAATTAACCTAATTAATATTTATTATTATTAATAAATAATTTCATCATAATCCTTCATTTTTTTCTTTCTACAATGATAATGGTTTTCCACTTGATTTTATAGTTAATGTAAAATCTATGTTATGCTTACGTAGTGTGTTGTTATTCACTTTTTGGGCATGTTTTTCTTGATTGAAATTGAAATGTAACGTAAAATTAGAATTAATTGACAATCTACTAGTTGCATAATAAAAAATAACGTTTAATGAATACATTGTTTCTTGTAATTTCATAATGATCAAATTATTGTTAAGTGATTGTTTAATTAAATATTTTATTCCATGTGTTGATGGAATTTTATGAATAATTTGAACAATGTTATTGGTTTTTGATAAATATAATAAATATAATTTTAATAAATGATAATTCCACAATTATTATTTAAAATAAAATGTAT
This sequence comes from Viscum album, assembly GCA_963277665.1. NCBI lineage: Eukaryota > Viridiplantae > Streptophyta > Magnoliopsida > Santalales > Viscaceae > Viscum > Viscum album. The sequence goes on from OY728157.1 coordinate 697,220,792, forward strand.
TCTTGAGAGAATGTATAAATTAATTTTTTAATTAAATTAGTATCTTTTTATAGCTTGAGGTCATAGGGTTTAAATAGTTGTAACCTATGAATAATGAATAGTTTAATTCAAGAAGTAACAAAAAATAGTTTGATAAAGAAATTTTCTAGGGCCTTAGATTACCATCTTCCTCAGAAGTATGAGAGCCTTCTGTTGGAGTTGTTAGAGCTCATTTCAATGTGATGTCAAGATGCATCATTTTATGGCCTATATTTACTAGTTTTATATGATTTTCTTTATCTTGAATCAATTTTAATGTTATTTGGATGTGTTCTTTACTATGAGATGTGATATTGTGTTGGGAGGCCTAGATGTGATGCTGATATTCACTTGGAAAAGCATGTGGGTATCGTGGATGGCACTGAATATGATTAAACAATATGAAGATGGGTGTAGCCATTGATTTGATGTTGAGAGCTTTGATGCTCACTTATGAATCTGTTTTAATTATTGAGGGATGTGATACATGTTTTATCTACATCCCAGTTCGTGCTGGGGGAAGATGGAGGTTCTTGGTTTTATGTTTCTTCTTAATATTAGTTTAGAATGGTTTTCAATGAGTATAATGTTTATGGAATTATTTTAATATTGAATAAATAATTCTAAACCATTGCGGTTATAGATGATTTTATAAAAATGATGAAACGATATAACTCTTGAGAAACTGTGAACACGATTTGGAATATGACTGGATGACACGGACTTCACAATAGTGGCCAATAAATATATCTCAAAAAATTATTAATTTTTTATTTAATGGATAGTTTATTCATTAATGAATGGAAATAAAAATAATGAAAATATGTAATTAATGTTTCTCCATAAATTCTTGTGTTCTTATAGGATATCTAGTCCCTAGGAATTGAGGTTTCCTATCTGAGTGATGATAACTATCCTTCAACTTATGAATAGGTATGACTATAGTCAGTTTTTAGATATACAATATCTCTAATATTATGTGATTTGATATGAAACCCCACACATATTAGGTAGGGTGACTAACACCCAGGGAATTTGGGAAATTTTTCCCCAACAACATAGTAGGATGATGGATGGTTGACTAACCCCTATGGACCTGCTCCATTTACGTGGTGGATACTTGTGCTAGTATTCATGGTGGTTAGTTTTCTTATATATGTTTTTAAAGGGCTATTATGGCATGTGATTATTTCACACACACGTATATATGAACATAATATCCAAATTATTACTATTGGAATGACATGTATCTCCTATGATGAATTTAGATACTTACATGGTGTATAGTCTATGATGTCTTGAGGTATAATACATGATGTACGATAAACATTATACAAGATGTGGTGGCTCCAAAAAAGTAATTTTTTAGTATATAAAGATTTATGGATGGTATAATGGGATGATGTGATGAAAGATTTCCATATTGTGATTCATTTCCCATGTGTCTTTAGGCTGGATTATTTTGGAGAGAGGTGGCTCACGACATTTGATGTTGATGTAGAGTGACCAGCCAATGGGTAAGTGGGAGTACGGGTTACCATGATGTTTTATTACTATATATTATGCTCTATTATAATAAATACTAAGTGAGAGTTAGCCATGGTAGTGCTCGATAATTGTCATACCTATTTAGGTGATGTTTTTGTTTCACTATTGATCACTATGTTTTAGCATGATTTATATATATTCATCATCAGAGGATTTAGGGATGAACATAAAGAGTATATTGTTATGCTCAACCTAAGTATATATAATGAAATTTTCAGGTAATCGAGAATAGGCTGGAGTTCGTGCCGTATATTTCTAGCTCAATTTTATGGGATGTATGGGCTTCATGGTCATTGTCATCTTCACAATTTTATACTTACGGTTTCTATTTCATTTATTATAGTTCAATTTGAAATTTTATGTTTTCAGTTGGAATTTATTAAATATTTGGGAGTATATTTTGAGTACTATATCTATATTATATCTATCTTCGACATCTTCTCAAAGATGTTAATACCCCCATATACAAGTTTTTTATAACCTCGGTTCTAGTTGTTAACCTGGGGCCTACTCGAGGTGGGAATCAGGTAGTCTAAATCTCCCTTCACTCATTTATAGCTCAGAAGGGATTCACGTTGGGGGGTATTCATGAGAGATTGGTATCACAGGTTCGATTTGTGTTATATGATGAATTTTAGAGTTAGTCACATGTGAGGATGCATGGGTTGGTAGGGGAATGTTGTCTTCTATGTTTGGTGAACAAGGTATGCATTGAATACCGGTTGATTCATGGGTATTTAAGGACCCCTATGTTCTGATGAATGAAAATTAAATTTTATTATGCATACTAAATAAATTAACATTGGTAATATGGTATAGACTTAGTAAATGATAATGCATCCATATTTTTTGTGCCTATGTTTAAAATTTGTAGACCATGGGATATGTTCAAAAAAAATGCAATACAATAAATTAATTATTCAATTAATATTCAGTATCTCATATTTCTAGTTAATGATATCTAATAGTTTTTTTTGATTTTTTATTCATGGAAAATTGTCTATGGACTCATTTGGTTATCACAAAAGTGGTTCAGCAGAAAGTGCTAGTAGATCACTACAGAGTGGATGATGACTATGAAGGCACATGAAGGAGGACACTCCATGAGTGTTAGTGCTAGAGTCTAAAGGAGTACGCTAGCTCTATTTTAGATTTACTCATAGAATACTATTTAGAGGTGATTGGGATAGATTTTAGATTCATCTACGCTCAAAATGAGCCTTAGGATTCATTAGATGTGACAATGTTGCATGGATAAGTGAGGAATTGGTGGTCTTTGATCCTCAAAGATCATGAGGAGTCTTTTATAATCATGGTATCAGTTTCAAGACTAATTCTATGAAGAGTTACTTTCATTGACCATATTGGTGGGCAGTCTATAGTTTCTTGTTACTATTTGATAGTGTTTGTAGTGTGGTGGAGTTTGGGATATATTTCAAGACCCTTATATGATGTTCTTTTGGAATATATCTAGATGGGGAGGCCAGTGAATGAAATTTGAAGGTGGATTTTCATCCATATTTCATCTTCTAAGTAACAAAATTTATGTTCAAAACATATATTGACCTTATAAAAAGAGTCAAAGTCATTGAGAGAATTTGGGTATGAACCATATAATCTTGAGAGGGGAGTTATCAGGATTCCTTAGAAAGTTGAGCTATGGATAAGGATTTCTAGTTTATTGGATATAAGAGGTTTTTATCAGCCAGTGGTAGGCCATATCCATCATTATACTATTTCTCTGTGGTTAGAGGCTCTCAATCATATGGGAAGGGATCAAACACATTTGTTTCATATAAATTTTGTGGTCATCTACAATGAGAGTACCTGGTCTTTCTAGGAAATTTGTGTTCACCATCTGCTCCATTGATGTATTTTTTTAAAATGTTGTTGTATCAGGGTGATCCAGTTTATGACCAGCATAGAGGATATGGGAAATAATAGTATGGACATGAGGTGTTAATAATCCTCATAGAGTGGATTATGAACTTGATCATGGTTCTTAGTAGGGTCAGAGATTCCATGAATCTTGTTATGGTTAGCTTTATGGTTTATATTTTCTAATTATGGGTCATCCAAGAAATCATTTGAGATTCCCATTTCTTATTTTCTATAGGGGTTCATGTTTTTTTTATTCTAGATTAGTGCACTCATTTATATCACCAACCCCCATGCATGCCTTAGGAATTGAGGTATAAGGGATTCCAGTTCCTTGGGAATTTCTATGTCATTTACAATGAAATTTAGAGGTTGAGATAACTTGTATGAAGTGTGTAAATACTATGAGATAGTACTTGGGTAGTGCTAATCTTGGGAATACTTTTATGGATTATAGATACAACCATATTAAATAATATTTTATATGGATTTTATGCATTTGTTGTATGATATTAGGGATTTATTTAGAAGTTTGGTTGTATTTTATGATACTGATGGTGATCCAGTGGTATTATTCAGCCAGATATACCCTAATATGTTTCAAAGGAATGTTCCATACTTATCTTTTAGGATAGCTGAACTGATTAATAGTTCCTCAGATGTTCCTCAGTCAGTGCTTCTTAGGGTTGTAGAAGAGTACCAAGATATCTTTCTAGAAGAAGTTATAGTGTTATCTCACCAAAAAAATATTGATTATGGGATCAACCTACATCTAGGAATGTCTCTTATCTCATACCACTCTAAAGGATGAAACCTTTTGAGTTTTGTGATATATGAGAATAAAATTAAGATCTTCCATAAAAAGGTTTTGTTCATTCGAGTGACTCACCATGGGATCTACCAATTTCATTCATGAAGATGGATGATGGTGGTCTGTGTATCTGTATTTATTTTCATCACATTGACCAATTTAAAATAACAAACTATTATCATAATTATATTATAAATGATTTATCCGATCAAATGAAGGGAGAATGATATTTATCAATGATCTATTTGTGGTCAGGATATCATTAGGCATGTGTGATGGGTGAGGATATTATAAAGTTTATCTTCTGTTGTCATAAAGTGTATTAGGAGTTTGTTGTGATGTCATTCAGTGTGAAGAATTCTCCATCCATTTTAATGGGTTTATTGAGTAAAATGTTGAGAGATATCCCGGATAATTATGTGGTGGATTTCATCAATGAAATCTGTTTATACTCCATGTATGTTTTGAAGCATGTAGAGAGTTTTCATACATTAATGGGTGTTATTTATTAGGATTCATTCAGGATGTTGTCAAAGTGTGAGGTCTAGGGTCATGAATTTTGTTTCATAGGGAATGGTGTGTTTGAGTATGGAGTATTCGTAGATCCCTCAAAGAGAGAGATGATATTTTTTCATGGGAAGCCCCTAATATAGTGGAAAAGGTGTGTAATTTCCATTTCATATCAGGTTTTTATAGTAGTCTGTTTATCTGTTTCTCTCAGGATGAGACTCCTATGAAATCCTTAACCAAGAGGTCCAATATGTCTTATGGATCAACTATTGTCAATAAAATCTCAAGTCCATGATGTATAAGTCATTCAGCTCTCTAGTTGTCACACCCCAACCATGTTTTTTTATATTCTTCTTTTCTCAATGTTAGATATTTTTTTGAGGTTTTAGTTGAGTTCATGGTTAAAAAATTTGTGACTTGGAGTTTCCATGTGACTTTTGGCCATATTCATGATTTGTGTAGATAGTTTGGGGGTAAACAATTTAGATTTATAAGGCTGATTTAGTTTATAGTAAAATTTCATCAAAACAGTTTTTATTGAAAGTTATGAAGATTTCATGGGATAAACCATTCGAGACCTCCGAGAAACTATGTGGCTTTGGGGTTTGTGTCTGCGACATGGTATACAACTTTTGTACTATTATAAGAAACCTTATAATAATTAAAAGGTGGTGGAACTAAAATTTGATTGATCCAAATCACATTGTTGGATAATATTTTCCCTACCAGTGTGGAAAAAAATATGTAGGGTGCACCTTTTCTCTAATAGGTTTCACACATTTGTCCATGACTTGTCAAATCATACTGCCTATTTATGGGAGTTTCCCATATTTCTTAAAACATGAAATTCCATGTTTTCCCCTCTTATGTTTTCACCCCATTTGGGAATCCCTCCCCCTGGGATAATTTTTTTCACATGAAGGGGCACCCAATAACCCTTCCCTTAGTTCCTCTACCTTTTTGGGTGCTTCTCCATTGGATCTAGGGTGATTTCTTCTGGGTTTTTTTTTGATATCCTCTTCTCCTCTTCCTTTTCTCTTGGATTCTTTGTTTCTCTTGGTGGAGTTTTCTCTTGGACGAACCCTAATGGTTAGGGTTGATGTGTGGATTTCTTTTCAATTGATGTTAGTGTGTGTTGTTGGTCTGTTAGCCATACTTCATCCAACTCTGGAACTTTTTTTTCAGTCACACGTCATTTAGGTACACATTTATATCCATTTCATTTCCAAAACATTATAATTAATGGTAATATATTTATAAATAATTTATATATTTTTTATTTAAGACTGTTATATGGTTGTGTGGAAAATTGTGGTGTTTTCATGTTTTTAATTTAGTGATATGTATATTTATGTATGAATTTAAGGTGTTTGATTAAATATTAATTGGTTATCTTAAAACAAAAAAATTGTTTTTTGGTTGGTGTTTTCCCCTGATTATGTCTTGGTAATTTGGATGGTCTGTGAATGAGGTGTTGTGTTTAGATTTTGTTGATTCTTATACCCTGAATATTGTGTTTGTCTCATAGAGAGAACTGTGGTGATGCTAGTGGTGGTTAATTTAATTTTTTTAAATAGTTATTTGTTTTACAAAAGGATTTCTATTGGATATGGTAATATCCTTTGGTTCATGGGGCGTACCTATGGATAGGAACAAAAATGAATATGGACATCAAAATAAATGGTCACTCAATACCATGGACTTTATAATAACTTTTTTACTTCTATCTTTTCTTCCTTAAATTATCTACATTTTAAATGATCCCTAAATGGTTCATCGATTCTGAATGAATTCTAATAAGTTTTTTCATGCGATTCAATGATTTTGTCTCATTTAGTGCCTTGATGTGTGTTTTGGTAACTAAATGGTGGAGAGGAATATTTGGATGATTCTAACCATATGCTGTGTTTTTCCATGGTTTTTAAATGATTTTTTAAATGGATTTTGGTTTGAAATGAGAAGGCCTATTTGTTATTTTATGATTTTTTTGAAATTAGTGCTTAAACTCATATGATGTGAAGACTCGGTTGGTATATTGAGACATTTTGATAGTTGGTTTTGAAACCCATGTGATATGTAGTCTCGTCTGTATTGTTGGATGATGTGATATAAGATGGTAACCAATATAGTGGTCCCTTCGATGAGAGGGTCACCGTATAGGTGTCGTTGATGTTTGGGTAGGTAAGCATGGTGGTTATGGGTTATTTTAATGAGCCACGCAAGTGAGGAACTCCCCATTCACCACATACTATTATAATGGGACTCCTGGGTGTAATCTAGAGGGTCTATTGATTATTTCTTATCGACCCCAATTTGAATGGTTGATACACCTTGATTAAGCTGAGAGGACATGTTGTACATACCACTTGATTGGCTAGTTTAGAGTTGGTAGTTTGTTATTGACTATAGGGATACCCCATATACTAATAGGTGATTATAAACACAGTACATCTAGGTATTATTTCTAGATATATTTAAAAAATTACCATGATTATTATCTATTTTATTAGTTTTTCATATATAGGGCCTTGGTTTCCTACTATACTAGTAATTTACTTTCATGTTGTGTTTTCAATATTCTCTAACATAGAACCTTTAATCAATTTGTTTCGATTTTGATTTAGGTTTTGTTTTTTCAAAATGGTTTATTTCTAAAATAAGTATCATGGTTTATATTCAAAGTGTTATATCTAGAAAATAGTATTGGTTGTTTTAAAAATATAAAAACCTAGTTTCCTAAAAGTATTTCAAGCTAGTATTTATGGAATGTTTTGGGAAATGACACATATGGATTCTGTAGTGCTTATGTACTGAGCTATTTTTTTCTCAAATCCTATTTGTTTCACTCAAAATTTATAGACTCGGTTAGTTTTTATGTTTTAGGTTCCTCATTCAGTTTTCTATTGTATTGGGATGATTCTTGGATGGTGGTGACCAAGTAGTCCTGTAGAGATGTTGTCTGTATAGTTGGTTTTAGTTTTTTTTATTTTTTCTTCCATTATATGGTGGTCGTTCCTTACTTCTGTTCATATTTTTCTTGATGAGTATTATTTATTAGTTTTTTTGTGTGCGCTATTTTCAGTATTTGGATCCTGGTTGCTTATTTGGCTATATCATCTCCACTATGATAACATTGATGCTAAGCACTAGTCATGAGTTTGGGAGTATTGGGAATGCTTCTCGAACACTGCCTCAAACCGGGTCGAGTGTTGGGATGGATGGCAGTCATACTTGGTTCTTGAAAAAAAACGTTTTCAAAGAATCCCTTTGTTATTTAGGCTATTAATTATACTAGAGAAAAATGGCGTCGGGACATTGGTTGTAGGTTCTCTAAGATAGTCACAAATCCTAATCATAGTGGCATTGGAGTTCTCAGGGATAGTCCTTGTTTTTATAATTTCATTGGGTATGGGTCTGTGGATAAGTAATTTTTAAGAGAAATCTTATGATGAAGTTGGGTTATGTAGATGTTATCTTTTTTACAATAATTCTACCAAACGAAGAAAAAAAATCACATAACTTTGTATTTGATGAAAAGCAGACTGACCATTGTATTCATTGAGTCATACCCACAATGCATAAAGAGGTTGATCATTTTGAGGAAGAATATTACACAAAGTGAATGACCATTTGATTTACTCTAAATCTAATTTGAATTATTTAATCACATTTATGGAAAATCAGAGTCTCTATGAGTATGATAAAAATGTGAAGATGCTTTTTTAATCCAAGAGTTTTCATAAATTAAGTGTATTTTGAAAGCATCTGATGTATGATTAATGAAATAAATGGGGAGTTAAAGAGATTTTGTTAATATTATTAAGATTGATCTTATCAGAATAGAAATAGAAAAGATTATAGAGATCATATTCATCCTGATCGTAATCAAGTTGATCATGTTCATGTATATCTTATTCAGGTTAGTTGAATTATAGAAAATTATATTCCGGCTGTGTTGGAATGAATCCTACTTTCTAGAGTTTTGAGATGTTGAAAAACATTCAATTATAAGAGTGATGATAACAAATCTATTGTCAAATGTATTCAAAGTCATGAGGGAATTCATGATACAAGAAAAATTTAATGATTTAATGAAGTTGATGATGGATAAACTACTAAGACCAATCCATCATATTCAATGTATCAACATATTGAGGTACAATTTTTCTTCAACAAGACTGATGGTAATGGATTTGTGTTCATGATGATGATGATAACGACTGATAAATAATGTAGTCAACCATGTAATATGGATGAATGGGTTGTCGAGAGGGATAATTAAATTCACAGATTTTTTTGATTCTTCAATTGATGCAGATTAATGTAATAAATCAATCTTATTTGAAATTGGGAGGAAGAATCATAGTTGAGTTTGTGATGAAGATGAAATTCATATATTACTTCACCCAATAATGTTTAACTAGTTCAGAGAATCGTATTGAAGAAATCAGATTTGTCTAATCAGAATGTAAAATGGAAATCAGAATTGGGATTTAATTGAAAAACATGAAGACGAACCAAATTCATGAAGAAGATTCAAGATGACTCAAGAAGCATGGATAAAGTTAGTGCTACATTCAAAAATCAAGGAATCACCCAAATTTAGGTGAATTAGGTTAAGTGAGAATGTTTTTTTTCAATTACCATGAAAAAAAAATTTTGTTTCACCTAAAAAGGATAAAGTATTTTGTACTTTTTCTGATGGGTGCATTGTTCATAGAAAGATAGAGAAGCATCAATATTATATAGAATGAATAAGATTCTTTATTGATAAAATTTTAAGATGTTTTGACATATTGAAATGACATGAGAAGAGATAATATCACAATTCCATTCATCTGATCATAATATTGATATCATCAAATTCAGCTGACTATCATATATTTCTTGTCTTCATATTTAAGTGATTATCATATTGATCTGGATAATTGGATCGGGATTTCCATATTGGATTTATGGGTTGAGGAAGAAAGAGTTCTGGATTTTCATAAAAATATTCTAAAAGAATCACTTTTATTATATAAGGAAATCTAATATGATGAATCAGAGTGAGATAATCTTATTGGAATATTAGACAGGGAAATCAGATTATAGTTCTATACCAACGTCCATGTTGTTCATACCAGATTTTGGGTAAGATATTGATTTTTATTCATAAAATTAATTGGTAGAAATGGAAAAATTAAGTATTGGTAACATGTTTTTTTACACAAAAATTGTATTACCCCACTAGTTCTAGATTGTGCACACAAAATATTGGATTGTCTTCAAAGTTCTACATGAGTGAAGGGGTATATGATATTCAATTTATTCCCCACAAATTTTTTTTTTCCCAGTGGTATGTGTGGAATTTAATTTTATCCAAACCACACAAAGGTTGTAGCTATTCATATTGACTTAAAAATCATATAAATACTTGTATCCATGTGGATGTGTGTTTAAATTGTTTTTAAAATGAAATAAAATATTAATGGGGAAGTGAAAGTTGATTCTATTTCATGGAAAAATAAAAAAAACTAATATCCCTGATTCCAACCTCCCCATATTAGTGATACAAATATTATAACTAGGCCCTTTCTTGTGGTATCATAGTTTCATTTCCCTTCAATTATTATTTGCTGATAGAGAATTTGAATTGTGTGAACATTAAAGGTATTCAAGTTTTTGATGGAATGAATTATCATATCTGGAAAGAGAGAATGTTTCCTTATCTTTTTTCTAATATATATGATGTTCTTGAAGCTATAATAGATGTATTTCCTTCTAATTTTTATAATGTACCTATTACATATAATTATTGAGTTGAATATTGGGAATGATTGAAGGGAAATAATTATTTATTATCATCACTTTACAAAATTGAATTCATTAGCGTAAAATGTGATTCCACATCTAATGTTAAATGGGACAATTTGAAAAACATATATCAATGCAATAAAAAATTAATTATTGAATAATTTGAAATCTAGAAATTAAAGTTTGAATATTTGAATATGGGTTAATAAGAATCTATTGGGGACTTCTATACTAGGGTGAATGACATTTTCTGCACAATCATATGTGTTTTTTAAAAGATACATGATTTTACAGTTGTTTAAAATATTTTGATAATATTTTTCAATATGTTTGATAAAAATTATTTTCACTAGAATTCAAAGATCCTGAATAATTTTCTCTTGATTATTTGGATATCACTGTCATTACTTAATTATTGAGAAAGGGAAAATCTATGGCAGAAAAACAAAAGTTGATAGATATATTTTTTAAGGATGCTAATAATGAGTATTTAAATATGATAATAATTGAATAATATGCTGGTGAATAAGATTCTAATAATGACGTACATCAAAATTTTGAGGGTACCTTATCCATTTTTCTAAAAATAAGAAAACAGGTACATAGAAAAACATAGGTAAACATCCCCTGAAATGTTTTGAATGTGGAGCCATTGGGAATTTTATGGATAATTTACCTCAAATAAAGATATAAGATCATAGTGATGATGAATAAATTAGTCTAATAAGATCATTGAAGAACCAAATAGATAAAGGAATATCATATTTGATGGATAATGATAGAAAATAATTCATATCCAAAAGAAAAATAATTTTATCGAAAGATGAAGAAGAATAGGGTAGTGATGTTGAATCCGAAAATATGTTCAGTATGGTACAGAGAAAATTTTTATCTCAATAGTTAATGATGACGACTTCAGAATCAGTTCTATAATGAAGAAAAAACTAATGTTGAAATTCATTTGAAAGAAGAATTGAAAGAATGTTTGAGAAAGATCAGAAGGCATGTGAATAAAAAAATATTGAAGATTAATTTTCATCAATAAGAAATTCAGAATGATTTGAGGATGATAGTGAGAAGAAAGTAAAATATATTTATTATATGAGAAAATATCTTTAGGAAGACAAAATCATAATGAGAATATGGAGGTAAGGATGTAGGGAAAAAATAAGAGTTGGATCCTATCCCAATTTTTTTTTTTCTAAAACTGAATTGAGAAATAAATGATCCAAAAAATCTATCTCTAAAATTGGTGAGATATCTCGAAAAGAGTAACCTGAGAAGGATAATTTTTTTTAACTTCAATGGTTAATAATTGTTATTGTATTGTTTTTGAAAACAGGAAAACTATAAAAGTTTTGTATGTGGACAAGACCAATGAAGATGGGAATTCAGAATACCCTAAGTACCAAAAATTTTCCAAACATTTTGGATCTGATATGTTCTATAATACATTAAAATATGATACATCTAAAAAGAATAGTAATACTCTAATTGATAAAAGAATGGTTAGTTGCTCAGAAAAGTAATCATGAAGGTTGTTGTGAAACGTATTCACAATTTCAGTCAATAAGGATGTTTCAATGAAAAATACTATTTCTATGGATATAGATGGAATTGAAGTGGACTCATACATATGGTTAATATGTGTCAGTTTACCAAAAATTATTACTATTACTCCATAGGTTATGAAAGAAAATGGCTGAGGGGGAGTCGATTATCTCAAAATAAGAACTCTGATAAGAATGTTCAAATTAAAACAAAGAGGGTTGGTTTTAATAATGATAATTGATTCTAACATTTCAATATTATTTGATAAATATGTGAAAAACTTGCACACCTAGAAAATGGGTTTCTTATATTGTAACTAGCATAACCAAATATTGTTATCAATTCTCAAAATCTTAAAGTGAATAAAGATAAGAAAGAACAAAAATACCTTATTGTTGAAGTCACTCTAAAATCTACCAAAGGAGAACAACCATATATTATTGATAGTGGGTGTTATTTTCATATGACATCAGATTTGAATTTGTTAAAGAACATGAAATTTTATAAATAAGGAGCTACGACATTTGAAAATGATGAATCTTTGAGAATCAAATGTATGGGATCCTCGATTATCGAAAAAGAAAAGTATAAATCCAAGAAAGCATATTTATTTTTAGGGGATGAATTTTTTTTAATAATTTTACAATTGTGTGATGAGGGTTAAAAGGTTATCTTTAGAAAATATAGATTTTTTTGAAAAGTTAATTATACAAAAAAATTGTTACAAGAGGAAAACAAATAAAATAATTTTTTTTCAGGTTAATTATATAAAAAATGCTTATCATATGAGTAAGATTGAAGATAATAATTTATGTTATCAAATGTCGAGATACATTGGTCAAATAAACATAAGAAAGATATCTACAACAATCATTATCTAAGACGTCACTGAAATTCTAGGAAGAATATCTTTGTGTTTCAATATTTTTCAGAATAAATATATTACTAACTCAGTGCATAAAAAATTTGATATTTTTTCAAAACAATGCCTCGATCAGATTCATTAAGATAGTTATGGGAAAATGAAAAAACCATTAATAAGTGGAGAAAAGTACATCATCACTTTAATTAATGATTCTACTCACATTACTTGTGTTATGTATATTAAACGTAAATAAGATACTTAATTTTTTTTATTTTTTTAGAAGGAAATATTGGATGGAATGTGAGTATCCATTGAAGAAGTTAAGAACATTCAGTTTTGGTAAATACAAAAGTGAAGAATCTGAAATTTATATTCAGAATTGTTGAATTAAGAATGGTTATATTTCCCTATATACTCCCTAACAAAATGGGGTTTCTAAAAGAAATAATAAAAATTTAGTGGACATGGGAAGAACTATGTTGATTGAACATTGTATTTATCATTACTATTGAAGTCATGAAATGTGTACTGATCATTATATTCAAACCTGATGTTTCTATATCCTAGTATCATATTTTTCATCATATGAATTGTTTTATAGAAAAAATACTTGTTTGAAACTCTTATGAGTTATCAGGATTCCATGTATTAAAAATAAGAAAGGTGGAAAATTTAAAATGTATGAGTAGAAAGGTGGAGATATAATTTTTCTTAAACATTATTTAGAAAGAAGGGGATACAGGTTTTTCAAAAAAGAAACAGGAGGAAATTTTGATTTAGTTTATTTGAATTTCATTGAATTCTCTAAACAAGACAAATATATTCATACTGGAAGGGAAGTTGAGAAGGGAATATCTTATAACTATTATGATAATGATACATACAATCATAATCCTACCAAAGAAGAATCAGACATAGATATTTCTAGTGATTAGGAATATAATCAAAAATATCATCCAAGTCTAAAGAGGTGGGTTTATTCTCAGAATGTTATTGGGTATCAACATCATAAGGTTGAATTAAGAAGAACAATAATTGAAATATCTCATACTTATTTGTATTGAAAAGTGGAGATTAATGATATAACATAATATTTTTTGTCTCCAGAATGGGTCCAATCCATGAAGGAAGACCTATATCATATTTAATATAATGATAAACATGAACTTGTATCCAAACCTGATGACAAAAACCTTATTGGCACAAATTGGGTTTCACAGAATATGATAAATTAATAAGGCCAAGTGATAAGAAATAAAGAAATATTGGTTTGAAAATGATTTTCACAAAATGAAGGTATTTATTATAATGAAACATTTTCACTAGTTATAATATTAGAAACAAGAGTATTTTTTCATGATATTTCTTCACAACAAGGATACAATAACTTTAGAAGGATTCCAAATCCACATTTTTTAATGGTGTTCTTGATGAGGATGTTTATGTTGAACAACCTTGTGGATTTTTTGGGGAAAGATGAATATTATGTGCGAAAGTTGAAGAAGGAATAGTATGGGATAAATCAATATATGAGAGTATGGTATTCAAAATTTGATACTTCCTTAAAGAATATGAGTTTCATGAAAGTAAGAGGTGACATAAATCATTATATCATGTGAATTAAATATTTTTCCATCATTTTAATTGTTTATGTTGATGTTAATATCATTTTTTGGGATGATGAAATATATTTTGATTGATTTTATAATGATATGAAAATGGTTTCTGAAATTTCCGTGCTCGAAAAAATGAAATACTTTCTTAGGTAAAAAAGTTTTCAAAATAAAAAACATACCTTTCATTCCCTTGAAAGGTACGTTAAGAAACTTTCTAAGAATATCAGCATAGAAAACCAAAAACCTATTTCAAAAGAAATTCTAGTGGGAACAACATTGAAAATTGATAAGGAAATAAAAATTCCATCTTACAAGACACATAATCAAAAACCTAAATAGATTTCTCTCCTTTTAAAAAAATAAACGCGCTGCATGCACCCACTGAAATTAAAAAAATTGTAGCCATTAATCATACATTTATTCACTCTTTGATGTTTCCTACAGCTTTGAAAACCATTTATATTGGATCTTCCTCTTCTATCATTGGCCAATCCCATCCCCCAGTGACCCTAGGTTTCTTACTAGGAAACCTGAGCCCACACTCTCTTTCTAGGATTCACTGTGTTTCCCGTTGTGAGTACACCATCAACTTTATTTCTCCCTCGATTATTTAGTGTATCTACGAATGTTGAGGGAAGGTTATAGAATATATCTTGAGGTCCCAGTGGCGGCCTTAGATAAGGCCATTTATGGCCTAGTATAGACCCTTGTGGCTTCCTTTGGATCTTAGAAACCTTCACTCCAATTATTCAAGAGGTTTGTGGTGTCTTGGGGTCTGAATGGACCAGCCCTCATCTCTAATGTTCACTACATTTTCTACTACATGGGATTTATCTCAGAATCGGACTTTATCCATGCTTGGTTCTATTCCCCTCGGTGTCTAAGACAATGAAAATTTAACCTGATAATGTTGTTGTAGAAAATCCATAAGAAAATGTAAATCCCTAAGGTGGTGGTGTGGATCAACCTTACAGGTATCCCTCTCCCCTTTCGGAATGATGGTTTCTTTAAGGATATTAGGGACTATATAGAGTAATTTCTCTATGTGTATGACTATACCCAAAGTGGTGAGGATATTTTTGTGGCCTGTAT
Organism: Viscum album; assembly: GCA_963277665.1. Classification (NCBI taxonomy): domain Eukaryota; kingdom Viridiplantae; phylum Streptophyta; class Magnoliopsida; order Santalales; family Viscaceae; genus Viscum; species Viscum album. The sequence continues at coordinate 697,236,477 of OY728157.1, forward strand.
ATGTGTTGAGATCAACCTATCCTATCCTCACCCAGATAGGCTCCTATTGAAGGTGTAGGGTTCAATTAAATAGTCCCAGGATATTTTATATCACATGTTCCGTAGGTTTTTCCCCTCATTCCTTATATAGGGTCACTCCTTGTAGGTGTGTAGGAAACATACACATTGGTGTGCATTGAAAATATTCTAGTGGATCCCCGAGAAGTATTTCTTTCCACCTTGCAGGTGGAGGTGAAGCATCATCAGTGGAGATTTCGGTTCCCCTAGAATGCCCCATCCTTATGGACTTTCTTACTCCGGCATGAGGTCCCATCCTGGATCACCCTATATCTAGTGGTGAATCCTCTGACAAGGAACTGGAAGTGGTTCCAGGTATCACATGGGTTTCCACCTCATAGTCGTCAAATTTCTTCACCCAATCCCTTATCCCCCACCAAATCTTGCCTGAAGGAGTCCTGTTGGAACTCTTCCTGAGGTTCCCCTACTAGGATACCCTTGATCTATCCATCCCCAGTGTTGAGCTAATTCCTATAATTATTGTGATTCCCATAGGTGGTGAAATAGTGGCTCATTCTTTCCCCAAATAGGAAGGATATTCGGTCAATGTATGGGGGGAGGCTGCCTTGAGTGGTGACCCTGTTCCATCCTCAGTCTGGGGGTGTTGTTAGCTTTCAAAATTCATGTCCCCTCCAAGTGGCGTCCATGTAAAAAATCTCAATGTTCATTCCCACCTATCCCGACAATTTCTAATCCACTAGACTCGAGCACGAGAATTTGTACATGAAAAAATAGAAGAAAAATTTACGTTGGAATTGGGAGTGCTATACCTTCCTCCAGATGGGGACGAAAGTGCATAGGGCCAAATCCAGGAATTACCCTAAATAATGATACCTATTATCATATTTAATTCTCATGGACTCGAAGAACAAGTGAAAAAATAAATCCTATCATCAGAAATCTAGTTAAATAAGGCTTATATTGCTGCTGTCCTGAAACATAAGTATTCATTTGAAAAACTCAATCAGTACACTTTTAAAATAAGGATGCGTGCGTCCATGCTTGCTGGCCCAAACAACCAACATATCTAGATCTTTTGGAGAATGGATGTATTAGTGGAGTAAATCCAAACAGGAGACTAGTTCATCTCCAAGAGGGTTAACATGGGTACTTGTACCCTTTATGGGACCTTTTTATCATAGTTCTGATATTCAAAGAAGGGAATCTTTGTGGAAAAAGCATAGTGCATTTGAACTAGGATATGAGCCATTGATAATATGTGGGTACTTCAACATCATAGCTGAACTACAGGAGAAGAAAGGTAGATAGGTTTTCCCACAAAGGGATGACATGGATTTCATCTAGTTCCTAGAAATAAAGGGACCATTGGATTTTTAGTACATGGGGGACCACTTCACATGGTGTAGTAACCAAAATGGGAACATGTGTTGTTGGATCTGGCTTGATTGATTCTTAGATAAAATGAACGCCATCACCACATATCCAAATGCAAAGGTGAATCATCTGGTTTAAGTCATTTCTGACTACTCTCCATTCATGTTCCATATTTCTACCCATAATGAGTCACATGAATGATTCAATTTCCATTTCCATTAGACATGAAACTAGGATTATATCCAACTAGTTCGCTCTTTAGGGGGGAACTAGTCTAGGGGCACACCTGGGTGGCTATCCCAAACATTATTAAGAGATTGAAGCAGGGGATCTAATCATGGAAAATAGATATTCTTTCTATATTTTAGAATATATATTCCCTCATATAGGATATTTAGTGTATAGAACATATCTTGGAGGACCTTTTAAATGAAAAAGTGTTCAATGACCTTGCAGACAAGAAGAACTGGCCGGATGAAATGATACTCAGACTAGAACGAAAGGCCCCGGAGAGATATAGGATCAAATGGAGACATGAGGTGGATAAAAACATAGATTACATCCATGAATGTATTTAGGAGAATTTATTCCCCATTAAACCCAATATCATGTGTATGGATGGATCCTACGTGGAGGACAAAGATGAAGTTGGTGGAATGGCACTATATTTCTTTCAAGAAAATCATGCTGGACTTATTTGGTGGGGGTTACCATCCATGGGTTGTGAGTGTCATGACCATTTTTCTCATTCCAAAGGTTAAAGAATTATCCTCTTTCTCTCTCTCTATCTCATTATATACCTTTTAGTATGTTCAATTTCTCCTATAAGATCCATGAAAGCACCATTTACATGAGGTTATCCCTGCACCTGCCTCAGTGGATATCTATTAAGAATCATGGTTTTGTGAGGGGGTGATCCATCCCCAGAGGTATTGCTCTGGTGTTGGAACTAATGAGAGATATCAACTATAATAACCACAACTACAATATGTAAATGAAACTAGACGTGAATAATACGTATGATGGGGTTGAATGGGGGTTTATTAAAAGGGTCTTGGATAGCATGGGAATATCACCCAAGGCTTTAGATATTATCTTCAAATTTTTTTTATCTCTTCTTGGATGGATGTCACCTTCATGGGGATAATGCATGAATTTTTCAATGAGGTATGTGATCTATGATAAGAATATTCTTTCTCCCTGAGTATTTTCAATCTAATTCAAGATGCACTCTTCTTACAGATTGACAAAGGGATCTTGAATGTTAAAATCATGCCTTACAAGAGGAAAGAGAGTATTCCTTCCATCTCTCGCATGATGTCCACAGATGACACAATTATATTCTCAAATGATATCATGAGGTCTTCAAGTGGAATTATAAGGATGCAAGAGGTGCACTGCTTCTGGAGTGGGCAGCTGATCAACAATTCCAAGAGAAACATGTATATATAAAATATGTTTTCTCCAAACTGGGCCACCCACCTATGCAGCATATTGGACATGCATTGAGGTACTTTCCCACTAGAGTACCTAGGAACTCCATTATCTTTATGATGTATGAACATTATATATTTCAACCATGTGGACAGTAAGATCACATGTGAGGTTCTCAAGAGGAAAAATCAACTTTTATCATTTGGTAATGTATAACCATGGTGAACAGTCAACTATCTGAAATTCTAGTGCATGTGTTGGATGCAACCTCCATTAAAAAGGTTTGATCATAGATATTGAAAAAGTATTGGATGGTTTTATTTGGGAGGGAAGTTTCGAAGGATAGAGGCATTGGGTATCATGGGATAGGATGGACCTCCCCATTAATGATTGTTTGACTAACATGGAATTCTTAGGGGAACCATATTAAATGAATGTAGGAAAAAACCTTCCTAGGAAGTGTTAGAGAAATAAACACTATGTGGGATGACTATGGCCCATAACTATGGTGGTAATATGGACAATGCTTGTGTATAGGGATCACCACTCTGGTTTATGATTTTCTACCACATTCCAACTCTTCACCAGCATACTTGTTGGATTATGGGTGAAGTTTTAATTATCTTATTGTTTCAAAATTGGGCAGGATCACTGATCAGTTATCCAGGGTGTCCAACCCCATCAATATCATTTAAGGAGTCGTGATTGCATCAGTCCTTCATCAGGGCATTGTGGGAAAATATCCAATAAAAAATACTTGAATTGATTACCATTAATGCAGAGCCAACATATGTGTGTTCACCCCATCTAAATCTGGTAACTTTTAACATAAGTAATATCATAGGCTATCCTCATGCATGGATCCTCAGGATAGATGGAACGAGATTTTTTGGTGCAATACGATTCTACCCAAATATAATTTCTTTGTCTTGAGGATATGGAAACATACAGTACCAACAGATGGAAACATTAAAAAAGTGGGTATTTATCTCACATCATGCTACCAATTTTGTAAAGAAAAGTGATAAGAAACCATGTATCACATCTTCTTCAAAGGATAATGGGGCCAAGATGTGTGGAGTTTCTTCAGAACCATCACAACTCTCTCATCCACTTCGCTTTATGATTTTTTGTTCTTGGATAAATGGTTTCAAGGGGTGACGGATTCTGGCCTAGAAATATTGGCACGATCCGTTATCCTGATCACGTGATGGTGATTTCTACTGAAAGCGAAAAACCAGGCTAGATACGGGGAGCCCCTCTCTATATTTAGGTCCATTATTATGAGAACGAAGATCCCCCTGGTTGATATGGTTACTCTTATTGGGCACTGGTGGGAGGAACCTTCTCTCCATCCTCTTCAATCCAACTCATCCTTAGCCCTATTTTCTACTCCTAGGAAGTAGGGACATTGGGTTTGATGTCTCCCCCAGTAATGGGTCTCAAACTGAGTAATAATGGATCCTATATTTTGGGTGACATGCATAGAAGAGGGGTGGAATGATATAATGGGGGAAGTGTTCAATTGGATTTTATAGAGAATTATGGTAGTGGAACTCATTTCAGATGGATGTGATTGCTATTATTATCAGCCAAAGTCTTTGCAACTAGATGAACATGGTACTTAATCAAGTGGAATCCAACTCCAACATTTTACCTGACTCCCTACATGGAAGAGGATCCATCCCATGGTCAGTTGCATATATGATCTAGAAGTGTAAGACCCACCTCAACAAGAGCATGAATGTCACCCACACATTGTAGGATGTAAATAAGGTTACGGACCACCTATCTTCTCTAGTAAAAAATGTTTCCAATTTCACTATATTCCCTAACATTATATTCTTTAAAAATTAATGGGTTAATTTGATACAGGGTATTCCCTCTGTCTTCACTACTCTAGGGATCCCTAGCATGGGATGTGATTTGGTCATTTCTTTCCCTTGTTTTTCTCTTGTTGTTTTGCACATTACATGAATAGTATTTAATAATGATGTTGATGGGAAGGAAAAGATGTTGATGAAAAATAATTTAGGAAGCTGATTGTGTGTTTATTATAATTGGCTTCCTCAAGTCATGATAATGTTTTTACTATTACCTGATGTTCCAGATTTAATAGTGCCCCTAAATAATAACATTTAATTTTTAGAAAAATAAAAATCACATACATAAAAGGAACATAAATTTTTTGAAACATGTAAGAAAACTTAGAAAGTATTAATTTCTTTGGGTATTAAGATGCTGATTGTTCAAGAGATGTTTCTGATAGAAGATGCAAATATGGTGGAGTATTCATTCTAGGAAATAATTTATTTGGTTTGAATTGAATGAAATATAATTTAGTAACTCTCATTACAACTTAATATGTTCATTTTTTTACTAATCAAGATACTATTCAAATTATGTAGATGAGAACTCAATTAGAATAATTACTTGTTGAAGTGAAGTTACCCTTTCTCATGGGTTGTGAAAATTAATGTATAAGCAGTCTCACCAGGAATCCAGTTCAACAATATCATTAAAAAACTATTGATATAAAATATAAATTCATCAAATAGCATGCTAATATTTATTAATTGAAGATACAATATGTTCTAACATTGAAACAAGTTACATAAATTTTCACAAAACCTTTATAGAATGAATCCCTTTCTAAATTTAGGTTGAACATGGGAATCCATATTATTTATCATCAAGGTTGTGGTATGTGTTTCTATCAGACCTATTATATTACATTTGGATTGTATTTTCAAAGGGGGGGGGGATTGTTTCATAAATCTATCCATGGATTCATGTAAACAATTGTATTTTTGTGTAATTTGTAAATTCAGCATTGTATTGTGTGAAAACTATTCTAAATGTTTCATGGAGTGGTTGTAGGAATCAATTTGTTTTGTATTCCATGAATATAAAAGTGATGTTGAATAAATATGTTGAAAGATTTCATAATCAGTTCTTTTAGACAATATGGTTCTTTTATCAATTCTTCTTATTTTCTACAATGAATTATCTCACATAGGGTAATATTTGTTGATAATTAATCTATGGAATTAGGATACAAGGTTTAGTGATTTGTGAAACTTGGTTGACAAAAATATCTCAAGGGGGAGATAGTTAAGACAATGCTTAAGATGAAGGTGATTTTTTTTATTTGATGTCTTTTTTGGAGAAGAATGTTTCTGAAAGAAGAAAGAAAATTCAACACATTTTGTATTTGTTGAAAATCAGACTGACCATTGTATACAAAAAATCAAACCCCCATCACATAATGAGGTTGAATATATTGAGGAAGCATATTTCTTAAAGTTTATGGTCGTCAGATTCAATCTAAATCTGATTTGAGTGGTTTTATCTTATTGAAGGAAAATTTGAGACTTCATGAATACGTATTTAATGTGATGATGCTTTACTGATCTTAGAGTTATCATAAATCATAGGTTTTTAATAAACATGTGATTATAGATTTATAAATGAAAGGTGGAGTGAATGTTATACTGTTAATCGTATTCAGATTTATCATATTTAGATTGAATGGGAAAATATTCTAGAGATCATATTAATCTAGATTATAATTATGTTTATCATATTCATGTCTATCCTATTAAGGTTAGTTGAATTATACAAAATCATATTCAGGATACGTTGGAATAAATGTTGGTTGCTGGTGTTTTGGGATGTCGAAATACATTCTATTTTAAGACTGATGATGATAATGAAGTTGTTCTAAAATGTATTCAATCTCATTAATGATTTCATTGTACAATAACTAATTTTTAATTCTAGGAATTAGTTGAAGTTAAAACTGGTTACACTAGTCCATCATTTTCAGCGTACTATCATATTCAAGAAGAACAATTTTCAACAAGACTGATGGTAAGATAAATTATATGATGTAATTACTGAAAGTGACTGATAAACAATGTATTCAACCCTTTAAGATGGCTGAACGGGTTGTCGAGGGGGAGTTTGAAATTTTTAGAAGATGTATTGTTTCATCAATTAATGAAATTAAATGTATTGAAGCAATAATTGTGGAAATTAGGTGAAATAATCTAAATGGAGTTTTCAAATAAGATGAATTATGTCTATATATTCAGACATTTATATTTACCTAGTTCAGAGCAATGTATTGAAGAAATCATACTGGGCTCATCGGAATGAGAAATCAAAATCAGACTGGTAATTGAAAATAAAAATATGAAGCTAAACTGAAGTAATGAAGAAGATTATATAAGAATAAATAATCATTGAATAAGTAAGAGAAGAACCTGAAAGTCAAGTAATAATGAATATTTTACTGAATTTGGTAGAGTGGAAAAGTTTGGGGATTTCTACAGGAACCACTTTTGGGTCACCTATAAATAGTGAATGTATTATCTACATGTTCTAATGGATGTACTATTACTTATAAGAGAGTGAAGAATTTAATTTCTAGGGTGGTAAATAAGTTCCATATTAATCTTATATTTAGATTTTTCTATGTATTGAAGATAAAGGAGAAGATACAATATGGAAATGTTATTCAGAAAATCATCATATAAAATGATCATCACATTCAGTTGACTATCATATTCTACATGTTATCAAATTCAGATGATTATCATATTGGACTAGTTCATCGGATCTAGATTTCCATATTGGGATTTCTAGACTAAAGAAGTATTTGTGGATTGACTTGATGGAAATATGGTAGAATCATCTTCAACATATTGGGATATCATATTTGATGAATCAGATTGAGGAGAATTGCCTTAGAATATCATACTGGGTAATCATATTGGAATTCTATATTGATGTTCTTGAAGTTCATTCCAGATTTTGGGTAAGAAAATAATGATTTTTTCCAAAGAATATATTTGTTGAAATTTACAAACATTCACAGGTATCATGTTTTTGTCACTCAATTATTGTATTACACTAATTATTATAGAGGTTTCACACTCACTATTATATTATCTTCAAATAGCTACATGAGTGAAAGGGTATAACATACTTGGTGTTTTCTTAAAAAAGGTTGTTTTTATTTTGGATTTTTTAGCATTACATTTTTCTCCAAATCATACCAAGGGCATAGATATTCATTTTAAATAGTTATCCTTGTCAATACATGTCTTCCTATGTATGTGTCATTGACTTGTTTTTCGTATGAAATTTAATATTTATTAGGAGGTTAATGCTATTTCAATTGTAAAGAAACCTAAAATCAAATAATGTCACTAATTCACCCCCACCCCTCAATGTGATATAATTATTCTAGATGGTCACTTTCAGTAATGGCAATGGTGGAAAACCGGTGAATTACAATATTCTTACATGGAGTATTGACCCATGTGGAACATGAGTGCATATTTTAAGATACAATGAGTGACTACTATAATATAGGTACATTTACCACTAAACCATATGGGTGATTCTTACATGGTCACTAATTATTTATTATGGGTGTTTCCTTTTGATATTTTTATATGTTTGGATTTGGTTGGTGTGATTGAATTTTGAACTGGAAAATAATTTTTGGAAAATATCTTCCAAAGGAAAATGGTTTTGAAACATGTTTTTTCGTAGAATGAGGGAATCTGTGATTGAACTGGGTTTTAAAATTGAGTGAGGATTTGGGTAAAGTGGCTTTGAAATTCAAAGTGTGTTTGAATTGTAATGTACATATTGGTTTTGGAAAGAGGATTTTGGGCATGTTTGGGATTTTGGGCTTATGATCCAGTTTTTTTGTCTTTGGAAGATCTTTTTTTTAGTTTTGATTAATGTTGATTTTGGATATGTGTTTCTATTCTATTCCGAGTATTCCACCAAGAAAGGTCTCCAAAATTTATAGTGAGTCACTTTCTGATTATATCCCCACCTAGGATCTCATTATTGTGGAGGAGTATAGAACTTCTCATTTTATGCCTGTTTTCAATGTTGATCAGTGTCTATTTAAAGATGTAATGTTGTTTGGGAAAGTTGATGGGGTATTAAATTCATTGGGAACTCCTGAATCTATGATAGTGTGTGCCATTTTGGGTTCATTTGGAGGTCTAGTTTTGGAGTGATAGAGGGTGATCATCCCATGATCATGGAAATATAACCTATTTTGGGAATTATATAAGACCACTCTTATTCTATGGATCATACCAGAAAAGGTGAAGGGGATGAAAGTGAAAAATTAGTGGGTTTTTCAACAATGTCAGCAAACAGTGATGGTCTACATTGATCATTTGAAAGATATAATTCCTTTTTTCTGGGGGTAACATCAAATGATTATCTGAATGCTCCATTTTTCAAATAGGGTCTCTATACATTGATCAAGGATAAATTAATCTCATATAGAAATGTTCATTTTGTGAATTTAGTGGATGAGCAATTTCTCACCCAATTGGTTATGAGAATGTAGTCAGTAGAAGTTGATGAACATGTCTTTTTTACTTCCCCTAAAGGTTCCTATATAGAAATAGGTGTGTTCTAGAGGATCCTATTTTCGATAACCCTCTATCACCAATTCTGTATTCCCATTCATCAAACCATTAACATTTTTCTTTTAGATACATCAGTTTGGGAATTCAATGTCGTCTATCCATAATGTTCGTAAGGATTATCATTAATGTGGACACCAAGGTCACTTGGAAAAATTCTACTATCCACATTTCCAGAAGCGTTTGTCTTTATTAAATGATATTTTCTCCTAGAAATGATGTAATAGTTGCGTCAATACATCAAGGTTCTACCCATAGCCCCATAATTAATGATTTTCATGCAATTAGGATTCACCAGGGGTACGAGGAAGTTCGGTTCAATTTTTTATTCCATATACAAATTTAGATAGTTTATGTTTTCATGGTTGCATTCCTTACTTTAGTTTTACCTATTCTTGTGATTTATTATTAACTTATAAAAAAACATAGTGTACTCTTATTCTTATTGTATGTTTCATTTTATGGAAAATAGTTGATGGTTCTATTTCTTTATAACATTGAAGAGGTTCTTTATGGATGTGTATATTAAAATGGTTGGATTTTGTGGATTTATTTTTGTTTCTGGTTGTTATCATGTTGGACATATTGTTATTTTTGTAAAAATTAAATTGAATCTTATGATTGGCTTTATTATTTGGTCCATGATCTTTTCACGGGTTTCCCCTTTTTTGGGGGGGGATTTTTCTTTTTTGGGGAGTTCTCACTCATAGTGTTATTTGGTGCTAGATGGAATCTTAGAGTTAGGAGAACCCTTACCCTTTCTTTATCCATTGTTATACTCATTGGAGAATTTAATAGGTCTAGTCTGGTGAGATTTTTGGAGTTAAAGAAGTCACCTAGAGGTTAATGGTTTTTTTCAGGCTCACTCGGTTCTGAGTTTGAGTTTTGGTTTCCAGTCATCATAGTGTCATTCATAGGGAATAAAATCATTGTGAGGGGAAGAATTATCAAACCCTAACATTTTCATCAATAATAATACTCTCTTCATGATATTGATTCATTTGGTTGTGGTTTATGTTATGTTCATGGAGATTTTCTTGAGTCTTTTTTTTTCGAGTGTGTTTTGGAACTATGCACGATTTTTGTGCACAATTTGGGGGTAAATCGTGCAGTTTGTTACGGTTGAGGGTTTTTTATAGTAGATACTATTATAGACATTTTTCTAATGGATCAGATATAGCTTGGGCCAAACCATGTGTGTCCTATGAAAAATTCTGTAACCTTAGTGTTGGAGTCTAAGACAAGGCGCACGTCTTGCACACATTTAGGATAAACCATGAGATAATAATGTTGGGAGGGTTTGTAAATTTTTAGAGCCAAATCACACAATTGGTGCAAATTTTACCTGACTAAGAGGCAAAACCATATGGGATGCCCCTAATATATAGTTGTTTATGCACGGTTGGTGAAAAATTTATCAAACTATGCGGCCTAAAAGTGCGAGTTTCCCCAATTTCATAAAAATTGATATTCCAAGATTTTCACTCTTATAACTTAACCCATTATAGGAATTCCCCCCCATGGTAAATTTTTGGCACCTGAAGCAGCACCCAATATCACATCCCATGGCCACTCCCCATCTTCTGGTACTCCTCTTATAGATATAAAGTGTGTTTTTGTGGTTCTTGGTAGATTTCCACTTCTCCTCTTCCATTTATCTGGATTATCATATTATATTGTTTGGGAATTCTTTTGGATAACCACTAAGCATTATGTTTAATGTGTGGGTTGATTCTATTTAGATTTTAGGGTGTGTTGATTTTCCATTGGGATCAGTTCTTCCTTATCCCAAGTTTTCATTGTCTTTGTACACTATTGATGTAGGTTCTTCTAAAAATTTACTTTCCGTCACATTACATTTGATTATTTGGAATCTCTAAATAATATTTCAATGTTTTTTTTGATTTTGGGGAAAAATTTTCAGTCGTCATGTTGGGAATTTTGTGAAAAATTGATTTCAAATGATTTTATAAATATATATATGTATGTATTCATGAAAATTATTTATGAAAATTCCAATTTGTTATTTAAAAAAAATATTTGTTTTGGCTTCTGTTTTCCCTTGGATATATTTTGATAATTTGGTTAGTTTATGAATTGGGTGTTGTGTGAGGATTTTCTGTAATTTTTATGCATTGATGCTCATGTGTGCCTCATACAGATACTTGTGTTGATGAATGTGATATTTTTTAAAATTGGTTTTGGAAACATGTATTATTTAGTAATGGTAATGCATTGGATGTGGGAATATTCATATGTGTGAGGGGTGTACTAATGGATATGTGTAAAAACATAGAATAAAATTTTAAATAAATGAACCTTTTGAGACTTGGATTCAAATTACCTTTCTATTTTCTCTACATTCTTCTTTAAAGAGTCCTCTTTCAAAATGATCCCAAAATAGTTCAATGATTCTTAATGACATCAAATTTGATTTTCTAATTTTATTCCTAATGATTTTCATGTTTAGCACGTTGATGTGTTTTTTCATATATAAATTATATATATTCCCATTTGGAACATTTAGATCATGTGGTATGTTTTTTCATAGTTTTGGTAATGCTTTTGAATATCGATATGGCCTTGAAGTGAAAAGTCTTGGTTTTCAGTTTAGGTTGTTTTGGAAGGTAATGGTGAATCTCTTTTGATTAAAAGGTCTAGTTGGTACATTAAGTGTTTTTTGGGAATTATATTTGAAAACTAGGTGACATATAGGCCCGATTGGATCTTTGGATGATGTCATGTATTATGAGAACATATATGGTGGTCTTTTTGATGAGTGGGACATCACATAGGTGGGGAAATTTTTTTGTATATGTAATCATGGTGGTTGTGGGTTATTTGTTTGAGCCACACATATGGGGACCTCACAATTCACCATGCACAATTATCATGAGTTTCTGGGGAATCAACTAGAGGGTTGAGTGATGAATTCATATTTACCCAAATTATATGTGTTGGTACCCTCTAAATTAGATGAGAGGCCAGGTGGAATGTTCCATTGGATTGGAATGTTAAGAGTGGATAGTTGGTTATTGACTATGGAGATACAAAATATTCCAAACGGTGAGTCTTAACTGAGTACATATATGGATTGTTTCTAGAGAGGTTTAGGAAATACCCATGATTATTATATTTCTCTTAGTTTTTATTATGTTATTACTTTTTTACCTACTATGCTAGTGTCTTCTATCCTTGTTCTATTTTCATTATTTTCTATAATAGCTACATCGATCTTTTAGTTTGAATTCTTATCTGGGTATTGGATTGTAAAACTTTTATTGTTCAAAAATGCTTTTCACAGTTTTTTTAATAATTCATTTATAGTAAATTGTGTTGTTTGTTTTTAAAAGATAACACCCTAATTTCATACATTTATATCAAGATAGTGTTTATGGAATGTTTTTGGAAAGTACATGTATAGATATTATGGTTTTTACCTATTGATTTTTTTTCTATCACATAAAAATTGTATCACTCGTCCTTGATAGACCAAAGATGTTTGATAGGTTTAGGTTTCTGGTTTGGTAGTTTCTTTTGATAGGGTATGATAGTGGATTATGGTGACCATGTGTTCATGTATAGATCTTGCCGGTACGGTCCGTTTTTTTGGTTTTGTTTGTAGTTTCTGTTTCATTCATTTTTTCTTGAACATGGATTCTATTGATATATTTCTTGACTTTTAGTTTTTATTGGTTGTGCTACATTCTTCATTTTACTATTTTTTTCATGTTTTATAATTTGTATAATTCATTCCCACTTTTTTAACATGGATGCATAGTGATAGTCGCATGCCCGAGAGGATTGGGAATGCCTCTTAGTATTTATCTTGGACTAGGTTGGGTTCCAGTTTGGATGGAAGACCATCTTGGTTCATGAGACAATTTCATTGTTTTCTAGCATAGGAATTCAATTTTTGATTATATTGATGCTTAGATTCTTGGTTTGGGCTATTTTAATATTCATTTTATATTAGATGTTTATTTTGTGTCTCACTAGTAATGTCACCAATATCATAACTAAGCCACCCATGCCATTAACTTATCCAAAGATGGGTTTTCTTTGATAGCATAAAGACATTACCTAATTAGTGATAATTTTGTGGGTTTTATTTTTCAAAGGAGCCTAAGTTATGTATTCTCAAAACAATACTTGAATTGTAATAAGTGTTGATGGATGGAATCTTATCAGTATTATAACTTCATGAATTCATATATTATAAGAAATAGAAATTTTTTATCTGATGCCCTGAGAAAAAATACCCGTGGTGATGTCATCTATGAACTTGGAGATTCCAATGTAGTGAAATCTCATGGTTTTATTTAGATATGGTAGAAAATAATGGTTATGAAACCATTTTCAAGATGATATTACAATCATCATTGGTGTAGTAGGTGGAGGATTCCCAACATGGTGATTTATTTGTTCAGGTTTGGAGGGAAGAAGTTATTTTTAGTGATTCCCTTGATGATTGGGAAGAGGATGGAAAGAATATAGCATTGTTCTGGGGAAGGATTTTATTTTCTTTATAAATGCATTACATGGTCCATTGTGAGTTTCATTCCTCACCATGGGTGATACATTCTGATGTACAAAAAGAATGCATCAATATTTGAGGGGCCAGTTTTTGTTGGAAATTTTTGAGGAATGTGTATACATTATTTATTTAATGATGATTGGTATTTTAGAAGGTGAAGTCTGAGTAGTGTTTTCCTATTGGTTTTCTCCACCCATTAGATATTCCCTAGTGGAAGTGGGAGTATATCTTAATGGAGTTCATTAGCAGTTTCCCTCAAACCTATAGAGGTTATGTTGTTATACGGTTGAGAGAATATTTTTTAGGAACTTGCCCCCTTTATTGTGACATTGGAGTTGATCTCATTAGATGTTTTGTAGAGACATTATCTTGAGGAGTTTGTGTGAGCCCACAAATTCCAGGGGAAAATCATCTCTGATTGAGATCCTTAATTTTATCTCTATGGTGTAGTGAGGTCACCGGTGATATTATGGATATAAATTATTCCTTAACACTTATTTTAATCCATATAAGGATGGTCATATAGAGTAGAACATCCAAACACATGAATACATTTCACTCTCCTTTTTCCTGGAATTTATGGTTTGTGGATGTGGGACCTTCACATTATCGAGTTTGGTGACAATAATAGTTTCCACTCCAATAATGGTATCGAACAATTTAAATATTTGTATTCCCAACCTTTCTGTTCTACATTGTTCTGGACTGGGGCCAGAGATATAGAAATTATTTTTCCACAATTGGCATAGAACATTAAATAGATTATACCTGAAGTTTTCTAGGTGGTGAAGGGAGTGCAGGATCACCATTAATCCCCCATTGATTATAGGAGGATGACACTAGATTTTGATGTTGGAGAACATGTGTTACTAATGGAGACTTATTTTCATGAGAAGAAAAGGATTCTTTATGGTTGTATCCTTTCTCCCCCTTTTGTAGGTCCTTTTTAGGTGTTTTCTCATGTTGGAGTTATGTCTTATCAAATTGAAATTCTCCCAAATATTTGAAAAATGCACGATGCTTTCATGTGTCGTAGCACCATCATTATCTTGATAATGAATCCCATGTCAACGATTTGAGTGATATTGATTTTGAAAATGATGTTCCCTTCAAGGAGATGTTTATGGTGATCAAGGATCGATATTAGAAGTTCATGCAATATTATTTGGTTCCTTTGACTTGTGTCATGTGGAAGTACGATGGCATTGAGGAGAGTACCTGGGAACATTAGATATATATTCACACTCAGTACCACAAGTTGTTTTTTTGTTTAGCTATTCATTGGAGATTTTTTCCATTTTCTAAATGCTGAAATTATTGGATTATGATATGTTTCCCTCTTTTTCTTTATTGATAACCTTGATCTATTTTGAGATGTATCCCCATTACTAGATTATTTAGGAGTTAGTTATTCTTATTGTGTGGTTTTTATAGTTTTTCCCGATGATGATGTGGTTAATCTATGTTTATGGAGATATCCTTGAGAGGTTTCCCAAGGGGTGCCTATTTTGATCACCACTTTTCATTTTACCTCTTATTTTGGCTATGGATTCTCATGGATGAGAAATTTTTTAGAGTTATGTGATGTAAGGGATTTGATCCATGATGTATGAAACTTTTCATGTTCCCAAAGCATGTGGCTCTTATAAGAGGAATAAGGTAGGTATAATGGTGTTATATTGCTAAAACTAGAATCATGGGGGATCCGCACTGTGTGAGGGTTTTACATCATGAAGGTAAGACTGAAATCATGGATGAAATCCGGGCTCAAGACCAGTCGAATCAGCTATATGAAACCATTAGCTATGTGAAATTTGGTACATCACTGGATCAACTACATGAATTGGATTTATGACTGAATATTCTATGTAGAAGGAGAGACTGTATAAATGAATCACCTATATGGATGGATTAGCTATGCTGATAAATTGGCCATGTGAGAGAAATAACCATGTGGATCAGCTAAGTGATCAATAAGATATGTGATTCAGCTGTCTATGGAATTCAACTATATAGGGGAAATGGATACATGGGAAATTAATCTTTGTAAGGAATTTTAATACAAAGGGAATTCAGTTATGTGGGAATTTTGGCTCTATGGGGAATTATGGTATGTGGTAATATAAGAAAATTGGTTTTTTCGCAACATGATTCATTTGGATACATGAAATTGCTAGTGTGTAGATTTCCACCATTTTCAGGAAATTAAAATTTAGATTTTCTAGTGATGTAGATAATGGGATATCAAATTCCATTCATCGTAATTTTTATATAATTGAAAATTTGAGATGTTCATTTATTTTGACATGCTCTTATAAGTGTGGTTAAATATGATCTATAAAAGTTGGAATACACTCTTTTGTAATATGGATAACACAATCATACAATATCTGTTGGATTGAAAATTAATTTCATTCCCATCATTCCTTCTGGTTTCACTCTATAGAGGATGATCATTCCTTCTTATTTACATTGGGCATATGGAACCCTTCTTCTAGGGTCTTGATTTCTCTAGCGAAAATACCATCTAGCGCACACCCCCTTTTTTGTGTAGCGAGTCGCATGGAGATTATTTCTTACATGTAAGGGATTTATTAAATATCATATTTATTTATATATGATCTTCATGTTTTCATTATTAATTCCATTGGGTTGAAAATTAATTAACCTTAATTATATTGATCCATATTAAAAAATAAATACACCGTGATCATCTATTGTAACTTTCTTCTATGTTAACAGTTTACCTAATTATTTTCTAGATAGTGTCTTATCTGTGTTTTGATATTGTAGTGTGATGGTGTGATAACTTTTACAAAGTTATTCCTAATGAAAAATTCTAGACAAATATGATATAAAAATTAACTGATAATTAATTTGATGGAGGAAAAGAAGGCTTGTTTAATGAATCCATGGTTTTCTATAATTTGATCATGATTAAATTTATGTTGATTTCAGGTTTAATTAAATACATTATTCCACATGTTGATGTAAGATTATGAATAAAGTGATGCATGTTATTTCTTGTTGAGGATAATAATTATAGTCATGTTAATAAATTGTAATTCAACAATTTTTTTAAACTTTAATGTATGTTTGGGAGAAATTTTAAATTAATTATTAAATAAATTTAGTTTCTTGTTAAATATTTATTTAAAATATTTCCCATAATTAGAACCTATGAATTATGATTTGTTAAATTTAATAAAAAATAAAAACTATTTTGGTAAAGGTAAATCCCCAGACCTAAATTTCATATTTTCTTCAAAAGTCTATGAACCTTGTACTTGATATGTGAGAGATTATTTTCACATTTTGTTTTTAAGAATTATTTTTTAGCCTAGATTAACCTTTTGGTTATGATTTTTTCTTCCTTCCACTTATGTGATGTTCCCTAGATGTGAGCTCTACCATGTAATGTGATATGGGGTATGAAGGCTTGGATATGCTATAATTTTGGGATGGATGAGCCTAGGATGACTGATGGTATGTGGGTGAGGAGTCCATTATGATGTGGTAGTAGTTGACACCAATGAAGGAGATATTCATTTGTATATACATGAGGAAAATATGTAATTAACTGAATATGGTGGAATGGGTTAAATTCTGTATCACCCATTGATGTTATTTTCTGAGATGTGATGATTTCATATGAAACTTTTCAGTGCCTGATGGATGGATTCTTGTTTTAACTTCTCTCCTTTCCTCTTACATGAGAAAGGCGGGTGTTCTTATTTTTATGATTCCTCTTGATGGTATCCTAGGATAGTTTTACTAGAGTGTCAATCTTATGGAATGATTCTAATAATGAATAAATAATTCTTAACCAATGGGGTTGGTAATGACATAATGAAAATTCTAAAAATATGTTAATCCAAAGGAATCATTGATTCAGATTGGATTATACCAAGAGGAAATGGACCACATGAATGTAGTTAGTTAAAGAATATTAAAATAGTTTTAATAGTTAATTTAATTGATTGTAAATTAATTAATAAATCTAAATTATAAAAAATTAATTATTATAGATATTTAAATTCTTCTGTTCTAATTATATATCTAGTCCCTATTAGTGACAGCTGAGTGTCCGAGCGACGATAGATCCAGGTGATCTTAGGGATATGTTATTCCTATAGTTTTTTATGAGCTATATTATATCTTTATATTATGTTATTTTGTACTCTACCCCACCCATGTTGGTTAGGGTGACCAACACCCAATGGAAATTGGGAAGGTGTTCTCTCAAACATCATAGTGGGAAGATGGATGGATGACTACCCCCTTTGGCGCCACTATCTTATCCTAGTATTATATATGTTGGTATGCATGGTGGTTTGTTTTATCATATATATTTTGAGAGGGCCATGAAGGATTGAGGTTATTTCCCACACATATCTCTAGATATCGTATCTAAAGGATTACTATATATTTGATATGTATCGGTTGTGATGTATGGATTCACTTACTCGTTGAATGTGATATAATGGATAGAGGTATAATATCGAATGCATGATACATGTAATATAGGTTGTGGTGTCCCTTATAATATTATCTATTACAACATATAGGAATTTGGATGGGAAGAAGTGATGCACGAGTTGCATGTTGTGATAGCTTAACCATTGGTCTTTATACAAACTTATTTTGGAGAGAGATGACTTAGGATCTGCAGTGTTGGGGAAGATCTATGAAATCATGTGGAAGTGGGCATCGAATTACCTTGAGTTTTCATTGAAATATTTTATTCTCATTTATATTAAATTCTTGGGGACAAGTTTTCCATTGTGGGGATGGGATCTTCGTATACCAGTTTCGGTGACGAGTTGATTTCATTATTGTTTACTATGATTTTGGATGCTTTCATTATCTTTTGAATGAGTGGGTATGAGGAGTATAATATTTAGTATACTATGATTCTCAAAATTCATATATAGAAACTATATTCAGGTCAATCAGAGAAGGTAGAAAATTGTGTTGGATACTTCTAGGTCATGGTATTTAAAGATATGCTTGGGCGTTATGGTCACTGTCATCTATACCTTTTGATACTTGTAGTATTATTTTCCAATTGATTCAGCATGTATGGAATTTAATGTTTTCACTTGGGATCTCATTGTATATGTCTGAGTAGGTATTTATGGGTGTATCTATTTTATATCTCTCTTCCAGAAGTTATCATAGAGGGAAATGCCTCCAATATGCATGTTTATTTTAACCTCGGTGCTAGTATAAATATAGGAACCTACTAGAGGTGGGACTCTGGTAGTCACCATCTCCCTTCACTCATTTCCATACTAGGAGTGTTACACATTGGGGGAGGTCCATGACAATAAGTTAATTTTATTTTTGTGAAACATATATTAATTTATTATGGATTTATTATGATTTGTATTATTTATAGAAAATATATGAATATTTTTTATATTATATTATTAATAAATACAAATTTCAAAAAAAAAATTTTATGGGTTATTGGTTATATTTATAGATAAATTTTATGTTTAACTTGGAAGAAATTGATATCAAATCATTATAATCTTTAGGTTCTAGTTTTGGTATGGAATTTTTTAATACCTTTAAGGTTATTTATTTATGGAATAATTTACTCTGAGAATTGGGGGTTATTTGGTGAAGCTTTGGGTATTAATTTATCATTTTATAATATTTTATATTATCTTATCTTGAAGAAAACCTTTTTTGTTTAATTAATATAAATAGTATAAATAAAATTTCATACTTTTTGGAATGTTTTGATCAATTGGATGTTAATATTAGTGATTCAGGAATGATAAATTCATCTTGGTTATTTATCATCTTGAGTATCATGGGAAATAGAAGTGAGAAATACCTCAAAACACAATATACAGATGAAATTATAGTTATGCTATGGAATAAAATCATTTAAGTAAATTTTATAATATTTTCTTTCTTGATGATGAAATAATTCCTCAAATCAATAAAGATAAAGATAAATCTATCAAGACTTATACCAAAAATATAATTTCTATATAAGCGTATGTGTTGTCAAACTATTTCTCTAGAAGGAGTCTCTTTATGGTAAGTTCATTATTTAAGAAATATTTATGAAATGATAAATATCCTATATTAATCATACTCATTAATGTAACATTCAAAAGGAATATTTAACAATTTTATTTAAAAGGTATTTATTTATGTATTTAAAAATATTTATATTACACCCTTTTGAATTGATTTTAAAAATGTTTTGAACACTTTTTATTAGACATGAGATAAAATGGTGAGGATGTAATTTCTATAAGGAGATAGAATGAAAAGCCCTATTATTTTAGTTTAAAAACAATACTATGTTTGATTATGTTTAACACATAAAATATCTATCTTAAGATGGACTACGATATTTTATTAAAATATTATTATTTAAATATCAATGTAATAATCCAGAAATTGGATTTATGGATATAAATAAGAGAAACTACATTATGAAATATATGTGTCATTGTTTACCTTAATACAGTTTTACAAACTAATTACTGAGAAAAATAATACAATTTTATATAAAAGAATAAAAAATTAATGGAGATTTTTTTAGGAAAACTATTTTTTATATGAAATATATTATTATCAATATAAATTAAAGTATTAATTATAAATTAACGATTTAAATGTGATTTTTATATCATATCTAATAAAATAAATTAATGTTTATATAATGGTGGTTACTATATAAGGAATAAATATAAATTCATATTACACTTAAAAAATTTTATTTCCTAATTTTTTTTATTTTATATTTTCCATGGATATTTTGAAAAAAATTATAATATTAAACATACATAATATTTCAAATCATAATGTTAATATAAATATTAGGATATTTTTTTGCGATTTTTTTGAAAATGTTGATTTCTGGATGAATGGTGAAAAATACTAATTTTGTTAAATTGACCATTTATAAAATTTAAATCATAATAATTTCAATGATACATTTTGTTTATTATTTTTTAAAAGGTATAATCTGTATTTTTATTAAACATAAACTAATTTAATCCAATGTATTCAATATTATACAATATTTTTGTATAAATTCATTTTTATACTTAAAAATGATATTTCTATAAAATAGATTTTCATTTCAGTTCCCCCATATATATTAGTATTATATTTTACAAGTTATATAAATTTAATATTTTAAAATTTATTTATTACTTGTAATAAAAATTGTTAAATTTTTTATTTCCCCTTTTGTAACATCCCGGTTCCGGAAGCCACCCAGAGACACCCTATACCCAGTTGGTCACATGGCCTCAAGCCCATTTCCCAGAATGCCAGAGGATTCTGACTAGAAATGAAGGTCTTGGGTGTTATAGTAGGGAAACTATTCCCTCATTAGTATACTAACACAACGGGTGTAAAACTGAAATAAATAGTGGATGTAGTAAAAACATGCAATAAGTAAACAACATAAGACTAGGGAAATAAACAACTAGAGAACACGTATAAATTTTTTTCATGATACATATGTCAATGAAAGCTTCCAAACAATTCACAATGCAGGAAAACAATAATAAATCCATGTAAAAAAAAGAAAAGAAAGTAAATACCACCACAGCATCACAAGCCTCATCTTGGTTCCATGCTCCCCAACTCCACAACAATCAAGTACCTGAAGTAGAATGGCACTTTCCATTATCTAGACATGCAAAAATATAATCTATTTGGGCCCAAAATCATGACCCAAATTGGGGGTGAGACGAAACCCAGTAGGCAACCACTTAAAGATCTGATCCTAATAGTTAGTGATTATCTATGATCAGTAATAAAAAAATGATATATTAGATAAGAAAGTACACATAGTAACAATACTACAAATTCAATTGCATAAATTTTAATATATATCAAGTAAGTAGCTAATCAAAAGAAGGTAACCCTATGAGAAGTAATCATATCCTATCCCCTTTTGTTTAATTAGAAAAACACAAGAAACCCTCTGGGATGTACACATAGTCAAACCCCTTTGGTTAATCTTTATCACAGAATCTTTGAGAAATCACTCACCGTCAATTCCCCATTTAGTCTCATATCAGAAACTAATAGGTACTCTGAGGAAGCATTGGACATCTAATTCCCCCTATAGCCCATATCGAGGATACTACATACACTCTGAGGGAGCACTTATGTTCATCCCCTTTATGGTCTCGCTATGTAGAAGTAAAGAGACACTCTAGAGAATCCATTGACACACATTCTCCCTATGGTCTACTACCCCAGGTTCTCACTGCCCTGTGTAAGTCAATAATCCACAATGATACATGGAAGCCAATGTAAACCTCAATAACTACATGGCTAGACAATCTACAACATATCATAGCATGTCAGATAATTATCACTACATCCTAACAATACTAGGCATGGGATACAAAGTAAAATCCTAATATAATAATCTAGACCAAATGGTCAAAAACAAGAAAACATGGGAAAACATCCATAGCATGTCAAAATTAACGCCATTCATAAACTAACTACCTTTATCCAAACAAACAAGTCATAGAAGGAAAAACAGGGATAAAAACCATAAACCTATAATACCCCATTCCTGGGTATTGGGAACTTTCGCACATAATATTCAAAGAATCTCTATGGAAAGGCACAAATCGCCAACCTCGGAATTGTACAAAAGATATATGTGGACCTAAGGCTCCGAATATCCCTAGAATTCCATATATCTACAAAAAATCATTAAAATGTTTAACCGGTGATATCTCATGAGAGATAAGAAACCAGGAGTTGAAGTTAAAGAAGAAGATAGAACTCAGCGATGTGATTCCAACGCAACCGATAGAGTTCGATTCGAAGAACAGACGGTGAGTCGAGGGCTTGGAGAAGATATATGGCTGTACAGATACTTCTGGTTGAGACAGACGAATAAGGAGAGCATTCTATCCATTAGAGGCGACCCCAGTCTATTTAATGAAAAAAATAAAGTACATGGCGTGTTATTTAAAAGTATATGGTGTGTACTTGCCTTTTCCAGCCACCTATTTAGGCGGACTCTAGGTCACCACACACAGACATGTGCTCAGCTATTACACATCCAGTACAGGGTCTCCAGCGGCAACCAAGTACACAGCATGTATGTAAAAGTTCACGACATGTACTCTTGAAATTCCCAAAAAACTCCTCTTTTCCTCAAAAACAATGAGAACAGAAAAACATACTTGAAAAAAAGATTCGGGTTCTTACGAACTCCCCCATAAAGAAATTTTCCCCTGAAATTTCCAAACAAGGAATCGTAGAAGAAGAAACCTCGAACAGTTCCAACCACTGCGATCGTACATCAGCCTCCATCTCCCAGGTCTCATCCTATACTCACCCTTGCTGCCATAGCCCTAGTACTATAGGAACTGACCGACCATGGAGAACCTTCACATTGTGATAAAAAATCGAGATAGGATTCCCTTCAAACGATGCATCCACTTCTAGATCAACCTCCTCGGGTTGGAAAACATGATTTGGGTCCAAGAAGTAATGTTGAAGCTGAGAAACAAGGAAGACATCGTGCATAGCCCAGTACCTCTACAGTAATTGCAACTGATAGAAAACCAGGCCAACACCCCATAACACATCAAATGGCCCTACATACATCGGTGAATGCTTAGCCTCTTTCATAATCATCATGTGTCCCAACCTCGGTGTGACATGTAGGAAAACCTGATCTCCGACCTCGAAATCTAGAGGTCATCTCCATCGATCACTATAAGACATTTGTTGTGACTGTGCAGTATCCATCCTCTTCCAGATCAAATATATCTTCGTTGTGGTCTCCTAGAAAAGTCGCAATCCCAACATAGTTGCCTCTCCTACCTCCAGCCAACATATGGGTGATCAGTATGGCCTACCATAAAAGGCCTCATAAGGTTCCATCTGAACAGTTGTTTAAAACTATTATTGTATAAATGTACACAAGACGTATATGCTTCTCCCAAGAACCCTTAAAATATAGGATGCAATCTTGAAGCCTATCCTTAAGCACCTGAATCGTACGCTCGGACTAGCCATCTGTTTGCGGATAATAAGTTGTACTCAGAAGTACCTGAGAACCAAAAGACCTTTGATGTCCCTGCCAGACCTGAGAAGTCAATCGTGTGTCCCTGTCTAAAACAATTGAGTGTGGAACCCCATGTAGACATACATTCTCTTGGATGTATATCCTACCCAACTCATCAACACTGAAAGTCTCTTTAATCAACAAGAAGTGACCAACCATCATGAGTCTATCAATGAAAACCCAAACTATATCATTACCTCGAGGTGACCTCAACAAACCTATCACAAAATCCACCATGACATCATTTAACTTCCACTCGGGAATTGGTTACTACTGTAAAAGCCCTACTGGTCGCTGATGCTCCGACTTCACCTACTGACAGGTGGAACACCTCATGACAAACCCAGCAACATCTCTCTTCATACCTAGCCACCAATACTGACGATGTAGATCATGATACATATTTTTGACTCCAGGATGAACGTCCCAAACTGAGGCATGAAAGTCCAACATCATCTCCTCACTTATGTTTGCTGGAACCCACACATGTCCATGAAAATGTAAGATCCCATCCTTGACTATTGTCCATCCAGGAATAAGGTCCTCTCCTGACACACTCACCTGACGAACTTGGCCATCTGAATCTAATAGCTGCATCATTCGCACTCAATCAAGAATTGTAGAGGTAACAGCTACAGAAGATATAAATTTTTTCCCCTGTCTGTCATGAACCTCCAAATGCATTTCATAGAACATAGCCATATGCTTCGAAACATTGTCGGTCTCTTGAACTACATGTATCTGAGTCCTCCTATTTAATGCATCTGCCACTGTGTTTCCCTTCCTAAGCGTGTAGGCAATCTCAAAGTCAAAAGACTGAAGGTTCTCAACCCATGATCATTGTCTCAAAATCAGGTCACACTGAGTGAATATATACTTGAGACTTTTTTGGTTGGTGAAAACTATAAAATTCCCTCCCATTAGGTAGTGTCTCCAACAACGTAAAGCAAGAACAACCGCAGCCAACATGATATCAAGCATCATGTAATTTCTCTCATGTGGTGTCAACTATAGAGACTTGTATGAAATGACTCCTTCTCCTCACATAAGCACAACTCCCATCCCAATACCTAATGCATCACAATACACAGTATTTCTCTTGATGGACTTTGGAAGAACTAGTATCAGTGCTGAAGTCATCCTCCTTTACAGCTCCTAAAATGATGACTCCCAGGAATCAGACCACAAGTAATTCACACCCTTCTTAGTCAGACCCATCAGTGGTGCTGCTAAGTCTGAAAAGTCTTGTATGAAACATTTGTAGAAACCATCCAGCCCTATAAAACTCCATACCTAAAAGATATTCTTCAGATGTTCCCAGGAAACAATTGCTCACACATTCTATGGGTTTATCGATACTCCTGTCTCTAAGATAAAATGACACAATAAGTGAATTTGGTCTATCCAAAAGTGGCATTTTGAGAGCTTATCATATAAATGATGAAATCTCAGTGTACTCAAAATGATATCAGTATATGTGTCATGGTCGTTTCGTGTGTGAGAGTACATCAAGATATCATCCATGAAGACTTCCTTGAAAGAATCCAAGTATGGATGGAAGACTCGGTTTATCAGTGCCATGAAAACTGCAGGCGCGTTCGTGAGACTGAATGGAATAACCACATACTCATATAGACCATACCTACTCCGAAAGTATTTAATAGGTATATCAGATGGTCTAACGTTCAACTGATGATAGTTAGACCTCAAGTCAGTCTTCAAGAACACCTGGGATCCTCGATGCTAATCAAAGAGATCGTCAATCATTAGAAAGGGATATCAGTTATTGACTATAAACTGGTTCAACTTCCAATAATCCACTCAAAGTTTGAGGGTACCATCTATATTCTTCACAAATAGGAATGTGAACCCAAAGGAGAAGTACTGGGTTAGATGTATCCCTTTTCTTAAAACTCCTCCAACTACTTCTTTAGCTCCTCTAACTCTAGTGTAACCATCCTATAAGGAGGAATAGACACCTGTGCCACTCCTAGTGCAAGATCAATAGTAGATTCCACCTCTTTCTCTGGAGGCAAACCAGAAAAGTCTTCTTGGAATAAATCTCTGAAACGATCCACCATTGGAGAAAATTCCATCTATGAAGTCCCCTAGTCATTGAGATATAGACTAGAAAACTTGGATGTAACTCCTCCCAACCCATGATTCTTGGGTCCTACTCTGCCCAGCTGGACATCCTACTCACCCTTATAAAGAAACGATCCACCCTCTCATGATGTAAAACTCACCCTACGACGATAACCATCAACAATAGCCTAGAAGGGAACTAACTAGTCCATACCAAGAATGAAATCATAACCTATCATCATTAGGACATAAAGGTTCCATAAGAAGTGACACCCACCATCCTCTGGAAGGATCTCCTTGAACTGACGTACACTAGCCATTCTTTTCCCCAATGATGTGTCTAGTGTCAAGATATTAACAGAAGAATAGATACAGAGTCCAAGGCTCTCCACAATAGAAATAGATATAAAGCTATGGGAATCCCCTGTATCGAAATGAGAAGAAGCTAAAATTGAGGCAACTAGGATCTTACCTCAAACTATAGAGGGTATATGATCCAAATCCTGTTGGGTCTAGTCCACTGCAAAATTCTAACTTGCACCGCGGCTCTGTTACCCTTCCTGGCCACTTTGATCTGATCCACCCAAATGTCATTGAAAACCTGGGACTGACTACTACAACCATTTTATACCCCTCAGCCTGAACGGTCGGAAGAACTCCAGTTCCCTGATTGATGAGAAAATGGTGGTGCTGCTCCTGAATGTGGAGTCATATCAGGACTCCTGTCACCAGTTGCTTGTGAAAAAAAAATAGAAACACAGAAGATGATCCATTTTTTTGCAATATCGTTACTCTACTGGGTCTCTCACGCAACGTGTCCTCGTATGCCTTCTCTTTCTACACTGGTAGCACACCCCATGACCACCATAAGTAACCCGCCTACTACGATCTTCACGTTTAGTCTCCATGAAGTGATTCCTATAGTAAGTAGAAGGGATACCAAATCCATATGTCAAATCACAGTGGCTCACCACTCCAGAATCCCTCAGATTACGCTCCATGATTAGAACCTGGTATACTATAGTTGTGAAAAAAATCAACATGAAGATGTTCACCTGGGATTGAATGTCATGCCTGATACTATCCTCAAACATCCTTTCATGGAATAACTCCTCACATCCTGGGATAGGTGTGAAGAACTATAGCTTAGTGAAGTGAGAAGAATACTCCATAACAGAAAGAGTAACCTACTCCAGACTCATGAAGGCTCAATCGGCCCCCAAAGTCTTCAAGTATAAGTAGTCATAAAAGTCACACAGTAACTCATCCCATGTAATAACCTAATCGAATCCCGCCTCTGAGATCACATCCCACCATCTTTTGGAAGAATCCGGAAGCATATACATAACGAGCTTCATCCTCTTCTCTGGAGGTGTCTCCAGATTCTCAATGATAGAAATCATGGATTTTAGCCATGATTATACAGCCTGAGGTCGTCCTTCCCCTATGAAGTTGGGAGGATGCATCTGCTAGAAAACCAATGTCAACTCTTCCGTAAATGGGGAAAAATGTGGTACTCCTTGTAAAGTCTACATGAACCTTTAAAATTCCACTCGGAACTATGCATCCGCACCTGTTTCTGGAATAACGGCTAGATCCAAGACTGGAACAACTAGACGATCTTCTCGAAGTCCCTGATCTTCCATGTCTCGTGTCCACTACTGGAAAGGGGATCTTTTCCCATTCATCTATCCCCATTGTATAGAAAAAACCATAGGGATATATCTTTTTTTTATTACCTATTCCCATGGATTTAATAAAACTGTGGGAAACCAATACCCAATTACCAGAATTCTATCGTGCTCCTCCTCCCTCTTTCATCATGCCCCTCCTCACCATCGCTTCCATATCCCTCTTCTATTGTGATCTTCCTCGCTTCTTTGAATCCCATCCCTCTCCTCCCCTCCCCGACCACCACCTATAGGCCATCTGACCTCCGCCTCCCAGCCATCCGAACACCCCATCCCAACCATCTCCTCCCTTCCCGAACCTACACCTCTGATCCCGACCTCCCTCCCGACCTTCGCCTTAGCCTCAACATCCCAGACTCCACCCCCATGCCCCCAGCTCCAGCGACGTCCCCCCATATCCCTCTCCTCCCGACCTTGGTGTCTGCCCCAACTTCTCCTAGCTCTTGCAATGCCCCATCCAGGTCTTCACCTCCCTGACCCCGGATCTGGCATCTAGGTATAAAATTTCATCACCTTGTTTTTCATTCTATTATATAATTTCAATTGATGATATAATGAACTGAAAATACAGAAAAAAAACTTAAATTACTAAACCATTGTTTGGAATATTGTTACCAATTTCATCATCATGTTCCCTATAGTAAATCTAAATATATTTTTTCATTCAGTTTATTTTTTCTATGAGTTATAATTATGAGATATATCATTGAAAAATATTATTGTTTCTTTTGGTAAACATTAAATTTTTAATTTTCATGGTTACTATGATTTTTATTATGAATCAGACATGTTTGATCACCGATATTGAATAGAATTTGAGACTATGGGTATGTTTCTTTCAAACTAAATAGTTAAATGAATAATAGTGTGCTTGAAATTGCTATCAATAAGTGTTATTGGATTTGTAATCAATAGTTTAGGCCCACATTTTCAATGTATATTTCAAATAAGTTCATATTTTCGTAATTTATTGGGATAATTAAATTATTTCAAGGACTATTAGTGTTTAGAACATATTTATATATTAAATTTATCATAGAGATCCAGCAAACACTTTGGAATAAATGTGTTTCCTTTCCCTGATTAAAAGTTTTGGTTATATAATAACCCTCGGAATTGGATCTTATGTGGAAAACAATGATTGAATTTTAAGGATAAAATAATGAAAATAAATACTTTGGTTCCCTGGATCCACGAAAATATATTACATCCTATATTTAAAAATATGTTGAGGTTTTTCCATGGGGACAATGATTCATTCATTTAATATTGGTTTCTTACCCTCTTTAATGAAACTCAAACATACACGAGCATCCTATGACCAAATTACTTGGCTCCCAAAAAATAAATTCTTTCAAGGGAAAAATATTTCATGAGTGAAGTTTATAAAATCAATTTACGTGAAAAAATAATGTGAAGGATAAATATATAATTCTCTCTAAATAAAACTCATATGTGAACATTTTCATTCTTTATAATCCATTCTTCTAGTCTAAACTCAAGGAACCAACCTTGACATTTGAAAGAATGGTAGTATTATAACCCATAGCTTATGATGGAGGTATTCCAACCAAATTGATCAAGTATAATCTAGTTAACTCATCATTCAAACTTAAATGAGGGTACACCATAAGAATCCAAAACCCTAATTGATGAAATTTGATACATAAGATATTACCTAAATCCCAAGGGAGATTTCCCTGGTCATTTCATGCCAATTTCCCTCATTTTAATTTCTTATGAGAACTCTTATCATGGTGTGTGTAAAATTTAGTGTTTGATATTAATCTAATAACCTGCATTTGATTTTTCATTTTATTTTAATTTAATTTTTTTCCCAAAATTACCTTTTCTTTTTTAAGTGTCTTGTTGTGAATTGTTTTACTTTGTATGCAATAGGTGTTTCTTGGTAATTATTTTATTAAAAAAAGTAATGAAGTGATTTAGTTTATTAAATTCATCTTCTACTATATTTATACCAATATTTTATAAGAATGATTGTTTTATATATATTATCTAAATGATTTTCATTAACTCTTGGAGGTGAAGTGGTTTTCTTTAATTTTTTTCCCTCTTTGAATTAAAATTTTACCCATAAAAAATATTAAATTACTTGAATATGGGGCTCATTTAAAATATTTTTGATGATAGATGAATGTTTTTATCTGTACCTTGATTTTTAAATGAAATAACCCATGTTTAAGGGTGTGTTTTAATGTTATAATTGATTTTTTTATGTTACACCTAAGGGCAGACAAGCATTTTTATCTCTCCCATATTTCAAATATAATTACACATACCACTCAATCATAGACATGAAACCTTTATTTTCCCATTATGGTTTAACTTCTTGATCGTCCCTTTATTGGATAGATGTAATTTTTTTTCTCTGAAATTTAAAGGGTTGAAATTGGTTATAAAAATAAAAGCACTTGCAATAAAAATGTGAATTATCTCTTATGTTTTATGTTATAAATGTTATATTTTATATAGTACATATCCCTTTTTTAATTATGGATTACATTGATTATTGGAAGAAAAATTTTATTTTTCTTGTTATAGAATGGATAAAAGTTGGATGTATCATACTGATTGGATTTCAACAACGTTTTAAAATAATTTGGAGAATTTTTTAGATTTTCCATTTGAAAATGATTCAGATGGAGTTTGTATATATGTCCATGATATAAATGTGTTGGAAGACCATGGTTAAGCCGGGAAGAAGTTATCAACCATATAAAAAATTTTGGATTTCAAACTGTAAGGACCTGACACTAGTTGCTTGGAGCCAGTGCCTTGCTTGATTATGTTGTCATACATACAAGGAATATGAATCCCAAAGGACCAAGTAGTTTAGTATTATTGGAAACAAGATACATACATAAGACCATATTTACATAATGAAAGGAAAAAGAAACACTAAATTATTATACTAGAGTCATCACATCTCATAGATTATTCTTGCATGTCATTCATAAAATACTTCTTCAAGTCCTGGGAAAATGAAACATAAAAAAGGGGTGATCTCAAATGCTCAGTAAGAGTAAGATATACAGCGAAAGATAATATAAACATTAGACATGGTGAATAATTGAAAACACATGCCTTTAATAATAAACATTAACACATTATGGCCGGAATATGACATGAGTAAATAATACCATAAAAACATAATCATGGGTATTCTAATAGTCAAATAACCACATGAAATATCAATAGATGAACTCATAATGATGGAATTCATAATTCCAGACATTTTGAAACATTTTTCAAGGCTGATTCCAAGACGTCTAATCAGTAAGGCCTCGGCCAAAATCTATATCACATTGGGAAAGGCCTCGACCAATTCCATGTCAATTTGTCTCATGAGACCTACTGATACATCAAGGGGCTATAACAGGCCACACCCATCACATAATAAGTCCAATGCATTTCTCTTATGAGTAGGGATAAACATAAACAACAAATACATTCATATTGATACTATCAAATGAAATGTAACTATATTTCCCCAATCATTAATCATAAAACACTAACCATTCGGAATAATATGGTGAATGGTTTTAGGATAGTTCATCCACAATAGAGTTAGTCATAAACCATTAAATCCAATATTTTAGATTACCTCATTAATGATTAAACAAGAAAATACCATGTTATCAACAAGAGTGTTGAATTTGATGAAAACAATCTTATAAAATTATTAAGCAATTCTTGAGATAAATACTCTTTTATTTTGAAAAGAAGTGTTCTTTTGGAAAAATATTTGTATAAAACTAGAAGTGAGGTAAGATAGTATATTCATAATAAAAGGAGTAATTTTATAAAGATAATGGTTTCCAAAAACATATCATTGTGTTCCCTTGAAAATAGGAATGAATTTGAGAAATTCCCTTGGATCAGGCTCGTATTTTAGAAACAACTTTGAAAGTTCCTTTAAAAATGTGCAACTGCCCATAAAATAAGGAAGGGGTCTGGTTTTTACACATATATATGATACTCACATAGAATATATGATGAGTAAATTATAATACATAATAATTTCATTGATGTAATTAGACAGTGAAAGTATCCCGAATGAAAATGGAAGTTTGGGTGGAACAACCCTTACCTAAACTCCAAACGTGTTCCACTCTTGTAATTATGCTCCTGGAATATGAAATTATACTTGTTAATAAATTATTTTAGAACCTATTAGACATTTATTTAGTTTACCATAATTCTGGTTAGTTCATTTATGTCTTTATTGACAAGTTATTGTATTGAATTTCGTTGTTCTGGAGTGTTCGTTTCTCTTATTTTAATATTTAGTTCACTTGTTTTTAAGTAATGAAGTGGAATGGATGTAATTATCCAAAATTGAAATTATAAATTATTTATGAACAAAAATAGGTTTTATTTTTCATTTATATAACTTTGTTACATGTAATGAGGATGAATTATCATATAGAACTTTAATGATAATTGTTTCGGTTAATTTGTGGGTTTTGATTACAACGAACTCATTTTTCTTTATAACAGAAAACCATTTGAAAAAAGGGATTACAGAATCTTGAATGGTTTATATTATATATAATAATATAGTTCAACCATAAAAATAAAGGTTTCATTACCAAAATTTATAATGATAAAAGAAATCGATAGTCCATCGTCCTTTAATGTGTAAAATTGATACATCTCGGATGGTGTTCTTGCTACTAGAATAAAAGAAGGTAAAAAGGGGGAGATGATGATAACTTAATCCCCTATCCGGAAAAAATTAAAGTACATATTAGATACTATATTCATTAGAAAATTTGGATAAATAGAGGTAATAGAAAAAGAAAACAAATGAACTTGAAAGGAAATACAAAGAATTGAAAAGAGGAATTTACCTCTTGAACCAATCTTCCTTGAGAACCTCTTTAAGGGAGAGGTTTTGGTCTTTTAATGAGACCAAAGCATTCTGGACGTGGGAGAGGAGGTTGGGAGGGTTTTTGTCCAGAATTTGGAGAAGGCACAAGGCTTGAGAGGAGCGATTGGAAGAGGGGTGAGAGGGGGTTTTTATAGTGGAGGAGATAGGAGATTTCTTAAGATGACCCTCATTAACTTATTATTTTTTCACAAGAAAAGAAATAGTAAGTATTTCATGAACAAGAATAGTAATTTTTTCATATTAATTCGGATTAAGGGTGGTGGAATCAGCCATGAAGCTAGGAATAGTCTATTTAGCTTATAATGTATGTATACTGTAAATTGCTGTCTTTTACTATTCATCAAAAAAAAATCAACTAATTCCGAAAAATCCAAAAAACTCACCCTAACCCTTTTTCGACATGTAGAATCCAAAAATGAAGTCCATTTTACAAAA
Source organism: Viscum album (assembly GCA_963277665.1). Lineage (NCBI taxonomy): Eukaryota > Viridiplantae > Streptophyta > Magnoliopsida > Santalales > Viscaceae > Viscum > Viscum album. The sequence goes on from OY728157.1 coordinate 697,269,520, forward strand.
ATAATTTTCGAAATATTATTAAAATCATAATTAATTTTCAAAAACCAGTTTTAAACCATTCAATAACTTATTCTAAAATATAAGTATATCATATTTTCAAAACAAATATTTTTATACATTATCATAGGTAAGGTTACTATTCATTAGGCGATATAACTATTCATAAGAGTATGTTACTATTTTTAAGGGTAGGTTACTATTCACCAAAAATTAATTTTTTCTTATTGGACTCTAAATAACTTACTTATCGCGATTGTGTGTGTCGGATTTTTGAAATTCACATCACAGAAGTGACAAACTTAAGTTTTAAGGGTCCCCTATCACTTAGTAGTTAAAGTGATTAGGACATATTTATAAGAAAGTAATTTACTTTTAAAAAATATTAGGTCGTTACATTCTCCACATCTTACAGAAATTTCGTCCTCAAAACTTACAAAATATTATCTCAAAAGATTCGAGTATATCTTCAACATAAGCTCTTCAGGCTCCCATGTTGCTTCCTCCATCTTATGGTTCCTCCATAGAACCTTTACTATATGAGTCATTCGATTTCTCAATACATGTTCTATAGTATCAAGAATCTTGATAGGATCTTCGCAGTAAGAGAGATCAGGCTCAAGTTCCACTTCTTTATAAGTGAGTACATGTGTTGGGTCTGGCATGTACTTTCTTAACATTGACACATGGAACACATTGTGAACCTTGGAGAGACTTGGTGGCATTGCGAAATGGTAAGCTACAGCTCCAATTAGGTCCAGAATTTCAGAAGGTCTGATGTACCTGGGACATAACTTTCCCTTTATACCGAATTGTATAATACCCTTCCATGAAGATACATTTATGAAAACATGTTCACGTTCTGAAAACTCCAAATCCCCCCTTCATTTATCTTCATAGATCTTTTGCCTAATTTGAGCTATTCTGATATGGTTCTAAATAATCTTCACCTTTTACATTGTTTCTTCATCAAGTTCTAGGCCCACGAGCTTTCTTTCACCAACATCATCCCAGCAAGTTGGTGTATGACATTGTCTCTCATATAATGATTCATAGGGTGCCATCTGTATACTTGAATGGAAGCTATTGTTGTAGGAAAATTCTAAGATAGGTAAATACTGATCCCACATGCCTTGAAAATCAAGTGAAAAAGACCTCAATATTTCTTCCAATGTTTTAATAGTCCGTTCTGATTTTCCATCAGTTTCTGGGTGGTAGGCAGTGCTCATACGAAGATCAGTATCTAGGGTCTTCTAAATAATTTTCCATAATCTTGAAATAAAATGTGTATCACGATCAGAAACAATCGATAGGGGTACTCTATGAAGTCTCACAAATTCATTAATATATAGTCTTGCTAAACATTCAAGTGGTAGATCTTCTCTTATAGAAAGAAAATGTGCTGACTTGGTAAGATGGTCAATAATGACCCATATTGAATCGTTCCTTATAGGAGTCTTTGGTAGTCCCATGACAATGTCCAACGTGATATTTACCCATTTCCACTTAGTTATGGGAAGAGGTTTCTATACTCCTCCAGGCTGTTGCCTTCCAGCTTTCACTTGTTGAAAAACCATACATCTTGACACAAAATCTAGAATTTACCTCTTCTTGTTGTCCCACAAAAAAAATGTTCCATCAAATCTCGATACATCTTAGTGCTACTAGGGTGTATAGAGAAATTGGAACTATGAGAATCGTCCAACAATTCCCTCTTTAGATCAGGTATATCGGGAACACAATGCCTCTCCATAAATTTCAAAATTCCATCTTTATATACGAAGTAACTCAATCTCACATCATTCACAGATTTAATATTCTTTTGAAACCCCTCATCATCAGCCTGAGAACTTTTTATCCTTTATAGTAATGATGGTTGGAAAACCATTTGAAAAATTATTGACGTTTCACCTTCCATGGTTATTTACATATCCATATTTACTAGATCCATTAAAATAGGATCCCTTTCAACTCTCATCTTGTTTAAAACTCCATGATCCTTTCTGCTCAAAGCATTTGCCACCATATTTTCCTTCCTGGGGAGGTAGTGTATTATGCACTCATAATCCTTGAGTAGTTCAAGCCATATCATTTTCCTCATGTTGAGTTATTTCTGTGTGAAAATATACTTCAAAATCTTTTCATCAGTATAAATCTGGCAATTTTTTCTAAAGAGATAATGTCTCCATATCTCCAAAACAATGATTAAAAGAGCTAACTCAATATCATGAGTAGGATAGTTTTTCTCATTAATTTTTAGCTATCATGATGAATAAGCAATAACCCTATCATTTTTCAGAAGGACAGAACCAAGTGCTTTCTTTGATGCATCACTATAAATAACAAACTCGTCATTCCCTGATGGTAGAGTCAATATAGGAGCATTGAATAATATTATTTTCAGTTCTTCGAAACATTCTTCACAATCTTTTGTCCAAAAAATTTAACCCCTTTACGTGTGAGCTTCGTTAGCGGGTTAGCCATTTGGGAAAAATTCTGTACGAAATGCCGATAATAACCTGCTAAGACAATAAAACTGCGTACCTCAGTTATGTTTGTTGGCATGGGACAATCTTGGATTTCCTTTTTCATTGTAGGATCAACTAGGATTCCCTACTTAGAATCAATATGGCCAAGAAATGAAATCTCTTAGAGCTAGAATTCTCACTTTCTAGACCTTCCATATAATTTATGTCTTCTAAGTGTTTAAAGGATAATGCGCAAGTGATTATCATGATATTCATAGATTTTAGAGTATACCAAGATATAATCAATAAATACCACTAAAAATCATCGAGATATTCCTTTAAAAATCTGTTAATTAGATCCATGAAGATACAGGGTGAATTAGTCTATACAAAATAAATTACTTTAAACTCATAATGCCCGTACCTGGTTTGAAACGCTGTTTTTGGAATGTCTTACTTCTTCACACACAACTGATGATATCCATATCTAAGATCAATCTTTGAAAAGTATTGAGCTCTATGATGTTGGTCAAACATATCATCAATTCGAGGTAGGGGATACTTGTTATTTATTGTTATATCATTGATCTCTCTATAGTCAATACATAACCTCATAGATCCATCTTTCTTCTTAACAAAAAGGACAGGGGAACCCCATGGAGAAACACTAGGGAAGATAAATCCCTTATTAATCAATCCCTTTTGTTCTTTCATTAGTTCAACAAATTCCAAAGTGGCCATTCTATAAGGGGTCTTTGATATGGGCCTTGAACTAGAAATTAAATCAATGGAAAATCAATTTCTCATTCTGGAGGATGTCTAGGTAAATCTTCTGGAACTACATCAACATATTATCACACAATAAGTACATACTCTATTTGAACATTACGTTCATCACCCATAGTTATTTCATTATATTCATCCCCAATAATTGAATTTAGTTGAGCTACTGGGGGTGGATCTAGATAAGAATCTGGTGGTAACGATTCTGCTCTAAAGATAAGGTGTTCATTATCATCGTCATCAAAAATCATAACCTCCTTCTTCTTACAATAAATTTCTGAATCATGGTCTGAAAGCCAATCCAAAAAGAGGACTATATCAAATTAAATCATGGTTATGACGATGAGATTAGCAGATAATGAACATTTTTATGCCCTATTGGGTACTGATTCGCAGAGATTTGTAGAAATGATACTTCCCTTGGGAGTTTTGACTAACAACTCCCTTATTAAATCAAATTGGAAATATCTAATTTTCTTAGCAAACTGGGAAGATATGAAACAATTAAATGATCCAGAATCAAATAAAACATTGTCTAAGCATAAGTAAATGATCAAAGTACCTTACACCACATCACACAGAACTTCAACCTTTACAGTTGTGATCAAATATGCTTGTCCTTGCTCCATTGACATCTTCTGTTTCATATTTCCTTGACATTTTGGAATATTATTAGCATAGTTCCCCATATCCGGACAATTATAGCATCGAAAATCATTGGATTCCTTCTTTCCTTTGTAGTCACTAGGAAGATGGACTTTCTGGCCACATTTGTAACATACTCCTTTTCCTTTTAAGCACACACCAGGGTTTTTCCTTCCACAATTGTCACTAAGTGAAAATTCAAGTCTTCCCTTCTTCCCTGTTTCCTTATTTCCTTTCCCATGGTTTTCAGCAGACCTCTTCTTTACTTTCTTTCCCTTAAAGTCATAAGATTTAGAGAATTATTTTTCGGTCTTGATAGTACATGAAATTATGTCCACATATGATGACAAATTTTGGGAGACCAGGGCCTACTGGAGGAATGGCATTAGGACAACAAAGAATCAATCGATTTTTATCCTTAAATTTTATATGTAGTCCACAACATGTCTTGCCAGCCTTGTAAAGTTAGCTTCATACTGGGAAACATTTTCATCATCATTTTGCCTCAGAATCAATAATAGACTCTACATATCTTCTCTTTGTTCTCAAGGAAAATATTTTTCTAAGCATATTTCCTTAAAACTCCACCATTCCATCTCTTCTATTTCTTCCTCCTCCTTTTTGTTTTGGATTAATGACCACCACTGATATGAATCTCCCAATATAAGATATAATGTCAAGACAACCTTCTCTCTTTCATTACTTCTCAAAGCGAGAAATATCTTATCAAGGGAACATATCCACTGCTCTGATACAAATGGGTTTGTAGTCCCATTGAATTATGGAGGATGTTGTTGCATAAAGCAATCTAGTAGGGCTCCTCCACGTGGTGGATCCGGATTCTCTATACGGGTAAGGTTATTATTCATAACCTGAGTAAGTTTTTCCAGTATAGTTATGAGTTGCTCAGCACCAGTCACAGCACCAGAGCCAAAATCATTGTTTTGGGTTGGAGGAAAATTCCTACAGGGGACACGTGCATTCATGAAATTTCCTTTCCATCCACTAGGATCCATATCTATATAATTTCATACACTATATTAGGTTATGAATCAAAATGTATAATCTTTACTTTAAAATAATCAGAAGAATTGAGATCCCACGTATGGCTAATCCCATATTCAAAAAATGGATTCTTTGAGGAATATTTACATTAAACTCCTTTATAAAGGCTTGTAAAGAAAATGTGAATTATCCTAATCATATACCCAAATATTTTAATAACCAAGAGTGCTACAAGGCCTATTTTCATGCACCAGTTCCTGTTCGAGTCTATCTCAATGTGGTGTTTTCAGATTTTACCCCGAGATACATCTGTGCTAGAGCCACCTCTACCTGCTCATATCCAAATAGGAATGTATTTCTTGAATGATTAACATAATATATTCCTTACCAAAATACGAGGAAATTAATGTATGTATATCCTCAAAGACTAACTTAGGGAATCTTCTCTAATTCTACGTTTTCTAAATCTAATTTCCATGTATTCTACTAAACTTCCTCTGATACCAACTATAAGGACCCGACCCCAGTTTCCCAGAGCCGGTTCCTTTCATGATTACATTGGCATACATACAAGAAATATGAATCCTAAAGGACCAATTAGTTTAGTATTATTAGAAACAAGATACATACATAAGTTCAACTTTAGAAAAGGAAAGTAAAAAAACAACACTAATTTATTCCACTAGAGTCATCACATCCCCAAGATTATGCTTTCAAGTCATTCATAAAATACTTATTCATGTCTTGAGAAAATGAAACATAAGAAAAGGGTGATCTCAAACACTCAGTAAGAGTAAGAAATACATCGAAAGATAATATAAACATTATACATGGTGAATAACTGAAAACACAAGCCTTTAATAATAAACATGAACACATTATGGTAGGAATATAAGCTAAGTAAATAATTCCATAATAAAACATAATAATGGGTATTACACTAGTCGAATAACCACATAAAATATCAATAGTTAAACTCATAATGATGGAATGCATAATTCCAAGCATTCTTAAACATTTTTTCAAGGTCTCGGCCAAGACGTCAAATGATTAAGGCCTCGGCCAAAATCTATATCACATTGGGAAAAGCCTAGGCCAATTCCATGTCTATTTGTCTCATGAGACCTACTGATGCATCGAGGGGCTCTATCAGGCCCAACCTATCACATAATAAGTCCAATTTATTCCTCATATGAGCGGGGATAAACATAAACAACAAATACATTCATATTGAATCTATCATATGAAATGTAACTATCTTTCCCCAATAATTAATCATAAAACACTAACCATTTGGATTAATATGGTGAATGGTTTTAGGGTAGATCATATGCAAAAGAGTTATTCATATACCATTAGATCAAATATTGTAGATTACCTCATAAATTATTAAACCCAATAATACCATGGAATCAACAAGAGTGTTTAATTAGATGAAAACACTCTTATAAAATCATTAAGAAATTCTTGAGATAAATACTCTTTTATTTTTAAAAGTAGAGTTCTTTTGGAAAAATAATTGTATAAAACCAGAAGTGAGGTAAGATAGTATTTTCATTATAAAATGAGTGATTTTATAAAGATAACGGTTCCCAAAAACAGATCATATAGTGCCCTTGAAAAGGTAAATAATTTGAGGAATTCCCTTGGATCGGGCTTGTATTTTGGAAACAACTTTGAAAGTTCCTTTTAAAATGTGTAACTATCCATAAAATAAGGAAAGGTTATAGTTTGTAAACAGATATATGAAACTCAAAAAGAATATATGATGAGTACATAACAGTAAATAATAATTTCATTGAGGTAATTAGACAATGAAAGTATCCCGAATGAAAATGTATGTTCGAGTGTTAAAACCCTTACCTTCACTCCAAACGTGTTCCTCTCTTGTACTTAAGCTCCTGGAATATGAAATTATACTTGTAATTAACTTATTTCAGAACCTATTTTACATGTATTTAGTTTACCATAATTCTAGTTAGTTCATTTATGTCTTTATTGACAAGTTATTGTATTGAATTTTGTCATTCTGGAATGTTCGTTTCTCTTATTTTCATATTCGGTTCACTTGTTTTTATGTAATGCAGTGGAAATGATTTAAATCTACCGAATTGAGATTATATATTATTGATGAACATAAATAAGTGTTATTTTGAATTTATATAACTTGGTTACCTAGATTGAGGATGAATTATCAAATAGAAAATTAATGATAATTGTTTCAGTTAATTTGTGGGTTTTGATTACAACGAATTCATTTTTCTTTATAACCTAACACCATTTGAACAAAGGGATTACAGAATATTCAATATGTTATAATATATATAATAATATTGTTAAACCATAACAATAATTTTTTCATGACCATAATTTATAATGATAAAATAAATTGAATGTCCATTGTCATTGAATGTGTAAAATTGACACATCTCGGATGGTGTTCTTGCTACTAGTATAAAATAAAGTAAAAAGGGGGAGATGATGATAACTTATTACACTATCATGAAAGAATTCCAGTAAATATATGGTACAGGATTCATCACAAAATTTGGATAAATATATGTAATAGAAAAAGAAAACAAATGAACTTGAATGGAAAGACAAAGAATTTAAAAGAGGAATTTACCTCTTGAACCAAAAATCCTTGAGAACCTCATTAAGGGAGATTTTTTGGTCTTTTAATGAGACCAAAACATTCTGGACGTGGGAGGGAAGGTTGGGAGGGTATTCTTCTAGAATTTGGAGAGGGAACAAGGCTTGAGAGGATTGATTGGAAGAGGGGTGAGAGGTGGTTTTTATAGTGGAGGAGAGATGGGATTTCTTAATATAAAACTCATTAATTTATTATTTCATCACAAGAAAAGTATTTGTAAGTATTCCATGACCAAGAATAGTAATTTTATCATGTGAATTCAGATTAAGGTTGGTGACATCAGCAATGATCCTAGGAATAGTCTAGTTAGCTTATAATGTATGTATATGGTAAATTCACGTATTTTACTATTCATCAAAAAAATAAAGTATTTCAGAAAAATCCCAAAAATTCACCCTAACCATTTATCGACGTGTAGAATCCGATAATGAAGTCCATTTTTTCAAAAATAAATTTCTAAATATTATTAATTTAATATTTAATTAAAATCATAATTTATTTTCAAAAACAAGTTTTAAAACACTCATTAAGTTATTAAAAAATATAGGTATATCGTACTTTCAACATTAATATTATTTATATATTTTCATAGGTATTGTTACTATTCATTAGGTTACATCACTATTCATAAGGTTATGTTACTATTCATAAGGGTAGGTTACTATTCACCAAAAATTAAGTTTTTCTTATTGGACTCTAAATAACTTACTGATTGCGACTATGTATGTCGGATTTTTAAAATTCACATCACAGAAGTGAAAAACTTATGTTTTAAGGGTCCCATAGCACTTAGTAGTTAATGTGATTATGACATATTTATAAGAAAGTAATTTCCTTTAAAAATTATTGGGTCGTTACACAAACAAACTATTATGTTTGGTATCTCCATGGAGAGACGAGTCAATGTTCTACTAGTCAATAACAAAATGAAAGAAGTGGAAGGGCGAGTTTGATATTCGATCGGTTTCCATTTGTCCATCATCCCAAGATAGAGAGTGTGATAGTGAAAAAAGACAATGATATCAATACACATGAGGAAAATACTGAAGATGATGATGAGAGAGTGAAACATTTATTGGATGATGCCAGAACTCTAGTATATCTGGAATATACTAAAATGGCCAAGATAGAGTTTTTAATGTAGTTATATCATGGGAAAGCCATGTATGGAATTTCTAATACCTCTATTGATTACGTTCATACATTTTTGAAGGAATAGCTTCCTGATGGTGCAGATATTTCCTCAAATCATTACATGGCATAGAAGTTAATTAAGATGGTTGGATTTGATACTAACAAAGTTCATGCTTATCCGAAAGATTGCAGTTTATTTTGGGGGGAAACAACTGACCATAATGACTGTAAAGAATGTGGTACATCTAGATAGAAGAAAAATTCATATGGAACACCATCTTGTGTGGCTTAGAAAGTCATGTGGAACTTTACATTGATTCCTAGACTTCAAAATCTATTCATGTCTATAGAAATATCAGCCAATATGTGATGGAATGATGCTGAGAGAATTAAAGGTAACGATGAGTTGGTTCATCCTGAAGATGGATTAGAATGGCATACATTTGATACATAACATCTTAATTTTGCAGCTGAAATGTGTAATGTCAGGTTGGGTCTATCCTGTGATGGTTTTAATCTGTTTGGTCATATGCTTACTTCTCACAGGACGTGGCCAGTTTGTATTCATGTTTATAATCTTCCTCCCTGGATGTGTATATAAAAACCATTCAATTTCTCAAGTATACTTATATATGGTCCTTATAATCCAAATTGATATATATGTCAACTTGTAGCCAATAATAAGAGATTTGAAACAACTTTGGTATTTGGGTGTACGAACATTCGATGCTTCTTCAATGAATACGTTTCAGATGTGTGGAGCCATTCTATGGACCATAAATGGTTTCCCTTCTTATCCAATGATGTTTGGGTGGAGAATGAAGGGAAAACTATCATTTCCTGTTTGTATGAAGAATACATGATCGAGAAGTCTTAAATATTGTGGTAGTTTCAGTTTCATGGGGCATCGAAGATTCTTTCCAATGGATCATCAATACAGGATGAATCTTCAGAGGTTTGATAATACCATTGAGTCTAAACAACCACCTTAAGATATTTCTGGAAGCGATGTGCTTAATGAATTAAAAGATTTCAGTTTTTCATTAGGTATATGTCAGTTGAAATCTATAAAGTGGAATAATTTTGACACTAAAACCACTTACAATTTGAAAAAGAGAAGTATTTTTTTGAATTTCTATATTGGTCTACCAATTTTTTACGTCATTTTTTATACATAATGCATATTGAAAAAAATAAATGTGAAATGTTTCTTGCAATTCTTCTAAATATCAAGGGGATGGCCAAAGATTACTTCTGATCTCGTCGAGACTTGCTGGATTGAGGTATTCGACCAGAACTGCATCCTGTGTGTATTCGTGAGAACAAATGGAATGTTCCTTGTGCTTCTTATGTGATTATACCATTAGAGAAAGATTAATTTTTGGTAGTACTGTATAATATCATGGTTCCTGATGGCTAGTCCCACAACATATATAAATGGGTCAACCGAAGATATGTGAAACTAAAATCACTAAAAACTCTTGATTATTACATCCTTCTTCATGAATTTATTCCAATAGAAATTCAACATTTTTTATCCAATAACAAATGGTTGATAGTGATTTTCTTGTTCCATTTTTTGTAGACCTTTGTACTAAAAGGTTATCCAAGTAATTCTTGATAAAAATTTAGCAGGAGGAACCATTAATTTTATGTGATATGAAAATATTTTTCCTCCATCCATTTTCACCTGCATGTTGCCTTTAACGGTTCGTCTTCAAACTGAAACATTTATTGGGGGACCAGTTTCTTTTTAATGTATGTACCCTATAGAATGAAATATGTGCACAATTAAATCAAATGTTCGAAACAAGAATTATCTTGAAGGTTAAATTGTGAAGGGTTATCTAGCACAAGAATGTATGTATTTTTGTTCAAGGTATTAGTCTGATGTCACCACAAGACATAATTGGACAATGAGAAATAAAGATGACTAGTATGGGGAAATTGATCCCTCATTTACATCTATTCCCCAATCATGAGGAATTTTTGGGTCTTATACATTGGCTACATTGAGCCTTGAAGAGTGGGAGATGTCACATCTCACAGTCTTGTTTAACTATGGTTTGTTTGATGACTATATCAAGTATATAATTTTGATATTTATATGTTATCTCATCTTATGAAATTTCACATACACATTACAATTTTATTATCATTTTATGTAGGGAACATAAAAAAAATCATAAGTAGAGTTCATCGATCTTTGTCATTGAGAAGGGGAGAGGCTTTACATAGCCTAGAGTTTTGAAATCAAAGGTATTACAATTAAATTAATTAGTTGAAAAATAGATATCCATTTAATTGTATTATTCTTATATATTATTGGTTCTGAATTTACTTATTGACACTATTTCCAATGAATTGAGAGCTTTCAATTCTGGTCCAAATTATTTGGTTCGTGAATGTAAATTTTAATAATCAATGGGTATAAATTTGTTACAATGGATCGAGCGGTGAAAATGATAACCCAACATGATAGTGTTATGTTAACCAGTACAAATGATTGTTATGCTTGTGTATCAGATAGTCGACATCGATATGAAGATGTTTATTATTATGGGCTTGTTGATAAAATATTGTTATTGGATTACTAATCTCAAGGTAGAGTCACTATGATGAAATGTAAATGGTGTGATTCAATGAGATGACACGTTACATTTATTGATGAATGTGGATTCAGTGTTATTGATAAGAGTTGATGTCTACATACCGATGAACCATACATTTTGGAATCAATGGATAAACAAGTTTTTTATGCGAATGATCATTTGAGACCCGATTATGGTGTCATTAATGACGTGATCCCCATCCATATTTTTCATGAGACTGGTGCCGAAATTTCAACCATTGACGTCCCCGTTGGTGTTGGCCAAAATGTTGCATTTGATGAATAAAATTGTCCCATTGTAAGAGTTGATGTTAGACCAGATGTAGTGGTTGATAATATATTGAAGCAACCATATAATTTATCTATTCATTAAGTTTATATTAAAATGAGTTTATTAGGTTAGTATTACTATAATTACTTTAATTATGTTTCAGTTTGGAATGAAATGTATGTTTTTTATGTATTTTATACTATTGATTCCTTGAATCAGATTTATTTCAACGTATAGAACTTGGTTTAAATATTGTTTTAAAAAAAATTATAACTTCATAATGTAATTTTAAAAACTATTGTACGCATTTCCTTGTAATCATTTGTATAATTTGAAATTAAAAGAGGTTGAATTGGTTCCTCTCATGAATTACTGATAAATGTAATTTGTATGCATGATTTATAAAAATTATTTCTAAAGACATTAAATTTTATTTCTATGCATATTATGCCAAATACTATAGAAGGTTGAAGGAAGAGACTATTTGATCCTGATCGATCGAGGCATGAGTGTGCGTTGAATTCACTTCTATCTGTGACTATTATAATTATAATTTTTTTTTGCATTACATATAATTTCATGTTAATATTATTTATCAATTTTTTTAGGGACATTCAGTTCGACCGGAAATGACTCGTAATCTGGATAACATGGGTATGAGTGGAGATTCTCCTAGACCTAGACATAGCACCCATCATACCCATTTCGAAACTGACCTACCATCGGACACCCCTTCCACCACACCTTTCTGTCCTCCTCTTGAGTATTCAAGGAAATTTTTATCCATTCATCCAGCACTATCTCAGCTACCCTCTTATTCACATGCCATATCTTTTCCACCTTCAGGGATGATACCACTAATGCCTATATCATCTCATTTTTTCCTCTTCTCCCCATACGATGATGACACCGCTAGTATAGATGTTCTTAACTTTACCATATCCATATCCGATGATGTATCCCGCATCCTACTACCCATATGCATCCATGTCTACACCACCTCCAAATACCACCATCCAGCTAGAATCTGATGAGTCTGTTCCATTAGCTTCCACTCTAGTGCATAAAGGTCACCAAAATCATGCACTGAAATATTCACTTCTTGTAGAGGCTGCTAAGTCAGGACAACACACAGACCCATCGTAATATATTGATAAATCTGCAGATAGTTTTTTGATCATAATTGTTTTAGATTATATCACTTTATTATTTTCATGTTGTACCATGACTTACTTATTCTCCACCTCATTTTATTCTTATTCAGTGGGATCTTATGATAGGTGATGTGGGTTCACTCGGATAAAGGATGTTTGGAATTTCCAAAAACAGCTAATAGTGGATTAAAATCCCCAAAATCAGATAGTAGTTCCAACTACAACACATTGTAGAAGTTTAAGGGCCATTTTATCCAAGTATCATGATATCATTCTGATGGAACAAGTGTCATAGAGACATTACAGTAAAGAGATTAAGGACAAATCAGGGGAGAAAATATGGGTAAGAAAATTATATATAAGTCATATCTATATTATTAGTGTATTTAAACGAAATAACATATTCATTGCTGATTCAATTTAACCTTCATGGAGGAAAAGATGCTAAGACTGCAAGGTTGATGGATGTTGGGGAGTTCTGGGGCTGATACAAGCATGAGTTGTATATTGGTTGGAAGATCAGGGTTGGTACTTACTTAGAGGGGGTGCCAATATTCCCCAACTTTCCAAAAAGTCAATATGAAATAATGATTTCACATTGGAAGATTGCTAAGTTTTAGGTAATATCAATCCTTAATGGTTGATATATAAAATTTAATTCTTATTATTATTTTGTAATTTTTAGGAATTTCTAGAGAAAAAAATAAAGAATAAGGATTCAATGACATATTTTCTCACATTGGGGCACACTACAATGCTAGATCATGAAAAGCGCCAAGTACTTTAACCTAGTATTGTGATATGATACAGGATGTTCTAAAGAAAATATTATTGAGTCGACATAAGATAGATTTGTTCATTTATCATATATGGTACTCATCTAGATTTGTGTATTTCTCATTTTCCGGAAGCTAAATAGGGCATAGAAGGTCCTGTACATCGGGCCAAATTATTTTTCTCCATTAAAAATAAAGAGGATAGAATTGAGGAAAATTAAGAGACATAAGTTAAAAATTTAAGTTTTTTATTTATATTTTTAAATTTAAACAAAATTAATAATTTAAAATGATTATAACTTCAAAAATCTACCTTGAAGGCCCTCTATGGAAAGGATGTTTACAAATTCAGGACACATGAACATTTAAGTCAGGTATTAGCTGAGGAGAACCCGAGGTGAGTATGATGTCAACCAAGGAGAAACATTTTCCCCTCTAAGAATTGGTCTCCATCATGCTACTCTCATGACAGCCAGACCACTGAGCAGGAAATCGCTCATGGTGAAGTAGATGGGGCAAAGAAAATAGTTTTAGAGGAGCATGAAAGAAGTAAGCTGATGACCGAACATTTCATTAAAGTTTTGGCAGTTTTGAGTCAGTCGCTTCCATCAAAGGCTGTTTGCTACTTTTGAATCATATATGGCATAAATAATCTCTTTAAATGATGTTTCGGGTGATGCCAATGAGGGTTGTAGTGGAAATGAAGGTAGTGGCGATAGAGCTATTGGTGGTGAAGATGTTTCTGATGCTGCTGTAGGTGATGAGGCTTTTAATGATGTTTCTGATGATGAAGATGATGTTGATGATGATGGTAATGGACACAAGGATGAGGATGTTGGTGATGGGGGGATATTAATCCCCTCCATTTTTGACTTAGTAGGGAGACATATATATGTACTTTAAGAACATGAATTGAATTTTTTTATGGATGTGAATGATTAATTTGTTTTCTTCTGATAAGTTATGCATAAATTATCCCATGCATTTACACTAAGATAACATTATAATACTTAGTCATACATATGGGTATGTGATGCCCTTACTACCATAGAATATGTACCTTTATATGATATCCCATATAGTTACATTGGATTCCATTTATTATCTCTTCATTTTTCTTAAATTATTGAATTGAAAATTCTAAATCAATGTTGGTAAACAAGGAATATATTCCTCAGTTGTTATTTCTAAAATTTTCATTTTTTGAAGTATGAAGTTTTTATATTGATTGAACTGGTTGGGTTTTTTGAGATCACAAGTCCCTAAATGATATGGCGCATGCTAGATTTTTTTGGGGTTAGCAGGTAGCTTTGTATGAAGGGTTTAGGGGGGAGGGGGTTGGGGGTTGGGGGTTGGGGGCAGGGGGCCGGGCTGGGTGCAGGGGGGTGGGGATGGGTACAAGGCGGTGGGGTTGGGTGTTGGGGGAGGGGGAGGGGGAGGGTTGCAGGGGGTGGGGGTGGGTGTAGGGGGGCTCAGTGCTGGGGGTGGGTGCAGGGGGTGGGGATAGGTGCAGGGAGAGGGGGGAGGGGGCTGGGTGTAGGGGGTTAGGGCTGGGGGGTAGGGGGAGGGGTGCTGGGGGGCAGTGGGGGGGGGGTCAGACGGTTCTTGCCCTATTGATAATGGTGATCACAATATTTCTAGTGAAAATCAGGTAATCCATAGGTGTATTTTTCTAGCATTTTTTTGTGCAGATGGATTTTTTTTCCTTATTTGGGAATTTCTGAGCTGCATGATCATTCATCAATTGTTTGTCTGTATGCCCCTCTTTTCCCCCCACTACCTTCATTTTCATTCTATTTGAATATTGATACAAAATTTTAGGCCATGAATGTATTTTTTCATTGAATGGGGTAGAATTATCATTAATGGAACCTTATGTAATGTAATTCCATGTAATGAAATTGAATTGAATGTTCAATTGTATGGTAGTTTCATGATAGAAAGGATTGGCCTTACCCGATCATTATATAAATTTTATCATAATATAAAATATAGAACATGTAATATGATTCCATTATTATCTTTCCTAGATGATTTTATTTTCTCCACCATTCCAATATAAGGCTTCTTTTTATTCCATCTTGGTTCTAGCATACATATGATCCCAGGGAAAAACATGGAAGGTGTTATGCACCGAATGTCTTTACATTATATTCCAAGGCTTTAGGAGGGGAAAAAATAGAAAAGTATTGCATATGAGACACATTATAAATGATTATTCATGGATTCAACATAAATAATGTTTTGTTTTACAAGCCTTTGATCAATAATAATAAAGTTTGGTTGACACACTAAATTTTTCCATGTACACTTGCATTGATTTTACTCCCCATTGGGGTTTTCATGGTTTATGAAGTTACAGAAGATATTGTTTAAACTAATTCCAGATCTATTGTAATTTTACGCTTATTGTAAATCATGGAACATGTTATATGATTCCATTGATACATCAATAATCATGTGCTTATTTTCTTTTTCATTTTAGGAAAAAATGAAATGATTTTTCAGGTTGTATGAAATATTGTGACAGTTAATTTGATATTGTCAATGCTCTAATGCATGATGTTCATAATGGAAAATTGATCATTAGAGGGTAAAGGCATGAAAGGTAATTCTTTGTATACCCCCACGGTTTCTTTTTTTCATTTTGGTGTTTTTTTGGCTACGTAACTCAGTGTTCATGGAAATTTTATAAGATCATGTATGACTGAAGCTTTGAATGTGTTTGTTTTCATGACATTTTTTGCATCTGGGATGCAGGTATGGGATTTGATGGATCTTTTCTTACCTTAAAGTATGTTTCACTAATTTTAATCTCTTGTGACCCATTTGACTTTGAAAATTACCTTTTTGTTTTTATATTCATGGTTTATGTTTAATTTAACTTTGTATTTTCACACCTACGTTTTATATAATTTCATTCCACCCCTTCCCCTACAAGAAACAATTTTATCATATATGTTAACATGTTGTATATGTGTTTCCCTTCAATTTTATTGTTTATAATATTGTTTTATTTTATAATTCATCCATTATTCATTATGATTTAAAGCTATGGATTAAATAATGGCGGGGACTCAAAATAGATTTTCTTATATTCACATTTTTCGTTTTTATTTATATTTAACTATCTATTCAGGTTTTCCTCTTCAAGTTTCTATCAACACTGTGCCCAAAATTTCACTGCATGAATAAGTTTTCCCCAATGGGAAGTGTACTCTCTAAAAAATTCAATTTTTCTATTGCCATGGTTTCTAAGAGTGATTCTTCCAGTTCATCTAATGTGATTAAGTCATAGATTTGAGGTTTCTTATTAATTATCACATATTATATATATAGTTCTAGTGTATTTTAGTTTGATATATTTTATATAATCTTTTCAATTCAGGTCACTAATTATGGATTTGATGTTTTTTATAAGAAATTTTACCTAAGAAATCACATGTAACTATGATAAAAAGTAAACCATCAAGTCATCTTGAAACAAAAGAGGAGCCCAATGATGAAGCAAATGCAGATAGCTTTGATCACGATGCTTATAAGCCAATGAGTACATATGATTTTATCTTTATCTATACTAATATTTCATTTAAAGAAATCATTCTCATAATTATTGTGCTTGTATGATATGGATGTTTAAGGTGCATTTTTTATGAGTTTATTCAAAGACTTCTCATGGTTGTTTTATATCTATGATTTTATTTAGTAAAATATGTGTGTATATGGTTAAAAATACAATGAATATTGCATTAAATCTAATAATATCAGAATAAAAGAAACACCTTTCAATTTTTAGTCAAATGAATGTGTATTTATAATGAATCCTACAACCAGATTAAACAATCGAAATGAATTATGTATACAGTTTAAACACCATTCAATTTGTATTTGAATCATTTTAATTCTATTCTGTACATGGTCAGGGCCACAAGAAAACAAGGGTGTGCTGAAATCAACATATATGACTATGTCATGCAATATTTTCTTAAAAAAGGGCAAAGATGACCATGGATTTAATTTCAACAGAATAATGGATGAAAGTGGATTTACCCCCGATATTATTAATTGTAATAAGATTATAAAATGACTCAAAAAACTGAATCAAATTTATGTGGTGTCTGAGTTTCTTCTACTACTTCTAATCGTGGGTCCGAAAAGATAATTTTCCTTCCTTGACTCTTGTGATTATTTCTAACAGCGATGAAGGAAGGATGGATGAGGCTGTTGTGTATTGGCTTTGAATGCATTTCTCAAGGTTACTATTTTAAAGCCTACTATTTCAACAAATCAATGACACACTGGTTCTAAAAATTTCACTTTTTCTTCTGATAAGAATGTGAATCCCAACATCAGCTCTGATTCATCAAGCTCTTCTGAAAGTGAGTCCAAAGGAGTGAGAATTTATCAAATATGAATAGGAGTGGTATATGGGCCTCATTTCTTGGGATGAAGCTAAAAAAACATTACCAATATTAATTTTCTCATTTCATTATCTTTTAATGATTATTTTACTATTTTCTATTTCAAGAGCCTCCGGCTAAACATTCTCTGACTATGAATGGGTAGTCTACTCTCTAAATAAGTTAATTTTCTGCCACCAAGGATTCTAAGAGAAGTGATTCCCCCGGTTCATCTAAAGTAATTTTGATTAATATGTGAGGGTTCTTATAAATGATAATGCATTATATAAATAGTTCCAGTGGTTTTTAGTTTGATATATTTTATATAATCATGAAAATTCTGGTCACTACATGCGCATTTGATGTTTTTGTGTAGAAAAAATTACCTAAGGAATCACATGGAACGATGATAAAAAGTAAACCATCAAGTCTTCATGAAATAAAAGAGGAGTCCAGTGGTAAAACATATATATAAATATTTGATGATGATGCTTATAATCCAGTGAGTATAGATGATTTTATCATTAAATTTATTTTTCATCTTCAAGACTCACTAGATGAAGGGGGTACCAATGCACTAACTTCAAATGAAGATTGTGTTGTGGGATAGAAGGTTATCACTATTCTCTATTAGATTCATGTTTTATATATATTAAATGATTTTTTCACATACTTTTCAATTGTAATACTAATTTTTTTCAGAGGTTCCAAAATTAACTGCATGCTTTGGGATTATTTTGAAGGAAAAATGAGTACATTTTTGAAAAATTCATCCTATTTTTGGTATTAAAACTTGGGAGAGCTAAAATATTAGGCAGTTATTACTCCTTTATTTTTTGATATTTGAATTTATATAACATAAAACATCTAATAATTTTCCCAATATTATTATGCAGGTTCTATTATTTTTAGTAGTAGCTTTAAACGCAAGGAAATTGATGATCAATCCCAATATTCCAATATTAGACACCATCAAAAACAGGTTTGAATAAAAATATACATTATAATCACTAGAATAATACTTGTGGTGGTTATGTATCATTTATTACATTAGCACAACTTATACTATAACATTTATATTATGAGTGCTTACCCTAGCAGCCCATACTAACAACAATGATTGCACTAAAATAGTTTACATATTTACACATTCGACTTCATTAGTAGCAACATTACACTAACATTTATTATAGGAGTAGTATTCACACTAGAAATGTTTATACTAACATAATTATATTAGTGGTGTTTAAACTATAAGTTCTTAGACTTACAATGCTTACACATGAACTGTTCACAGCAACATTACCTATACAAACACCTTTTCATAATGCATATGTTTGGGAAATACAAGGGTGAAAAATATGGGAAACATGTGAAGAATCCTGTTAAATCTATGTCTGCAAAGACATGAGCATCCCAATCACTTGTGATGGGGAATAGTATAGGGGGTGTGTTGGGGGTGCTAGGGAATAGGGTAGGGGCATGTGTTGTGGGTAGGGGGTAATGGGTGAGGGGGGATCATGCTGGGGAAGAGGGCAGGGGTGTGTGCTGCGGGGTGGGGGCTGGGGGCAGCGGAGTGGGGGTACAGGGGAGGGGGCTATCTAGGAGTGTGTAGGGGGCAGGGAGGGGGAAATCCATGAGTGTGTAGGGAGGGGACAATGTGCATGGAGAGGGAGGTTGTCTGGGAGGGGGTGTGCAAGGGGGTTCTGTCCAGAGGGAAGAGTGGGGGTGTGCAAAGGGGGAGGGGATGTGATGGGGGGTCTATCCAGGGGAAGGGGGTATGCTGGATGGGGGGGTTATAAGTATTCCAGGGGGGATGCTGCTGGGGTACAGAGTAGGGGGTGTTAGGGAAGAGGACAGTGGTGTGTGCAGGGGTGGGGGGGGGAGGGGGCATGGGTGTGGGGGTGCAGGGGAAGGGGGGATGTCCAGGAGTGTGCAGGGGGTAGGGAGGGGGGATTTCTATTAGTGTGTAGGGAGGGGTCATGGTGCAGGGGGAGGGGGATTTGCAGAAGGGGGGTGTTAGGGGGTGCATTGGGGTTCTGTCTAGAGGAGAGAGTGGGGGTGTGAAAAGTGGGAGGGGATGTGTAGGGGGTTATCCAAGGAGAAGGGGGGTGTACTGGGTGGGTGGGTGGGGGGTTACAAGTATTCTTGGTGGGGGGGGGGATGGTGTTGGGGAAGAGGGAAAGAAAGTGTGTGGAAGAGGGAAATGGTGTGTGCATGGGGGTGGGAGGGGGATGGGGGAGGGGGTAGGGGTGTGGGGGTTTAGGGGGAGGGTGTCATCCAGGAGTGTCTAGGGGGCAGGGAGGGGGGCAGTCCAGGTGTGTGTAGGTAGGGGGCAGGGTGCAAGGAGAGGGGGTGTCTAGGAGGGGGTTGTCAAAGGGGGGGTGTAAGGGGATTTTGTCTAGAGGGGACAGTGGGGGTGTGAAAAGGGGGAGGGGATGTGCTGCGGGGTTCTTTCCAGGGGAAGGGACAGGCTGTAAGAGAATAGTGGGGGGTGTGCAGGGGGGGTCTATCTTGGGGGGAAGGGACGGGTTGCAGGGGTTGTCTAGGGGTGAGCGGGGGTGTGTAAAGGGGGGATGGGTGTGATGGGGGCCTGTCTAGGGGGAAGGGAGGGGTTGAATGGGGAGAGTGGGGGAGTGAAAGGAGGGAGGGGGGTGTTCTGGGGGAGGGTCTGTCTAATGGGGAAGGGAGGGGATGTAGAGGGAGAGTGGGGGTGTGCAATGGGGGAGAGGGTGTGCTGGGGGGTGTCTATCCAGGGGGATGGGAGGGGCTGTAGGGGGTCTTTCCAGTGCAGCTGCTATTTCTTGGAAAATAATCTATTCCCACAGTTTGAAAACCATGGGTAAATATGCTGCTGAAAAACTATATATAACCACAATTCTTAAACTGTGTGTAAATATGCTGCTAAAAAACTCTCTATACCTACAATTTTAGAACCGTGGGTAAATATCTGATGCAATACTCTCTATACCTGTGATTCTTAAACCATGGGTAAATGTGCTATTGCAGAATCCTCCATACCCATGGTTTACAATACTGTGGGTATCTAATTTATGATGTAAAATTGTATACACATGGTTCTATAAACCATGGTTATAGATGTATACCCACGGTTTACCAGAATCGTGGGTAAGTTAAAATTTCATTGGGCTATACCCATGGTTTCTGTAAAACCCAGGGTTTTGGGAAATCCCGATTCCTCGAGAGCCCATGGTTCATAAAACCATGGGTATATCCTATAACCATAGTTAAATGGGTTATACCCCTGATTTGAAGCCATGGGTATATGGAACTTTTCCAATAGTGGTCTAATCACTGCCCTGTAACTGGTGAACAACTAGAGAACATCTTAGTGGCATGACTCGGCAAGGTCAAAAGCACACCATAGATCAAGATTAACAGGGAATGAAACATGCATGTGTAAGAAGGGAACAAGAGAAAGATAGAATTCATGCTTTTCAAAACATGGATGCAAAACGTTTTCCCTTAAGCCTTCACATGGATGTGCACTTCTTCCATCCCATGTCGTGTAACACCCCATTCACACGGCGTGTTGTCCCAACACACAACATGTACTTGAGTCCTCTTCACCTACCCAAGTTCTCCTACATGGATAAGCCACACAGTTCTCCTTGAACTAGACTACACAGTGTGTTAGTGCTAGACATGGTGTGTACTAGACGAACTTTAATG
Source organism: Viscum album (assembly GCA_963277665.1). Lineage (NCBI taxonomy): Eukaryota > Viridiplantae > Streptophyta > Magnoliopsida > Santalales > Viscaceae > Viscum > Viscum album. Next base: position 697,291,110 of record OY728157.1, read on the forward strand.
ACCTCTGTTGTTCATCACATGGTCGGTTACACGGGTCACTCTACATGGTGTGTTTCAGATGGACAGAACGTGTACTATGTTCATTACACAGTCAGGTACATTAGTTACACTACATGGTGTGTTCCTGATTGAAATTACATGTATAGATTAAGTTTTTATCCATCCGTGTCATTAGTCACATGGGTGGACACATGGTCTTAAAAACACGGTGTGTACATCAAGAACATGACATGTTCCACCAATGATTTTTCAACCATGTGTCTCTGTCCACATAGCCAGTGACACAGTTAGAGACTACACAGTGTGGACATACAGTACAGGATGTGTACTTAAGAAAAAAAGTTCCTTCCCGAATAGAATAACACAAGGTGGGTATTTATCATTACACGCCGTGTATTCTGGGTTCTTCCATAAAATAAGCCTTAAAAACAACTCCAAAACACAGAAAAACACTGAAACAAACATCAAAGTTCCAAATTAAGATCTATGAGGGCCCATTCTCCCTACGAATCAAAGATTGGAATCTTATAAATGTTATATATAGGAATAAAAGAGTAGTGATCCCCAAAAGTTTAGTCCATGAGGCCCCGTAACACCTCAAGAACCAATGTTCAGCGTGCATTCAAACCAAACCTTACACAAACCAATACCTTATAAAAAAGGTATTCTATCAATGTATCTATAATAACAGCATGCATATCGAGAACAACATCTATCACAATAACATGCAATCACTAATTCACCCTTAATGGCATGGCATGAATGCATGACATGTGATATCTAGCAAGTTCTTATACGATGCATGATATGGAATACCCTCATCTCATCAGGTTGCAACAGAAATAGAACCTCAATAACATCAATGATAAAAACACAATACATGGGAATCACTCACGGTGAAATCAATAAAATGTTATTTCTCGAAATCAGAAAAAAAAAATAACAAGGTAAAGTGGTTTTTCCCTATACACGAGTTAGCTACTCCCGAGCACAAATTATTACCATGTAACTATTCCTTTCTATCCCTGGCTATAAGATCCAAATAGTAAGTCAAGAAGAAAGGAATTCCTCTGACACCACTTTGTAACGTACCCGTTTCGGAAGCCTCCCAGAGATGCCCCGTGCCCGTTCGGTCACATGGGCTCAAGTGCATTTCATCGAATGACAGAGGCTACCGACTAGTCTCGGTGGACTTAGGTGTTATAGTGGGGAAACTATTACCTCATTGGTATAGTAACACATAAGATTTATAATAGAAAGCAATACCATAAGCAGTAAGATTATGCAATAAGTAAACCACGAAAGATTGAATAAATAAAAAACTGGAGCACACATATATAAATGATGCATGATACATATGTCTAGGAAAGCATCCAAACAAATCTCAATGATAGAATACTATGATAAAATCACATAAAAAAGAAAATCATGTAAAAAATCCCACAAAATCGCAAGCCTAAGCTTGGTCCCATGCTCTCTAGCTCCACAACAATCAAATATTTGAAGTAGAAGGGTTCTTTCCCTTATCTAGACCTGCAACAATATAATATTTTTAGTCCCAAAAGCATGACATAAACAGGGGGTGAGATGAATCCTAGTAGGAAACCACCCAAAGATCTGTTCCTAACTATCAATGAATATATATAGCGGGCAATAAAGAAAATGAAGTCGCAGAGAAGGAAGTACACATAGTAACAATCCTACAAATTCAATTGCATTCATTTTCATATATCATGTATGTAGCTAATAAAAAAAAGGTAACCCTCTACGAAGTACTCAGAGGTTAACCCCTATGGTTCAACCAAACAAACACAAGCAACACTCTAGGGTGTACACACAGTCTAACCCCTCTGGTTAATCTTTATCATAGACTATCTAAGTAAGCACTCACCATCAATTCCCACATTAATATTGAATCGGTAAATAATAGGCACATTGAGGAATCACTCAAAGTACAATTCCACATGTGGACCATATTGAGGAAATTTCCCACACTCTGATGGAGCACTTATGTCCATCCCCCCTAAGGTCTTGTAATGTATAAGTAAAAAAATACACTCTGGAAAAGCCCTCAATGTCCATTCTCCATATGGTATACTACACCATGTTCTCATGGCCCTGTGTAAGTCAATCGTGCACAACCATACATGGAAGCCAATGTAAACCTCAAGAACATCATAGTAAAAAAAATGACAACATATCATATAATGTCATATAATAATCACTACATCCTAAAAATACTAGGCATGGGAAACAAAGTAGCATCTTAATAGGCAAAGTACGACCAAACGGACAAAAATAAAAAAAATATGGGCAAAAATTTCATAGCATGGAAAAATTAACCATATTAATAATCTGACAACCTCTATCCAAAAAAAACAAGGCATAGAAGAAAAAACAGGGCTAAAACCCATAAACACTCAATACCATATTCTTGGGTATTAAGCACTTTCGCACATAAAATTCAAAGAATATCTACGAAAAGGAACAAACCACCAACCTCGACGTTTTACGGATGATATACATGAACCTCAAGGATTGAATCACCCTAGAATGATGTAGATCTACAAAAATATTCAAAACATTCAATTGAGGATATCTCAGGAGAGAGGAGAATTCATGAGATGAAGTTCCGTAGCAAGGGAGAACCCACAGATGTGATTCCAACGCAATTGGAATATTTAGATTCAGAGAATGGACGATGAGTCCGTGGCTCAGAGAAGATCTGCAGCCATACAAACACTCTTGGTTGAGACAGATGAAGAATGATAACATTTTCTCCATTAGACATGACCACAGTCCATTTAATGTAAATGAGAAAGTACACAACATGTTCTTTAAAAGTACACAGAGTGTACTTGACTTTTATGGCCTCCTCTTTAGGTAGTCTCTAGGTTACTACACACAGCCATGTGCTCAGTCGTTACACAGCCAACACATGGTCACTAATAACAACCGGGTACACGACGTGTACTTAAAAGTATACAGCGTGTACTCCTGAAATTTCCATAAAATCCACATTTTCTAAAAAACAACTGAAAAAAAAACATTCCTAAAAAGATGATCTGGGTTCTTACACTTTTATTCTTCATTATATGAATAGTTACGATGATAAAAATTTATCACCATGATAATGTGTAAAATGGAATAGTTACTGTTAATTTTTTTTTGATAAGGTCTAAAATTATGAACTTAAATTGTATTGGAAAATATTTTCCCAATCCTTATTTTAATAAATTATATAATATGTAAAATTCTTACACATTCAATGGATTGTGACCTTCAAATAATTTTAATAAAATAATAATTACAAAATGTCACTCTATTTTAATAACTATAATATTTGTCATAGTGATAAAATGAAATTATTAATTGTTATTAAATCTATATTTTTAGTAAGAATACATTATTTTTATTGTAGTAATTTTTTTTAATTTTAGTTATGGTATACTTACCTATATTGTTTACGCATCTTCGATGTAGCACTTATGAAACCAGCGAAAAACCCAATTTAATGATTGGAAAACATTAAATGTAATATATTTTTAGTTGATTAGGGAATTTAATGAACTTCGACAAATATTATAATAAATTGGTTGTTTTTAAGTTATTTATATTGGAACTCCATTTTTATCTTGATGAATTTAATGTCATAATATTGGAATAGTACTAAAAAAGATTAAAATTATATTTATATTTAATAATTATTTTAAAATGATTATAATATTATAAAACCCTAAATTTAAACAAATTATTGGTAATTTCTTTACTATATCATCAATAATTCATTTATTATCCACCCATATTTTTTAAAATTCTATTCATCACATTTTATGTTTATGAAATTGTAAAAGATTCATTTATTATTTCCAATAACATATAATTCACTTCAACCCTTTCAAAAGACAAATTAGTATTAGTTTTCTCTAAAAAAGCATTAAAAATACCTCAATAGACTTCCATTATAACACTCACAATCCCATTGACTAATCATAAACCTCTCCTTTAAAGTCCTTAATTGCAATCAAAATAAAGATAACAATAGAGGATGTGTAAGTCCTAATAGATTTTTATAAGGTCAGTTATTATTATACCTACTTCAAAATATATATTAAATGTTCTTATATTGTAATAGAATTATCTAAAATATACTATTTTATTATTATTTTAATGATAAATTTTTTTCTATCAATGTTTCCATCCAATTGAAGATGAACACTTCCCTCATGTGTACTTGAAGACTACAACCTATACAAAGTGATGTGATTTGTTTTTAATTACCATCACAAATGGATTGTTAAAAATACTAATAAAATGAATAAATATGATACGTATGACAAAATTATGATCTTGTAAATATAACATATTGATTTCTATCTTACCCTTTATTTCCTTTGAAATATGATATGGTTTCATGCATGTATCTGTGGACTACAACCTTCAGGAAGCGATGTGATTAGTTTTTGATTTTGACCTTACATTAATGCTCATAATATTGGAACAAATGAATATATACAAAATTTATAAATTAGTTATGATTTATTAATTGTAAAATTTTATCTTGTTTATTTCTCTTCTATCATTTCTAAAAATGATAACATTTTTCATGCGTTCATATGAAGTATGATTTCCATGAAAGAATGTGATTCATTACCCAGGACCACCTTGTCTGGATGGTTATAAAATATTATTTAATTTTTGTAAAATGTAATTATAAAATATATAATATTCTTGAGATGATGGAACTATGATCCCTCTGACCACAGTCTATACACCAATTTTATTTTTAGGTTATAAAATGAATGAGTAGAAAATGTCTGACGGAGTCTTAAAATTTTTTATTACTATATAAACGTTGTAATAAATTGAAAAAAAGGATTATGATAAGGGAATAAATTCGAAAATGTTTTTAGTAATGTTGAAATATATTTTATTTATTATTTTGGAATGTAAAGGATATATGTGTTGATTCTAAAGATGAGTTAATATATTTTTTTATCCCAATTTCATTTTATAGAGTCTAATTTTATATTGGATTAATGTTTTTCTGTGGTGTAAAAAATTCTAGGATTTTCTATTTTATCATTCATTTAATAAAATTATATTGGATTAAAAATACATTTTAATTTTTTTTTTCTTTTAACGGCCATTTTATTTAATATTTTGAAAAGTGGTAAGGTATTTTCCATTAAAACATTATTCTAAACATTTTTTCACCTCATTCACTCCTGTATCCAGGTCCATAATAATTTTTTAATATTGTTTTTAAATGTACTAAAATGCTTTATTTAAATAATTATCAAATATACTTCACATTTTTCAATGGTTTGAAAAATGAATTATAAAATAATCTATATCAGACACATTGAAATTTTTTACTAAATATTAAAATATTGTTTTTATCATTTACTAGATGATTTACATTTCCCACCATAATAATAATTATTAATTATCAAAAATACATTAAAATGTTACAATCTTTTTCAACTAATATCTTAATCATATTATTTTTTTTGGAATTTTGTGTTTTTATATGCTTTTAAAAGAAAAGGATATTTCTTATTCCTATTATGAGGTAACTGAATGTTATTTATCTTATGAGATATAATGACAAATCTTATGTGTTTTGAAATGGAATTTCATGAATTTTTTTATCATGATATTGCTGTTGAAAATTATATTGAAAAATGGGTGTGCGTAAAATATATACGATAATAGTTGGGCCTGATATATCTCTCTAATGAATTTCATAAAGTAAGAGAGAAAATGATAATTGTGTTATTCATAGGTATATTATGTAATTATCCAGGAAAGTTATTATTTTGTAAGGGATCAAGTAAGGGTGAATATAAGAATAATCTCCCAAGATACATAAATTATTCTTTAAGTATTTCATTTGGTTTTAATTTAAATATTTTGATTTCATAAGGTAAATAATGATTATGATCATCTAAAGGAGATTTTTTTTCAAGGAGTTATTTTCATGAGTTCTCATGTTTTCTCAAGTAACTATCATGATTAAGAATTTATCTTTATTCATGAATAATTTATGAAAAATATTTTCATTTAATTTTCATTCATGAGTAATTAATTTTTTTCTTCAACTAGATTTTTATCAGGGAAAAAATCAGAGTTACCTTTTGGTTCTTCATGAATTTTTAGATACTACTAATGATATTTATTTAACTTTAAGGAATTTTTGTATCTTCATTTTTTTAATCCAATGTTTTAAAAAAATTTAGAAAGCACTTAGGAATATATAGGGATTATGTAAATTTCAATGGTGATACATACTGAATGGATAAGAAAATCATGAATAAAACAAGTTTGTAAACCTAAGAACGTATTTAAGTGGGAAAAAATATACACTATATTGAAATATAAACTGTGTCAAATAATTATTTTTCCTTATTCTCTAAAATACTAACCCTCAAGGATTATATAAATATAAAAAAATTAAACTTTTTTATTAGTCACATAATTATGAGATATTTAATGAACAATGTAACGCCCCGACCCCAGCTACCCAGAGTCGGTGCATTACTTCGTAAAATTAGCATGATCACAAAAGATCATGTCTCGAAAGACCGATTAGTTTAGTAGCCTTGTAAACACTAGATACATTCATAAACGTTACATTACATCATAAAGTGAAAAACTACAATAACAAAGTCTCCATAGTCAACACTCATATCCTCTTCTCACAATCCATGCAGGTCATTCACAAAATACTTCTTCACATCCTGGAAAATATTAAAACATTGAAAGGGGTGAGCTCAGATGCTCAGTAAGGATAACAATATTGCGGAAGCTTTCATAAATAAACATAAAAATTTAAGGCAATGTATAACTAAAACAAAAGCCTTTTAAACTTGAACATCAACATAATATGGAAAAATTAAAATGAGATAATGCCATTCACTTCTTCACATGGATATTCTACTGGTCGAATAATCACATGAAATATCAATAACCACTTTCATAATGAGGGAATGTATAATGCCGGACATTCTGAAACATTTTGTCAAGGCCTCGACCAAGACGTCTAAAATGATTAAGGCCTCGGCCAAAACCATAAATCAAATTGGGAAAGGGCATCAGCCAATTCCCTGTCTAGTTGTCTCATGAGACCTACCGATGCATCGAGGAGCTATAGCGGGCTCCACCCGTCACTTATTAAGTCCAATACATTCCTCATATGAATAGGTTTAAACATATCATAAACCATAACATAATCGTATCACACAAAACAAGCATAAAGGAAACATAACATTTCCACATTTCAATCACAAGATATCAATACAACACATTGATATAATAAAAATGCTTTCAAAACCATTTTCAATACCAAAATAAAAGAAAATTAAAACTTTGTATTTATTTTTCATTAAAAAAATGATGGCTTGTAGAGGAAGCCGAGACTCAAATAATGGTCACGGCGGCGGAGAAGTCATTGTCACCGCATAAGTACGGAAAGAAAAACATTCCCTTTTGTCGTTTAGCAAAACGCTTTGTATAAAAAAGATTCGTTTTGAATAAACGTAAAAGTCAAAGGGGTTTATACACCGTATAAAAGAAAGTTGTGTATAAAACTAAATATGCCTCAATGAAAGGGGATTGAGACGAAGTCCTTAAAAAGATCATTTTTAAAATAAAATAGATCTATTATGTGTATTCACTATAGGTACGCATAAAGAAAGTAAAAATACAAAATAGGACATAATAATATCATGACATAATTTGAAAGTAGAAGATTAACCCAAAGAATGGAAGTTGGGTTAAGAAGTTCCCTTACCTTGCGTCTTGTCCTGACTCGACCGTTCTTTAACCTCCTTAATAATAAACTAGAGTTAATTTATATTTACATAAGAACCTTTTTCATGTTCATTATTCCTTTTATATCCCTTATTACCATGTTATGAACATTATTTAATTATTTAAGTTAATAACGGTCGTTTTGTCGATCTTTGGTACTTGAGTCAAAAATAAACTTCTTATAATTACAAGTTGTTCATGTGGTGAAATATCCATTATATACAGAATTATATTCATGATGTAGATATCATATATATCATATATATACAGTATATAAATTCATTCATAATGTCACGTAACATTTAGAGGTAAGAAATGAAATGCACCGTTCATGGAGACGGTAAGCCGTATGTACGCATGAACGCTACTTTCATTTCTATTTCGTATTTAATGGAATGAAATCATAATGATATAAATTTATAATATAATTACAGTATAATATAGTGTATAATACCATTTAATCCATCCTTTATACATCCCACATATGGCATTAACGATTCAAATCACGTTGAGGGGGCGGTAGTCCACACTTCCTAAAATGAAATTATCACATTTTACCCATAATGGAAATCATAAAGTATGCCATAAATGAGAAATACAGAAGCATAAGTAAAACATAAACATATTTTATATCATATATAAATATAGTTAAATCTTAATGGCCACCTTTGAAGGTGTTATATGAGTGTTGAACAATCATCGTTTCGTGAGGTAGAAATTCGCCATCCACAGAAACCGTATGTTCTTTAACCATTAGATGTAGGTGTGTGTAAGTGTAGCTAGAATAATTCTTATAAAAACATCCTAGTATATTTAGGATACTGGTTTTGTTACAAAAGAAATTAATAAAAAGAGTTTAGGGGGTTGGAGAAGAAAAATAAAACAAAACAACATTAGAGAAGACATTACCTCAAAATCGGGTAACTCTTTTTGATTTGAGCCAAAGGCTTCCTTGGGAAGAGTTATTCCCAAAGTGAGGCTTCTATGAGTAAGAGGGGGAAGTTGGGAGAGTATTTGGGCAGAGGTTGGCCGAGCGAAATGGATTGAAAGTGTAAATGTGGGGGGAGAGGTGGGGGCCTTTTATAAGTGGAGAGGAGGGGCACTCTTGGAAAGTAAAGAAAAGTCACTTTATTATAAAATGAGTTTCGGATTTTAGAGGTCCCACACATATATAATTCTAGGCTAAGGTGATAAGGGTTCTAAATATTCTCATCCAATAGTCTTTGGACAAGTGTAAGCCTTGTATTTTGCATTATCTTCTCATTTAATTTAAATCGTTAAATAACGAGGTCATCGCTGCATCATAATGATGTCATAAATAATTTAATTTATTTAATGTCTAAAAATTATAAAAAAAATACTATGATGTAGGAAATCTTTTTAGATTTCTAATGAATATTTATAGTCAAAATTTGGACTTGTTTAACCCCACTTAAAAACTGTTTTAATAAAATAACTCATGTTTGTGTCAATTTAATTTTAACATTAAATAAATATATATGAATGTCATTTTCCAACCAAAGTGGCTCCATGGGGTCCCCAAGTTGACCCATGGGTTGTCTTGGTCGGCCATGACTCATCCAATAGGAGTAGGATAAGTGTCAAGCTCATCTCATATTATTAAAACATTATTTTTACCTTAAACTAAACTAATTACCTCTAATCGCGATTAAGAACTTAAAAGTTACTATTCACCAAAAATTATTTTAATCTCATTGAACCAAATTTTACTTCTTAATGATAACCATGTATGTCAGATTTTTGAGAATCAAATCACAGAAGTGGTAATATTTCATTTTAACGAAAAAATCAGTTTTTAACAACCACTTAGTGGTTTCACTATTCATCAAAAATTGATGTTTTTCAGAATAAGGCCAAAATTTCACCCTAAGCTATAATTGATATTCCGAATTCAAAAATGATTTCTATTTTAAAAAATATCAAACATATAAGTTGCATTAATTAATTTTATAAATAATTCCCGCTGTTACAACAAATAGCGTGTTTTTAAGAAACAATTTATATCAAAAGATTGGCAATTGTTTATGTCCAATTTCAATGTTAAATTAATACTAATGACCACCATTGGATAAAATGGTAAAAATATATTCTAATTATACTTTAAAACCACTAAATAGTATAATTTATCACTATAAATTATTTTGATTAAAAAAGTTGTTTTTAAGTATTTTTCACTATTCATAAAAAATAGAAGTTCTCAGAAAAATACCAAAAATTCAACATAAGATAATTTCGATATTCCGAATCCAAAAATGAAGTCCATTTTGATAAATAAAATTTATAAAATTTCAAAAAGTAAGTATTACTATTCACAACGGCTAGTTTAATTCGTTGTGGTGTGTGTTAGAGCTCGAGGTTGCGTACAACACACGCTATTGCATTATTCGAAGTGAAACGTACCGTGAAAGCTTGGGGTGTTACATTCTCCCCTCCTTCAATAAATTGCATCCTTGAAATTTGAAATTTTTCTTTGAAAATAAATGGTTGAAAAGAGAAAATACCTTTGAGGAAAACCCACATCAGAAATAAGGTTAATAAATATATAACATTAAAACAAAGTAAGATAAGTACAAAGGTCACCCGATATATCCCATTGTAGGATTCTATGAAAATATGGATATGGAGGAGAAACAAACCATCAAGGTTTGATGGAGAGTTATAGAAAACAGAATTAGGAGAAAGTTTAACTACAAGAAAATCACAAACTTGTGACTGGTTAAACGGTCATTGAATCCCCAGTTCGAAAAGTTAACCGACAACATTTTTGTATTAATTTACCTTTTATAATGTTGAGGAATTTATTTAGGAGATTTACTAAGAACGTAAGGGAATATACATACTTGTTATGTATACTTTCATTCGTTAATAAATTTTTACCACAAACCCATCTTTTACTCCAAATGGTAACGGAACTCAAAAATATTCTTTTTATCCTAATTGTATAAGGTTACAAATATTAACACATGCCATTTAGATTAGTAAAACTATTTTGTAATAACCAGGGACTTCCTGTAGGCTAGTGGTATGAAATAAAGGCTTGTCGCACTATGGTTGTGGGTTCGATTCCTGCAGCTTTGTCCAACGCGACGGGTTATTCCCCACCCTGCAGGTTGTCCTTTTCCTAAAACTATAGTATTATAATATTCCAAAAATAATCTTTAGAAATGCTTTAACCTTAAACAATACTATCCAAAGATCAACTTAATCCACTCCATCCTTTATAGTTATCCAAAATACTTCTATCCAGACTTTCTCTAAAAGGTCTCTTAATTCCAAAATCAATTGTAACATCAGATTCTCCAAACAAAGAAAAGTTTCTCTTATTGTCACATACTAAAAATATGATTACCTTAATCATATTAAAACCTTACTGAAATCAAAAAGTACTGCAGTACAATCCATATACATATATCACATTATTCTTATAACCAGAATATAATCCTTGAGTCCAAAAGCACCAATACATTAATTATTCCGCTTCAACTGTAGTCACAACATAAGATTGGCCTTGATCCCTTGGCCTTTTCTGAGGTAAGTTTCCTTGACGCTTAGGACATTCATTTGCATAATGCCCCATTTCCCTACAATTGTAGCATTCAACTTTGACAGCCTCTTTCTTCCCCTTGCAATCACGAGCTTGGTGACCATTTTCTCCACATTTATAACAAACTGCCATTTCTTTTAGGCACGTACCAGGGTGATTCTTCCCACAATTATCACATAATGGAAAATCCTTCTTTCCCTTTTCCCTTTATCTGTCTCTTGTTCCACCGTTCTCTTCTTCTCTTGCTTTACTTTGTTGTCATAAGACATAGATAATTCCTTTTTTGTCTTGATAGCACACGAGACAATATCTTCGTATGATGAGAAGGATTGTGATACTAAAGCTCGACGGAGAAATGGTTTTAACCCATCAAAGAAATGATCAATCTTACTCCTTGTGTTACGTATATAATCGGAAGCATGCCTCACTAACCTTGTAAAGTTAGCATCATACTTTGCGACATTCTCATCCTCCTTCTTCCTCAGACTCAGAAATTGCCTTTCCATATCTGCTCGATGGTCCCGAGGAAAGTATTTTTCTATGAAAAGCTCTTTGAACTCCCTCCATTCCATATGCGATATGTCATCATCTTCCTTTGTGTTTTGAATCAGTGACCACCACTGATCGGCATCTCCAGTGAGGCGGTAAACTGCCATGACAACCTTCTCCCTTTCACTACTCCCCAAGGCATGGAATATTTTCTCTAAGGAATTTATCCATTGCTCAGCTACTATAGGATTTGTACTCCCATTGAAGATTGGTGGTTGTTGCCTCATGAAACGGTCTAGCATTGATCCTCCACGTTGCGGATCAGGGTGCTCCATACGAGTAAGGTTATTATTCATAACCTGAGTGAGTTGTCCCAGTATGGTAATAAGTTGATCAGCACCAGTTGTATCTCCAGATCCACAATAATTATCTTGAGCAGGAGGGAAATCCCTACACAGATTTCGTGCATTGATACAGTTTCCATTCCTTCCACTAGGCGCCATTTCTAAACAATGGCATAAACTAGATTAGTTTATGAATCAAAATACATAATTCCATACTTGTAAAACACTTTACATAAATTGAACTATTTATGGATATAATCCATAATCATAAAAAGAAATGTTTTCTTTGAAGAAGTATATACTTATAACCCTTCATAGTGGTTTGTAAATAAAATGAGAATTATCCTAAGCATATCCCCCGGGAGTGTCGTAACCAAGAGTGCAGCAAGGCCCATTGTCGTGCACCAGTTCTCGTTCGAGTCTAGCTCAAAGTGGTGTTTTCGGGTTTTACCCCTAGGTACATCTGTGCCAGAGCCGCCTCTACCTGCTCGTATCCAGACAGGGATGTACTGCTCGGAAAAATCACAAAATCTCTATAATACCAAAATTCTAGGAAGTTTTTATATACTAATCCTCAAAGTATATCTTCGGGCTATGTGCTCTAATCAGAGTTTATCTAAATCTAGCTTCATGGTTAGTACTAAACTGCCTCTGATACCAACTGTAACGCCCCGACCCCAGCTACCCAGAGTCGGTGCATTACTTCGTAACATTGGCATTATCACAAAAGATCAAGTCTCGAAAGACCGATTAGTTTAGTAGCCTTGGAAACAGTAGATACATTCATAAACGATACATTACATCATAAAGTGAAAAACTACAATAACAAAGTCTCCATAGTCCACACTCATATCCTCTTCTCACAATCCCTGCAGGTCATTCATAAAATACTTCTTCACATCCTGTAAAATATTAAAACATTGAAAGGGGTGAGCTCAGATGCTCAGTAGGGATAACAATATTGCGGAAGCTTTCATAAATAAACATAAAAATTTAAGGCAATGTATAACTAAAACAAAAGACTTTTAAACTTGTACATCAACATAATATGGAAAAAGTAAAATGAGATAATGCCATTCACTTCTTCATATGGATATTCTACTGGTCGAATAATCACATGAAATATCAATAACCACTTTCATAATGAGGGAATGTATAATGCCGAACATTCTGAAACATTTTGTCAAGGCCTCGGCCAAGACGTCTAAAATGATTAAGGCCTCGGCCAAAACCATAAATCAAATTGGGAAAGGGCCTCGGCCAATTCCACGTCTAGTTGTCTCATGAGACCTACCGATGCATCGAGGAGCTATAGCGGGCTCCACCCGTCACTTATTAAGTCCAATACATTTCTCATATGAATAGGTTTAAACATATCATAAACCATAACATAATCGTATCACACAAAACAAGCATAAAGGAAACATAACATTTCCACATTTCAATCACAAGATATCAATACAACACATTGATATAATAAAAATGCTTTCAAAACCATTTTCATTTCCAAAATAAAATAAAATTAAAACTTTGTATTTATTTTTCATTAAAAAAATGATGGCTTGTAGAGGAAGCCGAGACTCAAATAATGGTCACGGCGGCGGAGAAGTCATTGTCGCCGCATAAGTACGGAAAGAAAAAAAATTCCCTTTTGTCGTTTAGAAAAACGCTTTGTATAAAAAAGATTCTTTTTGAATAAATGTAAAAGTCAATGGGGTTTATACACCGTATAAAAGAAAGTTGTGTATAAAACCAAATATGCCTCAATGAAAGGGGATTGAGACGAATTCCTTAAAAAGATCATTTTTAAAATAAAATAGATCTATTATGTATATTAACTATAGGTACACATAAAGAAAGTAAAAATACAAAATAGGACATAATAATATCATGACATAATTTGAAAGTAGAAGATTAACCCAAAGAATGGAAGTTGGGTTAAGAAGTTCCCTTACCTTGCGTCCTATCCTGACTCAACCGTTCTTTAACCTCCTGAATAATAAACTAGAGTTAATTTATATTTACTTAAGAACCTTTTTCATGTTCATTATTCCTTTTATATCCCTTATTACCATGTTATGAACATTATTTAATTATTTAAGTTAATAACGATCGTTTTGTCGATCTTTGGTACTTGAGTAAAAAATATACTTCTTATAATTACAAGTTGTTCATGTAGTGAAATATCCATTATATCCAGAATTATATTCATGATGTAGATATCATATATATCATATATATATACAGTATATACATTCATTCATAATGTCACGTAACATTTAGAGGTATGAAATGAAATGCATCGTTCATGGAGACGGTAAGCCGTACGTACGCATGAACGCTACTTTCATTTCTATTTCGTATTTAATGGAATGAAATCATAATGATATAAATTTATAATATAATTACATGATAATATAGTGTATAATACCATTTAATCAATCCTTTATACATCCCACATATGGCATTAACGATTCAAATCACTTTGAGGGGGCGGTAGTCCGCACTTCCTAAAATGAAATTATCGCATTTTACCCATAATGGAAATCATAAAGTATGCCATAAATGAGAAATACAGAAGAATAAGTAAAACATAAACATATTTTATATCATATATAAATATAGTGACATATTAATGGCCACCTTTTAAGGTGTTATATGAGTGTTGAACAATCATCGTTTCGTGAGGCAGAAATTCGCCATCCACAGAAACCGTATGTTCTTTAACCATTAGATGTAGGTGTGTGTAAGTGTAGCTCGAATACTTCCTAAAACAACATCCTAGTAAATTGAGGATACTGTTTTTGTTACAAAATAAATTAATAAAAATATTTTAGGGGGTTGGAGAAGAAAAATAAAACAAAACAACATTAGAGAAGACATTACCTCAAAATCGGGTAACTCTTTTTGATTTGAGCCAAAGGCTTCCTTGGGAAGAGTTCTTCCCAAAGTGACGCTTCTAGGAGTAAGAGGGGGAAGTTGGGAGAGTATTTGGGCAGTGTTTGGCCGAGCCAAATGGCTTGAATGTGTAAATGAGGTGGGAGAGGTGGGGGCCTTTTATAAGTGTAGAGGAGGGGCACTCTTGGAAAGTAAAGAAAAGTCACTTTATTATAAAATTATTTTCGGATTTTAGAGGTCCCACACTTATATAATTCTAGTATAAGGTGATAAGGGTTCGAAATCTTCTCATCCAATAGGCTTTGGACAAGTGTAAGCCTTGTATTTTGCATTATCTTCTCATTTTATTTAAATCGTTAAATAATGAGGTCATCGCTGCATCATAATGATGTCATAAATAATTTAATTTATTTAATGTCTAAAAATTATAAAAAAATACTATGATGTAGGAAATCGTTTTATCTTTCTAATGAATACTTATAGTCAAAATTTGGACTTGTGTAACCCCACATAAAAACTGTTTTAATAAAACAACTCATGTTTGTGTCAATTTAATTTTAACATTAAATAAATATATATTAATGTCATTTTCCAACCAAAGTGGCTCCATGGGGTCCCCAAGTTGACCCATGAGTTGTCTTGGTCGGCCATGACTCATACAATAGGAGGAGGACAAGTGTCAAGCTCATCTCATATTATTAAAACATTATTTTTACCTTAAACTACACTAATTACCTCTAATCGCGATTAATAACTTAAAAGTTACCATTCACCAAAAATTATTTTAATCTCATTGAACCACATTTTACTTCTTAATGATAACCATATATGTCTGATTTTTGAAAATCAAATCACATAAGTGGTAATATTTCATTTTAACGAAAAAATCAGTTTTTAACAACCACTTAGTTGTTTCACTATTCATCAATAATTGATGTTTTTCAGAATAAGGCCAAAATTTCACTCTAAGATATAATTGATATTCCGAATTCAAAAATGATGTATATTTTACAAAATTCCAAACATATAAGTTTCATTAATTAACTTTATAATTAATTCCCACTGTTACAACAAATAGCATGTTCTTAAGAAACAATTTATATCAAAAGATTGGCAATTGTTTATGTCCAATTTCAATGTTAAATTAATTCTAATGACAACCATTGGATAAAAAGGTAAAAATATATTCTAATTATACTTTAAAACCACTAAATAGTATAATTTATCACTATAAATTATTTTTATTAAAAAAGTTATTTTTAAGTATTTTTCACTATTCATAAAAAATAGAAGTTCTCAGAAAAATACCAAAAATTAAACATAGGATAATTTCGATATTCCAAATCCAAAAATGAAGTCCATTTTGATAAATAAAATTTATAAAGTTTCAAAAAGTAGGTATTACTATTCACAACGGCTAGTTTAATTCGTTGTGGTGTGTGTTAGAGCTCGAGGTTGCGTTCAACACACGCTATTGCATTATTCGAAGTGAAACGTACCGTGGAAGCTTGGGGTGTTACAAACAAGTCCTCATAGTAGTTATCAAATAAAGTGTTTATCTAACATTATAGGTTATGATGTTATTATAAAATAAGATAAAAGTCGTAAATATTCTTAAAGGTTACTATGGTAGGGATAAGTTTTTCAATTTCTGATTCAATTTAAATATTTTAATAGAAGATGAAATGGTTAATGATATTTTTTTTTTTAACCTCTTTATAAGAAGATTTATATTTATATACACATAGTAACTGTATCTTGTTTTTGTAAATATATATAACTAGTGTAAAACATGTCTGCATTGGATGTAAATAATCGTGTTTTGGTTGTCTGAATGAAAATTCAGATCGGGTAGTAGCTGGAATGTAGCCTATTATAGTAATTATTTATCAAATTTATTGAGTTATTATTAAAAAACATAACCTAAATAAGTTTTTTAATCGAAAAAATGTGATAAAAATGTATTTACATTGATGTTTAGGTGATAAAGATCCCAAGGTTAAAAATATAAACCTTTATACATTTCATGAATATGTGGAGAATAATCTAGAGAGACATATCAAAAGAATAGGAAGATGATTCAAATATGGAGAGTATATGGATTACGAAAGTCACTTTTAATGAAGGAATGCTCTTGAATTAGATCATCAATATTGTTTGAATAAATGTTAGTAATGTTTTACACTGAAGATGAAGAACCTAAAAATAACACACAAATGGTATATATAATTTTAACAAATGTTCATATGGTAAAATTATGAAACATGATTAAAATAATATTTATTACTTTCTTGAGATTATTAAATATTTTTATTATAGAAATTATGTCTTATAGAAGAAAATGGAAATTATTGGTTAGAGGATTATGAGTAAAGTTGAATGATTAAAGATTCTAATTATAGGGTTTTAAGAATTATTATTAATTGGTATTTTATTTAATGATTGATCAGATTTAATGATGAACAAAAGCATGATTAATTGATACCATTTTTATGGTTAACATGATGAAAGTACATTGGAATCCTTTCATTGAGTTTTAATAAATGATTTTGGAATATGTTACCCCTATGTTTTATAAGAATTTTAGTATAAAGACTCGACCTTAATACATAATATAATTCGGAGTATTAGATAATAATATACATTATTACAAATTGAGGATCATTTAGGGTTAGAGTTTTAGGTAAGTAGGATATAAAATAAATATAACATCCCATAATCATACATGTGGATACTACAAAAATAGTATATACTTTTCTAAAATATATATCTTTTCAAAAAAAACACAATTTCATAGAAAAATCATCATGAAATTTAAATTATGGTTCTTCGTTCTCTTATACATCATTAAAATCATTGAAAATAATTTAAAAACATGGGATGAGAACAAAAATCTCAGTATGGGAAATATAGAGTGAAATCATTAGTCAAGTGATAACATAAAAACCAGTAAAACCCATTTCATAAAAACTCATTAGCATGTATAGAAACATCATGTACTGGACTTGGGATATATTTACCATATCACCCATACAATAACTGTTGCACGAGAAATAACTATTAGATAAACATCCATCTCTAGAGTATTTAATGCATTGGAGATCTATAATGGGGTTCACCCATCATATCTTAAGCTATAATGGGATCAATCCAACATATCTTGAGCGATACTGGGCTCAACCCAACATATCATGATCTTTAATAGGATCACCCCAACATATCATGAGATAAAATTTGATCAACCCAACAAAACTATGTACAAGGAACATATAATATTAATAAAGCTTCATTAAACCCTGATAAATCACTCATTCCATATATATAAGCAAAAAATCTTTTTGAATTTTATTTAAGATACATTAAAAAGGATTTTAAAAGGAATACCCATTACAAATATAATTAGAGTGATAATTAATATAATAGAAATTATATGTGTATAAACTGTAAATATATATAATGAAACATAATATATAAAAAATTTAATCATAAAAAACATCAAATATAACATAATGTAAAAAGTAGATAGTTAACCCCATGAATGGAAATTAGGTTAAGAATTCCCTTACCTAAGTTTCATATTCCTTCATATGTATTTAAAAATCATGTATAATGGTTAAAACAGTGTTATTAAATCTTTAATGAACCATAAAAAGTTTTATAACACCTTATATGATAATTTTATAACATCATTCCACTCATTAATTTATAATATTTTGTTCTTTCCATTGGTTCTAGTATGTTCTTTTCATGATTTCTAGGGTCTGTTTGTAAAGGATTTCCCTATCGAATTGAAGAGAAACTCCATAACTGAAATGAGATGTTAGTAACATGTTTCTATAATATTAAAGTATTTAGTTAATCATATTGGTTTTATGTTTTGAGGATGAATAATTAGAGAAATGATTAGTGATAATCATTATTTTTTTGGTGAATTTTAATAATTATGAACCACTTTTTTATTTTATTTATTAGTATGAATAAATAATGGTTATAAAACATAATATATCATATAATATGTATAATGAAATATTAATTGACCATATTAAATGTTTTATGGACATATTTTTAGGAAATAAAGGAAAATGAAGACATGCCATCCACGATGTCGGTAAATCGAAACATCACATGTGGTGTTTTTATTTTTAGAATAAGAGGGAGATGAGAAGTAGTATGTTGATGAATTTTTCCATAAACATGAAAAAATAAAATATATATAACATATTAGAGCATTCATGCCTCTTGGATAAGGGGAGAAAAATATAAAGTAAAGAAAGATAATAATTGAAAAGAAAACACACCAGAAATTGAAAGATGATTTTTACCTCTTTATCTCTTCTCCTTGAGATCATACTTAAGGCCTTTTTTGTTGGCCTTTTCATGAGACCAAAAGGTCTTGGACGTATTAATGATCCTTGGGAAGATTATTTTTGATAATTTAGACAAATTCACTAGTCTTGAGACGTGTGAGGGGGAGAGTGGGTGATGGTGGTATTTATAGTGTAGGAGAGAAGGTGTTTCAAATATTTTATTAATTATTTTATTAATTTTCACCAAGAAAAGAAATATTGATGATTCCATTAATAAATATTGTAATAAGTGAATGTGATTCTCTGATAATTTCTATTTACATTATCCATGACTCAAGCATGATATGGAAATTCAGTTATTTTGCACATTTCTTAAATTATTGAATTTCACTAATCCCCAAAAAATTAAGTATTTTAGAAAAATCCCAAAAATTCACCCCAACCATATTTCAACATGTATAATTAAAAATTGAAACACATTTTATCAAAATAAATTTCTAAATATGTGAAAAATAATTTTTATTTAAAATCATATTTTATTCAAATAATAATAATTTTTAAAGAAGATCTTTTTTATAAAAACATGAAAAATTATGCTAGGTCTCATAAATTTATCTTATAACCATAAAAAAATAAAATAATAGTTTATGATTACTTTTTATGAAAATAAATTTTCAATTAAATTATTTAACTAATTATAATTTTTAATTAGATATTTTTGACATACAAAAATACCAATGCATATATAATGATCATATTATAACTTATAAGATGCCTTTTTAAAATACATTCATAGGTGAGGTTACTATACTTAGCTGATTTACTACTCATAAGGGTCAAATTACTATTCATAAGGGTGTGCGACTATTCACAAGGGTATGTTACTATTCATCAAAAATTTATTTTTTCCCATCATACTCGAAATAACTTTCTGATAACAACCGTGTATCTTCATTTTTTGAAATTCAAAACACACGCAGGGGAAACATTATGTTTAGCATATAGTTTATAACTATATACTTAAAAATAAATTGTCCCTATATAATGACTTAGTGTTTCATGAATTAAATTAAATTTATTTTCAAAACATTTGGGTGTTACATTAACCACAAATTTTGGTAATTATATCCTAATAATTTTTATTTACTTATTAAACAAGTGAATGTACCTTTCCCTCATAGCATTTTAAAATTCCCATGTTGCTTCTACAATAATGTGGTTTCTCCAGAAAACATTTACCTGGTGTATTAACTTATTCTACAAAACATTCTCTCTACTATAAATAATATGAATAGTCTCTCTTTATTACAAGGTTCCCTTTCAGATCAACTACTTCTATGCTTAAAACATGAGATGAATCTAGCATATACTTTCTCTATATCAAAACATGAAATAAAATTGTACTAGATATGAACAGAGAGGAAAATATACTTAGTACAAGACCGGTCCAACAATTTGTGGGATTTTATAAGGTTCAATGAACCATGGAATTATCTTTACTTTTTTACCAAAATTCATAACACTTTTCCATGTAGAGATTTTAAGGAAGACATAATCAACTTCCTCAAATGAAATATCTTTCCTCTGGTTAACTACATAACTTTTATGCCCACTCTGAGCTTTCCTTATGTGTTACTGAATTATTTGAATTATTTTTTCCAAATCCTCTACTAATTCCTCTCTGATCAACATACATTCCCTATGTTCATCCCAAAATGAGGGAGTTCGACACTCTTTTCCATACAATTCCTCAAAAGTTTCCATCTGTATACTCAAATGGAATCTATTATTTTAATAAAACTGAACTAAATAGATATGTTGATCCAAACATCCCTGGTAGTCCATTAAAAATGCTTGAAGCATATCCTAAATTGTCCAAATTTTTCTATTTGTTTATCCATCAGATTGAGGATGAAAATAAGTTGTGATGTTTAATTCTATTCCCAACGACTTCTGAAGGCCTTTCAAAAAATTAGAAGTGAACCTAAGATAATGTTCAAATACAATGGAAAGAGGTATTCCATGTAACTGAAAAATATCTTTGAGGTACAATCAAGAAAGCTAATCTGAATACATAGCATCTCGAATATGAAGGATATGTGTAGAGTTAGTAAGATGAACAATAATAAACCAGATTGGATTGTTACCTCGAGATGTCTTTGGTAGTCCCACTACAATTTTGATTGATATATTTTCCCATTTTCACTCTGGAACTAGTTCTTTTTGAAGCATCCCCTTTGATAACTACAGATCTTCTTTGACATTTTGTCATGTCATGCATTTTATAGTAAAATCAGCAATATATCATTTCATTCTATCCCACTAGTAATACTCTTGATGACCATTGAACATCTTTTTGTTTCCAGGATGAACAGAAAATGGAGAACTGTGAGCTTCACATAACAATTCATTATTCAGGTAAGAATCATAACGAACACAGAATATATTCCAAAAGATCAAAACACAATCCATATCAAGGTTCTGTTCTGGAAACATACCCATTTTAACCAATTATACCTTTTTCAGTAACTCGTGGTCTTACATGTACACTTTATTATTCTTTATGATAGTGATGACTGCCCTAAAACCTGAAACAAAATAGAGATATTTATTGCACCAACTACTTCCAAGACAAATTTTATCAAACCATTCTCCAAAAGGTCATGTTCTAAACATATCATGGTCAATGAAACATTACCTTTCAAAATCAATGCATTTTCCACTCTGTTTTTCCTTTATATTAATGAATCGTGCAATTATAATACTTTTTATTTCCAGCCATCGTCTCTATATCATGTATAATTATTTATGAGTAAATATATACTTCAAATTTTATGCTCAGTATATATTTCACATTTAACTCCACACAGATGATGCCTCAAAATGCATAATTAAAAGACAATGACAGATAATTCCAAATCATATGTAGGGTAATTTAACTCATGAGGCTTCAATTGTCGTGTGGTATAAGAAATTACCAGATCATTCTACATCAAAACAAAACCAAGTCCCATTAATAAAGAATCACTGTAAATGAAAAATTCAAAACTTCTGGAAGGTAGTGTTAGAACTAGTGCATTCACCTGTTTTCATTTCAATTCCGGAAGACAATCATGACATTCTTTTGTCTAGATGAATTTAAGTTATTTTAAAGTTAACATAGTTTGTGAAATATATTTCTAAGAGTTTTTTTGACAAACCTCTTGTAATATCCTTCCAAAACAATAAAACTATGAATGTAGGTTATATTTGTGAGTCCTGACTATTCATCAAAAAATTATGTTTTAGCATGATCCATAGTTATTCCATCTTTATAAATGATGTGACCAAGGGAAGAAATTTATTGTATCCAAAATTCAAATATACTGAATTTTCCATAATATTTCTTCTCTTTGGGGGTTTGAAAAAAAAATCCTTTGATGTTTTTTGTGCCCCTCATTAATTTTATAATATACAAAAATGTCATTAATAAACACAACCACATACATATAAAAGAACTCATGAAATATTTTATTCATAAGTTCCATGAATACAGTAGGATAACTATTTAACCCAAATGGAATAACTACAAATTCATAATGTCCATATCTAGTTTGAAACACAGTCTTCATGATTTCTTCATCCTTTACTTTCAACTGATGGTACCTCGACCTTAGGTCAACATTTGAAATATAATATTCTCACTACAAATGATCAAAAAAATAATCAATATGAGGAAATGGTAATTATTTTTAACAATTATGTTATTCAATGATCTATAATCAATGCAAATTCTCATTGAACCTTCATTATTTTTAACAAACAAGACTAGATCACCCCATGGTGAAGTGCTAGGTTGAATAATAGCTTTATCTAATAATTCTTCCAACTTCGTTTTTAAATCCAGATGTTCCATTCGTGCAATTTGATAAGGGGGTTTTGAAATAGGATTAGCATTAAAAAATAATTCAATAGTAAATTCAATATCTCAGTTAGAAATAACACCACGTAAATCATCAGGAAAATCATATATGTATTAATTTACCACTGGCACATCATTAATTTATATAGTTACCTTATCTTCAAAAATACGAGAAATATAACATTTATTTCCATATTTTATCTATTTTTTAGCTTCCTGATATGTTATCAATGGTATGAGTTCATTCGTGGGAACAAACAAAAAATATTTTTGAAAAATAACTTCTTTGACTTTGCAATCTATCTTAGCATGATAAAAAAGAATGCCAGTCCATACCCAGAATAACATCAAACTCTACTAGAAAAAATACAACATGGTTTTTAGGTAAACACTTTCCACAGAAAAAGATATAATGATTATTATATTTTATATTTTTTCAACAATATTTCATTCATGTATTTTTAACATGAGTTCTAGTTTCATTTCATGAGGTGGAGTTCGAAATTTTTTAAAATAATTCTCAGAAATGAAGGAATTTGTAGACCCTAAATCAAACAACGCATTTTCAATATCTGTAAAAATGTTAAATTTACCTGATACCAACTCATTTGACAGCTCAACATCCACTAAATTGGTTTCAAATTATTTCACTACACCCTCCGTCTTCCAATCTAGCTGATTTCTTACCTGAGTGACTAGAATTGGAAACACATTAGCAAAATGACACAATTCCATACAGTTAAGGCATATCACCATTAAATTCTAACTAATTTTTTTATAATTTTCCTTGAAATCACGAGAAAATTTTCCAAACATTACACATCAGTAGAATTTACCATTATTTACATGACATTCACCAGGATACTTTTTATCACAATTTTCACTAGAAAGGTGGTTGATTTTATTTCCCATAGAATTATTTTAGGAATTCACCACTAATTCCTTCCAACATGACTACTTCTTATTCTTTTTATCATAAGGCACATACGTGTCATTAGACTCCATCTAAAAATTTTCAGCATAATTAACAAGTATCTCATAACATTTAAACCGTCATAAATCCAATTCTCTTCATAAAAATGGTTTCAATGTAGATTAAAATATATTTGTTTTTCTATCAAAATCCAATGTAAAATATGGTACGTAGCAGGTCAATCTTGTAAAATTTGATTCATTTTCTACTACATAATGGTCATCTATCTTCTTGACTTCCATGATGTATTTATCTATTATGAGTCGATCATTTTTACGAAATTTTTTTTTTCATAAAAAGACACATAAAATCACCACATTCAAAACTATCAAGATCATATATTTCTATTTTATTCTTAACCAGATACCACCATTGATTGGATTCACCATAAAAAAGATAAATGGATAGAATTTCATTTTGATGTTATGAATATACCATGACATCAAATATCTTTTCTGTAGCATTGATCTCTCTTTCAGGTATCACTGGATCTTTGGTTCAACTAAATGTTGGAGGAAATTTCCTCATAAAATTATCCACAAAATTCATGTTTATTTGTGGTGGGTGAGGTTCTTATATAGCATGGATACCACAACCATTTATCTCATGATTCAACTGATCCACTATAGTTTCAAACTTCTATTTTTCGATTCCCACTTTTCTTGGCTATAGATTCCGACAAATACCAGCCTCTTGGTTCCATCTTACATCAGCTTCCATATTTATTCTATGTAAAACCATTCTGAATAGACATATCTTAGATAATGAAAAGTGGTAATATTTAAATTCATTATCATTTCAAATCAATAATAAAGTAAAAATCTTTTATGGTATTCTATTAGCATTTTCATAACCCCTTATGCTATCTAAACCATCATTTCATTTTAATTATAAGGACCCAGCCTTAATATATTACATAATGTTGGGTTTCAAACAAGATCATACATTCGTACACATTGAGGATCTTTCGAGTATTGTAGTTTTATGTTATTATGACTTGAAAAATATATAGCATCCAATAATAATACAGTGGACACAACAAGAACAATATCCATTTTTCCAAAACATAAAATTTCTAAAATAAATCATAATTTCCTTTACAAATATTCAAGAAATATAAATTGTATTTTTAATTTCTATTACATATCCCTATATCATGAGAAAAAAATTTAAAAACATTGGATGAGAACAAAAATCTCAGTAAAGAATATAATGTGTGAAATTGTTAGTCAAGTGATAACATAAAAACCAATAAAACCCCTTTCATAAAAACTCATTAGCATGCCTAGAAAAATCATATAGTGGCCTTTGGACATATTTAGAATATCGCACTTTCAATCGCTCTTACACATGGAATAACCATTATTACAACCTCATTCTCTTGATAACCCAACCCATTGGAGAGCATTAAAGGGGCTAACCCCTGAAATCATGATCTTTAATGGGCTCCACCTAACATATCTTGAGCTATAATGGTCTCAATTTAATATATCAGGTGGAATAATGGGATCATCCCAACAAATAATGAGATATAATGGGCTCAACCCAAAATAAATGTTTACAAGGAACATTCAAAGTAATAAATAATAATTAAATAAGGAGAAATCACTAATTATATATATATATACACAATATTTTTGAATTTCATTATAGATATTTTTAAAATGATTTTAAAAGGAAAGTATCTTATAAATATAATTGAAGGTAAAATTAATAAAATGGAAAGGATCTGTGTATTAACATTAAGTAAAAATAATTTGACATAATATAAACAAAAATTTTTCACACAAATAATCTCAAATACCATGTAGTGAATAATGTGTAAGGTGAACCCAATGAATGGAAATTGGGCTAAGAATTCCATTACCTCAATTTCATCTTACATCAAATGTGTATAAACCTCCTCTATATTGTTTAAAATTATGTTATTAATAATTTACAGAATCATAAGATTTTTTTATAACACCTTATATGATCATTTTATAACAACATTAAACACATTAATTTATAATATATTTTTTATTCCATTGGTTCAAGTGCGTTCTTTTCATGATTTTGAGGGTCCATTTGTAAAATATTTCACTATTGAATGGAAGAGAAACTACATAAGAGAAATGAGATGTTATTAAAAATTTTATATAATATTAAATTATTCCATTAATCATTTTTGTTATATGTTCTGAGGATGAATCATTAGATAAATAATTAGTGATAATTGTTAGTTTATTTCAGTGAATTTTGATCATTATGAACCACTTTTGTTTTGTAAATTATTTGTATGAATTAACACTGGTTCATGAACATAACATAAAATATAAAATGTATAATAAAATATTATTTAATATAGTTAGCTGTATTATGAATATATTTGAGGAAGTAAAGGAAAATGAGGACACGTCGTCGATGATGTCTGTAAATCAACACATTACGGACATTTTTTTGAGAAAAAGAAGGAGAAGAAAAGAAATATGATGATAAATTGTTACATAAACTAGATAAAAATACAGTGTATATAAGACAAGAGAGCTTTCATTCTTATTGTATAAGGGGAGGATAAGAGAGTATAAGAAAACAAAACAATTGAAAATAAAATACAATAAATTGAAAGTGGATTTTTACCCCATGATCTCTTCTCCTTGAAATCCTCCATAAAGCCTTTGGTATTGGACTTTTTATGAGACTAGAGGGTATTGGAAATTGGGAAGATACTTAGGATGAATATTGGGTATAATTAACCCAATTCACAAATCCTGAGAGGTGTGAGAGCATGAGGGGGTGAGGGAGGTATTTATAGTGGAGGAGATGAGGGGGTTTCCATTATTTTATTCATTATTTTATTATTTTCCATAATAAAAGAAATTTTCAGGAATCCATTAAAAAATATAGTAATAAGTGAATGTGTGTTCTTGATAATTTCTATTCACATCATTCATTACCCAATCATGGTGTCTAAATTCATTTATTTTGCACATTTGTTAAATTTTCGAATTTCACTACTCACCAAAAATTCATGTATTTCTGAAAAATCGCAAAATTATACCCCAAACATTTTTCAACATGTAGTATTAAAAAATGAACCTCATTTTATCATAATAAATTTATAAATATGAATAATTTAATTTTCAATTAAAATCATAATTTAATTAGAAAAATAATAATTTTAAAACTATAACTCATTTTATAACTCCTTGAAAAATTAACCATGTTCTCATAAAATTATTTTCTAACCATAAGACAATAAAATAATAATTTATTATTAAATTTTATGAAAATAAATATTTATGAAAATTGTTTAATTGATCATAAATTTTAATTAAATATTTATTACTTATAATGATACCAACACTTATATAATGATAATAATATCACTTATAAGATGTCTTTTTATTATACATACATGGGTGTGGTTACTATACATTTAGCCGATTTATTATTCATAACGGTCATATTAATAATATTAAGTGTTTGTTACTATTTACGAAAAATTATGTTGGTCCTATCAAACTTCAAATAACTCACTGATCCCAACCATGTATGTCTTTATTTCAAAATTCAAAACACAGTAGTGGAAAATTTATGTTTAACAGCTATTTTATAACTATCTCTTCAAAAAAGTCTCATTATGTAGAGTCTTAGTGTTTTATTAATTAAATTAAATTTATATGAAAAATATTGGGGTGTTAAATATAATGATAAGGTTATTTGAAGAAGAATTATTTTATATTATTTTGATAATTTAAAAGGCATTTCTATCCTTGAGGGTTAATATGATATTTAATATATAGGTATTTATCATAAATTTGGACCAAAGGGGTATTATATTTTCTGGAGATATATTTTATTTTCTTGAGAAGCATGGGATAGAAATTTAATTTGATGATTCAGTTAATAACGTTATATTTGAATATGACCACTAAATTGGGAATATGTAATGATTAAGGAAAATATAAATTATTATTATCTAAGATGGGATTTTATTTGAGGAATAATCATTATATTATTTTCATAAAAAAATATATGATTTTTATATGGATTAAATGTTATTCATATTATTAACAGAAAATATTAGAATATTTTGGATATTATATTATATAGGAAAATACATTTTATTATATTATTTAGAGGTTACATTATTTGAGAATATACATTTTTGGAGAGATTTATTTTTTTACAGAGTAATGTTATGTTAATCATGAATGAATATGTGATCAAATCATTATAATTTTTTGATTTTAATTTTGTTATTGAAATTTTTATGAGTTTTTAGTTTAGTTTTTTCAGGGAATAATTTTAATTGAACATTAGATCTTACATGATGAGGCTTTGGATATTAATGTATTAATTCATCATATTGGATATTATCTTCTATTACGTTAACAAGATTTTTTGCTTTGTGAATAGAAATATGATAAAAAAGTAGTTATACTATTTTTTATTTTATGATTCGTTGAAATTTAATTTTAGCTCTTATGGTTGAAAAAAGTCATCATGGTAGATTACCATCTATAATATTAGAAGGAAAAATTTTAAAAAACTACGTGAAACACAACTGACTAAAAATTCTCTTTTTTTAAAATATCCACTTAATGGGAGAGAGGTATCCATGACACCACAATTCCCAAATAACCTTACACCAAATGTGGGATCCTAATTTAAAGATTCAAAACCGAAAATTCAAAATTCAAAACAACCATAAAACCTGAGGATACCTCAAGCTGTGAGAACCCACACAGACTATCACATCGCCCACCATCATCTTGCATCCAGAATGCCTTGTCCCCTGCACCATCATCCCTATAAATATATTCACCATCTTAATCAAAACTTTGATAAAGAAACACCAATGTCACTGATGCCCTATCATCGGCAATGCTGAAAACCAGATCTACCAAAATCAAAGAGATCCCATCACCGTGAGTGGTCTGAGTATCCCGTCGCGAGATCACCATTAAAGGAACACAAACAACCGTCATACATATTGTCGATGTATGCCATTAGAACCATAAGAAAACACCAAAAACTAGACATAAATGTATCACCAAATAAAAAAATAGAACATGAAAAACTTTCAAGGAAATAATCCCAAGAAATATAATACGTTCCCAAAATCAAACATAGACCATAGAAATCGATGAAGGCCTCACTCCTAGAACACATGCGGCCGCCGATCCACACACCCAAAACCTCTATGTAACCACTGATCTTGATCATACATGGAGAGTCGCGGTGGAATGGGAGGTCAGACCATGGAATGAGTAGCTGAGGGATCCAAACAAATGCATCTAAGATAAAGCAGATGAAATCCATTTGAACTTGGACAAGCCGAGTCATAATGTGCATTGATGACTGTCGACCACCAAACCACAAAACCCAAAACCCTTAGACATGACCACACTAGGTCAAAATCAGAGAGGCATAGAAAAAATGGGAGGTCAGAGTCCAAATCTGAATGGTCAAGGGTTCCAACCGCGAATAACCATCATTGGAGCCCCAAACCTCCCTTGATTGAAATCGTCATTATCGTTAGAATAATAGAAGCGACATATCCCAAGAGGACCAAAAATATAATTAAACCACCATCTGGACACAAATCATCACCGGTATAAAAACCCAAGCTAGTAGCACCATTAAATATAGCTTAGGAGATGAAAGAGGGAGGGAAAGGAGGAGGGGGAAAACACCGGAGAGGTATAAGATCCTTCTCTATCCAAATCGTTGTCGAAAAAACCCAAGAATGAGGGGAGGAAGTGGAAGACACCACTCTAAGGCTCCCGTTTTGAACTAAATCATATCAGATTTGTTTTAAACACAACCAAATGATGAAATTATACTCATGATAATGAATTAAATCGTGTATGTAAATTTTCATTTATTCTCTATCTTTATGGTAAAATAATTTCTCAAGTCTAGAAAGAGGGAGATAAATATATTGAGATTTATATAGAAAATATCCCTTAGAAATCTAGTTATACATTATAAAACCTTTTCTCTAGAATTAGTCTCATTATAGATATTTGGTGATTTATGAAATATTTAGGAAATTATAAAATTTTTATTATAAAACTACACATTATAGTTATTTTCAAAAATAAAATTTAATATTGTTAATTAAAAGTTATATATATATATATCTTCAACCGTATGTAATTGGTTCTGAAAATGTTTTCAGAACCTTTTTATAATACATTAGATAACATTGTGAGGAGGAAAGTGTATATAATAAAACAAACTAATATTTATGTTTAATAATAAATATATTTTCATTTGTGTGTACCACATGAAACATCGAACTAATGAAAACAATGATATATTATTAAAATCTTATTATTTAAATAGGCATGTTACACCCTAGTCATAAGATTAACCATTATGAACCGGAAAAACTAAATTTTTTAATATATCAAGAAATGTATTGCTTAATAAAATTTTATTGATTAATTTCATGTGAAAATAAAAATTTTTTAAAAAAAATCATATAAGATTAAAGGATAACTTTTTCAAGAAAATGATTTTTGACAGAAATTTATTTTTTTGAATATAAATTAATTTAAATACTATAGATGTATGATTTAAATGAAATGTATATATCATTTTTATTTAAATATATGAGCACTAAAATAAATGTGCTTACTGTATAATGAATGATAATAAATTAATTTCATACTTCAAAAATAAATTTTCTGAAAAAATTATTTTATTTTTTTGTGCATAAATGTTATTAAATTTTTTTTAAAACTTTTAAAAAATTTATCTAATAGAATTTACATAATTATTTAAATATTGATGTCATGAATAATCATAAGATATATTTTTTTTATTTTAATGAAAATTTTCATTTTTAGTTTCATGGTGAGAAATATTGATTTTGGAAAAACTATCATTTATATACTTTAAATCATAGTAATTTCTATGTCCCATTTTGTTTTGGATTTCTTTATAATTCACATAAATATTTTTAGTAAAAATAATGTAATTATTTCAAGTGGAATCAATATTATACTTGAATTTTCTATAAAATCATCTTTATGCATAAAACCATTTTTTTGTAAAATATTTTTCATTGCATTTCAGGATCATTTATTGATATTAATATTTACTAATTATAAAAATTGAATATTTCATAATAGATTTAATATTTTCTATATTAATAGTTAAATTAGGAAAATAGACCCCTTTTTTATCATAATAAATAGTTACCATGTTAAAACTATATAACCATGGTAAAATTAAAATTAGGTTATTTATGGTTATTTTTTTATATGGTGACAATATATCAGATTAAAACCTATTAAAAAAGAGTTTTTCAACCCTTAACTCTATAAATTATAAAATATCCCAATTTTTTCCACTTGAATTTTATTATGACCATTACAATCATTCTCTTTAATTCACAATAAAATATGATTTATTACATAAGACTAAACATAATACAACACAGATGACCGAGAACTATAGTGTCTTTAGGAAGTTGATTCATTACATAACAACATAAAATCAAGAGTAAAAATTATTTTTTGAAAACTTATTTAACATGATAAAAATAATCCATAAAACATAAAACAACATGGGATAACTAGGAATATACATAAGAAATGGGTAATCTAAAAATCCATATAGGGAAAAAATGGAAGATGTGATACATGATAAAAAATAGACATATAAATGACGAATAAACATAACATGAATAATAAGTAATGATATAACATGATAATCATAACATGGTAAATGTGGCACCAACATAAACAAATGAATCATAAATATAGGTCAAGGATAAACCCATCAAGACATCATGGGGAAAATGTCACATAAAGAATCAGGTAAACTCCCTATCCCAACATGAAATATCATGATACTCAACATTAAACAATGAATTTGAGTGATAGCATGTTGTACCCATCAATTCACTACATTCTCATGCTTAGTTGAGACACCTAGATAGTACATCCTAGATTCATTCATCATCCTAATTTATTACGTGATAAATTAATGATGAAAAAATACATGTATGTAACACCCTGAGATTTTATGAGAAATAATATATTTTAATTTCGTTGATGTCTTTTGTTGTATGCTTCACCAAGATTATCTTCCACTATACGGAACACCGTATTATCTTGTAGTATACACAACCCTATTCATGGCTTGTGTTACATGCTATAGCAACCTTCCACGATAGCATGTGTTGTACGCAATACCGAGTTTCACTAAACAATGATATGTTATTAAAAATATTTTATAAAATAGCCGTTATGAATATTAATACCCACTTTTAAAAATTTTATAAATTTTATCTTTCAAAATGGACTTCATTTTTGGATTCAGAATACCGTAATTAGCCTAGGGTGAATTTTTGGTATTTTTCTAAAAACATTCAATTTTTGATTAATATTTAAACCACTAAGTTATTGATTAAAACAGAATTTTTATAATAATAATTTATTTTATTTAAATTTATTTGAGTTCTAAATAGATTAATAATACCTATATAAGTTCAATGTAATTCATTGGAGTCAATTTATAGATATATAAAAAATTTATTGAACTTTTTACCATCTTTTACCCACCTCCTAGGAGCATTTACAATTGTACATAAAACATAATTATACCACATCTCAAAGTTGAATTTTAAAAATAAGAGAGACAAGGTTAATCTCAAGGAGTAAAATGTGGTTTAATAAGATAATTTTTTGGTGAATAGTAACTTATTACTTTTATTTACCACAGTTAAAATTAAATAGAGAAATTAAGGATAAAAATTATATTATTATTACCCTAAAAAATGTCATAATTCTATTTTATAAGTTTAATTCGTCAAAAAGAACCCTTAGGAATAAAATATTACCCTTTAGGTCCACTTGGATTAGATTAAGACGCTTATTATTATTTTATTTAAAGAAGAGTTAAAAGAGTTAAAATCAATGTTAAATAAATAAAATATTTTTAATATGGTGTTATGCATAAGATATATTAGTCTATAAATATTCATTAGAAAGATAAAAATATTTCCTACATAATGGTATTTTATTTATATTTTTTATAACTTATATAATTTATTTTATTTATGACACAATGATGATGCAGTAATTACCTTATTAATGAAATATTAACATAATTGATATTATAAATAACAAAATAAATGAAATTTGAGAATTTTTATGAATTAAATTAATTTTATAGGATAAAATAACATATTAGGATTGATTATATAAATTTTTTATATGTAATAATGTTGTTATGAATTTAGAGAAAACAAAATACCAAATAGTGTCAAAATTGACACAAAAGAGTATTTAAAAAAAATATTATATTATTAATTGATATAATGGTCATAAAAATCTAAGGATCTTAAAAAAGACTTATATAATGATATATTTAAAATTAATCAACCAATTGGGATTCTATTGTCAGTTTATAGTAAGTTTATTAACCATATAGTGTAAGAACACAAGAAGACACGGTAAAAGTTAAATTATTTATCTAAGAGTTAAATCAAAATGATATGGTTAAAATGGTAACCTAAACAAGTCTAAAATCTATTGGTTGAGATTATTTCACCCCATACCCACCCTAGCCTCTACATAGGACACTTTGGAGCCATTATAAACCGAATATGAGTTTATTATAAAATAATATTTTAAGTTTTTCCTAAGGTGAACCTCACCCCTCTTACAAAAGGTAACCTCCTCCCTCTCCTCTTCACACAAATTTGAGCCTTCAATCTCGGCCAAACCCAGCCAATTTCACTTATACACTTCCATATAAATCTACTAGAGTTCATGGTCTTCTTTAAAGAACAACTTTAGGGCCCTAATAGGAGGTTAAGAGGAGGCGCCTCGAAGGAGAGGTAATCTCTTCTACCGATTCTTTCAAGTTTTTTTATTCTTCTAATTCATCTTATTTAGTTTTTTTATTATAAATTAATGACATAAGTATAACTAATATACTGATGTGTTATTATAAATATGAAACAACCCTATTTCTGCCTCTATCCATCCTACTAAAAACAAAATCATCATGCGTGCGTACGTACGGAATATCGTCTCCACGTTGTGGTGTAATATGTTTTTCTACCACCACCTTAAATGGATGGGTATAATGGTATAAATAATAACTATATATCATTATTTTAACACGATACAAGTTCTGAGATATTATATCATCCACTACAACTCCATTCAATAATTATGGGAACGATATCATCACTCGTGCGTACGCACGGATTACCGTCTCCACGGCGCAATGAGATCCATTCTCCATGTTAACCATTCAAGAATTATTAAAAAGTATATATAATGAATAATAATTAAATATATGACATAATTAATCTACTAGATTTATATATATATATATATGTAATCTACTTACTTCCATTCAAGTCAATAAGGAAAGGAAAACAACGTTCCTGCATACGTACGGCCTACCGTCCTCATGAATGGTGTATTTAATTTCATTTATCTATCTATTATATTTATATAAATAATATATATATGATTTATAAAACATTATTTACATTCTATAAGTAAGTAAATAATGATATATGTAATAATAATATCAAGAACAACAATTCCAAACACGTATGTAAATGAAACGATTTTACCCAAAACACTGCTTTAACATGGAATTGACAAATGAACGGTTAATATAAAATCATAAGTGAATAATATATGATATCATAAATATTATTATGATTCTGTTACAATATAATAATATGTTTAAACCCACTATACAGGAGCCTCAAACACATATGGAAGAAATTGGACATAAGGTAAGGAATAATTATTCCAATCTCGTTCTTTTCTGGGATTGTTTATTCGTAAGTTTTTACTGGGGTTATTTTTATCATCCATGTATATGTTTTCTAAAAATGTTTTCTTGTATCTCTAAATTCATTTTAACCATTTTTTACTTTTACCACCTGTTATGGAAGGAATCTTTCTTTTGTTTACCATATAATGAACTTTTTGACTTTTCTGACAAAAGTACGAGGAGAATGTTTTTTAACTTATACGGAATGAATGGATTTTTACGGTTTTATAACCACTTATTTTAATGAAGATTACTCTAAAATATTTCAATACTATTTTCAACAAGATCCTTCTTTTTTAAAATTTCAAGTCATTTTGTGAAAATGAAATGATTTTGAAGAAGAAAGGATATTTTCTTCAAGAATTCATTTCATGTGTTTTATCAAAACCTTTTTCAACCTAAGATGACAATATTTAATATGTGTATGTTTCAAGAATAATATCTCTATGATTTACATGTTTTAACTTTTCTTATGATAAAATTATATTTATTTGTTTTATATGGACTATTTTATGATGGGATGATGTTTATGAAACCCATTTAATTCTTTGGTTTATGATGAATGATTTATGTTTATGTTGTGGCACACAAAAGAAAGATTTCATTATGATATGTGTGGGATCTATATCTCCCTCCAATTCATTGGGTAAAGATTTATATCTCAAGATATAGACATGGCTGTAACAGTAAGTAAATCTGGTACAGTAATACAGGGCTGGAACGGCAGGTAAACCCGATTCAGTAATGGACTTTCTCAACTATGATGGTCTTAGCAGCAATGCCTTGGCTAATATGGAAATCATATCAAGTGCTTAATGGTTTACCACAATTACACATTTTATTACCATGCTATTTTATCATTATTGATGATCCATTATGTCATATGCCTTACGTACTACCATGTTTAATATCTTTGCTCAAGATTTTGATGTTTAAACTTTGTGTTCATGTTGTAATTTTCAAATGTATATGGTTTGTTTTATTTTCTCCATTCTTACCCTTACTGAGCATTTGAGCTCACCCTTTTTATGTTTTCTTTTCCCCCAGGATATAATGGAAGGTTTTAGGTAGGAAAAAAGAAGATCTTTATGGGAGATGTTTAAGATCTGTCACCGTGATTAGATGATTATGTTCCGAGTTTCCAAAGCCACTAAACTAATACGTTCATTAGGAGTATGTTTTATGATGTATTAAGTATTCCACAAAATTAATGTAATGTCCATGTATGTAAAGATTTGGGTCTCTACAGTTGGTATCAGAGCGATGGTTTAGTCAACCTTTGGAAACTAGGATGCAAAAACATTATGGAGATCCCTAGAGATATTTATAAGGTATGTCTATGGATGTACCTAAGGTTAAGTATAAGTATAGGTTATAGTCCTAGAATTACAGTAACGATCTTAGAATTATACCTAAGATGTTATATATTGATGGTAATCCCCCCTTATTATGTTGTTTTCCTAGCATGATTTTTTCCTATTACACTATTCTTTTTGGGTTTTAGATGATGGATGGTACCCAAATGAACCGTGTTGATCAATGTAATGGGGAATTCATTGATTTTCCTCCTGAACAAACCAATGTTATAGGAGATGGAGTGAAAAATATTATTTCTATACTTACACAAGCTACGAATCATTCTGGACTTCTGAATGAGCAGAGAAGGGAACAATATTCTATTGAGTCTTTCATGAGGCAACCTACACCTTCTTTCAGTGGGTCTTCTGATCCACTTGTTGCGGAACCATATATGAGTTCCATTGAAATGATATTTTCCATACATTGATGTTCGGAACCTAAAAAATTAATTCTCGATGTTTACCATTTAGAAGGTGAAGCAGACCCATGGGGGACTCTAATTAAGAATACAAGGACCCAAGATGAATTGAATCCATGGAATGGAATGAGTTCAAGAACTTATTTTTCAATAAGTAATTCACTCATATTCTTTAAACATATTTATAAAAGGAGTTCCTAAAGCTTAAGAAAAAGGATGATGAATCTGTTGCTATATACGAGGTGAATTTTACAAGGCTTTCAAGGTATGAATCTGGCTTTATCGTCCAACCTGAAAGTAAAGTTTATCGATTCTTCAGTGGCATAAAACCAAGTCTTCAAAGGGAATTAGCTATAAGAGACTTCAGTAGCTATGATGAAATTGTGCGTTGTGCTATCAAGGGAGAATTTGAAGTTGGTGTTATATATCCATCTCATGGATTTGAAAAAAAATGGACTTTGAGGAAAAATCTTAGAACAATGGTGAAAAGAATTTGAATGTCTCTTTTTGATCAATGTGCGGAAAAAAGCATGGTGTAGTTTGTCTAAATGGTACTAGAAAATGTTTCAAGTGTTGGAAAGAAATTCATTGAGCAGCTGAGTTTCTATGTAATGAGAAATGGTTTCTAATGAAGTGAATAGAGAAAAGACTATAGAAAATTCTCCACCAATACTTCAATGCTTCAAGTGCAAGGAAATGGGGAATTATGTTAACCAATGCCCTAGTCCAAGGGTTAATGATGATTGACATCAACAACCTCTTAAGGAAAAGGAAAAAGGAATGTCACATGCGATCACTATTGGTGATGTTGAGTATGAAAATTATGTGGTGGAATGATTAAGTGTTTATGTGACAGGATTATAAAATTATGTTGTGGAATCTCATTTATAATATTGTGGAATATTTGAATTTCTACTTATTGGTTTATTGTGGTTTTCAATAATTATATGGTACCGGTAACCATGAAAAAGTGATTGAAATATATTTGGAAAGCAGATGGTATGTGCATAATGAAGGGATAAAGAGATAATTAAATGTTTGATAGTATTAATGATCTCATGACTGATATAAGGACAAAGTGATATCATGGTTTTAGTATATAGAAATTTTGGGATTTTGGTATATGGAAGAGTTAAATTTTGAGAACATTAATGTTTTCACTAATGTTCAATGGGTATTCATTTTTCAAGAGAATACATGATTAAGGTATTCACAAGTTTGGATGTGACCAACATGATATATCTTATGATATATGGGGGATAAATGATGGTATTCACATGCTTGGTTGATGACATTTCTAGTAATCGTTTTCTTTATACTATGAGCTTGGACAGAAGTATTTTGGATAAGTCTAAAGATTTGAAAGGATTATATTGGACATAATATAATAATTTTTAAGGATAAACCCTTTTTCGATACTATTTATGGAATGTTATAATAGTGTACGTTTAGAAAAAGTACAACCCATAGGATGGGCGACAACCCGTCGTGTTGGAAAAGGTTGTGGGAATCGAACCCACAACTGAAGTGCGATAGGCCTTTATCACCTACCTCTGGCCTACAGGAAATCCCTGGTTAGTAGAAACTAGTTTTGTTTTATTAAGCGGTATGATATATGAAGTATAAGTCCATTTTTAGAATCATATATGGTTAACCTCACCAAATATGGACTTATGTATATAACTTTTGGTAACCTTATGTTTGAGACAGATGGAATGACCTGTCATTCTGTTGCATGATCTGCTAACACTTCATGGAAGACAAATTCAACTTTATTTCATTAAGATATGATGTGGAAATTGTTCAAGGTGTAAACAACAGTGATATTGTATCAAAATCAAGTAAGAATTTCTTTTAATTCAAAAATTCTTCAACATTAGGGAAGTGATCTGGAGAACCAAAAATGTTGTCCTAGTTCCCTCATATCTGATGAATCTTATGGTTCCTTAGATCTTCACAAATTTATGGTTGTGTGATTGTTGGATTTTTCATAGACATGTTCTCTACCACTCTCCATCAGAAATTGATCGTTATAATTCTCTTCCAAATTTATGGCGCGGGGTAGATGGATTCACTGGATTCCCCCTAGCGAAGGGCTTAAGCTTAATACAGATGGTTCCTGTGTTCTGGGTGACATGAGGGGAGGAGGAGTTCTCCGGGACTCCAAAGGGAGTCTGGTGGTGGCTTTCTCAGCCCACTTTGGCAGTGGTTCTTCTATTCGGGCAGAAGCATTGGCGGTTCTGACAGGCTTATCCCTATGTAGACACAGGGGTATCTGCATTACCCATTTGGAGGCGGACTCTATGATTACCCACGACGCCCTCCATGGTAGAGGCAGTACACCCTGGGCTATTACCTACACTATTAGAATGTGCAAGGCTCTCCTGAATGATAGAGTTAGAATTTCTCACACGTGGCGAGAGGGGAACAAAGTGGCTGATTATATGGCTTCTATCGCAGTTCCTGGTATGCGGGTGACGTGTCTTACCAATGTGTCCAGTATGAAACCGGAGGGGGTGAACCTTGTACGGGGCGATGCCCTTGGGCTACATTATTTCCGTCCCCCATGATCCTGTATCCCCCTTCCCTTCTCATGAATAAAAATTTTAATGTTGGATGGAAACCCAGTGATGAGTTACTTTCAGTATCCATTATGATTCTAACATTACTTTTTAAACTGATATTTTAGTATAATTTTTTACAATGTGGGTTTCTATGAATGAAACTTTCAAATAGTAAACCATTTATTACCCCGACGAATTTCGAGGGCGAAATTCATTTCAAG
Source organism: Viscum album (assembly GCA_963277665.1). NCBI lineage: Eukaryota > Viridiplantae > Streptophyta > Magnoliopsida > Santalales > Viscaceae > Viscum > Viscum album. The sequence goes on from OY728157.1 coordinate 697,330,770, forward strand.
GGGGGTAGAATGTAATCCACCGAGATTTTATGATAAATATTATTTTTTAATTTATTTAATGAATTTTCTTGTATTCTTCACTAAGATTATCTTGAGCTATACGCAACACAGTATTAGCTTGTAGTATACGAAACACTATTCTTGTCTTGTGTTACACGCAAGAGCAACCTTCCACGATAGCGTGTGTTGTACGCAATACCGAGTTTCACAAAACAATGATATGTTATAAAAATATTATATAAACTATCTATTATGAATTGTAATACCCAGTTTTTGAAATTTTATAAATTTTATCTTTCAAAATGGACTTCATTTTTGGATTCTGAATATCGAAATTAGCCTAGGATGAATTGTTGGTATTTTTCTGAAAATAATCAATTTTTGATGAATAGTGAAAAAACTTTGTTATTGGTTAAAACCGAATTTTTATAATAATAATTTATTGTATTTAAATTTATTTCAGGTCAAAATATATACATAATACCTATATAATTAATGTAATTCATTGGGGTCATTTTATAGATATATAAAAATTTTATTGAACTTTTTACCGTCTTTTTTCCACCTCCTAGGAGCATTTGAAATTGTAAATAAAACATAATTTTTCCTCTTATATGTGTTTAATTTCAAAAATCCTAGAGACACGGTTAATATCAAGGAGTAAAATGCGGTTCAATAAGATAAAAATAATTTGTTTGGTGAATAGTAACTTTTTAATTTTATTTACCATGTTTAAAAGTAAATAGGGTAATTAAGGGTAAAAATGACATTATTATTTCCCTAAAACATTTAGAAATTCTATTTTATAAGTGTAATTCCACAAAAAAAACCTTAAGAATAAAATATTACCCTTTTGTTCCACTTGGATTAGATTACGACACTTATTATTATTTTATTTAAAGGAGAGTTAAAAGAGACAAAATCAAAGTTTAATAACTAAAACATTTTTAATATAGGGTTATACATAAGATAAATTCGTCTATAAATATTCATTATAAAGATAAAAAATAATACCTAAATAATTGTATATCATTTATATTTTTTAATCATTAAATAATTTAATTTATTAATGACACAATGATGATGGAGTAGTTAACTTATTAATGAAATATTAACACAATTGATATTATAAAGACCCAAATATATGTAATTTGATACTTTTTATGAATTAAACTAATTTTATAGGTTAATTTAACATATTAGGGTCGTTTATATTAATTGTTTTTAAAGTAATAATGCTGTTATGAATTTATATAAAACAAAATACCAAATACTGTCAAAATTTACATAAAAGAGTTTTTAAAACAAATATTATATTATTAATTGATATAACGGTAATAAAAATCTACGGTTCTAAAAAAATACATATATAATAATATGAAATTAATTAAAAAATTAGGGTTTTATTGGCTGTTTATAGTAATTTTATTAACCATATAGTGTAATAATACAAGAAGACACAGTAAAAGTTAAATTATTTAACTTATAGTGAAATCTAAATAACAAGGTTTAAATGGTAACCTAAACTTGTCTAAAACCTATTTGTTGAGAGTATTTATACCCATCCCCACCCTATCCTAGAAATAAAAAACTTTGGATCCATTATAATCCAAATATTGTTTTATTATAAAATAATATTTTTTGTTTTTCATAAGGTGCCCCTCACCCCTCTTATAAATGGGAACCCCCTCCCTCTCTTATTCACAAAAATTTGAGCCTTCAAGCTTGGCCAAACCCTATTAATTAACCTTCTAAAATTCCATATAATCCTACTAGATGTCCTGGTCTTCTTCAACGACCAACTTCAGTGCCCCAATAGGAGGTTAAGAGGAGGCGCGTCGAAGAAGAAGAAATCTCTTCTACCAATTATTTCAAGTTTCTTTATTCTTATACTTCATATTCTTTAGTTGTTTCATTATAAAGTAAAAACATAAGTATAACTAATATACTGATATGTTATTATAAATTTGAAACAACCCTATTTCACCTTCTATCCATCCTATGATAAATAAAATCACCGCGCGTGCGTACATACAGAATACCTTCTCTACCATGTAGTGTAATATGTTTTTCTACCACAACCTTACTTGGATGGGTATAATGGTGTAAAGAATAACTATATATTATTATTATAACATCATAAAATTTCTGATATATTATATCATCCACTCCAATTCCATTCAATAATTATGGGAATGATATCATCGCTCGTGCGTACGCACGGATTACCGTATCCACAATGCGATTAGATTCATTCTCCATGTTAACCTTTCAAGAATGATTATAAAATATTTATAATGAATAATAATGAAATATGTGACATAATAAAGCTACTGTATATATATATATATATATATATATGTCATCTACCGACTTCCATTCAAGTCAATTAGGAAAGGAAAGTAGCGTTCATGCGTACGTACGACCTACCGTCTCTATGAACGGTGTATTTCATTTAATTTATCTATCTATTATATATATATATATATATATACTGAATACATATATGATATATAAATCATGATTTAAATTTTTGAAGTAAGTAAATCATGATATAAGTAATAACAATATCAATAACAACAAGTCCAAACACGTACGATAAATGAAACGATTTTTACCAAAACACTTCTTTAACATGGAATTGACAAATGAACTGTTAATATAATGTAATAAGTGAATCATATATGATATCATATATGATATCATAAATATTATTATCATTCTGTTAAAATATAATAATATGTTAAAACCCACTATACATAAGTCTCAGACACATACAGAAAAAATTGGACATAAAGTAAGGGATAATTATTCCAATCTCGTTCTTATCCGGTATTGTTTATTCGTAAGTATTTACTAGCGTTATTGTTATCGTCCATGTCTATGTTTTATAAAAATGTTTTCATGTATGTTTAATGTCCTTTTTACCAATTTTTTACTTTTACCACATGTTATGGAAGGAATATTTCTTTTGTTTACCATACAAGAAACTTTTTGACTTTTCGGAAAAAAGTAAGAGGAGAATGTTTTTTATCTAAAACGGCATGAATGGATTTTTATAGTTTTATAGTACCATATTTTCATAAAGATTACTCTACAATATTTCATGAATATTTTCAACAAAATCATTTTAAATTTAAAATTTCATGGCATTTTTTGTGAATATAAAATGATTTTGAAGAAGAAAGGATATTTTCCTCAAAAATTCATTTCATGTGTTTTATCAAAACCATTTTCCATCTAAGATGACAATATTTAATATGTGTATGTTTCAAATATAATATCTCTATGATTTACATGGTTTCACAATTCTTATGATAAAATGATATCCATTTTTTTATAAGGATTATGTTATAATGGGATAGTGTTTATGAAACCCATTTTATTATTTCGGTTATGATGAATGATTTATGTTTATGTTGTGGCACATGTAAGAATGATTTCATTATGAGATGTGTGGGACCTATATCTCCCTCCAATTAATTGGGTAAAGATTTATATCTCATGAGATATTCATGGTTGTAACGACAAGTAAATTTGGTATAGTAATACAGGGCTGGAATGGCAGGTAAACCTGATTCAGTAATGGACTTTGTCCACTATGATGGTCTTGGCAGTAATGCCCTAGATACTATGGAAATCATATCATGTGCTTAATGGTTTTTCTTAATGGTTTTCCTCAATTACATGTTTTATTACCATGATATTTTATCATTATTGATGTTCCATTATGATCTATTCCTTACATACTACTATGTTTAATGTCATTGGTCATGATTTTGATGTTTAAACTTTGTGTTAATGTTTTTATGTTCAAATGTATTTGGGTTGTTTGATTTTCTCCATGCTAACCCTTAATAAGCATTTCAGCTCACCCTTTTTGTGTTTTCTTTTCCCCTAAGATATAAAGTAAGGTTTTAGGTAGGAAAAAAGAAAAAAAATATTTATGGGAGATGATGAAGATCTTTCACCATGCTTAGAAGATTATGTTCTGAGTTTCCAAAGATGCTAAACTAATATGGTCATTGGGCATTTGTTTTGTGATGTATTATGTATTCTGCAAAAGTAATGTAATATCCATGTATGTCAAGATTTGGGTCTCTAAAATGTAAGTCCCCAATAAATAAATATATGTGCATACATTTGAATACCCATGAGAGAAAAAATGATTATGTTATTCACCACAAAATTATTTTAGCATGGAAAATAGTGGTGTAATTTCAGCAGCATAATAATGTTACATAAAAATCCTAAAAATGGTTTGTGATAGAGAAATGAGACTCTCATCATTTGGTTATAAAATAAAAAGTAATAGGGAAATGGAAAGACATTTTCCATCTTTAGTAAATGGAAATAGAATGATTATTTTCATAAAAAACACGAATAATGAAGGTAAAGTGAGGATCCCTTACCAAATTTCAAAATAGTAATAGATTATGTAAGGGTCCAAATCAGGGAGGATAAATGATCCTTAATTAAACTTACTATAATATAATTTTAATTTAATTATTATAAATTAATTAAAATATAACAAATTTAAATTAAAATAACTAATTTCAAATAATGTGCTTGAATTTGATAGGTGAAGAGGAATGTGAGGAACCCTTATGGCATTTTTGAATAGTAACATCTTTGGTGAGGGTGAAAATGAGGGAGTATAAATGATACCCCATTAAAATAAAAAAAAATTATATTATGTTAATAATTATAAATGAGATAAAAATCCAATTTAAATTAAAAAAAATTCAAAGAAAGAGGTTCAATTTGAAAGGGGAAGAGGAATTTGAGGATCCCTCACTTGAGTTTCTAACATAGAAATCTTGGGAGGGGATTCTTTATAGCTTAACGAACCTTGGGATGAATCTAGAGAGTTTAGGGAGGATTATGGTTTTCCTCCAATGAGTTTTAGTGAAGAGAAATTAGATATTGGGTGGGTTTATATAGAGAAATATGGGGGTTTCTTAATTATTTTTGGTTTTGGAGTCCATATAATAAAATAACCAAATACACAAACCATCCCATGGTTTTTCCCATGCTTTCTACCAAATGGGATTTTTTATTAGTTTATAAGTCCAAGGGATGAAATTATATAAATAATTCTCTTTATTTTGTAGAGGTGAGTCACACTACAAATGAAATGTTTTTCAAACCGTAAAATATATTATATATTCGGGAGGATCCATAATGGATTTAAAAAATAATTCAGATAAACATGAAATCATAATATTTTATAGGAAAACATTTTTTTAATCAAGGATCCAATTTATAGTAATTATTACATCACTTATGGGTCATTAAGATGTCATAAAACCCAAGTATATTTATACGATATTTAATTTTTAAGAGAGAATTCAACTATCATAGAAATTTATGAAAACATCCAAACTGGATAATTTCAAATTTTTGTTTCCAAAAATATTATTCATTATATCTAAATAACTTTTTATATATTTTAATTTCCACTTTTTAAATAATAATTGACTTTTTGAGGAAATAATATGTTTTTCAAGATAATAGTATCCGGAGCTTTTAAAAAATTATATTTGACTTAATAAAAATTATAAGATCATTTATATTTGATAAAAATTATGTAATAATATTAAAATATTATTTATTTGGAACGTATATTAATTCATAAATTCAATAAATGAATTTAAATATTATCCAAAAATATAATTTATCATTTATTGTATCAAAATAAAAATCATTTACAAAGTAACAAAAAAAGGATGAAAATATATTCATTTTCTTATAAAAAATATTACATGTTGTTATTTATAGTGTTTTGATACATATACATTTAATACACTAAAAAACCCCCAAAGAGTAAGGTGTTGGGTGGTGAGACATTCATGGGAATGTTCAATGAACATGGTTTTGGCCATGATCTTGATGTCCTTGAATTTCTCTTATAAATTGTTCCTCTAATGCATATTCTATTGGATCTCATCTTGGGATGGGTAAATGTCAAAATCCACAACTGTTATCTCCCTTGGAAGATCTGATAAATGGGATTCTTATGGTATGATGCTATTGGTTGAGGCCATCACTTATTTTTTTCTGTGACAATTGGTTTTATTAAAACCCTATATTTGTAACGATGATGTGAAAATTGTTCAACGAATATATTATAAATTGTTATAATACTTAATGTTCATTTAATTATAATTGGATATATAACAATAATGTGCCTAAGTTTTTTATGACCATATATCATGATGATACATTAAAATAAATCAAAATGTTTAATTTTATTTACAAGAGTTCGGATCATTAAAATCTTCCCCCCTTAAGAAATTTCAACCTAAAATTATTTATTTTCAACACAAAAACATTTGAGTGTAACTCTACATCATCTCCTCAGCTAGTTACAAAATTTTTTCTTAAAAGTTTTTGTTTCTTTACACCACTTTGACATGATGAATTCTCTTATTTCATTGAATTTTTTCTCTATAATATAAGATATTCATTGGATGCTCCTTATATGAAAGGTCATTCTTCAATTTTACCACCTTTGGATTGGGTACATATGAGGGTTCTAGTCTGTACTTCCTCAAGAGGGATACATGGCCCGCATCATGTACATGAGATAGGATGGGTGGGAGTTCTAGTCGATATGACACCGCTCCAATGTGGTAAAATGATCTTAAAGGGCAAAATATGTCTTGGATTATGAATTACATTATCCCCAAATCTCATAACATTCTTCCACAGAGATATTAATATAAATACCATGTCTCTAACATCAAACTCTTAGTCTTGTTTGTGATTGTCAGTATAGCTCTTCCATCACCTCTAATCAGCCTTGATGAGATGTTGAATTATCCTATCCTTTTCCAAAATTTCCTTATCCATTTTAGTACCTTACATTTTTTGTTCCCCTAACATTATTTCAACATATAGGTGTTTTGCAACTCTTCAATGGGATTCATTGGGATCTATTTGGATGCTTTAGTAGAAGCTATTGTTGTATTATAACCGAACTAGAGGAAGGCATTAGACCCATACTCCATTGAAATCCATATAACTTGATCACAAAATGTCTTACAGTGTTTGAATAGTTAAATTAGTTTGGGCATCAGTTTTGGTATGATATGCGGTACTTATGTTCATCTCAATGTTTAGATAATATTAGAGACTTTTCGTAAAAATTTATGTTTATCATGGATCTAAATCAGACACAGTCGACAGTCACACTCCATATAGACTTACCAATTCTATGATTTATATCAATGAAAGTTAATCCAATGATAAGTCATCTTAAATTATAATAATGTGATGTTCTGTGATTTCCATGTTGGTATGGGTAATGATTGCATCACCCATTTTGACTTTTTTCCTTTCATCCTTCATTTGCTGGAATACCATGAACATTGATGTATATTTAGGGATCTCCTTTTTCAAATTATCCCCCCAATAGTTCCCACAAAGATATTGATACATCTTTGTGCTTAATGGGATAATGGGGAATGATTTACTACATGAATAATCAAATAGTTCCTTCCTTATCTCAGGATCTGATGGGATGCAAAGTCTTGACCCAAATCATTATATTCCTTCTTCATCAATTTTAAACACTGAGGAATTCACCTTTCTCATAGATTACACATTCCTCCAAATTTCCAAATCATTTATGTTTTTCATCGTTTATCCTCTATAAAAGATATGGTTGACTGATCATTAGTGAAAGTATTGATGATGTTTTTTACTTTGTGATTCCCATGTACGTCCATTGTAGGTCTATGAAGATTAGATCCATGTCATTTAAAACAATTGATAACGATGAAAGATCCTTTCAAAATATAATATCTTCCATTTTATTCTTTTTACAAGGATGGTACTGTATTGAGTAGTCATATTCCATGATCAGCTCTAACCATCTTCATTGGCGCATATTCAGTTCTTTATATTTGAATATACACTTAAGGTTTTTTTGATTTGTATATACCTCACACTTCTACCTATATAGAAAATATAAACAATATTTTCATCACAAAGATTAAATATTCCATCTATTGATCATGTGTGGGATTGGTTTTCTCATGAACTTTCAACAACCATGAATCATTGGCTATGCCTTTTTTTTCTTCATTAAAACATAGACCAATCCATTCAATGTAGCAACATTGAATTCTATGAATATTTCTCTACTTATGGGTAGTGTGAAAATGGGTGGATTGATGAGTCTCCATTTAAACTCCATGAATATTTCCTCACATTCATAATTTGATGCAACAACGGCTCTCTTATGAGTTAGCTTTATATGAGGGTTTGATAATTGCAGAAAATTTATCACAAATCAGTGACAATACCCAACTAACCCAAGAAAAATATGGATATCTATCACATATAATGGTATAATACATCATTCAATTACATATATCTTTAAATGGTCAAAAATTATACTATTTATCATGATTATATTCAATATGAAATATACTTCCTTCAACCATAACTCATATTTTATATACTTGGAATAATGAATCTCCTTTCATAGGGTCTTTACCATAGTGCTCGTATGCACCTTAGTCTCCTCCTATAGTTTTGAGTATATTTTAATATCATTTATAAAGACTACCAAAAATTTGTCTAGGTAATATCTAAAGACTATATTCATCATGTTCATGAATATTTTTGGTGGATTAGCGTGTCCGAATGGAATCACTGTGAACTCATAGTGCCAATACATTGTATGAAAAGTTGTCTTGTGGATATCGTTCTTATTAACCATTAATTAATAATATCATAACTAAATATGGAAGTTGTAGAATTATTGTGATTTATGTAGATGATCGAAGAAGTCATTAATCTGAGGTAGTGGATACTAGTTCGTTATCTAGTTCTTATAGGGATCCCATTAATCGATAAAAATGGGTATTTGACCATAATTATTCATGATGAAGAGGATTAGTGCACCCCTATTGATGAACATGGGCATATGAGTCCCTTATCCAAATTCTCATGGAGTTTTTTATTCAGCTCCTTATGTTCCACAACATCCATTCTATATAGTTTCTAATATAATGGAAATGTCACTGGTATAATCTTGACTGAAAATTCAACCTCTCTAATAGGAGTAAAACTAGGAAATTCCTCTAGAAACACTTTAACATATTCAATCACAATAGGCATGTCTTCAAGTATTTTTCTATCCGTAGACTCAATAATTTGAGCTATATACTCTTTCTCATAGGGTAATAATATCCATTCTTTAGATAATGGTGATAAAAAAGATTCATCCTCCCCCTTAAGGGGTCGATTCACAATAATGAGAGTGATTTCTTTCTCACGTTAATTTATGTTGGTTCTATTTAAGTAACAAAAATTCATGCCAAGAATTTCATTTAATTCCACCAAAGGAAGATTAACAACATTAGATGGGAATTTCATCCCACAAGTTTTGACATGGGAGGATTTATATACATCATATGAAATAATTACCTATTTATCATTCTCACTGAAAGATATAATTTAGTGATTTATAGTGTAGTTTGAATAGTTCTACTAAACTTTAGTTAAATGATGGAATGTATAGAACCCATATCAAAAAGTATGTTTAATATTCTGGAATGAATGAATTTTTATTTCTCACCACCTCATTTGTGGGATCCTCCTCAGTGGTTGTGAGGTAAAAATATTTTCCATACTACCTTGAAGGTTGTTGGTTGTCTCTAAAAACCCTTATCTTAGGGAATTTGTTTGAAAAGTCACATGATTTCATGCAGTTAAAGAATTAGAAAATTCTCTGAAGGATGATTAGAGAATTATTTTCCTCCATTGCAGTCGTGGGTTTCTTATGTATAAAATTATTGGCTATATTTCATTCCTTCTCGCACCTAAATCATTTCTTCATTCCCCATAGGCAATTTCTGGGGTCCTTCTTCCCACACTATTGAAAAGTTGGATGTTAAAATTTCTATCCACTATTTTATTTCTCTATTGGACCACTAGAATTAAATTCCACTTTATGTTTCATATCACTATGATACCATTGAGATTAAATGATCATTATTTTTACATTGAGGGAACATCAGACAATATTATCATTCTAATCAAAGTCACAGATCACCAATGATTTTTGCAGACTATATTTTATCGAACTAAAGATGTGGTCAACCATGCATTCTAGTGTAACGGAAAATACAGAGGCATATGATGAATTTCTTGTGAATTTTTTCCTCATACGACCAGATATATGGGTTATATTCTTTCTTGAAGGAATGTAAATCGCATTAAATTTTATTTCAACGAGAGTGGGAAAAATATTTATTGAATATTTTTCAAGACTTTATTCCACTCCATCACATTGAGCTCTTCCTCAGACTTGGTGTAATGAATCAAGGGCCACCAATAGCCAACTTATCCTTCCATAAGACAAAAATCCCATAAAACCTTTTCATGCTATGAAAATTTAAGGATAGATAATGTCTTCTCAATGGATTAGATCCGTTGTTCTTCGATTAAGGGATGAGATAATCCCTTGAATGTTAGAGGGTTTGTTTCCAGAATGTTTCTATTGCAGAGTTTTCTCTCTTATGGGGGTTTGTGATTACCTTTTTATCCACGTTTTTATTTATAACCGGATTTATATGAGAGGGTATTTTAATAAATATCACAATTCCTACTCCCATCGGGTTGGGTATTTTGTTGTGGTAGTCATCACATTTTCCTTCAGATAAATTCATTACCTGATTTCTCCTATTTCTGGGCATCTTCTAGAGTAAAGATAAAATTAGGGAACAATATTTTTAAACTATTAAACTCATAAAGGGAAATCCATGTACAGTAAAGGGAAAACATATAAATTACATTTATTTTCTGAACTTATGAATCCCTTAGATTAAATCTATGTTATCCATGATCTACGACCTAACATACATTCATAAGGAATTTTTTCCCTTAATAATGGTTCATAATGATCTTATTAATTTACCAAATAATATCCCATAGGAGTGTCAAAACAGGTTCATAGTAAGACAAATCGTCGTATACCTAGTTACCTAGAGTTAGGCCCAAAATACCATGTCTGATTTATTACTCCAAGGTATATCTATGCTTGTACCATGTCCACATTTAGTATCCAGAAAGTGGTTTATTTTCATGATAAACCACTTACACTACACTAACAAAAATTTAGGGATGTTTTCTTATACTTAGTCTTATATATAAGGATTTTCTAATGTTTTATAATCCTAATACTAAAAAAACTGAACCTTTCCCCAAATACCATATATAAAAAGCATTAAATTTATTTTACATTAATACATTATTTATTAAATAATACTACAATTAATACAAACTAGATGGTATATAATACTAGATTCTTCGGGAATTCGATACATTATATAATACCAAAACATATGGAGTACACATTCTATATTGAAAAATTCTTTAACAAGATCAAAATACTCCTTCGAACTTAAAACGACATTGGATAACATTGGAACATTAATAAGAAATGGGTGAGTAAAAAATCCATGTAATGGAATAAAAATGGATCAATAGATATATTTTATACAATAGTAATTCCAATGAGGAATAAAACAAACATGAATAATAAGTATTGATATTGGATGAAAATCATAACATGGGAATTGTGGAAACAACTAAAAACACTAAATCATAAACATTGGTCAAGGATAAAACCACCAAGTCATCATGGTGGAAAATTTACCACAAAGGAATCTGGTTCACTCCCTATTCCATGATGATGTATTATGATATTAATCATTTCGCAATTAAATGGAGCACTATATGGGCAAACCCATCATATTAATTTCATTCTCATGGTTAAGTGTACTACATATATTATACAACAAAGATTAATTCTTCACCATAATTTATTCCCTGATAAAAGATTTAAGAGTACATAAATATATATCCCGAATATATATATATATGTATATGTGAATAAATGTGAATAAATTTGATTGAAAAATTTTTATGGTGTACACTACACAATTGTTTTGGAATGGAAAATAATGGTGACATTTTAGGAACATAACGACATTACATAAAAACAATAACTTTTTTTAGAGATAAAGGGCTATCTCATCATTTTGAACTCCAATATGAAGTAATATGGACATGTAAAGGAATGTTCAAACATAACTAAATTGAAATTTTATGCATAATTTCAAAAAGAAACATGACTAAATAAGAGAAGATCAGGATACCTTATGGAATTTTATTCCAAGTAATAGCTTAGGTAAGGGTCCTAATGAGAAAGAAAAATTGATAAATTATTCAAATAATATCAATTTGAAGGTCTAGGAATAATTATAAATTAAATAAATTATAACTAATTGAACATAAAAAAACTAATTTCAAAGAAGATTCTTGATTTGAATAGAGGAGAGGAAGGTGAGGATCACATAGGGGATTTCATCATAGTAATGGATACTATAAGTGTCCAAATGAGGGTGGATAAATGATACATAATTAGAAGAACATAAATTGGATTATAATGGAATGATAATAAATTAATTACACTATAAAAAATTTAAATTTAAAGACCAAATTTCAAAAAAGGTTATTGAATTTGAAAAGGGGGAGAGGAAGGTGAGGATCCCTTATTGATTGTGTGACTTAAAAAGATTCTAAGCGGCATCATGAGAGATTTGGGACTTCTTGGGAGCAATCTAGAGATTTGAGGGTAGACTATGGTCATTGTAAAAGGATTTTATGTGAATTGAAATGGGATATTGGGTAGGTTTATATAGGAAAAGAGGGAGAATTTTTTATTATTTTGGTTCTAGAATCTATATAATAAAATATAAAATACCACAAACAATACCATTGTATCTTCCAATGGGGAGTGATTTAATTTTTTTGGAAGGCCAAGGAATAAGCTTCTTAAAATAATTAACTTGATTGTGTGGAGGTGAGTCACACACTTGAAGAAATGTTTTTAAAAACATAAATTATATTATTAGTTTTAAAGGATTCAATAAGGCTTTTCAAAATAAATCAAATAAAGATGAAATTTGATTATTTTAAATCAAAAAAATTTATTCTGTCATGTATTACATATAAATTAATTATTACATCACTTTTTGGCCAATATTATATCATAAAACACAATATATATTTATATGATATTTATTTTTAACCAAGAATTTGATTATCTCTGAAAATAATGAAACATTAACCATTAGATAATGTCGGAATTATGATTACAAAAGAATAACAATTTTATCTAAATAAGTTTCTAAAGACGTGAATTTTTACTTTTCAAATAATTATTGTCATTTAGTGAAAATGATAGTTTTTTGATAATATGTTTTTTTGAATAATTAGAAATATTTCTTTTAACATCATAATAATTATATTACCATTTATAAATGAACTAAATTATTTAATAATATGAAAATATTATTTATTTAAAAAATAAATTAATTCATTAATTCATTAATTGATATTTAATATTATCCAAAAAACTAATTTTTGATTTATTGTATCAAAATAAAAAATATTTACAAAGTAACAATAATTAGATGAAATTATATTCATTATTCTATGGTAAAAAATATATAATAAAATTTATTGTGTCTTGATACATATCCTTTCAACACACTATAAATAGACCTATGAGTATGGTGTCTAATTGTGAGACATTTATGGGGTGGTTCGACCAACATGGTTTGGGTTGTGATCTTGATGAGCTTGAACTTCTCCCATAAACTGTTTCTCAAATGTTTAACTTGTTGGATGTCATCTTGGTCTTGGTCAAGGTAAAACGTAGAAATTATATCTCTATAAAAATCTCTAACAAATGGGATTCATAGGGTATGATCCCCTTGGTTGAGTCCACCAATTCTTTTTTACCTTGTTAGCTAGATTTGTGAATACCCTATAATTATACAGACCATGTAATCTTTGTTCAACATCTATAGTATCAATAATAATGAAAAATTATAATCATTTAAATACAATTTTATATAAAAAATGTTCATTTTTTTCTATAACCATATTTCATGAAGATACATTTAAATAAATCATAAAGTTTAATTTTATTAATAGTAGTTCATTTTGTTACAATTACATTTAAATCATTTTAAGTAATGAATAATAACAAAATTGAATCATATATATTTTGATATATATATTATGTTTTTATATGGATAAAAAGATATTATTTATGGTTATTGATTTATATTTTTAATATGAATAAATTATGTAATGATATTAATTTATTTTCATTTTTTATTATTGTTATAATTACATAGAACATTTAGGAAACATCGACGCACTCCTTTTACAAGATGTAGAGAAATGAAGTCGATGATTTATAAAACAACAAAAGTAGTTTGTTTTTGTTATTTAGGGTGTTTCAAGAATTTCATTTATTATTATAAGGGTCTATAGTTTTTTTAATTATTTATATTTTAATTCCACTATCATATTGATTATATTAATGTTAAAATAAGGGAATATTCTTGAAAATGACTTTAATGATATTTAATTTTTTTGAATTATTTTAATTCATTATAAAATAATTAAAAAATAAATTTAATCCAAAGGTTGGAATTTTTTCTATTGTATAAATAATTTAATATTTAATTTTCACTTTTAATTTTTAAATTACATTCGTGACCACCTAATATTAATTTTTTTAAAAATTTCAATTTGTTTTTTCCGATAAAATCAATCTTAGTTGAGGATCTTATGAATAAAAATCATGTTTAGTTTTCTCTAATAAAAAATCTATTTTCTTTTATTCTCTCACCCACAATCCCATTTATTTATCAAAATCCACTCCTTCAAATTCATTAAGCTCAATCTTAATGGGGATATCAACAGAGGAAGTATAAGTCCTTACTTATTTCTTCTAAGGTTATTTCTTATTCTAAATCCATAAAATATATAATAAACATTATTATATAATATCCTAATTCTATAAAATATACTAATGTTTTATTTTTTTAATGATATAACCATTTTTTTCACCTTTTCTATCCAATGAAAAATGATCACCTCAGTCTTGCGTATGTGTCGACTATAACAACGACAAAGTGATGTGTTTCATTTTTCAACCCCATATCAAATGGATAGTTAAAATAATGCATCAAATTAATATATATAATATTTATGACAAAATTATATTTTTTAAAGAAAATATTTTATTTTCTATCTTACCCTTTCAATACATTAAAAGCTTATAATGTCACTAGTGAGTACATGTTGAAAACTATCTCCATGAAGTGATGTGATTAATTTTTTATTTCCACCATATAGGGTTGGTCAGAAGGTTGGAACTATTGAATAAATATATAATGTATAAAATATTTTTTATTTCTTAAGTTTACAACATTGTATACATTATTTCCCTTTCATCTAGCAAAAAAATGAAAACATTGTTCATGTAAATATACAAACTACCATCTCCACGAAATGATGTGATACATTTATCAGAAAAACCATACATGGATGTTTGTAAATATATATTTAAAGTAAATAGATGAAAATTATGATGTTTATAATATTATTTTGATGATGGATCGACAAACCCTTTGACTATAGTTCAAACATCGATGATATTTTGATGTTATAAACTGAACGACACCAAAAATGTCTCACATGAACTTCAAAATTTTAATAATTATATAAGAAATTTTAATAAATTAAATAAAAGGGATTACTATATGAGAGTAAAATTTAAAACTTTTCTCAAAAAAATATTAAATTAAATTAATTTTATTATTCAACATAGTAAATTATGTATGTGGTGAGTGAAAGGATGTGGTAAAGGATTTCTTTAACTCAATTTCCTTTTTATGAGACCTGTTCAATTTGTATCTCATTTTCTGTTTTGTGTGATGTATAAATTTACATATAGATATATTTTATCAATAATTTATTAAACTTAAATATAAATAAAAATTATTTTTAAATCACTTCCCTTGATTTAAATTTTTATTTAAAATTTTCCAAAGTGGTGAGTGTCTTTAAACTATATTTTAGATGTTTTAAAGTCATTATATTCCTTATTTATGTTCATAAATATATTTCCAAAATTTAATTAATTAAAATAAACATATTTTTCAAAAATATATTTTTTACTTTCCCTAAATTTTTAGAATGGTTTTTAAATTAAATCTTTTAAATATTCTATATACTAGTCATTTTGAATCATTTTACTAAATCAAAAAAGAACGTTATTTTTAACATTCACCACATGGGTGCTTCTTTCATCAATCATATAAATTATTCACTATCAAGATTACTATAAAAAATTTATATAATTTTCTAAATAATATCTTATTAACATTATTCTAGATTTCTAAAAAAAATCCTTTCAAAAGAAAATCATATTTATTCTCATTTTTATCAGATAATGGAAAGTTGTTCTGTTCGTGGGATATAATGCCAAATTTATTGGATTTTTTTGATGGAAATGAAGTATTTTATGTTTCTTATCATGATATGGTTCATATACATTTCATATAATAACATGTGATCCCAACATATATCCGGTAACTAGTGATCCCAATTTAGCTCTCTAATGTATTAGGTAAAGTGGAAAAGTTATTGAAAATTAAGATATTTCTACAGTATATGTGGGAATTATCCATAATGGTTATTAATTTGTAAGATATATGGTAAGTGGAAATGAATGTATAATATCCCAATATAAATTCACAGTTTTTAGTGGATTATATGTGTTTAATAGAAATATTTTTATTTAAAGAGGCTAGGAAATTTTTTGATATTCTAAAGGTGATTGGTTTGTTTTCAATTATGTCTTCCATGCGTTCTCATGTTTCACAATATAACTCTCATGATTATATTTTTTAAGTTATGATTAAAATATTTCATAGGTAATATTTTTTCTTGGAAGTTTATATCATATATAATGATTTTTTTGGATGCAATTATTATTATGTTAAAATAAATATATCCTTAGGGGTATTCATGAATTTTAAAAAAGGGATGATGGGTTTCCATTCTTCTTATATACCATACTAAGATTTAATTTAATCATCCTAATTTTTGGAAAATAATTCACATGTCTTACTAATTTATAAGGTTATATGAAGTTAATTAGTGTAATGTCCTAAATAAATAAAAGGCTTCTTAAATAAAATATGAGCTATGTAATGTTTTTTCATAAATCTATAAATAACAAAACCTAAAATTATCTTTAAATACAATAAAGATAAACTCATGCTATAAATCATGTAATTATGGGTTATTAATGAAAGGAGTCTTTATATAGGTCCTCATAACTGAGGTTGACAATATAATTTTAATTGTAACCATTTTACATTGATACCATTATAATACCATCCGAGATGCTGATATAATAATAGGATGTTTTAGTATGTAGTTAGTCATTTCATCCGTTGATGTTTAACTAAGTTGGGATTTCTCCACTCAAAATATGATTTCAATAATTTATTCTATAAATTAATATCAACTAAGTATAGTTATATCCAATCATATAAAAATGACATTGGATTTTATTATCAATTTGATTCAAGTTAATGTTATGTTCTCATTCATATAGGTGACTTAAATTTCATGTTTTCACCAATATAGTTAATTTTACTCATAGAATCATGGATTTATAAGTTATTTATAAGATATTTTTATACTATATTCCGTATGTACACTTGATTTATAGTACAAATATAATTCATAATTATGAATAATAATATATGATATAACTATTTTAAACTGTTATGAAAAGTGCCTTGGTGTTTGATAGTGAATCACTATGGATAAATGGTTAATTCAGTGTTTCCTTTTTAAACATTATTTCATGAAATATAAATATTCCTGGCTTTTTTGAATCATAGTTCATGAAATATTTAAATGCCAACAACACATAATGAAATAAAAATAAACATGAAAATATTAGAACATATGATTTATACATGGTTTTCCAAAAATGGGGGTATTTATTCTCTTTTTATGTTTCAGATATGTACAAGACCAATATTTATCACCAACATCATAAAATGTTTATTCTAAGGGAAGTGATCATCCATTATCCAAATCACTATGAAAATAGACAATTCTTAAAAAATTTAATTATAATGGGTCTCTCTAGTTTAGAAAATAATTATCAGACCAAAATAAAATGATATTATTAAAAAATTTGATTATTTAGAACTAATTAAATATATTCTCTACAATAATTTAAAATATTCAACATTAAGTTATTTTTCCTATTTCATTATGTAATCTAGAATTTGGATCAGAGAACAATAATATCATATTATTTTTCTTAATATCTCAATAATTATCTTCTTCTTTATTCATTGGTTCTTTTTTGAAACCATATTATTATATATATTTCATGTTTGATTAGATAAATATATCACATATTTAAAATATGTAAAAACAATGGTTCTTAGTAATGAAATATAGTCCACATAAAAATAGTCAAATGAAAATATTAAAATACTCCAATATTAAATCATCATAAATGGTTTCTAAATATCCATATTTGAATATCAAAAAGTATCACAGAAAATACATTCTCACAACTTCACATTTAATTCTTGATAAATCATGGATTCTTTATAAAATAATTTTTTTTATAAATATTATTATTTTTTCCTGCAATTGTATGATCACATTAATTAATAGAATTAAGATATGGAGCTTTATCTCATCGCGAAATATCTATAAAATTTTTCAATATATTCACTACATAGAATCACTACATAACACTCAACATTGATTTTTTACTTATATAAAAACAAAAATACATTATCATAGTTAATATTATGTGATCCATGAGAAACTAGTCTAATATTACATGATATCCATTGAAATACTACATATCTGATAATAATATAGGTAACTATTATGTATCCTTAGATTTAATCTTCTATATCCTAAAGTTAATACTCTATATGGAGATGATCTTTAGAGTTAATATGCTATATTAGTAACTAACAATTATTTGTACACCAAGTAACCCCTATAAATTCCTTGGAAAATCTGACAGATTCACTGGGAGATATAAAAGATTAAAAAATTTATCATACATATCATCACATAAATGTTATATTTTTAAAATTTAATTATTTGTATTATAGTTTAAATTAACATACACTTTAATTAATATTTTAAAAAACAAATTTATTATATGAATTTTCTATTTTTTAATCTCATAGATATTTTGTATGAATTCTTCACATCTTCAATTAAATTAATAACTAATAATAATTATCAAAAAACATTGTCAAAAAATTCCAAATAACTCTAAACAACATAAAAATCATCATTATGATGTTGAAAAATTAGGGAAATCCTTTAATAATAACATGGGATATTCATTCTCTACCTTCATATTTGTTTTTTACTCTAATTAACATAGTAACATGAATTAACTTATCAAGGAACATAAATTTTCAATAATAAATTTCTTAACACCATAATGTTGGATAATGATATTTTTTTGAGATAATTTCATCTCTCAAGGACAATAAATTTATATCTATTGATCTTGAATATCACCCCCTTAATCAATATTGAAAATTATCCACAAATTTCAATTAAATAATCTTTTTATTTTCAAAACAATGTGAAACAAGAGTTTTTAAAATTCAAGTCTGTTTAAAATGAAATCATAAAAATAATTGGGTATAGTCATACTCTTTAAGTAACATAGAAAGTATAAACATGCATTTTCAACCATAAATTTATCAATTTTATATCCTTAGTGAAAACCTCATTAGTATAGTCATGTGTGGAAATGTATTCTAGATTCACATATCTATTAACAACGTTATCATTGATAAAATTTTATTTTATATCGACATACTTTGATATAGAGTGTTTAAATAGATTCATAGATAATCAATTAACAAATGATTAGCATCAAGAATTATAAATTACATCTCAACATTAACTTCTAGGTTATTATATTTTTATTTCCTCCAAATAACTATGGTAGTAGTTAAAATGACAGATCACATAAATTCCCTCTAATAAGAATGCACCACAAAATATTATTTTCTCATTATAATGTTTTAAAGAAGCATATTTGTTGACCCATACATGTTATGAATTTAAAATCTCATATATCGCAGACAAAAAATCAATTTTCCATTGATGTATCTGGGTATCCTTTTTAGAACCATAATATTTGATATTTTTAACACTTTTCTAGAATACACACAATGTTCCAACATAAACACTCTCTAGTATTGACATTATAGGATAATGTAATCTTTTAAATAATTTTATGAAGTCCTTATAATTGAAACATTTCCATATTTCATCCATTATCATCTTTATTCCATCTATCATGGGTGTTGCATCCTATTTTGAATATTTCATTAAAAAATAGTTTTTTAATATTAATCGTTATATAAATTAATATATTTATCATCCAACACAACATATAATCCTATAATGAAAATCATCTCTCTGAGTATTAATATTTCAAAAAATTTATTTATTTATTGGGAGAAATATATACAAGAAAACTCTCTTTAGTATATAAATATTATAAAAAAATATAAAAAATGGTAATAGTTGCACACATGATCATATCCTTTACAAATAAGATCTTTTTAACCTTTTATATAATGAAATATATCTCTTTCAAGTAGTTTTCCATCTTGGAATTCTAGTACCTATGGGATTGTTTCAACCAATATTTCCCTTATTCATCCTATACACCATTTTCCAATCACTATCAATGGTATATCCATCATGTTTCATATTAAATACATCTAATTCAAGATCACTATTCAATAAAAAAACTCAAGTTTTTTTAAAATGATTTTATTTCTTATGATTTGTGATAAGAATAAAGATTTCTTTATTAAACCCTAAGAAAATGTGGAGATGATACAACAAAATATACACCATAAAAAATTGAATAACGTTTAAAATATAGTCTTTCATCATTTAATGAAATATTACGATTGTTATTGAGATAATTTGAAAAAACCCATTTGGTAATATTGTTCTTCCCATTTCATGTTCTAAAAATATTCCAAGATATATCCCATTCAATCTTATATTGTTCTCCATTCATATCATTTATAAATTTTTTTTTCACAAACAAATAGAAATAAAATTTAACTTAATTTTTGATAATGATGAATTTTAATTTTCAGTTATCAATATATTTCTAGTATTAAAAAGTTTTATTTTATTTCCAAAAAATATTCTCAGCATCAACAAGCTTTGATATCCACTAATACATCTATTTTTTTAGGTTCAGTGGAACACCTATAATAAATTTATTGATTAGAATCTATGTTAACATGACTTGATTCATTCTCTACTTCTTCTTCCCCCATATTCGATAATTTTGTTGATTTTTATTCATCAATATTTGCAAAATCTACATCATTTACCTGCCCAAAGAGGTTTTATTTACGATGATATGCATATCATTGTAGTTTACCTACTTCTATAGTATATTTTTCCAACACTAATAGAATATTTCATTATATAAATATCTCTAGAGTAATATGTATTTTTATATGTCATTTTACAATCACATAACTAAACTCTTTATATATATATAACATATTCTACCAAATATTTTAAAATACTTTATAGTGGGATTCATATGATACCAAATATTATAGGAAGTCATATATTATTTAGGTATCATAAAAAATATATTCTGAATATTCATCTGTTTACTTATGGAGTCTTTATAAAATTATTTTTAAGAGGTTGAATTAATCAAGCATATTATTTCCAATTTCAACCATTCAACTATTTTTCATCTCATCAAATAATTTTTTTTAAGGTTTATAAAGAGTAATATATTGATGTTTAATAACATTTTTAGTAAGAGAAGAATAAAAATAATTATTAGTAAACTCTTTTCCCTTATCAATTCTAAATTTGTTAGTCAAGACTCCTAGATCATTCTAAAATTATCTTCTAAATATAATTAAAATATCTACAACTTCTTATTTATGATTCATGAACAACAACATATTCATTTTTGTGAAATAATCAATATATGTAATGAAATAAATATCAACTTAAATGTATTGGATCATAATTATCCCACATAAATAAGAATTTATTAGTTTAATTTTATTAGTATAATGAATTTTCCCTCTTTTCTGATATCCTTACACCAATTTTCTTTTATGATTTGTTTCAAAAATGATATACATTTATTTATTTTTTCAATGTAAATATCGCACCTTATACAGATTTGATAACATTTTTAGATAAATTTTATCAATTATTTTAAGTAATATTTTCTAATGATTATTCTAATTTTTGTAATCAAATAATAATACATAATCGTGTTTCCAATTTTTAAAGGGATAATACTTTTTCTTTCTACCTTAGTGATAATTATTCCATTTTTTTGGCTTTGTATGATATAATAATTCCTTAAAAAATAGATTCATTCCCATCATCACACATTTTTATAACACCTAGAAAAACAGTTTAATACTAACTGCAAATAGAATATCTATAGTTTCAATTTCTAGTATTAAATCCCACCATTATCGACACCGCTATTTCTTAAGGAGTTATGATTTTAAAATATGATTGAACATATAATTTTAAATTATATATTATTTCAAATAATGTTGTCACATATTTATTGGATGAGAAGACACTATCTAATATACATGAATTACTTCTCTTGGTAGCTTTTAGATATATCACAATAAGGAGTGACTTCACAGTATTATCATTTCTCCAAACCTTTTCAACTTTAATTAATGGAGATTATTTTCCTTGAAGGGTACATATACATTCATTAGAAAAATTACCAGGTTTGTTACACCATCCAAAAATTTCTCCAATATAATAAAATCTATTTGAGTTTACAATTTTTTTGAATTGATACTCAATGTTATCCTTTTCATAAATAGTTTCTCATCTTCTAAAAATGTATCCTATATATTCATGCATTATTTTATTGAAAGGAGAATACATATTATGAATCTATTCAAAGGCATTGGGTCTATAGATTCCATGACACTAGAAATATCGTTTAAAACCTAATCAATCATAAATATATAATTTTTGACTAAAAATTATGGATTTTCTTGATAAATTTGCGTTTATTTTGGATATTATGTTTGAAAAATATTCTATATCAAATTTTATTCAACTTACATTGATATATAAGTATATTTTATATAATTTTTCATATATCTATCTTTGTGTGTTTTGAATTTAGGTGATGTACATTCATCAAAAATAAATATAATATTTTTTTAATTCACAAATTATAATTTCAATATAATTTCATTGCTAACATTCTCATATGACTGACATTATTATCCATACCTTGAAATATATTTGGTGTACTCTTTTATAAATTAATTAATATTATTTTGGTATCAATAAAATGTGATTGATTCTTATCTTAATCATATTATTTTGTAAAATATTTCTATTCTCAATCTTTTATCATGTTTTCATGTTTTTCAATTCTCACCTTGCGAAGATTCAGTTCTTTAATGTAATTAGATTCCCATCAGATGAACTAATATTTTCATTATTTTTATTTTCAACCACTTTCTTGTATATATTGATATACTTCTTGAGTTAGGCATTTTTCTCAAGAAAATACTCAATCTCACCTTTCAGTAAATGCTTTGTATAGGTCACTTCACCTTCTACATCATTGCATAATGTTTCTCTATATTGTTTTACAAGATCTGTAATGTTATTTAATATTTCAAGAGTTTCTTCTTCTGATTGACTATCTATAATGGAATAATCTTCATCATCTTTTCTCAATAAACTTTTTTCTTTTCTTCTATTGAGATTTTTCTTTCTCTTAATTGGTTTCTTGATTACCTTAGAGGCTTTACTCCTAGTATTTATCTATACACTTTTTTATTTCTCATAATCCTCATACTAAATTCATTTATTTTTTGGATAATTAATTTCAATGTGACCTATACCTTGACACTTATATAATGTTATTTGTAGTTTCACTTTTTATTTACCTTTTACTTTTTATTTTTTTGAGATAAGTAAAAGTATTCTCTCATACTCTTCATTATTTTAATCATTACTAGATCCATAGGAGGAATATAAAAAATTTAAACTTATTTTTTAGTTTCTTTATTTATTTTAATTACATCTCATTTACCTCCTTAGTCCAATTATTATAAATAAGATCTTTTTTATTTTCATAGGTGACAAGAATATTGTGTATCCCATCAATATAAAATTCATCCCTATCTCCCACACATGAAATTTTTCCTAAAAATCTATCAAGAAAATAATATTGTATTTTCATAGAAATGTTATAATATTCCAAAATATATCCAAAACCACTAATATTGTTTTAAATATTATTCGCACTTATGAAAAAATACTAGCTGTCCAATTATCACCAATTTCAACAACGTCGTAGCATGAATTATATATTTTTAATTTCTCTTCGATGAATTTTACTTTTACTTAAAATATATTTTAAAATTTTTTTCTGAGATTTATCTGTCAATATTGAGTTTTTTTCAGCTTGGTGTATAACAATATATAATAGAAAATCACAATTTCATTCCTTTCCATGCCATCAACATCAAAAATTTTATTTATTTTTTCTTAGTGGTTTATCTTTTTTAACATCCATGAAACCAATTACAGTATCATCACTAATCTCTACAATAGGAGTGTGAAGAGAGTTAATTATCCTACTCTTCCACCTATGATCATTATTTCTATAAAAAATATTAATGTCATTATTATTGACTAAATTAATTATATATATATATATATATATTTCAACCATGATAGGATCTTTTATCAATATCATGAGTTACTTGGTTACCTCATAATGTGCTCAGATGCATGTTGTTGCAATAATATGAAGGGTCTAAATTAGTGATACCCTTATTATAGTATCATTATATTGAAGTATCCTCTATCATTTTTTAAAATAATGATCCTCTCAATCATTAAATATCACCCACAACTATAGGTAGTACAAATAATTTAGAACCTAAAATTACATATGATTTTTATAAAGTTCACCCATATTCTATTTGACTACCAAGCCATCTTCAGATCAGTTTTCAGACATATATGTATCATTCATAACATAAATTTATTATAATAAATGAATTTACCTCTATTTACCAAGTGATATTTCCAAATAGAAAATTATTCCAAACTTTCATTATACTGGATCACTCATTTTTTCAATATAGATTTCAAATTATAATGAAAATACCATAACACAAATTATAATTTTTTAACAACAATAAATGATATACTATAAGTTAATTTTGAATTTTTAGCATGACTCTATGCTTCATATTTAATTCATGAACATCCAAATTCAGAACATATAGTAGTAGTAGTATATCATCATCTTGGATCACTCCTCTAATATGATTTGTATTCATTTCAAAAATTAAACACTTTTTTGGTGTTTTTTGGAACATGAATGATATTAAATTGGAAACATAATGAATAAAAAATAGGCCCCATTTAATAGATTACATAAAGACACATTCAAAATTAAAATGAAAAATATACCACTATCACTCATGTTTTATTGGACACATAAATAATGGTTCCAAAACTAACTTCGAGGACTTGACCCATTCAACTACACAGTTCATCCATTCTTCTATATCCATCATCACTATGTCCCATAACTACCATTAGAATCAAATTATAAAAGTCTTTTACATTTACTATTGAACTCTAGTGAGTATATCTCAGAAAATCCCACATCCACCAATCATTATGGATGACTTCTTAATTAGTCACCTTTATCTTATCTATTCTCCAATAGTTACCTTTTTTCAATACTCATCTTATACTATAAATGCCATGAATTGGAAGGTGATCATTTCCCATATTTAACATAATGTATCGTATCTTAAACACATATATGTACAATATTTTTTTGATATAAATATTCTTAAATCCCAATAAATAAATATGTAGGACTTGTGTATCTAATATAATATATGAAAAATAAATCAACCTAAAACACTAAATAATCATTATTTAAATATAAATAGTGTTCTTATAATCCATTTAAAAAATTCTTACATTTATTTATAGGTTCATACAAAAAATAAAATCGTTATTTATAAATCCATGTAAGGGGATGATGAAAAGGTTAACACGAGAAGTATTAAAAACATTCGATAAATGGACCATCAAGGCATAAAAAAGTAATCAAGATAATAAATGTGACATAAATTATAAATTAATGGAATATGGGATCATAAATTATGTAGATAGGTTCATGAATCATTATATCAAAATAATAATCCAAGGCTTACTCCCAAGAAGACATAGAAGAGTTTTCTGAGCACAATAATCATGCACCATACATAGTATCTCATGAAATAAAATATTCAAAAATGTAGTTGGAAATATATAATTTCAATTACACTAACCACATCATAATATTTATCTGATAATTCTTTTCCTATATATAAATCATACAAATAACATAATCATAATAAAAACCCATTAAAATGAAATGGGTTATATAACCATGATTTAAAGTGTAACAAAATGATATTTCATAATGAGTTATATGAAAAAATGTATTAATAATTATAATATGTTAATATTTGAGTAATAAAACATATTTCGTGGATGGATCTCCTGTGAAGGAAAAATCATGGGAAATGGGTGAACATGTTGGTGTGAAAATGAATCCCTTAAATGCTGTTTTATGAAATGTCAAAAGAATAATTAAATGTGTTCAGTAAATAAGTTTTTCAATAAAACAACAAATTAAATAAAATAATTTTACCTATACAATGATTTTTAAAAGAAATAATCATATATTAAAACCATTAAAATTGTGGTTTATGAAAAGAAATAAAAATTAAAAAAGATCCCTTTAATCAGGATTTCTTCAAAGAATGGATTGGGATGGGAACATGAAAAACATGCATAAAAACATCAATGAAATAGATGAAAAACTAGTATATATGGTGAAAATATTTATATATTTTCTAAAATAGGATGAAGTATAAGTGAATAATAGATATGCATTTATAGTGAGGTAACATAACCCAAAATGAAATAGAGTTGGTAAAAGATTCAGCTAACATTATTTTTTACTTGAATTATAATGTGTGTATAAACTCCTAAATATCCCAATTAATATATTATATTATTTATTTAGAACATTATTCATGTATATTTCATTTATTATTATTATTTTAATTTTTTATAAGAATATTTTTAATACATTGTATTCATGTTCACTATTTTTAGGACATTTGTTTTAAGATTCCAAGGTCACATCGATTTATCAATAATTAAGAGTGTGTGGATATTGAGTTCATGTATATATTAATTTTTAAATGGTACAAAATTAAAATATTTTGTCCAGTATAATCATAGATCATTTAATATAATTTTTTTGTTTAATAGTTTTTTTATTTTAGCATTTTTACCATGTATGATGAACTGAATTGTTTTTCTTGATTTTATGTTTATTTAAAAATTCTAGAATATGAATTATAATATAATAATTGTTTGAAACTATATTTTATATATTTAATAACTTATTATATCCATATATTAATGAAATTATTGTAGTTAAAAAACATATTTATAAGTGGTTATACAATCCATAAATGGATGCTATTTATAAAAATATTATAATTATAAAGGGGTTTCATTAATAATATGTAGAATATTATAATATGTATTATTATATTTATGGTAGTTTTTTATTTATAAATTGGAATAAGAATAAATAATTTAATTTAAAGGAAAAAATAAAGAATATTTGTTTTTACCTTACTATTTATGATGACCCCTTTACTAATCTTCTAAAATATTCAACAGATGGCATTTCCATAATACAAAAACATCTAGATAATAGATAAGTTAGTACAGGAGGAATATTAGTGTAATTTTGAAAATTTAAAGAGTTTTTGGGATGGGGATATATTGGGTGGTATTTTAAATATGGGTTCCTTTTTAATAATATATTTTAAATAATATTATTTCCCTAAGTTGTGGTCAAACATGAGATTCAATATGAAGGGGAGTATGATTTAATAGAAAATAATACATTAGAATATTTTTATAACTTGTATAACCCCCATAAATCCATTCATATACACTACTAAAAAAAGTTACGTATTGAATATTTATGAATTATTTTGTTATGCACCAACATGTTCTATAATTAATAAGAAATACCACATCACCGACCTTAAAAAATTTTAATGTGATGATTAAAAAAATTAAATCCATTTTCATAATATAATATTCCATGAATGAGAAATTAAATCAATATATAAAATTATTATTTATTGAAAAATATAAATTTCTTTTTCATAAATAATTTTCTAGCACATAAAAAAATTATTTTTTATTTCATAAAATTGTGTTTTTACTTTTATATAAATAATTTGTGTTACTTAAAACCAATTTTTAAAGATAATTATATTTTAAATTTTAATGTTTCTTATAAAAATTATTAAAATGAAAAAGTTTTTTGGGACCACCAGAGGATGGGTCAAACACTAAGATGGGGTTGAATGAGGGTTTCTATAATTTGATCCAATTTAATGATTTTCATTGGTCACAAATTAACTTATTTAGGGGTTATATCATTCTCCCCTCTTCTTCCTCTCTTATGGTCAGTATGTGTGAATATATTGAATAATAAATCTGAATTGGATGACAACATAATTGTAACTATGATTTTCCTCTCTAATAATGAATACATCCCCGATGCATAGTGGTTTTTATCCCACACACATGGTGCTTTATTTTTATTATCAATGAAATAATGAGTAAGGGTGTGGACTTGAAATCATTATCATATCATTGAACATGTATAAAACAAGTGAGGAGTTTATATCCATTTATACCGGAGAATGGAGTTTCACTTACTTGAATAATAATAAACTTTGTCGGATCAAGTCCCTCCTGATCTGTTTGATTTGATCTTCTTATTCACTTATATTTATTATATTGGATACCTTACACATCAAAAAAATCCATTTTGTCTCTCATTCCTTCATAATTTATAATTATTTCATTGTATGATAGAATTATCATCTTCCATACCAATTATATAATATATGATATGTGTATGACACATTCTTTCCCTTCTTATTCATTCATTTAGGTAATTGGAAACTTTTTCATCAAGAATGAATGGTTATCTCAATCCCATTGGCCCATGAATAATGAGTATTAGTAGATGTTAATTCTTCTCCACCATTATTTCTTATTGTTTAGCATGAAATAAATCGCATCACTTGAACAAATTCTCTTCTTAAGTTATCATAATGAGTAGATATACACACAACATATTCCTTATCTCTTTATTTTCAACATCCATATTATCCACAGGTATACAAAGTCAAGATCTCATTAATTTTATACTTATAATACTTTTATCTATATTCTGTTAATATTTTCCAAAATGATTCTAACACTTTTAAACTCCTAAAATGATAGATTTCACTTCTCATTCAATTTCTGTATTCCAACATAGTATTTATTCTGAAATACATTTTTTGGATAATGAACCAATTCTTTATTTCTTATTTCTAAAATATATGAAAATTTCTTTTTTTCATCATCATTAAATTTATTTAAAAACCATATGCATATTTTTGTTTTTAATATATTTATCTCAACGTATCCATGAATATTACAGCATATAAATTAGTCAGTACATCATCATCCATGTATATGTACATATTTTAATGCATGTTCCTAAAACATTGAATAACCAACTATAGTATAGAATCTACCAAAACAATCATATATGTTTTTAAATTTAATGGCTTCATCTGAATTTAAAACCACCAATAACATGATGTCTATTACATTAATGGGGATACATAATATTCATTATTGCATCCCACAATGACCATCACTATGATATGGAGGCTTATATATCTCCTTTTTCTGATAACCAAGAACTTCTCTATAGTGTGTTTTCCTCTCTTTTAGTGTGGTCAATCCTTTAAAAAATATACAGTATCTAATTGATTTATAATTAATCTTTATTCTCCACACCAAGTTTATCTCAACCAAAATCATGACTAATTAGAGACATGATATTTCAAACTAAATCATAAAAAAATCATCATATGTTTTAATATTCATTTTTTAAAATATATTATTTTAAGGAAATTTGATTTCCACCATATAGCCTTACTATAAATATCAACCATGTAGAAGATGAGTTCTCGTCTTAAGAAACCACACATAGAGTTCAAATCAATCATATTTAAACAACTATTCATTTCAATCGTTCATGCCTTTCATTCAACCGAACATTGTGATCCAATCGATTGTGTTATAGTTAATCTATCTTATGGATCAGCTACATGGATAAATTCAATAGATCCATAAATATATAAGTGATTTTATTTATTGGCTACATGTAAAACCGACTATTATTCCTTTCCTGACATATTGTACTACTCTGAATCTATAACAGGGATGATTCTAGGATTGAATTCATGTACAAACAAGTAATTGTGAATACCGACCATAGGAACCAAACTAGAGACCATATTAATGGATTTACAATAAGAATAATTTTCCAAATTTCTTACCTCCATCTAGAAATTCCATACATGAATCACCTCAGACCTAGTCCTCTTGAAACTAACCCCAACCCTTCCTATGAATGAAAAAATCACTAAAAAAATATTGTAGACAATGTCTCAACATACAGTTACACTTTTCATTTATTTCATGAAGTATCATCACATCAATCACCATATTTATAATCTTCATACAGATATAATATTAAACAATTTAAATACTACATGAAATGTTTTCTTCTCTATAAAACAAATATCCTTGAATAAGATATATGTATTAAATACCATGAAGAAAAATTATTAAACTCAAAATTAAATTTTCAATATAGGTGGATCATTAGCCATATCAAATGTAAGAAAAAACTTTCATCCATTATCATCCTCTCCATTAAGTGAATTGGTTTTCTTGAATATTAAATAATTAATATAGTCATTATTATTTAATTCACAGGTAATCAGTGGTGGTAGCATGCATCACTTCTAGTATTCAGGGAATATTTCCTATATAGAATTACTCAATAAAAATTTAAATCTTTGTGGGGGAATATCAATAAGATATTCAATAGGTTTTGGTTCTACAGTCCCCTTCTAAGATGTCCAACATCATCTAATATTAAAATCATGGATGTTACCTCCATCATTAATTGAAAATACAACTCCAAAAAATTGTCTCATCAAACTCCACCATTTTATTTTTTATTAATTCCAATAATAGAAAATTTAATTTCAATATGTGAAATAATTTCATTCTTTTCACCCATTTCTCATTACTAATTTCTTATGTTATATTATTTATCCCATTTAATGAAAATAACTAAAATAATATGGGATAGTATGGTATCATTATACACTTAAGAAATGTTTTATCAACCATTCCTCTCTATGATTATTTTATAAATTATTATTATAGAAAAAAATAGCTGTTAATTTAAAAAATTATGGTTTCTGAAATAAAAATAATATTGTACCAATAACATTCATCAATACTCCTTAGGAACTAATAACATATATCTAGGATGATAAAACTGGTTAACATAAATTGTCTTAAATTTTCTAAAACATTTAAATCATGAATTTGTTATACTCACTCAATAGATAGACTGAAAACATTCAGGTACGACGAACAAAATTTTATTTCAGACATCCCTTGAACCTTATCAATTTTCATAATTTTTTATTTTAATTGATGAATTTATATTCTCCATAATTATATAGGGATAACTGAATTTAAAAATATACCGTATCAATTATACACCCCTTTACTTTCTTGAAATTTTTATTTTATATGATTTGAAATGTTCTAGTTTGTTTTCAAGATACACACCCCCACAAAGATAGGGTCTCCTACATTACTTAACTAATATTGATATCATCATCAAATAAGTTTTATGATTCTATTTTTTGAGATAGCACCAAGATGGAAGAATTAATAATTTCCTCATTAGGGGTGATTTAATTCCTCAGATAAAAGTTAATATATCATTTATTACATTTTTTCCAAGAGGGGTAACTTTTTATTCAGGATAGATAATTATGAAATCCTATTCACCTTTTTCATGGTTGGTATTTTCTCCAAATGTTATTTAGAATAAAAATTTTCAAATCACACCTTGATGGTGTCATTCTCATAACGAGAATAGTTATTCTTGCTCTCATCGCATCATTAGTTCTCAATTTTATAAATAAAATCTCCATAAATTCCCTATATAGTTAGTACAAAAATAAAACACAAATAAATTACATAATAAGGTGGACCTTCATTTTCAGAAAGATGGGAATTGTGATTTCAAAAATTCTAAATCAGTTTTCCCTTTTCAATTTAGCTCCATGTCTAGATAAACTCTACATGCATGTAAAACTATTCATCACATATGATTTTTATTTTGGAAAAAATGGGATCTTTTATTCATTTCATGAGTGGGGTATTCTTTTAAATATGATCCATTAAAGATAATTCATTACTGAATGGTTTATTTTAATTTTTTATATATCTTTTTGTGAGGGAATAATTTTTAAACAATCACTTGTGTTGTTTCTAGCTTCATTACACCACCCACATAACTCATCATGATATTTAAGGTCATCCAATTTTTAAAAATTATCATGAAATATGAATTCTCCTTCTTGTGTAATCCTAACTTTCCCTTTGAGTTTTTACTTTTATTGGGCATATAATTCACTAAATTTATCTATTTCCACTAGCCTAATTTCCAAAAACACTATATAAGTGTTCATACCTGTTTTTTATCAATATAATAAACTTTTACATTGATATTTTTCCAAAATATATAGTGTTTCAAATTTTACCTTAAAAGAATAGCCTTATTCTTATTTTTTATGGAACATTATTCTATATATTTTGGGTTTTTAAAAAAATATATATCTTATTATCTCGCAAGGATAACTCCAAAACCTTCTTTATATTTTTATTTGGAATGCTAATCCATGTATTTTTTCTAGGATACATACCAAATGATTGATTATATCCATTCATTATACATTTTTTATTTTTCATCTCATTTGTTTTAGTAGAATACCTGAATTATTTAGATTTTTACGCATGTTCACTATTCACACTTAAATTATGAAAATCATTGAGATATTTTAGAGAATTAAATCAATATTAGGTATATAAATGTAAACCTTCAAATGTGAGTATTTCCTCAAGTAATCATATATCCACATTATCCAGGATATCTATTTGTTTTGTAGGATAATTTATTATACCATCAATTAAAATATATATGTCTAAATTAGTTATGGTAAAAAATAACAATATATCATTTTTTCCCTTTTTGAGATGATTCTGGGTCAATCCACCTTTATTTAAAATGAAAAATAATAACTCTTTTAAAACATGGAAATGAGGGGATCCATTATAATAAATGGAAAATTAATAAATAAAATAGGAAACAAAATTCATAATGATCCCAGAAGTCCAAAGGGAAGGAAACATCAAAAAAAGCACCTGAAAAACACTTGTTTCCCCCATCACCAGATAGGGAAGTAGTGAGTTCATTCAAAATTATGTGTAACCCCCTATAACAAGATGTTTCATCATTCTGGATGTACAATGTGGCAAATAACATCTCCAACCAACACATAAGTGTAGAGGAGAGTTGGATGAAAGAATTCATCACACCCTTCCATCATTGAAGATACCCACATGAAAAAACATGTGAATAATTTCAAATTATGTCAACCTAATGCAATAGAAAATATGAATGAGAATATTGAGAATGATTTAATAGAAATGTACCCATTTATCCATCAATAGTGATGACATATTTTTAGTATATGGATTTGATCACACCTATCCCACTTCTGAGGCTTCCTGCTTAGTGGTATATGAATCATTATATTCTCTATAATATGATTATATAGAGATATATTCTTCCCATATAATTCTTGTTTCTTTTTCTTCTATTCAAGATTTTACTTCAACAGAATTGATGTGTGACGATAAAAATATTCCATACACATAACATAATATGGTTGGCTTCTCATCGTATGTTTCTTTAATAGATAGACAATCAACATAAATATTCAAATGAATGCTACATTGAATACCAATGATTAATAATTATTAATTATTCTATCATTTCATAAGTTCAGGAATTAACAACTTTATTCCATTTATTTATTCAGGTACTTCAATGTATTAACGGATATATCATAAAAAATTACCTTGATAGGGAATTAGCTAGACTCATTAAATATTCTATTTATATCACCTTTAAAAAGAAACTCAAAACCTAAAATAGCACATGAGTCTCAGCCAAGTTGGTGAGGACTCTATAAGTGAGTCCAGGAGACTAGGGATCAAATCCAGGTGGATGCTAATTTCTGGGTACTACAGGAGTAATGTAGTAGGAACTGTGCAGTACAATAGCACGAACTGTGTAGAACTGTAGTAGGTCATGTAGGAGGAACTGTGCAAAACTGTAGTAGGAACTGTAGCGTGAACTATAGCAGGCACTGTTTGGAGGAGTAGCTGCCGGGAATATTCCCTCATTTGGGCTTTCAGGCCACTGATTTGGTTCTCGAGTCCTTTAAGGTCTTTGGGTCACCCAGTCCTTCAGGTCAGTAAGGCCTTCGGGCCACCTCAAAGCCTTCAGGCCACCTTAGGTGCAGATGCAAATCACGCAAATCCAAAGTGGGTGCATTAGTTTTTTTAAAAACGAAATTATAATTTAATTATGTTGACTATTTTTATTCATATTATAATGTTTTATTTGTAAGATTGATGATATAAATTTGTAATGTTTTTATGTTATAAGGTACCAAAATATTATTTTTATATTCTAATGTTTTGGTTTATATTCTAATAATTAGGAAACTATTCTAATGAAAAGTATACTCTTATAACATTCATTTTTCAATTGTTTTACACCTTTATATATTCTATAAAACCTTTTTATATCTTACATTCATCATTCAATAAAATGACACCAAGGGTTATATATTAATCATTTTTGAAATTTTTATTGTATTACTATTTTTAATAGTGTTGATAATATGAGTGATAATATTATTTGGGAACGAAACAACCTTATATATCAATTTATAATTTAATTATATTCTTTTGTTTTTTGACTCATTATACTATTATTAATTTTGTAGATTATATTTATAGTTAATATGTAATTTTCGTTGTTTGTGTAATAAAATATTTTTCATTTTATTATAGTTCATGTGACTTATTTATACTATAATTTACATCCTAATAATACATACATATTAAGAATCCAATTTCATATAGTAAAATTTTACATCATTACTTTCATTCCCATTAACAAATTTAGACTTCTGAAATTAATTTTACAATCTTATATGAAAATAGTAAAGGGTAACTTTATAACATTTCTCATTTA
This sequence comes from Viscum album, assembly GCA_963277665.1. Classification (NCBI taxonomy): domain Eukaryota; kingdom Viridiplantae; phylum Streptophyta; class Magnoliopsida; order Santalales; family Viscaceae; genus Viscum; species Viscum album. The sequence goes on from OY728157.1 coordinate 697,366,129, forward strand.
GCTTACCATGTTTTCCCTTCATGCTTATTGTTTCTCCAATGTGATTTTATTAGGTTATTTTTCCTGGTCTGTATAACTTTTATACTAGGTCCAAGATCTTCATATAATGTACCCCATAAGAGATATCAAGACCTAATTATACCATATATGGATTCAGTAAATTATATAGATGTGGTATATATTATCTCAACATGTGTATGTATAACATGTTATAATATTTAGTTATCTTTTTTTTGGGAGATCTAATCAATCAGGAACAACTTTAATGTGATCAAGATCTCAAAGGATTTAGTGTGTCTAAGACATAGCTTATTATGATTCCCAATATACATGAAATTATACAAGGGATATGTATGAAGTAATTCATTATATCCATCCTCATACTCTATATATCATTATTGATTATATATATATATATATATCTTATTTAAATGTTTCACTACACTTTTGTGTTTATTATAACATTAATTTCCATTTCATCAACTAGATCATGTAAAAATATCTTATGTTCCCTAACATCTACCTATCATATTGGTGTTATAAACATATTACCATATAAGGATTCATAGGATTCCATTATGATTTGTTATTAAAAACTATTATTGAACAATAATTCCACCAAAAAAATATATTGATGACAACCTCCTTTATATTCCATAGAGAAATATATCATCATATCATCAAGAGTATATAGATTTTGTTATGATTGACCATTAATATAGGACTAATAGGCCTTAGTAATACTAAATTTTAGGTTCCTGGCATATTGGGGATATTTGAAAAACATGGAGTTAACCCATAGGTCTAAATAAAATATATTCAATTTAGGCGTTTTATTAAACCACAAATGCTCTCTAACATAAATATATTTAAGTTGAATGACAGACACTCTTCTCGAACGAAAATTAAGTGGGAAGTAATTTTTATATGATAAACCAAACATCATATGGAATTATTTAAATAAGATTCATTTGGAAATCTAGTTAAAATATATATTTTAATTTTCAATTATTTTTATATTAGTAATAGTAATTGTTAAATTATCCCCTTCTGACTTTTCCTTTCTTCCTTCACTTTCTAGAATACTAATAACTCATATGTATATTTAGTAATATCCTTATTTCTATTTTCCTACAATTTTATCTCTCAAATATATCAACATATCATTTTTTACCCTAGGTGGATAGAGAATTTTGAGTAATGATCATTATATAATTCTTCATATTTACCCCATGCTTCGATGGTACACAAAATCATATCCCAAATCATACATAATTATGTTTATCAATATTAGGATATGATTTTTTCTTATTCCAAGTAGAATAAAACTATTTTTATCTTTACATCATTCCATTAAGATTCCTTAATATTCTCAAGTAGAGATGGTTGAGTAGTCATTTGAGAAAGGTAATATTTTGTACCGCTTCATATAATTATTTTATTCATCTGTTTTATATCAATGAATTTTAGAATCTTATAAATTCTCATCATGGATAAGGTTATAAGACCATTTCTACATAGATAATAATCTACAATATGATCCTTTCTTTGATGTTAAAGGTTTGTGTAGTTATAGTTCATCATCAATATTAACTACCATTGTTAGTTCATGTTGAGATAATTTTTTTGAATATATATATATTAACCTTTTGTGATCTGTATAAATATCATACATCTCTATATGGAGATAATTCCTTCAATTATTCACAGAAAATATTAATATTTCCCACTCTAGATCAGGTGCTAAAGAATCATTATCACGCACTTTTCGTTGCCTTGAGGCAAAATAGATCACTTTATTATTTTTCATGAGTACATAACTGAAGGATTTGAGTGAAGAATCTTTGGTTTAACCAAATAAATCCCTATATGTGGGTATTGTTTTTATAGGTTCATTGATTATCCTTTTATTCAACTCATTGAATCTCTCTCTACATTAATTCATCAAGAAAGATATTTTTAACATTTTAGGTAAGTGAAGAATAAAACATTTCTTTATTTATTAATATTTTAGAAATAAATATTAATTTTACTTTAATGGGATTGCTATTTTTGATAGCGTACCCAATACGCAACAAAGAGATTCTTTGAAATCTTACGTTGCACACTAGTAATAAAATAATATTATTTTAAATGGTAGTTAACAGGTAGCTGTTGTATTGGTGGGAATGAATACAAATAACTAAAATATGATTATATATGTTTGTTAAATGTTTTTACATTTATCCAATAAAGGATAATGTCTTAAAATACGAAAATAATTCAATTTTATGCATATACACTCTAATATTCACTAAAGGTCCACTTATCACCTTTTGATGGAGAACCATCATTAAATATAGATTTGGTCACTCTTATAAATTATATTGGACCAAATAAAATTCTTCTTTAGAATCGGTACATCAAAATTTACTTTGTGTAAATTTTTGGTATTTTTCCGATAAAGTTAATTTTTTTAATGAATAGTGAAAAATGTTGTATTTTAATTCAAAACCTCCTTTTAATCTAATTTATCTATATGATTAGATTATCTTTTGAATTGGTTTTAAAGTGAAATTAGAATATATTTTTACCATTTAATCCAATAGTGGTCGTTGGAATTAATTTCACTTTGAAATTGGACTTAAACTAGTGTCAATCTTTTGATATATATTGTTTCATAAAAACACGGTAGTTGTCCTAACAGTGGGAATTAATTATTAAATTAATTAATGTAACTTATATGTTTTTAATTTTGTAAAACAGAAATCGTTTTTTAATTCAGAATATCAAATATAGCTTAGGGTGATGTTTTGGTATTTTTCTGAAAAACTTCAATTTTTAATGAATAGTGAAACCACTAAGTGGTACTTAAAAAACTGATTTTTTGTTTAAATGAAATTTTACCACCACTATGTTTTGAATTTAAAAAATAGAACATACATGGTTGTCATTAGAAAGTAAAATGTGGTTCAATGGGATTAAAATAATTTTTGGTGAATAGTAACTTTTAAGTTTTAAATCGTGATTAGAGGTCATTAGTGTAATTTAAGGTTAAAATAATGTTTTAATAGTATGAAATGACCTTGACAGATGTCCAAACCTTATTGGATGAGTCATTAACGACCAAGAAAATAGATGGGTCAACTTGGGGACCCCATGGAGCCTCTTTGGTAGGAAAATGACATTAATAACTTTTTATTTAAAGTTAAAATTAAAATGTTACAAACATGTGTTGTTTTACTAAAAAAAATTAAATGGGGTTATACAAGTCATATTTTTTACTATAAATATTTATTATAAATATAATAATATTTCCTACATCATGATATTTTTTTTATAATTTTTAAACATTATATAAATTAAATTATTTATGACTTCATGATGATGCAGTGATCACCTCATTATTTAACGATTTAAATAAAACTAAAAGATAATGTTAACTGTAAGACCTAAACTTTTCAAAAACCTATTGTATGGGTGGATTTCGAACTCTTATCACCTTATATGAGAAATATATAATTTTTGGACCTTTACAAACCGAAACTCATTATATAATAAAGTAACATTTTATAACTTTCCAAGAGTGCCCCTCCTCTCCTCTTATAAGAGGCCCCCACCTCTACCACCTTACCCACACCTTTTAAGGATTTGGCTCGACCAACCCCTGCCCATTTAGTCTCTCCACATCCCTCTATTACTCATAGAATCCTCACTTTGGGTAGATGTCTTTCCATGGAAGCCTTTGATCTCAAATCAAAAAGAGTTTCCCGATTTAAATGTAGTGTCCTCTCTTGTGTTCTTATGTTTTATTTTGCTTCTCCAACCCCCTAAACACTTTCTATTCTTTTATTTTGTAACAAAAAAAGTATCTTCAATATAATAGGATGTTTTATGAGAATTATTATATCTACACTTACACACACCTTCATCTAATGGTTAAAGAACATACTGTTTCTGTGGTTAGCGATTTTCTGCCTCATGAAACGACGATTCTTCAATCTTCTTTTAACAACTTTCATGGAGGACATTAATATGTAACTCTATTTATATATGATATATATTATGTTTATGTTTTCCTTATTCTTCTATATTTTTTATTTGTGTCATACGATTATGGTTTCCATTGTGGGTAAACACGAAAATTTCATTTTAGGAAGTGCGGACTACCGCCCCCTCAAAGTGATTTGATTTGTTAATGCCATATGTGGGACATATAAAGGATGGAGTAAATGTTATTATATATGATGTTATACTGGAATTATAATATAACCTTATATAATTATGTTTTCACTCCATTAAATATGAAATAGTAATGAATGTAGCGTTCATGCGTACGTATGACTTATCGTCTCCATGAACGGTGCATTTCATTTCTTACCTCTAAATGTTATGTACTATTATAAATACATGTATATGCTAGATATATATGATATATATTATTTCCAAATCATTAATATCATTCTGGATATAATGAACCTTTGACCACATAAACAACATGTAATTGTAAAAGTCCATTTTTGACTTAAGTACCATATATCGACAAAATGAACTTTATTAAATTAAATGATTACATAACATTTATAACATGGAAATAAGTTATATAAAAGGAATAATAAACTTGAAAAATGTTCTTAAGAAAATAAAAATTAACTTTAGTTTATTATTCAAGAGATTAAAGAGCAATTGATTCACGTCAAACACGAGGTAAGGGACTTCGTCTCAATCTCCTTTCACTGAGGCATATTTTGTTCTAATAAACGGCTTTCTTTCCTACGGGGTATAAACCCCTATGACTTTTAATTTTATACAAAAGGAATCTTTTTCTACGATGTGTTTTAATAAATGACAAAAAGGAATGTTTCTTTTAACGTACGCAGTGACAATGACCTTTTCCGCCTCCGCGAGTATTTTTCGGTCTTTGGCTTCCTCAACAAGCCATGATGTTTTTCTAATATGAAATAAATACCATATACTAATTTATGTATTTTGGTATTGAAAATTGTTTTTATAATGGATTTTTTATTTCAATGTATTTAAGTGATATATTTTGTTTGAAATGTGGAAATGATTTCTTTCCATTATTTTTGTTTTATGTCTTATGATTTTGTAATGGTACTTGGACATTTGACGGGTGGTTACGTGATAAACCATATGACGGGTGGTGTCGTGAATACTAGGATGAGTGGTTACATTATAACCTCCAATGTATTTGGTATGGAAGTCAGTCATATGGCTAATCCATTAAGTGATATGTGTAGAAGTCGACTATATGGTTATTCCATTTAAGTCTGTTTATGTCCCAAGTAACCTTTATATGATATGTGTTCTTTATATGTGTTTTTTGGTAATTGTTTGGTTAAAAAAGGGTATGTAATGATATTTTATTCAGTGAGGAGTATTTACGTCTCCATAAAGGTGAAAAGTATTACTTTGATAAAGTATTCATGGTTTACTTGTTGTTTTGAAAAACTAACAGTTTTCGTTCTTTGTGTATCCCTTACTGAGCTTTTAATGCTCACCCCACGTTTTTTTGAAATTTTTTTCAGAGGACATAATGTGCAATAGGTTCAAGGATGGGATTAGGGAAATGTCATGCTTTCTTAAACATTGAACTATAAATGACTTTTTTTGAGTTCATGTTTTGAAAAAAAAAGAAACTTTGTAGAAGTGTCTACTGTGTAATCTTTTGAGATGTAATAGTTATGGTCTAATTCTCTAAAACACTAAACCTGAAAATATCCTTAATGGGAATTATTCATTTAATTCAATATTAAGTAACCTTTAAGGTCAGGGCCTTATAATTGGTATCAGAAGTCAGTTTAGACAACATTAGGAGTTAGAAAATTGTTATATTATAAATTAATTTATGGTATGATTGAAATGATTTAGCATTTAAAGATTACCATGTTGCTTCGCCTAAAATATTTTTTTATTCAGAATGGTTTTCCGCAAAGGAAACAAGGCAGCTATGTTGGGACGACATCAGGAGGAAGACAACCTTCCAAATCAGCAACCTGAGATGGTCAGAATTGGAACTGAACAATTTATTGTAGTGATGGAACATGTGACTTAGGCTATAAATGGTGGTGGTATCCATGCACGAGATCATCCAGATCAACCACAAAGGAACATGTCAGTGGTGGAACATTTCATGAGGCAACATCCCCCATCATTCAGAGGATCATCTAACCATGTGCTAGCTGAAGGGTGGATTAAATCACTGGAGAGAATTTTTGATATCATGGGGTGTTCAGAACATCAAAAGGTTAGTCTTGATGTTTTCTATTTTGAAGGTGAAGAAGATTAGTGGTGTTCGATGATGAAAAATATTAGCGATAGTGATGACATTTATGATCTTCACTGGGATGAATTCAAAGGTAAGTTTATTTAGAAATATTTTCATAAGTTGGTTCGTCTTAGGATGGAAAAAAAATCATAGAATTGAGGCAGGAGGGTGACTCAGTGGCTACTTATGAGGCAAAGTTCACTCGACTGGCAAGGTATGCTCCAAACTTCATACGAGATCTTGATAGTAAAACCAACCGTTTTTTACTCAAGGTTAAAGCCAATGTATCGAAGGGCTTTAGCTTCTTGTGAGTTAAAAAGTTATGAAAAACATTTTCAATGTGTAGAGAAGGTGGAAATGGAGTTTGCTGATGATCAGGTAATTGCATATGCTTCACTTCAGTTGAAAACTCATGAGGTAAATTACCCTACACATGACTTAGAATTAGATGCTGTTGTTTTTGCTCTAAAAATTTGGAGGCATCATTTGTATGGAGTAAAGTGTGAAATATATACTGATCACAAATGTTTAAAGTAAATATTCACTCAGAAATAATTGAACATGAGACAAAGGAGATGGATCGAATTAATCAAGGATTATGATTGTACAATTCATTACCATCCGGGAAAAGAAAATAAAGTGGCTGATGCTTTGAGTCGAAAAAGTAATGCTTCATTAACCATGCTACGTATGGAAGGATATCCTTTGTTTTTTTATTTTATAAACTTTGGAATAGAATTTTTTTGTGTAGGATGTTTTCTATTTTGTTTCAGGTATTAGTGATATCATCTCTATCAGACAAAATTAAGCAAGCGCAGAAGAATGACAGTGGGTTGCAGAAAAAGGTAGAGCTGGTTCAGAACAGTAATTTTCCTGAATTTAATATTGATAATGATTGTGTTTTGAGGTTTGGGAAGAGATTATGTGTTCCTGGTGATTCACAGATAAATAATGAGTTGTTATGTGAGGCTCATAGTTCCCCATTTCAAGTTCATACTAGCAGTACTATGATGTACAGTGATCTTGGAGAGTATTACTGGTGGGATGGAATGAAAAGTTATATTGCGGATTTTACTGTGAAGTTTTTTACTTGTCAGCATGTTAAAGTAGAGAAGCACTAACCGAAAGGGATGCTTCTGCCTTTACCAGTGCCAGAGTGGAAATGGGAAAATATATCCATGGACTTTCTTGTGGGATTACCGAAGACATCTCGAGGAAATAATGAAATATGGGTTATTTTTGATCGATTGACTAAATCTTCATATTTCCTTCCTATTCGAGATACTTTCTCTCTAGATCAACTATCTCGATTGTATCTTAAAGAGATAGTTAGGTTTCAAGGAGTTCCCATATCCATTGCATCTGGTCGTGATCCCAGGTTTACTTCTAAATTTTAGAAAGGTTTTAAGAAGTCGTTGGGTACTGAATTAAAATTTATTACAGCTTTTCATCCTCAATCAGATGGGCAGTCATAATGAACAATTCAGACTTTGGAGGATATTCTACATGCTTGTTTGATGGATTATCAGGGATGTTTGGACCAACATCTTTCTTTGGTTTAATTTTCATATAATAATAGTTTTCATTCCAGTATACAGATGGCTCCGTTTGAGGCAATATATGGAATGTGGTGTCGAACTCCGGATTTTTTGGATAAAGTGGATGAAAGGAAGCTTATGGGACCAGAATTGGTAGAAGAGATGGAAGAAAAAGTTCAGTTGATTCAGAAACACATGAGAACAGCTCAGAGCAGACAGAAAAGTTATGCACACAACAGGAGGAAGGATCTATCTTTCAAGGTAGGTGATCATGTTTTTCTCAAAGTTTTACCGTGGAAAAGTGTGATGCGATTTGGTAACAAAGGAAAGCTGAGTCCAAGGTTCATTAGACCATATGAAATTCTAGAGAGAGTTGGATCAGTTGCTTACCGGGTGGCTTTACCTCCGAGTTTATCTCAGGTACACAATGTAGTTCATGTTTTGATGTTGATAAAGTATATGCCAGATCCATCTCATGTTTTGAGCCCGAAGGTAGTTCGGTTGGAAGATAATATCTCATATGAAGAACAACCAGTCCAGATTCTTGACTGTAGAGAGAATGTGTTGCAAAATAAGGTAATTCACCAGGTAAAGGTTTTGTGGAAAAACCATATGGTTGAATAGGCAACTTGGGAATCTGAAAATGCTATGAGGGATAAATACCCCCACTTATTTTGATAAGTGAATAAAATTATGAGGACGCAATTCCCAAAAGGGGGGAAGGATGTAACATCCCAAGTAAATAAAGAATAAAACATTTTCATATTTATTAATATTTTCTAATTAAATATTAATTTTACTTTAAAGGGGTTTTTATGTTCGATAGCATGCCCGATACGCAACAAAGAGATTCTTTGAAATCTTATGTTGCACACTAGTAATAAAATAATCTTATTTTAAATGGTAGTTAACACGTAGCCGTTGTATTGGAAGTAATGAATAGAAATAACTAATATATGATTATATATGTTTGTTAAATGTTTTTACATTTATCCAATAAAGGATAAAGGCTTAAAATACGAAAAGAATTCAATTTTAGGCATATATACTCTAATATCCACTAAAGGTCCAATTATCGCCTTTTGATGGAGAACCATCATTAAATATAGTTTTGGTCACTCTTATACATTCTATTGGACAAAATAAACTTCTTCTTTAGAATTGGGACATCAAAATTTACTTTGAGAAATTTTTTGGAATTTTTCCGATAAAGATCATTTTTTTAATGAATAGTGAAAAATGTTGTATTTTAATTCAAAACCTCCTTTTAATCTAATTTATTTATATGATTAGATTGTCATTTGAATTGATTTTAAAGTGAAATTAGAATATATTTTTACCATTTAATCCAATATTGGTCTTTGGAATTAATTTCACTTTGAAATTGGACATAAACTAGTGTCAATCTTTTGATATATATTGTTCCATAAAGACACGATATTTGTCATGACAACGAGAATTAATTATTAAATTAATTAATATAACTTATATGTTCTGAATTATGTAAAATAGACATCATTTTTTAATTTGGAATATCAAATATAGCTTAGGGTGATGTTTTGGTATTTTTCTGAAAAACATCAATTTTTAATGAATAGTGAAACCACTAAGTGGTACTTAAAAAAACTGATTTTTCATTTAAATGAAATTTCACCACCTCTGTGTTTTGAATTTTAAAAATGAGACATACATTGTTTTCATTAGGAAGTAAAATGTGGTTCAATGGGATTAAAATATATTTTCCGTGAATAGTAACTTTTATGTTTTTAATCGCGATTAGAGGTAATTTTTGTAATTTAAGGTAAAAATATTGTTTTAATAATATGAAATGACTTTGACACATGTCCTACCCTTATTGGATGAGTCATGGCCGACCAGGACAATCCATGGGTCAACCTGGGGACCCCATGGAGCCACTTTGGTAGGAAAATGACATTAATAACTTTTTATTAAATGTTAAAATTAAAATGTCACAAACATGTGTTGTTTTACTAAAAAAAATTTTAAATGGGGTTATACAAGTCATATTTTTGACAATAAATATTCATTAGAAAGATAAATATATTTCCTACATCATGATAGTTATTATTATTATTTTTAAACATTAAATAAATTAAATCATTTATGACAACATGATGATGTAGCGATTGCCTCATTATTTAACGATTTAAATAAAATGAAAAGATAATGTAAAATATAAGACCTACACTTGTCCAAAACCTATTGTATGGGTTGATTTCGAACTATTATCACCTTATCCTTGAAGTATATAATTTTGGTACCTTTACGAACCGAAACTCATTATATAATAAAGTAACATTTTATAACTTTCCAAGAGTGCCCCTCCTCTCCTCTTATAAGAGGCCCCCACCTCTACCACCTTACCCACAACTCTCAAGCCTTTTTATCGGCCAAAACAGGCCCATTTTGTCTCTCCACATCCCTCTATTACTCATAGAAGCCTCATTGTGGGCATAAGTCTTTCCAAGGAATCCTTTGAGCTCAAATCAAAAATAGTTACCCGATTTAGAGGTAGTGTCTTCTCTTGTGTTCTTATGTTTTATTTTGTTTCTCCAACCCCCTAAACTCTTTTTATTCCTTTCTTTTATAACAACAACAGTATCTCCAATATACTAGGATTTTGTTATGAGATGTATTAGAGCTAAACCTACACACACCTTTTCTTAATGGTTAAATAACATACTGTTTCTGTGGTTGGTGATTTTCTGCCTCACGAAACGATTGTTCAATCTTCTTTTAACACCTTTGATGGTGCCCATTAAGATGTCACTATATTTATATATGATATATATTATGTTTATGTTTTTCCTTATGCTTAATTATTTTTCATTTTTGTCTTACCTTTATGGTTTCCATTGTGGGTAAACACGATAATTTTAATTTTAGGAAGTGCAGACTACCCCCCCTCAAAGTGATTTGATTCGTTAATTCCATATGTGGGACGTATAAAGGATGGATTTAATGTTATTATATATGATGTTATACTATAATTATAATATAGCATTATATAATTACAATTTAACTCCATTAAATACGAAATAGAAATGAAAGTAGCGTTCATACGTACGTATGGCTTACCGTCTCCATGAACGGTGCATTTCATTTCTTACCTCTAAATGTTATGTACTATTATAAATACATGTATATGATGGATATATATGATATATATTATATCCAAATCATGAATATAATTCTGGATATAATGAACCTTTGATGACATAAACAACATGTAATTGTAAGAAGTCCATTTTTGACATAAGTACCAAATATCAACAAAATGAACTTTATTAAATTAAAGGATTAAATAATGTTTATAACATGGAAATAAGTTATATAAAAGGAATAATAAATTTGAAAAATGTTTTTATGAAAGTATAAATTAACTTTAGTTTATTATTCCGGAGCTTAAAGAGCAATCGAGTCACGTCGGACACGAGGTAAGGGACTTCGTCTCAATCTCTTTTCAATGAGGCATATTTTGTTCTAATACAAGGCTTTCTTCTATACTGTGTATAAACCCCGTTGAAATTTAATTTTATAAAAAAGGAATATTTTTCTACGAAGAATTTTACAAAATGAAAAAAATGAATGTTTATTTTAACGTACGCGGTGACAACGACCTTTTCCACCGCCATGAGTATTTTTTGGTCTTTGGATTCCTCAACAAGCCATGATGTTTTTTTAAAATGAAATAAATACCATATACTCTTTTATGTATTTTGGTATTGAAAATGGTTTTTATAATGGATTTGTTAGGTCGATATATTTAAGTGATATATTGTGTATGAAATGTGGAAATGTTTTCTTTCCATTATTTTTGTTTTATGTATTATGATTTTATAATGGTACTTGGAAATTTGACGGGGGGTTACGTGGTAAACCATATGACAGGTGGTGTCGTGAATACCAGAATGGGTGGTTACATTATAACCTCCAATGCATTGGGTATGGAAGTCGGCCGTATAGCTAATCCATTAAGTGATATGTGTGGAAGTCGACCGTATGGTTATTCCATTTAAGTATGTTTATGTTCCAAGTTACCGTTATATGTCATGTGTTCTTTATATGGGTTTTATGGTAATATTTTGGTTACAAAAGGGAATGTAATGATATTTTATTCAGTGAGGAGTATTTACTACTCCATAAAAGTGAAAAGTATTACTTTGATAATGTATTCATGGTTTACTTGTTTTTTTTTGAAAAACTAACAGTTTTCCTTCTTTGTGTATCCCTTACTGAGCTTTTTCTGCTCACCCCAAGTTTTTTTTTGAAATGTTTTTCACAAGACATAATGTGGAATAGGGTCAAGGATGGGATCATGGAATAATCATTCTTTCTTAAACATGGAATTATAAATGACTTTTTTTAGTTCATGTTTTGAAAAAAAGGAATCTTTGTAGAAGTGTCTACTGTGTAATGTTTTCATATGTAATAGTTATGGTCTAATTCTATAAAACTCCTAACATGAAAAGATCTTCAATAGAAATTATTCATTTAATTCAATATTAAGTAATTTTTAAGGCTATGGCCTTATTATATTAGTCTTTTCCAAGTAAACTAGCTTAAAGGATCTTCTATCTGTGTCGTGTTCCTTAAAAACTTTCAATATTACTTAGATAATATTATGGAATTATGGATCACTATTATATACTTTTACATAGGCAATCATTTATCACTTTTTTCTAGAATCTATCCATTGATAACCACTTTTATATGATAACATTCTTTTAGAGTATAAAATTCCCAATTTAGAATTCACATTTACTCAAAATTAAATATAACATATCCTTTCAAAAAGTATTTAGCCTAATATTTAATTGTCATCATATTAATTATTTATATTTTGGTATACAACTATATCATCCATTAAAATAATATGTTTGAATGAAATTCTCTAGAAACACTTAAAAACATCCAGAAAATAATTCTGTGTTTATTTCATTGAGATTTTTCCATAACCGCAATAAAATATTTAAAAACATACAACTCAATGAACATTATCCTTCCACTAAGACCTCCTTATAACCCTAAAACATTCTTGAAAATTCCTAGGAACCAAATTCCCCTCATACACTTCCATTTCACAAAATAGACTTCCACTTTCTCTCCCTATTTCCATATAATTGACTTAATCCCATGCGAGCTCCTCGATGAGGTGCATGGTATCAAACAATGTGAAAGCTATCCATAAAGGTTTGTGATAATAAGTGATGTTCAATAAATATAATGGGGTTCAAGATATATGGGGAAGTGAAATCCCTCAAATATTGTCAAAGCATCTTTGTTGTGAGTGAGATTATTATCAATACTCTATCCCAATTTACGATGAAGGAATAATCCATTCCAAGAGATATATACCTATTATTTTTGTTATTTCCTTGATAAATATATAATTAAGAGATCTTAGTGGATGGTTTTAATTATTTTATTATCCTCCTAAATAGATTCCTTTGTGCAGTGATTGTAGTCCACTTTCCAAATTTTGAGGATTTAATTAAGGGATTTTACATTTAAATTATTTGTGTACACATCTTATACCTATGTTTTAGTTATGATTCATTATTCCTTGTTAATAAATATACAATCCTAAAAATCCCTTACAAGGGTGGTTGGAAATTGAAATTTTATAGTGAATAGAATTTCTTCTGAATAAGTATGGATTTTTATTATAATAACCTAATAAATATAGGGGGATTATGAGTGGTGTTATTCTACGAAAATAATGTGAAGATCACTATGATAAAGTATAAATTTATATTTATATAATTCTTTTGAGAAGTAAAATCTAGTTTATAACAAATTAATAATTATATATACTTGATTAATTTATACTATTTACAATATATTTTTTTTTATCTCTAGCACATTATAAAATTTCACCATTAGAAGATCACAATTATAAGTTTAGTATTTATGAAAGTATAAATATTTAATCCTAAAATAAAAAAATAATTGGAAATTTTAATTTTATCAATTATTTTAACCACTAATGAATGTTTTCTATATCAATTTCCCATTATTTTGAACCACCATGTTAATGAAATGTACTTTACAATCATTTCAATAGTGATTTGTAAACTAATAATTTAAGACACCTAATGATATTATTATACTCTATACTAAATCTTACCTTCATATATGGACTAAATGTTAGTAATCTGTTCTCTTCCATTCCTTATCCTAATTCTTAAAATTCAAGATGTAAATCATGTTTCATATTGTAATTAAGTAGTTGATCATGAATAATTTTGAGTGACATTGATGTTAAATGGGAAGGTAATGTGATTATGTATTACTAACATTAAATGTCTTCTATATTTTGATTAAAAAATTATAGTAAATGTTTATATATATATATATATATTAAATTTAGATCTAATTACTTAGGAACACACCTCAGTATGCTAGGGCTTTAGAGGAGTTTTTAGAATGTTTTTATTCCTAACTAATCCTCTAATAAAAGAACAAAAATACCATGACATAAATGTAAATATAAATGGTGGTTAATGGGACATGATTTTTATGAACACTTGATATCAAAACAATTCCATACATAGTATTTGAATTCAATTTGGTATATATAATTGAATAATATATATAGTTTGAGTAATGATGTTAATCAATACAATAAGAATATCACATCCTCAATAATGGAAAATTAAAGTCAAAACCATATAATGATATTTTTAGCGTTAAAGAGAATAATCACCAACACCAAAACATATCGATAATAAACTAGAAAACATGCCTTTAAGAGAACATGCCATTATCAGCACTAAAAAAAGTGCTTATAAAGGATCTATTTATCAGTACTAAAACATGACCTGATAAAGGGAACCATTTATCATTGTTTTTAGCATTGATAAGTAGTACCCTTTATCAATACATTATTTTTATCACTGATAAAGGGTCACCTTTATCTGCGATTTATTTTGTATGCTGATAAAAGCTAACTTTATCATTTCTTTATTTTTAGTGATCTTAAAGGATACCCATTATCATTGCTTTATTTTTATCACTCAAAAAGGGATCTATTATCATTAATTTTTTTCTCTGATTAAGGTCTAGAAAATGAAATAAATAAATAAATAAAAATTAAAAATTCATTTATTTTAAAAAATATTAAAAAATTAATTTATTAAATAATTACTGATAAAAATATATAAACTAATTATAGTATATATAAATTATAAAAACTAATAAATAGTATATATTACATATATAGATATATAAATATATAATGAAAATAAAAATAAAATTAAAAATTAAAAATTAGAAAATTGACAAAAATATTTAAATTTATATTAATTAAATAGTTATTCATAATGTTAATAAGTAGTATATATTAAATATATAGATATATGAATTTATATAAATATGATTTATATGTTTCAAAATATTAATTCTTTACGTTAAATAGTAATTTATTTTGTGAATAATGGTTTATAATTAAAAATATTTATGAATATAAAATACTATCTAATTGAATCGTTTAATGTGCATAATTGAATATCATTTAATTTTTAAATTTAACAAAGTTCAAAAGTTTTACATATTTATTTCTCAAATATATATGTAACAAAGGTAATTTTATATACAACACACAAACACAAATATTTTCTCAATTAATGAAATCTTATAGGGAAACACATAGACCAAATATTTATGAAATTTATTAAAATTTTAGTTTTTAATATATAATTTCATTATATTATTACACATTCAATATATTATGTTTTGAATCAGAAAATTTTAGTAATTTATTTTTAATATTATTATAGTTAGGTATTATTTATTCATTTTTAATATGTTTTATTTTTTAATTTTTTTTGCAAATTTAATCAATTTTTATTATTTATTATATATATATATATATTACTATGTTTTAATATTTTCAATAGGTATTAATTTTTATTTCATTATATATCTATATTTATTTTAATAATTTATATTTAATTAATAAATCATATATATTTTTTCAAAATTGTTAAAGTGTAGTTGTTTTTTGATTTTTCAATTTCACTCATTTTTTATATACATGCACTTAAGATTAAAAATTCACTAATAATGTTGAAACTATATATTTTAATAAATATTTATAAATTAATATATTTAGAAATGTATATTTACTATTTTTATACATGTATAATTATAAATAATAAAATAATACATTTTGAAAAAGTATTTATATAATTATAAGGAAATAATTAAATATAATTAAATAATTATAAATTTATTTAAATAATGAATTTATTTAATATTATTATATTTATATACATTGATTAAATATAATTATATATAAAATGATATACATATTATTTTCATAAGGTCTTTAAATAATTATAAAAAAATTAATTATATATTTAAATAATTATAAAATTATAATAAATATATTTAAATAATGACCATATCTACTATATTTATGTATATATATATTAAATATATATAATTATATAAATATATTTTCCAAAAAAATTTAAAATAATTATAAATATAAATCGTTTATCTGCTCTTCTGTAATAAATGCCGATAAAGAAAAATATTTATCAATGAGAAAAAATAGGTGATAAAGATTCATTTTAGTAAGGCCAAATAATATAAACTGATTACAGTGATCTTTATCCGTTGATTTTTAGAATCGCTAATAAAAGTGTCTCAATATAACTACTGCGAACCAGTTCATGATATCTGCAGCTCCCCAAAGATACCACCTACTGTCGACACTCCTCATTGTCTAATCTGAGCTCAAATATAGGCCAAAATCTAGGATCCAACCACTCCAAGGATTTAATGATTAAAGAGTCGAATGAAATCAAGGATCAATTGAAATCTATGATTTTAGATATGTCAACCTTCCCTATATTATCCACCAATCCATCCCATCCCACAACCATGTATACCAAAAACTCTAGTTGCACTATCCTATAATAAATCAATCCATGATTCAATGTTTTTTAGATATATTGATGTATCATCTTCCTTGATAACATGTTCCTCTGATTGGGACGAAATTAGTACTACGAGACTTGAAATATATCAAACCCAATGTCGGTCCATGTTTTAATGAGGTATAATAGGATCCTAATAATTATATTCCATGACATCTACTACTTTTCATGCATCAAATTTTAAAAAATTCATTCATTTAGTGGTCAGTGTTGTCATTGGATGGAAATATTCCACTAAAAATAACTTTGGAACTTCTTTTTTATAAATTTATAGAGAAATTAATGTTTTATGATTTTTTTGATTCACTTATATACCATGAAAAATGTTTAACTCACCATTCATATTCATCTTGATATTTTACCTCATATGACCCCCAAAAAAATTACATAATTATTTTTCCAAACCTAAAATATTATGTCTTCGACAAATATGAGTACCAATAACCTTTTATCATTCTCCTTATTGTAGAGGCTATGATCAACTCTACCAAACTAAAAATAAATCTTCCTTGGTTATTGATCCGACCTTGAATACCATGTCCTCAGTTATTTCGTTATTCTATATAAAAAAATATTTAAGACGAACACCTTTCTTGAATTTTCATCCATAATAAATCAATCTGGTATCTCAATATTTATCAGCCCATAAAAAACTCCAATGAGGAACATATACCTGACATCCATTTGGTATACTTTTAACTACATTTTCACAAAAATATAAAATAAAAATAAAATCGTTTCCATTCTGTTAATGGGAGAAAATTTATCATAAATATAATGGAATTTGATCATGTAATTCCCATTTCACACTATGAATTCTTTATTTTGAGCCACTCTTCAATAGTCAATGACTTTATTAAAAACCACCCATCTAGTTATGATAAAATTTTAGTCTTCCAGCCTTGGAAAAATTTCCCATGTCACGTTTTTCTTATTTAGATCAACCACTTTAGTGATATATTTGATCAAATTATCATCCTTCTTGGCCTCTCAAAATGATTTAGTATATACCTGGGTGAAGAGGAGTTTTTTCAAGGAGTCTTACTCTTCGAAGTTTGTACTAAAACATTCTAATCACTATTGTAATTTTATTCATTGATTCCATCCTTGATTATATATATTGTATTTGATAATACTTTATCATTTTCCAAGCCATTAATGTATTATTTTGAGTCTACCTCAACCCCGTGTTCTCCCTCATATGCTTCTAAATTCCAAATTAATTTTCTCAAATGTTTCACAATTATTTTAATTAGTTATAATCTCCCCATTATAATTATAAAAAAATATCTATGAATTTTATATTTTTTATCAAAAAAAAAATAAAACCCACCATTATTTAGTCAATATTTAATTTTCACTTTATCAAATATTATCATTTTTTCACTACCACAAATAGATTTCCTCTTTCAACCACAATTACAATAAATTTTTATTGATCCTAAATTAAAAAATTATTATATAGTTTTCTATACTAATTTAAAAATATATCCAAATCTAAAATGATAACCCACTCATTAATAATTCTTAATAAAAAAATCATTTCATTCATCACTCATCTAATAAACACTATCTATGGGTTACATTAATCTGTATAAAAATAGACCATTGTTTAACTTTTCCTTGTAGTTCCACCATAAGGATTCTCTGATCATAATAAATGTAATTCTAAGAAATTGGAGGGATTACCCCTTTTAGACAACACAAAAGATTACTACTATCATCCCCATCAACTTCATCTCCCAAATAGATATTTTTCCAATTTTCTGCTTGGGACTCATCCTGCATATATTTTTTGTTTGTTTTAATACTCTATGTTTTATTCATCATATGCTTGACTACTGATTTTTGTATTTTAAGAAACATTGGTTAATGTCCACAAGAGATAGAGGATTGGTTCCAAAAAAACAATATCAAATTATAACTATTTAGAATATGAGGTGACGAGGATGACAATTGTATATAACTTTAACCATAGAAAAAATTTATTGGATAAAACATACATATTAGAGTGATTAATTTCATAATTTAAATTACCCATTTTAATAAAAGCATACCTAAATTAATTAAGACATTCAAATGTTGGGGTTCCTTATTAGATTAATTTATAGCAAATTATTTTGATATTGAATATCTTAAGGGTATTTATTAATTTATTTTATAATATGATTACTTTATAAACCTAATAGGATTGATATGAATCAAATATTGATACATGATAATCACTTGACAAAGTAGTATGAAGATGGAGTTTAAGAGTTCATCACATTTTCAATAGAGAATGAATATGACCTTTTCAAATATTTTGTTTGGGTTTACATTTTTTTAGTTAAAGAACAATTGGTCTAGATAATTTTGAATAACTATTTATTTATAAAGGAATAGATCAGAGCTATAAATTATAGACAAATGATTTGTAAAAACTGAATGTGCACACTGATTATGATAATAGTATAGTTTATAGATCATTTTTATTTGAATTACTGTGTAAATGATGATAGAGATTTAATGGATGAAATGAAAATGGAAATTGATGATGACCTTCATGATTTTATAAATTTGTTTGAGAATTTAAATAATTTTTTTAAGAGAACATTTTATACCTGTTTTAAAAGATACACAACATTCTTATCTGTATTGATGTTATATAATTTCAATGTTTGTAGCGAATGGAGTGACACCCTCTTTACATAACTAATTGGTCTCTTGAATGATATTCTACTAGAATTAAATGAAATACCATGTCTAACATATGATGCTAAATTAATTTTATGTTCAATGGGAATTATCTCAAAAAAATAAAGTCTTGTCCAAATTATTTAATATTATTGTTCAAGGAAAATGAAATAGTCATATAATCCACTAAGTGTGGCACATATCCCCTCAAAGCGGCGTCCATGTAAAAATGCTGAAAGTTCATTCCCACCAATCCCACCAATATATAATCCACTGGACTTGGGCACAGGAATTTGTTCATGAATAAAATCTAAGAAAAATCTACGTTGGAATTGGGATTTCTCTACATCCCTCCAGATGTGGACCAAGGAGCCTAGGGCCAATCCTAGGCATTACCCTAAACAATGATACCTATTACCATATTGAATTATCATAGCCTTGAAGAAAAATTTAAAACATAAATCCTATCATAAAAAATCTAGTAGAATAAGTCTTATATTGCTACTTTCCTGATACATAAGTAGTCATTTTCAAAACTCAATCAGTTCACTCTTAAAATAAGTATGCATGCTTCCATGCTTGCTGACCCAAAAAAGCAACATATCTAGATCATTTGGAGAATGGTTGTATTAGTAGAGGTGATCCAAACAAGAGACTAGTTCATCTCGAAGAGTGTAAATATGGGTACGTGTACCCTTTATGGGACCTTTGTTTATTGTAGTTGTGATCGCAAAAGGAGGGAGTCATTGTGGAAAAATCATAATACATTCTAACTAGGATATGATCCATGGATAATATGTGGGTTCTTCAACATTTTTGTTGAACCAGAGGAGAATAATGGTAGAGAGGTGTTCCCATGAAGGGATAACATGGATTTCATCTAGTTCCTAGAAAGCAAGGGACCATTGTATTTGGAGTACATGGGGGACAACTTCCTATGGTGTAGTAACCAAAATGGTAACATGCGCTGTTGGATCTGGAAAGATGGATTCTTATATAAAATGCACGCCATCACCACGTACCCAAATGTAATGGTAAATCATCTGGTTCAGGTCATTTTTGACCACTCTTCACAGAGGTTCAATATTTCTACCAGGATTGAGTCACACGAAGGACTCAATTTCCATTCCTATTGGACTTGAAACCCAAATTATATCCAACTAGTTCACTGTTCATGGTGGGAACTGATCCGGGGGCACACCTGGGTGGCTATCCCTAAAATTCATATGATACTGAAGTAGTGGATCTAATCTTGGGAAAGAGATATTCATTCTATCTACTAGAATATATATTCCCTCATAGAGGATATTGATTGCATAGAAGGTATCTTGGAGGGCCTTTTAAATTAAATAGTGTTCAATAACCTTGTGGACAAGAAGAGAAAGCTGGTTGAAATGATACCCAGATTGGAACGAAAGGCCCCGGAGAGATATAGGATCAAATGGATACTTGAGGGGGATAAAAACACAGATTAAATCCATGGATTTATTAAGGAGAATGGATTACCAATAAAACCCAATATCATGTGTATGGATGGATCCTACATGGAGGAAAAAGATGAATTCGGTGGAATGGCACTATATTTCATTGGAGAACATCATGCTGGACTTCTTTGGTGGGGGTTACCAGCCATGGGTTGTGAGTTCCATGACCCTTGTTCTCATTCCCAAGGTTAAGGACTTCTCCTATTTCCCTCTCTCTCATCATAGACCCTTTAGTACGTTCAATTTCCCCTATAAGATCCTTGAAAGCACCATCAACACGAGGTTATACATGCACCTTCCTCGGTGGATATCTATTAAGCATCATGTCTTTGTGAGGGGGTGATCAATCTCCATAGGTATAGCCCTGGTTATGGAACTACTGAGAGATATCAACTATAATACCAACAAGTACAATATGGAATTGAAACATCACATGAATAACATGTATTATGGGGTTGAATGGGGGTTCATTAAAAGGGTCTTAGCTAGTATGGGAATATCACCAAAGGCTTTGGATATTATCTACAAATGTCTTATCTCTTCTTGGATAGATGTAACCTTCATGGGGAGAATGCATGACTTCTTCAAGGAGGTATGTGAGCTACAATAAAAATATTCTATCTCCATGAGTATTTTCAAACTAATTCTAGATACACTCAACTGCCATATTGAAAAAGGGATCTCAAATGTGAGAATCATTCCTTACAAGAGAAATGAGA
This sequence comes from Viscum album, assembly GCA_963277665.1. Taxonomy (NCBI): domain Eukaryota; kingdom Viridiplantae; phylum Streptophyta; class Magnoliopsida; order Santalales; family Viscaceae; genus Viscum; species Viscum album. Next base: position 697,387,783 of record OY728157.1, read on the forward strand.
GTATTCCTTCCATCTCTCACTTTATGTTCAAATATTACACAATTATATTATCAAATGATATCAAGAGGCCTTCATGTGGAAATAGGAGGATCCTATAGGAGCACTTCTTCTAGAGTGGGAAACCGATCAACAATTCCAAGAGAAACATGTATATATCAAATAAGTGTGTTCCAAACTGGGCCACCCACCTGTTCAGCAGATTGGACATGCATTGGGGTACATTCCCACTAGAGTACCTAGGAACTCCATTATCATTATGATGTATGAATATTGTATATTTCCACCATGTGAAGAGTAAGATCACATGTGAGGTTATAAATAGAAAAAATCACCTTTTATCCTTTAGGGTGTATAACCCTGCTGAACAGTTAACTATCTGAAATTCCAGTGCATGTGTTGGATGGGACCTCCATTGAAAAAGGTTTGATCATAGATATTGACAAAGTGTTGGATGGTTTTATTTAGGAGTAACTTTCTGAAGGATTGAGGCATTGGGTATCATGGGATAGGATAGACCTCCCCATTCATGATAGTGTGATTAACATGGAATTCTTGGGGAAGAATATTAAATTCATGTTGGAAAAAACCGTCCTAGGAAGTGATAGAGAATTAAACACTATGTAGGATGACTATGTCCCATATCTATCGTGGTAATATGGAAGATGCTTGTGTGTTGATATTCCCACTATGGTTTGGGATTTTCTGCCACATTCCAACTCTTCAACTTCATACTCGTTGGATTATTGGTGAATTTATAATTATCTTCTTGTTTCGGAATTGGGCAGGATCATTGATCGGTTATCCAAGGTGTCCTACCCCATAAATCGCTTTTAAGGAGTTGAGATTTCATCAGTCCTTCATCACGGAATTGCGGGAAAAGAGATAATAAAAAATATTTTAATTGATTATCATTAATTCAGAGCCGAACAGATATGTGTTCACCCCATCTAACTCTGGGAAATTTTAACATAAGGAATTTCATAAGCTATCGTCACCCCTGGATCCTCAGGATATATGGAATAAGATTTAATGGTGAAATACTATTCTACCCAAATATAATTTTCTTTTCTTGAGGATTTGGAAACCTATAGTCACAACAGATGAAACATTAAAAAAGTGGGGATTTATCTCACATCATGTTACCATTGTTGTAAATAAAATAGAGAAGAAATGTTGTATCATGTCTTCTTCATAGGAGAATGGGGAAATGATGTGTTTAGTTTGTTCAGAACCATCACAGATCCTTCATCCAATTCACTTTGTGATGCTTTGTTCTAAGATAAATGGTTTCAAGGGGTGACTCATTCTGGACTAGAAATATTCGCATGATCTATTATCCTGATCACATGATGTTGATGTCTACGGAAAGTAAAAAACATGGACTTATATGGGGTCCCCCTCCATAGTTAGGTACATTATTATGAGAACAAATATCCCTCTAGTTGATATGGTTACTCTTATTTGGAACTAGTGGGATGAACCTTCTCTAAATCCTCTTCAATCCAACGCATCGCTAGCCCTACTTTCTACTCCAAGGAAGCAAGGACATTGGGTTTGATGGCTCCCCCAGTAAAGGGCCTCAAACTAAATAATAATGAATCCTATATTTTGGGTTCCATGCATAGAAGAGTGGTGGAATGGGATAATGGGGGAAGTGTTCACATGGATTTTATAGATCATTATGGTAGTGGAACCTCATTTCAGACGGAGGTGATTGCAATTATTATCAGCCATAATCTTTGAAACTAGATGAACATGGTACTTAATCAAGTGGAATCCAACTCCAAGTTTTTACATGACTCTCTACATGGAAGAGGATCCATCCCATCTTCGGTTGCATATATCATTCATAAGTGTATGACCCACCTCAACAGGAGCATCAAAGTCACCCACACATGGTAGAAGATAAATAAGGTTACAGAGAACCTACATTTTCTAGTAGAAAATGGTTCCAATTTCACTTGTATCCCTAAAATTATATTGTTTAAAACATAAGGGGTTAATTTGATATGAGGGATTCCCTACGTCTTCACTAATTTTGGGATCCCTAGTGTGGGATGTGATTTGGTCCTTTGTTTCCCTTGTTTTTCTCTTGATTTTTTGTACTTTCATTGAATAATATCTAATGATGGTGATTATGGGAAGGAAAATAAGTTGATGAAAAATAATTTGGGAAGATGATTGTAAGTTTATTATATTTGGTTGGCTCAAGTCATGATAATGTTTGTACTTTTACTTGATGTTCTATATTTAATCGTGCTCCTAAATAATCACATTTAATTGTGAGAAAAATAATTATCTCTTTCATAAAAGTAACATAAATTTTTTGAAACATGTAGGAGAAATTATAAAGTATTAATTTATTTGGGTATTCAAATGCTGCTTGGGAAAGAGATTTTACTGATAGAAGATGCAATTCTAGTAGAATATTCTTTCTGGGAAATAATAGATTTTTTTGGAATTCAATGAAATATAATTTAGTAACAATCATTACAATTGAATATGTGCATTTTTACCACTCAAGAAACTCTTCAGATTATGTGGATAAGAACTCAATTAGAAGACTTACTTGTTAAAGTGAAGTTACCATTTCTCTTGGGTTGTGAAAATTAAAGTAAAATCAATATCACCATGAATCTAGTTCAACATTATCATTAAAAACATATTGATATAAAATATTTTTTCATCAAATAAAATATGTTGATTAATTAATTGAATATACAATATGTTCAAACATTGAAACTAGTTACATAAATTTTCACAAAACCTTAATAGACTGAATCCATTTATAAATTGAGGTTGAACATGGGCATCCAGCCTATTTATCATCAAGGTTGTGGTATGTGTTTCTATTACAACTATCATATTACCTTTGTATTGTATTTTCAAAGAGGGGAATTGATTCATAAATCAAACTATGGATTCATGTAAAAAGTTGGAATTTTGTGTAATTTGAAAATTCAGCATTGTATTGTGTGAGAACTATTCTAAATGTTTGATAGAGTGGTTGTAGGAATAAATTTGTTTTGTATTCCAAGAATATAAAATAGATGATAAAGAAATATGTTGGAAGATTTCATAATCAGTTATTTTGGACAATATGGTTCTTCTATCAATTATTCTTATTTTCTACAATGAGTAATCCCACATAGGGTAACAGTTGTAGATATTTAATCAATGGATTTAGGATACAAGGTTTAATGATTTGTGAGAAATGGTTGAAAAAAATATCCCAAGGAGGAGATAGTTAAGACCAAGTTGAAGATGAAGGTGACTGTTTTCATTTGATTTCTTTTTTGGACAAGAATTTTTCTGAAAGAAGAAAGGAAAATCAATGCATTTTATATTTGATAAAAATATGACTGACTCTCATATTCAAAGAATAAAACCCCCAATTCATAAAGAGGTAGAATATATTGAGGAAGAATCTTTTATGATGTTTATGGTCATCAGATTCAATCTATATCTAATTTCAATGTTCTATTTTTATGGAAGGAAAATTGGAGTTTTCATGAATACGATTTAAATGTGATGATGCTATTCTGATCTTAAAGATATCATAAATAATTTGTATTTAAAAAACATGTGATGCTAGCTTGATAAATGAAAGGTGGAGTAAAAGATATGTTGTTAATCGTATTCTGATTGATCGTATCTAGATTGAATGAGAAAATATTCTAGAGGTCATATTCATCTAGATTATAATTGTGTTGATCATATTCATGTCTATCGTATTTAGGTTAGTTGAATTTTACAACATCATATTCAGGATATGTTGGAATAAATGTTGGTTGCTGGAGTTTTGGAATTTTGAAATACATTTCATTGTAATAATGATGATTATAATGAAGTTTTTCTAAAATTTATTCAATTTAATTAATGATGTCAGTGTAAAATAACAACTTTTTTATTCTAGGAAGCAGTTGAAGTTAAAACTGCTGACACTGGTCCATCGTTTTTAGTGTACTATCGTATTCTAGAAGAAAAATTTTCAACAAGACTGATGGAAAGGTAAATGAGATGAAGTAATTATTAAAAGTGACTGATAAACAATGTATTCAACCCATTAATATGGCTGACCGGGTTATCGTGGGTGATTTTTAAATTTTTAGAAGATGTTTTTTCTTCAATTAATGAAATTAAATGTATTGAAAAAATCATTTTGGAAATTGGGAGGAAGAATCTGAATAGCGTATTAAAATAAAATGAATTATGTCTATTTATTCAGACATTTATGTTTACTGAGTTTGGAGAATTGTATAGAAGAAATCATACTGAGCTCACTTGAATGGGAAATCAAAATTAGACTGGTGATTGAAAAGAAAAATATGAAGCTGAACTAAAGTAATTAAGAAGATTCTATAAGAATAGATAGTCATCGAAGAAGTAAGAGATGAACCTGAAAATCAAGGAGTCGTGAAAATTTTACTGAATTTGGTTGAGTGGAAAATTGTTGGGGATTCCTACAAGAACCACTTTTGGGTCACTTATAAATAGATAATGTACTATTTAATTTTTCTAATGGATATACTATTCCTTTTAATAGAGAAAAGAATTCAATTTCAAGGGTGGTAAATAAGATTCATATTATGCTTAGATATAGATGTTTCAATGGATTGAAGATAAAGGAGATGATAAAATATTGTAATGTTATTTAGAAAATCATCATATAAAATGATCATCACATTAATTTGACTATCTTATTTTTCTTGTCATTATATTCAGATGATCAACATATTGGACTAGTTCAACAGATCTAGATTTCCATATTGGGATTTGTTGACTACAGAAGGAGTTGTGGATTGACTTGAAGGAATTATGGAAGAATCATATTTAACATATTGGGAAATCATATTTGATGAATTGGATTGGGAGAATCATATTAGAAGATCATACAGAGTAATCATATTGGAATTCTATATCAATATCCTTGAAGTTCATTCCAGCTTTTGGGTAATAAAATAATAATTTTTTTCCAAAGAATACATTTGTTGAAATTTAAAATCATTCACAGGTAACATGTTTTTCTCACTCAACCATTGTATTACACTAATTTTTATAGAGGTTTCACACTCACTATCAGATTTTCTTCAAAGATCTACATGAGTGAAAGGGTATAACTTACTTGTTGTTTTCCTCAAAAATGTTTTTTTTCTGTTTTAGATTTTCTGGCATTTAATTTTCTCCAAATCATACCAAGGGCATAGATATTCATTTAAAATAGTTATCCTTATCAATACTTGTCATCTTATGGACGTGTCATTGAATTGTTTTTAGTATGAAATTTAATATTTAATTGGATTTGAAGGTTATTTCAATTGTAAATAAACATAAAAAAATAATTTCAATGATTCAAACGCACCCCTCTATGTGATATAATAATTCAAGAAGGTCACTTTTAGTAATGACAATGGAAGAAAACTGGTGAATTACGATATTCATACACAGAGTAGTGACCCATGTGGAACCTGAGTTCATAGTTTTAGATACTATGAGTGACTACTATAATATATGTACATTTCATACAAAACCATATGGGTGATTCTAACATGCTCACTAATTATTTATTATGGGTGATTCCTTTAGATATATTTATATGAATGGATTTGGTTGGTATGAGTGAATTTTAAAATGGAAAATAATTTTTGGAAAATATTTTCCAAAGTAAAATGTTTTTGAAATATGTTTTTTCGTAGAATGAGGGACTCAATGATTAAACTAGGTTTGAAAATTGAGTGATGATTTGGGTAAAGTGTCTTTTTAATTTAAAGTGGGTTTGAATTGTAATTTACATTTTGGTTTTGGAAAGAGGATTTTGGGTTTTTTTTGGGATTTTTGGCTTATGATCCAGTTTTTTTTCTTTGGAAGATCTTTTTGTTCAGTTTTGGTTAATGCTGATTTTGGATATGTGTTTTTCTTATGTTAAGAGTATTCCACCCAGAAGGGTCCCCAAAATTTATAATGAGTCTATTTATGATTATATCTATACCCAGGATCACATTATTGTGTAGGAGTAGTGATCTTCTCTGTTTTTGCTCATTTTCAATGTTGATCAGTGTCTATTTATAGATGTGAAGTTGTTTGAGAAAGTTTATGGTGTCTTCAATTCAATGGGAACTCATGAATCTATGATAGTGTGTGCCATTTTGGGTTCATTTTGAGGTCTAGTTTTGTAGTGATATAGGGAGATCATCCCATTATTATGGAATGATAACCTATTTTGGGAATTATATAAGACCACTTTTATTCTATAGTTCATATCAGACAAGGTGAAGGTGATGAAAGTGAAAAAGTATTGGGTTTTTCAACAAGGTCAGCAAGTGGTGATGGTCTATACTGATCATTACAATGATATGGTTCCTTTGTTTCATGTGGTGAAATCAAAGGATTATCTGAATACTCCATTTTTCAAATAGGTTCTCTATACATTAATCAAAGATAAATTTATCTCATATAGAAATGTTCATTTTTTTACAATTTAGTGGATGAGTAATTTCTCACCCAATTGGTTATGAGAATGTATTCAGTAGCAGTTGATGAACATGTCTTTTTTAGTTCCACTTAAGGTTCTTATATAGAAATAGGTGTTTTCTAGAGGATCCTATTTTTGATAACCCTGTTTCACCAATTCTGTATTCACATTCATCAATCCATTATCATTTTTTCTTTTAAAGCCATCATTTTGGGAATTCAAAGTCATTTATCCATAACGCTCTGAAGTCTTATCATTAATGTGGCCACCGAGGTCACCTTGATAAATTATACAATCCACATTTCTAGTATAATTTGCCTTTATTAAATGATATTTTCTCCTAGATATGATGTAATAGTTTCATAAATACATTATGGTTCTACCCATTGGCCCATAATTAAAGATTTTTATGCAATTAGGAATCACCAGGGGTGCGAGGAACATCAATTAAATTTTTTATTCCATATCAAAAAGTTGATAGTTTATGTTTTCATTGTTTCTTTCCTCACTGTAGTTTTACCTATTCTTGTGATTTATTATTTAGTTATAAATAACCATTATGTACTCTTATTCTTATTGTACGTTTCATTTTATGGAATACAGTTGATGGTTCTATTTCCTTATAACATTGAAGAGGTTCTTTATGGATGTTTATATTTAAATGGTTTGATTTTATGGATTGGTTTTTATTTCTTGTTGTTATCATCTTGTTCATATTGTTATTTGTGTAATAATTAAATTGAATCATATGTCTGGCTTTATTATTTGTTCCATGATATTTTCACGGGCTTCCCCTTGTTTTTGGTGGTTTTTCTTTTTTGGGGAGTTCTTAGTCCTAGTGGTATTTTGTGCTAGATGGAATCTTAGGGTTAGGATAACCCTTACCCCTTCTTTATCCATGGTTATCCTCATTGAGGAATTCAATAGGTCTAGTCTGATGTGACTTGTGTAGTTAAAGAATTCACCTAGAGGTTAATGGTTTTGTTCGGGCTCACTCGGTTCTGAGTTTGAGTTTTGGATCCCATTCACCCTGGTGTCATTATTATGGCATAAAATCATTTTCGGGGAGAAGAATTATCAAACCCTAACATTTTCATCAATTATAATATTCTCTTCATGATATTGATTCTTCTGGTTATGGTTTATGTTAATTTCATGGATTTTTTTTTGAGTTTTATTTTTTTGGGTGAGTTTTTGGAACTATGCATGATTTTTGTGCACAATTTGGGGGTAAATCATGTAGTTTATTAAGATTGGGGGGGGGGGGGTTTCTAATAAATACTATTCTAGAAATCTTTTGGAATGGATTACATATATCTTGGGAAAAACCATGTCTGTCCTATAAAAAATTGTTCAACTATAGTATTGCATTCTTAGACAAGGCGCACGTCTTGCACACATTTAGGATAAAACATTTAATAATTATTTTGGGAGGGGTTGTAATTTTATTGAGCCAAATCACACAATTGGTGAAAAATATACCTAAACATGAGAAGAAACTGTGGGGATTCCCTTAATTTATAGTAGGTTGTGCGCGGTTGGTGCACGATTTATCAAACAGTGCGGCCTAAATGTGTGAGTTTCCCTGACATAACAGAACTTGAAATTCTAGGATTTTCACTCTTATAATTTAACCCATTTTAGGAATTTCTCCCTCATGGAAAATTTTTGGCACCTGAAGAAGCACCCAATATCTCTTCCCATGGCCACTCTCCCTCTTTTGGTACTCCTCTTATGGATCTAAAGTGAGTTTTTGTGGTAATTGGTTGATTTCCACTTCTCCTCTTCCTTTTATCTTGTATTCTCATTTTATATTGTTTTGGAATTCTATTGGATAAACACTAAGGGTTATGTTTAATGTGTGGGTTGATTCTATTTTGATTTTAGGGTGTGGGGATTTTCCATTGGGATCGGTTCTTCCTTCTCCTAAATTTTCATTGTCTTCGGACACTGTTGATGGTGGTTTTTTTATACATTTCCATTCCATCACATTAAATTTGATTATTGGGCATCTCAAAATTATATTTCAATATTATATTTGTTTTTTTGTGATTTTGGGGAAACAATTTCAGTCTTCATGTTGGAAATTTTGTTAGAAACTGATTTTAAAGGATTTTATAAATATGTATATGTAAGTATGCTTGTAAATTGTTTGAGTAAAATCCAATTGGTTATTTTAAAAAAATAGGGTTTTCCCTGTTTTCCCTTGGATATATTTTGAGAATTTTGTTAGTTTATGAATTGGGTGTTTTGTGAGGATTTTCTGTAATTTTTATGGATTGATTCTTGAGTGTGGTTCATAGAGATATTTGTGTTGATGCATGTGGTATTTTTTAAATTGGTTTTGGAAACATGTATTATTTAGTAGTGTTAATGCATTGGATGTGGTAATATCCATATGTGTTAAGGGCGTACCTATAGATAGGTGCAAAAATTAGCATGAAATTCTAAATAAATGGCCATTTTAAGCCTTGGATTCAAAATACCTTTCTCCTTTATCTACTTTCTTCCTTAAAGAATCCTCTTTCCAAATTATCCCTAAATAGTTTTATGATTCCTAATGACATCAAATTTGGTTTTCTAATTTTATTCCTAATGATTTTTATGATTATCACATTGATGTGTTTTTTAATATATAAATTATATATATGCCTATTTTGAACTTTTAGATCATGTGGTATGTTTTTCCTTAGTTTTGGTAATGGTTTTGCATATCGATATGGCCTTGAAATGAAAAAAGGCCCGGTTTTCATTTTAGGTTGTTTTGGAAATAAATGGTGAAACTTGTATGATTTTAAGGGCTAGTTGGTACATTGAGTGTTTTTTTTGGAATTGGATTTGAAAACTAGGTGACATGTAGGCTCGATTGGATATTTGGATGATTTGATGTATTATGTGAACATTTATGGTGGTCCTTTTGATGAGTGTGTCATCATATTGGTGGGAACAATGTTTGGGATAGGTAATCTTGGTGTTTTTGGGTTATTTGTTTGAGCGACACATATGGGGACCTCCCAATTCACCATGTATAATAATCATGAGTTTCTGGGGAATCAACTAGAGGGTTGAGTGATGATTTCATACTGACCCAAATTATATGTGTTGGTACCCTCTAAATTAGCTGATAGGCCAGGTGGGACGTGCTATTGGATTGGAAAGTTAAGAGTGGATAGTTGGTTATTGACTATAGAGATACAAAATATTCCAAACAGTGAGTCTGAACTATATACATCTAAAGATTTTTTATAGAGAGGTTTAGAAAATACCCATGATTATTATATTTCACTTAGTTTTTTTGTGTTCATCCTTTGTCACCTACTATTATAGTGTCTTCCAAACTTGTTCTATTTTATTTATTTTCTAGAATACAAATATTGGCCTTTTAGTTAGTATTTTTATCTGGGTTTTGGATTGTCAAATAGGTATTTTTCAAAAATGGTTATCAGGGGTTTTTTAATGTGTCATTTATAGTGAATATTTTTGTTTGTTTTTTAAAAAATACACCCTAATTTCATAAATTTATTTCAAGATTATGTTTATGTAATGTTTTTGGAAAGTACATGTATGGATTATGTGGTTCTCACTTATTGATATTTTTTCTCTCACATCATAATTTTATCACTCGTCATTGATAGACCCGAGCTATTTGACAGGTTTAGGTTTCTGGTTTTGTTGTTTCTTTTGATAGGGTATGTTAGTGGATTATGGTTACCATGTGTTCATGTGGATAACTTTTCATTATGGTCGGTGTGTTTTGGTTTTTTTTAGTTTTTGTTTCATTCCTTTTTTTCTTTAACATGGATTATATTGATATATATATAGATTTTTAGTTTTTATTAGTTGTGATACATTCTCTGTTTAACTAATTTTTTCATGTTTTTTATTATATATAAATCATTCCCCCTTTGATAACATGGATGCACAATGATATTCACATGCCTAAGAGGATTGGTAATGCCTCTCAGTATCTATCTCGGACTAGGTTGGGTTCCAGTTTGGATGGAAGCACATCTTTGTTCATGACACAATTTCTATGTTTTCTAGCATCAGTATTCAATTTTTGATTATATATGATGCTTAGTTTCTTGGGTTGGGATTTTTTAAGATTCATTTTATATTAGATGTTTCTTTTGTGTCTCAATAGTAATGTACCCATTATCGTAACTATGCCACCCATTCCATTAAGTTATTGAAAGATGGGTTTTCTTTGATATTATAGAGAAATTACCTAATTAGTGAGAATTTTGTGGGTTTTATTAGTCACAAGAGCCTAAGGTATGTCTTCTCAAAATAGTAATTGAACAAGAATAATTGTGGATGGGTGAAATTCTAGAAGGTTTATAACATCAATATTTTATATACGCTAAGCAATGGAAATTTTTTAGCAGATGCACTGAGAAACAAATCCCCTTTTTAATGTCATATGTGAATTTGTAGATTCCAATATAGTGAAATCCCATGGTTTTATTTAGATATGGTAGAAATTGGAGGTTAAGGAACCCTTTTCAAGATGATAGTACAATCATCATTGGTGTAGTAGGTGGAGGATTCCCAACAGGATGATTCTTTTATTGAGTTTTGGAGGGAAGATGTTATTTTTAGTGATGTCCTTGATTATTGGGAAGAATATGGAAATCATCAATCATTGTTCAGGGGAAGGATTTTAGTTGCTTTGTAAATGCATGATATGGTCCATTGTGAGTTTCATAGCTCACCGTTGGAAATACATTCTGAAGTACAAAAAGAATGCATCAATTTTTGGGAGACCAATTTTCATTGGACATTGTTGAAGAATGAGGATACATTATATGTTTAATAATGATTGGTATTCAAGAATTTGAAGGTTGGTTAGTGTGTCCCTAGTGGTTTTCTCCTCTCATTAGATATTCCCTAGTGGAAGTGGGAGTATATCTCGATGGAGTTCATTACCAGTTTACCTCAAACCTATAGAGGCTATGTTTTTATATAGTTGAGAGATGAATTTTTTAGGAAATCACCCCCCTTTATTGCGATAGTGGAGTTGATCTCCTTAGATGTTTTTAGGGACATTATCTAGAGGAGTTGGTGTGACCCCACAATGTCCAGAGGAAAATCATCTCTGATTAAGATCCTCATTTTTTTTCATTGGTGTAGTGAGGTCTCAAATGAGATTATGGCTATAAATTATTCATTAACACATCTTTTCAACCATAAAAGGACTATCATATAGGTTAGGCCATCCAAACACTTGAATATATTTCACTCCATTTTTTCTTGTCTTTTTTGGTTCGTGGATGTATAACCATCACATTGTTGAATTTGGTTACAATAATAGTTTCCACTCCGATAATGGTATCAAAATACTTATATTTTTTTATTCCCAACCTTTCTGTTCTACGTTTTTTTGGACAAGTGATAGAGAGATAGAAATTATTTTTCCACAATTGGCATAGAACATGAAATTGATTATACCAGAAATTTTCTAGATGTTGGAGGGAGTACAGGATCACCATAAATCCTCCACAGATAATAGGAGGATGAAAATGGAGTTTGATGTTGGAGAACATGTGTTCCTAATAGAGACTCCTTTTCTTGAGAAGAAGAATATTGTTTATGGTGGTAACCTTTATCCCCCTTTTGTAGGTCCTTTTAGGTGTTTTCTCATGTTGGAGTTGTGTCTTATCAAATTGAAATTCCCCCAAAAATTTTGAAAAATAGATGATGCTTTCATGTGTCGTATCAGTATCATTATCTTGATAATGAATCCCATGTCAACGATTGGAGAGATATTGATCTTGAGAATGATGTTCCCTTCAAGGATATTCCTATAGAGATTAAGTATCGCAATTAGAAGTTCTTTCAATAGAATTTTTTTCCTTTTACTTTTGTCATGTGGAAGTACAATGGAGTTGAGGAGAGTACCTGGGAAAATTAGACATATATTCACACTCAGTAACTCAAGTTGTTTGAAGTTTAGCTCTTCATTGGTGATTTTATTCATTTTATAAATGCTGAAATTGTTGTATTATGATATGTTTACCTCTTTTTCATTATTGATAACCTTGATCTAGTTTGAGATGTATCTCCAATAAGATATTGTTTAGGAGTTAGGTATTCTTTTTGTGTTGTTTTTAGACTTTTTCCCTAGGATGAGGTGGTTAATCTATGTTTATAGAGATATCCTTGAGAGTTTTCTCAAGGGGTGCCAGTTTTGATGACCAATTTTCATTTTACATCTTGTTTTGTCTATGGATTATCATGGATGAGAATTCTTTTAGAGTTATATGATGTAAGGGATCAGATCCATCATGTATGAACCTTTTAATTTTTCAAAAGAATGTGGTTCTTATAATAGGAATAAGGTAGATATAATGGTGTTATATTGATAAAACTAGAAGCATGGAGAATCTACATTGTGTGAGGGTTTCACATCATAAAGGTAAGACTGACAGCTTGGATGAAATCCTGACTCAAGACTAGTCAAATCGTCCATATGAAACCATTGGCTATGTGAAATTTGGTACATCACTGGATCAAATACTTGAATTGGATTTACCACTGAATATGCTGTGTAGAAGGAGAGACTGTATAAAATAATCAGCTACATGGATAGATTAGCTATGCGGATAAATTGGTTGTGTGAGTGAAACGGCCATGTTGATCATCTAAGTGAGCAATAAGATATGTGATTCAGTTACCTAGGGAATTCAACTATATATTGGAAATAGATACATCGGTAATTCGTCTATGTAAGGTATTTGAATACATAGGGATTTCATCTACATGGGAATTTTGGGTGAATGTGGAATTATGGTATGTTGTAATATAAGAACATTGGTTTTTTAGCTAGATGATTTTTAGGCTATATGAAATTTATAATGTGGATATTTACACGTATTTCATAAAATAGAAATGTATATTTTATAGTGATGTTGATAATGGGAAATCAAATTTCATTCATCTTAGATTTGTATATAATTGAACATTTGATATGGTCAAGTCTCTTGACATTCTCTTATAAGTGTAGTTAAATGTGATCTATAAAAGTAGGAATTCACCCTTATGTGATATGGAAAACCCAATCATACAATGTCTATTGACTTGAAAATTAATTTCATTCCCATAATTCCTTATAGTTTCACTCTATCAAGGATAACCATTCCTTATCCTTTACCTTGGGCTTATGGAACCCTTCTTCTAGGGTCTCGAGTTCTGCAGTGAAAATTCCTTCTAGGGCACACCTCCTTTTTTGTGTAGTGAGTCGCATTGAGATTATTTCTTCCATGCAAGGGATTTCTTCCATATCATAATTATTTATATATGATCTTAGTTTTTTCATTATTAATCCCATTGAGTGGGAAACTAATTATCCTAAATTATATTGATCCATATTAAAAAATAAATGCATCACGATCATCTATTGTAACTTTATTCTATGATAATAGTTTAATGAATTATTTTATAGATAGTGTCTTATCTGTGTTATTCTAATGTAGTGTCACGGTGTGATAACTTTTACAAAGTTATTCTTAATTTAAAATGATAGACAATGAAAATATAAAAATTAACTGATAATTAATTTGATGGAGGAAAAAAAGGCTTGTTTAATGAATTCAAGGTTTGATATAATTTGATCATGATTAAATTTATTTTGATTTCAGGATTAATTAAATAATTTATTCCACGTGTTGATGGAATTTGATGAATAGAGCGAAGAATGTTATTTCTTATTGAGGAAAATAATTATAGTCATGTTAATAAATTTTAATTCAATAATGTTTTTTTAAACTCGAATGTATTCTTGGGATCATGTTTAAATTAATTGTTAAATAAATTTAGTTTCTTGTTAAAGATTTTTGTCTCAGATTTCCCATTATTAGAACATATGAATAAGGATTTGTTAAATTTAATAAGAAATAAAAACTATTTTGTTTAAGATAATTCCACACACCTAATTTTCCTATTTTCTTCAAAAGTCTAATAACCTTGTACTTGATATGTGAGATTTTATTTTCATTTGTTGTTTGTAAGAATTATTTTTTAGCCTTGATTAACCTATTGGTTATGAATTTTTTCCTCCTTACACTTATCTGATGTTTCCCAGATGTGAGTTCTACCATGTGATGTGATATGGAGTACGAAGGCTCAGATATTCTATGATTCTGGGATGGATGAGCCTGGGATGACTAATGGTATGTGGGTGAGGAGTCCATGATGATGTGGTAGTAGTTGACACTAATGAAGGAGAGATTCATTGGGATATGCATGTGGAAAATCGGGAAGGAACTGATGATGGGGTAATGGGTTAAATTCGGAATCACCCATTGATGTTATTTTCTAATATGGGATGATTTCATATGAATATTTTTAATACCAGATGGATGGATTCTTGTTTTAACTGCATTCCTTTCCCATTACTTGAGAAAGATGGGTGTTCTTATTTTTAAGATTCATATTGATGGTAGCCTAGGATAGTTTTACTAGAGTGGCAATCTTATGGAATGATTATAATAATGAATAAATTATTCTTAACCCACTAGGTTGGTAATGACATAATAAAAATTCTTATAATATGTTACTCCTAAGGAATCATTGACTCATACTGGTTTATACCAATAGGGAATGGACCACATGATTTTAGTTAGTGAATGAATTTTGAAATATATTTAATAGTTAATTTAATTATTTGTAAATTAATTAATAAATGTAAATTATAAAAAATTAATTATTGTAGATATTTAAATTCTTCTTTTCTAAATATATATCTAGTCCCTATTAGTAGAAGCCAAGTGTCTGAGCGATGATAGCTCGAGGTGATCTTAGGACTACTTTATTCTGATAGTTTTGTTATGGGCTATGTTAGATCTTTATATTTTGTAATTTCATACTCTAGCCCACCCATGTTTGTTAGGGTGACAAATATACAGTGGAATTTGGGAAGCTGTTCTCCCAAACATCCCAGTGGGAGGATAGATGGAAGACTACCCCCTTTGGTTTCACTCTCTTATCCTAGTAGTTACTTATATTGGTATGCATGGTGGTTAGTTTTATCATATATATTTTAAGAGGGAAATGATGTATTGAGGTTATTTCACACACATATCTCGAGATATCATATCTAAAAAAATTACTATATGTTTGATGTGTATAGGTTGTGATGGATGGAGTCACTTACTCGGCGAATGTGCTATAATGGATAGAGGTATAATATCGAATGAATGATGCATTTTATATGGGTTGTAGTGTATTATAGAATATTTTCTATTACAACATATAGAAATTTGGATGGGATGAAGTGATGCACGAGTTGCATGTTGGGATAGCTCGACCATTTTTCTTCATGCTAACTATTTTGGAGAGAGATAAATTAGGATGTGAAGTGCTAGGGAAGATCTATGAAATCATATGGAAGTGGGTATATGTTTACTTTGAGTTTCGATTGAAATATTTTATTCTAAATTATATGAGATGGTTTGTGACATGTTTTCCATTGTGGGGATGGGAACATCATATACCAGTTTCGGTGACGAGTTGGTTTCATTGTTTTTTCCTATGATTTTGCATGCTTTCATTATATTTTAAATGAGTGGGTATGAGGAGGATCATATTGAGTATACTTTTATTCTAACATTACATATATAGAAAATATTCAGGTCAATTAGATAAGGTAGAAAATTATGATGGATATTTCTGAGTAGGTATTTATTGGTGTATCTATATTATCTCCATCTTCCATATGTTATCATTGAGGGAAATGCCTCCAATATACGTGTTTAATTTAAACTAGGTGCTAGAATCAATCTAGGGGCCTACTAGAGGTGGGACTCAGGTAGTCACCATCTCCCTTCACTAATTTCCATACTAGGAAGGTTACAATTTCGGGGAGGGCTATGAAAATATGTTAAATTATTTTTTTGAATCAAATATTAATTTATTATGGATTTATTGTGTTTTTTATTTTTTATAGAAAATTTTGCATATTTGTGATTTTATATTATTAAGAAATAAAAATTTCTAAAAAGTGATTTTATGAGGTATTGGTTATATTTAATGAAAAATTTTATGTTTATCTTGGAATAATTTTTTGTCAAATCATTATAAATTTTGGGTTTTAGTTTTGTCATGGAATTTTTTAATACCTTTAAGGTTATTTATTTATGGAAAAATTTAATCTGAACATTGGGGGTTATTAGCTGAAGCTTTGGGTATTAATTTATCATTTTATAATATTTTATATTATCTTATTTTGAAGTACCCCATTTTTATTTTGGTTAATTAATATAAATAGTATAAATAAAATTTCAAACTTTTTTGAATTTTTTGATCTTTTTGAAGTTAATTTTACTGATTCTGGAATGATAAATTCACCTTGGTTATTTATTATCTAGAATATCATGGGAAAGAGAAGTGATCAATACCTCAAAACACAATAGAAAGATGAAATTATGGTTATGTTATAGAATAAAATCACTTAAGTAAATTTTATATTATTCTCTATCTTGATGATGAAATAATTCATCAACTCAGTAAAAATAAAGATAAATCTATCAAGACTTATACTGAAAATATAATTTCTCTATAAGGGAATGTGTTGTCAAACTATTTCCCTAGATGGAGAATCATTATTATAAGTGCATTATTTAAGAAATATTAAGTAAATGGTGAATATCCTAGATTAAACATACACATTAATGTAAATTTTAAAAGAAATATTCAATAATTTCAGTTAAAAGGTATTTATTCATATATTTATATATATTTATCTTACACCATTTTGAATCGATTCAAAAAATGTTTTGAACACTTTTTATCAAACATGAGATAAAATGGCGAGGATGTAATTTCTATAATGATACGGAATGAAAAAGCATATTATTTTAGTTTAAAAATAATACTATGTTTGATTATGTTTACCACATGAAATATCAATCTTAAGATAGACTAAGATATTTTATTAAAATATTAATATTTAAATGTAAATGTAATAATCCCGCTTTTGGATTAATGGATATAAATAGGAGAAACTAATTTATGAAATATATGTGGAATTTTTTTCCTTAATACAATTTTACTAACTAATTCCTAAGAGAAATAACACAAATTTATATAAAAGAATAGAATATTAATAAAGAATTTTTTCATAAAACTTTTTTTATATGAAATATATTATTACCAATATAAATTAAAGTATTAAATATAAATTAATGATTTAAATGAATTTTCTTATCATATCTAATAAAATAAATTAATTTTCATATAATGGAGGTTACTTTATAGGGAATGAGTATAAATTCATATTACACTTAAAAAATATTATTTCATAAAATTTTAATTTTATCATTTACATGGATATTTTGTAAAAATTTATAATATTAAACTTACGTCATATTTGAAATAATAATTTTCATAAAAATATTAGGATATTTTTTTGCGATTTTTTTGAAAATGTTGATTTTAGGATGAATAGTGAAAAATACTTATTTTATTAAATCGACCATTTATACAATCTAAATCATTGTAATTTCAATGATACATTTTGTTTTTTATTTTTAAAAAAGTACAATGTTTATTTTCATTAAACATAAACTATTTATTCCAATAGAATCAATATTAAACATTATTTTTGTATAAATTCATTTTTATGCTTAAAAATGTTGTTTTTATAAAATAGTTTTTCATTTTAGTTCACATACATATATTAGTATTATATTTTAAAAATTATATAAATTTAATATTTAAAAATTTATTTATTACTTGTAATAACAATTATTAAATTTTTTATTTCCCCTTTTGAAACGTCCCAGTCCCGGAAGCCACCGAGAGACACCTCGTACCTAGTTGGTCAAATGGCCTGAACCCCATTTCCATGAATGACAGTGGAATCTAACTAGAAACTAGGGCCTTGGGTGTGATATTGGGGAAACTATGCCCCCATTGGTATACTAACATAGTGGATGTAAAACAGAAAGTAATAGCGGATGTAGTAAAAGCATACAATAAGTAAACAATGGAGGATGGAGGAAATAAACAACTAGAGCACACATATATAAAATTTTCATGATACATATGTCTAGGAAAGCATCCAAACAAATCACAATTATGGAATACAATAATAAATCCAAGTTCAAAAGAAAATCCAGTAAATAGCACCATAGCATCGCAAGCCTCAGCTTGGTCCCATGCTCCCCAACTCCACGATAATCAATTACCTGAAGTAGAATGGTACTTTCCCTTATCTAGAACTGGTAAAATATAATATATTTGGGCCCAAAATAATGACCCAAACTGGGGGTGAGATGAATCCCATTAGGCAAACACCCAAAGATCTGTGTCTAACAGTTAGTGATTATATATAGTCGGCAATAAAAAAATGATGTAGTAGACATGAAAGTACACATAGTAACAATACTACAAATTAAATTACATTCATTTTCATATATCATGTACGTATCTAATCAAAAAAGGGTAACCCTATAAGAAGTACTTACAGCCTAACCCCTTTGGTTCAACCAGAAAAACACAAGAAACCCTCTCGGAAGTTCACACAGTCTAACCCCTCTGGTTCAGCTTTAGCATAAACTCTCTGAGGAATCACTCATCGTCAATTCCCCCATTGGTCACTTATCAGTAACTAATAGGAACTATAAGGAAGCACTGGACGTCCAATTCCTCATGTGGCTTGTAGCGAGGATACTATATACACACTGAGGGAGCACTTACATCCACCCCCCCCCATGGTCTCGCTACATATAAGTAAAGAGACACATTGGAGAAGCCCTTGACATCCATTCTCCCAATGGTCTACTACCCCAGGTTCTCACGGCCCTGTGTAAGTCAATCATCCACAACGATACATGGCAGCCAAAGTAAACCTCAAGAACTACTTGTCTAAACAATCTACAACATATCATAGCATTTCAGATAATAATCACTACTTCTTATCAATTCTAGGCATGGGGAACAATATAGAAGGATAATTTGAAAATCTAGAACAAATGGTCAAAAACAAGAAAACATGGGAAAACATACCTAGCATGTCAAAATTAACCCTATTAATAAAATAACAACCTCTATCCAAACAAACAAGGAATAGAAGGAAAAACAGGGATAAAAACCATAAACCTACAATACCCCATTGTTGAGTATTGGGAACTTTCGCACATAATACTCAAAGAATATTTTTGGAAAGGCACAAACCACCTACCTTAGCATTTTACAAAAGATACATGTAGACATGTGTCTTTGAATCACCCTAGAACACCGTAGTTCTAAAAAAATGCTTAAACTATCTAACCGATGATATATCATGAGAGATAATAAATTAGGAGATGATGTTAAATAAGTAGAGAGAACTCACCTATGAGATTCCAATGCAACCAACAAAGTTCGATTCAGAGAATGAACAGTGAGTTGAGAGCTCGAAGAAGATCTATGGCTATACAAATGCTTCTGGTCGAGACAGATGAAGAAGGAGAGCATTCTATCCATTAGACGTGACCCCAGTCTATTGAATGAATAAAACTACATGGTGTGTTCTTTAAAAGTACATGACTTTTACTTTCCTTTTTCGGCCACCTCTTTAGGTGGTCTCTAGGTCACCACACACGGCCATGTGCTCGGCAATTACACAACTAGTATAGGGTCTCTATCGGTAACCAGGTACACGGTTGTACTTAAAAGTTCCCGAGGTGTACACCTGAAATTTCCAAAAAACTCATCTTTTTCTCAAAAGCAATAATAAAATATAAACATACATTGGAATAAGATTTAGGATCTTACAAACTTCCCCCATAAATAAATTCGTCCCTAGAATTCCTAAGAAAGGCGTCGTAGAAGAAGAAACCTCTAACAGCTCCGGCCACTACGATCGTACATTGGCCCCCTCTCATAGGTCGCGTCCTGTACTCACCCATTCTTTCATAGCACTCATACTAATGGAATAGGGAGGACACTGAGAACCTACGTACTACGATCAAAAATCTAGATAAGATGCTCTTCGAATGATGCATCCACTTCTAGATCAACCTCCTCAGGTTGGAAAACATGAGATGGGTATGAGAAGTAACGTCAAAGCTGAGAAACAAGGAAGACACTATGCATATCCATGTTCCTCTACAGTTACTTCAACTGATCGGAAACTAGGAAAACACCTCCTAACACCTCAAATGGCCCAACATACATCGATGAAATCTTATCTTGTCTCCTAATCCTCCTGTGTCCCAACCATGGTGTGAACTGTAGGAAAACCAGATCTCTAACCTCGAAATCCAGAGGTCATCTCCATCGATCACCATAAGACATTTTTTTGTGATTGTACAGTATCCATCCTCTTCTGAATCAACTCTATCTTCTTTGTGGTCTCCTAGAAAACACGTTGTCCCAACATAGCTGCCTCTCCTACCACCATCCAACATAGGGGTGATCGGTAAGTCCTATCATACAAAGCCTCATAAGGTTCCATCTGAATAGTTGCCTGAAAACTATTATTGTAGGAAAATCCCACAAGAGCTATGTGCTTCTCCCAAGAACCTTTAAAATCCAGCATTCAATCTCGAAGCATGTCCTCAAGAACCTGAATCTTAAGCTAGGACTTGACAACAATTTGGGGATAGTAAGTTGTACTCAGAAGTGCCTATGAACACAAATCCCTTTGATGTCCCTTCCAGACCCAAAAATTAAAACGTGTGTCCCTGTCTAAAAAAATGGAGTGTGGAACCCCATGTAGACATACAATTTCTCAGATGTAAATCCTACCGAACTCATCAACACTGAAGGTCTCTTTGATCATCAAGAAGTGAGCAACCATCATGAGTCTATCAATGACAACCCAAACTATAACATTCCCCCGAGGTGTCCTCAGAAAACATGTCATGAAATCCATCACGACATCATTCCACTTCCAGCCAAGAATGGGTAACTGCTGTAAAAGCCCTTCTGGTCGCTGATGCTCTACCTTCACCTGCTGATAGGTGGAACACCACATGACAAACCCAACAACATCTCTCTTTATACCTGGCGACCAAAACTGATGGTGTGGATCATGATACATCTTTTTGACTCCAGGATGAACTGACCAAAATAAGAAATAAAAGTCACACATCATCTCCTCAAGTATGTTTGTTGGCACCCACACGTTTCCATGAAAATGTAAGATCTCATCCTCACTTATTTTCCATTGAGGAATAAGGTCCCCTCCGGGCAAACTCTCCCATAGGACTAGGCCTTCTCAATCTGATATCTTCATCATTCGCACTCAATCAAGATGTATAGTAGTAACAGCTACAAATGATAGAAAAATATGCCCATATCTGTCATGCACCTCCAAATGCATTTCTGAGAACATAGTCATAAACTGCCACTCACTACTGGTCTCTTGAACTTCCCGTATCTAAGTCCTCCTATTCAACACATCAGCCACTGTGTTTCCCTTCCTAGGTGTGTAGTCAATCTAAAAGTCAAAATACTGAAGACACTCAACCCACCATCGTTGTCTCAAATTAAGGTCATGCTGAATGAAGATATATTTGAGACTTTTGTGGCCGGTGAAAACCATAAAATGATCTCCCATAAGGTAGTGTCTCCAACAGTGTAAAGCATGAAAAACTATATCTTACTCGAGATCATGTGTCGGGTAATTTCTCTCATGTGGCCTCAACTGCTGAGACCCATATGCAATGACTCCTTCTCCCTGCATAAGCACAACACCCATCCCGATACCTGATGCATCACAATACACAGTATAGCTCTTGCTCGAATCTGGAAGAACTAGAATTAGTTATGAAGTCAACCTTCCTTTCATCTCCTAAAAGGATGACTCCCAGGAATCAGACCACAAGTACATCACACCCAGCTTAATTAGACCCGTCCGTGGTGTTGTTTAGCATGATAGGCCCTGTATGAAAAATTTATATTAACCATCCATACCTAGAAAACTATATACCTCAAATACATTCTTCGGATGTTCCCAAGAAACAACTGCTCTCACTTTCTATGGGTCTACTGATACTCCTGTCTCTAAGATAAATGGCATAAGAAGTGAATTTCATCCATCCAAAAGTGTCATTTTGAGAGCTTAACATATAACTGATGCACTCTCAGTGTACTCGGAACCATCTCAATATTTGTGGAATGGTCTTGTCGAGTGTGGGAGTATGCCAATATATCATCCATGATGACTTCCATGAAAGAATCCAAGTATAGATGGAAGACTCAGATCATCAGTGCCATGAAAATTGTAGGTGCGTTTGTGAGACTGAATGGAAAAACCACATACCCATATAAACCATACCTACTTCGAAAGGATCTAATAGGTATATCAGATGGTCTAACATGCAACTGATGATAGGTGGACCTCATGTCGATCTTAGAGAACACCTGGGCTCCTCGAAGCTGATCAAAGAGATCAACAATCTTTGGTAAGGGATATCAGTTCTTGATCATCAACTGGTTCAAATTCTGATAGTCCACACAAAGTCTGAGGGTACCATCTACATTCTTCACAAACCGGACTTGTGAACCCCATGGAGAAGTACTGGGTTAGATGTAACCCTTTTCCTGTAACTCCTCCAACTGCTTCTTTAGCTCCTCCAACTCTGGTGTAACCATCCTATAAGGAGGAATAGTCACTGGTGCCACTCTTTGCACAAGATCAATTGAAGAGTCCACCTCTCGCATCGGAGGAAAAATTTAAAAGTTCTCTAGGAATAAATCCTTGAAACGATCCACCATTGGAGAAAATTCTATCTATGATGTCCCCTAGTCATTGAGATATAGACTAAAAATCTTGGCTGTAACTCATCCCAACCCATGATGCTCGGGTCCTACTCTGCTCTCTTGGACATCCTACTCACCCTTATGAAGAAATGATTTTCCCTCTTGTGATGTGAAACTCACCCTACAGTGATAGAAATCAACAATATCCTAGAAGGGAACTAACAAGTCCATACCAAGAATGAAATCATAGCCTGTCTTTTTTAAGACATAATGGTACCATAAGATGTGACACCCACCAACCTATAGAAGGAACTCCTTGCAATGATATGAACTATCCATTCTTATACCCAACGATGTGTCTAGCATCAAGATATTAGCAAAAGAATTGTTATAGAGTCTAAGGATCTCCACAATAGCAACAAATATGGAGCAATGAGAAGCCCCTGTATC
Source organism: Viscum album (assembly GCA_963277665.1). Taxonomy (NCBI): domain Eukaryota; kingdom Viridiplantae; phylum Streptophyta; class Magnoliopsida; order Santalales; family Viscaceae; genus Viscum; species Viscum album. The sequence continues at coordinate 697,411,397 of OY728157.1, forward strand.
GAAAATAGAAGATGCTAAAACTAAGGCTACTAGGATCATACCTCAAACTGTAGAGGGTCCATGATCCTACTTTTGTTGGGTCTACTCCACTGCAAAGTCCAACCTGCAGTGTGGCCATGTTACCCTGACTAACCACTTTGAGTTGATACACCCAGTTGTCATGTAAAACCTGGTGACTGACTAATATGACCATGACCTCCCCCTCCACTTGAATAGTTGGAAGAACTCTAGTTCATTGATTGATGATAAAATGGTGGTGGTGCTCCTAAAATTACAGTAATATCCAAACTCATGTCACCGGTTTCCGGTGAAAAAAAAACTATCAGAAATGCTAAAGATGACCCATTGTTCCACAAGATCGTTACTCCACTGGGTCTCTCGCACAATGTGGCCTTGTATGCCTTCCCTTTCCTCACTCGTAGCACACCACCTGGCCACCAGAAGAAGTTACCCACCTACTATGATCTCCACGTGTAGTCTCCCTAGAGTGCTTCCTTTTTTCAGTAGAAGGGATACCAACTCCAGATGTCAAACCACCCAGGCTCACCACTCCATAATCCCTCAGATTGCGCTCCATGACTAGTGCCTAGTTAAAAATAGTAGTGACAGAATTCAACATGAAGATGTTCACCTGGGATTGAATATTGTGCCTGAGACCATCCTCAAAATTCCTTTCCCGGAATAACTCGTCACCTCCGGGGATAGGCGTGAAGTGCTGCATCTCAGTGAGGTGAGAAGAATACTCCATAACAGAAATAGTACCCTACTCCAGACTCATGAAGGCTCGATCGGGCCTCAATGTTTTCGGGTATAAGTATTCATAAAAGGAATGCAGTAACTCATCCCATGTAAAAACCTACTAGCATCCCTCCTGTGAGATCAGATCTCACCATCTCTTGGCGGAATCCTAAAGCATATACATAGCGAGATTCACCCTCCTCCCTTGAGGTGTCACCAGATTCTCGAAGATATAAATAATGGATTTTAACCATGACTATACAGCCTAAGGTCCTCCTTACCCTGTGAAGTTAGGATGATGCTGCTGCTTGAAAAGTAGTGTCAACTCTACCATAAATGGGGCAAAATGTGGTGCTCCTTGTAAAGTTTTCATGAAACTCATAAATCCCTCACGGAACTGTGCATCAGCACCTCTTTCCGGAATAATGGCTGGTGCCAAAACTGGAACAAATAGAGGATCATCTAAAAGTCCCTCATCAGCCATGTCTGGTGTCAACTACTAGAAAGGGGATAATTACCCATGCATATATCACAACTGTATAGAAAAACAGTGGGAATATCTCTTTTATTATTATCTATTCCCACAGTTTTAATAAAACGGTGGGAAACCAATACCCAATTCCCTGAATTCCATCACGCTCCTCCTCCCTATTACATTGCGCTCATGCTTTCCCTCACATCCATCAACCTCATCCATCATGCTCTTCCTCGCTACCTTGAATCCCATCCCTCTCCTCCCCTCTCCGACCACCACCTATCGGCCATCCGACCTTCGTCACTCGGCCCAATCTTCCCTCCACCGACCTCTGCATCCCGGCCATCCGACCACCACATCCTAGAAATATTCTCCCCTCCCCAGCCTCCACCTCCACTCCTAACCTCCCTCCCAGCCTTCACCTCAGCCTCATCATTCCGGCCTCCACCTCCATGCCCCTAGCTCCAGCGACGTCCCCTCATCTCCCTCTCCTCTTGGCCTTGGCCTCTGCCTCAACTTCCCCTAGCTCTAGCAATGCCCCGCCCTAGCCTCGACCTCCCTGACCCCAGCTCTAGCATCTAGGTATGAAATTTCATCCCATTGTTTTTAATTATATTATATATAAATTAATTTGATGCTATAATGAACTGAAAATAGAGAAAAAAAATCTGAAAGTACTAAACCATTGTTTGGAATATTGTTACCATTTTTATCATCATGTTCCCTAAAGTAAATATAAATATATTTTTTCTTTCATTTAATTTTTTTTCTATGAGTTATAATTGTGAGAGATATCATTGATGACTATTATTGTTTCCAATTGTAAACATTAAATTTTTAATTTTCAGGGTTACTAAGATTCTGATTATAAATCAGACATGAATAATCATTGAGATTGACCAGAATTTGAGACTATGGGAATGTTTCATTCAAAATATATAGTTAAATGAATAATAGTGTTCTTGAAATTTATAAAAATAATCGATATTGGATATGTAATCAATACATGAGGAACATATTGTCAATGTACATTTAAAATAAGTTCCTAGTTTGGAAATTTATTGGGATAATTAAATTATTTTAAGGACTATTAGTGTTCAAAACATATTTATATATTAAATTTAGCATAGAGATCCAGTAACCACGTTGAAATAAATGTGTTTCCTTTCCATGATTAGAAGTTTTGGATATATAATAATCCTTGTAATTAGATCCTATGTGGAACACAATGATGGAATTTTAAGGATAAAACAATGAAAATGAATACTTTGGTTCCCTAGACCCAGGAAAATATAGTCCACCCATTACATATAAATATGTTGAGGTTTTTACATGGGGATAATGATTCAATAATGTAATGTTGGTTTCTTCCCCTATTTTATGAAACTCAAACATACACATGCATCCTATGACCAATATACTTGGCTCCCAAAAAATAAATTCTTTCAAGGGAAAAAATTTTCATGAGTGAAGTTTAGAAAATCAATTTACTTGAAAAAAAGTTATGTGAAGGATAAATAAAGAATTATCCTTTAATAAAACTCATAGGTGAGCCTTTCCATTCTTCACAATCCATTCTTCTAGTCTAAACTCAAGGAACCATCATTGACATTTGAAAAAATGGTAGTATTATAACTCATAGCTTATGATGGAGGTATTCCAACCAATTAGATCAAGTATAATCGAGTTTAATCATCATTAAAAATTAAACGAGGGTACACCATAATAATCCAAAATAGTAATCGATGACATTTGATACATAATACATTATCTAAATCCCAAGGGAGATTCCTCTGGTCATTTCACTTCAATTTCCCTCATTTTCATTTATTACGGGAACTCTAATCACGGTGTGTGTAAAATATAGTGTTCAATATTAATCTAATAGCTTGTATTTGATTTTTCAATTGATTTTATTTTCATTTTTTTACAAAATTACTTTTTCATTTTTAAGAGTGTTGTTGTGACTTGTTTAACTTTGTATGCAATAGGTGTTTCTTGGTAATTATTTTATTAAAAAATTCATGAAGTGATTTAGTTTATTAAATTCATATTCTAGTACATTTATACCAATATTTGATACCCATTATTGTTTTATATAAATTATCTAACAATTTTTCATTAATTCATGGAGATGAAGTAGTTTTCTTTAAATTTTTATCCTCTTTGAATTAATATATTACCCATATAAATTATTAAATTACATGAATATGGGGCTCTTTTAAAATATTTTTGATGATGGATGAATTTTTTTATCTGTCCCTTACTTTTTAAATGAAATAACCCATTTTTAAGGGTGTGTTTCAATGTTAAAATTTGATTTTTTTAGGTTACACCTAAGGGAGGACAATTTTTTTATCTCTCCCTTAGTTCAAATATAATATCACATACCACTCTATCATATACATGAAACCATTATAGGCCCATTATGGATTACATTTTTGATCATCCCTTTATTAGATAGATGTAAGTATTTTTTCTTTGATACTGAAATGGTTGAAATTGGTTATAAAAATAAATTCACTTGCAATACAAATGTGAATTATCTATTATGTTTTTACGTTATAGTAGTTTTATTTCCTATTTTACATATACCTTTTTTAATTATGGTTTAAATTCTTTATAGGAATATAAATTTTATTTTTCTTGTTATAGAATGGATAGAATATGGATTTATCGTAATGATAGGATTTCAACCGCATTTTAAAATAATTTGGAAATTTTTTTAGATTTTTCATTCCACAATGCTTCAGATAGAGGATGTATACATGTCCATGATATAAATGTGTTGGAAGACCATGGTTAATCCGGGAAGAAGTTATAAACCATATAACAAAATTTGGATTTCAATCAAACTATTATGTTGGGTATCTCCATGGAGAGATGATCCAATGTTCTACTGTTCATTAAAAAAATGAAAGAAGTGGCATAGAGAATTTGATATTCGATCAGTTTCCATTTGTCCGTCACCCAAAGAGAGATAGTATGATAGTTCAAGAAGACAATGATATCAATAAACATGATGAAAATACTGAAGATGATGATGAGAGAGTGAAATTATTTGTGAATGATGCCAAAACTCTAGTATATCAGGAATGTACTAAAATGGACATGATAGAATATTTAATGAAGTTATATCATGGGAAAACCATGTATGGAATTTCTAATACTGCTATTGATTAAATTATTACATTTTGGAAGGACTAGCTTCCTGATGGTGAAGATATTCCCTCAAATCATTACATGGCATGGATATTAATTAAGCATCATGGATTTGATACTAACAAAGATCATGCTTGTCTAAAAGATTTCAGTTTATTTTGGGGGGAAAATAGATCGTAATGACTGTAAAGAATGTGGTACGTCTCTATGGAAGAAAAATGAAGATAGAACACCATCTTGTGTGTCTTAGAACATAATGTGTCACTTTCTATTGATTCCCAGACATCAAAATCAATTCATGTCAGCAGAAATCTCAGCCAATATGTGATGGAATGATGCTGATAGAATTAAATTTAATGATTAGTTGGTTCATCCTGATGATGGTTAAACATGGAATAAATTTGATACACATCATCCTGATTTTGTATTAGAGGTGTGTAATGTCTGGTTGGGTCTACCCTGTGAAGTTTTTAATCTGTTTGGTCAGATTCTTACTTCTCACAGGACGTGTACAGTTTCTATTCATATTTATAATCTTCCCCTATGGTTGTGTATCTAAAATCCATTCACTTTCTCATGTAAACAGATATATTTGAATTATGACCCTAGTAATGATTTATATGCCTACATGTAGCCTTTAATAAGAGATTTGAAACATCTTTGGTATTTTGGTGTGCAGAAAATCGATGCTTCCTCAAAGAATACGTTTCAGATGTGTGAAGCCATTCTATGGACCATAAATGGTTTCCCTACTTATTCAATAATTTTTGGGTGGATCACTAAGGGAAGAATATCATGTTATGTTTGTATGAAGAATACACAATCAAGAAGGATTAAATATCATCATAGTTTTTGTTTCATGGGGCATCGACGATTCTTTCCAATGAATCATCAATATAGGATGAATCGTCGGAGGATTGATAATACCATTGATTATAAACAACCACCTTAAGATATGTTAGGAAGTGATGTGTTTAATGAATTAAAAGATTTTAGTTTTTCATTAGGTATATGTCAATTGGAATATAAAAAGAGGAAGAATATTGACACTGAAACCACTTATAATTGGAAATAGAGAAGTATTTTTTTATTGAATTTCCATATTGGTCTACAAATTTTTTACGTCATTTTAATACATAATGCATATTGGGAAAAATATATGTGAAAGGTTTCTTGCAAATTTTCTAAATATCAAGGGGATGGCCAAATATGACTTCTGATCTCGTCGAGACTTGCTGGATTAAGGTATTCGACCAGAACTGCATCTTGTGTGTATCAATGAGAACAAATGGAAAGTTCCTTGTGCTTCTTATGTGATGAAACCATTAGAGAAAGATAAATTTCCGGTAGTATTGGAGAATATCATGTTTCTCGATGGATATTCCCAAAACATATATAAATGGGTCAACCGAAGATATGTGAAACTAAAATTTCTAAAAACTCTTGATTATTAAATTCTTCTTCATGAATTGATTCTAATATAAATTCATAATTTTCTATCCAATAATGTAATGGTGATAGTGATTCTCTTGTGCAATTTTTTAGATGCCTTTATTGTAAAAGGTTATCCAAGTCATTCTTGATAAAAATGTAGCAGGAGGCACCATTAATTTTATGTGATATGAAATTATTTTTCCTCCATCCATTTTCACATGCATGTTGCATTTAATGGTCTATCTTGCAACTAAAACATTTCATGGTCGACCCGTTTCTTTTTGGTAGTTGTAATCTATAGAGAGATATATGTGCACAATTTAATCAAATGTTCTAAACAAGAATTATATAGAAGGTTCACCTGTGAAGGGTTATCTAGCTCAAGAATGTGTGAATTTTTTTCAATGTATTTGTCTGATGTCACCACAATTCATAACAATCCAATGAGAAAAGAAGATGACTAGTATGTGGAAATTCAGCACTCATTTCCATCTATTCCCCAAACATGAAGAATTTTTTGGTATTATACATTGGCTGCATTGAGCCTTGAATACGAGGAGATGGCACATTGCACAGTCTTGTTTAACTATGGTTTGGTCGATGACTATATCAAGTATGTCATTTTTATATTTATATGTTATCTCATATTATGAAATTTCACATATACATTGCACTTTTATTATCATTTTATGTTGGGAACACATACAAATTATAAGTATTGTTCATCGATCATTTTCTTTGAGAAGGAGAGAGGCTTTGCATAGCCTAGAGTTTTCTGCTTGGTTGAAATAAAAGGTATTACCATTACATTAATTAGTTTAAAAAATTGATATATATTTAATTGTATTATTCATATATATTCTAGGTGTTGAGTTTACTTATTGAATATGTTTCAAAAGAATTGAAATATTTGGATTTTGGTCCAAATTTCTTGGTTTCTGAATGTAAGTCATTAATAATCAATGGGTATAAATTGGTTACAATGGATCTAGCGGTGAAAATGAGAACACAACATGATAGTGTTATGTTAACCGGTAAAACAAATTATTATTCTAGTGTATCAAATATTTAGAATCAATATAAAGATGTGTATTATTATGGGATTATTGATAAAATATTGTTATTGGATTACTACTCTCAAGGTAGAGTCACTATGATGAAATGTAAATGGTTTGACTCAATGAGATGACATGGTACATTTATTGATGAATGTGGATTCAGAGTTATTGATTTGAGTTGATGCCTGTGTATCGATGAGCCATACATTTTGGAATCAATGGATAAACAAGTTTTTTAAATGAATGATCAACTAAGACTCGATTATGGTGTCATTAACGACGTAATCCCAAGGCATATTTTTCATGACGCTGGTGCCAAAATTTCCACCATTGACATCCTTATTGGTGTTGGCCAAAATAATGCATTTGATGAATCAAATTGTCCCATTTTGAGAGTTGATGTTGAACCTGATGTAGTGGTCGATAATATATAGAAGAAACCATATATGTTCATTGTTCATTCAGTTGATATTGACATGAGTTTCTAAAGTTTGTATTACTATAATTACATTAATTATGTTTCAGTTTGGAATGAAATGTTTGTTTTTTAATTTTTTTCTATCAATTCATTAAATCAAGTTTATTTAAATTCAAAAAACATTGTTTAAATATTTTTTTTAAAAGTATAACTTGGTAATGTAATTTTAAAAACTATGTCAGTCATTTCCTTGTAATCATTTGTACAATTAGTAATTAAAAGATGTCAAATTGGTTCCGCTCATGAATTGATGTTAGATGTAATTTGTATGCATGATTTATAAAAATTATTTCTAAAAACATTAAATTTAATTTTTATGTATATTATGCCAAATACTACAGAAGTTCGAAGAAAGAAACTATTTGATCCTGATCGACTGGGGCGTGAGCGTGCGTTACCTTCACTTCCATCAGTGAGTATTATAATTGTAATGTTTTTTTCTAGATTACATATAATTTCATGTAAATATTATTTTTCAAGTTTTTAGGGACATTTAGTTCCACTGGATATGACTCATAACCCGGTTAGTATGGGTATGATTGGGGATGCTCCTAGACCTAGACAGAGCACCCGTCATACCAATTTCCACACTGACCTACCATAAGACACCCCTTCCACCACTCCTTTTCATCCTCCTCTTGAGTCTTCAGGGATATTTTTATCCATCCATCCATCATCATCTCAGCTACCCTCTTATCCACATTCCATGTCCTTTCCACCTTCAGGGATTATACCACTGATCCCTCCATCACCTCATTTTTCCTCTTCATCCCATACGATCACTACAGAGCCTCCACAGATGTTTTCACCTTTACCAAATTCATTTATGATAATCTATCCCCCATCATACTACCCATATTCATCCATGTCTACACCACCTATAATTCCTACCGTCCAGCTAGCATCTGATGAGTATGTTCCATTAGCTTCCACTCTAGTGCATGAAGGTCACACAGAGCATGCACTGGAACAAAAACTTCCTATAGAGGCTGCTATGTCCGGATAACCCACAGATCTATCAAATTATATTGAGTAATCTGCAGATGGTTTTTTGATTATAACTATTTTAGATTATATCACATTATTTTTTTCATGTTGTACCATGAATTAATTCTTTTTTCCATCCTTTTATTCTTATTTAGTGGGATCTTTTACTAGGTGACATGGGCACACTCGGATAAAGGAAGTTTGGAATTTCCAGAAACAACTAACGGTGGATTACAATCCACAAAATCAGATGGTAGGTCCAACATTAACAGATTGTAGAAGTTTAATGGACATTTTTTCCAAGTATCTTGATATAATTCCAATGGAACTGGTTTCATAAGGGCATATCAGTAAAAAGATTAAGGAAAAAGCATGAGAGAAAATATGGGTGAGAAAATTATATAAAGTCATATCTATATTATTGGTTTATTTTAATGAAATAACATGTTCAATGCAGATTCGGTTTAACTTTACCGAAGGTGAAGCTGCTAAAACTGCATGGTTGATGGATGTTGGAGAGTTATGGAACTCAGACAAGCATGTGTTGTATATTGTTTGGAAGATCAGGTCAGATACTGACATAAAGGGGGAACCCGTATTCCCCAAATATCCAAAAGTCAATATGAAAAAAATGATTCCACATTGGAGGACTGCTAAGTTTATGGTAATCTCAATCTTTAATGGTTTATATATAAAACTTAATACATATTACTTGTATTGGAATTTTTTTGGAAGTTCCAGAGAAAAACATAAAGAATAAGGATTCAATGACATATTTTCACACATTGGGGTGCACTACAATGGCCGATCCTGAAAAGCACCAGGTACTTTATCTGGGTATTGTGATATTTTACAGGATGTTCTACAGAAAATATTATTTAATAGATATATGCTAGATTTGTGAGTTTCTCATATATGGTACTAATCTAGATTTGTGCATTTCTCATTTTTAGGAAGCTAAATTGGGCATCAAAGGTCCTGTACATCGTCCCAAATTATTTTTCTCCAGTAAAAGGAAAAATGATAGAAGTGAAGTAAATGCACAGACACCAGATAAAATTATAAGGTTTTTAAATATTTTTAATACTTATACAACATTCATAATTTAATATGATTATAATTTCAACAATCTACCTTAGAGGCCCTCAATGGTAAGGATGTTTACAACTTCGGGCCACATGAACATTTATGTCCCGTATTAGGTGAGGAGAACCCGGGTAGAGTACAATGTCGACCATGGAGAAACTTTGTCCCATGAAAGTATTGATTTCCATCAAGATCCTCCTAAGACACCCAGACCTATGAGCTGGAAATTGCTCATGAAAAAGTAGATGAGGCAAAGAAAATAGTTTTAATAGAGCATGAAAGAAGTAAGATGATGACCGAAAATTTCATAAAGCTATGTCAGTTTTGAGGTAGTCGCTTCCATCAGAGGCTGTTTCTACTTTTGAATCATATATGATATCAATGTGATCTTTAAATGATGTGTAGGGTGATTCCAATTAGATTTGTAGTGGAAATGAAGGTAGTGGAGATATAGCTGTTGGTGGTTAGGATGTTGCTGATGCTGTTGTAGGTGATGAGGCTGCTGACAATGTTGCTGATGATGATGGGCATGAACATGGGGATGAGGATGTTGGTGATGGGGGATATTAATCCACTAAATTTTTTACTTAGTAAGGATACATATATATATAATTTAAGAACATGAAATGAATTTTCGTATGGATGACAATGATTTATATGTTTTATTCTGAAAAGTTATACATAAATTTTCACATTCATTTATAGAAAGCTATCATTATAATCCGTAGTCATGCATATGGGTATGTTATTCCCATACTACTATATAATTATTATCTCTAAATTATATCCCATATAGTGACATTGGATTCCATTTATTATCTCTTTATTTTTCATAAATTATTGAATTGACAATTCTAAATAAATTTAAGTTAAAAAGGAATATATTCCTCATTTGTTATTTCTAAATTTTTCATTTTGTGAAATATGAAGTTGTTCTATTGATTGAACTGGTTGGAGTTTTTGAGATCCCGTGTCCCGGAATGATACGGTGGGTGCAAGAAGTTTTCGGGGTTTATAGTTAGCTTTGAAAAAAGGGTTTAGGGGGGAGGGGCTAGGTGTAGAGGGTGGGGCTGGGTGCAGGGTGTCGGGCTGGGTGTAGGGAGTGGGACTGGGTGTAGGGGGAGGGGGAGGGGTCTAGGTGCGGAGGGTGGGGCTGGGTACAGGGGGTATCAGTGTTGGGGGTGGGGCTGGGTGCAAGGGTGGGTCTAGGTGCATCGGGATGGGGGAGGGGGCTGGGTGCAGGGGGTTAGGGCTGGGTGCAGGGGGAGGGGGTGCTGTGGGGTGGGGCATGGTGTGTGTGTGCGGGGGGGGGGGGGGGGGGGTATTGGGGGGGATCGAGATGGTTCTTGTCCTATTGATCATAGTGATAAAAATATTTCTGTTGAAAATCAGGTAATCCATATGTGTATTTTTCTATCAATTTTTGTGCAGATGGATTTTTTTTTGCATAATTGTGCATTTCTGAGCAACCTGAGCATTCATCAATTGTTTTTCTATATGCCCCTCTTTTCCCACCACACCCTGCATTTGTGTTCTATTTTAATATTGATACAAATGTTTAGGCCAAGTTTTTTCTGTTTTCATTAAATGGGATAGAATGATCATTAATGGAACCTTATGTAATGTAATTCCATGTAATTATATTTAATTGAATTTACAATTATATGGAAGTTTCGTGATAGAAAGGATTGGATTTACCCGATAATTATATAAATTTTATCATAATATAAAATGTAGAACATGTTATATGATTCCATTTTTATATTTCCTAGATGATTTTATTTTATCAACCTTTCCAATATAAGGATTATTTTCATTCCATCTTGTTTCTAGCATACATGTGATCCTAGTGAGGAATGTGGATGGTGTTTTACACCGAATATTTTTACATTGTATTCCAAGGCTTCAGGGGAGGAAAAAATATAAACATATTGCATATAAGACACATTATAAATGATTCTTCTTGGCTTCAACATAAAGAGTGTTTTTTTACAAGACATTGATGTATAATAATAATGTTTTGACGGCACAATACATTTTTCCATGTACTATTGCATTTGTTTTACTCTCCATTTAGGTTTTCTTGGTTTATTAAGTTATAGAAGATATTGTTTAAAATAATTCCAGATCAGATGTAATTGTACACTTTGTGTAAAACATGGAACATGTTATATGATGCCATTGATACAGGGATAATCACGTGCATGTTTTGATTATCATTTAAGCCAAAAATGAAATGATTTTGCAGGTTGTATGAAATATTGTGACAGTTCATTTGATATTTTCAATGATCTAAATCATGATGTTCATGATATAAAACTGATCTTTAGGGGAAACAAAGCATTCAAGGTAATTATTTGTATACCCCCATGGTTTCTTTATTTCATTTTGGTGTTTTTTGGCTATGTAACTCAGTGATCATGGAAATTTTAAAATATCATGTATGAATGGAGCTTTGAATGTGTTTGGTTTTAAGACATAATTTTTAGCTGGGTTGCAGGTATGGGATTCCATGGATATTTTCTTACCTGAGGTATGTTTCACTAATTTGAATATCTTGGCACCCATTTGACATTGAAAATTTTCTTTTGGTTTCTATTTTCATGGGTTATGTTTAATTTAACCTTGTATTTTCACACCTATGTTTTATATAATTGCAGTCCACCCCTTCCCCTACAAATTTTTTTATCATATATGTTAACATGTTTTTCTATGTGTTTCCATTCAATTTTATTATGCATCATATTATAGTATTTTATAATTCATCAAATAGTCATTATGATTTTCAACTATGGTTTAAATAATGGTGGGGACTCAAAATAGCTTTTCTTGTATTCACATTTTTATTTTTCATTATTAGTCAACTATCCATTCAGTTTTTCTTCTTCATGTTTCTATCCACACTGGGCCCAAACTTTTAATTCATGAACATGTTTTCCTTAATGTGTTGTCTACTCTCTAAATTAGTCATTTTTTCTACTACCAAGGTTTCTGAGAGTGATTCTTCCAGTTCATCTAAAGTGATTATGTCAAAGATGTGAGTGTTCTTATTAATAACTGCACATTATATAAAAAGTTCCAGTGATTTTTAGTTTCATATGTTTTATATAATCTTTGCAATTCAGGTCACTAATTGTGCATTTGAAGTTTTTTATAGGAAAAGTTACCTAAGAAATCACTTGGAACGTGATAAATTGTAAAACATCAAGTATTCTTGAAACAAAAGAAGAGTCCAGTGATGAAGCAGATACATATAACTTTGATGATGATGCTTATAATCTAGTGAGTATGGATGATTTTATCTTTATCTATACTAATATTTCATTTAAAGAAATCATTCTCATAATTATGGTGCTTGTATGACATGGATGTTTAAGGTGCAATTTTTATGAGTGTTTTCAAAGACTTCTCATGATTGTTTTCTATTTACAATTTTATTTAGTAATCTATACATGTATATGGTTTAATATACAATGAATATTGCATTCAAACTTCTAATAGCATAATATAATAAACACCTTTCAATTTTTATTAAAATGGATGTGAATGCATAGTGAACCCTACAACCAGATTAAATTATGGAAATGAATTATGCATACAGTTTAAACACATTTCAATTTTATTCGAATCATATTAATTCTATTCTATACATGTACAGGGCCACAAGAAAAAAATGGTGTGCGAAAATCAACATATATGACTATGTCATGCAAGATTTTCTTAAAAAGGCAAAGATGACCATGGATTTAATTTCCACAGAAGGATTAAGAAAGTGGCTTTACCCAATGTATTATTACTTGTAATAATATTTTAAAATGTCTCTAAAAACTGAATCAAATTGATGTGGTGTCTGAGTATCTTTTATTGCTTCTAACGGTGGGTCCAAAATGCAAATTTTCTTTCCATTACTATGTTGATTACTTCTTACTACAATAAAGGAAGGATGGATGAGGCTACTGTGTATTTATCTTGAATTCATTTCTCTGGGATACTATTTAAAATCCTACTATCTCATCTAATCCATCCCACACTGGTGCTATAAATTTCACTGTTTCTTCTGATAAGAATGTGATGCCTAACATCTGCTCTGATTGGTCAAGCTCTTCTAAAAGCGATTCCGAAGGAGTGATCATTTATCAAATATGTATATGAGTGGTATATGGTCCTCATTTCGCAGAATTCTACTAACAAACCATTACCAATTTTTATTTTTCTTGTTTCATTATTTTTAAATGATTATTAAACTATGTTCTATTTTAGGAGCCTCCAGCTGATGTTTCTACGACTATGATTGGGCAGTCTACTCTCTAAAAGAGTCATTTTTTCAGCCACCAAGGATTCTAAGAGAAGTGATTCCTCTAGTTCATATAATATGATTTTGATGAATATATTCGGGTTATTATTAATGATCATGAATTATATAAATAGTTCCAGTGGTTTTTAGTTTGATATATTTTATATAATATTTGAAATTCGGGTCAATACATGTGCATTTGAAGTTTTTGTGTAGAAAAAATTACTTAATAAATCACTTGGTACTGTGATAAAAAGTAAACCATCAACTCTTATTGAAATAAAAGAGGTTTCCATTGATGAAGTAGATACAAAAATCATTGATTATGATTCATATAAATGAATGAGTACTAATGATTTTATCGTTATATTTATTTTTCAACTTCAAGCCTCATGAGATGAGGGGTGTACCAGTGGACTAGATTCAAATTAAAATTGTGTTGGGGGAAGGAAGGTTATCACTATTCTCTAATAGATTCATGTTTCAGATATATTAAATGTTTTTTTCACATAATTTTCAATTTTAATACTACTTTTTTTCAGAGGTTCCAAAATTAATTACATACTTTGGGATTATTTTTCAAGTAAAATGAGTACATTTTTGAAAAGTTCATCCTTTTTTGGTATTACAACATGTGATATCTAAAAGATTAGGCATATAATACTCTTATATTATTTAAATTTGAATTTCTATAACATAAATCATCTAATAATTTTCCGAATCCTATTACGAATGTTCTGTTATTTTTAGTAGCAGCTTTAAACATAAGGAAATTGATGATCAAAACAAATATTCTAATATTGGACACCATCAAAATAAATTTGAATAAATATTTACATTATTAGCACTAGAATAAAACTAGTAGTGGTTAAGTAGAATTTCCTACATTAGCACAGATTCTACTGTAACCTTTATATTATAAGTGCTTACACTAGCATCCCATACTAACAACAACGATTACACTAGAAAAGTTTACATATTTATACATTTGGATTAATTAGTTGCAACATTACACTATAATTTCTTTTAGGAGTAGTATTTAGACACGAAATGTTTATACTAACATAATTAATGTAGTAGTGCTTACAATATATGTTCTTCGACTTGCAATGCTTACACTGGAATTTTTCATAGCAACATTACCTGTACAAACACATTTTCATAATGCATATGTCTGAGGAAATACAAGGGCGAAAAATATGGAAAACATGGGAAGAATCCGGCAGAAGCTCTTTCTACAATGACATGAGTAGCCCACTCACTGGTGCTGGGGAAGAGGACAGGGGGGTGTGTCAGGGAGGGCGGCGGGGAGGCTGGTGTTGGGGAAGAGGGTAGGGGCATGTGTTCTCGGTAGGGGGAGAGGGGAGAGTGGGGGGATAGTGTTGGGGAAGAGGGAAGGGGTGTGTGCAGGGGGTGGGGGAGGGGGCATGGGTGTAGGGGTGTAGGGAGAGGGCGCAATCCAGGAGTGTGTAGGGGGAAAGGAGGGGGGCAGTCCATGAGTGTAAATGGAGGGGACAGGGTGCAGGGGGAGGGAGGTTGTCCAAGAGGGGGTGTCAGGGGGTGTGCTAGGGGGTTTTTCCTAGAGGGAAGGGTGGGGGAGTGAAAAGGGGGAGAGGATGTGATGGGGGGTCTTTCCAGGGGTAAGGGGTGTGTTGAGTGGGGGGGGGGGGGGTTACATGTATTCCGAGGGGGGAAGGTGTTGGGAAAGAGGGTAGG
This sequence comes from Viscum album, assembly GCA_963277665.1. NCBI lineage: Eukaryota > Viridiplantae > Streptophyta > Magnoliopsida > Santalales > Viscaceae > Viscum > Viscum album. Next base: position 697,426,825 of record OY728157.1, read on the forward strand.
GGTGCGGGGGAAGAGGACAGGGGTGTGTACAGGGGGGTGGGGGTGGGGGAGGGGCATGGGTGTGGGGGTGCTGGGAGAGGGGGGTTTTCCATGAGTGTTTAGGGGGCAGGGAGGGGGGATTTCTATGTGTGTGTAGGGAGGTGGCATGGTGTAGGGGGAGGGGCTATCCAGAAGGGGGTGTCGGAGGGGGGGGGGGGGGCATTGGGATTCTATATAGAGGGGAGAGTGGGGGTGTGAAAAGGGGGCAGGGAAGGGTAGGGGGTATGTCCAAGGATAATGGGTTGTTCTAGGTGTTTGGGGAGTTTACAAGTATTCTGGGTGGGGCTGGTGCTGGGGAAGAGGGCAGGGGGTGCTGGGGAAGAGGGCAGGGGTGTGTGTAGGGGGTGAGCGGGGGGAGGGGTAGGGGTAGGGGTGTGGGGGTGCAAGGGGAGGGGGTCGTCCAAGAGTGTGTAGGGGGCAGTGAAGGAGTGTGCCGGGATGGGGTAGGCGGTAGGGGGAGGGGGATGTTGAGGACGAGGTGTCAGGGGGGGTTCAAGGGGGTTTTATCCAGAGGGGATATTGGGGGTGAGAAAGGGGGGATGTGATGGGGGGTTTGTCTATGGGGAAGGGAGGGGATGCATGATAAGAGTGTGGGTGTGTAGGGGGGTCTATCTTTGGGGTAAGGGAGGGGCTACAGGGGGTGCTCAGGGGGAGTGTGGCGGTGTGTAAGAGTGGAGGGGGTGTGTTGGGGGGGTCTGTCAAGGGGAAAGGGAGGGGCTGCAGGGGGATATTGGGGGTTTGCAAGGGGGGAGGGGTGTGCTGGGAGAGGGTCTGTCTAATGGGGAAGGGAGGGGCTGCAGAGGGAGAGTGGGGGTGTGCAATGGTGGAGAGGGTGTGAGGGGGGGTATCTATCCAGGGGGAAGGGAGGGGCTGTAGGGGGTCTTTCTAGCAGGTAGCTGCTATTTCTAGGAAAATAATCTATTACAACAGTTTGAAAACCATGGGTATATATGCTACTTCCAAACTATTTATACCCACAATTCATAAACGATGGGTAAATATGCAACTACAAAATTCTCTATACCCACAGTTTTAGAACCGTGGGTTAATATCTACTGTAGAACTCTATATACCCTTGATTCTTAAACTATGGGTAAATATGCTGCTGCAGAATCCTCCATACCAATAGTTTCCTTTACCATGGGTATATAATTTATGTTGTAAAATTGTATACCCATGGTTCTATAAACCATGGTTATAGATGTATACCCACGGTTTACCAGAACCGTGGGTAAGTTTAAATTTCAGTGGACTATACCCACGGTTTCTGTAAAACTATGGCTATCTAGAATTCTCAATGCCTCAAGAGCACACGGTTCATGAAACCATGGGTATAGTCTATACCCATAATTTAATGGTCTATACCCACAGTTTTAAACCATGGGTATATGGACCTTTTCTAGTAGTGGTCTGATCACATCCCTGTACCGGCGGACAACCGGAGAAAATTTTAGTGGCATGACTCGACAAGGTCAAAATCACACCTTAGATCAAGATTAAAAGGGACTGAAACTTAAAAGTGTAAGAAGGGAACAACAGAAATAATGCATTCATATTTTTCAAAACATAGATGCACAATGTGTTCCCTTAATCCTTCACATGGACATGTACTTATGTCATCCAAGGTCATGTAACACCACATACACATGGTGTGATGTCCTAACACACGACATGTACTTGAATCCTCTTCCCCTACCCAAGTTCTACTATATGGATAAGCCACATAGTTCTCCAAGAACTAGACTACACGTTGTGTTAGTGCTAGACATTTTGTGTACTAGACGAACTCCAACAACCCGTGTTGCTCATCACATGGCTGGTTACACGGCTCACTCTACACGGTGTGTTCTAGATGGACACAACATGTACTAGATGGATTTCAACTGCCTGTGTTGTTAGTCACACGAGTGAACACACAACTAACTATACACATCATGTATTTCCCAGACAACACGTGTACAAGAAGGTTTCCACCATCTTGTGTTGTTTGTAACACGACCAGGTATATTATTTACACTACATGGCGTGTTCAATATTGACACAACATGTATAGCTTAGGTTTTTATCCATCCATGTTGTTTTTCAGACGTGTGTACACATAGTCTTCACAACCTGGTGTGTACATCAAGAGAACGGAATGTTCCACCAAAGATTTTCCAACCCAATGTCTCTTCCCACACAGCTATTGACACAGTTAGAGACTACATAGTGTGTACATATATTACATGATGTGTACTTAAGAAAAACAATTCCGTCACAAAAATAAGGACACTTGGCATGTATTTATCATTACACGTCATGTATTCTGGGTTCTTTTAGAAAATAATCCTCAGAAACAACTCCAAAACCCAAAAAAACTAAAACAAACATTAATGTTCCAAATTCAGATCTGTGAGGGCCCATACTCCCCGCGAATCAAATATTAACATCTTATACATGTTATATATAGGAATACCAGAGTATTGATCGCCAAAATTCCAGTCCATGAGGGCCCATAACACCTTGAGAACAAACGTTTGGCATCCATTAAAACCAAACCTTACACAAACCAATACCTTATAAAAAAGCAGGTATTCTATCAATGTATCTATCATAACATCATGCATAACTAGCACAACATCTATCACAACAACGTGAAATCACTAATGCACCCTAAATGGAATGGAAAGAATGCATGACATGTGATCTCTAGAAAGTGCCTATATGGTTCATGAGATGGCATACCCTCGTCTCATCAGGTTGAAACCAAAATTGACCCTTAATAACATCAATAATAACAACACAATTCATGTCAATCACTCTAACTGAATCAATCATATGTCATTTCTGAAAATTGGAAAAAAAAATAAATAATGAGGTTAATTGGGTTCTCCCTGTACACGGGTTAGCTACTCCCAAGAACAACTTATTAGCATATAACTATTCCTTCATATCCCTGGATATAGGCTTCAAATAGTAATTCAAGAAAAAAATAATTCCTTTGACACCACTTTGTAACGTCCCCTTTTCGGAATCCGCCCAGAGACACCCCGTACCTAGTTGGTCAAATGGCCTCAAGTGCATTTCACCAAATTCCAGAGGCTACCAACTAGTAGCGGGGGCCTCTGGTGTGATAGTGGGGAAACTATTCCTTCATTGTCATAAAACATCAAATGTAAAACAGAAATAAATTGCGGAAGTAGTAAAATTATGCAATAATTAAACCATGGTAGACTGAAGAAATAAAAAACTGGATCACATGTATATAAATGATGCATGATACATATGTCTAGGTAAGCTACCAAACAAATCAAAATTCTAGAATACAGTGATAAGCTCAAGTACAAAAGAAAAGGAAGTAAACATCCCCACATCATTGCTAGCATCAGCATTGACCCATGATCTCCAGCTCCACAACAATCATGTATTTAAAGTAGAATGGTGATTTCCATTATCTAGACCTAAAACAATATAATATGTTTAGTCCCAAACACATGACTTAAAGATAGGGTGAGATGAATCCCATTAGGCAGCCACCTAAAGATCTGTTCCTAACTGTCAATGAATATATATGGTAGGCAGTAAACAAAATGAAGCAGTAGACAAGGAAGTACACATAGTAAAAATCCTACAAATTCAATTGCATTAATTTAATTATATCATGTATGTAGCTAATTAAAAGAAGGTAACCATCTGGGAAGTACTCAGAGGATAACCCCAATGGTTCAACCAAAAAAACACAAGCAACCCTCTGGGATGTGCACACAGTCTAACCCCTATAGTTCATCTTTAGCATAGACTATCTGAGGAATCACTCACCATCAATTCCCACTTTAGTATCATATTAGTAACTAATAGCCACACTGAGGAAGCACTCAAAGTCCAATTCCACACATGGACCATATTGAGGAAAATACCGACACTTTGAGGGAGCACTTACGTCCATCCCCCCCTATGGTATCACAGTGTAGAACTAAAAAAGATACTCTAGATAATCCCTCAATGCCCATTATCCATATGGTATACTACACCATGTTCTCACGGCCCTGTGTAAGTAAATCGTGCACAAAGACACATGGAATCCAATGTAAACCTCAATAACTACTTAGAAATAAATCTACAACATATCATATCTTGTAATATAATATTCACTCAATCCTAACAATACTAGGCATGGGAAACAAAGGTGCAGCCTAATAGGCAAAGCTATACAAAACGTAAAAAAAACAATAAAATATGTGTAAAACTTCCATAGCATGGAAAAATTAACCCTATTCATAAACTAACAACTTCTACCCAAACAAACAATGAATATAAGAAAAAACAGGGCCAAAACCCATAAACACGCAACATCATGTTCATCGGTATTGGGCACTTTTGCACATAAAATTCAAAGAATATATACAAAACGCATAAACCACCAACATCGATGTTGTACGGATGATATAGATGAACCTCAATCATTGAATCACCCTAGAATGCTATTGATCTACAAAAACACTTAAAACATTCAACTGAGGATATCTCATGAGAGAGGAGAAATAAGGAGATGAAGTTCAAGAAGAAGAGGGAACTCACCAATGCGATTCCAACCTAACCGAAAGAGTTTGATTCATATAATTGACGATGTTTCAGGGGCTCAGAGAAGATCTGTGGCCGTACAAACACTCCTGGTTGAGACAGATGAAGAAGGAGAGCATTTTTTCCATTAGATGTGATTTTGATCCATTTAATGTAAAGAGAAAGTACATGATGTGTTATTTAAAAGTATAAGACATGTACTTTCATTTTATGACCTCTAATTTAGGTAGTCTCTAGGTCACCACACACAACCCTGTGATCGTCCGTTACACGGCTAGCACACGGTCACCAGTAGCAACCGGGTACACGGCGTGTCTTTAAAAGTATAAGGTGTGTACTCCTAAAATTTTCAGAAACACTACTTTTTCTAAAAAATAAATGAAAAAAACATAACTAAAAAGAAGATCTAGGTTATTTCACCTTTTATTCATATTTATAAGTAATAGTTATGATGACAAAAATTTATCACCACGATAATGTGTAAAATGGAATAATTAATGTTAATTTTTTTGATAAGGTCAAAAAATATGATCTTAAATTGTATTGGAAAATATTTTTTCAATCCTTATATAAATAAATTATATAATATGGAACATTATTACAAATTCCATGGGTTATGGCCTTCAATTAATTTTAATAAAAGAATAATTAAAAAATGGCAGTCTATTTTTATAACTATATTATTTGTCATTGTTATAAAATGAAATTATTAATGGTTATAAATTATATATTTTCAATAAGAATACATTATTTTTATTGTATAAATTTATTTTTAATTTTTAGTTATGGTATATTTACCTATAATGTTTACGCATCATCGATGTAGCACTTATGAAACCAGCAGAAAACTCAATTTAATGATTTGAAAACATTAAATGTATTATATTTTTTTGTTAATTAGGGAATTTATGGAATTTCAATAACAATTATAAGATATTGGCTGTTTTTATGTTATTTATATTGGAATTCCATAGTTCTCTTGATGCATTTAATGTCACAAGTTTAGAATAGTTCTCAAAATATTAAAATTATATTGATTGTTGATGAATTATTTTAAATTGATTATAAAATCATAAAACCCAAAAATTTAAACAAATTATTGGTAAATTTCATTACTATATCATCAATTTTTCCTTAATTATCCACCTATATTTTTTAAAATTATATTCATCACATTTTATTTTTATGAAATTGTAAAAAAGTCATTGATTATTTCAAATAAAATATAACTCACTTAAACCCTTTCAAAACAAAAAGTACGATTAGTTTTCACTAAAAAACATCAAAAATACCTCAATGTACTTCTATTATCACACCGACAATCCCATTGACTGATCATAAACCTCTCCATTAAAGTCCTTAATTGTAATCAAAATATAGATAACAAAAGAGGATGTATAAGTCTTAATCGATTTCTTATAAGGTTAGTAATTATTATACCAACTTCAAATATATATTAAACTTTCTTATATTGTAACAGATTTATCTAAAATATACTATTTTATTATTATTTCAATGATAAAATTGTTTTCTATCAACTTTTTCATCCAATGGGAGATGAACACTTCACTCATGTGTACTTGTAGACTACAAACTATACAAAGAGATGTGATTTGTTTTTAATTACCATCACAAATGGATTGTTAAAGTAAATGATAAAATGAATAAATAGGATATGTATGACATAATTATGATCTTTAAAATATAACATATTGATTTCTATCTTACAATTTACTTCTTTTGAAATATGAAAGTGTTGCTTGCATATACGTGTGAACCACCACCTCCATGAAGCGATGTGATTAGTTTTTCATTATCACCTTATATGAATGCTCATAATCTTGAAAGATATGAATATATAAGATATTTATAAATTAGTTATGATTTATTAAATGTAAAATTTTATCTTGTTTATTTCTCTTCCATCTCTTCTAAAAATGATAAAAAAAATTATACGTTCGTATGAACTATCATTTCCATGAATGGATGTGATTCATTACCCATGACCACCTTTCCTGTATTGTTATAAAATACTTTTTAATGTTTGTAAAATGTAATTATAACATATATAATATTCATGAGATGATGGAAATATGATCCCTCTGATCACAGTCTATACACAAATTTTATTTTTAGGTTAGAAAATGAATGACCACAAAATTTGTGATTGAGACTTAAATAATTTTATAACAATATAAACACGGTAATAATTTGAAAAAAGGGATTACGATAAAAGAATAAACTAAAAAATGTTCTTAATAATGTTGATATATATTTTATTTATTATTTAATAATGTAAAGGATGTATGTGTTGAGTCTAAAAATGAAAATTGTGTTATTCATAAGGTATATTATGGAATTATACAAGAAAGTTATTATTTTGTAAGGGATTATGCAAGGGTGAACATAATGACAATTTACCAAGATACATAAATTATTCTTCAAGTATTTCATTTGTTTTTAATTTAAATATTTTTATTTCATAAGGTAAATAATGATTATGATCATCTAAAGGAGATTGTAATTTTTTCCATGGAGTTATTTTCATGTGTTCTTGTGTTTTCTCAAGTAACTATCATGATTAATAATTTATCTCTATTTAGAAAAAAATTATGAAAAATATTTTCATTTAATTTTCATTCTTGAGTAATTAATTTTTGTCTTCAACTAGATTTTTATCAGGGGAAAAAATCAAAATTACCTTTTGGTTTATCATGAATATTAAGAAAAACTAATGATATTTATTTCATTTTAAGTAAATTTTGTAGATTCATTTTTTTTAATCCAATGTTTTATATTTTGTTAGAATGAACTTAGGAATATGTAGGGATTATATCAATTTCAATTGTTATACATCCTGAATGGATAAAAAATCATGAATAAAAAAAGTTTATAAACCTAAGAACATATTTATGTGGGAAAAAATATACACTATATTGAAATATAAACTATGTTATGTAATTGTTTTTCCTTATTATCTAAAATACTAAACCTCAAGGATTATATAAATATAATAAAATTCAACTTTTTTATTAGTCACATAATTATGGGTTATTAAAGGAACATGTCATCATAGTTGTTATCAAATAAAGTGTTTATCTAACATTAGAGGTTATGATATTATTTTAAAATAAGATAAAAGTCATAAATATTCTTAAATGTTACTATGATAGGGATAATTTTTTCTATTTTTGATTCAATTTAAATATCATAATAGAAGATGAAATGGTTAATGATATTTTTTTAACCTCTTTATAAGACAATTTATCTTTATATACTCATAGTAACTATATCCTGATTTTGTAAATATATATAAGTAGTGTGAAACATGTTTGCATTGGATATAAATGACCATGTTTTGGTTATCTGAATGACCATCCAGATCAGTTAGGAGCTAGAGTGCAGCCTATTATGGTAATTCGTTATCAACTATATCAAGTTATTATTAACAAACATAACCTACCTGAGTTTTCTAATCGAAAAAATGTAATAAAAATGTATTTATATTTATGTTTAGGAGTTAAAGATCACAAGGTTAAAAATATAAAACATTATACATTTCATAAATATGTGGAGAAGAATCTAGAGAGACATATAAAAATAATAGGAAGATGATTCAAATATGGAGAGTATATAGATTATGAAAGTCACTTTTAATGAAGGAATTCTATTGAATTAGATCATCAATATTGTATGAATAAATTTTAGGTAATGTTTTAATCTAAATATAAAGAACATAAAAATAAGACACAAATTTTATGTTTCATTTAAAAAAATGTTCATATGGTAAAATTATGAAACATGATTCTATTAATATTAATTATTATCATGAAATTATCAAATATTTTTATTATAGAAATTATTTATTACTGAAGAAATTGGAAATTATTGGTTAGAGGATTATGAGTAATGTTGAATGATTAATGATTCTAATTATAGGGGATTAAGAATTATTATTAATTGGTATTTCATTTAATGATTGACCAGATTTACGGATGATCAAAAGTTTAACTCATTGATACCATTTTTATGGTTAACGTTATTAATGTACCTTGGAATACATTCATTGAGATTTAATAAAGGATTCAGGAATATGTTACCCTTATGTTTTAAAATAATTTTAGTACAAGGACTTGACCTTAACAAAAAATATAATCCAGAGTATTAGACAACAACATACATTATTACAAATTAAGGATCTTTTAGTGTTAGATTTTTAGATAATTTGGATATAAAAGAAATATAACATACCATAATCATACACGTGGATACTACTAAAATAGTATATACTTTTACAAAATATATAACTTTTCAAAAATACATAATTTCAATGAAAAGTCAACGTGAAATTTAAATTATATTTCTTTGTTCTCATATAAATCCTTAAAATCTATGAAAAAAATTAAAAAACATGGGATGAGAACAAAAATCTCAGTGTGGGAAATATAGAGAGAAATAGTTAGTCAAGTGATAACATAAATACCAGTAAAACCCATTTCATAAATTCTCATTAACATGTATAGAAACATCATGTAGTGGACTTGGGATATATTTACCGTATCACCCTTACAATCACCGTTACACATGGAATAAAAATTCAGTAAGCATCTATCTCTAGAGTACCAAATGCATTGGAGATCCATAATGGGGCTCACAAATCATATCTTCAGCTATAATGGGCTCAACCCAATATATCTTGAGTGATAATGGGATCAACCCAACATATCTTGATCTATAATGGGCTCAACCCAACAAATCATTTGATATAATTTGATCAACCCAATAAAAACTATTTCCAAGGAACGTATCATAGTAATAAAGAATCATTAAACCCAGACAAGTCATTGATTCCATATATATAAACAAACAATATTTTTTAATTTCATTAAAGATACATTTAAAAGGATTTTAAAAGGAATACCCATTACAAATATAATTAGAGTGAGAATTAATATAATCGAAAGTATATGTGTATAAACATTAAATATATGTAATGAAAATTAATATATACAAAAATTCATCATAAAAAAAATATCAAATACAATTTAATCTATAAAGTAGATAATTGACCCCAGGAATGGAAATTGGGTTAATAATTCCCTTACCTCAGGTTCATATTTCATCAAATGTATTTAGAACTCATGTAAAATAGTTTAAATAGTGTAATTAAAACATTAAATAATAATAATAATTTTTATAACACCTTATATGATAATTTTATAACATCATTCCACTCATTAATTTATAATATTTTGTTCTTTCCTTTGGTTCGAGTATGTTCTTTTCATGATTTGTAGGGTATTTTTGAAAATAATTCACCTATCGAATTGAAGAGAAACTCTAGAACTGAAATGAGATTTAGTAACATGTTCCAAAAATATTAAAGTATTTAATTAATCATTTTGATTTTATGTTTTTCGGATGAATAATTAGATAAATCATTAGTGATAATCATTATTGTTTTGGTGAATTTTTATCATTATAAACAAATTTTTTATATAAATTATTAGTTTGAATAAATAATTGTTATAGAACATAATATACCATATAAATATATAATAAAATATTATTTTATCATATTAATTGTTATATGGACATATTTTTAGGAAGTAACGGAAAATGAAGACACGTCATCCATGATGTCGGTAAATCGACACATCACATGTGGTGTTTTTATTTTTAGAATAAGATGGAGATGATAAAAAGTATGTTGATGAATTTTTCCATAAACATGAAAAAATACAATATATATAACACAGTAGAACCTTAATGCCTCTTGGATAAGGGGAGGAGAAGATAGAGTACGGAATGATAATAATTTAAAAGAAAACACCCGAAATTGAAAGAGGATTTTTACCTCTTTATCTCTTCTCCCTAAGATCTTCTTTAAGGCCTGCAGTGATGGCCTTTTGGTGAGACCAGAAGGTCTTGGATGTGTTGAAGATCCTTGAGAAGAGTATTTTTATAATTTAATAAATTCACCAGTCTTGAGACGTGTGAGTGGGAGAGTGGGTGATTGTGGTATTTATAGTAAAGGAGAGGAGAAGTTTCCATTATCTTATTAATTATTTTATTAATTTTCACCAAAACAATAAATAGTGATGATTCCATTAATAAATACATTAATAAGTGAATGTGATTTTGTGATAATTTCCATTTACATTATCCATGATGAAATAATTATGTAGAAATTCATTTATTTTGAACATTTCATAAATTATTGACTTTCACTATTCACAAAAAAAATCAAGTATTTCCGAAAAATCCCAAAAATTCACCCCAACCATATTTCAACATGTAGAATTAAAAAATGAAACACATTTTGTCAAAATATTTTTCTAAATAGGAGAAACATAATTTATTATTAAAATCATATTTTAATCGAAAATTAATAATTTTAAAACAATAAGTTATTTATTATCAACTTGAAAAATTAGGCTTGGTCTCATTAATTTATCTTATAACCATAAGAAAATAAAATAATATTCTATGATTACACTTTATGAAAATAAATTTTCTTTTAAATTATTTAACTAATCATAATTTTTAATTAAATATTTATGATATACAAAAATACCAAAGAGTATAAAATGATCATATTATCACTTATAATATGCCTTTATAAAATACAAACATGGGTGAGGTTACTATACATTTAGCTGATTTACTACTCAGAAGGGTCAAATTACTAATCATAAGGGTGTGTGAATATTCATAAGTGTATGTTACTATCCATCAAAAAATAATTTTTTTCTACAATACTCGAAATAACATACTGATCACAACCCTGTATATTCATTTCTTGAAATTCAAAACACAGTAGGGGAAAAATAATGTTTAGCGGCCAGTTTATAACTATCTACTTAAAATAAATTGTCACTATATAAAGACTTAGTGTTTCATGAATTAAATTAAATTTATTTTCAAAACCATGGTGTGTTACATTCTCCACAAATTTTTGTAATTATGTCCTCATAATTTTTAATTACTTATTAAACAAGTGATTGTACCTTTCCCTCCTATCATTTTAAAATTCCAATGTTGCTTTTTCAACCATTTGGTTTTTCCAAAAAAACATTTACCTGGTGTATTACCTTATTCTACAATACATTCTCTCTAATATCAATAATCTGAATATTTCTCTCTTTATATGAAGGTTACCTTTCAGATGAACTACTTCTAGGCTCAAAACATGAGATGAATTTGGAATATATTATCTCTATATCCACAAAAAAAATTTGTACTAGAGATAAACTTAGAGGAAAATATACTCAGTACATGACCGGTCCAATATTCTATGGGATTTTATAAGGTCCAATGAACCATGGAATTATTTTTACTTTTTCACCAAAATTCACAACACTTTTCCAAGGAGAAATTTTAAGGAAGATATGATCACCTTCCTCAAATGAAATGTCTTTCCTCCAGTTATCTACATAACATTCTTGCTCGCTATGAGCATTCCTCATGTGTCACTGAATCATTTGATTTTTTGTGCCACATCCTCTACTAATTCATTTCCCATCAACATACTTTCCCTATGTTTATCCTAAAATGATGGTGTTCGACACTCCTTTCCATACCATACCTCAAAATGTTCCACATGTATACTCAAATGTAAACTATTATTATAAGAAAAATAAACTAAAGAGATGTTGATCCAAGCATCCCTGTTAGTCCATTAAATATGCCTAAATCATATCCAAAATTATCTAAATTGTTCTATTAATCTATCCCTCAGATTGAGGATGAAAAGGAGTGGTGATGTTTAATTCTATTCCCAATGACTTCTGAAGGCCTTTCAAAAAATTAGAAGTGACGCTAAGATAATGGCCAGATACAATGGAAAGAATTACTCGATATAACCTGAAAATATCTTTGAGGTACAGTCAGGAAATATAATCACAATACATAACATCTCGAATATGAAGGAAATGTGTAGAGTTAGTAAGATGATCAATAATAACCCAGATTGCATTGGTACCTCAAGATTTCTTTGGTAGTCCCACAAAAATGTTCACGGATATATTTTCCCATTTTCACTCTAGAACTGGTAATTTTTTACGAATACCCTTCGATAACTACAGATCTTCTTCGACCTTTCGACATGTAATTCATTTGATAGTAAAATCATCAATGTATATTACATTCTATCCCACCTGAAATACTCTTGATGACCTTTGAACTTCTTTTTGTTGTCAGGATGAACTAAAAACAGAGAACTGTGAGCTTTACATATGTAAAGACCCGTAAAATTGAAGGGAAATTTTTTTCTTAATTTTCTTTTGGATTTTACAGGAACTCAATTTCTAGCGACACATGATTCCGAGGCCCGGTTTGCCCAGAATCATTTTTCGAAGTTTATCTCGGGTACGTTCAGTGAACGAATGAGAGGGTTTTACTAACTAATGAACCGGTGCTCGAAATCGAAATTTGAGGACATCGATGGAATCGCAGCGTCGGTAATTGCTTAGGAACACCTTTTCCAGAGTTGCATTTGCTCGGGTGTGGTTTTAAAATTTTGGGTTAAGTAAAAGAATAAAATAAAATGGTGCAACCAATTTTATTTTATTTAAAGTAATTTAACCCAAGCTATGTGGTTGGAGTAGGACCCACTGTATGCTACTCCACTAGGTAGGATATTTGTGGTGTGGGGCCCACACGAGCCCCACCTATTCAACTTCCTCAAACCCCCTCCTTTAATTAGGTAACGCACCCGCACCCCCATTAAATGAAAGTCAACTCTTTCCTTTAACTAAATATTAAACACCTCTTTAATTGGGCGGTTTAAACTCTTAAATTAATTCAATTAATTGAATGATTCAATTTTGAATTTCAAAACGTTTGGCGTGAGTAATGAAATAAGGAAATGGTTATTTTAATAGTGTTGTTTTGGTTGTGCGAGAGGATTTTGGAGAGGATTTGCTCTAAGTATTGAAGTTCTTCTTCCTCGACGAAGAACATGAAGAATGTTAAGCCTTCGACGAAGAACTCTGTCACCGCAATGGGGAGTTCGTCGTACCATCTTCTTCCCTCTCCACAGCCGATGAGAGACGCAATCCTTGGATATTGATGACGCGACACCGATGAATCTTTCCTCTGCGACGCCGACGATCCTCTTTCTACGACGCCTTCTTCCGCGACGTTCAATTCCACGACGAACCTCTGTTCAACTTATTCTTCAAGGTAGGGGTTTGGTTTTATGTCGTGAATAATTTTGGGTGTTCATCGATAAACTTTTAGCTTGATGATATCGATTAACGGGAGGGGGCGGGACCACACAAACACGGCCTCCCTCCCTCCCTTATTATTGTTGTCCTTCATTGTGAATTGTAATGGAGATGGTGCAGTGCAGTCGCACCGCGCGGAAACGAGAGAACCGCGGAAAAGGAACGTGGTGCCGTCACGACATGCCGTTGAGGTCAATAAAAGATGTGACGCCGTCGTGCCGCACTGGGAAACCACAAAGACACCGCGGCAGGAGTGGGGCAGCGGCAGAGGGGCACGGCGCCGTCGCGCCACGCCGATCGGACCGAGGCCGCAGCCTTTGGCTGCGGAGGAGCTGGGAGCGGCGGCCAGCTACCGGCCGCCGGCGCCGAAGCAGGAGGGCGGGACCGCGGGGCCCCGTGGAAGTAGCACGGCCGGCCAGTCGGGCCAGCCGAACGAGGAACTGGGGGTCGTGACCCCCGGCTGGCCAATGGAGCGGCCCCACACATGGGGGCCACAGTTTTCCAAACAGGGGGGCAGCGCCCCCCCCCCCTTCTGCTCGGCCGTTACGGCCGAGCCGCCTGGCCACGCTGGCCAGGCCGAGCACACCAGGCCGAGTTGGGTCGCACCCACCAGGTCAGGCCATGCCCTATTGGGCCGGACCCGGACCCAGTTCGGGTCGCCCGGGTCTGGTCACCCTGTTCGGGCCAACCCAGGGGGTATCGGGCCAGGTCAGACCGGGCCCGAACCCCCTATTTCCGGACCTCTTTCGGACTTTTTCCCATAACATGGGCTGCTGACCTCTGATCGACACATCGTCATCTGCGATGCAATCTTTGGATCGAGACTTTCGTTTTGGTATATTACACTCAAGGTTTCGGGGAACTTTGGGTTCGGCCGGGTTGGTTCGTACACAAAACCAACCGGGCCCTCAGAGTGGAAACGCTTATAACATGAGCTCCGGACGTCCAATTGGTGTACCTTCGTCTTTGTTTGATTCCTCTTAGTGAGACGGACCTTTTGGATTACTCCTCTCGAGGTTTGTACGCAGTTGGAGTGCGGTGGGGTTGGTTTTGACTTAAAAACCAACCGTGGCCCTGGAACGAAAAGCCAATAACTCTCAGACCGGGTGTCTGATTGACGCGCCATCAATCACAACGAGTTCCTCTTGTTGAGACGGAACTTTGAGATACATCATGTTTATAATTTGTGTCAGTTGATGTATCAGTCCCTCGGCTCGTGGAGCGGACCCTCCCGAAATAAGCTTATTGTGTGCGGGAACCCTAGAGCTGGCTGCGACTACGACGACGATGAAGATTGTACGAGAATCCTCTGTGGGTTCGATAGCGATGACTATAGCACTAAGAGATCCTCTGTGGATCAGTGCCTACCGATCCTGTGTGGATCAGATCCTGTGTGGGTCAGCGCTCAGCAGTCCTGTGTGAGCCAGCGCATTCTGATCCTGTGTGGGTCAGATCCTGTGTGGGTCCTTGCGGGGGTTAGTACCTATCGATCCTGTGTGGGTCATTGCGGTGGTTAGTACCTATCGATCCATTGTGGGTCCGACGGCTTAGATGAATCAGTGGCTATATCTGATCATCTTTATTGTCTTACGAAGAAGTATACATGTGTGACCTGAGTCATGACTTTCAATCTTATCTTCGATAAGATTGACTTGATATCATGTGTGGATTACTTTATGCTTTCCTGTATGGATTTGAGTTGTGTTTTCCTGTGTGGAACTGGTTTGTACTTGGGCTCGAATGTTGGAGCCGAACTGGAATTGATGACTTAGGTATATGTATGTGCATATACTGAAGTAGTGATGGAAGTTACTTCGTGATTGTATCTTTATTTTGTGGATTATCCTTTGTGGATTCTGGGAGACCTTCGGGGGTCTCAGGGTCCCTAATGAGTAGATTATACTCACCCCTGCATGGGCTATGCCTGAACTACGTTGTGTTGGATATAGATGACAGATAGCGCTGATCGTGGTGGAGGCTTGTGGAGCAAGTCGGTACCTGGAGGTGGACCACTGGGCGGGACATACACAGAGAGGACGGCTAGACCCGTGGAGCTGATAAGGCCATATGTACCCACCCTTCGGGTGGGATTTCCTGTGGATGGCACGACGTTGCAGCTTTACTTTTCAGTTGATGTACTTTCTTTCCAGTTGTACTTTACTTTCAGTTTGGGTTTTTATTCTGGCTCACTTACTTTTCTGCACTTACTTTTGTACCCATTTTTACTTAATGTTTACTTCTGCTTGCTTACTCTGTGGTGTTTGTTTACTTTACAAAGGCAATTCCTTCCCTTCATTCATCGGGAATTAAGCCTTGGTTCTAGTCTCCAGCCCCTGGCCTATGGAAGGCGGGCTTGGGGTAGTCACGGCACAGGCCCCGAGGTCGGGTCGTGACAAATTGGTATCAGAGGAGTTCGGTTCTACCGCGGAACTCAGGACTCTGATCTTTTTTCTATGTGAAGCAATAGTCTTAAGAGTATTGAGTGTGGTTATTAGTCCAGGGAGTCCAGTGTTATTGCGGCGATCGACGTATCCGTACACCAGGACCCTGACTTCTGATTTCCATCTTAGTGCACAAAAACATTGATTGCATGTGTGTTTCTAGTTTTCTTTGTGATTACTTTGTGTCAGCTCAACAGGTATACTGTTTGACCACAGCGCACCTGTCTCTTTTCTGGATGTCCACATGATGGCAGCTAGCTAGGGTTCCGAGTTTTGTACGTTACGATAGCCCACCGAGCGACGAGGCCTTGATGCAGGGCCCTTTGACAGCAGAGGCACCGACGGTACCTCTACCCACCGATCCACCGATGCTACCAGCTCCGGCTGCTGAGAGTGCTCGTCCCCTTGGCGCACTGCACGAGTTTCATCGACAGAGACCTCCCATGTTCCGTGGGGAGATGGACCCTCAGGATGCCGAGGATTGGATGGAGGCAGTTGTATGAGTTTTTCGATTGGTAGGGACACCAGTAGACCTCATGGTGATCCTTGCAGCGAGTCTCCTGCACGCAGCAGCAGCCAGATGGTGGAGCTTGATGCTCCAGGTGCACGACGAGGCATCTCTAATCTGGACGGACATTGAGAGCCTCTTCCCCTTGGAGTTCATCCCAGCCACCGTCCGTCCGGTGCGCATCCAGGAGCTACTAGATCTGCGGCATGGCAACTTTTCGGTCGCCCAGTACTAGGTGAGATTTACCGATCTCTCGCGCTATTCGACGGACATGGTACGAGGCATATTCTTCCGGGCCCGGACCTTTGAGCAGGGATTGAGGCATGAGATCAGGGCATCACTGATCCCCCTTAGCATTCTGACACAGGAAGGGGTACTGGAGTGAGCCCTTCTCACTGATAGCTTTCTTGCTGATCCTACATCAGCAGCGAGACCTACCGTAGGGCGAAACGTAGCAGAGTCTTCTGCAGCTGGCAGTCGCAGGATGAAACATGGGTCCAAGCAGACCAGACCCTCAGGCAGACGACCTCAGGACACTGGCTCAGAGGTGTGGGGTACACAGCGCAGAGCCAGTCTTTTGAGAGGCAGACAGTGCTACGCATGCGGCGGGCAGGGCCACATGGCTCGTGATTTCCAGACCCGCCGTGCGGAGGAGCAATAGACGGTTGTGGGACCACCCAGGAAGAGGAAGAGGGTCGACCGTGGCGATTCGCAGGGAGTTGGCGGATAAGGAAGAGGAGCTGGTCGAGCAGCAGGTGGTGGGCGACGCTTTGAGGCTCTACCATCACCACCACCAGGTGGTCCACTCCGACCACAGGGAGATGGCGGGCAGAGATAGGAACGACTTCAGGTTGTGGAGGCCTACGACCACGACGTGCCCGAGATGATTTGAGGTACCATCTGTGTCTATTCCAGCCTTTTTTCAGTTCTTATAGACCCAGAAGCGAGTAATTCATTCATTTCAGTTGCCCTTGTTCGGAGCTCGGAGATTCCGACGAAGCCGTTGGCTCGATCCTTACGGTTAAAGACTCCTACGGGAGCAGACTCGACGATTACGCACCATTGCTGGTAGTGTGAGATTACTCTAGGAGGTGAGATCTTTGGCTGTGAGCTTCTTGTAGTGGCGTTGAGGCCTTATGATGTCATCTTGGGCATGGATTGGTTATCTACGGTCCATGTTCAGATTGATTGCATTAGGCGCAAGGTGCGACGTGTTCGCACCGATGGGAGCAGGTTCACCTTCATCGGCGAGAAGGGAGCCTTTGCAGCGTAGGATGGACTCACGTAGAGGAGAGGACATCCCATCACTCATCAGTTGGCTAGCCTCATCCTAGGAGCAGTTGACGTGTGGAGTCCGAGCTTACCTGTAGTGGTGGATCAGTTTGCAGACGTTTTTCCCGATGACGTTCCAGGACTACCTCCTCACAGAGAGGTGGACTTTTATATTGACATGTACCCCGGGACAACCCCAATATCCACCCCAGCATATCGGATGGCTCCCTCCGAACATCGAGAGCTACGGGTACAGTTGGAGCACTTGCAGGGAAAGGGATTTATCTGACCTAGTGTTTCACCCTGGGCTTCCCTGATATTGTTCGCCAAGAAGGCGGACGAGAGCTTGCGACTGTGTGTCGACTATAATAGCCTGAACGAGGTTACCGTGAGGAAAAAATATCTTCTACTGAGGATTGATGACCACTTTGATCAGCTCAATGAAGCATGGTGGTTCTCGAAGATAGACCTCAGGTCGGGCTATCATTAGCTCAGAGTTCGAATCGAGGACGTGTAGAAGACAACCTTCAGATGTCGGTATGGCCACTATGAGTTCTTGTCTATGTCATTCGGCATAACCAATGCTCTAGAAGTGTTCATGGGACTCATTTACAAGATCTTCTAGCCTTACCTCGATCGATTTGTCGTGGTTTTCATTGATGAAATTTTGATATACTTGACGACTGAGGAGGAGCATGCTTACCACTTGTGGGTTGTACTAGACACACTCTGAGAGAACCAGCTTTATGGAAAGATCTCGGATTGTTAGTTCTAGATATGTGAGGTCCACTTCTTGGGACATGTCACCTCTGAGGCGGGATTTGCGGTGGATCTTGCGAAGATCGAGGCAGTGCTAGCTTGGGAGCCACCCAGGAGCGTGACAGAGGTGTGGAGTTTCTTGGGGCTAGCTGGGTACTACTGGAGATTTGTGCCCGAATTTTCCAGAGTTGTGGCACCACTCTCAGCTTTGAAGAAGAAGGGGAAACCCTTTTTGTGGTAAGAAAGATGTCATCAGAGCTTCCAGGAGCTGAGACAGAGATTGACCAGCGCACCTATCTTGAGGCTACCGGAGGAGGGAGTAGGGTACGCAGTCTACTACGATGCATCAGGGACCATACCCGGATGTGTCCTGATGCAGGAACGGACCGTGATCGCTTATGTATCATGTCAGTTGAGGCAGCATGAGCAGAACTACGCTACCCATGACCTGGAGTTAGCAGCAGTGGTCTTCGCTCTGAAGATGAGGCGACACTATCTGATGGGCGAGTGCTTTACAGTCTACTCTGACCACCAGAGTCTTAGGTACATCTTCTCGCAGAAGGACCGGAACCAAAGACAGCGGCGATGGCTCGAGTTCCTCCAGGATTATGACTTTGGGATAGTCTATACTCATGGAAAGGGGAACGTAGTAGCCGATGCTCTTAGCAGGAGGGCAGACATTTAGCTACTTGGGGAGGCGACAAAGCAGCTAGCCTCTTTGTCGATATCCTTCGTGGATAGTGATGGGGAATCCTTTCTATATTCCCTCACAGTCACTCCTCTACTTCTATAGCGGGTCAGAGAGGCACAGCGTGGGGACGATGACTGTGAGACGTGGCGTGCACAGATATCCTAAGGATAGGCACCTGATGGATTATCTATGGGAGGAGAGCACGTCATCCTATTCAGAGGACGTACCATGGTACCGGCTGCTTTACAGGAGGAGGTGCTGAGGGAGTTTCACACGTCCCCTTTATCAGTACATCCAGGATTGGCGAAGATGTACCAGGACATCAGAAGACAACACTGGTGGCCGGGTATGAAGAAGGTTGTGGCAGAGTTCATTTCTCGATGCCTCACATGTCAGCAGGTGAAGGCAGAGCACCAGGTACCAGAAGGCTTGGTACAACCTTTGGAGGTCCTGGAGTGGAAGTGGTACGGGATATATATGGACTTTGTGATTGGACTTCCACGCACTTCCAGAGGTCACGACTCCATTAGGGTGATTGTCGACCGACTCCCCAAGTCGGCTCACTTCTTACCCATCAGAGAGTAGGGATCAGTGGAGAGCTTGGGACATCAATATCTTTAAGAGATTGTACTGCTTCATGGTGTGCCATCATCTATCATCTCTGATCGAGATGCTCGCTTTACTTCTCGGATTTGGAAGGGGTTGCAAGAGGCATTCGGGACGCAGCTATGTCTGAGCACCGCCTTTCACCCTCAGACGGATGGTCAGACGGAGAGGACCATTCAGAATCTCGAGGACATGCTCCGTACATGTGTCCTAGACATTGGTCTCAGCTGGGAGGATCACCTACCCTTGGTGGAGTTCGCGTACAACAACAGCTACCACTCCACCATAGGGATGGCACTATACGAGGTGTTGTATGGCCGACCTTGCATATCACCGCTGTGCTGGACAGACCCTGGGGAGTTAGCTCTTGTGGGACCGGAGATGGTCCAGGCCATGACAGAGAAGGTCCCGGTCATCCAGGAGTGGATGAGGACAGCTCAGAGCCGGAAGAAGTCTTATGCTGACAGGAGGCGGAGGCCCCTAGAGTACGAGGATGGTGACCACGTCTTCTTGTGGGTCTCACCTCGACATGGATTACAGAGATTTGGCCGAGGCGGCAAGTTATCTCTGCGCTTCATCGGACCATTCCAGGTCCTCAGCAGGATTGGAGAGGTGGCTTATCGCCTGGCTATACCACCTCAGTTGCACCGGGTGCACGACATCTTCCACGTATCTCAGCTGAGGAGATACGTGCATGACCCGACGCATATCATTGACCATGGGGAACTGGACATTGATGATGTGGAGACTTTTGCGGAGGTCCTGGGGGAGATTGAGGATCGACAGGAGCGGGTCCTACATGGACGGTCGATTCCTCTAGTGAACATCAAATGGTAGCACAGGAACCTCCAGGAGATCACTTGGGAGCAAGAGGCTTAGATGCGTGCTCAGTGCCCACATTTGTTTTCCTAGTTTATGATGTATCTTTACGAGGACGTAAATCCCTGAGGTGGGAGTAATGTAAAGACCAATAAAATTCAAGGGAAATTTTTTTCTTAATTTTCGTTTGGATTTTAAATGAACGCAGTTTCTGACGGAACCTGATTCCGAGGCCCGGTGTGCCCTGAATCATTTTCCGAAGTTTAGCTCAGGTACTCTCAGTGAACGAATGAGTGGGTTTTCCTAACTTTTGAACCGGTGCTCGGAATCGAAATCTGAGGACACCAATGGAATCGCAGTTCCGGTAATTTCTTAGGAACACCTTTTCCAGAGTTGCATTTTCTCAGGTGTGGTTTTCAAATTTTGTGTTAAGTAAAAGAATAAAATAAAATGGTGCAACCAATTTTATTTTATTTAAAGTAGTTTAACCTAAGCTAAATGGTTGGAGTAGGACCCACTATATCCTACTCCAATAGGTAGGATATTTGTGGGGTGGGGCCCACACGAGCCCCACATATTCAACTTCCTCAAACCCCCTCCTTTAATTAGCTAACGCACCCACACCCCCATTAAATGAAAGTCAACTCTTACGTTTAACTAAATATTAAAAGCCTCTTTAATTGGGCAGTTTAACCGCTTCAATTAATTCAATTAATTGAATGATAAAATTTTGAATTTCAAAATGTTTGTCCTGAGTAATAAAATAGGGAAACACTTATTTTATTAGTGTTGTTTTGGTTGTACGAGAGGATTTTTGAGGGGATTTTCTCTAAGTCATGAAGTTCTTCTTCCTCGACGAAGAACACGAAGAACGTCGAGCCTTCGACGAAGAACTTCTTCACTGCAAAGGGGAGTTCGTCGTACCATCTTCTTCCCTCTCCGCAGCCAGTGAGAGATGCCATCCTCGAAGATTGACGACGCGACACCGACAAATCATTCCTCTGTGACGCTAACGATCCTCCTTCTGTGACGCCTTCTTCCGCGATGTTCAATTCCGCGACGAACCTTCGTTCAACTTATTCTTCGAGGTTGGGGTTTGGATTTATGTCGTGAATAATTTTGGGCGTTCATCGATAAACTTTTAACCACATGCTATCGATAAACGGGAGGGGGCTAGACCATACAAACATGGCGGACCCCCCTCCCTTACTATTGTTGTCCTTCGTTGTGAATAGTAATGGAGATGGCACGATGCCGTCGAACCGCACAGAAATGAGAGAACCGCGGTAAAAGAGTGCAGTGCAGTCACGCCATGCCGTTGAGGTCAATCAAAGCCGCGATGCCATCGCGCCGCGCTGGGGAACCACGAAGACACCGCAGCTGGAGCGGGGCCACGGCGGAGGGGCGCGGTGCTGTCACGCCCCGCCGGTCAGACCGAGGCCACCGCCTGTGGCCGCGGAGGAGCAGGGAGCGGCAGCCGGCTACCGGACACCGGCGCTGGAGCCGGTGGGCGAGACTGTGGGGTCCTGCGGCTGCCGCAGGGCTGGACGGCCGGGCCGGCCGAACAAGGAACTGGGGGTCGTAACTCCCGGTTGGCCGAAGGAGAGGCCCGCCACATGGGGTCCATGGTTTTCCAAACAGGGGGAAGTGCCCCCCCCCCCTTCCGCTCAGCCGTTACGGCCGAGATACCTGGCCACGCTGGCTAGGCCGAGCACGCCAGGCCAGACAGGGCCGCGCCCACTGTGTCGCGCTGTGCCCTATAGGGCTGGACCTGGACCCGGGTCGGGTCGACCTAGGGGGTATCTGGCCGGGTCAGACCGGGCCCGAACCCCCTATTTCCGGACCTCTTTCGGTCTTTTTACTGTTACTTGGGCCACAGACCTCTGATCGATGCACCGTCAGCTGCGATTCGATCCTTGGATCGAGCCGGTATTTTTGGTATATTACACTCACGGTTTCGGAGAACTTTGGGTTTGGCTGGGTTGGTTTGTACACAAAACCAACCGGGCCCTCGTAGCGGAAACACTTATAACATGAGCTCCGGACGTCCGATTGACATGCCATCGACTTTGTTGGATTCCTCTTAGTGAGATGGACCTTTTGGCTTACTCTTCTTGAGGTTTGGATGCAGTTGGAGTGCAGTCGGGTTGGTTTTGACTTAAAAACCAACTGGGCCCCTAGAACGAAAAAGCCAATAACTCTCAGACCGGGCGTCTGATTGACGCACCGTCTGTCACGTTGAGTTCCTCTTGTCGAGACGGAACTTTGAGATACATCAACTCCAGACTTTGTTTCAGTTGATGTATCAGCCCCTCAGCTTGTGGAGTGGACCCTCCTGAAACGAGCTTGCTGTGTGCGGGAACCCTAGAGTTGGCTGCGACTACGACGACGATGAAGACTGTACGAGAATCCTCTATGGGTTCGACAACGACGACTACAGCACTCATCGATCCTCTGTGGATCAGTGCCTACGGATCCTATGTGGATCAGATCTTGTGTGGGTTAGCGCTCAGCGGTCCTGTGTGGGCCAGCACATACCGATCCTGTGTGGGTCAGATCCTGTGTGGGTCATTGCGGGGGTTAGAACTTATCGATCTTTTGTGGGTAATTGCGGGGGTTAGTACCTATCGATCCTTTGTGGGTCTGATGGCTTATAGGAATCAGTGGCTATATCTGATCATCTTTATCATCTTACAAAGAAGTATACCTGTGTGAGAAGAGTCTTGACTTTCAATCTTGTCTTTGATAAGATTGACTTGATATCCTGTGTGGATTAATTTATGCTTTCCTGTGTGGATTTGAGTTGTGTTTTCCTGTGTGGAATTGGGTTATACTTGGGCTCAGATATTGGAGCCGAACTAGAATTTATGACTTAGGTATATGTATGGGAATATACCCAAGTAGTGTTGGAAGTTAGTTTGTGATTGTATCTTTTCTTTGTGGATTATCCTTTGTGGATTCTGGGAGACCTTCAGGGGTCTCAGGGTCCCTACTGAGTAGCTTATACTCAGCCCTGCATGGGCTATGCCCACACTATGTTGTGTTGGATGCAGATAAATGACAACACTAATCGTGGTGGAGACTTGTAGAGCGAGTCGGTACCTGGAGGTGGACCACTGGGCGGGACATACACGGAGCGGACGACTGGACCCATGGAGTTGAGGAGGCCATATGTACCCACCCTTCAGGTGGGAATTCCTGTGGATGGCACGACGTTGCAGATTTACTTTTCAGTTGCTGTACTTTATTTCCAGTTGTACTTTACTTTCAGTTTGGGTTTGTATTCTGGCTCACTTACTTTTCCACACTTACTTTGTACCCAGTTTTACTTAGTGTTTAATTCTGCTTGCTTACTCTGTTGTGTTTGTTTACTTTACAAAGGCAATGAATTCCCTTATTTTATCGAGAATTACGCCTTGGTTCTAGTCACCAGACCATGGCCTATGGAAGGCGGGCTTGGGGTAGTCATGGCATGGGCCCCGAGGTCGGTTCGTGACAACATAGAAATTCATTATTCAAATAAGAATCAAAATGAACACATAATATCTTCCCAGATATCATGACACAATACTTATCAAGGTTTTATTCTGGAAACATACCCATTTTAACCAATTATACCTTTTCATGTAATTCGTGGTCTTCTTTCTGCTCGTTCTTAATTATTTTTGATAGATATGACTGCCCTAAAACCTAAAACAAAAAAATAAATTTATTGCACCAACTACATATAAGACATTTTATATCAAATCATTCACCAAAAGGTCATGTTCAAAAGGAATCATGGTTGATGCAACAATACCTTTCTGAATAAATGCATTTTCCACTCTGTTTGTTTTTCCATTATATTAATGAATCATGTAATTATAATAATAATTATATCCAGCCATCATCTCTGTCTCATGTATAATTGTTTACGAATAATTATATACTTTAAATTTTATGGTTTGTATATATTTCACATTTTACTCCATACATATGATGCCTCAAAATGTATAATGTAAAGACAACGCTAGATAATTCCAAATCATGTGTAGGGAAATTTAACTCATGAGGTTTCAACTGACGTGTGGTATAAGATTTGACCAAATCATTCTACATCAGAACAATACCAAGTCCCATCAATGAAGAATCATTTTAAATGAACAATTCAACACTTCTGGAAGGTAGGGTCAGAAATAGTGCATTCACCATTCTTCTTTTCAATTCCTAAAAACAATCACGAAATTATTTTCTGTAGATTAATTTAACTCATTTTCAAGTTAACTTAGTCAGTGGGATATATTACCAAGATTTTTTTGACAAACCTCTTGTAATATCCTTCCAAAATAATAAAACTATGAATCTAGGTTATATTTGTGGGTCCTTTCTATTCCTCAAAAAAATTTGTTTTATAATGATCAATAGTGATTCCAGCTTTATATATGATGTGACCAAGGAATGAAATATATTGCATCCAAAATTCACACTTACTAGATTTTCAATAAAATTTATTTTATTTGGGGGTTTGAAAAAATACCCTTAGATGTTATTTGTGCCCCTCGTTAATTTTAGAATATACCAAAATGTCATTAATAAACACAACCATATACATATCTTATAACTCATGAAATATTATATTCAAAAGTTCCATGAATACATTAGGATCATTATTTAACCCAAATGGAATAACTAAAAATTCATAATGTCCATATCTAGTTTGGAACACAGTCTTCATGATTTATTCATCCTTTACTTTCAATTAATGGTATGTCGACCTTAGGTCAACATTTGAAATATAATATGCTCACTGAAGATGATCAAAAAAATAATCAATATGAGGAAATAGATAATTGTTTTTAACAATTATGTTATTCAATGATCTATAATCAATGCAACTTCTCATTGAACCATCATTATTTTTTACAAACAATACTAGAGTACCCCTTGGAGAAGTGCTAAGTTGAATAATAGATTTATCTAAAAATTCTTCGACTTATTTTTTAATTCTATAAGTTCCATTCATGAAATTTGATAATGGGGTTTTGAAATTGGATTATCATTAGGAACTAATTCAATAGTATAATCAATATCTCGATTAGGAATAACACCAGGAAAATCATCAGGAAAATCATCTAGGTATTAATTTACCACTGGCACATCATTAATCTAGATAGTTACCCTATCTTCAAAAATAAGAGCAATATAACATTCATTTCCATCATTTATCTATTTTTTATCTTCCTGAGATGTTATCAATGGTATGACTTCATTATTTGGATCAAACTAAAAATCTTTCTGAAAAAAACTTCTTCTACTCTATAATCTATCTTTGCATGATGAAAAAGAAATCCAGTCCATACCTAGAATAACATCAAACTCTACTAGACAAAATACAACATGGTTTTTAGGTAAACACATTGTATAGACAAATATAGAATGAGTATTATATTTTATTTTTTCCACAACATTTTCTCCATGTTTTTTTACCATGAGTTCTGGTATTATTTCATGAGGTGGAGTTCAAAATTTTTCAAAAAAAATCTCAGAAATGAAGGAATATGGAGGCTGTAAATCAAACAACACATTTTCAATATCTGTAAAAATGTTAATGTAACTGATACCAACTCATTTTACAAGTCAGCATCCACTTAATTGGTTTCAAATGATTTTACTACACACTTTGCCTTCCAATCTAGTGGATTTCTTACCTGAGGGACTAGCTTTGGACAAACATTCGCAAAATGACCCAATTCCATACAGTTAAGGAATCTCACCATTATATTCTAACAAACTATCTGATCATTTTCCTTGAAATCATGAGAAATTTGTCCAAACATTACACCTCCGTATAATGTACTAGTATTTACATGACATTCACCAGGATACTTTTTACCACACTTTTCACTAGAAAGGAAATTGATTTCATTAACCCAAGATTTCATTGGGGAATTCATCCCTAATTCCTACCAACATGACTACTTCTTATTATTTTTTATCATGAGTCACATACATGTCTGAAGGATCCATCTCAAATTTTTCAGCACAATTAAAAAGTATCTCATAACTTTTAAACCTTCTTCAAGCCAATGATCTTCATAAAAATGGATCTAAAGTTGAGTAAAATATATTTATTTTTCTAGCAAAATCGAGAGTCAAATATGGTACGTACCAGGTCAATCTGGTAAAATTGGCATCATATTATACTATAGAATAGTCGTCTATCTTATTTACTTCCATGAATTATTTATGCATTTTGAATCAATCAGTTTTAGGAAAATATTTTTTAATAAAAAGACACTTAAAATCACCACATTCCAAACTATCAAGATCATCACTTTCTCTTTTATTCTTAACTAGAGACTACCATTGATTGGCTTCACCATAAAAAAAGATAAATGGTCACAATTTACTTTTGATGTTATGAAGATACAATGACATCAAATATCTTTTCTATAGCATTGATCTCTCCTTCAGGTATCACTGGATCTTTGGTTCCACTGAATGTTGGGGGACATTGCCTCCTAAAATGATCCACAAAAGTCATGTTTTATCATGGTAGTTTAGGTTCTTATCTAGTATGGATACCACAAACATTTATAAACTGATTCAACTAATCCACTATATTTTCAAACTACTATGTTCCAATTCCCACTCTTCTTGGCTATGGATTCTGAAAAATACAATCCTCTTGATTCCTTCTTACTTCAGCTTCCCTATTTCTTCTATGGAAAACCATTATGAATAGACATATCTTAGATAATAAAAAGTGGTAATATTTAAATTCTATATCATTTCAAATCAATAATAAAGTCAAAATCAATTACAGTATTTTATTATCATTCTCATAACCCCTTATGCTATCTAAACCATCATATGATTCTAACTATAGGGACCCAACATTAATAAATTACATAATGCTGAGTTTCAGACAATATAATACACTCTTACACATTGAGGATATATCGCGTATTAGAGTTTTATTTAATTAGGACATAAAAAATATATAACATCCAATAATCATACAAGTGGACACTACTTGAAAAGTATCCATTTTTCCAAAATATAAAACATCTCAAATAAATCATAATTTCTTTTACAGATCATCATGACATATAAATTGTATTTCTAATTTCTATTACATATCCCTATATCATGTGAAAAACATTTTAAAACATGTGATAAGAACAAAAATATCAGTAAAGGATATAATGTGTGAAATTCTTAGTCATGTGATAATATAAAACCCAATAAAGCCCCTTTCATTAAAACTCATTAGAATGCCTAGAAACATCATGTAGTGGCCTTTGGACATATTTACAATATCACCCTTTCAATAACCCTAACACATGGAATAACCATTCATTAAACTTCTATCTCTAGATCACCCAACCCATTGGAGAGCTTTAAAGGGTCTCACCCCTAAAATCATGATCTATAATGGGCTCCACCTAACATATCTTGAGCTATAATGGTCTCAATTCAACATATCAGGTCCAATAATGGGCTCATCCCATAAAATATTGAGATATAATGGGCTCAACCCAAAATAACTATGTCCAAGGAACATATCATAGTAATAAATAATCATTAAATAAGGATAAATCACTCTTTATATATATATATATATATATATATATTTGAATTTCATTATAGAGATTTTTAAAATGATTTTTAAAGGGATGTATCTTACAAATATAATTGGTGGTAAAATTAATAAAAATGGAATGAATATGTTTATTAACATTTAATACAAATAATTTGACATAATACAAAAAAAATTGTTCACACAAATAATCTCAAATACCACATAATTAATAAAGTATAAGGTAAACCCAATGAATGGATATTGGGTTAAGAATTCCCTTACCTCAATTTCAACTTACATCAAATGTGTTTAAATCTCCTCTATATTGTTTAAAATAGTGTTGTTAATAATTTATAGATTCATAATAATTTTTATAACACCTTATATGATAATTTTATATCAACATTCAACTCATTAATTTATAATATTTTTTTATTCCATTGGTTCTTGTGCGTTCTTTTCATGATTTCCAAGGTCGGTTTGTAAAGGATTTCACTATTGTATAGAAGAGAAACTAAATAAGTGAAATGAGATGTTATTAACATTTATATATTATATTAAATTATTCCATTAATCATTAGGGTTATATGTACTGAGGATGAATCATTAGATAAATAATTAGTGATAATATTTAGTTAATTTAAGTGAATTTGGACATTATGAACCACTTTTTTTTAAAAAAAATTATTTGTATTAATTAAAATTGGTTCCTAAACATAACATAGCATATAAAATTTATAATAAAATATTATTTAATATAGTTAATTATTTTATTAATATATTTGAATGACGTAAAGGAAAATAAAGACATGTCGTCTTCGATGTCAGTAAATCGACACATGACGGGCATTGTTTTTATTTTGAGAAACATGAGGAGAGGAGAAGAAGTATGATGATAAATAATTTCATAAACATGATATAAATATAGTATATGAAATAAAAAAGTGCTTTCATGCTTATCGGATAAGGTGATGATAAGAGAGTATAAGGAAAGAAAACAATTGAAAATAAAATACAATAAATTGATAGAGGATTTTTACATCTTGATCTATTCTCCTTGAAATCCTCCATAAAACCTTGGTATTGGACATTTGATGATACCAGTGGGTCTTGGAAATGGGTAAGATACTTGGGATGAATATTGGGTATAATTTAATAAATTCACAAATCCTAAGAGGTGTGAGATAATGAGGGGGTGAGGGAGGTATTTACAGTGGAGGAGATGAGGGGTTTTCCATCATTTTATTCATTATTTTATTATTTTTCACAAGAAAAGAAATAGTTATTAATCCATTACAAAATATAGTATTAAGTTAATGTGAGTTATAGATAATTTCCATTCACATCATTCATTACTCAAGCATGGTGTTGAAATTCATTTATTTTGCACATTTATTAAATTTTTGAATTTCATTACTCACCAAAAATTCATGTATTTCAGAAAACTCCAAAAACTATACCCCAAATTTTTTTCCAAATGTAGTATTAAAAAATAACCCCCTTTTTATCATAATAAATTTCTAAATATGAAAAATTTAATTATATATTTAAATCATAATTTATTCAAAAAATACTAATTTTAAAACTATAACTCATTTTGTAACTCCTTGAAAAATTAATAATGTTCTCATAAAATTATCTTATAAACATAAGACAAAAAAAATTGTTTATGATTACATTTTATGAAAATTAATATTAATTTTAATTATTTAATTGATCATAAATTGTAATTAAATATTTATTACTTATAAAGATACCAACACATATATTATGATAATATTATCACTTATAAGATGACTTTTTGTTATACATTCCCGGGTGAGGTTACTATACATTTAGCCAATTTATTATTCATAATGGTCATATTACTATTAATAAAGGTTTGTTACTATTTACAAAAAATTATGTTGGTCCTATTAGACTCCAAATAACTCACTGATACCAACCTTGTATGTCTTATTTTCAAAATTCAAAACACAATAGTAGAAAATTTACATTTAACAGCTATTTTATAACTATCTACTTAAAAAAGTCTCATTGTGTAGAGTCTTAGATTTTCATTCATTAAATTACATTTATTTGAAAAATCATGGGGTGTTAAATATAGTGATAAGGTTATCTGAAGTAGAATGATTTTATATTTTTTTGATATAAGTTAAAAGGCATTTCTATCCTTGAGGGTTAATATGATATTTGATATAGAGGTATTTATCATAAATTTGGACCAAATGGGTATTATATTTTTGGGAGATATGTTTTATTTTCTCGAAAGTCATTGGATTTAAATGTAATTTGATGATTCAGTTAACAATGTTATAATTGAATATGTTCACTAAATTGGGAACATGACATGATTACAGAAAGTAAAAATAATTATATTCTAAGATGGGATTTTATTTGAGGATTAATTGTTAAATTATTTTAAAAAAAATATGATTTTAATATGGATTATAATTTATTCATATTATTAACCCAAAATATTAGAATATTTAGGATATTATATTATTTGGAAATATACAATTTATTTTATTATTTAGAGATTATATTAATTTCGAATATATGTTTTTGGAGAGATTTATTTTTTTTATAGAGTAGTGTTATGTTAATCATGCATGAATATGTGATCAAATCATTATAATTTTTTGTTTTTAATTTTGTAATTGAATTTTTTATGAGTTTTTAGGTCAGTTTTTCATGGAATCATTTTAATTGTACATTATATCTTAGTTGATGGGGATTTGGATATTAATGTATTAATTCATCATATTGGATATTATCTTTTATTGGGTTAACATGTTTTTTTGCTTTATGAATAGAAATATGATAAATAAGTAGTTATAATATTTTTAATATTATGATTGGTTGAAATTTAATTTAAGTTCATAAGGTTGAAAAATTTCATCATGGTTGTTTATCATCTATAATATGAGATGGAAAAAATTTAAAATCTGTGTGAAACACAACTGACTAAAATTTTAATTTTTTTAATTTTTAAATATCTGCTTAATGGGAGAGTGGTATCCATGAACCCAAAATACCCAAATAAACCTACACCAAATGCGGGATTCGAATTTAATGATTCTAAACCGAAAATTGAAAATTCAAAACAACCATAGAACCTGAGGATATCTCAATATGAGAAAACCCACACATACTAACACGTCGCCCACCATCATCATGCATCTAGAAGGCCTTGCCCCTTGCACCATCATCTCCACAAATCTATTCACCATCATCATCAACACTTTGATAAAGAAACACTAATGTTGTCGCTACCCTATCATCACAAAATGTGAAAACCAAATCTACCGAAAACAAATAGACTCCATCACCATGAGTGGCCTGAGGATCCCTTCGAAAGATCACCAGTAAAGGAACACAAATAACCATCATAGATATTACAGATGGCTACAATTAGAACCATAATAAAACACCAAAAACTAGACCAAATATCATCACCAAAGAAAAAAAATAGAACATGAAAAAAATTAAATGAAATAATCCCAGGAAATATAATATGTTCCCTAAATCAAACATTGACCATAGACATCAATGAAAGCCTCACTCCTGGAACACCTACGACCACTGAACCACACACCCAAAACCTCTATGTAACCACTGCTCCAGATCCTACTTAGAGATTTGTTGTGGAATGGGAGGTCAGAGCAAGGAATGATTAGTTGAGGGATCCAAACAAATGCCTCGATGATGATGCAGAAGAAATCAACCGGGATAAGAACAAACTGATTCATGAAGTGCATTGAAGATCGTCGACCACTGAACCGCAAAACCCAAAACCCTTAGACACTACTACACCTAGTCCGACTCAGAGTGGCGAATAGGAAATGGGAGTTCAGAGTCAAGATCTGAGCAGTCAAGGGTTTCATCTACGAATAACCTTTGTTGGATCCCAAAACCTCCCTTGAATAAAATCATCATCATCATCAGAATAATAGAAGAGAAATATCCCAAGAGTACCACAAACATAGTCAAACCACTATCTAGACACAAATTATCACCGGTACAAAAACCAAAGGCATTAGCACCATTGAAGATTGCTTAGGAGAAGAAACAGGGAGGGGAAGGAGGAGGGGGAAAACACTGGAGATAAATGAGATCCTTCTCCCTCCAAATAATTGTTGACAAAAACCCAAGTATGAGAGGGGGAAGAGGAAGACGCTGCTTCGAGGCTCCGGTTTTGACCTAAAACTTTTCAGATTTGTATTAAACACAACTAAATGATGAAATTATACTCCTGATATTGAATTAAATCATGTATGTAAATTTTCAATTATTCTCTATCTTGATGGTAAAATAATTTCTTAACTCTTGAAAGAGGGAGATAAATATATTGAGACATATATAGAAAATATCCCTTAGATTTGTAGTTATACTTTATAAAACACTTTCTCTAGAATTAGTCTCAGTATGGATATTTGGTGATTTATGAAATATTTAGGAAATTATAAATTTATTATTATAAAACTACACATTATAGTTATTTTCAAAAATAAATTTTAATAATGTTAATTACAAGGTATATATATATAGAATCAACCTTAGGTAATTGGTTCTGAAATTTTTTTTAAAACCTTTTTATAATGCATTAGATAATATTGTGAGGAAATTTATTTAAGGGTATATAATGACACAAACTAATATTTATGTTTTAAAATAAAAATATTTTTTATTGTGTGTACCACATGAAACATCTAACTAAAGAAAACAATGATATATTATTAAAATATTATTATTTATATATTCATGTTATACCCTAGTCATAAGATTAACCAGTATGAATTGGAGAAACTATATTATAAACTTTTTCAAGAAATGTATTGATTAATAAAACTTTATTGATTAATTACTTGTGAAAATAACCCAATTTTATAAAAAACCATATAATATTAAAGGATAGTTTTTTCAAGAAACTGATTTTTGATAGCAATTTATTTTTTTTGAATATTAATTAATTTAATTACTATAGATATACGATTTAAATGAAATGTATATATAATTTTTAATAAAATAAATTTTCACTAAACTAAGTGTTCTTACTGTATAGTGAATGATAATAAATTAATTTCATACATTAAAAACACATTTTCATAAATAATGATTTTCTTTCATTTTGTGCATAAAATTTCTTAAAAATTTGGCAAACTTTTATAAATTTTATTTAAGAGAATTTACATTTTTTTTAAATAATGATGTCCTAAATAATCATAAGATAATTTTATTATATTTTAATGAAAATGTGGATTTTTTAGTTGCATGGTGAGAAATATTGATTTTGGAAAAACTATACATTATATACTTTAAATCATAGTAATTTCTATGTTCCATTTTGTTTTGGATTTTTTTAAAATTCACTTAATTTTTTTATTAAAAATAATCTTATTATTTCTAGGGAAATCAGTATTATACATGAGTTTTTTATAAAATAAACTTCATGCATAAAAAATTTTTTTTTTTAAATATTTTTCATTGCATTTCATGATCATTTATTGATATTGATATTTACTAATTATAAAAAATTGAATATTTCAGAATAGATTTAATAATTTCTATAATAAGGGTTAAATTAGGAAAATTGAACCCTTTTTTATCATAATAATTAGTCACCATGGTAAAAGTATATAACCTTGGTAATATTAAAAATAGGTGAATTAAGGTTAATTTTTATTATATGGTGAAAATATATCAGATTAAAACCAATTAAAAAAGAGTGTTTCAACCCTTAAACCCATAAATTCAAAAATATCCCATTTTTTCACTTGACTTTTATTATGACCATTGCAATCCTTCTCTTAAATTCGCACTAAAATATGATTTATTACGTAAGACTAGATATAATACAACATAGATGATGGAGAACTATAATGTCTTTAAGAATTTGATTCATTACATAACAACATAAATCTAGGAGTAAAAAATAATTATTGAAAACTTATTTAACATGATAATAATAATCCATCAAACATAAAACTACATGGGTTAACTAGGGGATATACATATGAAAACGGTTATCTAAAAATCCCTATAGGTTAAAAATGGAATAAGTGATATATGATAAAAAATAGGCATATAAATGATGAATAAACATAACATGAATAATAAGTAATTATATAATAAGATAATCATAACATGGTAAATGTGGCACCAACTTAAACTAATGAATCATAAACATAGGTCAATGATAAACGAATCAAGAATTCATGGGGAAAATGTCACATAAAGAATCAGGTAAACTCCCTATCCCAATATGAAATATCATGACACTCAACATTAAACAATGTATTTGAGTGCTATCAATGTGGATCCATCAATTCACTACATTCTCATGCTTAGGTGTGCCACCTTGTTCATACAACATAGATTCATTCGTCATCATAATTTATTACATGAGAAATTAATTATGAAAAAATACATGTAAGTCCCCAAAAAATAAATATATGTGCATACATTTGAATACCCATGAGAGAAAAAATGATTATGATATTCACCACAAAATTATTTGATCATGGAAAATAGTGGTGAAATTTCAGTAGCATAACAATGATACTTAAAATTTTCTAAAAATTGGTGATGAGAGAGAAAGGGGACTCTCATCATTTGGTCATAGAATACAAAGTAATAGGGAAATGGAAAGTCATTTCCCAAAATTAATAAATTTAAACAGAATGCATATATTCATAAAAAACATGAATAATGAAGAGAAAGTAAGGATCCCTTACCAAATTTTAAAATAGTAATAAATTATGTAAGGTTCCAGATAAAGGAGTGTAAATGATACCTAATTAAAATTACCATAATATAATAGTAATATAATGATTATAAGTTAATGAAAATATAATGAAGTGAAATTAAAGCAACTAATTTCAAATAATGCGCCTGAATTTGATAGGTGGAGAGGAATGTGAGGATCAGTTGCGGAATTTTTGCATAGTAATAGCTTTGGTGAGGGTAAAAATGAGGGAGTATAAATGATACTCCAATAAAATAACAACAATTTTATATTATGTTAATGATAATAAACGAGATAAAAACCCAATTGAAATTAAAAACGAATTTCAAAGAAAGAGGTTGAATTTGAAAGGAAAAGAGGAATGTGAGGATCCCTTACTTGAGTGTCTGACATCAAAAGATTGGGAGGGTATTCATGATAGAATAAAGAACCTTATGATGAATCTAGAGAGTTTAGGGAGGAGTATGGTTTTTCTCCAATGAGATTTAGTGAAGATAAATTAGATATTTGGTGGGTTTATATAAATAAATATGGGGGTTTCTTTAATATTTTTGGTTTTGGAGTCCATATAATAAAATATTAAAATCCACAAACAATCTCTTGGTTTTTCCCATTCTTTCTACCCAATGGGGTCATTTATTAGTTTATCAGTTCAAGGAATGAAATTATATAAATAATTCTCTATATTTTGTAGAGGTGAGTCACGCTATTAGTGAAATGATT
The DNA here is from genome assembly GCA_963277665.1 of Viscum album. Lineage (NCBI taxonomy): Eukaryota > Viridiplantae > Streptophyta > Magnoliopsida > Santalales > Viscaceae > Viscum > Viscum album. The sequence goes on from OY728157.1 coordinate 697,462,785, forward strand.
TTCAATCCTTAAAATATATTATATATTCGGTAGGATCCATAATGGATTTAAAAAATAATTCAGATAAACATGAAATCATAATATAATGAAGGAAAACGTTTTTTTGATCATTGATCCAATTTATAGTAATTATTACATAACTTTTGGGACTTTTAGATGTCATAAAACAAAAAGTATATTTATAAAATATTTAATTTTTACGAGGGAATTCAACTATATTGGAAAATTTTGAAAACATTCACACTGGATAATTTCTAATTTTTGTTCCCAAAAATATTATTCATTATCTATAAATAATATTTTATATATTTTAGTTTTCACTTTTGAAATAATAATAAAATTTTATAGAAAAAAATATGTTTTTTATGATAACAGTTTCTGAATCTTTTTAAAATCAATATTTGACTTATTAAAAATTATAATATCATTAATTTTTATAAAAAAATTTAATAATATTAAAATATTATTTATTTAGAAATTATATTAATTAAGAAATTCAATAATTTAATTTAAATATTAACCAAAAATATAATTTGTGATTTATTGTATCAAAATAAAAATCATTTACAAAGTAACAAAAATAGAATGAAAATATATCCATTATTCTATAAAAAATATTACATATTCATATTTCCAGGTTCTTGATACATATACCTTTAATACACTAGAAAACCCCCAAAGAGTAAGGTGTTGAGTGGTGTGACTTTCATGGGGTTGTTCGATGAACATGGTTTTGGCCATGACATCAATGAGCATGAACTTCTCTTATAAATTGTTTGTCTAATGCATATGTTATTGGATCTCATTTTGGGATTGGTAAATGTCAAAACCCACAACTGCTATCTCCCTTGGATGCTCTGATAAATGGGATTCTTATGGCATGATCCTACTGGTTGAGGCCATCACTTATTTTTTCTGTGACAATTGGATTTATTAAAACCCTATATTTATAATGACGAAGTGATCATTCTTCAAATATTATATAATAAATTGTTATAATACATAATGGAATTTTAAATAAAATTTGATATATAAAAATTAAGTGCCTGAGTTTTTTAGGACCATATTTCATGATGATACATTAAGATAAATCAAAATATTTAATTTTATTTACAACAGTTCGGATCAATACAATCTTCCACCCTTAATAAATTTCCACCACATATTTTTTATTTCTAACACTAAAACATTTTAGTGTAACTCTATATCATCACCTCAGCTAGTTAAAAAAAATTTCTTCAAAATTTTAGTTTCTCCACACCACATTGAAAAGGTGATTTTTCTTATTTCGTTGAATTATTTATCTATGATATAAGATATTCATTAGATAATACTCCTATGAATGGTCATTCCCTAATTTTACCACCTATGGATTGGGTATATATGAGGATTCTGGTATGTACTTTCTCAAGAGGGATACATGAAACGCATCATGAACATGAGATAGGTTGGGTGCAAGTTTTAGTCGATATAACACCGCGCCAATGTGGTAAAATGATCTTAATGGGGGAAATGTATCTTGGATTAAGAATTAATTTATTTCCAAATCTCCTAACATTCTTCCAGGGATATATAAATAGTAATAACATGTCTCTAACATCAAAATCTTGGTCTTGTTTGTGATTGTTAGTATAGCTCTTCCATCACCTCTAATCAGCCTTAATGAGCTGTTGAATTATCCTAGCCTTTTCCAAAATTTCTCTAACCATTTTAGGACCTTTTATTTTTTGTTCCCTTAACATTATACCAACATATAGGTGTTCTTCACCTCATCAATGAGATTAATAGGGATCCATTTGGATGCTTTCGTGGAAAATGTTGTTGTATTATATCCCAACTAGAGGAAGATGCCAGACCCATACTCCATTGAAATCCATATATCATTATCACAACACATCTTATAGTGTTTGAATAGTTCAACTAGTTTGGCCATAAATTTAAGGATAATATGCAGTACTTAGGTTCACCTTAGTGTTTAGATAATTTTAGAGACTTATCCAAAAATTGTAGGTTTATATTGGATCGAAATCAGACACAATCGACAGTCACACTCTATATAGACTTACCAATTCTATGATGTATATCCATGAAAGTTGATCCAATGATAAGTCATCTTGAATTGTAATAATGTGATGCTATATGATATCCATGTTGGTATGGGTAATGATTGCATCTCCCATTTAGACTTCTGCCTTTCAGCCTTCATTTGCTGGAATACCAAGAACATTGATGTATATTTAGGGATCTCCTTCTTCACATTATCCCCCCAAAAGTTCCCACCGAGATCTTGATACATCTTTGTTCTTACTAGGATAATGTGGAATGTTTAACTATGTGAATAATCAAATAGTTCTTTCCTTAACTCAGAATTTGATTGGATGAAAAGTCTTGACCCAAATCATCATATTCCTTCTTCCACAATTGTAAACACTAAGAAGTTCACCTTTCTCACAGATTACGCATTCTTCTGAATTTCCACATCATTTTTTTTCATTTATCCTCTCTAAAATATATGGTTGACTGATGTTTTTTGAATGTATTGATAATGTTTCTTTACTTTATTATTCCCATGTACAACCATTGTATGTTTAAGAAGATTAGATCCATGTCATTTCAAATAATTGATAACGATTCAATATCCTTTCAACATAAAATATCTTCAACTTTATTATTTTTACAAGGATGGTAGTGTATTGAATAGTCATAGTCCCCGATCAGCTTTAACCATCTTCCTTGGCGCATAATCAGTTCTTTCTATTTGAAAATATATATAATGTTTTTTTGATTTGTATATACCTCACACTTTTCCCTATAAGGATAATGAAAACTATATTTTCTTCATATAGATCAGATATTCCAACTACAGATCATGTGTGGGATAGGTTTTCTCATGAACCTTCAACTACCACGAATCATTGGCTATGTCTTTTTTGTTCTGCATTAAAACATAGACAAATCCATTCATTGTAGCATCACTGAATACTATGAAGATTCCTCTAATTATGGGTAGTGTTGGAATGGGTGGATTGATGAGACTCTATTTAAACTCTATGAATATTTACTCACATTCATAATTACATTAAGACATGACTACCTTATTGTAACACCCCTAGCTTCCACAATACGCTTCTCATTCAATAATGCAATAGCTTGCATTGTACGCAACATCGAGTTCTAAAACACCGTGACTAATCATAGTAGCCGTTATGAATAGTAATAACCACTTTTTAAAATTATAGAAATTTTATATTTCAAAATGGACTTCATTTTTGGATTCGGAATATCGAAATTAGCCTATGTTGAATTTTTGGTATTTTTCCGAGAACTTCAAATTTTTTATGAATAGTGAAAAATACATAAAAACAACTTTTTTAATAAAAATAATTTATATTGATAAATTATACTATTTAGTGGTTCTAAAGTATAATTAGAATATATTTTTACCATTTTATCCAATGGTGGTCATTAGAATTAATTTAACATTGAAATTGGACATAACCAATTGCCAATCTTTTGATATAAATTGTTTCTTAAAAACACGCTATTTGTTGTGACAGCGGGAATTAATTATAAAATTAATTAATGCAACTTATATGTTTGGAATTTCATAAAATAGACATCATTTTTGAATTCGGAATATCAATTATAGCTTAGGGTGAAATTTTGGCATTGTTCTGAAAAACTTCAATTTTTGATGAATAGTGAAACCACTAAGTGGTAGTTAAATAACTGATTTTTCGTTTAAATGAAATATTACCACTTCTATGATTTGATTTTCAAAAATCCGACATACATGGTTTTCATTAATAAGTAAAATGTGGTTCAATTAGATTAAAATAATATTTGGTGAATAGTAACTTTTAAGTTCTTAATCACGATTAGAGGTAATTATTGTAGTTTAAGGTAAAAATAATGTTTTAATAATATGAGATGAGCTTGAAACATGTCCTACCCTCATTGGATGTGCCATGGCCGACCAAGAAAATCCATGGGTCAACTTGGGGACCCCATGGAGCCACTTTAGTTGGAAAATGACATAAATTCTTTTTATTTAATGTTAAAGTAAAAAATGACACAAACATGAAATGTTTTACTAAAACTATTTTTACATGGGGTTATACAAGTCATATTTTTGACTTTCAATAGTAATTGGAAAGATAAAAATATTTCGTACATTATATTATATTTTTTATAATTTTTAGACATTAAATAAATTAAATTATTTATGACATCATTATTATGCAGTGATGACCTCATTATTTAACGATTTTAATAAAATGAAAAGATAATGTACAATCCAAGGCATAAACTTGTCCAAAGACTATTGGATGGGTATATTTCGAACCCTTATCACCTTAGACACGAATTATATAAGTTTTGGACCTTTATAATCCGAAAATCATTGTATAATAATGTAAAATTTCCTTACTTTCCAAGAGTGCCCCTCCAATCCTCTTATAAAAGGCCCCCACCTCTACCACCTCAATCACACATTCAAGCCATTTGGCTCGGCCAACTTCTGCCCAAATACTCTTCCAACTTCCCTCCCTTACTCCTAGAAGCCTCACTTTGGGCAGAACACTTCCCAAGGAAGCCTTTGTCTCAAATCAAAAAGTGTTATCCGATTTTGAGGTAATGTCTTCTCTAATGTTGTTTTGTTTTATTTTTCTTCTCCAACCCCCTAAACTCTTTTTATTCATTTCTTTTGTAACAACACCAGTATCCTCAATATACTAGGATGTTGTTATAAGAATTATTCGAGCTACACTTACACACACCTACATCTAATGGTTAAAGAACATACGGTTTCTGTGGATGGCGAATTTCTGCCTCACGAAACGATGATTGTTCAACACTCATATAACACCTTCAAAGGTGGCCATTAAGATGTCAATATATTTATATAAGATATATAATATGTTTAAGTTTTATTTATGCTTCTGTATTTCTCATTTATGGCATACTTTATGATTTCCATTATGGGTAAACGCGATAATTTCATTTTAGGATGTGCGGACTACCGCCCCCTCAAAGTGATGTGAATCGTTAATGCCATATGTGGGATATATAAAGGATGGAGTAAATGATATTATATATGATATTATACTGGAACTATATTATACCTTTATATAATTATGATTTTATTCCATTAAATATGAAATAGAAATGAAATTAGCGTTCATGCGTACGTACGGCTTACCGTCTCCATGAACGGTGCATTTCATTTTTACCTATAAACGTTATGTAATAATATAAATTCATGTATATACTGGATATATATGAGATATATGATATCTATATCATGAATATAATTTTGGATATAATGGATATATCACCACATGAACAACTTGTAATTATAAGAATGTTATTTTTGACTCAAGTACCTAAGATCAACAAAATGACCGTTATAAACTTAAATAATTACATAATGTTCATAACATGGTAATAAGGGATATAAAAGGATTAATGAACATGAAAAAGGTTCTTAAGTAAATAGTAATTAACTCTAGTATATTATTCAGGAGGTTAAAGAACGGTCGAGTCAGGACAGGACGCAAGGTAAGGGAACTTCTTAACCCAATTTCCATTCTTTGGGTTAATCTCCTACTTTCAAATAATGTCATGATATTATTATGTACTATTTTGTATTTTTACTTTCTTCATGTGTACCTATAGTGAATACACATAATAGATCTATTTTATTTTAAAAATGATCTTTTAAGGACTTCGTCTCAATCTCCTTTCATTGAGGCATATTTGGTTTTATACACAACTTTCTTTTATACGGTGTATAAACCCCTTTGACTTTTACGTTTATTCAAAAGAAATATTTTTATACGAAGCATTTTACTAAACGACAAAAAGGGAATGTTTTTGTTTCCGTACATATGCGGCGATAACAACTTCTCTGCCGCCGTGACCATTATTTGAGTTTCGGCTTCCTCTACAAGCCATCATTTTTTTAATGAAAAATAAATAAAAGTTTTAACTTTCTTTTATTTTGGTATTGAAAATGGTTTTTAAAGAGTTTTTATTATATCAATGTGTTGTATTGATATCTTGTGATTGAAATGTGGAAATTTTATGTTTCTTTTATGCATGCTTTATGTGATATGATTATGTTATGGTTTATGATATGTTTAAAACTATTCATATGAGGAATGTATTGGACTTAATAAGTGATGGGTGGAGCCCGCTATAGCTCCTCGATGCACCGGTAGGTCTCATGAGACAACTAGACATGGAATTGGCCGAGGCCCTTTCCCAATTTGATTTATGGTTTTGGCCGAGGCCTTAATCATTTTAGACGTCTTGGCCGAGGCCTTGACAAAATGTTTTAGAATGTCTAGCATTATACATTCCCTCATTATGAAAGTGGTTATTGATATTTCATGTGATTATTCGACCAGTAGAATATCCATGTGAAGAAGTAAATGGAATTATCTCATTTTACTTTTACCATGTTATGTTGATGTTCAAGTTTAAAAGGCTTTTGTTTTAGTTATACATTGCCTTAAATGTTTATGTTTATTTACGAAAGCTTCCGCAATATTGTTATCCTTACTGAGCATCTGAGCTCACCCCTTTCATTGTTTTAATATTTTTCCAGGATGTGAAGAAGTATTTTAGGAATGACCTGCAGGGATAGTCCGAAGAGGATATGAGTGTGGACTATGAAGACTTTGTTATTAGTTTTACACTTTATGATGTAATGTAAGACTTATGAATGTATCTAGTGTTTCCAAGGCTACTAAACTAATCGGTCTTTCGAGACATGATCTTTTGTGATCATTCCAATGTTACGAAGTAATGCACCGACTCTAGGTAGCTGGGGTCGGGGCATTACAGTTGGTATTAGAGGCAGTTTAGTACTAACCTTGGAAGCTAGATTTAGATAAACTCTGATTAGAGCACATAGCCCGAAGATAGTCTTTAAGGATTAGTATAGAAGAACTTCCTAGAATTTTGGTATTATAGAGATTTTGTGAGTTTTTCGAGCAATACATCCCTGTCTGGATACGAGCAGGTAGAGGCGGCTCTGGCACAGATGTACCTAGGGGTAAAACCCGAAAACACCGTTTTGAGCTAGACTCGAACGGGAACTGGTGAACGACAATGGGCCTTGCTGCACTCTTGGTTACGACACTCCCGGGCGATATGCTTAGGATAATTCTCATTTCATTACAAACCACTATGATGGGTAATGAGTATATACTTCCTCAAAGAAAACTTTTTTTATGATTATGGATTATATCCATAAAATAGTTCAATTAGTGTTAAGTGTTTTATAAGTACGGAATTATGTATTTTGATTCATAAACTAATCTAGTTTATGCTATTGTTTAGAAATGGCGCCTAGTGGAAGGAATGGAAACTGTATCAATGCACGCACTCCGTGTAGGGATTTCCCTCCTAATCAAGATAATTATTGTGGAGATGGAGATACAACTGGTGCTGATCAACTTATTACCATACTGGGACAACTCACTCAGGTTATGAATAATAACCTTACTCGTATGGAGCACCCTGATTCGCAACGTGGAGGATCAATGTTAGACCGCTTCATGAGGCAACAACCACCAACATTTAATGGGGGTATAAATCCATTAGTAGCCGAGAAATTGATAAACTCCTTAGAGAAAATATTATACGCCTTGGGGAGTATCGAAAGGGAAAAGGTTGTCATGGCAGTTTAACGCCTCACTGGAGATGCTGATCAATGGTGGTCATTGATTCAAACTACAAAGGAAGATGATGACGTATCGAATATGGAATGGAGGGAGTTCAAAGAGCTTTTCTTAGAAAAATACTTTCCTCATGACCATCGAGCAGAAATGGAAAGGCAATTTTTGAGTCTGAGACAAAAGGAGGATAAGAATGTCGCAAAGTATGAGGCCAACTTTACAAGGTTGGCGAGGTATGCTGCAGATTATATATGTAACCCAAGAGTTAAGATTGATCGTTTCTTTGATGGGTTAAACCATTTTTCCGTAGAGCTTTAGTATCACAATCATTCTCAACATACGAAGATATTGTCTCATGTGCTATCAAGACAGAAAAGGAATTCTCTAAGTCTTATGACAACAAAGTAAAGCAAGAGAAGAAGAGAACGGTGGAACAAGAGACAGATAAAGGGAAAAAGTGAAAGAAGGATTTTCCATTATGTGATAATTGTGGGAAGAATAACCATGGTACTTGCCTAATAGGAATGGGAGTTTGTTATAAATGTGGAGAAAAAGGTCACCAGGCGCGTGATTGCAAGGGAAAGAAAGAGGCTATCAATGTTGAATGCTACAATTGTAGGGAAATGGGGCATTATGCAAATGAATGTCCTAAGCGTCAGGGAAACTTACCTCAGAAAAGGCCAAGGGATCAAGGATAATCTTATGCTGTTACTACAGTTGAAGCGGAATAATTAATGTATTGGTGCTTTTGGACTCATGGATTATATTATGGTTATTAGAATAATGTGATATATATATAAGGATTGTACTGCAGTACTTGTTGTTTCAGTAAGGTTTTAATATGATGAAGCTAATCATATTTTTAGTATGTGACAATAAGAGAAACTTTACTTTGTTTGGGGAATCTGATAAATTGATTTTGGAATTAAGAGTCCTTTTAGAGAAAGTCTGGACAGAGGTATTTTGGATAACTATATAGGTTGGAATGGATTAAGTTGAACCTTGGATAGTATTTTTTATGGTTAAAAAAATTATGAAGATTATTTTTGGAATATTATAATACTATAGTTTTAGGAAAAGGACAACCTGCAGGGTGGGGCATAACCCGTCACGTCGGACAAAGCTGCAGGAATCGAACCCACAACCATAGTGCGACATGCCTTTATTTCCTACCACTAGCCTACAGAAAGTCCTTGGTTATTACAAAATAATGTTACTAATCTAAATGGTATGTGTTAATATTTGGAACCTTATACAATTAGGAAAAGTATAATACTTTTGAGTTCTATTATCTTTTTGAGTGAAAGATGAGTTGAAGGTTGAAACTCTAATTTTCAAGCATAAATATATATATACCTATCTTTTATTCAATGAATAAATTAATTCTTAAACGTTAGTAAAGGGATATTAAAACAAAAAAATGTGTTATCCTAATACTTTATGTCTTGTTGAACTGATGATATTTTAAATCAACATAGATTGAAGGATTTGAGGCCCTCAATTTGACAGTTGATTGTGATTGATGAACTCAATCACTCCCTACAAATATTTACGTTTTTCCTCCAATTATATGTCTCTAATTGCCACCAATGTTCTCCTAATTGAGATCATAATTGGGTGGTGACTTTTTCATTTCTCTTTCCCTCTTATTAAGGCTAAATTTTATTAATCTTATTTCCGATGTGGGTTTTCCACAAAGGTATTTTCTATTTTCAACCTTTTATTTTCCAAGAAAAATTTCAAATTGCGAGGACGCAATTTATTGAAGGAGGGGAGAATGTAACACCCTGAGCTTCCACAATACGCTTCTCATTCAATAATGCAATAGCTTGCATTGTACGCAGCTTCGAGTTTTAAAACACCGCGACTAATCATAGTAGCTGTTATGAATAGTAATAACCACTTTTTAAAATTATAGAAATTTTATATTTCAAAATGGACTTCATTTTTGGATTCAGAATATCGAAATTAGACTATGTTGAATTTTTGGTATTTTTTTGAGAACTTCTAATTTTTTATGAATAGTGAAAAATACTTAAAAACAACTTTTTTAATCAAAATAATTTATATTGATAAATTATACTATTTAGTGGTTATAAAGTATAATTAGAATATATTTTTACCATTTTATCCAATGGTGGTCATTAGAATTAATTTAACATTGAAATTGGACATAAACAATTGCCAATCTTTTGATATAAATTGTTTCTTAAAAACACGCTATTTGTTGTGACAGCGGGAATTAATTATAAAATTAATTAATTCAACTTATATGTTTGGAATTTCATAAAATAGTCATCATTTTTTAATTTGGAATATCAATTATAGCTTAGGGTGAAATTTTGGCATTGTTCTGAAAAACTTCAATTTTTGATGAATAGTGAAACCACTAAGTGGTAGTTAAATAACTGATTTTTCGTTTAAATGAAATATTACCACTTCTGTGATTTGATTTTCAAAAATCCGACATACAAGGTTGTCATTAAGAAGAAAAATGTGGTTCAATGAGATTAAAATAATTTTTGGTGAATAGTAACTTTTAGGTTCTTAATCACGATTAGAGGTAATTATTGTAGTTTAAGGTAAAAATAATGTTTTAATAATATGAGATGAGCTTGAAACATGTCCTACCCTCATTGGATGTGCCATGGCCGACCAAGAAAATCCATGGGTCAACTTGGGGACCCCATGGAGCCTCTTTAGTTGTAAAATGACATAAATTCTTTTTATTTAATGTTAAAGTAAAAAATGACACAAACATGAAATATTTACTAAAACAATTTTTACATGGGGTTATGCAAGTCATATTTTTGACTATAAATAGTCATTGGAAAGATAATAATATTTCCTACATTATATTATTTTTTTTATAATTTTTAGACATTAAATAAATTAAATTATTTATGATATCATTATGATGCAGCGATGACCTCATTATTTAACGATTTTAATAAAATGAAAAGATAACGTACAATCCAAGGCTTACACTTGTCCAAAGACAATTGTATTGGTAGATTGCGAACCCTTATCACCTTATCCACGAATTATATAATTGTGGGACCTTTAGAATCCGAAAATAATTGTATAATAATGTAAAATTTCCTTACTTTCCAAGAGTGCCCCTCCTCTCCTCTTATAAAAGGCCCCCACCTCTACCACCTCAATCACACATTCAAGCCATTTGGCTCGGCCAAACTCTGCCCAAATACTATCCCAACTTCCCTCCCTTACTTATAGAAGTCTCACATTGGGCAGAACACATCCCAAGGAAGCCTTTGTCTCAAATCAAAAAGTGTTACCCGATTTTGAGGTAATGTGTTCTCTAATGTTGTTTTGTTTTATTTTTCTTCTCCAACCCCCTAAACTCTTTTTATTCATTTCTTTTGTAACAACACCAGTATCCTCAATATACTAGGATGTTGTTATAAGAAGGATTAGATCTATACTTACACACACCTACATCTAATGGTTAAATAAGATACGGTTTCTGTGGATGGCGAATTTATGCCTCACGAAACGATGATTGTTCAACACTCATATAACACCTTCAAAGGTGGCCATTAAGATGTCACTATATTTATATAGGATATATAATATGTTTAAGTTTTACTTATGCTTTTGTATTTCTCATTTATGTCATACTTTATGATTTCCATTATGGGTAAACACGATAATTTCATTTTAGGAACTGCGGACTACCGCCCCCTCAAAGTGATGTGAATCGTTAATGCCATATGTGGGATGTATAAAGGATGGAGTAAATGATATTATATATGATATTATACTGGAACTATATTATACCTTTATATAATTATGATTTCATTCCATTAAATATGAAATAGAAATGAAAGTAGCGTTCATGCGTACGTACGGCTTACAGTCTCCATGAACGATGCATTTCATTTTTACCTATAAACGTTATGTAATAATATAAATGCATGTATATAATGGATATATATGAGATATATGATATCAATATCATGAATATAATTTTGGATATAATGGATATATCACCACATGAACAACTTGTAATTATAAGAATGTTATTTTTGACTCAAGTACCTAAGATCGACAAAATGACCGTTATAAACTTAAATAATTACATAATGTTCATAACATGGTAATAAGGGATATAAAAGGAATAATGAACATGAAAAAGGTTCTTAAGTAAATAGGAATTAACTCTAGTTTATTATTCAGGAGGTTAAAGAACGGTCGAGTCAGGACAGGACGCAAGGTAAGGGAACTTCTTAACCCAATTTCCATTCTTTGGGTTAATCTCCTACTTTCAAATTATGTCATGATATTATTATGTCCTATTTTGTATTTTTACATTCTTCATGTGTACCTATAGTGAATACACATAATAGATCTATTTTATTTTAAAAATGATCTTTTAAGGACTTCGTCTCAATCTCCTTTCATTAAGGCATATTTGGTTTTATACACAACTTTCTTTTATACGGTGTATAAACCCCTTTGACTTTTACGTTTATTCAAAACGAATATTTTTATACGAAGAATTTTACTAAACCACAAAAATGGAATGTTTTTCTTTCCCTACATATGCGGTGACAATGACTTCTCCACCGCCGTGACCACTATTTGAGTTTCGGCTTCCTCTACAAGCCATCATTTTTTTTAATGAAAAATAAATAAAATTTTTAACTTTCTTTTATTTTGGTATTGAAAATGGTTTTTAAAGAGTTTTTATTATATCAATGTGGTGTATTGATATCTTGTGATTGAAATGTGGAAATGTTATGTTTCCTTTATGCATTTTTTATGTGATACGATTATGTTATGGTTTATGAAATGTTTAAAACTATTCATATGAGGAATGTATTGGACTTAATAAGTGACGGGTGGAGCCCTCTATAGCTCCTCGATGAATCGATAGGTCTCATGAGAAAACTAGACGTGGAATTGGCCGAGGCCCTTTCCCAATTTGATTTATGGTTTTGGCCGAGACCTTAATCATTTTAGACGTCTTGGCCGAGGCCTTGACAAAATGTTTCAGAATGTCAAGAATTATACATTCCCTCATTATGAAAGTGTTTATTGATATTGCATGTGATTATTCAACCAGTATAATATGCATTTGAAGAAGTAAATGGAATTATCTCATTTTACTTTTACCATATTATATTGATGTTCAAGTTTAAAAGGATTTTGTTTTAGTTATACATTGCCTTAAATGTTTATGTTTATTTATGAAAGCTTCCGCAATATTGTTATCCTTACTGAGCATCTGAGCTCACCCCTTTCAATGTTTTAATATTTTTCCGGGATGTGAAGAAGTATTTTAGGAATGACCTGTAGGGATAGTCATAAGAGGATATGAGTGTGGACTATGAAGACTTTGTTATTAGTTTTTCACTTTATGATGTAATGTAAGACTTATGAATGTATCTAGTGTTTCCAAGGATACTAAACTAATCGGTCTTTCGATACTTGATCTTTTGTGATCATGCCAATGTTACGAAGTAATGTACCGACTCTGGGTAGCTGAGGTCGGGGCGTTACACTTATGAGTTATCTTTGTATGAGGGTTTGATAATTGCAGAAAATTTATCACAAATCTGTGACAATACCCAACTAACCCAAGGAAACTATGGATATCTGTCACATATAATGGCCTCATACATAATTATATTACATATATCTTTGAATGGTCCAAAAATATTCTATTTTTAATGATTATATTCCATATGATTTATACTTTCTTCAACTAGAACACATATATTATGTACTTGGCATAATGATTCTCCTTTTATAGGGTATATACCATAGTGCACGGATGATCTTCCTTATCCTCCTTTAGTTTTGAGTATATTTCAATATCCTTTATAAAGACTATCAAAAATTTGTCTGTGTAATCTCTAAAGACTATATTCATCAAGTTCATGAATATTATTGGTGAATATGTGTGTTTTAATGGAATCACTGTGAACTCATAGTTACAATACATTGTATGAAAAGCTGTATTGGGAATATCTTCCTTCTTAACCATTAATTAATAAAATCCAAACTTAATATGAAACATTTATAACTATTGTGATCAATGTAGATGATCGAAGAAGTCATTTATCTGAGGTAGAGGATACTAGTTCATTGTCTAGTTCTTATAGAGCTCCCAATAATCTATAAAAATGGGTATTTGACCATCATTATTCTTGATGAAGAGGATTGGTGCACCCATATTGAAGCACATGGGAATATGGAACCTTTATCCATATTCTCTTGGACATTTTTATTCAGATTATTATGTTCCACAAAATATATTCTATATAGATTCTAAGTTAATGGAAATGCCTCTGGTGTAATCTTGATTGAAAATTCAACCTCTCGAATAGGAGTAAGACTAGGCAATTCCTTCAAAAACACTTTAACATATTCAATCACAATAGTCATGTATTCAATTTTTATTCTTTCTATAGACTCAATCATTTGAGATATATACTCTTTCTAATAAGGTAATAATATCCATTCTTTAGATAACGGTGCAAAAAAAGATTCATCCCACTCCTTTTGGGGTCGATTCACAATAATGTGAGTGATTTACTTCTTACGTAAATTGATGTTGGTTCTGTATAAGTAACAACAATCCATGACAAGAATTACATTTAATTCATCCAAAGGAAGTTTAACAACGTTAGCTGGGATGTTCATCCAATAAAATGTAACATGGGAGGATTTATATACATCAGATGAAATAATTATCTATTTTTCATTCTCACTGACAGATCTAGTTCAATTCTTTGTGGTATTGTTTGAATAGTTCAACTAAACATTAGTGATATGATGGAATGTATAGAACCCATATCAAAAAGTACGTTCAATATTCTAGAATAAAAGAATTTTTATTTCTCACCATTTCATTTTTGGGGTCCTCCTCAGTGGTAGTGATGTAAAAATATTTCCCATACTACCTTGCAGGTTGATGGATGTCTCTAAAAACCCTTAGCTTAGGGAATTGGTTTGAAAAGTCCCATGATTTCATGTAATTAAAGAATTGTAAAATGCGTTGAGGGATGATTAGAGAATTACTTTCCTCAATTGCATTCTTGGTTTTCTTATGTATGAAATTGTTTTCTAGGTGTCATTCCATCGCACAACTAAATCATTTAGTCACTCCCCATAGGCAATTTCTGGGGTCCTTCTTCACACGACATTGAAAAGTTGGATGTTGACATTTCTATCCACTATTTTCTTTCTCTATTGGACCACCAGAATTAAATTCCACTTTATGTTTCATATCCCTATGACCCTTCAGATTCACTGATCTCTATTTTGACATTGAGGGAACATCAGACAATTTTATTATTATTATCAAAGTCACAGATCACCGATGATTTTCGCCGACTATATTTTATCACACTAAATAAGTGGTCAACCATGCATTCTGGTGTAACGGAAAATCCAGAGGCATATCATGAATGTCTTGTGAATTTTTTCTCATACAACCAAATATATGGATAATTTTCTTTTCTTGAAGGAAAGTAAATCCCATTACATTTTATGTCAAAGAGAGTGAGAAAAATATTTATTGAAAAACTTTTTCAAGACTTCATTCCACTCCATCACATTGATCTCTTCCTCAGGATTGGTGTAATTAATCAAGGACCAATACTCTTCATCTTCTCCCTCCATATGAAAAACATCTAATAAAACCTTCTCATGCTATGAAAATTTAAGGATAGATAATTTCTTCTCAATGGAGTAGATCCATTGTTCTTTGATTATGGGATCAGATAATCCATTGAAAGTTAGAGGGTTTGTTTCATGAAGGTTTATATTGTAGCATTTTATCTCTTATGGGGGTTTGTGTAATACTTTTTATCTAGGTTTTCATTTATAAACTATCTTATCTGAGAGGGTATTGTAATAAATATCACAATTCCTAATCCCATCTGGTTGGGTATTTTTTTGTGGTAGTCATCAAATTTCCCTTCAGATAGATTCGTCACCTGATTCCTCATATTTCTGGGCATCTTCTAGAGTAAAGGTAAAATTAGGGAATAATATTTTTAAACTATTAAACTCATAAAGGGTAATCCATTGAAACTAAAGGGACAATTTATAAATTACATTTATTTTCTTAAATTATGAATATCTTAGATTAAGTCTATTTTATCCTTGATCTATGACTTAACATATATTATTATGTAATTGTTTCCCTTAATAATGGTTCATAATTATCTTTTGAATTTACCAAAGAATGTCCCATAGGATTTTCAAAATAGGTGTTTAGTAAGAACCATTGGCTTATACCTGGTTACCTAGAGTCAGGCCCAAAACACCATGTCTAAGTTATTTACCCAAGGTATATCAATGCTTGAACCATGTCAACTTTTAGTATCCAAAAAGTTATTTATTTTCTTGATAAACCACTTACAATATACTAATCAAAATTTAGGGATGTTCTCTTATACATAGTTTTATCTATAAGGATTTTATAGAGTTTTATAATCCTAATACTAAAAATAAATAAATTTTCCCCTAATACCATCTATAAAAACCATTACCGTTATTTATATTAATACTTGATGTATTAAATAATACTACACTTAATTCAACCTAGATTGTAGATAATTATAGAGTCTTATGGAATTCGATACATTATATAATACCAAAACATAGGTAGTACACCTTCTATATTGAAAACTTCTTTAACAAGATCAAAATACTCCTTCAAACATACAAACGCATGGGATAACCTGGGGAAATTAATAAGAAAGGGGTGAGAAAAAAATACAAGTAATGGAATAAAAAATGATTAATAGATTTACTTTATACAATAGTCATTTCAATGAGGAATAAATGTAACATTATTAATAAGTCTTGATATATGATGAAAATCATAATATGGGAATTGTAGAGACAACTAAAAACACTAAATCATAAGCATAGGTCAAGGATAAAACCACCAAGTCATCATGGTGGAAAATTTACCACAAATTAATCTGGTTCACTCCCTATTCCATGATGATGTATGATGATACTACTCATTTCTCAATTAAATGAAGCACTATATAGTCACACCCATCATTTTCATTTCATTCTCATGTTTATGTGTACCACATATATTACACATTAAGGATTAATTAATCACCATAATTTATTCCATGATTAAGGAATGAGTAGTACATAAATATATATCCCAAATATATATATGTATATGTTAATAAATGTGAATAATGTTGATTGAAAAATGGGTATAGCATAAACGACACAATTGTTTTGGCATGGAAAATCCTGGTGACATTTTACCAGCATAATGACATTACATAAAAAATAATTTTTTTAATGATAAAGGGAAATATCATCATTTTGAACTCCAATATTCAGTAATAGGGACATGTAAATGAATTCTTAAACATAAGTAAATTGAAATTTGATGAATAATTACAAAAAGAAACATGAATAAATAAGATAAGTTGAGGGTCCCTTACGGAATTTTTTCCTAGTAATAGCTTAGGTAAGGGTCCTAATGCGAAAGGATAAATGATAAATTATTCATATAATATCAATTTCAAATTATGGAAATAATTATTAATTAAATAAAATATAACCAATTGAACTTAAACAAACTAATTTCAAAGAAGATGCTTGATTTGAATAGAGGAGAGGAAGGTGAGGATCCCATATGGGATTTCAGCTTAGTAATGGATACGTTAAGTGTCCAAATGAGGGTGGATAAATTTTACCTAATTAAAATAACATAAATTGGATAGTAATGAAATGATAATAAATTACTTACAATAGAAAAAATTTAAATTAAAAGAAAAAATTTAAAAGAAGGTTCTTGAATTTGAAAAGGGGGAGAGAAAGGTGAGGATCCCTTTATTGATTCTTTGACTTAAAAAGATTCTAAGGGGATTCATGAGTGATTGGGGAATTCGTGGGAGGAATCTATAGATACGAGGTTAGACTATTGTCATCTTTGAAGGAGTTCATGTGAATAGAACTGGGATAACAGGTAGTATAATATAGGAAAAGGGGGTCATTTCTTTATTATTTTAGTTCTGAACTCTATATAATAAAATATAAAAAACCACAAACCATACCATGGTATCTTCCAATGGGGAGTGATTTTATTTTTTTATAAGGACAAGGTACAATATTAATAAAAAATTACCTTGATTGTGTGGAGGTTAGTCACACACATGAAGAAATTATTTTGAAAACATAAATTATATTATTGGTTTTAGAGGATTCATTATGGATTTTCAAAATAAATCAAATAATGATTAACTTTCATTATTTTAAATCAAAAAAATTATTCAGTCGTGTATCACATTTAAATTAATTATTACATCACTTTTTGTTCAATATTATTTCATAAAACAAAATGTATACTTATATGATATTTATTTTTTAACCAAGCATTCGATTATATCTGAAAATAATGAAAAATTAACCATTGGATAATTTCAGAATTATGATTGAAAACAATAATAATAATTTAATCTAAATAAGTGTCTAAATATGCGAATTTTTACTTTTCAAATAAATACAGTCATTTATTGAAAATGACAGTGTTTTATAATAAGTTTTTTTTGAATAATTCGAAAAATTTCTTTTGACATCATAATAATTATATGACCATTTATATATGTTAACAAATATTTAATTATATTAAAATATTATTTTTTTTAAAAATAAATTAATTCATTAATTCATTAATTGAAATTTAATATTATCCCAAAATATAACTTTTGACTTATTGTATCAAAATAGAAAATATTTACAAAGTAACCATAATTGGATGAATTTATATTCATTATTATATACAATATATATATATATATTAAAATTTACTATGTCTTGATACATATCCATTTTAAACACCATAAATAGACCTATGATTATGGTGTGTGATTGTGGGACATTTATGCGGTGGATCGACAAACATGGTTTGGGTCGTGATCTTGATGAGCTTGAACTTCTACCATAAACTTTTTCTCAAATGTCTAACTTGTTGGATATCATCTTGGTCTTCGTCAAGTTAAAACATATAAATTATATCACTATATAAATATCTAACAAATGGGATCCATATGGTATGATCCTATTGGTTGAGTCCAGCACTTATTTTTTATTGTGTTAGCTGGATTTTTTAATACCCTATATTTACACTGACCATTTAATCCTTGTCCAATATCTATATATCAAGGAGTATAGAAACATAATGTTCATTTAAAGAAATTTTTATATAAAAAAAGTTCATTTTTTATATAACCATATTTCATGATGATTCATTTAAATAAATCATACTTTTTTCATTTTATTTATAATAGATCAGGTTGTTACAATTACATTTAAATCATTTTAAGTAATGAATAATAAAAAAATTCCATCATATATCCTTTCATATATCTAATATGTATTAATATGGATAAAAATATATTATTATTGGTTATAGATTTATATTTTGAATATGAATAAATTATGTATTGATATTAATTTATTTTCAATTTTCATTATTGTTATAATTACCTTGAACATTTAGGCAACATCAACACACTCCTTTTACATGATGTAGAAAAATAAATTCAATGATTTATAAAACAACAAAAGTAATTTGTTTTTGTTATTTAGGGTGTTTCAATAATTTCATGTACTATTATAATGTTCTATAGGTGTTTAAATTATTTATATTTTAATTCCACTATCATATTGATTCTATTCATGTTAAAATAAGGGAATATTCATGGAAATGGTTTTATTGATATTTAGTGTTTATGAATTATTTTAATTCATTATAAAATAATTACAAAATAAATTTAATGAAAAGGTTGGAAATTTTTCTATTGTATCATTAATTTTATATTTAATTTCCACTTTCAATTTTTAAATTACATTCATGACCCCCCTAATGTTGAAAAATTTTAAATTTTCCATTAGTTTTTTTCTGATAAAATGAAACTCACTTCAACATATTATGAATACAAATCATGTTTATTTTTCTCTTAATAATAAAACTATTTTCTTCTATTCTATCACCCAAAATCCCATTTATTTATCATAATCCTCTCCTTCAAATTTCTTAAGCTCAAACTTAATAAGGATATCAATAGAGGAAGTATAAGTCCTGAATTATTTTTCTAAGGTTATTTATTATTCTAAATCCATAAAAATATATAATAAACATTATTATATAATAATATAATTTTCTTAAATATAATAATGTTTTATTTTTTTTAATGATAGAACCATTTTTTGTCACCTTTTCCATCCAATGAAAAATGAACACCTCACTCTTGCGTATGTGTTGACTATAACAACGACAACGATATGTGTTTCATTTTTCAACCCCATATCAATTGGATAGTTAAAATAATGCATCAAATGAATATATAATATATTTATGACAAAATTATATTTTTTTAAAGAAAATATTTTTTTTCTATATTACCCTTTAAATACATTGAAAGAAGTTAATGTAACTAGTGAGTACATGATGGAAAACATCTCCATGAAGTGATGTGAATCGTTTTTCATTTTTAACATATAGTGTTGGTCGGAAGGTAGGAACTAATGAATAAATATATAATGTAATTTTTTTTATTTCTTAAATTTAAAAAAAAAAAATTACATTATTTCTCTTTCATCTAGCAATAAAATGAAAACATTGTTCTTTTAAATGTATGAACTACCATCTCCACGAAATGTTGTGATTCATTTATCACTAAATACCTTACATGGATGTTTATAAATATATATTTAAATTAAATAAATGAAAATTATGATGTTTATCATATTATTTTTATGATGGATCAACAAACCATTTGACCAATGTCAAATCATTGAAGATATTTTGATGTTATAAACTGAACGACACCAAAATGTTTGATGTGAACTTCACAAATTTAATAATAATATAAGAAATTAAAATAAATGAAATAAAAGGGATTACTATATGGGAGTTAAATTTAATTTTTTTTCTTAAAATATTATATTAAAGTAATTTTATTATTCAACGTAGAAAATTGTGTACCTGGTGAGCGAGGAGATGTGATAAGGGATTTATTAACTCAAATTCCTTTTTATTAGACCTATTCCATTTTCATCTCATTTTTGGTTTTGTGTGGTGTATAAAATTCCATATGGATATATTTTATCTATAATTTATTAAAATTAAATTTGATTAAAAATTATTTTTAAATCACTTCCCATGATTTAAATATTGATTAAAAATTTTCCAAAGTGGTGAGTGTTTTTAAACACTATTTTAGAAGTTTTAAAGTATTTATAATAAGTATAAATGTTCATTAAAATATTTCCAAATTTAAGTAATTATATTCAAAATATGTTTAAAAACTATATTTTTTTACTTTCCATTAATTTTTAGAATGTTTTTTAAATTGAATCTTTTAAATATTCAATATACATGTCATTTTGAATCTTCTTACTAATGTGAAAAAGAAAGTTATAAAAAATTTACCTCTTGGATTCTTATTTCATCAATAATATAAATTTTTAATTATCAAGATTACTATAAAAAGTTATATGATTTTCAAAATAATATCTTATTATCATTATTCTTGTTTTTTTAAAACTCCTTTCAAAAGAAAATCCTATTTCTACTCATTTTTATCAGATAATGGAAAGTTGTTCTGTTCATGGGATCTAATGCCAAATTTATTGGGTTTTATGATGGAAATGAAATAGTTTATGCTTTTTATCATGATAAGATTCAAGTAAATTTTATATGATATCATGTGATCCCAACATATCTCTTGTAACTAGTGGTCCCGGTATAGCTCTCTAATGTTTTAGGTAAAGTGGAAGAGTTATTGAAAATTAAGATATTTCTATGGTATATGTGGGAATTATCAATAATGGTTATTAATTTGTAAGATATATGGTAAGTTTCAATGTATGTATTATATCCCAATATAAATTCATGGGTTTTAGTGGATTATATGTGTTTAATAGAAATATTTTTATTTCAGGAGGCAAGGAAATTTCTTGATCTTCTAATGGTGATTGGTTTGTTTTCAATGATGCCTTCCATGAGTTCTCATGTTTTACAATATAATTCTCATGATTATATTTTTTCATTTATGATTATATTATTTCATAGGAACAATTTTGTATTGGAATTTCATATCCTATGTAATGATTTTTTTGAGCTCAATGATTATTATGTTAAAATAAATATATCCTTCGGGGTATTCATGAATTTTAAAAAAGGAATGATGGGTTTCAATTATTATTATATACCTTACTAAGATTTATTTTATTCATCCTACTTTTTGGAAAATAATTCCCATGTCTTACTAATTTATAAGGTTATAGAAAGTTAGATAGTAGAATGTCCAAAATAAGTAAAATCTTTCTAAAATAAAATATAAGTTTTGTAATGTTTTATCTTAAATCTATAAATAACTAAACCTAAATTTATATTTAAATAAAATAAAGATAAACTCGTTCTATAAATCATGTAATTAAGGGTTATTAATGAAAGGGGTCTTTATATAGGTCCTCATAACGGAGGTTGATAATATAATTTTAATTGTAACTATTTTACATTAATACCATTATAATACCATCCTAGATGCTGATATAATAATAGGGCGTTTCAATATGTTGTTAATCATTTCATCTGTTGATGTTTAACTAAGTTTGGATTTCTCCACTCAAAAGATGATTTCTCAAATTTGTTTTATCAATTTAGATCAACTAAGGATGGTTATATCCAATCATATAAAACTGACCTGGGATTTTATTATCAATTTAGTTCATGTTAATGTTATGTTCTCATTCATATAGATGACTTACATGTGATGTTTTCAAAAATATAGTAAATTTTTACTCATAGAATCATGCATATATGAGTTATTTATAAGATATTTTAATACTATAT
The DNA here is from genome assembly GCA_963277665.1 of Viscum album. Lineage (NCBI taxonomy): Eukaryota > Viridiplantae > Streptophyta > Magnoliopsida > Santalales > Viscaceae > Viscum > Viscum album. Next base: position 697,485,345 of record OY728157.1, read on the forward strand.
TCCATATGGACACTTGATTTATAGTAAAAATATAATTTAAAATTATTCATAATTATATATGCTATAACTATTGTAAACGGTTCTGAAAAGTTCCTTTGTGTTTGATGGTGAAACACTATAGATAAATGGTTAAATCAGTGTTTCCTTTTTACACTTTATTTCATGATAAATAAATATTATTGTTTTTTTAAATCATAGTCCATGAAATATTTAAATACTAACCTCACATAATGAAATAAAAATAAACATGAAAATATTAGAACATATAATTATTACATGGTTCACAAAAAAATGGGGGTATTTATTCCCTTTTTATGTTTGGGATAAGTACAAGACCAATATTTATCACCAACATCATAAAATTTTTCTTCTAAAGGAAGTTATCATCCATTATCCAAAGCCCTGTGAAAATAGATAATTATTAAAAAAATTAATTATAATGGATCTCTCTAGTTTAGAAAATAATTATCACACCAAAATGAAATAATATTATTAAAAAATTTGGTTATTTAGAACTAGTTAAATATCTTCTCGTTAAGAATTTAAAATATACATCATCAAATTATTTTTCCTTTTTCATTATGTAATATAGCAATTGGAACAATAATGTCATATTGTTTTTCTTACTCTCTCAATAATTATCTTCTTCTATATTCATTGGAACTTTTTTGAAACCATCTTATTATATATATTTCATGTTCGATCAGATGAATATTTCAAATATTTCAAATATTTAAAATATGTAAAAACCATAGTTTTTAGTAATGATATATTATCCACCTAAAAATAGTCAAATGATAATCTTAAAATACTCCAATATTCAATCATCATAAATGGTTTCTAAATCATCATATTTGAATATCAAAAAGTATCACACAAAATACCTTCTCACAACTTCACATTGAATTCTTGGTAAATCATGGATCCATTATAAAATAGTTTTTTTTCAAAAAAAGGATTATTTTTTCCTGCAATTGTATGATCACCTTAATTAATATAATTAAGATGTGGATCTTTATCTCATGGTGAAATATCTATAAGATTTTTCACTATATTCATTGCATTGAATCACTACTTGGCACTCAACATTGTTATTTTTTTCTTATCTAACAACAACAAAAACATTATCATAGTTAATATTATCTGTTCCAGGAGAAACTAGTCTAATATTACATGATATCCACTGAAATACTACATATCTCATAAAAATATAGGTAACTATTATGTATCCTTATATTTAATCTTCTATATCCTAAAGTTAATACTCTATACGGAGATGATATTTTGAGTTAATACTCTATATTAGTAACTCATTATTATGTGTACACCAAGTTACCCCTATAAATTCCATGGGAAATCTGACAAATTCACTGGGATATATTATGGATTAAAAAATTTATCATACAAATCGTCACATATATGTTATAATTTTAAAATGTAATCATTTGTATATAGTTTAAATTAACCTACACTTTAATGAATATTTTACAGAAAAATATTATATTTGAATTTTATATATTTGTTACTCTCATAGATATTTTGTATGAACTCTTCACATCTTCAATTAAAATAATAACCAATAGAAATTATCAATAAACATTGTAAAAAAATTCCAAAAAACTCTCAATAACATAAAATGCATCAATATGATGTCGAACAAATAGGTAAACCCTTCAATAATAACATGAGTTATTCAATCTATACCCTCATATTTGTTTTTAACTCCAATTTACTTAGTAACATGGATTAAATTAATAAGGGACATCATTTTTCAACAATAAATTTCTTAACACCATAATGCATGATAATGAAATTTTTTAGAGATAATTTCATCTCTCAAGGAAAATAAATTTCAGCTATTGATCTTGAATATCACCCCCTTATTCAATATTTAAAATTATCCACATTTTTCAATAAATTAATCTTTGTATTCCCTAAAAAATGTGAAACCAGACATTTTACCATTCAACTCCTTTTAAAATGAAATCATAAAAATATTTGGGTATAGTCATACTCATTAAGTAACATAGAAAGTATAAACTTTCATTTTCAACATTAAATTTTTCCCTTTTATAAACTTCATTAGTATAGTCTTGTGTGGAAATGTATTCTATATTCACATATCTATTAACACATTATCATTGATAAAATTTTATTTTATATCAACATACTTTGATAAATATTGTTTAACTAGATTCATAGATAATCAATTACCATATTATTAGCATCAAGATTTATAAATTTCTTCTCAACATTAACCTCTAGGTGATTCTATTTTTCTTTCATATAAATAATTGTAGTAGTAGTTAAAATTACAGATCGCATAAATTCCCTCTAGAAATAATGAACCACCAAATATTGTTTTTTTTCATTATAATCTCTTGAAGATGCGTATTTGTTTACCCATACATGTTAATATTATAACAGCTTATGTACTGTAGACCAAATCTCAGTGTTCCATTGATGTTTCTAGCTATTCTTTTTACAACAATAATATGTGATATTTTTTATCACTTTTCTAGAATACACACATTGTTCCTACATAAACACTCTCAAGTATTGATTTTATAATATAATGTAATATTTTAACCAGTTTTATAAAGTCCTTATAATTGACACATTTCCCTATTTTGTCCATTACCATCTTCATTCCATCGATCATGGGTGTGGACTCCTATTTTGAATATTTCATTAAAAAATATATTTTTAATATTAATCCTTATATAAATTAGTATATTTATCATCCAACAGAACATGTAATCCTAGAATGAACCCCATCTCACAGAGTATTAATATTTCAAAAAAATTATATATTTATTGGAAGAAATCTATACAAAAAACTCTCTTTAACATATAAATATTATAATAGAAAATATAAAAAATTGGAATAATAGTACACATTCTCATATCCTTTACAAATAAGATCTTTTTCTACATTTTCTATAATTAAAAATATCTCTTTCAAGTAGTTTTTCATTTTGAAATTCTAGTCCCTGTGGGATTATTTCAACCCATAATTCCATTATTCATCCTAAACTACAGTTTCCAATCACTATCAATGATATATCTATCATGTTTCATAGTAAATAAATATACTTCAAGATAAATATTAAATAAAAAACTCATGTTTTTCTAAAAATCATTTATTTATTATGAATTGTGATAAGAATAAACATTTTTTATTCAAACCTCAAAAAATTTGGAAATTATCCCACAAAATCTACTCCATAAACAATTTAATAATGTTTAAAATATATTCTTTCATCATTCAATGAAATATTATGATTTTTATTGAGATAATTTCAAAAAACACATTTGGTAATAATGTTCATCCAATTTCATCTTCTAACAATATCACAAGATATATTCCATTCAATCTTATATTGTTCCCCATTAATATCATTTATAAATTATTTTTTCACAAAGAACATAGAAATTAATTTCAACTTAAGTTTTGATAATGATGAATTTTTATTTTCAAGTATCATTTTATTTCTAGTCATAAAAAGTATCATTTTATTTCCAAAAATATTTTCAGTTTCAACATGCTTGGGTATCGACTAATATATCTATTTTTCAGTTTCAGTGGAACCCCCATAATAACTTTATTAATTAGAGTCTATATTAACATGACTTGATTCATTCTCTTATTCTTCTTTCCCCCATTTTCGATAATTTTGTTGATTTCTAGTCATCAATATTTTCAAAATCTACATCATTTACCTCCCCAAATAGGTTTTATTTACGATGATATACATATCATAGTAGTTTACATGTTCTGTAGTATATTGTTCCAGCACTAATAGAATATTTCATTATATAAATATCTCTAGAGTAATATGTATTTTTATATGTCACTATACATTCACATATCTAAACTCTTTATATATATAATATATATTCTACCAAATATTTTAAAATACTTAATAGTGGGAATCATATGATACCAACTATTATAGGGAGTCATATATTATTTAGGTATCATAAAAAATATATTCTGAATATAAATTGTTTTACATATGGAATCTTCATTATATTATTTTGAGAGGTTGAATTTAGAAAGCATAGTACTTCCTCTTTCAACCATTAAAATATTTTTCATCTCAAGAAATATATTTTCTAACGGTTTTTAAGGAGTAATATATTGATGTCTAATAATATTTTTAGTAAGAGAAGAATAAAAATAATTAGTAGTAAACTCCCTTCCCTTATCAATTCTCAATTTGTTAGTCAAGACTCCTAGATCATTATAAAATTATCTTCTAAATATAATTAAAATATGTACAACTTCCTATTCATGATTCATGAACAAAAACATATTCATTTATGTGAAATAATCAATAGATGTGATGAAATAAATATCACCTTCAATGTATTGGATCTTAATTATCCCGCATAAATTAGAATGTATTAGTTTAATTTGATTAGTATAATGAATTTTACCTCTTTTCAGATAGCCTTACACCAATTTTAATTTCTGATATATTTCAAAAATGATATACATTTCTTTATTTATTAAAATAAAATATCACAGCTTATACCCATTTGATAACATTTTTAGACAAATTTTATAAATGCTTTTTCAGATTATTTTCCAATGATAGTTTTAATTTTTTTAGTCAAATAATAATAGTTCATTGTGTTTCCAAATTTTAAACGGGTATTACTTTTTCTTTCTCCCTTAGTGATAATTATTCCATTTTTTGGCTTTGGATTATATAATAATTACATAAAAAATATTTGCATTCCCATCATCACACATTTTTATAACACTTAAAAAATGCTGTTTAAGACTAACCGCAAATAGAATATCTCTAGTTTCAGTTTCTAGTATTCAATCCCACCACTATCAACACCGTTATTTCTTAAGGAGTTTTGATTTTGAAATATGACTTTTCTTATAATTTTAAATTCTATATTATTTGAAATTATGCTATCACATATTTATATGATGAGAAGAAACTATCTAATATCCATGGATTACTTCTCTCGGTAACTTTTAGATCAATCATAATAAGGAGTGACTTCATAGTATTATCATTTCTCTGAACATATTCAATTTCAATTAATGGGGATTATTTTCCTTGGATGGTACATATACATTCAATAGAAAAATTACCAGGTTTGTCACACCATCCAAAAATTTCTCCTATATAATAAAATCTCTTTCAGTTTACAATTTGTTTGAATTGATACTCAATGTAATCCTTTTCAAAGAATAGTTTCCCATCTTCTCAAAATTAATCCCTTCAATTCATTCGTTATTTTATTGAAAGGATAATACATATTATGAATTTATATAAAGGCATTGAGTCTATAGATACCACAACACTATAAATTTCATTTAAAACACATTCAACCATAAATTTATAATTTTTGACTAAAAAATATGGTTTTTTCTCGATAAATTTAGCCTTTCCTTTGGATGTTATGTTAGGAAAATATTCTATATCAAATTACATTCAACTAACATTGATGTATAATTATATTTTAAATAATTTTTCACATATCTAACATTATGTATTTTGACTTTAGTTGTTGTACATTTGTCAAAAATACATTTACTATTTTTTTAATTCACAAATTATAATTTCAATATAATTTCAAAGATAACATTCTCATATTATTGACATTTTTATCCATATCTTTAAATATATTTGGTGTACTATTCTATAAATTAATTTAATATTCTTATAGTATCAATAAACCAAGATTTATTCTTATCTTAAACATATTATTTTGTAGAATATTTCAATTCTCAATCTTTTATCCTATTTTCATATTCTGCAATTCTCACCTTGTGATGACTGAGTTCTTTAATGTAATAAGCTTCCCTTCATATTAACCAATATTTTCCCTCCTTTTTATTTTTAAACACTTTCTTGGATATATTGATATACATCTTGAGTATGGCATTTTTCTCAAGAAAATACTCAAACTTAGATTTCAACATATGCTTAGTATAGGTATCTTCCCCTTCTTCATCATTGCTTAAAGTTTTTCTATATTTTTCTACAAGATCTATAAATTTATTTAATATTTAAATAGTCTATTATTCTGATTGACTATCTATAATGGAATTATCTTCATCTTCTTCTCTCAACAAGCTTTTTTATTTTCTTCTTGTGAGCCTTTTCTTTCACTCAATTGGTTTCTTGATTTCCTTAGAGGATTTACTCCTAGTATTTATCTATACACTTCATTATTTCTCATCATCCCCGCACTAAATACATTTAATTTTTGGGTAATTAATATCAATGTGAATAATACCTCGACACTTATATAATTTCAATTTCAATGTCCCTTTTTATTTACATTTACATTTTCCTTTTTTTGAGATCCGTGAAATTATTCCCTCATGCTCCTTATTATTTTCATAATTATTGGATCCTTGGGAGGAATATAATAATTTTTAGTTTCTTTATTTATTTTAATTACATATCCTTTGACAACTTAGTCTAATTATTGTAAATTATATCTTGTTTATTTTCATAGGTGACAAGAATATTTTGTATCACATCAATAGATAATTCATCCCTATCTCCCACAAATGAAATTTTTCCTTAAAATCTACAAGGAATGTTATATTTTATTTCATATAAATGTTAGAATATTCCAAAATATATCCAAAACCACTAATATTGTTTTAAATCTTATTCACACTTATGAAAAAAATAGTAGTCTCTTTATCATAAATTTTAACATCATCGTAGTGTGATTTATATATTTTTAATTTCTCTTCCATGAATTTTACATTTAATTCAAATATATTTTAAATTTTTTCTGAGATTTATCTATCAATTTTGATTCCTTTTAGCTTGGCGTATAACATTCGAGATAAGAAAATCAAGATTTAATTCCTTTTCATGACATCAACATCACGATTATTATTATTATTATTTTTGTGATAGGGGTTTATCTTTTTTAACTTCCACGAAACCAATTGTAGTATCATCACTAAGCTCCATGATAGATGTGTGAAGATAGGGAATTATCCTACTGTTCGACCTATGATCATTATTTCCATAAAAAAATTTGAATGTTGTTATTATTAACTAAATTAATTTTATATATAAATATATATTTCATCTATGATAGGATCTTTTATCAAGATCATGAGTTACTTGGTTACCTCATCATGTGCTCAGATGCATATTGTTGCAATAATATGAAGGGATTAAATTAGTGTAACCCTAATTATAGTTTTATTCTAGTGAAATATCCTCTATCATTTTTTAAAATAATGATCCCCTGAATCATTAAATCTCACTCACACCTATAGGTAGTACAAATAAATTAGAACCTAAAATCACATATGATATTTATAAAGTTCACCCATATTCTATTTGACTACCTTGCCATCTTCAGATGAATTTTCAGACATATATGTATCATTCATATCATAAATTCATTATAATAACAAAATTTACCTCCATTTACCAAGTGATATTTTCGATAGAAAATTATTCTAACCTTTCATTATACTAGATCACTCATGTTTTGTTGAGTACTGGGACTGCATAGCGGAAGCCGGTGGGCCGGGATTTTAAAATGTTTATGCTTCACCGGAGTGACATAACCTTGTCAACTCCGGTGTTCTAGTCCTGGCTTGGTCCAAGGATCTCGCAAGGTTCTTTAGGAGCACAAAATTAAACATGAACATTTACCTTGTTAAGAATTGACGTGTAGGACTCCTGCGATCATTGCTCGAAGACTCTGACGTCAAAGACCTCTAGATCTTCCACACATTACTCACAAATATGCTCGTGTGTCGTTCTTCAAGATCTGGGTGCTAGCACAGATCTTCTACGCACACTTTGATGCATCGATGATCACCACAAAACTAGCATCTTCGATCCGTGAAGGCGGAACTTGAAAAACATGCAAGTTTGGGAGAGTCTCTCTCTAGAACTCAGGAGGAGGGAGAGGCTCTCACTTCCAACAGATGAATAGTACCCAAGGGAGAGCCTCTCTCTTAGTATATATAGGGAATATCTAAAATACTCGGTAAGGGTTCCCGACCCTTGTGTATTAAACATTCACTATATTATAAATAATTATTTATGAAAAATTAAATTATGCCATAAATAATATTTATTATTTATCACTGAACTGCAATATATATAAATATATATTTTACATGATAAACATGAGTGTAACTCGACTCGAACCTCCCGATAATAATAAACAAACCCAAGATATAAATATATGTCTGATTAATATTTGTCTATGTGTTTACTTAATCACTCGTAAATACATGTTATAAATAAATTCAATGAATTATTCCAAACATGAATAATAAAAGAATTTATTTATTACTTGGTGATCCATAGGACATGGATAAGACCCAGAACCCATGGTGGGTCCCACCAATTCCTACAATCCTATTCATTAGAATATGGTAGATTCTCAATGAACTGTTGTGTGTGACCTTCTAGGGCATTATCTCAATAGTAGTGAATAATATCACCGACCTAGAGCGGGGTCTAGAAACCCATCGAGGCCCCTATAGAGATAAGTCAAAGTAAAAACAACGACTCGCTTCCTACGAACACAGTCAATGTAATCTAATCTCTTCGTCATCGATATCTCAATAAATCAGAATGCATACTTCATGTCATTATTCTTTATTTGATTTATTTTGATTATTGATTTTCCAGATGGTCTTACCTTCCACTACCATGGCCATGGATTTAATGAAGGTGCAACCATCCTAATCAACCAGGACCGAGATATCTCTTCCTAAACTCAGAAGCGACAAATCCTTTCTCGATCATTCAATCAATGCCATGCCATTAATGACTTACCCGATATAAACTACCTCACCATGACTTGTCGCCATGGTTTTCACCTTATATCAAATGTACATAATTAAATGGCATTCATTGATAATGATCTCAAGTCAAGAGACCAATACACATGTCCGTAGATAGGAATGACCAATGACACTAGAAACATGTGGTGTTCCAATTAAGCGGGTCTATCCTAATGATCTCAATAGCTAGAGATCATAAAGTGAGAAATTCGTGAGATGAAATCTCAATGCTTAGGAGCCCCCATCACCTGATGGTCACACATCATCTATTTCCTTTCATAATGATGTAACAAGACCATAGGATGTTACTTTATGATTACTGTCATGGCATCTCAGGGTTCTCATTATAGCCTGGGACCTGCTATAACCATTTGATTCTATAGGTAATCTAAGGAAATTTCCATTAATAAAGTGGATGTATATGTATCTACACAATCATGGAAAGATAAAAACATGTATAAAACAACCTGAATACATGTAACAGTAATCAAAGTACAATATAAGTTGGGTCTAGGGCACCCACTTTCAACACTCTGACTTACACTAGAGCCAACTGCTAACAGGTTTCAATCTGCTAGCTCTCACATGTGAATCATGCTTCTGATGAGAAATGGATTTAGTCAGGGGGTCTGCCACGTTGTCCTCTATGGATACTCTGCTAACTGTCCCTTCACCTCTTTGAGTAAAATGCCTCAAGTGATAAAACTTCTGAAGAATATTTTTTTTCCTCTGGTGAGACCCGGGCTCCTTGGAAAGCACCACTACAGCAGTATTATCACAACATACTGGAATAGGGTCTGCACTTCTAGGTACAAACCCAATGTCTGAGATAAAGCTACATATCTAGACTACTTCTTTTGCAACATCAGAAGGTGCAATATATTCAGATAGTGCTATAGAATCAGCAACCACAACTTTCTTTGAGCTTCTCCAGCTCACTGCACCACCATTCAGGCAAAAGATGTAGCCTGACTGTGATTTCATATCATCATGATCTATCTGGAAACTAGAATCAGTGTATCCCCTCACAACTAGTTCCTCATCTCCTCCATACACTAGGAACATATCCTTAGTACGCCTCAAGTACTTAAGGATAGTTTTAACAGCTGTCCAGTGCGGCTCTCCTGGATTGTCTTGATATCTACCCGCCATGCATAAAGCAAAGGAAAAAAATCAAACCAAGTACATAGCATGTCATACATGATATAACCCACTGCCGAAGCATAAGGGAATCTACTCATTCTATTAATCTCCTCTTGTTATTGTGGACACATTTTCTTGGAGAGATTTAAACCATGTGGCATAGGTAACAATCTTCTCTTGGATTGTTCCATATTGTACCTTCTACGTACCCTGTCAATATATGTACTTTGACTTAGGCCAATCTGCCTTTGAGATCTATCTCGATAGATCTTGATCACATGAATATAGGCTTCTTCACCAAATTCTTTCCTGGAGAATCATTCATTTAACCATGTCTTAACTGACTGTAAGACTTGCACCTCGTTTCCCAGGATTAATATGCCTTCGACACATAAAACTAGGAAAATGATAGCATTCCCTTAAACCCTTTTATAGAAAGAAGGCTCGCTTTCATTTTTGACAAAACCAAAATCTATTATGGCCTCATCAAAGCAAAAATTCCATGATCTTGATGCCTACTTCAATCCATAAATGGATCTCTAAAACTTGCATACATTATTGGCATTCTTTGACTTAACAAACCCTTCGGGTTGAGTCATATAGACGTCTTCCACCAACTTCTCATTTAGAAAAGAATTTTTGACATCCATTTTCCAAATTTAATAATCATGAACGACTGTTATTGTAAGAAATATTCTGATGGATTTAAGCATTGCCACTGGTGAGAAGGTTTCATCATAGTCGATGCCTTAACGTTGTCTGAAACCATTTTCAACCAGTCTTGATTTACAAGTATTAACCTTACCATCAATGTCCATATTCTTCTTGAATACCCATTTGCATCCAATGGGATTTACATCAGCTGGAGGGTCTACCAAAATCCAAAATTGATATTGGTACATGAACTCTATCTCTGAATTCGTGGCTTCATTCCATGTAGCAGCTTCTTTTCCTTCTACTGCTTTTTTTTAGGTTATAGGTTCATCATCCTCAAGGATTATTGTGTCACCTGACTCAGTGACAAGAAAACCATAATGCTCTGGTTCTCTAACCTCTCCCTTAGACCTACGCAATATCTATGTCTCAGGAACTATTTCTTCTTCCACTTTCTCTTGTAGAGATTGTTCCTCTGCCAACTCTTGTGCATCTGGAGCATTAACATCATCAAAGTCAATCTTTCTCCCATTATTTCCAGTAGAAATGTGATCCCTTTCTATAAATGTGGCGTATCTTTCCACAATGACTTTTTTATCTAAAGGGTTATATAGGTACTATCCTCTAGTTTCCTTAGGATAACCTATAAAGATGCACTTAATGCTATTGGATGCTAATTTGTCACTTGGTAAAGTCTTGACAAATGCCTCGCACCCCCACACACGCATGTGTGTAAGATTGGGTTTCTTTCCATACCATATCTGATATGGAATCCCATCTGTAGATTTATTTGGTACTCGGTTAATGGTATATGTTTTCATCTGTAAGGCGTATCCCCAAAAGGATAATAAAAGAGTTGTATGACTCATCATTGATCTGACCATGTCAAGAAAAGACATATTCCTCCTCTCACTAACACCATTCCATTGTGGTGTATAAGGAGGAGTGAGTTGGGATACTATCCCACACTCCTTCAAGTGATCAATGAAAGCTTGGTTAAGATATTCTCCGCCTAGGTCTGAGCGAAGTGCTTTTCTCTTCTTACCAAGTTTGTTTTCTACTTCATTTTGGTATTCCTTAAATAAATGAAAGGAATCTGACTTATACCTCATTAAGTAGATATATCCATACCTACTATAATCATCGATAAAAGTGATGAAGTATAAAAAACCACCCCTTGCCTCTATTGGAAATGAACCACATGCATCGGTATATATTAATTCCAGAACTGCATTGGCTCTTTCTCCCTTTACTGAGAAAGGTGCTTTGGTCATCTTTCCTAGTAAACAAGCTTGACATACATATAAGGGTTCTAACTGTACCAAATCTAGATACCCTTCTTGATGTAATATTTATAATCTCTTCTCGTTTATGTGACCAAGACTGAAGTGCCATAGGCAGGTGTTATTTGAGTCATGTTGGTTGTTTTTGTCATTGATAGCCATTACTGAGTTTTCTAGTTATAGTATATATAAACCATTGTTAAGATGTGCCACACCATAACATATGTTATCTCTATAGAAGAGACAACTTTTATTTACAAACTTGAAATAAAAACCCATAGTGTCTAAACATGACACAGAGATAATGTTTCTGGTAATATATGGTACATAATAGAAATTGTTTAAAACAAGAACCAAACCAGTTGGTAATGTCAAGTGATAGTTTCCCCCTGCCATGGTCGCCAGAATTTCACCATTTGCAGATCGGAGATCTACTTGACCTTTTTCAATATTATTAAACCTACTTGGTTCCTGTATATGAATACAGATGTGTGAGACACATGCCATATCCAATACCTAACTTGTAGATAAAGATAGATTTCATTCAATGAGAAAAATATCTAAAGCAGAAGCATCAGCATGATTCTTCGTCCCAGCTCTACAATTCGTCAACCAGTGGCCTTTCTTGACACATCCAAAGAAAAAATCTTCCTGCACATTACTTTGCCTTTGAATCATTGGCTTCCTGTCAGGACATTGCATTGGTATCTTTGGCCTTGACTTGGCATTAGACCCCTTTACCTTGCCCTTGTATTTATTGTTCACCATAAGGACAGATGAATTGGTGTTTTTAATGTCCTTATCAGCTTGGCGAACAAATGCCAAATGATCCAAAAGCGACTTTGTCACATCATTCATATTATAATTGACAATTAAAGTCGAGAAGCTTGACGGTAAAGAGGCAAGAATGAGATCCACTGCTAGTTCTTGGTTCAGTTTGAACCCAGGGGATTCAAGCCTCTTAATATACCCAATCATCTTGAGTACGTGAGGAATGACTTGGTGCCCTTCTACTAGCCTGCACATATAAAGAGAACTTGAGATCTCATACCTTTCTTGCCTAGCCCTCTCCTTATATAGTTCTTGGAGATGTGAAAGCATCTTGTAGGCATCCTCTTCCTCATGAATTTTTTGCAATTGGCTGGACATGGATGACAACATGATGCATTGTATATCAAGGGCATCATCTACATGATTTTCCACTTATCTTTTTACATATTTATTGCTCCCTGAGGAGGCTCAGTAGGAATTGGGGATTCCATCACATATAACTTCCTTTCGTGGCGTAGTACTATGCACAAGTGCTTGTACCACTCCTGGAAGTTATTGCCGGTCAAGATATTTTCTTTATCCAAGATCGATCGCAGTGATAAAGTACTAGTGGTGTTGGTGATTTCCATTTTAAATATACATTAGATAAAAATTTAGTAGTTAGTACTTTTTCTTGATTACCTTTTGACATTTTATGATTAACAAATTATTATACCATTTAATGTCTCCCACTATTTTAATGAACCTTAACAGCCCTCACTATTAGATTCGGAATACTCTATCTCTTGATCATTCTAGTGGAAAGGATCCTCAAAACCTCCCTCGTAGTCTACAAGCTAGGGCTACGACACTACTTGGAGGGTTTCAAGGTAGGCGCTATGCTGGCCAACCACTTGTTCTTATGGTTCATTGTGTAGTTGAGTAAAGTCTCAGCTTTAGGAATTTGAACATGATTCCCTCAACCTCTTGCCTCTAAAGTTTTAGCAAGTTAGATAAGGCTAATCCTTGACAACTTACTTTAGTTAAGTCGGCCCATTTCTCACATGAAAATGCCCCGGTAGTAAGAGGCACTCTCAACTGAGGCTGATGAGCACCAAAATAGCCAGTTTTGTTTAGATGTGAGAAATGGAAGGCATTTTGGACTTAATATATCTTTGAGGGATTTGTTAATATTAACTGACGAATATAATCATTTTCTATTTATTATGTTCAAACTGGGTTGTCGCGCTCACAACTGAACATTCAATAGAATATTTTATTCGTCACAACATTATGCATTTTATCTTGTTTACTATCCTATGTGATCATGAAATAATCATGCAGATGCATAAAATAATAAATTGTGCATAAAATAAATCATGCATTCTAACTCGTCTTGAGAATTCTATAATGATCGATCGATAACTGATCAATCATCACCTAGGGGCAACCATACTTGAGTCGATACATGACTCATGTCGCTGCTGGCCCCAGTGCAAAGCGTCCATCTCCTTTCTGGACTATCGCCTCATCTTGCCAGGGTCTGCCTCTCGGATCGTCCCCGAATAAATAAAAATATACTCACACGCAGGCGAGGGGGTCCGGGATAAAAAATACAAGTGGTGCAATGGAAACACAGTCCCTTATACACATTTGAATTAAAAGACGATTCACAGACCATCATTTATCTAATTAAATATTACAATCATCGCACGCATTGAATATATAATTAAATAAATAAATACTTTCCATAAATACACAGGTCGGTCAATAGCTCAAGACCAGTCGGGGTAAAAGTGCAATAAAATTAAATTTCAATAAATTTAAATTATGACAGGGTGTTCTAATAAATTAAATGAATTTTATTAAATTCAAATAATTTATTTTTATCAGTTCCATTTGATTAATTTAATTTTAATTCAAAAAAATAAATTAAATTAAACCATTAATTTAATTCTAAACTTAAATTAAATTAATATTTTCCGATTAAAATTTTTTTAAACCCCTAAATTAATTCCAATTAGTTTAACTTAGAAAACTAAATTAATTAAATTTAATTCAGTACAGGGTTCCCTCTAGATGGAGAGGATTCTTTTGGGACTACGTACCACCGTGAGATGTCGTCCTGGATCCGAGGTGTGACCGCGGTGTGACAGCGACGTGACCGCGGCGTGACCGCGGCGTGACCGCGGCGTGACCGCGGCGTGACCGCGGCGTGACCGCGGCGTGACCGCGGCGTGACCGCGGCGTGACCGCGGCGTGACCGCGGCGTGACCGCGGCGTGACCGCGGCGTGACCGCGGCGTGACCGCGGCGTGACCGCGGCGTGACCGCGGCGTGACCGCGGCGTGACCGCGGCGTGACCGCGGCGTGACTGCTGCGTGATTGCGGCGTGACCGCGTCATCCAACGCTTCTCGCGACGGCTGCATCTCCCAATAGCCCGCTGCTCTAGCGAGCCAGCGAAGTTGCAGTCCAGTCTGGCGTGGGCTCGGGTCGGCCGGGCGGAACCGGTTTGGCGCGGAGGAGGAGCCCGGTGAGGGATCGGGGTGCGTGAGGGTGCCGGTCCAGCGAGGCCCAGAAGAGGAGGCCAGCGAGGGTCCGAGCGGCCCAATGGAGCCAGTCCAGCGCGGCCTGGAGGAGGAGGCCGGCAAGGGTTGGGCGCGGACGACGCACGGGGAGGAGGCCAGCGCGGGGCTCGGAGGCCGGTGCAGCGCAGGAGGCCGGTCCGGCGAGGGGGTTCGGCGCTGGCCATGACCGGCACGGGTGTCGGGCGGCCGGTCGTAGGGAGATCATGGCAGAGAGGAGGAGTCCGGCCCGAGGGGAGGAGGCTGGTGCAAGGTGGCTGGCCGGCCAGTGGTGGTGCGACATAAAGCTGGAACAGCGGAGGGGGAAGACTAGGATTTTCCTCCTCCTTCCCCCCCCCCATGCGCCGCGTGAGGAGACCCCAAAGTGGTCTCCCTTACCTCTTTTCTTTATTTTTTTCCGTTAGAAAAAAATTTTCCAGCCTCCCCTTTTTTAAACAAAAGGATAAGACCCCATTTTGGGGTCTTTTCTTCTCTCCCTTTTTTAAAATTAACAAGAGGAAGACCACCATTTGGGGTCTTGGTCTTCTTCTTTATATATATTTTATTATTATAAATTTATAATAAAATATTTATTAGAAACATAATAAAATATTTATTAGAACATTTTATAATTAAAAATATTTTTGATGATAATTCTCAATTTGAGATAAACATCAAATAAACTAAAAACTTGCGACGTCGATCTGATAAATTTTTTCAAATGATCGTATCTTGATCATTCAAAATCAAAACGACGCATGGTCGAATCCAAATGAACCATTTTAACACACCACAATAAAATTTAATTAATTTTAATGTTTTTGAATTAGAAGAACTTTGCGCTCCCTTTGATACCACTATTGGGTACTGGGACTGTGCAGCGGAAGCCAGTGGGCCGGTAACCCACAGGTCGGAGGATCGAAACCTCCCTCTGATACCACTGTTGGGAACTAGGACTGCGTAGTGGAAGCTGGTGGTCCTGGATTTTAAAATTCTTCTGCTTCACCGGAGTGACATAACCTTGTCAACTCCGGTGATCTAGTCCTGGCTTGGTCTGAGAATATCACAAGGTTCTTTAGGAGCACAAATTTAAACTTGAACATTTACCTTGTTCATAATTGACGTGTAGTACGCCAGTGATTTTTGCTCGAAGACTCCGATGTCTAAGCCCACTAGATCATCCACACATGCCTCAAAAATATACTTGTGCGCCGTTCGTCAAGATCCGGGTGCTAGCGCGGATCTTAGACGCACACTTTGACGCAGCGATGATCACCACAAAACTAGCGTCTTCGATCCATGAAGGCGGACCATGAAGAACTTGCTAGTTTGTGAGAGTCTCTCTCAAGAACTCAGGAGGAGAGAGAGGCTCTCACTTCCAATGGATAAATAATACCCAGGGGAGAGCCTCTCTCTTACTATATATAGGTAATATCTAAAATACGCGGTAAGGGTTCCTGGACCCCGTGTATTAAATATTCACTATATTATAAATAATTATTTATGACAAATTAAATTATGCCATAAATAATATTTATTATTTATCACTGAACTGAAATATATATAAATATATATATATTACATGATAAACATGATTCTAACTCGACTCGCACCTCCTGATAATATTAAACAAACCAAAGATATAAATATCTGTCTGATTAATATTTATCTATGTATATACTTAATCACTCGTAAATACATGTTATAAATAAATTCAACGAATTATTTCAAACTTGAATAATAAAATAATTTCTTTATTACTTGGTGATCAATAGGACTTGGATAATACCCGGACCTTGTGGTGGGGCCCACCAAGTCCTATAATCATATTCATCAGAATAGGGAAGATTCTCAAAGTGCTGTTGTGTGTGACCCTCTAGACCCTTATATCAATAGTAGTGAATAATATCACCAACCTAGAGTGAGGTATAACAACCCATCGAGGCCCCTATAGGTATAAGGAAAAGACAAAACAACGACTGCCTTCCTACGAACAAGGTCTGTGTAATCTAATCTCTTCGTCATCGATATCTCAATAAAGCAGAATGCATACTTCATGTCATCATTCTTTATTTTCTTTATTTTGTTTTTGGGATTGACCGGACGGTCTTACCTTCCACTACCATGGCCCTGGATTTAATGAAGGTGCAACCATCCTAATCAACAAGGCCCGAGATATCTTATCCTAAACTCGGAAGCGAAAAATCCTTTCTCGATCATTCAATCAATGCCATGCCATTAATGTCGTACCTGATATAAACTACCTCACCATGACTTGTCACCATGGTTTTCTACTTATATCAAATTACGTAATTAAATGACATTCATTGATAATGATATAATGTCAGGAGACTATTACACATGTCCGTAGATAGGAATGTCCAACAACACCAGAAACATGTGGGGTTCCTATTAAGCATGTTTGTCCTCATGATATCGATAGCAAGATATAATCAAGTGCGAACTTCATGAGATGAAGTCTAAATTCTTATGAGCCCCCAGCAGCTGATGGTCAAACATCATCTGTGTCTTTTCAGAATGATGTAACTGGACCATAGTAAGTTTCTTTATGATTACTGTCATGTCATCTCAGGGTTCTCATTATAGCATGGGACCTGCTATAACCATTTGATGCGACAGGTAATCTAAGGGCATTTCTATTAATAAAGTAGATGTAGAACTATCTACACTATCATGGCAAGATAAACACATGTATAAAACAACCTGAATACATGTAACGGTAATAAATGTACAATACAAGTTGGGTCTAGGGAACCCACAATAAACATGTTTGAAATATAGCTTTTAAATTATAATGAAAAGATCCTAACACAAATTAGAATTATCTAACAATAATTAATGATATACTCTTAGATTCTTTTGAAACTATAGCATGATTCTCCACTTACAATTTTATTCATGAACATCCAAATTTAGAACATATAGTAGTAGTAGTAGTAGTATATCATCATCTTAGATCAATCCTCCAATATTATTTTTTTTCATTTTCAAAATTAAACACATTTTTTGCATTTTTTGGAAACATTTATGATCTTAAAGTGGAATCATAAAGACTAAAAAACAGGTCCCATCTAATAGATTACGTCAAGTAACATTCAAAATTCAAACATTCAAAATTAAAATGCAAAATGGACTACTTTCAATCATGTTTTATTGGATACATAAAAATATTTCCCAAACTAACATCGATAACATGACCAATTCTTCTACACAATTCATCCATTCTCCTATATACCTTATCACTATGTCTCATAACTTCCATTAGAAGCACATTATCAATGTATTTTTTATTTCCTATTTAAATCTAGTGAGACTATCTCAGAACATCCCACTTCCACCAATCATTATGGATTACTTCTTAATTAGTCATCTTAATCTTATCTCTTATCCATTAGTCACATTTTTTAAAGACTCATATTATCTTATGAATTCAATGAATGGGAATGTGATCTTTTCTCATATTTAACATAAGGTATCGTATCTTAAACACATAATTATATAAATGATTTTTTTTATATAAATATTCTTAAATCATAACAAATAAATCTATAGGACTAGTGTATCAAATATAATATACAAAAATTAAATCAACCTAAAAAACTAAATAATCATAATTTAAATATAAATAGTATTCTTAAAATACATTTAAATAATTATTACATTTATTTATAGGTACATACAAAAAATTTAATTGTTATTTATAAATCTATTTAAGGGGATGATGAAAAGGTTACCACGGGAAGTATTAAAAACATTCGTTAAATGGATAGTCAAGGGAGGAAAAAGTAATCAAGATCATAAATGTTAAATTAATCATAATGTAATGGAATATGGGATCATAAATTATGTAGATAGGGTTTGAAACATTATATCAAAATAATAAGTCAGGGCTCACTTCCAAGAAGACAAGGAAGAGTTTTCTAATCTAATTAATCATGCACCATACATAGTATCTCATGAAAGAAAAGAATCAAGAAAAGAATTTAGAAATATATATTTTCAATTACATTAATAACATCATAATATTTATCTAAGAATTATTTTACTATATAGAAATAATAAAAATATGATAATCATCAGAAAAAACCCATTAAAATGAAACGGGTTATATAACCATGACTTAAAGTGTAACAAAATGATATTTCATAATGAGTTATATGAAAAAATGTATTGAAAATTATAATATGTTTATAATTGAGTAATAAAACATATTTCTTGGATGAATCTCTAGTGAAGGAAAAATCATAATAAATTGGTGATCATGATGGTGTGAAAACAATTCCCTTAAATGATGTTTTCTGAATTTTGCAAAGAATAATTAAATGCGATATGTAAATAAGTATTTCTATAAAACCATGTATTAAATAAAATAATTTTACCTATAAAATTAGTTTTAAAATAAATAATAGAATATTATAATGATTTAAATTTTGGTTTATGAAAAGAGATAAAAAATAAAAAACTTCCCTTTAATCAAGTTTTCTTCAAACAATGGATTGGGATGGACACATGAATGAACTGCATAAAACATTCAATGAAATGGATTAAAAACTAGTATATATAGTGAAAATATTTATATATTTACCAAACTAGGATGAAGTGTAAGTGAATAATAGATATGTATTTATAGTGAGATAACATAACCCAAAAAAATAGAGTGGGAAAAATATTCAGCTAACTTGATTTTGTACTCGAACAATAATGTGTGTATAAACTCTTAAATAGTCCAATTAATATATTATATTATTTATTGAGAACATTATTCATGTATATTTCATTTATTATCAAAATTTTAATTTTTTTATAAGTATATTATTAATACATTTTTTTCATTTTCACCATTTTTAGGACATTTGTTTTAAGATTCCAAGGTCACATCAATTTAACAATAATGAAGAGTGTGACAAAATTGAGTTCATGTATTTATTAAGGTTTAAGTGGATAAAAATTACAATATTTTATCCAAAATAATCATATTTAATTTAATATTACTTTTTTGTTTAATGGTTTTTATATTTTAACATTTTTACAAAGTATGATGCACTGAATTTGTTTACTTAATTTTATATTTATTTAAAAACTCTTGAATATTAAACATAATATAATAATTGTTTTAAATTAGATTTTATATATTTAATTACTTATTATAACCATGTATTAATGAAATTATAGTAGTTAAAAACATATTTATAAGTGGTTATAAAATTTATAAATGGATGTTGTTTGTAAAAAAATAATATAATTATAGGGTTTTTTCATTAATAATATGTATAATATTATAATCTGTATTATTATATTGATGGAAGTTTTTTATTTATAAATAGGAATAAGAATAAATAATTTAGTTGAAAGGAAAAAATAATGAATATGTGTTTGTACCTTACTCTTTAGGGTGACCCCTTTACTAATCTTCTAAAATATTCAACGAATTGTATTTCTATAATATTAAAACCTCTAGATAATGGATCAGTTGGTTGGGGTAGACTATTAGTGCAATTTTAAAAATTTATAGAGTATTTGGGATGGGTATATGTTGGGTGGTGTGGGGCGGTATTTTAAGGAGGGTTTCCTTTTAAATAATATATTTTATATAATATTATTTCACTAAGTTGTGGTCAAAGATGTGATTCATTAGTAAGGGGATTATGATTTAATAGAAAATAATATAGTAGAATATTTTTATAACTTTTATAACCCCCATAAATCCATTCATATACACTACGAAAAAACAAGTAACATATTGAATATTTATGAATTATTTTATTATGCACCCACAAGTTCTTTAATTAATAAGAAATACCACATCACCACCCTTAAAAAATCTTAATGTGATGATTCAAAAAATTAAATCTATTTTTTTAAATATTATTTTCCATGAATGTGAAATTAAATCCTTATATAAAATGATTAATTGTTGAAAAATAATAATTTCAATTTCATAAATAATTTTCTAGCACATAAAAAAATTATTTTTTTTTCATAAAATTATGTTTTTACTTATATATAAATAATTTTTGTTGCATAAAACCATTTTTTAAAGATAAGTATATTTGAAATTTGAATGTTTCTTATAAAAATTATTAAAATGAAAAGGTTTTTTGGGACCACACAAGGATGCGTCCAACACCGAGATGGGGTTGAATGAGTGTTTTTGTACTTTGATCCAATTTAAATATTTTCATTTGCCACAAATTAACTTTTTTAGTGATGGAATATTTCTCCCCTCTTCTTCCTCTCTTATGGTCTGTATGTGTGAATATATTGAATAATAAATCATCATTTATGACAATAGAACTGTAACTATGATTTTCCTCTCTAATAATGAATACATCCCTGGTGCATAGTTTTTTTATCCCATAGAAATGGTAATTTATTTTTATTACCAATTAAATAATGAGTAAGGGTGTGGACTTGAACTCATTATCATATCATTTACCATGTAGAAAACAAGTGAGGAGTTTATATCCATTTATACCAGAGAATGGAGTTTCAATTCCTTGAATAATAATCAAATTTATCAGATCAAGTCCCTCCTGATCTGTTTGAATTAATCTTATTCTTCACTTATATTAATTGTATAGGATACCTCACCCTTAACAAAAATTCCATTTTGTCTCAGATTTCTTCATAATTTATAATTAGTGTATTTTAAGATAGATTTATCATCTTCCATATCAATTATATAATATATTATATGTGTATTACACATTCTTTCCTTTGTTATCCTTTCATTCATGTCATTGGAAACGTTTTCATGAAGTATGAATGGTTATCTCAATCGCATTGGCCCATGAATAATGAGTACTAGTAGATGGTAATTCTTCTCCACCCTTATTTATTATTGTTCAGCATGCAATAAACCACATCACTTGAACAAATTATCTTCTTAACTTATCATAATGAGTAGATATACGCACAACTTATTCATTATCCCTTTATTTTTAACTTCAATATTATACATAGGTTCAAAAACTCAAGATCCACTCATTAATTTTATACTTATAATATTTTTTTCTATATTCTGTTAATATGTTCCAAAATGATTCTTACACTTTTAAACTCCTCAAATGATATACTTCAATTCTCATTCAATTTTAGTATTCAAAAAGATTTGTTATTCTCAAATAAATTTTTTGGATAATTAACCAATTATTTATTTCT
Source organism: Viscum album (assembly GCA_963277665.1). NCBI lineage: Eukaryota > Viridiplantae > Streptophyta > Magnoliopsida > Santalales > Viscaceae > Viscum > Viscum album. Next base: position 697,507,736 of record OY728157.1, read on the forward strand.
TATTTCTAAAATAAATGAAATTTTCATTTTTTTCATCATCATTAAAATTATTTAAAAACTGTATGTATATTTTTGTTTTAAATATTTTTATCTCAATGTCTCCATGAATTTTATAGCATATAAATTAGTCATTACATATTCATCCATGTATGTGTACCTATTTCAATACATGTTCCTAAAACATTGAACAACCAACTATAGTATGGATCCACCAAAAAAACATATATGTTTTACAATTTCATGGTTTCATCATATTTTAAAACCACTAATACCATTATGTCTATTCCATTAATGGGGATAAATAAATTTCATTATTGTATCCCACCATGACCATCACTATGGCATGTAGGCTTACATATCTCTTTTTTATTATAACCAATAACTTCTCTATAGTGTGTTTTCCTTAATTTTAGTGTGGTCACTCTTTAGAAAAATATACAGTATCTAATTGATTTATAATTCATATTTATTCTCCACCCCATGTTCATCTCAACCAAAATCAAGACTAATTAGATTTATGATATTTAAAACTAAAAAATAAGAAAAATCATTGGATGATTTAATATTCATTTATTTAGTATATATTATGTTAGGGAAATTTGATTTCCAGCTTTTATCCTTACTATAAATATCAACCATGTAGAAGATCAGTTCTCATCTGAAGAAACCACAAATAGAGTTCAAATAAACCATATTTAGACAACTATTCCTTTCAATCGTCCATGCCTTTCATGCAACCAAACATAGAAACCCAATCGATCATGTTATAGTTAAGCTATCTTATGGATCAACTACAAGGATAAATTCAACTGATATGAAAATATATAAGTGAGTGTACAGATTGACTACATGTAAAACCGACTATCATTCCTTTCCAGACATATTGTACTATTCATAATCTATAATAATGAGGATTCTAGGATTGAATTCATGTAAAAACTAGTAACTATGAAAACCAACCATTTGAACCAAACAAGAGACCATATTAATGGATTTATGATAAGAATACTTTCCCAAGTTTATTGCCTCAATCTAGAAATTCCATACATGAATCCCCTATGAACAAGTCCTCTTAAAACAAAACCCAACTCTTCCTATGAATGAAAAAATCACTAAAAAATATTATAGACAATATCTCAATATATAGTTACAATATTCATTTATTTCACAGAGTATCATCACATCAATCACCAAATTTATAATCATCATACATATATAATATTAATCAATTTAAATACTCCATGAACTTTTATCTTCCCTATAAATCAAATCTCCTTGAATTATATATATGTATTGAATACCAAGAAGAAAAATTATTAATCTCAAAATAAATTTTTCAATATGGGTGGATCATTAACCATATCAAATGTAAGAAAGAACTCCCAACCATAATCATCCTCCCTATCAAGTGATTTGGTTTACATGAATCTTAAAGAATTAATACGACCGTTATTATCTAATTGACACATAATCAGTAGTTGTAGCATGCATCACTTCTTGTATTCAAGGAATATTTTCTATACTGAATTACTCAATAAAAATTTAAATCATTGTGGGGAATATCATTAAGCTATTCAATATGTTTTGGTTCTACACTCCCCTTGTAAGATGTCCATCATCATCTAATATTAAAATTATTCATGTTACTTCTATAATTAATAGCAAATAAAACTCCAAAAAATTGGCTCATCAAACTCCACCACTTTTTTTGTTATCAATACCAAAGTTAAGAAATTTAATTTCAATATGTGAACTCATTTTCTTCTTTTATACCCATTTTTCATTACTTATTTATTACATTTTATTCTTTATCCCCTTTAATTAAAATAACTAAAATTAAATAAGAGAGGATGGTATCATTGTAAACTTAAGAAATGTTTTATCTACCATTAAACTCTATTTATATTTTATAAATTCTTATTATAGAAAAAAATAGGTGTTAATTTCAAAAATAATGGTCTCTAAATAAATAGAATATGGTACCAATAACATTCATCAATACTCCTTAGGGACTAATAACATATATATTGGATGATAAAACATGTTAATATAAATTATGGTAAACTTTTCTCAAACATTTTAAACATTAATTTTCTATACTCACTCAACAGATAGACTGAAAAAATTCAGGTAAAACAAATAGAATTTTATTTCAAACATATCCGGAACTTAGTCAATTTTCATTGATGAATTTAAATTCTCCCTCATTATGTAGGGATAACTAAATTTAAAAATATACCACATTGATTATACTACCCTTCACTTTCTTGAAATTTTTATTTTATATTATTTGAATTATTCTAGGTTTTTTTCAAGATACACTCCCCACAAAGAAGGGTCTCCTACATTACATCATTAAGATTGATATCATCATCAATTAAGCTTTATGATGCTATTTTTGGGGATTGCACCAATATGGAAGAATTAATTATTTCATCACTAAGGATGATAATTCCTCAAATAATACTTAATATATCATTTATTACATTTTTTCCAAGATGGATAACTTTTTATTCAGGCTATATAATTTTGAAATCACACCAACCTTTTTCATGGTTGGTATTTTTTTCATATATTATTTCGAATACAAATTATCAAATCACACCTTGATGGTGTCATTCTCATAACTGGAATAGTTATTCATGATCACATCACATCATTAGTTCTCAATTTTATAAATAAAAAAACCATAAATTCCCTACATAGTTAGTACAAAAATGAGACAAAAATAAATTACATAATATGGTGGACCTTCTTCTTCAAAAAGATGAGTATTGTGATTTCCAAAATTCTAAAGCAGTTTTCCTTTTTAAATTTAGCTCCATGTCTAGATAGACTCAACAAGCAAGTAAAACTACTCATCATATATTATTTTTATTTCGGACAACTTGGGATCTTTTATTCATTTCGTGTGTGGGGTATTCTTTTAAACATGATCCATTATAGATAATGCATCACATAATGGTTTATTTTAATTTTTTATATTTATTTTTGTGTGGGAATAATATTTTCATAATCACTTGAGTTGTGTCTAGCTTCATTGTACCACCCACATAACTCATAATGATATTTAAGGTCATCCGATTTTCAAAAATTCTCAAGAAATATGAATTATCTTTTTTGTAAAATCCTAACTTTCTCTTTGGTTTTTTAATTTTATTTGGAATATAATTCACTAAGTTTATCTAATTCAACTAGCCAAATTTCCAAACAAACTATGTAAGTGTTCTTAACATTTTTTATCAACATAATAAAGTTTTCCATTTATATTTTTCAAAAATACATAGTGTTTCATATTTTACAACAAAAGAATAATCTTATTCTTAATTTTCTTGTGAAAATTATTATTTATATATTTGTGGTGTTTTTAAAAAATATCCATATATTATTATCTCCCAAGGATAACTCAAAAAACTTCTTCATATATTTATTTAGAATCATAATCCATGTATTTTTCCCATGACACATACCAAAGGTTTGATTATCTCCATTATTTATATGTTTTGGCCTTTCCATCTCATTTGTTTTAGTTTAATACTTAAATTATTTACATTTTTATGCATGTTCACTATTTACACTAAAATTATGAACATCATTGAGATCTTTTAGAGCATTAGATATATATTTGGTTTATAAATGTAAACCTTCATATGTGAGTTTTTCCTCAACTAATCCAATATCCCACATTATCCAGGATGTCTATTTCTTTTTTAGGATAATATATTTTTCCATCAATCCAAATACATTTTTGTAAATCTATTATGGTAAAAAAATAACAATATATCATTGTTTTCCTCTCTGATATGATTATGGGTCAATCCCCATTTATTTAAAATAAAAAATAATGACTCTTTTAAAACTAGGAAATGAGGGGATCCATTATAATAAAGGGAAAATTATTTAATGAAATAAAAAAAACAAACGTCATACTGATCCCACAAGTCCAAATGGAAGGAAACATCAGGGAATGCACTAGAAAAATACTTGTTTCCCCCATCACTAGATAGATAGGTAGTGAGTTCATTCAAAATTATGTGTAACCCCCTATACAAAGATGTTTCATCATTCTTGATGCACAATGTGGAAAATAACATCTCCAACCAACACATAAGTGTGGAGTAGAGTTGGATGAAGGATTTCATCACACCCTTCCATATTTAAATATACACACCTGAAAAAACATGTGAGGAATTCAAAATAATGTCAACCGATTGAAATGAAAAATATGATTGAGAATATTGAGAATGATTTAATGGAAATCTACCCAACCACCCCACAATAGTGATGACATATTTTTAGTTGATGGATTTCATCACACCTATCCCACTTCTGAGGCTGTCTGATTAGTGGTATATGAATCATTATATTCCCTATCATATGATTATATAGAGTTATGTTCTTCCCATATTCTTCTTCTTTATTCTTCTTCTATTCATGATTTTACTTTAACAGAACTGATGTGTGAGGATAAAAATATTTCATACCCTTAACTTAATATGGATGGCTTCTCATCATAGGTTTCTTTATGAGATAGACTATCAACATAAATATTTAAATGAACCCTACATTGAATACCAACGATTAATAATGATTCATTATTCTATAATTTAATAGTATTGGTAATTATCAACTTCATTCCATTTATTTATTCATGTACTTCAATGCATTAAAAATATATCATCAAAAATTACTTTGATAGGGAATTAACTAGACACATTGAATCTTCTATTTATATAACCTTTAAAATGAAATTCAAAACCTAAAATAGCACATGAGCCTCAGCCCAGTTAATGAGGACTCATTAAGTGCATCGAGGATACACGAGATCAAATCTTGCTGGAGGCTAATTTTCAGGTACTATAGAAGTAATGTAGCAGGAACAATGCAGTAATGTAGCATGAATTGTGCAGAACTGTAGAAGGTCTTGTAGCAAGTCCCGTAGTAGGAACTGTATAGAACTGTAAAAGGTACTATAGAGGGAACTGTAGCAGGAACTATTTAGCACAGTAGCAGCCAAGAATATTCCCCCGTTTGGGCCTTTAGGCCACCGATTTGGTCCTCGAGTCCTTTAAGGCCTTCGAGCCACACATGTCTTTGGGTTAGTAAGGCCTTTGGGCCACCTCAAGGCCTTCATGACACCTTAAGTGCAGATGCAAATCAGGAAACCCACAAGGAACAAGTTTCAGAAGGACGAGGATCATGGAGCTTTCACCATAGTAGAAGCTAATTGGATTGTAAGAATGAGAAGGTATGACACCTGCAATCAGGACAAGACTGTTCATGCACGGGAAATCCTAGTCGAATAACCATGCGAAGGTGGAGATATGATTTCATGATGAAGATACTAGGGAGGAGTAGTTCCAAGTAGTTAGTCTAGGTTGTATGTAATGTTGGAAGCCTATGGGCAATGAATTACTCTAAGTCCTATTGGCCATGTAATACTTACACTTATGAGCCTTGTAAGGGTTCCACCTCACCCCTTGAAAGATGGATTATCAAAATAAATTAAAAATTAAGTCCTTTAGAAAAAAACATAAAAAAACATAAAATATGAGAATATGATAGAGGTTTCACCCACACAAGATACTAATTTTTATGAACATAAAGTGATTATTCTGAAACTGAGATGTGGTTGGATTTATGTTTATATAATTATAAACAACTTAAACATTAAACATTATCCTCTCTTAACATATTTAGGGAGTGAATCTCCCTCTCTCCTTTTCATCTACACTATTCATTGGTATGAATGCTGATAAATAATAATAAATTATTATACAAGAAAACCGTAACTGTTAATAAGGATTTCCTCCATAAGAATGAATCAATACCCAATGTGTGGTGGTTTGTTTCCTAAGAACACACTACTACATTATTATTATCGAAAAAATTCATGACTGAGGTTATGAACTAGAGCTCATTATCTTGGCCTCAAATAGGTACAAATAATTTGATGGATTGTTTCACCTTCTTGAAAATATATTTTACATAATTTTACATAAAGTATTATCTCTTGGGTTGGATTATATACCAACTAAATTGTATGGATTGATATTCTTACTCACTTATATTGGTTGTCTCAAGATTTAGTAGTCCCAAAAAGGTTATCTTTATTCAAAAACAATCTACAATATAATTTTTCAATCAATACTTCTAATCATCATTGGTTTTTATATAATATTTGATTTGTATTTTTTTATATTTACTTTATTCATCTTCTCTGCAATGAATTAGAAACCCCTTCATCATGTAGAACCAGTTACCACTATATATTTTTCCTAGTAATAATCTATATAAGTATATTGATAGTTCTATATCATTTTATTCATATTCTTTATAGTGAAATATACTATAACACAAGAACACGTTATTATTTCCATGAAATAACAGAATAAGAATCTACACACTGATTTTCCTCCTTCCCTCTTTCATTTATATATATATATATAATATGCACAGGTACACATCAATGATATCCTCACGTTATTTTTCTCTGTTACATATTATCTATATTGGGTGAACCGTTTCCATTAAAATTGTAAATAACATCAACTCTTAAAACCATACACATAAATTATCTATTTTCTATGGCCTTCTTGAATACAATATATTCTTATATATTACTTTTTGTTATGAAAAAACAAATTCTACAATATAGTTATTATTTCTAAGATATATAGAAATATCATGGGTTGGTATCCATTTAAATTAATTAAAAAATACACATATACTTTTATTTTTTATACTAATATCATGGAATCTCCATGAATCCCATGGAATGTAAATAATTTTTAATATCTCTATCCATGTATTTATAAATAAATAAATTCCTAGAAATTAGATGTGTCACTATATCTTATGGAATAGAACCCACATAAATGGTGAAAAAAATTTCATTATAACATACTTTCATAATCATTTTAATGAAACTGTATTTTGATATCTGTTTCTTCTGAATAGAGAATTATTTTTCAAATTTTCATCCTACCATTCCCATTACTATGGAATGGTGACTATACTATCACTATTTCTAATGAATATAGGCATATCTAGGTTGTGGTTTCCTCCCATTTAGCATGGTTTCTCCTCAAGAAATTATACCATCTCTAGATAATATTTCACACCAATGTATTACCCACCAATGATTTCATCTCAGAATGAATTATGGGTAATTAGAATCATGATACTTTAGAATTAATCACATAAAACTTGTACAAATTGATTTAATAGTCATTTTATCAGAATATTAAGAATTTTGGAAACATGAATTTTCACTCAGAACACTATCTGTGATCATCGACCATATAATGGAAAATTGTATGTAGGAAGAAGCCATAAATATATATCTAATTGATTTTGTTTCATCAAATTTTCATTACATTCAATCAACTATATGTGGTGATTCAATCAACAATGTACTAGTGAATCAACCAGATGGATCTATCACATGTAGTTATCCAAACAACCGTACTACAAAAATGATATTTTATAGGTCAAAAACATTTAATACCAACTAAATATGAATTTATTGACATACCATATATTCATGAAGATACTACATGAATATAGATATGATAAAATACGTGTACTAACTATTGTCAACAAATATAAAATGTGTGAACAATACAAGTGACTCCACGAATATATGGATTGTATGTAGAATTTTAAAAATATTTTTTCTTGTTCTATATATTCATATACATGATTCATAAAGAACAATGTAATCCTAAAACCATCTCTATACCATTGTAAGAAACTAAAAAAAATTCAAAATGTTGTATACATTTTCCCTGTATCCAAAGTTACTTGACATTAATTTCCATGAGGATCAAGACATCAATCATTAGATTAAAAATCATCCAAGAGATATATTATTAATTAGTATAAATACTCTATGTAAAATATTTGTCTCAATAAATAATATCTTCTTGAGTTGTATATATCTACAAAATAATAAGAAACTCAATACTTAAATATCAAATAATGTTTTCAATATGGATTTATTATTTACCATATTCAATGGAAGAAGAAACTCACTTGTATTCCATCATGGAGTTATGTCTCCTTAAATTATCTAGAATTACACTATTCCATATTATTTATTTGGGACATAATTAGAGATGGTAGATTAAATCACATCCAAACATAAATCCATATTACCAATAATAACTTACAAACAAAAAAGTGAAACCTTTATTTCGAACATCATGAACCCGCATAACATGATTGGGTTCGTCACATTCATTCCATGTTTCACAACATTATCTCATTTTAACAACATGCATTTGGAAAAGTTTATTAATAACATATGCAACTCATAGCCAAAGTGGGAACATCAATTTTCCTAAAAAAAATTAAATTCTTTATGTTGACTATTTTTAATCATATTATAATGTTTTATTTTTTAGTTTTATGATATAAAGTTGTTATATTATATGTTTTATATGGTACCGAAATATTATTTTTATATTCTAAAGTTTTGTTTTATATTCCAAAAGTGAGGAAACTATTCTAATTATAAATATACTGTTATATCATTCGTTTTTTCAATGATTTTACACAATTATATATTCTATAAACCCCTATTATATCTTCCATTCATCATTCAATAAAATTCTTCCGAGGGTTATATATTCATAATTTTTGAAATTTTTATTTTATTAATATTTTTAATAGTGTTGATAATATCAGTGATAATATTTTTTGGGATCGAAACAACCTAAAATATTGATTTTTAATTTAATTATTTTCTTTTTGTTTTTGTCTCATTATACTATTTTTAATTTTATATATTATATTTATAATTCATATGTAATTTTCTTTGTTGGGGTAATAAAATATTTTCCATTATATTATAGTTCATATGACTTATTTATACTATAATTTACATCTTAATAATGCATACATATCAAGAATCCAATTTCATATTGTAAAATTTTATGTTGTTACTTTCATTCCCACTAATAAATTTCAACCTCTGAATTTAATTTCACAATCTAATATGAAAATAGGTAAGGGTAACTATATTACATTTCCCATTTATTTTCCCATGTTTTCCGTTCATGCTTATTATTTCTCCAATTTGATTTTATTAGGTTATTTTTCCTAGTCTACACAACTTTTATACTAGGTCCAAGATCTCCATCAAATGTACCCCATAAGAGATATCAAGATATTATTTTTCAACATATGGATTCAGTACTTTACATAGATTTGGTATATATTATCTCAACATTTGTATGAATAACATGTTTCGTAATTTAGTTATGTTTTATGGGAGTTATAATCAATCCAGAACAACTTTAATGTGATCAAGAGTCTCAAAGTATTTAGTGTGTCCAAGACATAGCTTCTTCTGATTCCCAAACTACATGAAATTATACAAGGGATATATATGAAGAAACAAATTATATCCATCCTCATACTCTTGATATCATCATTTATTATCTATAGATATCTTATTTCAATTTTTCACTACTTTTTTGTGTTTTTTATAACATTATTTTCCATTTCATCAACTAGTTTGTGTACAAATATTTTATGTTACATAACATATACTTTTCATATTGGTGTTATAAATATATTCCCATATAAGGATTCCTAGGATTCCATTAGGATTTGTTATTTAAAACTATTATTGAATAATAATTCCCCCACAAAAATATATTGATGACAACCTCCTTTAAAGTTCATAGGGAAATATCTCATCATATCAACAAGAGTATATACAGTTTGTTATGATTGACCATTAGTATAGGACTAATAGCCTTAGTAATATTGAATTTTTTGTTCTTGGCATATTGAGGATATTTGAAAAACATAAAGTTGAAACATAGATCTAAATAAATTATATTCAATTTTGGCATTCTATTAAACCACACAAGATCTCTAACATAAATATATTTAAGTTGAATGAAAGACACTCTTCTCGAATGAAAATTAAGTGGAAATTATTTTTTAGATTATAAACCATACATCATATGGAATTATTTAATAAGATTCATTTGGATGTCAAGTTAAAAAATATATTTTAATGTTCACTTATATTTATATTAGTAATAATAATGGTTAAATTCTCCCTATCTGGCTTTTCATTTCTTCCTTCACTTTCTAGAATAATAAGAACCCAGATGTATATTTCTTAATATCCATTTTTTTTATTTTCCTACTATTGTTTCTCTAAAATATCTCAAAAGATCATTTTTTACCCTAGGTGGATAGAGAATTTTGAGTAATTATCATTATATAATTCTTCTTCTTTACCTCATGCTTGGATGGTACACACAATCATATCCCAAATCATACATCTTTCTGTTTATCAATATTAGGATATATATTTTCTTATTCCAAATAGAATGAAATTTTTTTATCATTACATAATTCCTTTAAGATTCCTTAATAATCTCAAGTATAGATGGTTGAGTAGTAATTTGAGAACGGTATGATTTTATACCTCTTCTTATAATTCCATTATTCATCTATTTTATATCAATGAATTTTGGATTCTTCTAAATTCTCACCATGGATAAGGTTATAAGACCATTTCTACAAAGATAATAATCCAAAATAAAAACCTTTCTAGGATGTTAATGGTTTGAGTAGTTATAGTCCATAATCAACATTAACCACCATTGTTAATTCATGTTGAGTTATGTTTTATGAATATATATATATTAACCTCATATGATCTTAAGAAATATCATACTTCTTTATATAGAGATAATTCCTTCAATTATTCAATGAAAATATTAATATTTACAACTCTAGATCAGGTGATGAAGAATCATTATCAAGTGATTTTAGTTGTCTTGAGGAATAATTGATCACATTATTATTTTTCATGTGTACATAACAAAATTATTTGAGTAAAGAATCATTGATTAAACCAAATAAATCCCTATATGAGGGTAGTGTGATTATAAGTTCATTGATTATCCTTTTATTTAACTCATTGAATCTCTCTCTACATTAATTCATCATGAAAGATATTACTCTTTTCCAAGTAAACTAACTTAAAGGGTTTCTACCCATGTCATGTTATTTCACTATAATCAATAGTACTTAGACAAAATTATAGAATTATGGATCACTATTATATATTTTTACATAAGCAATCATTTATCACTTTTTTCTGGAATCGACCCATAGGTAACCCATTTTATATGATAACATTCCATTATATTATATCATTACCTATTTAGAATTCACATTTACTCCACATTACATATAACATATCCTTTAAAAATTATTTAGCCTAATAATTAATTGTCATAATATTAATTCTTTATATTTTGGTATACAACAATATCATCCATTACAAAAATATATGTGTAGGAAATAAATTCATTAGAAACACTTTTAGAAATTTCCATAAAATAATTATGTATTTATTTCATTATGTTTTTTCCATGAACACCATTAAAATATTTTAAAACATACAACTCAATGAACATTATCCTTCCCCTAAGACCTCTTTATTACCCTAAAACTCTCTTGAAAATTCCTAGGAACCAAATTCCCCTCATATAATTCCATTCCACAAAATAGACTTCCCCTTTCTCTCCCCCTTTCTCTGTAATTGACTTAATCCCATGTGAGCTCCTCGATGAGGTGCATGGTATCAAACAATGTGAAAGCTCCCCATAGAGGTTTTTTATATTAAGCGATGTACATGAAATTATATGAGGTTCACGGTATATGGGGAGGTAAAATCCTCCCAATAATGTCATAACATCTTTGTTGTGAGTGATATTCTTATAAATATTCTATCCAAATTTAGGTTGAAGGCATAATCAATTCCCAAAGATATAAACTTATTATTTTTGTTATTTTTTTAAAAAAATATATAATTAAGAGACCTTAGTGGATTATTTTTGTTTTTTTATTATCATTCTAACTGGATTCCTTTGTGCAGTGATTGTAGGGAACTTTCGTTAATTTTGGGATTTAATTTAGGGATTTTACATCTACATTATTAGTGTAGTCATCTTATACCTATGTTATAGCTATGATTCACAGATCCTTTTAAATAAATTTTTGATCCTAAAAGTCCCTTACATGGGTGGTTAGAAATTGAAATATTATTGTGAATAAAATTTCTTCTGAATAAGTATATATTTTTATTCCAATAACTCAATAATGATATGGGGATTATGAGTGGTGTTATTCTATGAAAATAATGTTAATATCACTATGATAAAGTATATATTTATATTTATAAAATTATTTTGAGAAGAAAAATATCATTTATAACCAATTAATAATTAAATAAACTTGATTAATTTATACTATTTATAATATATATTTTTTTATCTCTAACACATTCCACAATTTTACCATTAGAAGATCACAATTATAATTTTTGGATTTATGAAAGTATAAATATTTTTTCCTCAAATAAAAAAAATAATTGGAAATTTTAATTTCATCAGTTATTTTAACCACTGACCAATGTTTTCTATATCAATTTCCCCTTATTTTTAACTACCATGTTAATGAAATGGACTTTACAATCATTTCAATATTGATTCGTAAACTAATAATTTATGTTACCTAATGATATTATTATACTCTCTACTAAATATTACCTTCATATATAGACTATATGTTAGTAATCTATTCTCTTCCAATATTAATCCCGATTTATAAAATTCACGATGTAAATCATGTTTCATATTATAATTAAGTAGTTTATCACGAATAATTTTGAGTAACATTTATCTTCATTGGGAGAGTAATGTGATTTTATATTACTGACATTAAATGTCTTCTATATTTTGATTCAAAAATTATAGTCAATGTTTTTCTATATATATTAAATTTAGAACTAATCACTTAGAAAGACAAGATAGTATGCTAGGGGTTTAGAAGAGTTTTTAGAATTTTCAATTAATAACTAATCCTATAATGGAAGAGAAAAAATACCATGCCCTAAATGTAAATTGAAATGATGGTTAATGAGACATGAAGTTTATGAACACTTGATATCCAATCAATTCCATACTCTGTATTTGAATTCAATTTGGTATAATTAATGGAATAATATATACAGTTTTAGTAATGATGTTAATCAACACAATGAGAATCTCATATCCTCAATAATTGAAAATAAAATTCAAAACCTGATAATGATATTTTTCGTGTTAAAGGGAAGAATCATCAACACCTAAACTTATGGATAATAAACTAGAAAACATGCCTTCAAGAGCACATACCATTATCAGCACTAAAAAAAGTTCTAAAAAAGGGTCTATTTATCAGTCATAAAACAAGCACTGATAAAGGGAATCATTTATCAGTGTTTTTTAGCATTGATAAATCGTACCCTTTATGAGTACTATATTTTTATCACTGATAAAGGGTCCCCTTTGTCCACGATTTATTTTTTATGCTGATAAAAGATAAATTTATCATTGCTTTACTTTTAGTGATCATAAAGGATACAATCAGTGCTTTATTTTTGTCACCCATAAATGGATCCATTATCATTAATTTTATAGCTCTGATAAAAGTCTAAAAAATGTAATAAATAAAAAAATAAAAGATAAAAATTAATTTATTTTAAAAAATATTAAAAAAATTAGTAATTAAATAACTATTGATAAAAAATAAACTAATTATTGAATATATATATATAATAAATACCAATAAATAGTATATATTACATATATCGATAAATATATATAATGAAAATTAAATAATTAAATCTTAAAAATAAGAAAATTGAGAAAAATATTTAACTTTTTATTAATTAAATAATTATTAATAATGTTAATAAGTAGTATATATTAAATATATAGATATATTAATGTATATAAATATGATTTATATGTTACAAAATATTAATTCTTTACATTAAATAGTAATATGTTTGGTGAATAATGGTTTATAATTAAACTTTTATATGAATATAAAATACTAACTAATTGCATCGAGTAATGCGCATAATTGAATGTCATTTTATTTTTAAATTTAACAACTTTCACATGTTTTAAATATTTATTTCTCAAATATATATGTATCAAAGGTATTTGTATATACAACGCACAAACACAAATATTTGCACAACTAATGAAATCTTATAGGGAAACACATACACCAAATATTTATGCAATTTATTCAAATTTTAGATTTTAATTTATAATTTCATTATATGATTACACATTTATTATATTATGTTTTGAATCAGATAATTTTATTAATTTATTTTTAATATTATTATAGTTATGTATTATTTATTAATTTTTAATGTGTTATATTTTCTATTTTTTTTCAAATTTAATCAATTTCTGTTATTTATTATATATATATATTACTATGTTTTAATATTTTCAATAGTTATGACTTTTTATATCATTATATATCCATATTTATTTTAATAATTTAAATTTAATTAATTAATATTATCATTTTTTTCAATATTGTTAATGTGTACTTGTTTTTAATTTTTGAATTTCACTCATTTTTTCTATGCATGCACTTAAGATAAAACATTCATTAATACTATTGAAACTATATATTTTAATAAATATATATAAATTAATTTATTTATAAATGTATATTTGTTAATTTTGTACATTTATAATTATAAATAATCAAATAATATTTTCCTGAAAAAGTATTTATATAATTATAAATAATTAATTATATATAAATAAAAAATTATTAATTTATTAATAATTTATTTAAATAAATAATTTATTAATAATTTACTTAAATAAATAATTTATTAATAATTTTTTTAAATAAATAATTTATTTAATATTATTATATTTTTATATTTTTATTAAATATAATTATATATAAAATGATATAAATATTTTTTTCTTAAGGTGTTTAAACAATTATAAAAAAATAATTATAAACTTATAATAAATCTATTTAAATAATGAATATATCTACTCTATTGATATATATATTTATTAAATATATATAATTATATAAATTTATTTTCCAAAAAAAATATTTATAATTATAATTACAAATCCTTTATATGCTCTTATATAATAAATTCTGATAAAGATAAATATTTATCAATGAGAAAAAATAGGTGATAAAGATTCATTTTATCAAGGCTTAATAACTTAAATAGATAAAAGTGATCTTTATCCATTGATTTTTAGATTCTCTAATAAAAGTTTCTCAATCTGACTATTGTGAACCAGTTCATGATATCTAGAGGTCCCCAAAGATACCACCTACTATCGACACTCCTCATTGTCGAATCTGAGCTCTAATCTCGGCCAAAATCTAGGATTCAACCACACCATGGATTAAATGATTAAAGAGTCAAATGAAATCAAGGATCAATCGAAATCAATGATTTTACATATGTCAACCTTCCCTAGATTATCCATTGATCCATCCCATCCCACATTCATGTATTCCAACAACTTTAGTTGTAGTATCCTATAATAAAACAATCCATGATTCAATGTTTTTTAGATATATTGATGTATCATATTCCTCGATAACATGTGCCTCTCCTTGGGACGTCATTAGTACTATGAGACTTGAAATATATCAAACCCAATGCTGGTCCATGTTTTTTAGGTATAATAGGCTCTTAATAATTATATTCCATGACTTCTACCACTTTTCATGCATTAAATTTTAAAAAAAATCACCCATGTAGCAGTCAGTGTTGTTATAGGATGGAATTATTCCATTAAAAATAACATTGGAACGTCTTTTTCATAAATTTATGGAGAAATTAATGTGTTATGATTTTATTGATTCACCTGTATACCATGAATATTTTTTAACTCACTATTCATAGTCATTATGATATTGTTCCTCATATGTCCCACAAAAAAATTACATTATTATATATAAAATGATATAAATATTATTTTCATAAGGTGTTTAAATAATTATAAAAAAATTAATTATATATTTAAATAATTATAAAATTTAAATAAATATATTTAAATAATGAACATATCTACTATATTTATGAATATATTTATTAAATATATATAATTATATAAATATATTTTCCAAAAAAATAATTATAATTATAATTATCAATCCTTTATATTCTCTTATGTAATAAATGCTGATAAATATAAATATTTATCAATGAGAAAAAATAGGTGATAATGAATCATTTTATAAAGGCTTAATAACATAAACTGATAAAAGTGATCTTTATCTATTGATTTTTAGAATCGCTGATAAAAGTGTCTCAATCAAACTATTGTGAACCAGTTCATGATATCTGCAGCTCCCCAAAGATACCACATACTGTTGACTCTCCTCATTGTCGAATCTGAGCTCTAGTATAGGCCAAAATCTAGGATCCAACCACTCCAATGATTGAATGATTAAAGAGTCGAATGAAATCAAGGATCAACTGAAATCTATGATTTTAGAAATGTTAACCTTCCCTATATTATCCACCGATCCATCCCATCCCACATTGATATATACCAACAACTCTAGTTGCACTATCCTATAATAAAACAATCCATGATTCAATGATTTTTAGATATATTGATGTATCATCTTCCTCGATAACATGTGCCTCTCCTTGGGATGACATTAGTACTACGCAACTTGAAATATATCAAACCCAATGTTGGTCCATGTTTTAATGAGATATAATATGCTCCTAATAATTATATTCCTTGACATCTACCACTATTCATGCATCAAATTTTAAAAAATTCATCCATTTAGCGGTCAGTGTTGTCATTCGATGGAAATATTCCTCTAAAAATAACTTGGGACCTTCTTGTTCATAAATTTATAGAGAAATTAATGTGTTCTGATTTTTTTGATTCACCTATATACCATGAAAAATTATTAACTCACCATTCATAGTCATGTTGATATTATACCTCATATGACCCACAAAAAAATAAATTATTATTTTTCAAAACCTCAAATATTATGTCTTCGACAAATATGAGTACCAATAACCTTTTATAATTCTCCTTATTGTAGAGGCTATGATCAACTCTACCAACTAAAAAAGAAATCTTCCTTGGATATTGATCCAACCTTAAATACCATGTCCTCGATTATTTCATTATTCTATATAACAAAATCATTAATATGAACACCTTTCTTGAATTTTCATCCATAATAATGAAATCTGGTATCTCAATATTTATCAGCCCCTTAAGAACTCTAATGAGGAACATAGACTTTACATCCATTTTTTATACTTTTAACTACATTTTCACAAAAATAGATAATAAAAATAAAATTGTTTCCAATCTGGTAATGGGGGAAAATTTATCATAAATAAAAATGTAGTTGATCTTGTAATTCCCATTTCACACAATTAACTCTTTATTTTGAGCCACCATTCCATAGTCAATGAGTTTATTACAAACCACCCATCTGGTTATGATAAATGTTTTGCCTTCCATCCTTGGAAAAATTTCCCATGTCACATAGTTCTTATTTAGATCTAACTCTTTAGAGATATATTTGATCCAATTATCATCATTCTCAGCCTCTCAACATGATTTAGGATATACCAGGGTGAATATAATTTTTTTTCACGGAGTTTTACTCCTTTGAGTTTGTACTAAAACATTCTAATCACTAATGTAATTTTATTCATTGATTTCATCCTTGATTATATATATTGAATTTGATCATCCTTTGTCATTTTACTCAAGATTAATGTATTATTTTGAGTCTACCTTAACCCCATGTTCTCCCTCATATGCTTATAAATTCCAAATTAATTTCCTCTAATGTTTCACCATTATTTTAATTAGTAACAATCTCTCCATTATAATTATTAAAAAATATCTTTGAATTTTAAATTTTTTATCCAAAAAACAACAAAACCCACAATTATTAAGTCAGTATTTCATTTTCAATTTATCAAATAATATCAATTTTTTCACTAGCACAAATCGATTTCCTCTTTCAAACACAATTAAAATAAATTTTTATTAAACCTAAATTAAAAAATGATTGGATAGTTTTCTATAGCAATTTAAAAATACATCCATCTCTAAAATGATAACTCACTCATTAATACTTCTTAACAAAATATTCATTTCTTTCATCACTCATATAATAAACACTATCTATGGGTTACATTAATCTGTATAAAAATAGATCATTCTTCATCTTTTCCTTGTGGTTCCACCCTAAGGATTCTTTGATCATAATACATGTCATTCTAAGAAATTGGAGGCATTAACACTTTTAGATAACCCAATAGAGTACTACTATCATCCCCATCAACATCATCTCCCAAATTGATATTATACCAAAATTTATTCTTGGGAATCAACCTGCATATATTTTTGTCTGTTTTACTACTCTATGTCTTATTCATCATATGTATGACTACTAATTATTGTATTTCAAGAAACATAGGTTCATGTCCACAAGAGATAGAGGATGGGTTCCAAAAAAATAATATCTAATGATAACTATTTAGAAGATGAGGTGATGTGGATTACAGTTGTATATAAATTTAACCATAGAATAAATTTATTAGATAATACTTACATATTAGACTAATTAATTTCATAATTTCAATTAACCATTTTCTTTAAATCATACCTTAATTAATTGAAACAATCAAATATTGTGTTTCGATTATTAGAGTTAACTATAACATTCAATTTTGATATTGAATATCTTAAGGGTATTTATTAATTTTTTGTATAATATGAATACTTTATCAACCTAATAGGATTGATATTAATCAAATATCGATACATAATAATCACTTGACAATGGAGTATGAAGATGAAGTTAAAGAGTTTAACACATTTTAAATAGAGCATGAATATGACCTTTATCAAATATTTTGTTTGTGTTTACATCATTGTAATTAAAGAAAAATTGTTCTAGATGAGTTTGAAGAACTATTTATTTATAAAGGAATATATTGGAGAAATAAATTCTTGACTAATGATTTTTAAAAACTGAATGTGCACATTGATTATGATGATAATATAGTTTATAAATAATATTTATTTGAATTACTGTGTAAATGTTGATAGAGATTGAATGGATGAAATGAAAATGGATATTGAATATGACCTTCATGATTTTAATTTTTTTTTGAGAATTTAAATTAATTTTTTAAGAGAACATTGTATACCTGTTGTAAAAAATACATAACATTGTCATGTTTATTGATGTTATATAATTGGAAAGTTGGTAGCGCATGGAGTTACACTCTCTTTACATAACAACTTGGTCTCATGAATGATATTCTACTAGAAGTAAATGAACTACCATGTTGAACATATGATGCTAAATGAATTTTATGTTTAGTTGGAATTATCTCAATGAAATATGGGATTGTCCAAATTATTTAATATTATTTTTCAAGGAACATGAATTAGTCATATAATCTTCTAAGTGCGGCACATATCGATACAAGAAAAATAAATCAAGTCATTCTAAATTTGTATGGTAATTTACTATCATTCCAAAATTTAGAATACTATATGGATATTATGAAACCGGGAGAGAATTGACATGACATGAAGATACAAGAACTAAATAAAGGAAGCTATTTCACCCAGAAGATTCTATTTAGTAGAAGAAACTTAATTACAGGTATCCTAAATTTGGAAATTCGTCAAGAAACATTCATCTTATAATATATGGATATGGAATAAATATCTTTAAGGTATAGATTATAAATC
The DNA here is from genome assembly GCA_963277665.1 of Viscum album. NCBI lineage: Eukaryota > Viridiplantae > Streptophyta > Magnoliopsida > Santalales > Viscaceae > Viscum > Viscum album. Next base: position 697,527,373 of record OY728157.1, read on the forward strand.
ATTGTAAATATCCCATCATGGAGGTAAATTATAACAATCCTCCATGGTAATGCATAAATATCACATAAATTTTGTTGTCTTGACATATATCTAGACAAAATCAACTCAGTAATGATGTTGATGTCTATTTCGATCCATTGATCAAATATTTGACAATGTTGTGGGATATATGTGTTAAAATGTATGATGCTCATTAAAGTGAATAATTCATATTTAGGGACATATTGCTTAGTATGTTAAATGAATTCACCGCTTATAGAAATTTATTAGGCTTTAGAATTAACGGATTGTTGGGGTGTTCCATTTGGGATAAACAGACATAGTCATTTTGGGTGAAATATTCCATGAAGACTATATTTTTAGGAAATAATTTTATTTACCTCGATGACATAAATATTTATCATGGAAAGAATGATTTGATGGGTATATTAAATTTGGTAAAATATAGTCTCTGATAATGGGGGACCAGGTGTTTGATAAATTAAAATATAATGAAAATATTTTCAGTAAAAAATTGAAATAATATACGAAATTATGATATAAAATGATTTAAATTTTCCTCAAATTACATTATTGGAATTGTTTGTATGTCAGACATTTTCTTTATGTCAAGAATATATATAAAAATTTATTTGATATTATTATTAGAACATTAATAAATGTTACTTCAAAAATGAAATTGGGAATCAATTCAAGGATGAACATGATTAACATGGGGATACGGGAAGATTAGAAACTAGTGAAGGGTAAATGGTAGAATTTTCTTCTAACAACAGCTTCCATTCTATCTAGATATAAAAATTACAATTTTTTATTTCCCTTAACAATGTAATAGTTCCATATGGGTATTCATCAAATATCCAAAATTGTGTGTCAAGGACTAATTTTAATTTTTAATGACTAAAATCACACAAATATTTTTTTTATAATATTTTATGCTTATTGATTTGTGTTACATTCTTCCTCAAAATTTATGGTATATATTAACCATACAATATTTCTATTTCAAATCAATATACATTAATTTTATAGATTTGATAATGTTTCCGATAATAAAAATGGATGTTGTAGTCATATTTTATGAATTATATATGATATTCCTACCATTATTACATGGTATAATGGTCAAACTAATGGTTCACTTGGTTACAGAGGATCATCTAGGTGGTTTTGAACATTATAGGTGAATATTCCTCACTGAATGATATATGAAAATATTGAAAGGGTATATCAATAATCAAAGTTGTCTTGATGGTTCTATTACAGAATGATATATTGTTGAGAAACCTATTAAATTTTTTGCCGATTAACTATCTAATGTTGACAACATTGGACTCCTAATGTCTTGTCATAGAAGAAGCCTTATGGGAGAACGGATTTTTAGAAAAGATGTTGTTACAATTCTCTTGATAGAGTGGGAACAAGTTCAAATTTAAATATTATATAATAATGAAGATGTTGATCCTTATACTGAGGCCCACATTGAAATTATAAAAGATTTTAATCCATCAAGGGATGAAGGATGGATACCAAATACACATAATAAATAATTTATAGGATAGTTCCAAGATCAAATTTATCAGATAATCTAAATTCATTTTCTAATAAATATCAATGGACATCATGGGAACCGAAGGAAAATGTTATATCTTACAATGGATTTGTAATTAATGGTTATATGTTATATATAGAACAACATGATGACTGTCGTATGATGTAAAAAATGGTGTTTTGATTGTGGTAGAAGAGATGCACATAATTCATTCCAACGATAGAAATATAATTTTTTAAAATATGTCATATTTTTTTATTATCAAATTGATATAAGAGTTGGATTTTACAACTTTTCAAGTTTCAATTTTCGATTGTAAATGTTTTGAAAAAATGAGAGCAGTGAAGGTTGATGAAATTGGATTAGTGAAAGAGATATTTAGTGTAGAAGGGAAAAGATGATACATTCATAATGGAATCATAATAGTGAAAGTATTTTATGTCTTAGATCCAGAAAAAGGAATTTGTCAATTGTCTTATTAGTGAATAAAATAAATTTTCTCTCGAATGAAAATTCAATTGAGGATAACCCTTTCACTATGATATAACTATCATTTCATGTTGGCCCCAATGTAGAAAATATATTTTCTATTATAGGGGACCACAATGAGGGGATTTGAATTCTAGATATTGGAACCAAATCCCTAAAACATTTAAAAATAATGTTCTTGCAATGATAAGGTAAATGTTTTTTAATATATTATGTTTTTGTCATAATATTATATATTCTCTAATGCAAAAACATATTTTAAATTAAATATTTGACTACTCATACAGACAATTTCCTCTACAAATTATGATGTTACTAATATATCATCGAAACAAACTATAAAGAAGGAAACCCTTTGGGTAGGGATAAATGTAATTTTTTTATATACCTTCTCTATTTTACTAAAAAATTATACAATAAACCATTGATTTCATTTTTGTTATTCCTTGTGTAGTGTTTTTATTTTGGAATATTATTTTCCATATTTCATGATTTTCTAATCCAAAATATCAGCATATGTCTTATCTCATAAAACATTTTCACCCCTACTGCATTCCACTTAACAGTTTTATTAATTTCCCTCCACTACCTCTATAGGAAGAGAAAAAATGATTCCTATAAAAAATTATAGAGTTAATCATCATTATGGTACAAAAGAATAATTTTTCATACAATTAATATATTATTTCATATTTATGTTTAAATTATTTATTTATATTATTAATCCCAAATGAATTTATTTCTTATATATATGGGATTTTTTCAAGTTCGGGTGGTTTTTCGATCTTTAATGCCTTTCTTCACCAAAACGCCCACATACTTCTTCTCCCTCAAAACCTTTTCACCCCTTTAGTGTTAAAATTTATGACTTTCCTTTAAGTTCCATCCACTTCCCTATCAAAGAGGTGATATTGATGTATACACTGTAAAATCAATGTTTATAGAATAAATGTATTATTTCTTATTTATGTCTAATTTATTTCTATTTTATTATTACTTGCATAAGAAATTTATTCTTATACATGAATATTCTTTGATTAGATCCTACAAATGAGATAATGACACCAAGAAATGTTTCAAAAATTGTAAAATCCTAATCAAAAGGTGAAGTCCTACTGCTTATTTAATTATTATTTTCATCATTTTATCTATTATTTGTAAATTAATTTAATTATCATATTTATGTAATACTTACTTATATTTATTCTTTGATCATTTGAGATATCATGTTTTCATGCAACTATATGCTATAATCCACAAGGTAGGTAACATGTTCATTTATTCCCATGTTATCAAGTTTATCATTTCACTTCATTGTAAAATGAAAATATCGAATATTGAGTTGACGTTCTTAGAATAAAATAACGTATCTTTTTTGAAAACTGAAAGATTTGAGGAAGCTCGTATCCCCATTATGGAGATTTCTAATCATATATGGGAATATAATATTCTTTTTCTATTATAAATTTCAATAAAGGGAAATGTTTTCTAGTTGAGAACATAAAGTTAATATTATTTGTTTGAAGTTTGAAAGATAAATTAATTAAAAATTATGGTAAAATTGGAATTTATGTTTTTTGTTGAAGCTTTGGGGCTTGTAGAAATCCTCCAAACCTCAATCTGACACATGGTGTGTTCCGTATAACTCCAAGGGAAACATTTTATTTAAATTTGACATTAATTTTAGTAAAAAAGAAAACTGACATACTCAAAACCGAGAAAACATATTATGATTATTTTCATACTATATGAAAATGATCAATATGTAAATTTTTATCTATAGAAATCAACCACACATAAATATGCTACAAGATGTTCCTTTTATGACTCAATGTGTCTTTTATCAGTTTAAAGAAAAATTTTAGTTCAAAAGTATCACCCACTAAAATCCAAGAGAAAACACTCATATATTATTGATACTTTTGGAAATAGATTCCTAAATAATTTTAAAAATGTAGGAACAATTATCACATCAAACAAAAATAAAATGGGATCAGCATGAGTAAAAGTTCAAGTTTCCAGTTCAAAGTGATGTTTTTTGTAAAAAAAGATATGTGAAATACCAAAAAATGATAAAATGAATTCATGTTGTTTTTATACATTTGTGAAATGATAAAAATATAATTTGGGATGTGTATGAATTTTCAACACCTCAATCTGCTGCATAGTGTGATGAGAATGTCTTCAAGTGAATCTTTTCATTAAAATCTAAATGAATCTTATTAAAAAGGATAACTATACTTCTCAAAAGTAAAAAACAATATTGTTTTTTAACTAATTAAATGATCAATCTGTCATTATTTACATGTAGGAATCATCTGTACATCAATATAATACATTATGTTTCCAATATAACTCAAAGATTCTATTATCAGGGTAAAATTGATATTTTAGTTCAAAGAGAGTCACATAATGAAAAATGAGAAAACAAACTCATATTTTGTTGATAATTTAAGAAATTAAATAATAATTAATTTTATACATATAGGAATTATTCTTCTATAAAAAATATTCATGATGTGATCAATATGAGTCAAAGTGCATATTTACAGTTTAAAATGAAATTTTAGTAAAAAGATAATTGTAATACTCAAAATCCCGAAAACAAATTGATATTGTTTTTATAATATATTAAAATTATCTATATTTCATTTTGGATTTATATAAATTAGACTCATCACAATACAACACATGGTGTGAATAGTTTGAAACCATCTTCAACTTTTTATTTAGAATTGAAATCAATTTTAGTAAAAATGACAACTAACCTACTAAAAATAGACCAAACACAGTCTGATAGTTTTGATAAGTTATGGAGAAATTACATAAGAAATATTGGACATTAAGAATTAGACATGCCTCAACATGACACAAGATGTTCCAGGTATAAATCAATGTGGATGTCAACATATTAATATTGATATTTTGGTTCAAAACGTGTCACTCATTAAAAACATGAAAAATTCAATCATATGGAATTAAAAATTTTATACATCAATACATAAGCAATTTTTTATGTGTATTAATTGGTATCAAATATAAATGACACACAATGTGGTCTATATGAGTCAAAGAGCAATTTTCTAGTTTAAAATTATATTTTATTAAAAAAGACAAGTGGCGTACCCAAACCCAATAAAAAACATTAGTAATTTATTTATACTTCAGAAAATTTAATCATAAGTCATTTGGGATATATAAAAATCATTCAAACATCTATCCAACATAGGGTGTGACTGGTATGAATCAAGGTGGAATTTTTATTTAATATTTACATCGATTTAACAGAATGGAAAACTGAACAACTCCAAAAAATGAAAAAGAATTATGATTATTTTTATAATTTAATAAAATAACCTATAAGTCATTCATGACATTTGTTAATTAGTCCAACCTCAATATAATGTAAAGTGTTACCAGTATGAATCCATGTGCATCTTTAAATTTATAATTGGAAAAAAATTTATTAAAAATGAGAACTGGCCTACTGGAAACTGACCAAACACATTCAGATCATTTGAATAATCTATGGACCCTATCCATAAGAAAATTTTGACATTTAGTAATAATTCACACATAAATCTGATGAATATTGTACACAGTATGACTCAATTGGTTCGTTATTAGTTTGAAATCTATATTTTAGTTTAAAAAGTGTCACTCACTGAAAACCATGTAAACAAACTCATATTTACTTCATAATATAGGAATTAAATTCACATTTCATTTGTGATGTATACTATTCAGGGTCACATTAAACCTGCACATGATATGATTAATATTATTTAATGTGATTATCTTCAGTTTAAAATGATATTTTACTAAAAAATACTACTGATGTACTCCAAACTGAGAAAACACTTTCAAATTGTCATGATAATTTAATAAAATTATCCATATGTAATTTAGGATTTATAGGAATCATTCAGACCTCATTCCAATGAATGGTCTGACTGGTATAACTCCAAGTGTGGTTGTGTTCAAAATTGACCCCAATATTTATAAAAAGAAATACAGACCTACTCAAAACTGAGCAAAATATTTCATATTATTTTGATACGTCAGTAAAATGATCCATATGTAATTTGATATTTCTATTAATTATTTTAAAAACTCTTTGAATCATGGAATTACTGGTATAAATGAATGTGTCTATTATCAGTTTAAAATAAAAATTTAAGTTCAAAAAGATTCACTCACTAAAAACTAAAAACTGCTCATATTTTCTTGAAATTTTAAGAAGTCAATCCATAAATAATTTTTTGCATTTAATAAATGGTCATATATAAAATTGATAAATGATGTATTAGATATGAGTCAATGTGTGTGTTTCTAGTTTAAATGAAATTTTAGTAAAAAAACATTTGAAATAATCAAATTTTGGAAAACACAATGTAATTCTTTTAAACGTTATTAAAATTATCCACTAGTCATTTAAGATGAGTAGGAATCAGTCGAACGTCAATCTAACACAAGATGTGGCAGGTATGACCCAAAGTGTATATTTTTGTTTAAAATTAACACCAATTTTAGTAAAATGGAAAAATGACCAACTCATAGTAGAGAAAAAAGATTTGGATTATTTCTCATAATTTAGTATAATGATTCATGTGTCCTTTGGGACATATAGGAATTAAACTCACCTAAATAGAATGAATGGTGTGACCGGTATGACACAATGTGTCGGTTATTAGTTTAAAATAACATTTTTGTTCAAAAAGTGTCACTCATTGAAAAATGAGATAAAAACATGGATTTTCATGATAATATAAGACATCAATTGATTAGTCATTTTTTCAATTTAGTAAACTGTATCCTATCAAACTGAGACAATATGTGATCAATATGAGTCATATTGCATGTTTACATTTTAAAATTATATTTTAGTAAAAAAGTTCAACTAAATACGTAAAACCATGTAACTAATTTTTTATTGTTTTGGTACATTATGAAAATGTTCAAAAAGTCATTTTTTATGATTCTTAATTAGATGTTCCTAAATATGATTTATGATGTGACTGATACGACTCCATGTGCATCTATTTAATATGTAAGTGTCATTTTTGTTTAAAATGTGCATCCCATTGAAAATATTGAACAACCAAACCTATATTGTTTTTTCATCATTATATATGCTATTTACAAATTGTTTTACCTATAATTTTTACCTAATACTTATTCATTAAATTTTTCAATAGATAATGCATGCAAATGAACAAGAAATTATATGACATGAAAACTCAACCACAACTTAATCTGATACATAGTGTTTCTAGTATGACTCAATGTATTGTTTAAAATTCACACTTTCAATAATTATTTTTGTTGTTTCATTCCTAACATAAGAAATTTTTTCTTTTTAAGGTAAGTATTTCTGCCCGATAAAGGGTTAAGATCGAACTAAAAGTGAACATTTGTGTTTTTGAATGTATATAATAATTTTTACTTATATAATTGTACAAACCAATGCTTGAATTGTCAAAAATATAGTTTTTTACCGTATATAATTTGTATATTTTATTTTATTAAAAGTATGTATTTGTGATTTCTTTATTTTCTTTTATTTTAGTTTTAATCATATGATATATAGTTGTAGAATAGTTCAACATGACCCTTTATTAGCACTTTTATAGGCACTAATAAAGCTATCCTTTGACATATATTTTAGAAGAATCGATAAAGGTCTACTTTATCATAGCCAAATAAAAACACTGATAAAAGACCCATTTATTAGTTCTTTTTTAGCACTCATAAAGTATCTCTTTATCAACATTTTTCTTTAGACCGATAAAAGACTAGAGATTTTAATATCACATCAGTTGTCAATGCTTCTCTTACACTGATGTAGGACATTTTTAGCATTATTAAAGGCCTATTTTGTGTTAATTATATAACCACTCAAGGATTACATAGATTGTAACATCACATATGATTTTTTCTAACCTCAATACAACCAGATCAATATTTTAAGCTATCATTAGATTCTCATTTGGATTATATGAAGACTAATACAATAAAAAATATTATACATATGAAAAATATATATTTTTTATTTATTTGAGTATAGAAATAAATATTTGTTTATAGGATTTATCAATAATTCAATACATTCATTCCTTATAAATTTATATCACGTTATGTGCCAATGCATAATTAAAAATTAAGAAATATCCATGATATTGAAATTCATTAATGTTGTGTTTCCAAAATCTAAGATTCTTGTGTATTTTTATGACATAAAAAATTTTCATTAAATTTTTGGGATTAATTGTAAAAAATTAAATACATTTCATAATTATTATATTCTATATATTGGATAGGATATATTTATACCTTAGTGAAAAATTATCTAGCTTCTAGATTAAATCCATTGACTATTATTGAATATCTGAATTAAAATATTACTATACAAATTCTAAAAAAGAATAATATCTTAATTGTTTTGTGTTACTATCCATTAAAACAAATATTTAAAATATTATTAATGTCATAAAAACTATCAATCAAAATATTTGGTATTCTATGGAAACTAATAATGATTTTTAATACAACATCTAATAGATACCAAAGAATATAAAACATTTCATTCATTACATATATATTTCTCATATAATCCAAAGAATGTGTTATTAGGATTATATACGGATGGATTCAACCCCTTCATAAATTTTCGAACTAGTTATATAATTTTAGTGGTTGTTATGATCCCTTACAATCATCCTCCATGGTTTTCTATGAAAAAACATTCCTTGTAGTTTTGATGATTATTCATAGAAGAAAATACATTGAAATGAAATTAATGTATACATTTATCCTTTCATTGAATAATTGGTAGTGTTATAGAACAATTACATTAGGATATATGATGTATCTTTTACAATTGTTTTGGAAATGAATGTTTCTCTGATGTGGACCACTAATTAATTCTCTTTATATAAGAAATTATCTATTTGGAACACTTACACTACATTGGATTTTCAATTTTGTAACATTGATTTTGAGCCTAAATGACTACATTGTAGCTAAAAATGGTAAATATTGTTTAATCATGGATTTCTAAACATGTCTAAAAAATTATAATTGTATATTTAAAAACCAATTGAATCATTAACCCCAGATAGTCTCCACAGTTACTGAAATGCTATGAGATATTATTAGAACTTATAACTATTGAAGGATGATCTATTAATGTTCATAATTTTAATGATATTTGGAATAAATCTTGAAATATATCATTATAAAAAATTTTAAATCAAAATGGAAAAAAAGAAATATTTTCCAAAATTCCATAATCATAATTTAATATGTTATATCATAATAATGATGTTATGAATATTGAGAATAATTCTTATGATAATATTTTATTCACACAACTGAATGTGAATGTAAAATAAAAATATCATCATAATTCTTGGAATGACTTAAAATAAATAAATATGAAGTGTGATCTATAGCTAGATGAAGATGTAAAGTATGTTTTATTGTTTTTTCAACAGAAAATATTGAAAAACATATATAGCTTCAAAAATTAAAACATATGAATGTTCTTGATGGGTACTCAAGTAAAATTTCGATATGTTTGGACATAAAGCATTGTAGGTTACATGGATTAAAAGTTCATCGTTCACATATTTTTCTATGGAAATTAATACCTTTGGAATTGTGTATATTATTACTTGAAAAGGTAAATATGATTTTAATGTAGTTTTTAACTTACTCAGAAAACTATGTAAGAAAACTATACAAACAATTGATAAATAAATTGATAAATAGTTTGACAACCCCATTGAAAAATGTAGATGATATAACCATCATCATATGACATCTTGAATCAATATTGTATCAATTTGGATGTCATTATGACATCTTGAATCAATATTAATGTTGTAGTAATAACGATATTTCCTAGTCTAGGTAATCCAATTGAGAGGACCTCAAATATTACATTGAAAAAAATGGAATTATGAAAAGCACATAGATTTGTGTTTCAAAATAGTCAAATTAAAGGTCCATTCACTAAAGAGACAAGAAATAAATAAATAAAAGTTTGAAATGGAATAGAAAAATATAAAAAAATATATTAATAATGATATTTTATAATGGATTTCAATTTTTAAGTGTATAAATATCCACATTCACAAATATATTATACTGAAATTTTTATTCTATAAATACAATAATTTATATTAATTATTATATATCATGAATATAAAATATCAAGCTGATTTTTTTAAATGATTATAAATTTTTGGCTCTAGATCCTCTAAAACATGCTTGTAAACATAATGATTACCATGTAAATAAATTTAAATTTCATATATCCCATTGATAAGAATGTTCAAAAACCTAGAATATTGGTATCATTATAGTTTCCAAAATTGGGAACAGTTTAAAGATGATTTATGTTTTATAATTAAACTACCATGGTCATTTTTCTATTGTTTTATTAAAATTTAAGTGGGCCAATATTTTGAAGGGTGTTGAATGTTATAGTTCATTATTCAATTATGTGAACTTATCCTACATAATGAATTTTGGGGTCCATGATATTTATGATATGTATATCTTCTCATCATAATGGAAAATGGTATATTATGATGAAGATTCAGGGGATTAAGGGTGGAGTGTAGTTGTGCACATGAACAAATGTGAGAAATATTATATGGGTTATGTATTGAAATAAATAAATTTTGACATTGAACTACATCGACAATAAGAAACTGATATACTTTTCTATGATGATATTGAGAATAATGATATTATAAATATGGACGAATTTGATGGATGGTCATGTCCCCAATGAAATTGTATCGATGATTAGAAAAATCAAGAGGTAAATTGAATAATATCATAATCATTTTGAATAAAAAGTTTTACTGATTTTATTTTCAAATATAAATATAAATCATAATTCAATTTTGAAAAAATTTATAATTGAGTTGCTGGAAGAAGGATGTGGAGGATAAAAATGAATATTTTTATTCTCATTTAATTTTAGTTATGAGGATTGACTTTAAATTCCATATTGAAATTATTTTTAGGATAAATTGGGTCATTTACAAAAACAAGCTACCTGAAATAAGTGAATGGATGTTTAAAAAAATATAAAGGATTTGAATTTACATTTATCCATTTGGAAAATGGGTAAAAGAAAATTATTTTGGGTTCTAGAGAATATTCAATCATCAAAACTCACCACTTTTTTTATAAGAACATCATCAAGAGAATTAGTAATATGATAAGCATGTGTGATAAATTAATTTAGTGATAAGATCTTGTCTAATTTTTTTTCCATTTAATAGTCATTAACCAGGAGTGGTGGATGTTACATGTATAACAAGCATAAAAAATCAATGAATATTCATTCCTAATCCATAATTCTTTCAAGCTCTATGGATTTCTAGGTCTACTATTTTCATCAGACCATACATTTATGCATCCAATGTTGAGGAAATTTCACATGGACCATAGAGAAAACCAGTGACATCACTAGAAAGATTTATAAAAACATCCCCACGACCCAGAAAGATTGGATATCCTCTAGAATATATATCCAAAGTTCATTTGATCCATCTAACAAATTGGTGAAAAAAATGACCTCAAATTTTCCTAAGGGAGGATAAACGTTACCTGCAATTTTCAAATGTCTCAGAACTGAACAATCATGGGAATAATTGCATAAATTTCCCTATTGAATAGAGTTATAAAAATAAACTACCATAAAAATTTAATTTATTCCACAATCTATAATAAAATTTTTCATGAACATGAATTATTTAAATAATTTCATTCCAGAAGAAATGGATACTCTATTCATAGGAAATCATGACATGATTCATGAGCTATTGGGAGATTGAGAGTAGAAATCACTCCATGATTTGGTCAATAATTGAGTCAAAATTCATGGGACTTGTCTTAAATATGTAAAACATAGTGCTCTAGAGGGATAAGTTAGTGCACCATCTAAGGAAGAGGTTTTCCACATCCTTTATGTACTAGTTTTGGAAAACACATCTTTTTCTGAGTGATATACCCACTAGTTGAATAATAAAATCAACAAGAATCTTGAAGAAGAATACAAATCAATATAATTATTATCCTTGATGAAGAGTATATTTATTTTTAGGGGTCTCAATCTAATTACATGATCTTTTCATTTCATCTTTGTTGTATAGTTTTTCATTTATAATATTATCAATAGTCAGATCAAAAATCAGATGATATTCTCTGCCAATGAAATCATAATTTTTGACAATTGATCTGATCTCAATTTGGAGGAGGTGAGGACATGATAGTTGATTATTGATGGTCGGGTTGGGTTCCTCCTATGTAGTAGATGATACAAGCATATTGAACAGAGGTATACATGATTTATTTATCCAACCTGTTAAACAAAATAGAGACTCTGTTAAAAAAATTAATGGAAGGCTATATAAAAGAATTTACATAGCTAGAGATCTAATAATGTAATATTTTGTGGAATATATCAATGAGAAAATCCATTCAATTTAATATATCACTCATAATAATCCATATGAAATGATTATTTAGGGAGTGGTTTAAGAGTAAAAGAGTTTTATTTCCTAGGCCTATGAGGTCATGTGGCCTGTGACATTGCTTCCAAATTAACATGAAGATTCTTTTCTCAAGAGTGCATCAAGTATACCGTCAATTAGTCATGTATGTCTTAATACTTTTGAGTATAAAATTAGGAAATATATACACAAAAAAAGTAAAATTTGTTTAATCTATAATGTTATTCACATGATAAATTCTTCTATCTATAGAAATAGACTTACAGTTCCAAGATCTTAGATGTTTTTGATATTGGCATAAAATTTGACTAAAATGTACATCATGGGATCTTCCCCAAGACATAGTAATTCTTATGTAGATTAAAGGATGATTTCATTCAATAATTCCAAACTAACTAAAAACACTTGGTTTCATAGAAGTGTCTTTTTTCCCAAATAAATAAAATATTTATTTCATTTGAGCATTTGGATAGTTAATTTCTCGAAATGAAGGTGGACCTTTTTTATATTTTTTATATTTCTTTTATAACCTAGGGTGAAGAGAATAATTTCATTGAAATAGATTAATTGTGAAGGAGCATGCCGTCATATAGAATCCATTATGATTTTCAATTAACCCTTATCATCCATTTTGTGAAGAATCCTTCTAAGACATTCCACTGAAATAGAATCGAAAATGAAAGATAAGGGGTCACCTTTCATAACCCCTACTTAGAAAGTGAAATATCCCAATTGGGGACCATTAATAGGAATATATATATGGGAAGATCCAATAAGTGTTTACATCCAATTAATGTACCGCATATCAAATAAAAATTCAATAAAGACCCTACTAATAAGGCCCCAATATATAGTGTCAATGGATTTCTGGACGTGAATACTTAAATCAACATTATCTCCATAGGTAGTTTTCATGAGGATATTAACACCTTCATATGATGTGATGAGGAACCATTTAATGGTTATAACTTTAATAAATCCAAACTGATTGGAAGATATTAATTTTCTAAAGGCTTTAGCCATCCTGTTTTCCATAATTTTACACATTATTTTATGAATGTTGATAAAAAGAGAAACTATCTTAAATTCACTAATATTGGTAGATTCATTAACATTTGGTGTGAGAGAACTGAATAAATAATTAGTTTTATTAATTATAGTTAAACCATTAAAAAAATTATTAATCAAATTATAGACATCATGATAAATAATATCCCAATATGCCTGAATGAAATTATTAGAGAAACCATCTGGTCAAAGAGAGCTCTCTAGATTTATGGAAAAAAGTACCTCCTTTATTTCAATCTCTAAATGAATTGAGTTGGTAATTATATTATCTTAATCTCTTAAAATTCAAGTAATTATGCCCTCTATCTTCACCAAGACATAGGGAGATCCATTGATGTGATTCATGTAGTTAGAGACACCATGGTTGAAAAGTCCTTATATAGATTCCAAAACCTTGTCCCGATCTTTTTAAGATAAAGGGTCCTATTAACCCTTATAAATTTATTAATATATTTGATTTTTTTTTCACCATCATTAAACCCCTTTTATTGAAATAGTTCTTATGAATATTCTCTTGGAGTTTTTATATTTCATTGATCATGGAAGGAATCATAGTTTCCTTCTCAAACCCTTCAAAGAAGTAATTCATGTTGATATATTCCTAATGAATATGAAGAAAATTTTCAAGAGAATTAATCTCTATATCATGTAAGATAAAGGAATTTATTTTAATCTCTTTAATTCTCATATTAATACATTTCATATTAAGTATACATGTTAAAAAATTATCTGTATGATCCATATAATTCCAAGTTTCATAGAAAATATTACAAAATTCAAGTAGTATAATTCATAAATTATTAATACTAATGTGTATAATATGATTCCATTCATTAAAAAGAGACTCCTATGGATTTTATGGTGATCAAAGTTGGCCCTATCTGATGAGAAAAATGAAATGGATCCCCAATTGTTCAAGTTGGATTCATTAATGTTGGTTATATCAATTATATTTTATGTCATTCTATTCAGAAGATTTATTTACCATGAAAATTTTACACCCACTAGATTTATCTCAAGCAGCTAGCTATTTTTATTAGAGGATCCTTAATTACAATTTGAGTTATTTTGGGAAATTGGTACAATCTTCTTATTAGGGTAATGGATTGACTTAAAATCCTTAATAAAGGTCGAATGATAAATAATGATACTAGATTGGGAAACTATTTCCATCCAATGATCCAATATATCTTGATAGATTTTAAAAATCATAAACCACAAATAATATTGTTGTATGACATCTCTAAAAAAACTATACATTATATGTTGTTCAATTGTACTAAAAGTAGTAAAAATTTGAATGATAGTAACAACCATGAGGAAAAAACTAGTTAATTTTTGATGGAGGATGATTTGTCCGATGTTGGTGGAAACCTATATTCTTAAGAGATGTGGTTTTAGAAGAGAACCCTCTTTTTGGATCAATAAAACCAATGACATTAGGTTTGTGATTATTAATTATGAGATTTATGGAACTCATTATATATGGGGTTTTCAAGCCCAAACAATTTCAGAATAATATCATCATTATGTTTTGATTTGGGGGTTCTATTCCCCATCTCATCTACGCACCTATTTATTATCTTATCCGGCGTTTTGGTTAGCTAAGGAATTTTTTATTTGATAATGTAATTAGTAAATAGTTTCCATCAATAGTGGTATGATTTTCTGGAATTATAAGAGTTTCATTTCTACTTATGGTACTGGGTGGATAAACCTATGTCACTATGTAAAATAAGACAATAAATATAAAGAATTCAGTTGGATGATCCATTACAGTTGGACCATGTTCTGGATTTACATGCCTTGTGTCTAAAGACATGAAATGAGCAAGGATGACCACATTGTTATCAATTCTAATTACCTTCAATCTATCCTCTTTTGATGGGGTATGTAAATTTTTTTATATTAATGGAAAATTTTATATTAGTGTCAGATTCATCCTCTAAAGAGAATCATTCCTTATCAGTGGGAGCAATAATATATTTAGAATCAGAACCATCAGAGGTAAGTGGGAGTTATTATCCTTTTATTTTTCTTTAATAAGAATATCCTATATGGTTTTGGAGTTATTATTGTCTCCATTTATAGCATCATCATGTATATAAGATTAACCTTTCTCAAATCTGGTGACTTATTTTTAATTTTGGGGAACTTCATTCCATTCCTTGGCATATTGGGAAAGCTTAATCTATATTTCCTAGTCTAGGTAATCCAATTGAGAGGACCTCAAATATTACATTGAAAAAAATGGAATTATGAAAAGCACATAGATTTGTGTTTCAAAATAGTCAAATTAAAGGTCCATTCACTAAAGAGACAAGAAATAAATAAATATAAGTTTGAAATGGAATAGAAAAATATAAAAAAATATATTAATAATGATATTTTATAATGGATTTCAATTTTTAAGTGTATAAATATCCACATTCACAAATATATTATACTGACATTTTTATTCTATAAATACAATAATTTATATTAATTATTATATATCATGAATATAAAATATCAAGCTGATTTTTTTAAATGATTATAAATTTTTGGCTCTAGATCCTCTAAAACATTCTTGTAAACATAATTATTACCATGTAAATAAATTTAAATTTCATATATCCAATTGATAAGAATGTTCAAAAACCTAGAATATTGGTATCATTATAGTTTCCAAAATTGGGAACAGTTTAAAGATGATTTATGTTTTATAATTAAACTACCATGGTCATTTTTCTATTGTTTTATTAAAATTTAAGTGGGCCAATATTTTGAAGGGTGTTGAATGTTATAGTTCATTATTCAATTATGTGAACTTATCCTACATAATGAATTTTGGGGTCCATGATATTTATGATATGTATATCTTCTCATCATAATGGAAAATGGTATATTATGATGAAGATTCAGGGGATTAAGGGTGGAGTGTAGTTGTGCACATGAAAAAATGTGAGAAATATTATATGGGTTATGTATTGAAATAAATAACTTTTGACATTGAACTACATCGACAATAAGAAACTGATATACTTTTCAATGATGATATTGAGAATAATGATATTATAAATATGGACGAATTTGATGGATGGTCATGTCCCCAATGAAATTGTATCGATGATTAGAAAAATCAAGAGGTAAATTGAATAATATCATAATCATTTTGAATAAAAAGTTTTACTGATTTTATTTTCAAATATAAATATAAATCATAATTCAATTTTGAAAAAATTTATAATTGAGTTGCTGCAAGAAGGATGTGGGGGATAAAAATGAAAATTTTTATTCTCATTTAATTTTAGTTATGAGGATTGACTTTAAATTCCATATTGGAATTATTTTTAGGATAAATTGGGTCATTTACAAAAACAAGCTACCTGAAATAAGTGAATGGATGTTTAAAAAAATATAAAGGATTTGAATTTACATTTATCCATTTGGAAAATGGGTAAAAGCAATTTATTTTGGGTTCTAGAGAAGATTCAATCATCAAAACTCACCACTTTTTTTATAAGAACATCATCAAGAGAATTAGTAATATGATAAGCATGTGTGATAAATTAATTTAGTGATAAGATCTTGTCTAATTTTTTTCCATTTAATAGTCATTAACCAGGAGTGGTGGATGTTACATGTATAACAAGCATAAAAAATCAATGAATATTCATTCCTAATCCATAATTCTTTCAAGCCCTGTGGATTTCTAGGTCTACTATTTTCATCAGACCATACATTTATGCATCCAATGTTGAGGAAATTTCACATGGACCATAGAGAAAACCAGTGACATCACTAGAAAGATTTATAAAAACATCCCCACGACCCAGAATGATTGGATATCCTCTAGAATATATATCCAAAGTTCATTTGATCCATCTAACAAATTGGTGAAAAAATGACCTCAAATGTTCCTAAGGGAGGATAAACGTTACCTGCAATTTTCAAATGTCTCATAACTGAACAATCATGGGAATAATTGCATAAATTTCCCTATTGAATAGAGTTATAACTATAAACTACCATAAAAATTTTATTTATTCCATAATCTATAATAAAATTTTTCATGAACATGAATTATTTAAATCATTTCATTCCAGAAGAAATGGATACTCCATTCATAGGAAATCATGACATGATTCATGAGCTATTGGGAGATTGAGAGTAGAAATCACTCCATGATTTGGTCAATAATTGAGTCAAAATTCATGGGACTTGTCTCAAATATGTCAAACATAGTTCTCTAGAGGGATAAGTTAGTGCACCATCTAAGGAAGAGGTTTTCCACATCCTTTATGTACTAGTTTTGGAAAACACATCTTTTTCTGAGTGATATACCCACTAGTTGAATAATAAAATCAACAAGAATCTTGAAGAAGAATACGAATCAATATAATTATTATCCTTGATGAAGAGTATATTTATTTTTAGGGGTCTCAATCTAATTACATGATCTTTTCATTTCATCTTTGTTGTATAGTTTTTCATTTATAATATTATCAATAGTCAGATCAAAAATCAGATGATATTCTCTGCCAATGAAATCATAATTTTTGACAATTGATCTGATCTCAATTTGGAGGAGGTGAGGACATGATAGTTGATTATTGATGGTCGGGTTGGGTTCCTCCTATGTAGTAGATGATACAAGCATATTGAACAGAGGTATACATGATTTATTTATCCAACCTGTTAAACAAAATAGAGACTCTGTTAAAAAAATTAATGGAAGGCTATATAAAAGAATTTACATAGCTAGAGATCTAATAATGTAATATTTTGTGGAATATATCAATGAGAAAATCCATTCAATTTAATATATCACTCATAATAATCCATATGAAATGATTATTTAGGGAGTGGTTTAAGAGTAAAAGAGTTTAATTTCCTAGGCCTATGAGGTCATGTGGCCTGTGACATTGCTTCCAAATTACCATGAAGATTCTTTTCTCAAGAGTGCATCAAGTATATAGTCAATTAGTCATGTATGTTTTAATACTTTTGAATATAAAATTAGGAAATATATACACAAAAAAAGTAAAATTTGTTTAATCTATAATGTTATTCACATGATAAATTCTTCTATCTATAGAAATAGACTTACATTTCCAAGATCTTAGATGTTTTTGATATTGGCATAAAATTTGACTAAAATGTACATCATGGGATCTTCCCCAAGACATAGTAATTCTTATGTAGATTAAAGGATGATTTCATTCAATAATTCCAAACTAACTAAAAACACTTGGTTTCAAAGAAGTGTCTTTTTTCCCAAATAAATAAAATATTTATTTCATTTGAGCATTTGGCTAGATAATTTCTTGAAATGAAGGTGGACCTTTTTTATATTTTTTATCTTTCTTTTATCACCTAGGGTGAAGAGAATAATTTCATTGAAATAGATTAATTGTGAAGGAGCATGCCGTCATATAGAATCCATTATGATTTTCAATTAACCCTTATCATCCATTTTGTGAAGAATCCTTCTAAGACATTCCACTGAAATAGAATCGAAAATGAAAGATAAGGGGTCACCTTTCATAGCCCCTACTGAGAAAGTGAAATATCCCAATTGGGGACCATTAATAGGAATATATATATGGGAATATCCAATAAGTGTTTACTTCCAATTAATGTACCGCATATCAAATAAAAATTTAATAAAGACCCTACTAATAAGGCCCCAATATATAGTGTCAATGGATTTCTGGACGTGAATACTTAAATCAACATTATCTCCATAGGTAGTTTTCATGAGGATATTAACACCTTCATATGATGTGATGAGGAACCATTTAATGGTTATACCTTTAATAAATCCAAACTGATTGGAAGATATTAATTTTCTAAAGGCTTTGGCCATCCTGTTTTCCATAATTTTACACATTATTTTATGAATGTTGATAAAAAGAGAAACTAGATTAAATTCACTAATATTGGTCGATTCATTAACATTTGGTGAGAGAGAACTGAATAAATAATTAGTGTTATTAATTATAGTTAAACCATTAAAAAAATTATTAATCAAATTATAGACATCATGATAAATAATATCCCAATATGCCTGAATGAAATTATTAGATAAACCATCTGGTCAAAGAGAGCTCTCTAGATTTATGGAAAAAAGTACCTCCTTTATTTCAATCTCTAAATGAATTGAGTTGGGAATTATATTATCTTAATCTCTTAAAATTCAAGTAATTATGCCCTCTATCTTCACCAAGACATAGGGAGATCCATTGATGTGATTCATGTAGTTAGAGACACCATGGTTGAAAAGTCCTTATATAGATTCCAAAAGCTTGTCCCGATCTTTTTAAGATAAAGGGTCCTATTAACCCTTATAAATGTATTAATATATTTGATTTTTTTTTCACCATCATTAAACCCCTTTTATTGAAATAGTTCTTATGAATATTCTCTTGGAGTTTTTATATTTCATTGATCATGGAAGGAATCATAGTTTCCTTCTCATACCCTTCAAAGAAGTAATTCATGTTGATATATTCCTAATGAATATGAAGAAAATTTTCAAGAGAATTAATCTCTATATCATGTAAGATAAAGGAATTTATTTTAATCTCTTTAATTATCATATTAATACATTTCATATTAAGTATACATGTTAAAGGATTATCTGTATGATCCATATAATTCCAAGTTTCATAGAAAATATTACAACATTCAAGTAGTATAATTCATAAATTATTAATACTAATGTGTATAATATGATTCCATTCATTAAAAAGAGACTCCTATGGATTTTATGGTGATCAAAGTTGGCCCTATCTGATGAGAAAAATGAAATGGATCCCCAATTTTTCAAGTTGGATTCATTAATGTTGGTTATATCAATTATATTTTATGTCATTCTATTCAGAAGATTTATTTACCATGAAAATTTTACACCCACTAGATTTATCTCAAGCAGCTAGCTATTTTTATTAGAGGATCCTTAATTACAATTTGAGTTATTTTGGGAAATTGGTACAATCTTCTTATTAGGGTAAAGGATTGACTTAAAATCCTTAATAAAGGTCGAATGATAAATAATGATACTAGATTGGGAAACTATTTCCATCCAATGATCCAATATATCTTGATAGATTTTAAAAATCATAAACCACAAATAATATTGTTGTATGACATCGCTAAAAAAAACTATACATTATATGTTGTTCAATTGTACTAAAAGTAGTAAAAATTTGAATGATAGTAACAACCATGAGGAAAAAACTAGTTAATTTTTGATGGAGGATGATTTGTCCAATGTTGGTGGAAACCTCTATTCTTAAGAGATGTGGTTTTAGAAGAGAACCCTCTTTTTGGATCAATAAAACCAATGACATTAGGTTTGTGATTATTAATTATGAGATTTATGGAACTCATTATATATGGGGTTTTCAAGCCCAAACAATTTCAGAATAATATCATCATTATGTTTTGATTTGGGGGTTCTATTCTCCATCTCATCTACGCACCTATTTATTATCTTATCCGGCGTTTTTGTTAGCTAAGAAATTTTTTTATTTGATAATGTAATTAGTAAATAGTTTCCATCAATAGTGGTATGATTTTCTGTAATTCTAAGAGTTTCATTTCTACTTATGGTAGTGGGTGGATAAACCTATGTCACTATGTAAAATAAGACAATAAATATAAAGAATTCAGTTGGATGATCCATTACAGTTGGACCATGTTCTGGATTTACATGCCTTGTGTCTAAAGACATTGAATGAGCAAGGATGACCACATTGTTATCAATTCTAATTACCTTCAATCTATCCTCTTTTGATGGGGTATGTAAATTTTTTTATATTAATGGAAAATTTTATATTAGTGTCAGATTCATCCTCAAAAGAGAATCATTCCTTATTAGTGGGAGCAATAATATATTTAGAATCAGAACCATCAGAGGTAAGTGGGAGTTATTATCCTTTTATTTTTCTTTAATAAGAATATCCTATATGGTTTTGGAGTTATTATTGTCTCCATTTATAGCATCATCATGTATATAAGATTAACCCTTCTCAAATCTGGTGACTTATTTTTAATTTTGGGTAACTTCATTCCATTCCTTGGCATATTGGGAAAGCTTAATCTATTTTTGAATTACTGTACAGTTGTGAATTTCATGTCCTACCATATTTAATACATTTCATTAGAGATGTATATGCTCATATTAAACTTTCACCTCTAATTTACCCTCATTGTAAATAAGACTAATTAGGTCTAGATGCCTTTTTCTTATTAATATAAAAGAGGAATCTTACATAAAGGCCCAATTCCCCATTATTAATTACTTGGTATGACTTTAATGGATTCCTAATAACTAACACCATATCATTGAGAACCTTGGGGTGCCAATGTACCCTCAGAATGATGTGTATACTTACTCTGACATGTAAACATCGGTGCCTTTCATTTAAACGGTTTAAATTCATGTAACATTATAAAATTAAAATGAATTTTCATTTCATATTTTGATTACTAGTCTTCCACATTGAGTCTAGATCCTCATGAGACTCTAGAGTAATATGTATATACCCTTTTCCAATCGGTTGAGTCTCTAATGCATAAATTCCAGCAATGATAAATTCTTGATTTAATATTCAAAATGGACTAGGGTATATCACCCTCCCAATAAGTGATTCATCTATGGAGAGAGAACTTATATAGATTGAGCCTTTGTTGGAGTGTATCTAAATCAATGACAATATTGAGTGTTCTATCTCCCAATATTTTGATAATATGAGGCATGGTAAGGTTATCCCTTGCAGAAACATACCAAAAAATATAACTTCATGACTCGACCCACTATAATCAGACCCGTGACAACCCCAATCCCACCTCCAATATGCTAGGGGAATGAATCCTACACTAAGTAGGAATATACCACAAATAGAGGGAATTATCCAAATGTCCCAAATGATACATCCTCATAGATTAAGGATCAATTCATTGCTCAATGAAGTCATGAAGATTCTAAAATCCAAAACTAGGGTATAATATAATAGATGATGGAACTCCAGTCACATGGAGGGACTCAAAAAACTCTATCTCGGACTCATCCGCTAGAGGGTATCATAATCATGTGATGTGGATGTAATCCCATGCTATACCCTTGAGGGAAAGGTCCATGGGAAACATAATCTACTGACACGGGTCTAGACTAATGATATAGAGGGCTAAAAATAGAATTTATGGGGGGTACATGGAATGTATTGAGGGTATAGTAAATGTTTAGCTATCCCCAAGATGACCATGTGATAATGACTCACATAGAATGTAAACCCTAATATACACAATGTGTGAGTGAATCACTAGGTGTCTATATGCCACCCTACACCCTAACTGTGGCATCTAGATGTGTTTATGTACTTTTGGTTCTAATCATGTGTGACTATATGGCATGCCCAATACACAACAAGTCTATGCTGGTGTACTTCGGGTTTTGTTCATGTATCCTCTGTGGTACATGTCAAGCCTCCATGAGAGATTCACATGATTTTTTATATTTAACTATAGCTAAAACACCATTTCTGCAACCAGGGGATCCCACACTTTGTGTAATCCCGAAATACACCCCATGTATATAGGTATTTCTCAGTTCAATTAGTATCTTCCTCCTCACAGTTAATGACATCTCCAAAACAATTGAATCCACTATAAATAATAGATTCAGGGTTGTCCAACCCATTCTGTCATTTTTTACTGGGAGACGAGACCTTGATCTACTCAAAAATCCCCCTTGATTTGTTTGTCATCATGCATCAGGACCACATAAAATAGTTTTCCACTATTTTAGGAAAACATTGTGCACTTTTTATTTAATGTATTTAATATATTTTAATTGTTTATCATGGGAACATTGGGCCATGAAATCACATACTCTCTTAGAATCTAGTCTTGAAAATAATCCATATAATATACCCAAATAATACATGGAAAATATGGGTCTTCAAATTATCCCCAAATTAAAGCTATTAAACTAGAAAATAGAGAACCCTACTTGAAAATATTAGAGTATTGGGCTTGAATATGGGTCTTCCTATCCCTCGTTCTCTCTTGAAGATTCTAATGCAAACACTAGATAAGCACTATGGGAATTGGTCACCCTTGAAGGTTCCTCTCATTCTGATCTATGATCTCTATTTGGTACAGTATAAATTCATATCTGTCCATTAGGTCAAGATCTCCCCATTAAATAACATACAATGGGTTGTTCATGTACCTCCCCAGCTGTGAAATGCAGAAGACACCATGTACCCAGTCTAACTGTAGTGGTATAACGAAGCGGAATTCCACCTCACCATCACTATTTAGTATCTAGAAAGGGCCATTGAATCTTGTAGATAACTTGATTTCGTGGAAATATATCCTCAATCCACATTTATGTGAGACTCTCAAGGACACATGGTATCCCTCTAGAAACTCCAATGGTCTCTTTCATAAATCTAAATAAGACTTATGATGGCTTAATGCAGTCCTCATATGATCCTAAATGGTCATCACCTTGTCTATAGTAGATCACACTCACTCGGCACCCAAGGGTGTTGACTCTCCTAGGTCACTCTAATATAGTGTTGGAAAATAGTTCCACTTTACAAATCCTCAAATGGATCCATACCAATGGTTTAATGGTTGTTTTTGGTATATCAATACTCCACCAATGGTAGATGATCCTCCCAACTATGACCAAACTTCTACATGCAAGCCCAACACATGTCCTCCAATACCTGATTGGCCTGCTTAGTCAAGACATCAGTCTATGGGTGAATCTTCCTGATCAGGCATAAATGAGTCCAAAAGGACTCCTGAAATCCTCTCCAAAATCATGATATGAAGCATGAATCACAATCTAAAATTATTTTCAAGGGAACCCGAAGGAGTCATATTACCTCCATCATGTAGAGGCATCCTAATATCTCAACTAAAATCGTCCCTAGAATAGCTATAAATGAGTTGACATGGTGATTTTTTCTATGATAACATGGATGGAATATTTTCACCTAGAATTACATTATAACCTCATCACAATGTTCATGGATACCCCATCCCATGTCTACTATGTATCTTCAAGGGCATGATCTAAGCTAGCTAGAACCTGGTTCTCGGGTTTCACTTGTCGACGAGTGACGAATTGAGAGAAAAACTATGCTAGAAAACACATTATTCCTAGCCATCTAAACTAACATTATTGGTCCTAGTACATATTTTCCATGCCCAAATACACCTATAAATGGTAAATATGAAAACCCCGCCTTAACTCCACCTGCAACATCAAAGGTATAATCATATTCCCTTATAAAAGGATAGAATTTCCCCACCCATAGAATATCCATCAAGAACTTTTCCAGTGGATATCTAAGTACGCAACATCTCATAGTTGGTATCTCTAGGAATATCCTCCCTAACATGCTATAAAAGTGGTGGGGTAAAAACCATTTTCTGTAGATATGAAGCACCATCCTTGTCCAACAAGGATAACATCAATGAGGCTAACAAATTTGAAACATTGTCCAAAAACTGAGAACAATATATCAAGCAAAGATCATCATCCACCAAATCCATTTTCTCAAGAGAATAGATAATTTGAATTTCATAGTCCCAAAAAACCCTATCTGTCCCAACTATATTGACATAACATCCTTCTAAGAGAATATATACATGAGACTCTTGTGATCAATGGATATGATAATATATTATCCTATCAAGTAGAGTTACCATATCTTTAGTGTGAAGAATTATATAACTAGATAATGATCTTGAATCATGAAGTTATTCTAATGTTCCCTCAACTGATGTAAACCATAGTCCATCACCACCTTTATATTCATTAGATCACATCAATATTTGGTCCCTGATGCATCACATAATACTATATAATTGACACCCTTCTCTGTAAATAACTATATTAGAATAGTCTTTATCCTCTTCCCAAAGTCCATAAATCACTTTTAGTTATATTACATCAACATGAATGTCTTCTCCCTTCCAATCGAAGTTGTTAATGGTGATACCACTATAGAGAAATTAGGTACTAACCTTTTATAGTACAATTCTTCCCCAAGGAAACTTTTCACCTCAGTAACACTCTTGGGTGGATACCAATAAAGCACAACCTCAACCTTTACTGGGTCCACTGATACTCCTTTCATTGAGATTATGTGTCCTAGAAAGTGGACTTCTGACATCAAAATATAAATCTTCAAATGAAAACTACAATGATAGTGCTCTCTATGTGTTTCTATGATCATCATAAAGTGTCTTTCATGGTCCTCCTTGAATGATGAGTATACCTGGATGTTATTGATGAAGACCACCATGAACCGACAAAATAAAGGATATAAGATCTTGTTCATAGTTTGCATGAACACTTATGGGGAATTATTTATTCAGAATGGAACAACCATGCAATCATAGTGACCATAGATTCATATACATATCTTCTTCCCCATATCCTCTTCCCAGACTCGCAGATGGTGATAACATGATTTGAGGTTAATCTTTGACAACCATCACACCCCTCTCAAATAATAGAAGAGGTATTCAGTCCTCAGTAGTGTAATTTTATTCTTCACTATTACCTCATTCATGTGCCATTTGTATAAAAATAACCTCAATCCCCCATATTCTTTTTTGGTTAACAAAACTAGGTCTACTTAGGGGGAAACACTGGGTCACAAAAATCCCTTCTACTATAAGTCCTACAACTGCACCCATAGCTCGTGAAACTCTATTGGAGCCTGCTAATATGTTGGTGAAGATATTGATTCTATCCCATGATGCATGTAAATGTATAAATATAACTCTTCATGAGTTGAGAAATGTGGTACATCCTCAAAAAATACATCGTTATACTTCTCCACCACTACAGGAAACTGGTATCCCATAGAATCCACTGATCCATGAGTCATTCTATAGAAATAGTAAGAAATATTTTGTATTATCCTTCACTACAACTCAACCCACTCTGTTAATGTTTCTTTTAAACCCAAAATGTAAAACATTGTCCCATCACTGTAGACACACTGCTTCCTCCACCTAAAACATATGATCTCGGCATGAACTATGGATATTCAGTCCATACCAAAGATGAAATTAAAAGGCCTCATCACTTCTAAAAAAATATCAAATAAAAAGACCTCTGATTCAAGAATTATATCACACTATCAACAGAAGTGTGAAATCATTGAATCACATCCTATTAAATTATCCAACCCCATGTTTTTAGCCAAGAGATCAATCCAAATATCAATGTCTGGAACTAGACAACTGGAAATTAAGGACCAACACAAACATGTGATTATTGATACCACATTTTTTTATAAAAGACAGATAACATACATTGTATCAACATAGGAGTCTCGGGGTCATAAGACTCCACAACCTATAGTTGGTCATATCTATAACTACCATCACCCAGAGCTTCGCGTGGACCATCTAGTGGTGGTGGTGGAAATAGATCAAACCTCTAACAAAAACATGAAACTATTTCAGCCCTCTACCACATCCACTACTTTTGGAACACCATGCTCCGACCTCTTTCTCTACCTCAACAGTCCCTTGACCGTCTCCCAATCAGCTATAAGACAGATCAAACAATCTCAATCCAGATGTCCATAACCATCGCCTGAGAAAACATGCCTCTCCCTTGGATGATATAATCCATTTTGAGATCCCTTCAATACTGACCATGTGTCTTAGGATCATATCATGATGTTTCTGACACACTTGGAACATAGTGACTAACATCAGCTTCCTACTTCAAAGGTACCGTCTCCTAGGATCTCTATACTAACGCCAACTTTCAATTCCCTCTCTTGCAAAAATCAAGCATCCACCATGTATTACTCAATCTCCCAAAAATATTTGGGAATAAAAACAGATACCACTGAGGATTTTATGTCCTAGGAAAATCTCTACTTGAAGGTTTGTGCTCTAAATAATAGTTCACTCACCATATCTAAGGAGTAATATGAGATATCAGTAAAAATTTCCAAATATACAACCATGGTCAAGATTCCCTAATAATTGTTAAGAATCAAATTAATGTACTTCTTTCAAAATGTACAGATATATAACTCCTCCCTAAACATATTCTCAATGTCTGGATAAGAAAGTGTTGTCTCTTCATACGACTAACTCACTAAAATTCTCTAACTCTCAGTAAACCCCTAATTAATACTTTCAATGAGTACCTACATATAATCTACCAATGTCATGACAAGGCTTAAAATGTGATGGACTACAAATTTTTAGTCCTAATCCACATGGGGATTTGAATCACCCTCAAACATAAGAGGTCAATGCCTCTAAAACTCATGTAATGCACTCAGCCAGTGTGCATGTTTAGTTGGCACTTCCAGTGCTAGTTGTTGCTCGACTGGTGGTAGTATAGCTAGTAATACACTGGAATGTGATATATATGGTATAATACCTTGTACCAAAGCATCTTCACTCAGAATATCATCTTTATGAGCACATAGGGGAATCAATCCTAGTTTTCTTGACTAAGGAATTATGAAATAAAAAATATGTACATCTTTCAAAAGAGTATACCAGTGTAGATGAATCAAGCTGGAAATGGAAAACACAACCCACTCTTATATTATTCATGGTAAAAATATTTCCATACATTAAATATATAGATGATCCAATTTGAAAGAAAAGTGACTAGAGTTCTGGTGTATGGATAAATCATCCACCACACTAACAATGGAGTCCTTATCCATAAATCCAAACTCGAAACACTAATGGGAGACATTAGCCTAACGTACCCCACATGAGGTATGGAGTAGGAATATCCCACAAAAGGGAGAACATTATTGAGTAGTCATATCCCACCCCATATCCAAATAGGCTAGGGGATGGATACTAGTATTGATTATGCATATCCCGTAAATGGGAGGCATTAGCCTAATGTACCTCTACACATGGACACATTTCCATGACCATAAAAGGATAAAATTTGAAACAACTGAAAAATGAATAAATATGTCTATAATTAAACAACATTATTATTATAAAAAATTACTAATTCTAGAAAGGAGGTCTAAATAGAATCCCACCCGAAAACTACAAATATTCCCACCTTCTTCAAGGGAGAGGACTACAATCTACTGAGGAATCCAAAAAAACAACTTAATCTATCTAGATAAAGATATGATACACCATCTATGTGTCCTCCCTCTACACCTTGAAATAGTCCATTATCTATATAGGGCACAACTTGAGTAGGAATATCCCATTTAGGGGTGGAGATAAAAATTCCTAGCAGGACACTTCAAAAATAGTAAACCTGAAGAAACATGTACTATTAGCTCAATATAAGGATATAACAATCAATGTATAATAGAAAAAACCAATATATACTCATGGAGGACTCCATTACACTAGGTGTTATAACCATATTCTAAAAATAGAATTTGGATCTACGTAATTATTATTTCAAGAGATCTAGTCCATGAGTCATGCAATCACTAGAGACAATCTGCCAATAGGTCAAGTTCATTGGGCCCTTCCCAATAAAGATAACTTGTCTCAGAATACCCAAATACTATAATGGGGGGTCTTACCCATATCCACTAGAAGACACCACAAACTGAATCCAAATCAACTTGATACATTGGGGATCATACACCCATAATATGAAAAACCATATAGACACAAACTACTAGATAAAGAATCAGCACCCCACATAAGGTGGTCTTATTGATTCCACAAACCCCACATAGGGTATAATATAACAGAGGAACTTTCTCCAATATCATGGAGGTATTCCAAAATCATTATCTAAGAATCATCCTCCATAGGGGGTCATAATTCTATGATTTTATTATATGTGCATACTATAACCTTGAGGTAATAGACCAGGGGGAACTCCCTCAATCAAAACTCATATAAAATAATGAATCAAAGGGCTATAAATAGCTTTTAAGGGGGTAGATGACATGTATTATGGTTAAAAAACATTTAGAACATTCCATAGGTCTTACCATGTGGTAACTACTCACATGGAATGTGAAACTCAATTTACATGTTCTGTGACTGAAAAACAATGTGTGTAGAGGTTGCCCGATACACATCCTGTATCATTTGGCCATGCTAGTGTATCTCTGTCTCTGCCCATGTTTCAGTACATGATGCATACCACCACATGTACATATTATTGTTTCCATGTATCCTCTTAGGTACACATCAGGCCATTAATGGTTCTTCACATGGCATGTAAACATGCCACTCGTCTTGTGATAATTAAGTCAAGCAAAATCCCCAATGTCATAGTTATGGGGTTCTGCAAGGAATATAATCATGAAATTCATGCTATGTAGATCGGTATTTTCTATATCCATTGGGATTTTCCTACGTTTCATCTTGGTTATCTCTATGGAAACTTAATTAACCATAAATTCTATATATAGGGTCTTCTAACCCATGTTTTCCTCACTAGTAGGGATCTCGACCCTTTGTCTGCTCAATAAATTGTCTATCAAGTCATTCACCATCGTGCATCAAAATTGGGATGAAATATAACTTTAAATTAGTATGATATTATTCTAATTATTGAATTTTTTTTCACCCCTCAATCAAACCATCAATCATAAATTTCACCTACAGTATCAATCTATTATGCCCAATAAGGGTTGTGTAGTGATCGAATATGAGGGACTCATTGAACTGCTAACTAGAATAAGACTATGATATACATGTTAATAATGTGGGAAGAAATAAAAAAAAATCAAACACAAGAAAAAAACTATAATTATTTTAATTTAGTAACGAATTATTATCGTAGAAAAATCAATAATATAGGAATTAAACATATTGAAAAAAATTATTTCCCTGAAATTAAATCTACCAATAAAGTGAATATCAGTTATGTTTGTAGAATTGGTCTTATTTAAACTGGGATTAAATAATCTAATTGAAAAGCCAAGTCAACATACTACCATATATTAGATCGATCACTGACAAAGAATGTTAATGTGACATTATCATAGTCGAGATGCTTGATTCATGTGATTCATCGATCCTCGAACATTGATTTAGCTATTGTTCGCCCTTAGAATATCCTCAAATGGATCTCCAATGGTTATATAGATCTCTAGGTTTTAGCATCTAAACCTTGGAATCAACCATAATAAAATACTTATATAAGAGTTTAGTTCACTATTTAATTAATAATATTAAATAATTTATTTTATTATTTTATCTATTTTAGTCATATTATGACTTTTTCACAAACCCCCTACATTGACAACGGTCATGTCACACCTAATGTAAAATACACATTTTGAACTCATTTATTATCTTTGATTTCTAATATAGGACACAATTCATGAGTTATTTAACTTTTTTTAAAGTAAAATTTCTATGTGTGTTTTTTAATATATTTACTGTATTTCAAACATTTATCCTAGGAACACTGATCCTTGAAATAACACCCTATCTTAGAACCAGGTCTCAAAAATAATCCCTATAATCTAAAAAAACAATAAATATAACAAATGATTCATTACAATGAATTGAAAAGGATAAACCATTCATATTAATGAAGGGATATCATTTGTGGTTTCTTTTTCTGACATTCTTTCTTAAGTCAGGATTTCATCTACTATAAAATTATGTAGCACTTCTTTGAAAGGTATTTCATTTTTAGGTTGAAATAAATCCATGGATCAATGAAAAAACTATTAAATTGAATATTATCCCTCATCAATTGGAAATGGAATTTCTATAGTGATTTATATCCTCCCATAATGGCATTGTTGTATAACATAACATTATACTTATTACTTATAGTTAGCTTAATAAATTTATAAGATATGTTTCATATATGTATTTTTTTCAAAACATGTTAATTTTCAATTACTTAGTATTCTATTTTGGTGCATGATACACGTACATGACCAAAAAATATTTGTACATATTGATTTACTCATTTTGTCGAGAATTCAAAAAAAATCATGTTTTATTTGTTAGATTAATGGTTAGTTTTATAAATCATAATAGTTTTTTTAAAATAATGAAAGTAAAATTATTTTTTAATATTTATTTAAGAAAGATAATCAATTATTAAGAAGTTATAAATTGTATAAATAATATAATTTTGGTAAATAATTTAGGGGAATTATTTTATTATCATGGAAGATGATTGGGAGTGTATTCTTGGTGAAGAAAATTAATTTATAGTAGTATAGTATTCCCCTAAATGGGAAGGAATTAAATTATTCAAAGGGGAAATCGAATATTTAAAGAAGTGGTATTGGGAGAGAAAAATTTGAGTAGGTTATTTTTAGGGTGGCTTCCACCTTTATATCCTCTTCCATTAGTATAAAAATTCATCAAAAAGTTTCAAAAAGAATATATCATCTATCTCCTTACAGTGGAAAATCTTATTTCTACGTGGTTTTGGATGACGTGAGTTTTTTTGATGTGGATTAATTTACACATGGGAAAATGTGTAGCCTATTATTGAGTTTTGTTGGTTGTCTAGAGTGGTTTTATAATATCACAATATATACAAACAATTAGCATACAGAAAAAATTAAATAAATAAATGAGGAAAAAAATTAGAAAAAAGATAATTACATTATAGAAATTAAATTTGAACATAACACACAATAAAAGATAAAGAAAATAAGTATGAAAATACCAAATTATGGTAGAGAATAAATTACTCATAACACTAACTATCATGGAATAAATAAAAACTAAATGAATTAGTAGTAAGAAATCAATATTCATGTTTAATAATTTTTTAAATTCCTTCTCATGTATTTATATTTTTATTCCAAATAAATGGGGAAGTATAAGTGTCCTCTAAGAATATGGATATCAGTTTTAAAAAGGGATTGTATAGATTTTATTGTAAGATAAATGGAGGGATGAAATATATAACATGATAATATGTGCTATAATATTGTATATTCACTTCAAATGAACTAAAAATCCCTAAAAGATCACTCGCTCTCATATTGGACATTGTCTATCCTATATTTTGTTTACTTAGCTAGGTATTGGGGTTATGGTGGGGATAAGGTTTGGTAATTCATCTTGTCTATAGGTGTGGACATGAGGTGGGTAGATTCCTCGATTTGGTGATGGGATTTTCTATGGTGGCGTTTGAATAGAGTTACAGTTAGATTGATCTGGGGAATTCAAGTGGACATGTGTGATGCATTGTTTGGGTGGATATCCATATGGATTATATGATGTATTTTATTGAACCGTTATATATAATTATGACACTGTTTTGAATAATGATATTCGATATGATTTAATTATTATTTTTCTTCTATATATGTAAATTCTGGATAATGTTTTTTGACTTTTTTTTGGATGGAGGCTGTAATAATTAGTTTTTACTAAAATACTAAGTAGTGGTTTAGCCTGCAACAAACTATGGTATTAATATAGTGGATGTTTAAACCAGTAAAATGTATAGTACTCATTTAGAGGCTAGTTAAATCATTGCTAAATTTTGTATTCATATAATGGTTCTTTAAACCACCTGTATTTGATGTATGAAAATTAAAAAAAATATAAAACAATGAAAACGTTTTTCTAATAGAATTTTTGTGTCATTTGAGTTAATCCTACATGAAAATCCAAAAAACACAACAACAAGATTCATGACACTACATTTGTGGCATGTTTCATAAAATAAATAAAATTGTTTTTTTCATGGTTTCAACCACAACTAATTAACAAAAATAAGTTCCACTAAAGAACCATATTCCAATAGTGATCTATATATAAGATCATAAATTTATTATTCTAATATATACAAAAATTATTCATCATGTCCATGAATATTGTTTGGGTATTATTTAGCCTAAATGGAATACTTATAAACTCATAGTGTTCATATGTCATTCAAATATAAGCCTTTATATATTTACTTTGTCACCTTTAACTGATGATATACTATTTAAAGATCCATCTTTGAGAAGTATTGATCAACATATAGTTGATCCAATATGTCATCATTCAATGTAAGTTGATATTTGTTCATTATCCAGATTTTTTTCACTCATGATAATCAATGTAGAGATTCCTTAACCCACCATATTCTTGATGAAGAGGACTAGTTCTCCCCATTATAAATAACATGGGTATATGAATGTTGTAATAATTAAAAATTTATTTCTCTTATTAAAAAAACATGTCTTTGGAAATTAATATTTTATTATTTTTTAGGATAGATGTATGTAGATAGAATTTAACATTTATTTACACAACAAAAAATAATATTTACTACAACATTTATGAATAATTGAGGGAGATAAACCAATACTAATAATTCACACACTAATGTAAACTCTATAACTTCAAATTCTCTAATAACGATTACCTCATTCATAAAAAAACAAATTTAGGCATTATAAATATTATTAATGTTATTAAGGGGACTATGAACCCATCATAAGTGTGGAAGTGGGTGATGAAATATGAGAATGGTGGAATATATATATATATATATATATATATATATTCTAATGAGAAATGTGACTATTACGATATGATCATTATATGACTATTACTTAACCAATTTAAATATGAATTTTGGTTAACATGAATGTTGGTCAATATCACCATTATGAATTATTACCATCAGAAAGTATAACCATTAGTAATAATGTTACAATTAGAATTAGTTTATATAAGGGGTAATGATAAGATATAATTTATGCATAAGGGATAAATTATGGCCTCAACTAGTAGGATCTTCCATTTTGAATCTCATTGATCATAGCATGGGGGGAGCTAGCATCATTAATGGTCATAAATGAAAAATATTCATTAGAGCTTCAATAAGTAAGTCTCAAGGGAAATTTCAAATTAGATAATATCATGTTATTTGTGGTCACCACCATATCAATGTTAGCTACACCAACCCATGAATATACCATTATCGCTAACCTCACCCTTAGGGTTTACACTTGTGTGATAAGGGGTATGTATCAAAACCATAATATGGATTAATATTTAAATTATTTTCAAAATTAAATAATAGTTTCATGAATTACATAATAGTATTTAGGGTTTCACCATTATCAAAATTAAAAATTGTAGTTTATTAGGTGAAAATATTATAGAAAATGATTTTTGATACAGAAAAACTATATTTTTATTTTGGATAATATATATGTGTCTCACTTTAAATAAAATAAATTTTTATGATAAAATTAATTTATATTTTCATATAAAATGTTAATAATAATATTTATTTATATATATAATAAAAAAATAATTTATCTTATTAATGTGTAGTTTTTCAAAGAGTTAGAAATTCAATCGTATAATAAATATTGGTATTATACAATAAATATGTATTTTATTTATAAAATTTAATTCCCCATATTTAGATATTTTTTGGATAAAATGGATGTTATTTACTAAATTAACACATATAATTTAGGCAATGATTGATATTTCATAATTTTATGAGAGGGTCAAAATAATAGGTGAATATAAAAATATGACCTCAATATACTTTAAGTATCATTCCCTCACAATAACATAAAAGTTATGAAATATTAAAAATATTGGATTTCATATCTAGGAATTTATTTTCTCAGTAAATTAATCTATTTTATAGTAATAAGACCAATTTTCCAATTCTATAATGAATCTTCCAAAAATTAAATTATATATTAAGATTTTAAAAATAATTCTTTATGAATTTTAATCAATTTTACATCATGAAATATATTATTTTAAAGATTCCCGATAACAAAATATTAAAACCCAACAACGTCTCTTATTTAGAAAATCCCATAGAAAAATACATGACAAGGATAATGATTTTCCAATTTTTTATTATCTAGATCCCCACTACCTAAGTGTAGAAATTAATAAATAATTCCACATATTTTTCTATAGATACCCACTTATTCTTTATTTTTTACCAGCAACCAATATTTTGAGAATGTATTTACCCTCGGTTTATATCTCTATAATCCCTCCAATGAGTTTATTAGGATCCAATAACATACTATAATGATTTAAAAAGACACTTTCGTTTAAGTGATTATCTTCTTTTCTCGTCTATTTTTGCAAGTACTTCATTGAAATAATCTTTCTATTTACAATTGGTTATGTCCTCATGTGTATATAATTATTTCATTATTCTAAATTTGATTCCATAATAATAATATACTTCAATACAATATCATTATGCTCATCCTATACACAACTTTTATAACAACTCTGTTCTTTATTTCAGATGTATGAATGATTTATTACATAAAAATCCACCAAATAAAACACAGAATATTGTGAGGTCTAGTTTTTGTGAGTTTTAGGATACTTCGATAACAATTTAAAACATGAAATACAAAATCATTAATTAAAACATCTTTGATATGACCAAAACATTATTTCTTACTTAACACAACATGAAATAACCTAAGGATGTACACAAGAAAGGGGTGATCTACAAAGCCCAATAAGGGAAAAACTTGTTATAAATTTAGGATAATAATCTTTGTTAGACAAGGTATGTCAATGGGGCATAAATGAAAATGAATAATAAGGCATGATATATCATGATAATCATAACAAGGAAATGTGGAAAAATATTAAGACAATGTATTATAAACATTATCCATTGATAAAACACCCAGAATTCATGGTAGAAAAACGTATAATAATGTAATCAGTTAAACACTTATCCAAAAATGAAGTATCATGTTACTAAACATTAACCAATGTAGTGGAGTGATATCAAGAAGCACCCTTCAAAAACATTTCAATCACATGCATAAGTGTGCCACACAGATCATATAAAATATATTCATTCAACATAATAATTTTTTCATGGATGAAGGATTGATGAATAAATTCATGTATGTACCCAATCAATAATTATATACACATAATGTTGAATACCCTTGATAGATAAATGGGTATGGTATTCACTACACAATTATTTTGGAATGGAAAATTGTGGTGTAATTTCTGTAGCATAAAAAACTCATATGAAAAATCATAAAATGGATTGATGAGAATTAAAGGGATATATAATAAAATATAAATCATAAGTATTGTAATAGGAATATTTAAATACATTCCATGTCAAAAAGAATTGGAAATAGAAGGCGTAACAAGATAAATAATCTTGAATAAAGTGGATCAAGCAAAAGAACCATAAAATTTTTTTTGACATGGTAACAAGTGTACATTATGTTTCTTAGTAGGGTTAAATGATAGTGAAATGGGATATCATAATATATAAAAAATAGTATAGTAATTGGTATAGTTAATAATTTACCCCAAAATGTGAAAATACAAATATAAAAGTCATATCATAAGTGAATTGCTTAATTAAAAAAGAAGAGAGGGAATCCTTTATAGAATTTCAACATAGTAACGACTTAGGTAAGGGTCCAAAATATGGGGGATTAAATTTTCCCTAATTAAAATATCATAAATAGGGTAGTGAGGTATTTATTACAAATGAATTGCAAAAAAATCAACTGAAATTAAAAAAACTAATCCTAAAGAAGGTTCTTAAATTCAAAGGTGAGGAGAGAAACCCCTTATGGAATTTCATCATAGTAACAGCATAGGTAAGGTCCCAAATTTGGGGGGAATAAATTACACCACATATAAATAACATCAATTGGATATTACGGTTTTGATTATAAATGAGTAGAAATATATGAAATTTAAATTAAAATAACAAATCTAAAAGATGGTGCTTGAATTCCAAGGTGAGGAGAGAAATGCCTTAATTGGATGTGTGACTCCAAAAGGTTTAGGAGAGGCTTCTTGAGATATTTGGGTGACTTGTAAGCACTCTAGGTAGAATAGGGAAGAAGGTGGATAATCTTCCTTGAGTTTCAGTTAAGATTAATGGGATATTGGATGGGATTGTATTAGAAAGGAGGGCTTTTTATTATTTTGGTTTTGGGCACTTCATAAACGAATATTAAAAACCAAAAACCATCCCATTGTTATTTTACATGATTTCTGGAACAGGGTTGTGATATAAATTCATTTATGAGTCCAAGGTCTTACTATGATAAAATATTTCTCTTTCTTGTTTAGAGTTTAGTCACACTTTTAATGAAATGAATTTAAAATCTTAAAATATATAATAATTTTGGGAGGATTCACTAAGACATTATAAAATAAATAAAATAAACCTAAAGTCACATTTTTTAAATATAAAAAATTAATTTAGATGAAGATGAATTTTATAGTATTTAATACATCATTATTGTGCCATTGTGATGTTATAAAACCCACCGTATATTTTATACTCTATTTAATTTTTATCCAAACAATCCATTATCTTTGAAAATTATGAAAAATTTATTTTTGGATAATTTCTAAATCCTAATTCCAAAAACTAATAATTTTATCTATATAAATCTATAAATATGTGAATTTTACTTTTAAAATTAAAACAGACATTTATTGGAAATTGATGAGTTTTTTGGCATTGCGAGTTTTCAAACCGAAACGAAAATTACATTTGACGTCATAAAAATTATATGACCATTTACATTTAAAAAAATACTTAAATAATAATATTTAACAAAAATATTTTTTCCATTTATTCAACATAATATATTTCTTAGTTTAATTTTACTATAAACCAAATATACTATTTGTGCATTAAAAATCATTTATATAGTAACAATAATAAGAATAAAAATATATTTATTATTATATAAAATGTAATTTACATAATATTATTTATAGGTTATTGATACATATCACTTCATTACACCATAATATTCTATTAGAGTAAGGTGTGTGATGGTGGGTCTTTCATTGGGTCTTTCAGTGAACATGGATTGGGCCATGATCTTGATAAGATTTAACATCTCCAATAAACGTTTTCTCTCATACTTAAGTTGATGGATATCATCTTGGGATTGGTCTAGGTAAAAACCCAGAAATGTTATCTCCCTCAAAATCTATGAGAAATGGGATTCATTGGGTTGGATCTTACTATTTAAACCCATCACTTCCTTTTTCAATGCTAAAAGGATTTTTTAAAACCCCAAATTAGACCAGTAATTTGATCACTGTTCAATGGAGATATTATCAACAGTAAGGATACATAACGGGGATTTAAAATCCAATTGAATGTACCAAAATAAGTGCATCTGTTTTCTATATCCATAAGACATTTAATTAAATTAAAATAAAGGGAATTTTATTCATAAAATTTTAGGTTTTTATAACCTTCCCCCATTATGAAATTTCTCCTTCAAAATATCATTTTCCCACACTAAAATTGATGGGGGGGACACTTATTTATCATCCCCTCTGGTTCCCACGATTCTTCTACTAACATGTAGTTTTTTCACAACACTATGATGTGGGGAATTTTCTTACTCCACAGAACATATTCTCTATAATCTAAGATCTTAAATATCGACTCCTCCTATAAAAGGTCATTCTCCAATGGTTCCACCTCTCTCTTTAGTATATGTGATGGTTCCAGTATGTAATTTCTTAAGAGGGACACATGGAATACATCATGTACCTGAGACATGATCAGTGTGAGTGTTATTAGATAGGCCACTACTGTGATGCGATAAATGATCTCAAAAGGGCCGATGTACCTTGGACTCATATTTCCATTCATCCTAAATATCATTACTCTCTTCCATGGAGATATATAGAATAATACCATGTATATAGCATCAAGATCCAGGTCTCGTCTATAATTGTTAGAATAGCTCTTTAGTTGACTATGAGTAGTGTTGATGTGAAATTGTATAATCTTAACCTTCTCCGCCATTTATTCAACCAGTTCTGGACCTAGAAATTTCTATTCCCCAACTTCAACCAACATTCTAGTGTAATTCATCTATTCACATTATGGGCTTCACAAAGGGTCATTTGGATGCTCAAATTGAAAATGTTGTTATAAGAGAACACTACTAAAGGAAGATGGTGGTACAGTATTCAATTTATGTCCATAGAAAATGCTCTAAACATGTACTCAAGTGTGTGGATTGTACACTCAGATTGGCCATCATTTTAGGGATTATAATCCTTACTAATGTTCAAAACAATGTTTAGAGAATTCAGGATAACCTTCCAAAATATAGAGGTGAATCTTGGATCTAAATCAGGTACAATCAACAATGGTACTCCATGAATACTTACCACTTCTCTTATATATATGCACTCAAGTTGATCTAATGATAAATCCTCTTGAATCAAAATGAAGTGTGCAGTATTTTTAAGAAAATCTTCAACAACCAAGATACCACTATTTCCTTGGGATGTATTTGGATGCCTGGTGACAAAGTCCATGATGATGTTTTCCCATTTGCATACTGGTTTGGGTAATAGTTACATCATCCCATTAAACATCTATCATTCATCCTTCACATGATGAAATACTAGACATATTGATGTATAATTTGTGATATCATTCTTCATGTTATCCCACCAATAGTGTTCTCAGAGATCTCAATACATCCTATTGATTCCTGGGTGAATGGAGAAATTCAAACTATGTGCATCTTCCAAATGTTTTTCTCTATCTTACGATTTGATTAAACAGATATTATTGACTCAAATATGAAATTTACTTCTTCATTAATATTCAACACAAATGATTTCACTTTTCTGCTAGATTCCAATTTCTTATAAATTACCACATCAACTCTTTGAGAATCCTTTAATATCTCTAAAAGAGAAGGTTGAGAAATAAGTTGTGAAAGGATTGGTTATGTTTATTTCATTATAATTACAATTTCTATCCTCCTAAAATCCACAAAGATTATATCCTCATCAATTCATATCCGTGATATAATTAATGGTTGCTTTCTATTTAGATTATCTAATACCTTATTCTCTTTCCCAGGATGGTAGTGGATCGAGCAGTCATAATCCATGATAAGTACTAACTGTCCTGGTTGGAGAATATTGATCTATTTCTTTGTGAATACACATGTAAATCTTATTTTATCTATATATATTTCCCACTTCACCCCAAAGAGATAATTCTTCGATATTCTCAATGAAAAGATCACAGTTTCTAACTCCAGATCATGTGTTGGATAGTTTTTCTCTTGATTTTTCAACTGGATTAAGGTGTAGGCTATGACGTTGTCATTTTTCATCGATACACATCCCAATCCCTTCTTTGAATCAACACTAAAAATTATGAAATTCTCCACAATTATTGGTAGTGTGATAATAGTGACAGTGATAAGCCTTATTTTCAATGAATTTGTATTCACATTCATCAATACATAAAAAATTGACTCCCTTCGAAGTTATCTTGGTACGATTATTTGAATACCATGAGGAATTTCTCACAAATTGGTGATAATATCTAGTAGATCTAAGGATTCTAGGGATATATGTCCTAGATGATGGCCTCATCCATCCATCAATTTTTTTTAAGGATCCAAATATATCCAATTTTATGTGACGATATTCCATAATAATGATACTTCCTTTAACCAAAACTCACACTTTTTGTACTTCGCATAGAGCGTCACCCTCCGCAATGTCTTAAGCACAGTGCATAGATTCTTCTCATTATCCACCTTGGTTTTGGAGTATATTATAATATCATCTACAATGACTACCATAAATTGGTCGAGGTAGTCTCTAAAGTTTCTATTAATCATGTCCATGAGGATTTCTAAAGAATTAGTGAGTCTGAATGAAATGACTAAGAACTCATAATTCCCTTACATAGTACGAAACTCAGTCTTGGTGATATCCAATTTCTTCACCCATACATTGTAATCTCCAGAACACAGATCCACTATGGTGATGTATTATCCTCCACATTTTTTATCTAACAAGTAATTTATTATTTGAAAAGGATACTTTTCATTATCATTATTTTTTTTCAGCTCAATATAATCAAAATAAAGGTTTATTGAACCATCCTTCTTCTTGATATAGAGGACTGGTGCACCAAATGGTTACGCACATAGGCATATAAACCCTTTATCTATATTTTATTCTAATTGTTTCTTAAGTTCCATAAGTTCCATAATAGTGATTCTATATGGAGTCTTGGATATTAGAAATTTACTTGGTTTATGATCTATAGAAAACTCATCCTCTCTGCTAGAAGGAAGACTAAGTAATTACTCATGAAACACATTAGAAAATTCCCTCACAATAGTCATGTTATTGAGAATGGTTAATTCCTTATACTCAATCATTTGAGCCAGATATTCTTTCTAAAATGGAATTAATATCCATTCTTTAGATGATGGTGTAAAATAAAATTCATCCTACTCCTGGAACATGTATAGAATTCAGGGTTGATTCACCAGACAGAGAGTGATTTCCCTCTCATGGAAATTTATTTTGTCTCTTTATAAGGAAATCCAATCTATGCCTAAAACTAGATCAAATTCAAAAAAGAGAATTATAGCAAGGTTCATCAAGAATTTTAATCAAAAAATTATTATAGAGGGGGAGTTATACACATGGGATGTGAAAATTATCCCATTTTCTATTTTCACTAACATATCTACTTCCATGATTTTTGGTAGTGTTTGAATAGTTATACCAAAAATTAGTGATATAAAATAATTCATAGAAATAAAATCAAAAATACATGCACTATTCATGAATGAATAACTCATGTACCTATCACCACTCCATTGTTTGGATTCACTTTTGTAGTAGTGATGGAAAAATATCACCCTTATGTACTTGGAAGTTTTTTGTTGACTCCAAAAACCCTCAACTTAGGTAATTAGTTCTCTAAATTTCATTTTACTTCTAGTTATAGAAATGAAAAATTCTTTAAGGGTTGACTGGAGCATTCCCTTCCACGATTCAAATGGAGGAGTTCTCTTATCATAAATTATGGGCCACATGACCTTCTCATCCATGCCTAACACATTTACTTATTCCCCTTAAGAAATTTTTGTGGTGCCTATTTCCACACCTTTGGCAAGTGGGGTGGTTGAATTTTATACCACCATTGGATTTTTCAATCAGACTGCCTAATAAAATCCACTTTACACTTCTTATCCCCATGATAATAATGAGATTCACTTATCTCCATATCAAATTTAATGGAATATTAGACAATTTTTTCATCGCTATTGATGTAACATATTTCCAAGGATTTTTGTAGGCTAGGATTTATCCCACCACATAAGAATTAAACCTTACATTTGAGGGTCACGACAAAACCAGAGGTGTATATTGCATTTATTGTGATGTTTTCCTCAAACACCACAACATATTCATCATCATTTTTCTTGAGTTCAAGTAATTTTCTTCCCATATTATGATGAATGGTGTGGGGGAAAATATCGATCAAAAAGCATTTTCATAAATTCATTTAACTCCATTACTTCGATCTCTTCCCCAAGCTTCATATTCTTGTTCAACATCAACTAATAATCAACTTCACCATTAATTTTATAAATAGCCAAAATAATGGTCTCTTATTCATAACATTGAAAGATGGAGGTGATAATTTCAATTTAATTGGACCATCTCTCTATGAATAAAGGATATGATGATCTACTAAATATAGGCGGCCTATATCGCATGAAGCTCTCAACTGTGGGTTTATCTCTCTTGGAGGAGGGGGGGTGGGTGGTCCTCCTATCCTATATTTTTATTCATAACACTATTTAATTGAGATATTATAATGAAAAATATTATGATTCCAACTTCCATCAAGTTGGCCATCTCATTGGGGAAATCCTCACACTGCTCTTCGCATCAGTTGTTAGCATGATTCCTCTTATTTTTTCCATTGGATTGAATTAATGAAAATTAGGGATGTTAAATGTAAAATACAA
Organism: Viscum album; assembly: GCA_963277665.1. NCBI lineage: Eukaryota > Viridiplantae > Streptophyta > Magnoliopsida > Santalales > Viscaceae > Viscum > Viscum album. The sequence continues at coordinate 697,570,788 of OY728157.1, forward strand.
AACACATAAATGGGAATGAAATTATGATAAAGGTATAACTTTTGAATTACATTTATCACTTAAATATACAAGTTTCTAGGCTTTAATCTATGTTATTCATGATCTTCTTCCAAACATATATTATTATGGGGATCATTTTCATTGTTACCATAATAATGGCTTGTATTGATTTTATTAATTTACCAGAACATATCTCCCATGGAGTGTCAAACCTGGTGTGGTGTAAAGCCCATTTTTTGTACCATGTTACTTCGAGTCAAGCTTCGAACACTATGTCATAGTTATTACTCCTAGGTATATCTATTCCAGAGCCACATTTACATGTAGTATCCAGACATGGACATATTTTCTTGGTAAACCACTTACTCTATACTTACCAAAATTTACAAATGTTTTCTTACACATAGTCTTATCTCTATGGGTTTTCAAAAGTTTTTTCTAATATTAATTCAAAAAAACCTACTCTATGATACCAACAACACCAACCCAACTATTTATATAAAATTTAACAAAGATTTCATACAAATAATTTCACTTAATACAACTCAAAATATATATAGGTGTATTTTCATTGGGGTTTTGGAACATTACATAAAAATTTAGAACATGAAATACAATATCTTTGTTGAAAACATACTTTACATGACAAAAACATTACATCATACTTAACAGTGAATGAGATAACCTAAGGACATAAAAAAGAAAGGAGTGATCTATAAATATTATTAAGAGAATAAATATTGATAAACATGAGGATAATAATACATGTTATTCAAGGAATATCAATGATTTATAATGTAAAATGAATAATATGGCATGATATAGCATGATAATCATAACATTGAAATGTGGAAAAAACATAAAACACTACATCATAAACATAAGTCAAATATAAACCACCAAGAAATCATATTGGAAAAAAATTCCCATGATAGAATTAAGTAAACCCCTATACTGACACTATGTATCATGATACTAAACATTACATAATGTGTTGGAGTTCTATCATGCTGAACCCTTAATAAACACTTCAATATCATGCTTTAGTGTTCCACATAGATCCTATAACATGGATTAATTCAACATCATAATTTATTCTAAAATCATGGATTGTGGAATACACCCATTAAAGTCCCCAATAAATGATTATATTTTCAAAATATTAATACCCATGATAGATAAATGGTTATGATATTCCCAACACAATTATTTTTCCATATAAAATTGTTGTGTAATTTAATAAGCATAAAGATGCCATATGGAAATTTAGAAAATATGTTTATTAGAGTGAAATGGTTCTATAATAATTCCAAAAACAAGTGTAAATTATTAGGTACATGTAAATTCATTTCATAACATAAGTAATTGGAAATAAAATTTGTAACATGATAAGGAATCTTGATAAAAGAGGAGGAAGGAAAAGTACCCTTATAATATTTTGGCATGGTAACAGGTGTACGTAAATGTTCTTGGGAAGGTTTAATGCGATTGAAATGGGACCTAATCATTTGTAAAATAATTTTAATGTATTTGGGATAGTTAAATATGTATCCCAACATAATAAAAAATAAATTGAAAATTCATATCATAAATGAAGTGTTTGATTAAAAATTGAGATAGATAATTCCTTACAGAATTTTAGTATAGTTACAAATAAGGTAAGGGTCAAATTTAGGGGGTAATAAATGATCCCTAATAAAAGTAATATAAATTTTAATATAAGTTAATGATTAAAAATTAATGTAAATACATGAAATTGAAATTAAAATAACTAATCTCAAAGAAGGACCCTGAATTCAATGGTGGAGAGGGAAATTCCTTATGAAATTTCAGTATAGTATTGACATAGGTAATGGTTAAAATTAGAGGTTAATAAAAGATCCCTCATAAAAATAACATAAATTGGAATGTAATTTATTTATTAAAAATTAATGGATATACAATCAATTTCAATTAAAAGAATTATCCTCAAATAGGGTTCTTGAAATTAATAGTGAGGACCCTCCTATTCTGCCGTCATATGGGATACATAACTAATGACTATGGACCCTAAAATATGAAGCATAGCGACAATATGAGGTTTTAAATTTCCTTAGAATCGCGAGGAAGAGGAACATGTTCCCCATTGAGATGTGTTCATGTGATTTTGCCTAAAAGCATGTGGGTGAGTCAGTCCCACCCAAAGTGGACATTACTAAGGTGTGGGGATTGAGTTCCTTACACTTGTATATTTAAGGAAGATTCAAGATATTATGGGCATCATTGATGGAATTTTGAACTATTTCCTACTCTTCTTCTTGGGATGAGTTGTGAGATGGAGATACCCTAAACAATCATTTGGGTTTCTTTGATAGAGAATATATATATATATCCTTCATATGTACCCAGTCATTGGGGTTAGATACACTTTTTCTATTGGAGGTGAAGAAACATAGGGCATGCCACATTCTGTAGGTGTCTAACTTCTCATGGTTGTATGAGTCTACACTCCTTATATAGGTGGTTAGGCCGTGACAGGTAGTTCATATACTCACTTTGTTTATCCCATTGTGTTTGGATGAGATTAATTCCATTTTTGGTTGATATATACTCATCCACTATAAATTGTTAATCTTTTATCTTTATCTTCTATTGTATCTCTCACTCTTACTCCTTCATCATTCAGAGTGTCCTACTGGGTATCTTTATACTCACCCCTACAAATATTTTTCCTGTGCATGTCGTGTCTTATGCAGATGATGATCATGTTGATATTGACATTAGAGGAAATTAGAGATATAAGGTACTTAGTCCTCCTATGGTGGTCGTAGAATTGGATTTAAGTGATAGGCTCTCTTAGAAAATTTACTTTTCTAGTTTTCTATTGGGTTGAGATGCATTTCTGGTTGGTATTGTATTTTTCCTAATTTACTTTTCAGTATACACTATCTTACTTTTTTAATTTATAGTGTCATGCATCCTTAGTTTACATTATATTAGTGTTTCATCTTTTCATCAATGTAAATTTTTTTCAATAAGTTGGTAGTATGTGTGCTTGCAGGATTTTAAGAAATGTCATCCTTGAGTTAGTTATGCCTCCGGTGCTAGTCTCTCCCCTGGGCTTAAGGAGGTGGGCTTGAGGTAGTTGTGGCTCCAACCCCAGCTTACATTAGGTCATGAAAGACTGGTATCATATAAATTTCATTCCATGGATGTTTCAAAGACGTTTCTCCCTTAAGAGAATTGGTTGTGTTTAAGGAAATTATATCAAAGTTCTTCAAGTGTGGATAACAAGCTAGGGAATCCAGTGATGGTGCGATGGCTAATGAAGTCAATCACCAGGACCTTGTCTAGCTTACCTGTCAGCTCAATACTCATAGAAATTTGTTGCACGGATTAATGGTTCATGTTTCATATAGGATTGAATAAATTAATTTAATTAATGAGTCCACTACCCATTTTAGATGTATTTATATTCTGATTTGAATTTTTTACTCCTTGATAACATTCAAGATGACTCTATGAAAATAGCTAGCTAGGATACGATTTCTGGTTCATGACGATGAACATATGAGTGGTCAGACATCAGTTCAGGTTATATCTTTTGATCCCCTTCTTCCAGGTTGGTGTGTAACAGAAACACCACTTTTAAAGAAACGGATTTTCCCAGTATGGATGAATAAGGATATATAAAAGATTAGTGTACTCCATGAGTTCCAACCTCTGAGAGCATCGAGGTTACATGAAGAGCCTGATCCTTAGACAACAGAGGATTCACTAGAGTCGGTGGTCGGAAACATCAGGCATGTTCGGAACCCAACAGATCAGGTTTTCTCACTTGTAGCATGCCTTTTCCATGGAGAATCATGGCATTGTTGGAGCCTAGTAAGGTAGATGGATGATGGGTTGAAAATCTTTGGGAACATCTTCTAGCAGTTGTTTTGTGAGGAGTTCTACACCTCCTACTTACACTCGGTTGAGATCCAGATTCTCTGAGAGATTCAACAAGGATGTATGATAGCGTCTAAGTACATGTCAAGGTTTATAGACCTCACAATCTAATCCATTTTCATGATATAGGATGGATACTTATGAGAATTTAAGTTTGAATTTTTGGTCATAGATTATTCTTTCATTTAATAATTTCTCAAATTTCAAAGTTTTCTTTACATTCAATTAATGTTTCTCCCACTTGAATTTTGACTACACCAAGTTATTCTAATATTATTATAGAAGATATTATATTTGTTTATAAATATTCCATAGTACTAGTAATTTCATCTGAATCATGATCCTTATTATTGATATGACGTTTTATTAGGAAATGATCATTGAGGTCTAGTAATAATTCATGCATTTTTACTTACTCTAGCATGATGAAACATTTCACCACATGATAATCTTATTTGTATTTGATGTAGAGGGATATTTATAACATTTATTCTCGACTAAAACTCAATGATTATTATATTTATGACCTGATTTTTTATAAAAATAGAATTATTTTGTTCTTTAGTAAGAGTTTACGTTATATGAATTTTTTGGATAATATTCTAAGAAACTTGAGATGATTCTACCTTAACATTAGCAACATTGAAAAATATTATCACTTATTCTTCAAAAAATCCCTTGACACAAGAAACCTTGATTGTTTCTTACATTACTATTCTTCATAGATATATGATTATCCATCAATACCTTTCATCATTTTACCTTGTTTTATAAATTTTATAATTGGTTTTTTAATTTCCTTAATATAAGTATCTTCATTTCAATGAATACCCATTTTTATTCATTTATATATTTTCATTCATTGTTTATAATCTTTGTTTATTTTTATGTTTAATTTTTTTCTCTTGGAATTCTTTAATTTCCACTTTCAATATAATCACTATATTAGTTCCTTCACATTCAATTTCAATATTTCTTAATGTTTCTTGATATTTTTCAAAATGATCCTAAAAGGTCTTAATATTCTCTCCAACATCTTCTTCAGAGAAACTACTTTTAGTAGAGTAACCTTTATCTTCTTTTCTAAATATAAATATTCTTTTCTTTATGATGAATATTTTTTTTCATTAAATTGATTTCTTAATATCTGTTTAATTTTTACCCCATTTATCTCCAAACATTTTTCTATTAGATCATCATCACCATAATCCCCCAATTCTTCAATGGAAATTTTATTTAAAGGTGATTAATACATCCACACTTAAGACACTTGATTTGGAGTTTAAATTTTAACTTACATTTCCCATGTATATAGTTACATCAGGTAAGTGACATAATCCCCTTATACTCTATCACTATCATACTAAACATCTGATTCATTGGAGTACACATCTTATTATTCTCAAATTGTAAGTTTCTTTATGGACATGAAATCTATCTCTTCCTTGATCTTCTTATTTAACATTATTAATTTCCTAATATAATAATTGACATGTATATCATGTAATTGATTAAGATATAAGTTATCTTTATATGTCAATATTGATCAATAGGATAATATATAACAAAAACCCTTGGTTTAACTAGAAATAACAAATGAGATAGCATATCATAAGGCCATAGTCATCTTCCTAGTTGCAACATTCTAATGAAAAGAACATAGGTATCAACATAAAAAATCGGGGGAATGATTTCACCCTGAAATATAACACTAAATTCCTCATATATAAAGAAATATGATAAAAATTATTTATATCATGGAATAGAATAAAATACCCATAATACCCACAACCCAAGGAAAAAGATAATTCTTGTAAACAACTAAAATCTAAGATCAAAATTAATTCTCAATGGAACTATTCATCACCACCATCTCAGTCCACACTGATGGTGATGAAAATAGAGAGTATCAGTTATCCCAAACAATTATTTTCCCTTTATATGCATCCAAAAAACCATAGATAGAGTCTCCTAAAGGAAGAAAGTAAGATATTAGTAATAAATATATGTAGGATACCACAAAGAATATATAAAATGTATATCACTGTGAAACTATTAGTCGTACCTTTTATAATAACATGTTTATAAATAAATATCCTTTTAAAAATTGTTTCATAATATATCATTTGGTTATATTTTAAAAAATACTTATTCAAATTAAAAATAATAGGAATCTAAACACAAGTGAAAATAGATGGTAATAATCAAAAGAAACCATTATCAAAAGAAAAACATAAAACACATCATAAAGGAAAACCATTTTAAAAAAACAAAATTGGATTTCCTTTAACGTAATTCATATTTACATAAACGAGGAATGTAATTAGTAAAGGAATTATGGATGTGAGTAAAAATTAGAGTCATCCATTGAAATACCATATGAAAAAAAACTATGAAATGAAACATTATATAGTAACTTCTTGTATATAACTAATCACAATAGGTTTCTATACAATGGAAATATGTACTCGCACACGAAAAGGAACACTAATATTGAAATACCATGAATCTTACTAATCTTGAGTCCTACAACAAGAAAACAATATAACAAGAATAACCCCTAGTTTTTTCACACTCTTTAATGTTTTCACATGTGCATAACCCTACAAACCCGATGTTCCTAATATATTTTGTTTCCCAAAACATTTGAATAATACATTATTGCAATTTCATAAATAATTTTTCAAAAATATAAACAATGTTGACATGCTAAATAATCCATTTTAAATTAAAATTAATAATTTTTTGTATTTAATCAAACACATAAGGTTTGTAATCTATTTTTAAATAAAAAACCCTTTTAAAACCCCTTTTTCATGCCACCAAAGATACAATTCATATAAAAATAATTATTTGATATCAAATAAATAATTTTGAAAAAAACCCATCTGAATTTACAAGAACACAAACTAAATCATGTGTTTCTTTATAGATAAATTATCCTCACTAATAGAGAGAAAGATATCACCTTTGAAATTGGCAATGGGAAAAAACAGATCAGGTACTCAAAATCCTAGATCCAATAGGAAAAACATCTATTATTCATTTAAACCATAGATCATGTCATCAAACCCAATTTAGGATTTCATGGCATTAATAAGTAAAGAAATTAGAGTTAGGTCTATAAATAGGATACGAAAACAATGGAAGAAACACACATACCTCAATGAGATTCATTATGATAAAAGGTGATTAACCATGGGACTAAAAAAAGAACCTTTTGTAGTATCATAGAGATGATGGATTTTCCTAGTGAAGAATTAAGATGGTATTATTAGTTAAATATAGTGTGGGAATCATGGATTTTTTCTTTTCTTGGTAGATTAGATTGGATTTTAGGGTTAGGTTTTATATTTTGACACACTACATACTAACCATTTGGTAGCCACTATCCCCAAGAAAACTAAAAAAAGGGTTTCATAGGAGGAGCTATATGGTATTTAAAATCATTATAATCCCATGTGAAAGCCTCTAGATAAAACCCAATAAACCACCTGGTATGCAATTTAACTCTCATGGTTATAGAAATTGTGTTTATACCATGAAAATCACCTCAAGAACTAATAGATTCATCCCACACAGTTACCACGTAGAAAGTAATAACTATGTGCAAACTATATTTCTGGCCTCTTACTATAGCATCCCGTATTTTTATAACATAACTTTTCATTCCATTACACGGAACTGAGGATCTTTAAGGTTTAGTGTCTTGGAAACAAGGAACATAAAACATGAAAAAAAAAACATTCTTCTTAAACACTTGAAAGGCTTCTCCTCATGTTCACTCTAGGCTCATTACTGCATCCCATAACCTGGGGACATACATCAAAAGGAAGGGTGAGCAGAAGGCCCAGCAAGGGAAACAAGTGAAACATTTTACATATGAACTTGAGATACATCAATAAAGTCATGAAAAGAACATTAATGCATGAAAATGAAATCATGAGGCATATCATAATAAAAATAAAACTTTTTCATAACTGGAAGATGTGGCTACATCATTTAACATAGACAATCATGAACATATCACCAAGGTCCATCCCCAAGGTGTCATTTTAAAATTACCAAGGTTATTCACCAAGGTATCGTGAAAATTGTAATCTCTAGTGGTTACATCATTACCCAATGCATTGGAGCGCTATCAGGGCGCACCCTTAAATTTGCCTTTATTATCATGTGATCCACATATATCATCATCAAACATTTCATAAATAACCCATATAGCATAAAGGAAATGGGTTTCATTTCATAATCATAACTTTTTAAAAACTGCTTTAAAGACATGATCTTTATATCACTTTAAAACCCACAGAAAAGGAAGGTGGGTCTCATATATGTAAATCCCAGAATTTAAAACAGAAAATTTTGGTATATATGCGATTACCCCTTTAGAAGAAAGAGCTTTGAGTATTCACTTAATAAAATAAAAGAACTTTAGAAAAAGAGATAGACATTTTGAGACAGAAATTCTGCAGCATAACGGCAATGTTCCGAGGTTTTAGAAGACATTAAAAGAGAGGTAAAATGGGTCAAACATTCATAAATGACCCATAAAATAGTACATGGACAGAATAAGAAGGATACATGATCATGGTAATGAAATTTCAAGGACATACCATTTGAAATGAAAAACATGGAAGGAAGAAAAAAATTAGATTTCTCTTATGAAAGTTCGGCAGCCTAACGGCGTTACTTAAACATCAACAATAATGATTTGAAGAGATCAAATAGGTTCTCTCATCATGTGAACGTAAGAGTTCAGTATGATAGATATAGAGATAATTCCCCAACATAACAAAAAGTAACTTGAAAGAATTGACATGAAAGTAGAACTTCCAAACGAGAAGGGTGAAGAACCACTTAAAAATTCGGCAGCCTAACGGCGCCACTTAAAACATCAAAATACTGAATTGAAGAGATCAAATGGGGTCTCTCATCATATGAACCTAAGAGTCCAGTATGATATATATAGAGATCATACCCCAATATAACAAAAAGGAACTTGAAATAATTGATATGAAAGTAGAACTTCAAAACGAGAAGGGTGAAGAACCACTTAAAAATTCGGCAGCCTAACGGCGCCACTTAAAACATCAAAATACTGAATTGAAGAGATCAAATGGGGTCTCTCATCATATGAACATAAGAGTACAGTATGATATATATAGAGATCATACCCCAATATAACAAAAAGGAACTTGAAATAATTGACATGAAAGTAGAACTTCAAAACGAGAAGGGTGAAGAACCACTTAAAAATTCGGCAGCCTAACGGCGCCACTTAAAACATCAAAATACTGAATTGAAGATATCAAATTGGGTCTCTCATCATATGAACATAAGAGTCCAGTATGATATATATAGAGATCATACCCCAATATAACAAAAAGGAACATGAAAGACTTGAATGAAAATAGAACTTGAAAACGAGGAAGGTGAAAGAATCCCTTAAAAATTCGGCAGCCTAACGGCGCCACTTAAACATTCTTAAAACGAATTGATGAGAGCAAGGGGGGTCTCTCATCATATGAAAATGAAATAGGCAGTAGGATGAATATAAAAGAACATCCTCTAACATAAGAACATGAAGTATAAAAGAAAAGACATAAAAGAGATTACTTGAAAAGAAAGAGAGAGGTCGGATCCCTTACCTTAAAATGTAACTCTTAAACCTCAAAGGTTGGGACCTTGAGGGCTTGAGGGCACCTTGGGAGGACTCCTTGGGAGGTAATGAGACCAGAAATTCGTAGGGAATGAGTGGGGAGTCGAATGGATGAGAGGAGGGCTTGGTATATATAGGGAAAGTGAGGGGACAAGGCATTAATGGCCAAGGGACACCTCACATGTGCTTTTCTCAAACCCATGTGCTCTCCCATGGAATTTATCATGGAGTTAGGCCACATGGGCCCCCCCAAACAATAATTCATCACCCTTGGCCGGCCAACCCTCAAAAGATCTCATGACATCATCATGACATCGTTATGATGTCATTAAACATACCGAAACCCTAAAACTGTATTTTTACTATTCACTGAAAATTCAACTTTCTCAGAAAAATCCCAAAATTTCACATTAACCAAATATCAATGCTCTGATTTCAAAAATGAAATCCATTTTATAAAAATAATTTTCTAAATATTTTTAATTTAATTTTTAAATAAAAACACTATTCATCGAAAATTCATTTTTTTCAGAAAAAACCCCAAAAATTACCATAACATAATATCGATGCTCTGAGTTCAAAAATAAAGTCATTTTTATAAAAATAATTTTCTAATTATTTTTAATTAAATTTTTAATTAAAAAACACTATTCACCTAAAAAAACTAATACTTGAATAATAATTAATGAAACTGTTATTTAACTATTTTATTGAATCACATTACTTAATCAAGGTGCCTAGATTATTTTAAAACTTTCTTTAAGTGATATTACTAATCCATTTGGTCATATTACTAATCCTAATCATAAAATCACTATTCATAATTTACTATTCATCAAAAATCAAGTTGATCTTATTAGACTCTAAATTTAGTACTGAACATAATTGCAGAAGACCATTTTTTGAAAATCATTACACATTTTTAATTATTTAGGGTTTACATAAACATATTTAAAATATCCTTTTTCTAAAATTCATCAAAAATATGCATACTATATTTATCCGGTCATTTCAAAATTCATAAACTTCATCATAAGAAGAAATCCCAATTTTTATTTAAAACAAGGATTACACAAGGTAGTTACGGTCTCGTTACATAACCCCTTATAATACCAGCATAGGACCTAAGAGTAAGGTGTGCTAGGGTGATAGAAGCTTGGGGCGGCTCAGTCAACATTGCCCGAGTAGTAATTTCTATCAGTTTGAACTTCTCACGAAGGCGATTCCGTTCCAGCTTCACATGATGAAGTTCGGCTTGGATTTGATCCAGAGCAAAGCCCAGTGGTGCTACCTCCTTCCCAAGCTCTGTTAGATGGGCTTCGATCGGTCCAAGACTACTAGGTGAGGCCATCGAATCTTCTTTCTATAATAATTAACCAAGATTAATTATATCAAAACTTTTTGTTCACAGCGGTCATATTGACCGATGGTTATATAATAGTCAAAACCCACTGATCTCATTTTAATTATAATCATGTTTATCAAATAAAACGTTTTTGTTGAGTATAACAATAACACATAAAATTGGGAAACAAATTTTTTTTAAAAAATTTCGGGTCGTTACAATCTTCCTCCCTTAAGAAATTGCGTCCTCGCAATTTTAAAATTGGGTTTTGAAATTTCATTGAAAGTCCCACATCGGAAAAGGAGTCAGTAAAACTATTACTTTAAAATAAAGAAAGGGAAGTACAAAGGTCACCTGAGTTAACCCACACTAGGGTTCCATGTAGGAAAACATGGACATGGAGGAGAAAACAAAGGGTCAAGTTCTGAGGGAGAGTGATAGAGAACATGATTAGGAGAAAGTTAACCATGAGAAAATCCCAAAATTATGATGTGTGTAAACGGTCTTTGATTACCTAGTAGGAAACGTAAACCAACAACATTTTTGTTTTACGTTTCGTTTCATAATTTTGAGGATTTCATTTACTACATAGAACAAAAACATAAGAAAATATACCTACCTTCAAGTAGAGTTTCATCCTTTAACAAGTCCCTACCAACACAAATCTTTTCTCCAAATGATGAGAATTCAAAAACACTTGGTCTCATAAAAGCACAAGAATCATCTTCTATAGAATCACATAATCTACAAAAAAAATAACTATCTATTTCTTCTATCTTTAAACATTATCCCAAAAATAGAAAGGTTAAGGTAAAACAACTCTTCAAAAAGAAATAATCCCATAGGAATCATCAAAGTTCCATGGTACTACCCAATTTTCATCATAGACCATTCCCTAAATAATGGTCCTTAAAATTCCTCAAAACAAACCAAACTAAGATTGAAACCCAAATACAATAAGGATTTGATAACATAGTCTTCCAAAACAACTTCATCGTTCATCTCCAGACAACATCAACCACTCCTAACATCTTATAAAAAAAGTAGCTAACCTAAACATATTTTACCCAAGATAGGTTAGTCATTCCAATAAGTAACCTAAATTACTATAAGTTCACCTTAAATTCATCGATTCTTCAAAATATAAGTCAACCTTACTCCTCAATGAAAATACCGTAGTAATCTATTTACCTCGATCAAATATGGTTCCCAAAATAATGAACGTTTTCCAAAATAATAATCATATTTTAATCCCCTAATCATCCCTGTCCTATTAATACGAAAATCGTCGCATTTCCTATCACATTGGTTGTCGGAACATGTTCTTCCATTTCCCACCATTAACTAAGAAGAGAAAGCATAATTAGGGGCTTAAGTACTTAGCTAATAATCATGAAAAGGAACTGAAAGCATATAAGGATAACATGTATATGAAAGGTATACCCTAACTTGTGATCTCCTAGGTTCCCATCTAGGTTATGAATGATCATATATTCTTATGTGAACCTTTATTTTATTTTATCTTTGTTCCTTTAACAATGGTTCATACCAAGCTTATGAATTTACCAAAGCATATCCCCCGGGAGTGTCGTAACCAAGAGTGCAGCAAGGCCCGTTGTCGTGTACCAGTTCCCGTTCGAGTCTAGCTCAAAGCGGTGTTTTCGGGTTTTACCCCTATGTACATCTGTGCCAGAGCCACCTCTACCTGCTCGTATCCAGACAGGGATGTATTTGCTTGGCAACCCCTTACTCAATACTCACCAAAATACCAGGAATATTTCCTATATTAAACTTTTCTATAGGGTTCCTCCTAGAGTTTTCATATCCTAATTTACACAAATAACTAAACCATCCTTTGATACCAACTATAGCATCCCGTATTTTTATAACATAACTTTTCATTCCATTACACGGAACTGAGGATCTTTAAGGTTTAGTGTCTTGGAAACAAGGAACATAAAACATGAAAAAAAAACATTCTTCTTAAACACTTGAAAGGCTTCTCCTCATGTTCACTCTAGGCTCATTACTGCATCCCATAACCTGGGGACATACATCAAAAGGAAGGGTGAGCAGAAGGCCCAGCAAGGGAAACAAGTGAAACATTTTACATATGAACTTGAGATACATCAATAAAGTCATGAAAAGAACTTTAATGCATGAAAATGAAATCATGAGGCATATCATAATAAAAATAAAACTTTTTCATAACTGGAAGATGTGGCTACATCATTTAACATAGACAATCATGAACATATCACCAAGGTCCATCCCCAAGGTGTCATTTTAAAATTACCAAGGTTATTCACCAAGGTATCGTGAAAATTGTAATCTCTAGTGGTTACATCATTACCCAATGCATTGGAGCGCTATCAGGGCGCACCCTTAAATTTGCCTTTATTATCATGTGAGCCACATATATCATCATCAAACATTTCATAAATAACCCATATAGCATAAAGGAAATGGGTTTCATTTCATAATCATAACTTTTTAAAAACTGCTTTAAAGACATGATCTTTATATCACTTTAAAACCCACAGAAAAGGAAGGTGGGTCTCATATATGTAAATCCCAGAATTTAAAACAGAAAATTTTGGTATATATGCGATTACCCCTTTAGAAGAAAGAGCTTTGAGTATTCACTTAATAAAATAAAAGAACTTTAGAAAAAGAGATAGACATTTTGAGACAGAAATTCTGCAGCATAACGGCAATGTTCCGAGGTTTTAGAAGACATTAAAAGAGAGGTAAAATGGGTCAAACATTCATAAATGACCCATAAAATAGTACATGGACAGAATAAGAAGGATACATGATCATGGTAATGAAATTTCAAGGACATACCATTTGAAATGAAAAACATGGAAGGAAGAAAAAAATTAGATTTCTCTTATGAAAGTTCGGCAGCCTAACGGCGTTACTTAAACATCAACAATAATGATTTGAAGAGATCAAATAGGTTCTCTCATCATGTGAACGTAAGAGTTCAGTATGATAGATATAGAGATAATTCCCCAACATAACAAAAAGTAACTTGAATGAATTGACATGAAAGTAGAACTTCCAAACGAGAAGGGTGAAGAACCACTTAAAAATTCGGCAGCCTAACGGCGCCACTTAAAACATCAAAATACTGAATTGAAAAGATCAAATGGGGTCTCTCATCATATGAACCTAAGAGTCCAGTATGATATATATAGAGATCATACCCCAATATAACAAAAAGGAACTTGAAATAATTGATATGAAAGTAGAACTTCAAAACGAGAAGGGTGAAGAACCACTTAAAAATTCGGCAGCCTAACGGCGCCACTTAAAACATCAAAATACTGAATTGAAGAGATCAAATGGGGTCTATCATCATATGAACATAAGAGTCCAGTATGATATATATAGAGATCATACCCCAATATAACAAAAAGGAACTTGAAATAATTGACATGAAAGTAGAACTTCAAAACGAGAAGGGTGAAGAACCACTTAAAAATTCGGCAGCCTAACGGCGCCACTTAAAACATCAAAATACTGAATTGAAGATATCAAATTGGGTCTCTCATCATATGAACATAAGAGTCCAGTATGATATATATAGAGATCATACCCCAATATAACAAAAAGGAACATGAAAGACTTGAATGAAAATAGAACTTGAAAACGAGGAAGGTGAAAGAATCCCTTAAAAATTCGGCAGCCTAACGGCGCCACTTAAACATTCTTAAAACGAATTGATGAGAGCAAGGGGGGTCTCTCATCATATGAAAATGAAATAGGCAGTAGGATGAATATAAAAGAACATCCTCTAACATAAGAACATGAAGTATAAAAGAAAAGACATAAAAGAGATTACTTGAAAAGAAAGAGAGAGGTCGGATCCCTTACCTTAAAATGTAACTCTTAAACCTCAAAGGTTGGGACCTTGAGGGCTTGAGGGCACCTTGGGAGGACTCCTTGGGAGGTAATGAGACCAGAAATTCGTAGGGAATGAGTGGGGAGTCGAATGGATGAGAGGAGGGCTTGGTATATATAGGGAAAGTGAGGGGACAAGGCATTAATGGCCAAGGGACACCTCACATGTGCTTTTCTCAAACCCATGTGCTCTCCCATGGCATTTATCATGGAGTTAGGCCACATGGGGCCCCCCAAACAATAATTCATCACCCTTGGCCGGCCAACCCTCAAAATATCTCATGACATCATCATGACATCGTTATGATGTCATTAAACATACCGAAATCCTAAAACTGTATTTTTACTATTCACTGAAAATTCAACTTTCTCAGAAAAATCCCAAAATTTCACATTAACCAAATATCAATGCTCTGATTTCAAAAATGAAATCCATTTTATAAAAATAATTTTCTAAATATTTTTAATTTAATTTTTAAATAAAAACACTATTCATCGAAAATTCATTTTTTTCAGAAAAAACCCCAAAAATTACCATAACATAATATCGATGCTCTGAGTTCAAAAATAAAGTCATTTTTATAAAAATAATTTTCTAATTATTTTTAATTAAATTTTTAATTAAAAAACACTATTCAACTGAAAAAACTAATACTTGAATAATAATTAATGAAACCGTTATTTAACTATTTTATTGAATCACATTACTTAATCAAGGTGCCTAGATTATTTTAAAACTTTCTTTAAGTGATATTACTAATCCATTTGGTCATATTACTAATCCTAATCATAAAATCACTATTCATAATTTACTATTCATCAAAAATCAAGTTAATCTTATTAGACTCTAAATTTAGTACTGAACATAATTGCAGAAGACCATTTTTTGAAAATCATTACACATTTTTAATTATTTAGGGTTTACATAAACATATTTAAAATATCCTTTTTCTAAAATTCATCAAAAATATGCATACTATATTTATCCGGTCATTTCAAAATTCATAAACTTCATCATAAGAAGAAATCCCAATTTTTATTTAAAACAAGGATTACACAAGGTAGTTACGGTCTCGTTACATAACCCCTTATAATACCAGCATAGGACCTAAGAGTAAGGTGTGCTAGGGTGATAGAAGCTTGGGGCGGCTCAGTCAACATTGCCCGAGTAGTAATTTCTATCAGTTTGAACTTCTCACGAAGGCGATTCCGTTCCAGCTTCACATGATGAAGTTCGGCTTGGATTTGATCCAGAGCAAAGCCCAGTGGTGCTACCTCCTTCCCAAGCTCTGTTAGATGGGCTTCGATCGGTCCAAGACTACTAGGTGAGGCCATCGAATCTTCTTTCTATAATAATTAACCAAGATTAATTATATCAAAACATTTTGTTCACAGCGGTCATATTGACCGATGGTTATATAATAGTCAAAACCCACTGATCTCATTTTAATTATAATCATGTTTATCAAATAAAACGTTTTTGTTGAGTATAACAATAACACATAAAATTGGGAAACAAATTTTTTTTAAAAAATTTCGGGTCGTTACAATCTTCCTCCCTTAAGAAATTGCGTCCTCGCAATTTTAAAATTGGGTTTTGAAATTTCATTGAAAGTCCCACATCGGAAAAGGAGTCAGTAAAACTATTACTTTAAAATAAAGAAAGGGAAGTACAAAGGTCACCTGAGTTAACCCACACTAGGGTTCCATGTAGGAAAACATGGACATGGAGGAGAAAACAAAGGGTCAAGTTCTGAGGGAGAGTGATAGAGAACATGATTAGGAGAAAGTTAACCATGAGAAAATCCCAAAATTATGATGTGTGTAAACGGTCTTTGATTACCTAGTAGGAAACGTAAACCAACAACATTTTTGTTTTACGTTTCGTTTCATAATTTTGAGGATTTCATTTACTACATAGAACAAAAACATAAGAAAATATACCTACCTTCAAGTAGAGTTTCATCCTTTAACAAGTCCCTACCAACACAAATCTTTTCTCCAAATGATGAGAATTCAAAAACACTTGGTCTCATAAAAGCACAAGAATCATCTTCTATAGAATCACATAATCTACAAAAAAAATAACTATCTATTTCTTCTATCTTTAAACATTATCCCAAAAATAGAAAGGTTAAGGTAAAACAACTCTTCAAAAAGAAATAATCCCATAGGAATCATCAAAGTTCCATGGTACTACCCAATTTTCATCATAGACCATTCCCTAAATAATGGTCCTTAAAATTCCTCAAAACAAACCAAACTAAGATTGAAACCCAAATACAATAAGGATTTGATAACATAGTCTTCCAAAACAACTTCATCGTTCATCTCCAGACAACATCAACCACTCCTAACATCTTATAAAAAAAGTAGCTAACCTAAACATATTTTACCCAAGATAGGTTAGTCATTCCAATAAGTAACCTAAATTACTATAAGTTCACCTTAAATTCATCGATTCTTCAAAATATAAGTCAACCTTACTCCTCAATGAAAATACCGTAGTAATCTATTTACCTCGATCAAATATGGTTCCCAAAATAATGAACGTTTTCCAAAATAATAATCATATTTTAATCCCCTAATCATCCCTGTCCTATTAATACGAAAATCGTCGCATTTCCTATCACATTGGTTGTCGGAACATGTTCTTCCATTTCCCACCATTAACTAAGAAGAGAAAGCATAATTAGGGGCTTAAGTACTTAGCTAATAATCATGAAAAGGAACTGAAAGCATATAAGGATAACATGTATATGAAAGGTATACCCTAACTTGTGATCTCCTAGGTTCCCATCTAGGTTATGAATGATCATATATTCTTATGTGAACCTTTATTTTATTTTATCTTTGTTCCTTTAACAATGGTTCATACCAAGCTTATGAATTTACCAAAGCATATCCCCCGGGAGTGTCGTAACCAAGAGTGCAGCAAGGCCCGTTGTCGTGTACCAGTTCCCGTTCGAGTCTAGCTCAAAGCGGTGTTTTCGGGTTTTACCCCTATGTACATCTGTGCCAGAGCCACCTCTACCTGCTCGTATCCAGACAGGGATGTATTTGCTTGGCAACCCCTTACTCAATACTCACCAAAATACCAGGAATATTTCCTATATTAAACTTTTCTATAGGGTTCCTCCTAGAGTTTTCATATCCTAATTTCCACAAATAACTAAACCATCCTTTGATACCAACTATAGCATCCCGTATTTTTATAACATAACTTTTCATTCCATTACACGGAACTGAGGATCTTTAAGGTTTAGTGTCTTGGAAACAAGGAACATAAAACATGAAAAAAAAAACATTCTTCTTAAACACTTGAAAGGCTTCTCCTCATGTTCACTCTAGGCTCATTACTGCATCCCATAACCTGGGGACATACATCAAAAGGAAGGGTGAGCAGAAGGCCCAGCAAGGGAAACAAGTGAAACATTTTACATATGAACTTGAGATACATCAATAAAGTCATGAAAAGAACTTTAATGCATGAAAATGAAATCATGAGGCATATCATAATAAAAATAAAACTTTTTCATAACTGGAAGATGTGGCTACATCATTTAACATAGACAATCATGAACATATCACCAAGGTCCATCCCCAAGGTGTCATTTTAAAATTACCAAGGTTATTCACCAAGGTATCGTGAAAATTGTAATCTCTAGTGGTTACATCATTACCCAATGCATTGGAGCGCTATCAGGGCGCACCCTTAAATTTGCCTTTATTATCATGTGAGCCACATATATCATCATCAAACATTTCATAAATAACCCATATAGCATAAAGGAAATGGGTTTCATTTCATAATCATAACTTTTTAAAAACTGCTTTAAAGACATGATCTTTATATCACTTTAAAACCCACAGAAAAGGAAGGTGGGTCTCATATATGTAAATCCCAGAATTTAAAACAGAAAATTTTGGTATATATGCGATTACCCCATTAGAAGAAAGAGCTTTGAGTATTCACTTAATAAAATAAAAGAACTTTAGAAAAAGAGATAGACATTTTGAGACAGAAATTCTGCAGCATAACGGCAATGTTCCGAGGTTTTAGAAGACATTAAAAGAGAGGTAAAATGGGTCAAACATTCATAAATGACCCATAAAATAGTACATGGACAGAATAAGAAGGATACATGATCATGGTAATGAAATTTCAAGGACATACCATTTGAAATGAAAAACATGGAAGGAAGAAAAAAATTAGATTTCTCTTATGAAAGTTCGGCAGCCTAACGGCGTTACTTAAACATCAACAATAATGATTTGAAGAGAACAAATAGGTTCTCTCATCATGTGAACGTAAGAGTTCAGTATGATAGATATAGAGATAATTCCCCAACATAACAAAAAGTAACTTGAAAGAATTGACATGAAAGTAGAACTTCCAAACGAGAAGGGTGAAGAACCACTTAAAAATTCGGCAGCCTAACGGCGCCACTTAAAACATCAAAATACTGAATTGAAAAGATCAAATGGGGTCTCTCATCATATGAACCTAAGAGTCCAGTATGATATATATAGAGATCATACCCCAATATAACAAAAAGGAACTTGAAATAATTGATATGAAAGTAGAACTTCAAAACGAGAAGGGTGAAGAACCACTTAAAAATTCGGCAGCCTAACGGCGCCACTTAAAACATCAAAATACTGAATTGAAGAGATCAAATGGGGTCTCTCATCATATGAACATAAGAGTCCAGTATGATATATATAGAGATCATACCCCAATATAACAAAAAGGAACTTGAAATAATTGACATGAAAGTAGAACTTCAAAACGAGAAGGGTGAAGAACCACTTAAAAATTCGGCAGCCTAACGGCGCCACTTAAAACATCAAAATACTGAATTGAAGATATCAAATTGGGTCTCTCATCATATGAACATAAGAGTACAGTATGATATATATAGAGATCATACCCCAATATAACAAAAAGGAACATGAAAGACTTGAATGAAAATAGAACTTGAAAACGAGGAAGGTGAAAGAATCCCTTAAAAATTCGGCAGCCTAACGGCGCCACTTAAACATTCTTAAAACGAATTGATGAGAGCAAGGGGGGTCTCTCATCATATGAAAATGAAATAGGCAGTAGGATGAATATAAAAGAACATCCTCTAACATAAGAACATGAAGTATAAAAGAAAAGACATAAAAGAGATTACTTGAAAAGAAAGAGAGAGGTCGGATCCCTTACCTTAAAATGTAACTCTTAAACCTCAAAGGTTGGGACCTTGAGGGCTTGAGGGCACCTTGGGAGGACTCCTTGGGAGGTAATGAGACCAGAAATTCGTAGGGAATGAGTGGGGAGTCGAATGGATGAGAGGAGGGCTTGGTATATATAGGGAAAGTGAGGGGACAAGGCATTAATGGCCAAGGGACACCTCACATGTGCTTTTCTCAAACCCATGTGCTCTCCCATGGCATTTATCATGGAGTTAGGCCACATGGGGCCCCCCAAACAATAATTCATCACCCTTGGCCGGCCAACCCTCAAAATATCTCATGACATCATCATGACATCGTGATGATGTCATTAAACATACCGAAATCCTAAAACTGTATTTTTACTATTCACTGAAAATTCAACTTTCTCATAAAAATCCCAAAATTTCACATTAACCAAATATCAATGCTCTGATTTCAAAAATGAAATCCATTTTATAAAAATAATTTTCTAAATATTTTTAATTTAATTTTTAAATAAAAACACTATTCATCGAAAATTCATTTTTTTCAGAAAAAACCCCAAAAATTACCATAACATAATATCGATGCTCTGAGTTCAAAAATAAAGTCATTTTTATAAAAATAATTTTCTAATTATTTTTAATTAAATTTTTAATTAAAAAACACTATTCACCTGAAAAAACTAATACTTGAATAATAATTAATGAAACCGTTATTTAACTATTTTATTGAATCACATTACTTAATCAAGGTGCCTAGATTATTTTAAAACTTTCTTTAAGTGATATTACTAATCCATTTGGTCATATTACTAATCCTAATCATAAAATCACTATTCATAATTTACTATTCATCAAAAATCAAGTTGATCTTATTAGACTCTAAATTTAGTACTGAACATAATTGCAGAAGACCATTTTTTGAAAATCATTACACATTTTTAATTATTTAGGGTTTACATAAACATATTTAAAATATCCTTTTTCTAAAATTCATCAAAAATATGCATACTATATTTATCCGGTCATTTCAAAATTCATAAACTTCATCATAAGAAGAAATCCCAATTTTTATTTAAAACAAGGATTACACAAGGTAGTTACGGTCTCGTTACATAACCCCTTATAATACCAGCATAGGACCTAAGAGTAAGGTGTGCTAGGGTGATAGAAGCTTGGGGCGGCTCAGTCAACATTGCCCGAGTAGTAATTTCTATCAGTTTGAACTTCTCACGAAGGCGATTCCGTTCCAGCTTCACATGATGAAGTTCGGCTTGGATTTGATCCAGAGCAAAGCCCAGTGGTGCTACCTCCTTCCCAAGCTCTGTTAGATGGGCTTCGATCGGTCCAAGACTACTAGGTGAGGCCATCGAATCTTCTTTCTATAATAATTAACCAAGATTAATTATATCAAAACATTTTGTTCACAGCGGTCATATTGACCGATGGTTATATAATAGTCAAAACCCACTGATCTCATTTTAATTATAATCATGTTTATCAAATAAAAAGTTTTTGTTGAGTATAACAATAACACATAAAATTGGCAAACAATTTTTTTTTTAAAAATTTCGGGTCATTACACTTACTTCAAAAACACTAAATATTTTAACCTAAAAAAATGAAATCCTAAAAAAGATGAAAAGATAAGAACCAAACTGAAAATTTAACATACATGTGTCCTGGAGGTATCATAATTCTCCCGAACATATAAATTTATATACCTTGGAAGCTCTAAATATTCTAGGATCATAAAGACATAAGTTCGCATCCATATTATTTATTCTCCTTTCTCCCATTCCACATGTCTATCCAGTATATACTTCCATAGTAGATTAAATAAGTAAAATATTATATCATGCATCACCTAATTCTGGAGATCCATAACCTAAAAATTCTTCTCAACAAATGAGGTATCATGTTCATGAAAAATATCTTTATGTCCAATCACCTAGGATGGCCCTAGTTGATAACTGATATACTGGAAGACATGATGAATGTTAAGAATTGCTGTCAATCAGGATAATAATTCCAATCGATAATCCACCTTTCAATGTTGTTTGATGATCTTAATAGGTTCAAAAAAGACCTTGGCATCAACTTACCCTACTTACCAAAATGATAATTTCCCCAAATCATGTAAAATAATAAGGAGAATCTAATCATATTTTGAAAACTAAAATAGATAGTGTAGTTGTTCAACATAAAATTTTTGGTGGAAATGAATTATGGCCAACATTAATCAGGATAACTATACCATCTTCATCACCATGGGACAAGACGTGATCCTAGAGGATAAAATTCACCTACATTTTCCTAAAATCAAGGAGATATATAAGTAATCTCATATGAAACTTCCAATTGTGTCTTATTACTCTAAAATTAGGGTAGACTTCAAGCCTAAAACCACTATAATCCAACAAGCAAGGTTGAGGAACTTCCTCAAGAATTGGATGATTTCTATAGTTTGGCCATTCATTTGAAAATTCAATGAAATTATCCACTTAAACCAAGAACCCATTTAATTTAGTAATACATTATTGAATTATGATACAATGCATGGGTATCTTATATTAATCATAGGAATCAGTATTCTAATTATCTTTTCAACCCATCAATTATTAAAATGATGAATCTCTTCTCCAAAAATCACTTCTATAGTAGAAAATAAATGTGTTTATTTTTAAAATCAATTAATTATAACTAAAAAACCCTAGTTTCTAATCTCTTAGGAGTCTACGGTAGTTAAAATACAAAGACCGTGGTTCCTTCATAGAATCTCTATAACATACTGCATAATTACATGTAAAACTAATAGGTTTATTTTGTTTCAATTTACCTTTCTAATAGGTAGGGAATCAAAACATAAATTTTTAAATCAACCAGAAAATTATTTGTCACTAAAATTGAATAATTAGATCATGATGCATCTTGGGAACCACTGATTACATAGAAAAAACTAAATTATATTCACAATCTATCAACCCTAGACTCAAATAAAGTAGAACAACTTAATACCAATGAATAAAAAATCACCATCGTTAGACAGAAACCACAATCTAATGTCTCCACAATATAAAAGGTTTTAATAATACACTACCTATTAGAATTTACTAATTATCGAAGATGACTCTAAATTCACTAGGAATAATCTTCTTGAACACTACTAAAAATACAATATTGTTAAATTCTCATTCCTAAACAAGAGAATTTATAAAAATAACTTTAGTAAGGATCCCTCCACATTTAATTTCATTACATCCCATATGGGTAATTCCATTGATAGATCATCTATGACCACACCTTCCATTCCTTGATTTTACAAAATATTGTGATGAAATTTATCAATTTACATAAAAATTATTTCTTCTGTTGGATCTAATTACAATAGGTAAAACTACACTTTAGGATTATATAATCAGAATATATCATATATTATTATATAAGGGTATAATATCACTGTTTCCCAAGACGATGTATATATGCTACCAACTCAAGTTCATTATGAGATATATTCTATCCATGAGGTTTTCATTGGTGAAATATTTAATCCATAACACATTTATCCCAACTTCATGACATATCCTAACTCTATGCCGATGATTTCACAGAAACATCATCGTGACCCTATTAGGAATAGAATGAGTCAAAACTAGAGAAAAATTAACCTCACTTCCCAGCTTTAAATAAAGTCATATTTTATTTATTATCCCTGGAGAGATCTAATGTGAGTAGAGACCTATCATGTTTCCCTTCACTGTTATGATTTCATCTAAATGGGGCAACAATTATCAACTAAATTAATACAAAATTTCCTCAACAAGATAACTGAGGATTCACATTTTATTCAATGGAAACCTCTATTATCTTATTCTATAAACATAGAAGAGAATATTCTCTATTATTGTACAAACCAAAAATTTAACTAGATCATGCCAAAAAAATGACCATCCCCATGAAATGTTTAAAATAATATCAGGTCAAACCACAACTACGATTATTTGGAAGGAACTATACCAAACACCAAATCCACCACATCACTCATAGCCATCAGATGGTTCAAATGATGAAATGCCTCAATAATATATGAAACGGTGCTATAAATGTGTCATTTGGTGGAATTTATGGTTAACACGGGTTAGAGAATAAAACTATTGGTTATCTCAATTTAACCACACCTAAAATCAATAAATTTTTCAACCCATTCGATCACAAAAATAAACATAGTTATGAATGAAAAAACCCAATGATAGAAATTTTATAATGTGAATCATAAAATCATGATATGTATTTTTTCAAAAACCTAGACCTTTTAATAATTTTAATATTGTAAAATAATGAATTATGTGATGAATAAACTCAAGATGTCCACTGCTCTCAATGGTTCATCCCAAATATGATTTAGAGGCCATTAACAAACCTGGAAATCCAAAAACTACATCCACTCTAATGATGTAGAGAAAGAACATGGAAGGATCAACCCCCCAACCCACTTAATGCACAAAATACTCCTTTAATCTCTTAGAGAACTAATAATAAATGAAAGAAGATATCTATGAATTAACTACAATGTTAAAACACTATATATATTTTTCCTTGATACAAAACATCCAAGACAGGGAAGATAACACTTGAAAATCCACTTTGAGCTTGTATGATACTAAAGATAAGAGGAAAATATCAAACATCATGAAATGATATCACTGAAACTCATGAACTTTACCAAATAATTACTCATCCACATGGCCTGAGAACTCTATCCACCCATGTCCTCCAAATCACATTATATAACCACTACACAAAAGAAATATTTCGACCAAAAATATAAATAAAAAATCAAGAAAACAGTTTTATAGAAGTTTCATAAAACAAAATTTATGTAGATAAACCGCTTCCAAAAATTTTAAATTTTGACAACCTCCAAACATCATTTGAATAGTAGTTATACAAAGAGCCCACTTCAAAAGTTAGTAAAATCTATTAATTTAAAGAGAGTATCCAAAAGTAATTGTTTCATAACTTTTTGAACACAGTTTGAAAACTCTTACCTTTGGAGGAAAATAATTAAATAGGATTCAATTTAATCTTAAATTTCATTACATGTGTTTGAGATTATTTATAATAAACCAGAATTTGAATACCCTACATTTTTAATGAACCATTTAGGTTATTAATGTTGGTTTACTCGAAGATATGATCCTTATTTTAAATTATCATTCCACTATCAAATCCATTTTCCCATTTAGACTACATGTTGAAAACATTCAGTATTTTTTTCACTTCAAACAAAAAACCCTCCCATTTACATATTTTTGTTGAAGATCAAATTATTTTAAAACATTATTGCCTTATTAATATCATGATTAAATTGTGTAAAATTATTACATATCAATCATTAAATTATTTTTAAACCAAATGTTTTTAATTATTTTCATGATTTAGAAACCATCAAAAGATATATGAGCTTGAAACCAAGATTCATTTTATACGATATCATTTAGGCTATAATTTTCACAATAAAAAAATATATGAAATTCATTTTTGAGAACTAATCATGTTGTACTACACATGTATAAACAAAATCGTATCCATACTATAAATCAAACTAGTAAATGATTTAAAATTATTACCAGAACCACCTTATTTATTTTCCCATAAATCAAATCCACTATAGAAAACTAATATTTATGGTTTCAAAGTAATAAAATAAAGGGGACGTGGAGTAATGATTGACCAAGATCCATATTTGATGACCATGTTCAAAGGACATAACAACCTCATTAATGATTACAAAATCAAGTGTTTAATAAATCAATAGATTTTAAATCCTTTCCAGTTGACTACACAACTTGATTATTCCATCCTTTTACACCCCAAATCAAGAACAACATGGAAGTTAAATCCAGATAGACCATGGAAAACTCAAATGTCATAAGGAAAGGGGGTTATTAATAAAATACTCATAATGTACACGTTGAGCCACAAAAATTCCATGAATCATTCTACAATACACTAAATCATGAACATGTAGTGCCTTCGTACATTTGGTTTAGTGGGATCTAGTATAATTTTGTAACAAAACAACTTTTTTCAACCAAACTCATCACTCAAATAAGATCCAAAACTAGTTTTTAGCTTATTCCCAATCACTACGTAATGGTTTTAAGAACCTAGGTGTCAATATACAATAAAAACTAGAATTATTTCTCCTTTTACGGTTACAAAACAAGTATGATGTGTAAAAAATAAGATAAATAAATATAGTACATCCTGAAAAAAATAAACATAATCATGAGACACATAACTGAATCCAAAGGCTAAGCCTTAGAAGAAACCTAAATCTAAAATCAAAACCCAGTCTCTATGTGACTGTCTTTCACCATCATCCGAATCTACAATAAATGTGATTTATACCAAGTGTAGCCTCCATGGAATATGACATGACTTTCATTACATATATCCTATAAACCATGTCTACATAAACCTAAGGCCAAGAGTTGGGTGTTTCCATTAATTCTCATTAGGATACCACTATGAATATATATGAATTGTATCACTATGAAATTATTAGTTCTATCTCTAAAATAGAATATGTTTATTAGGAAATACACTTTGAAAAAAATTCAATTAATATAATTTGATTAAATTTATAACCTTCCATATTCAAATCCATAAAAATCGTAACATGAACACACATGAAAATTGTAGGGGGGGTAATCAACAGAAACCATATATCAAAAGATAAGCACAAATTAATTCACAAAAGAAAAAAAATACGAACATTGGTTTCCTATAAAGTACATAATATTTAAAAAACTGTGAATATGATTATTACATGAAATATATTAATAAGCAATAAAAATTGTTATACATAATCTACTATATGTCAAAAATATAACAAATCAAACATAATATTATACCTTTATGTATAAAAATAGGTACAAGTGGATCCATCCTATGGGAATATGTACACAAAAACCGGAATGAACTATTTTCTAGGCATATCATGAATCATACCAATATAAAATCCTACCATTGTGTATTGATATAACAATATTAACCCCAATTAGTTCTGCACTCACTAAGGTTTGCATTTGTCTATACCCTAACTCATCTACCATTCCCAATGTGCAATGTTTTTCAAAACATTTAAATATCCATATTAAAAATATTGAAAACATTTTCCCATAAAATAAACAATTCTCCAATGATTTAAAATCCATTTTAGACTCAATATCAAATTTGGGGCACTTTAGAAATCATTAATCATTCACATTTTTTTTTAAATAAACCCCCTTTAAACCCCCATTTTTATACAACAAAATATGAATTTAATAAAATAGATTTTATTTTATACCAAATCAATAAATTTAAAAAAATAAAATTGATTTTCCATTAAATCAAATAATTCATGAGTGATAACCATTGTATAGAAACACCTACCTTGCTAATGAAGATAATGATATCGCCTACAAAACCAGTGATGAGAAACAAATAGGTTTCTTTCCTCAAAAGCCTAGATCAAAGTGAAACACCATCAATTATCCATATAAACAATACTTCATGTTATTATTCACCATGTTGTTTTATATGAAATGAATAAGATGATATATTTATGGATGATCTAGAAATAGGCGAATAAAACATCTAGAAAACACACATAACTCTAAGAGATCCTTCCAGATCAAATAATATTCTCCATTAAAGAATAAGAGAACCTCATATAGAATTAAAGTGAGGTTGGTACACACTAATGTGCAGTTAGGATGGTATTAGAGGTTAAATCAAGTAAATAAATGAATGTAATTTTCTATTTAAATAATTTCATATTGGGTCACATAGTTAGGCCACACAATCAAAAAAAATGTTCTAACTTTGTAGTATCCACTATCCAATGAAAACTAATGTGTAATATTACATGGGAAGATTCAAATATTTTGAAAAACTGTTATCAATATATTAAATATCCTCTATAAAAAACAAAATTACCCACATCATTTAATGGTTACTTGCAAAGTTAGGAAAAACCATTCTTAAACCATGAAAATTGCCTTTGTAACATACAATGATATCCTTCATGGTATCATAATGTATATTACGTACTATGATAAACCCATTAGCCTAGAATGTATCTCATAAAACACTGAATTTTAACCTCCAATTCACTAAATCCTCTTTAATATCAAAAGATATGAAGAAATACCAAAATTAAACATACATGTTATGCATATGGTGTCACATCATACCTATAATTGAAATTATTTTCATCAAATAATTGATGATAGTTCATGATTACAATTTATATTCTAATCCTATAATATTATGGAAAATTGAATTTACTCTATTGAATTTGTCATGAATAGTATCTTTATCGTATATCCTTACAACATTATATTTACTCCTCCATATGTAAATTATTTCACCTTTTAGTTTCAATTTTTTTTTAAATTCTTTCAAGTTTATTTTTCAAATATCCTTAGAATTTATTGAACTATTAACTTCATATAAAATTTTTCCAAATGGGATATATGAATATCATTTCATACCTTTCAACAGCTTCCAATTTCCCTTTATCTGAAAATGTTATAAGGGATGTTGGAAAAATGGTGACTTAGGGTGATGTTTGATTTTGTGTTTGATTTCATTATTATTATTTTGGATAAAATTTTAGAGATTTTTTTTATGTTAAAAACTCATATTGATATGGAATTGGTATATAAATTAATGATTTTTCATTTTATTTGGTTCTCAATATAAATTCAGTTCTATGAAAGAAGTTTGGATGTTTGGGAGCTTGTTAGATGACTTACATAGTTGATTATGATGAAAAGGATATTGGTTCATGATAATTTAATATAATTCATAGAAGTAAAAATTCTTTTCACTAGTCAAAAATCATGCTATTCGGAGGTTATTTGTTGGGCAGCTTTCATTCTAGTCTGGCAGTTGTGTGCAAGTTAGTTGTGTGCAATCCAGGAGATTCACTCTAGTCATGAACCCTATAAGTTGAGCTAAATGAATTATTCGCAAGGAAATTTGGAAAAAAAATAGGTTGTGTGAATGATAAGGTTTATCTATAAATGCCGGATTTCCCCATTCATTAAGAAATATACTAGTTTTAAGGAATGATTTTAAGATCTATTTTCCCACAAGGATAACTTGAGTGAAATCACATTTAAAAACCAGAATTGAATGAATTTCCAGGGATAATTTGGTTGTGTTAAGATTATTCCATGATTGACACTTGAGGGAACATATCTATGTATAGACTTCTGTGTGATGGATGTTTTGAAATTAGAATCTGATTGATCCTTGTTATGTGAATATAGTTTCACAAATAGACTAGAGAAAATTAATTTACATGAGACCTATTTGAGAAAACGTACTTTGGTGAGGATTCTTATGAGAATAGCACTAAATTAGTGCACATTTAGTAAATGGAACATGACCAAATATTTCTTATTTAACCTTGATAAAAGGTACTTGGGTGATTTTTGGTATTTGAATGAATGTTTTCTATTGGGTATTATTCAAAGAGTCGTGTACATTGGTTCATAATACTCAAATGTTTATGATTAAAAAACCCCATCACATTATCGATGATCAGAAAGAAAAAATTATCTTGATAAAATGAGGTGAGATCCATCTGAAATAGTATATGGAGAGAGATTTAATGGATATGATCAAAGGGAGACAATTAGATTATCCATAATCAAAACTATATAGGTAGTGGACCTTGAAGAAAGTGTCCTAAGAAGAATAATTGTATCCACCAAGATTGGAAAGATTAATAGATTTTCGTAAACCATCACAACATTATTTTTATACTCCAAATACTAGTATTTATTAGTTAACATAGTAAAATAATTATTCCTTATTTATTATTTAAATTTTTTGTGGACTAAATAATTACTATTATATGTATAATTTCTTTCTATCAATGTGGAAAAATGATCTATCATAATGAAAATATAAAAATACACATTTTGGTTCATCCCACCCCTATTAGGGTGTATCATGTTTCAATAAGTGGATTCATAGAATATGTTATAGGTATTGAATATATTAATTGAATCTATTTAGTATAAATAAAAAAGTGAATGTCGGATGGGAGCCTATGTTTGATGAAATCCATTTTTAGATTAGTTAGAAAATGCTGAGATTTCACTTTTAGTCTCTTGGGTTAGATATTTTCTCTACTTATTAGTAATATATCATAAATATCCATGGTTGAAGTGAATATGAAGTAGATAAATTGAAATTTTAAAGCTAAAATTCACTTATCTAGAGCCCCATCATATTAAATCTATATAACATTGATGATATTCACCATCCCAATGGCCATATGGGATAAGGTGGATATTATATATAAAGGAGATTTCTAGAAGAGGGATGAAATTATAATAGTTCTTCATAATAAGTTTCATAACATAAAAATGCCAAAAAATGGCTATTTTCAAGGATTATTAAATAGATAATTGATGATGTTATAGAAATTCAAGGACTTTTTAAGGAGATAAAACAATTTCCATATTTTCAAATTTGTCATCTAGAAACCAACACCTCTATATAATATAGAGTGTTCTACTCTTTAAGAATAGAATTTTGTAATGCCTTCATTGGATAATTTTAAATAAATCTAGTTTCATATCAAAATTTTGTTATTCCATAAGGGGAGTATTGTAATAAAAATAAATAAATGGATTTTAAGTCTAAGTAATAACAAGATATTTCTAAAGTTGTATATGAGTAAAAATACATAATTGAAAAAAATTGTCTCTTAGGGAAAAGAAGTTCAAATGTAGAAACATAGAGTTAAATAAAACCTCCCCATGGATGTTTTATGATATATAAAGGTTGAAAGCATTGTAACATGGTGTATAATGATTTTTTAAATATATATAGGTGAATAAGAAAATTTTTATAATCAATGAAGGTAGTTCCCTTATAAAAAATAATTTAAAATATTAAATTAATATATACAGTTTTTTTAGAGGAAGTGTTTTGAGAGAAAAGAAGAAAATAATGATGAATAATATTTGGAGGATATTTAAATTCAATTGAAGTTACAAACAAAAAAATCCATGATTTTTATATTTGAAAAATAATAATTTGAATGTAAGGAAGAAAGTCAACTAAAATCCATGGTGTATATCATAGTGAAACGTGGGGGGTATATTAGTGGGCTTGATTCCACAAAAAATACAAAAATTAATGATTCTATAAAAGATTATTTTTAATATATATATTGTATTGATTCTGGGATTTATTGAAACCAAAAGGAGTTATAATCCCAATCACATTTCCATGAAAACTCAATAGATTTAGTAGAGTTTATCCTCAGGGACAAAGAATAAAGCAAAATGATTAATGATCTTAATAATAGTATAGAGGAAATATATAATATAGTTAAAAATATTGAACAAGAAGGCTTCAATTTGAGAAGTATGTTTGAATTGGAAATAAAATGACGAGATTCCAAGAAAAAGCTATGTTTTTTAAGGTTCTCAGTTAGGGAATTATTTTAAAGATAAAAAATATTCTCTAAAGGAATAAAGAAAAATCCAAATCATAAAAGATGAAAATTCATAGGTAAAAGAGGATTTTTCTATGATGTTGGAAAATTCAATGAATCTATACTGATGGATCCGAACAAAGGGAAGTAGTAGATTGGTTATCTTGGTACCAACCCTAAGACACATGTTTTATAGACAATTATTAATCCAAAAAAATTAAATTATTGAGTTAGAGACACTTCAAAATATTTATGGATAAATCAAAATACATGGATATTTTTAAAGGGTGAATACTAGTAGAGGGCTAGGGGATAGAAGATCTTTCATCTTATGAAATTCCAATTATATTACTTTTTTATCCACATGGTGTCCTACTATGGATATGTGAGGTGATATTTTAATAGTTAAACACCTAGAAGTAAGAAATAAAGACTGAGGAAATAACCTGAATCTGATAGAAGAAATTATTACTTTATATTTTTCATTAATTTCATTGATTTTTATTATAAATATAAATAATTTATAAAGATAATAAATGGGTTTAACCCTTAGGGAATTCAATGTTGGTTGAATATAAGGAAACATAATTGAATTCCATTAGCAAGTAAATACACTTCATATGAATAAGAGAAAGAGTATGATAATAATTCTAGTTATAAAAAGTGAAGAGACTATATCTTTTTTCAACTCAACCAGCTATATCCTGAAAAAGAAAAAAATAAATTATCGAAGTATAATATCACTAAAAATTACCTAAGATATATAAATAAAATTATCTTTGAGATCCCTTATAGTAGATGATCAACCCTCATGACTAGATATATGAACCTTTTGAAAAATATGAATGGATGATTGGATATAAAATATTTATTTGTAAATAATGGATGAATTTAAAATAATAGAATATAAATTAATGATCTAAATAAGATAGATTTTCCCTATGTAGATTCCCTCAGACACAACCTCTTCAATATGGGTATACATTGTGACTCTAGACTTCACGTAACATTCAACCAAAAGGGATTATTGATCAAACATAGGGCTGAAAACCCACTTATTAAAGATTGGTGGATAAATTGAAATATATATCAAATAGATAGGAAAAAAACACTTTTCTCCTAAAAGTTGAAAGGGATAACAGCTTTTAGAATCACAGGGTTGGCCATATTCACCAAAAAAACATTGAACTTTTATCCAAACTAAAAGTTGTAATAGAAATTTGAAATCTATTGGATCTAATTCACAAGAATTTGTATTAACTAATAAATAAATCAAGAACATGGGAAGAGAGTTTTTTAATCCAATTTATTGGTGAAAATATCAGAATATATTGTGTTATATTTAGACATTTTAAAGTTAATGTTAAGGAATTTTAGAAGAAGAATCGAAAGAGAGTCAAAATGGGAAGATGCGCTCTATCCATATTTTTTAATAAAATATGTAATAGAGTAAATGATTGTTGATTTTCAAAAATAACTTGAGATACAAGACATTAAAAATGATTTATCTTTATTATTAACTCTAAAAAATAAATTTATTAAGCAATTGGATCAAAAAGTAAATAACATGGAAAAATAATACACTTTGAATGTTTCAAATCCCACCACTGTTAGGAGGAAGTGGTAAAAGTTACAATGCACACATAAAACTGGGTGGTGCAATTCCCAGAAAAATAAATAATGTTATATAAAATGTGTTATTGAAGGAATCCCCCAAATAAATATTTTTAAGTCTTTGATGGTGGATGCTAAATTTAAAACAAATAATGAAATCAGGGTAAATATTGAAATTTTCTAGATTATGGAGTCTTTCTAGGATAGTCAACAATTATTATGGATTATAAAAGATTAAAAAAAGGATGAATAAAATTATGTACAGTAATGATCTATGAACCTGGTTGTTGACTCATGTTTGGAACATTTTAAATATGGTCTAGTTCTTTATTATGGACCAAATAAGGATGCCTAATGAGTTCACAAACATTTTGGGCGTGTCTTGGGTTTTTTTAATCTTGTTACCCCATATGGTTTGAAAAATAGACTTGTCACACAATTATAAGTGATTTTGTGATCTATGCAACGCATCCTCTCCATACCATGTGGTGCTGGATAGTGGGGTGAAGTATGGTGCATTATTTTCTCGAACATTTTTCTAGGAGAATAATTGTCATGAAAGAAACATCAAACATTTTGGATATGTGTATTTTCTGGATGTAAAATGGATTCTCTATCCATACAACCTAAACATGTGAAATGATCCTCTCTATAGAAGATGGAAAATTGTTGGCACGCAGTTAGGACAACCATGCTGCCATACTGTATAATTCCTTTTTTGGGTGATTTTATGAAAATACCCTTAATGTTATCTATAAAATAACCCTTCCCCTTGTTATTTATTCTAAAAGATATAATTGTCATGGGTTCTCCCGTTTGAGCTCATGTTGTAGACTTTGATCCCAGTTTTCTATTTAGACACCAATTGAAGCACTATTCATCTCCTTGGATTCCTCTCTATGAGATCTTGATTCATTTTTAGTCATTATTCATTTCTCCTATCATCTATAAATTTATTGAGTTAGAGAATCATATTGCCTATTTTTAGGGAATTGATTCATTATTCATATCTATTCTAATCCAGAAAAAATTAAAGGGTGATACTAGATGAGGAGAGTCATACAAACCTAAGGTAAGTTGCCTATAACTCATCCCTCATGTTTGTCATTTTATAATTTTTTTGTGTGCACTGATTTTATCTGGAATGTTGTTTTTGTAATTAACAATATTTCCCCGTGCCTTTCCTTTGTGAAAATACCATTCTTTATAGTTTTCTGGGAGGTAGTGGTGGCTCATTTCACGTATTTTTTAAATTTCCTATTTTTTCATTGGTAAATCAGGGTGTCAGTGTTAGCATGTCAGTGTGTCAGAATGCTAGTTCATGGGAATGTCAGTACATTGGTGAGTCATAGCCATCAGTGTCGGGGAGTTTAGGGTGTCAGTGTCGGTAGCTTGGCGTCAGTAGCTCATTGTCGGTATCTCATCGTCGGTAGCTTAGTGTCATTATCTCAACGTTGGTAGCTCAACGTCAATATCTCAGAATCAGTGGCTCAATGTTAGTAGATCACATTAGTTTCTCACCCATAGGTGACTCACCCATCGATGACTCACCCATCAGTGACTCACCCATCGGTGACTCACACATTAGTGGCTCATTTTCAATTTTCCGATTTTTTCAATGTTTTGTAGTTTTCCCCCCTTACATCATATTTGAAGTAATCCAAATTTAAAGCCCTATTTTATAGTTTTTAAGGAAATTTAAAGCATATTAATTATAGATTTAATATCCTAATGTTTTGGGGGATTTGAGATACTAAAACTGCATGATCTTGTCCACGATCCCTCGTTAATTACTTTTGGAAACCATTCTCCCTTTAATATATGGATTTGGCTCTTCAAAATCAGGATCTTCCCATCCTAGTGTGTTTTTAATTTCCCATTAGTGTGTCTAGATCCTTCCTCCCCAGAAAATTCATCCACCTATACTATATCCCCTCCTGTTCAATTTTCTTGTAGTTCTTTCATACTCTTTGTATGATCCCCTCTTCTTGGTGAAAGATGGAACTTTGATCCATTGATCATCCGGTTGAGATTTATTATATATATATTTTATTATTCATCTTGTGGGGTCTATGTACGATGATTACTTCTAAAAATGGATGAATCCTTTTCTATAATATGTAATAAATATTGGATGGGGGAATTTTATGATAAAAATATATGAAGATCTATTACAATAACAGGCAGAAAATTGATGATGGGTTGGTGTTAACCACTTGTTTTATTTGTTATCTTTGTTTCATTAATGGTTGTTTTGATTCTATTCCTTCTAAAAATCATGGTCATTTATGGTCTTTTCTTGTGCACCAATGTTGTTTTGTTTTGTTGAGATGCTTGATAAATTTCTATAACATGAAATCTTCTTAATCACATATAGTTGTTTAATTTAAATAGATGTCCCTGGATGAGAACCCATGGGTGATCACCCCTATTTATCATGTGGACAAGAAGAATAGTGTTTTTAAATCTGAATATTTCATGTTTGATAGGTGTGTCTTAGTTTTGTGTTTTTTTGGATTTTAGGACCTTGTGTGAGTTGTGTGGTGCAGCTGTTAGTTGCATAGTTATGGGTACAAGGGTGGATGGAGGAGTTGGTTTTGTGAGTAGTTTTTGGGGCATGTGTGCAGCGAGGTTGTGTGTTATGGTTAGTTATGGGGGTATAGTGTGTGGGGTGGTACTTGTGGTATGATGGTATCCTAGTTTGAGAGACTGATTGATTTCAGAATGGATGGACTTGTCGTCAGTAAAAATGCCTTTTTCTGTGTTGTGGTTGTGAAGTAATGTTGGGTAGTGGGACTCCAGGGTGGTTATGAACTTGTTATGTAGTGGGACTATAGTTGGGAATTGTTTGGGTAGTTGGGTTGTAGTATGGGGTTGTGATAGAAGGATTTTTTGTTTAACTTTGAAGAATGAAACATTGTAGTGGTTGAACGGGGTCATTTAGTGATACTACAAATATGATTTTTTTTTGTTTTGTTATAGTTGTGGTTGATAGTTCCCTGGTAGTATAGGAAATTAATTAAAGTGAATCCTTTAATTATAAATGTAATGTGGTTAAATGAAAAATGGGTTGGGTTCTGCCTTGGTAGTGGATGTTGTGTGGTTGGGCATATAGGGGAAGCAGAAATGTGGTTTTGTATGAGTTGGTTGTTTTTTTTGGGATTAGTAGGTTTGGGTGGTGTGTTTTCTTACCTCTATATATATAAATTGTAGTTTCTTGTGATTTATATATGCACCCCACCCTTATTGAGAACCATGTGCTGAACATCCCCATTTCAAGGGGGTGTCTTTCCCAACATCCCAGTGTGAGCATGGATTGATGGTTACTGAAATTCTTCATCATACCCTCTTCCTATTCTTATTATTCTAGCATATCTGGGAAGACTCTAATGGATTGAGGTACACCATAGTCCCGGATCTTTTGGGGAGGTTTTTTATGAATGAGAAGCCAAGGTGTTTTCGGGCCATGATTTGTTTCTCAAGTGTCTACGTGACGAGGCCCAGATGTCTTCAAGTGAGCGACGTGGTTGTTGAGACCCATTTGTTTGTAGGTGGCATTGTCTATGGTTTGAGGACCAGGTGTCTTTGGGTAGGTTGTGCAAGTGGAACTATGTATGGGAATAGTGGTTGTGTCAAGATGTTAGCGGTTAGGAATCCGTAGTTAACCAGTGGGAAAGTGGTACAGTGTACCCAAATGTCAATTTGCTTATACTAGTACATTACTTGACATCCGTTATTTAGGAAGTGTGACTTGGTATGGCTGGACTGGTTAGTATTCCATGGTAGGTTCTTTGAGGTTCTACTATTTTCTCAAAGGTACATTAGTATGTTCCCCCACATGTGCATGGGTATATTTAGTTTCCTTACTAATTATACTCACATGCTCACACTACATATATAAAACTATTTTCAGGTTTCTAGGAGACATTCATGGTCCATGCTAGAATTTACTTGCTAAGGAATCATGATTATTTATTCATGTTGTTTATTTTCTTTTCTTTTGGTACTTTACTTTATAATTTTATTGTCCCTTGTATCATATTTCCTTTTGAACATTCATGTGGGATTGGATTTTTGTTTTACTTTTACTTTGAGTATTTAGAGTTTTTTTGGGATTTACAATTTTATCTCATGATCTATTTCAATAAAAATGGTAATTCCTTCCATATTGTGTGATATTCTATAACCTTGGTTCCATTCACCACTTTGGGAGCTATTGATTGTAGGATGTGGGGTCATTATCTCTACTTCATCTTGAGGAAGGAAGGGTATTGAACATTGAGGGCTCTTACATCATTTTTATGAAGGAGGGTCATGATAAAAGGGTGTCAGACGTATGTTTGGGGGTTTGAGGGATTTTATGTAGTTTGAAGTAAGGCATAGTGAGTACTTTATGGGATGGTAGGTAAACGGTGTTAGGCAATATTGTTACGTGAAATAGGCTAAGGAAGACCATCTAGGACATGAGATTTTAAGGCCACCCATGATCTGATGCAAGGACTCTAGGCCTACTAAACGACCAAGTGAGGGTACACCAGTTTTATGGTAGAGACCCTAGGAAAGGTACATGCAACATAATGACTTTTTTTCTTGTGTTTATTGGGTGTTTTGTAAATTTGAAATAAATTTAGAGTTAAAACTATTTTAAAATAAATTTTCCACACTACCCAGGTTTAGGAGTACCTTGTTTCTTTTTCAGCAATGGAACCTAGATGTCAACCCTTTGTGGTGAGATCAGTTGATGCCTATAAGGTTTGACTGGTTGTTTAGTGGAGGGACGATCGAGAGGATGAAGATTACTAGTGGAAGAAGATGATTTGTGCGTTCCAACTGAAAACTCTGGGAATGTATGATGGTAGCGTCTCTAAAATGGAGATGGAGAGTTGTCTCGAGGTGCTGGTTATCACTTACAACATGATCTAGGCTCCCATAGAGTACTGGGTTTCTTTGATAGTGAGGAAGATATGGGTAGTGGCACGATAGTTGTGGGTTTTTTACCACAGGGAGAGGAAGAAGACTGATGTCTCAGGGGCTATGTTTGAGAAGGATTTCTAGGTGGAATTCTTTTCTCCAGTGATGAATTCCTAGAAGAGGAAGGAGATACTCTACCTCTAGTAGGAGAGTATGTTAGTAAGTGAATTGTGTATCATGTTCAATTACCTCCTATGCTTCACATCGGATCTCTTTCCAGATGAGGAGTCCTGAGAGAGATGCTTAGAAGAGGAACTCTAAACATCTCTTTAGTATGTTGTCACTCCCTTTAAACTACAAACATATTTAGAGGTTCAGAAGAAGGTTGAGGTAGTGGGAAGGATGCACTCACTGGGAGGTTTTCTATGAGTGGGGAGCCATGAAAGTTCCTTGAAAGGGGAATCAGTTAGAAGTAGGTCTTCAGCCTCATGGCCTTCTAGGTTTTGGCTAGCAGAATTTACACCTTAGAAATTCCGGTTCGAATCTCTTGGTCCTCTCCCTTTCCCCATGGGTCTAGGACTGAGGTTATTTTTATATGGAGGTCGTAGAAATCTACCTAACCGATTCCCAGTTTTATCACTATAATGTTGAGGTGGGAAGGTTCAACACCCACCTCAGCACTAGCAGTTTCTAGTTAGGTCGTTCTAGCTGTAGGGGCAGGGAGCTCTCGCTCCACCCAGGGTAGATGTTGATGGGGAAGGCTGGACTTAGGGTTCTGCCTAGGAACATCGACCAGGGCTTTTTTGGGGAGGCATTCGATAGCCGAGGGGAAAATGAGTTCGGATTGGACAGTTTCATGCCGTTGAGGCAGTAGTTCCAACAGGTCCGGAGGTTGTTAGAGGAATGATCAGTGTGTTTATTACCCTTGAATGCTATTCATTTTATTTTGGAACTTCTCCCTCCTTAGAATCACCCATTCTAGCACATTTCTTAGGTCTAGAACCAGAGTGACTTTCTGTGCACCTGGTGTTCAGTGCACAAGTTGGATGTTAGACCAGTCTATTTGATGTTTGTCGGGGATGTAGACTAAAATTGGGACCATGTCAGTCTAGTGGGGATCTTAAACTTATATAGATGAATCCATATGATTTCATCCTGGGAATTGACCTATTTTTTCAATGCATTCTAGTATTGACTACTTTCGTGGAAGGGTTGTGTTCTCAGACATGGACAACCAACGAATAGTATTCATTGGTGAGTGATGCTTCCAGGTGGGAAGCTGGCATGTGGAGACATTTTTTTCTTTCTTAGCCGATATGTTAGGGGAATTAAAAGAAATAGAGATGGTGGATGTTTTTTTAGTTGTTTTTGAGTTCTTGGATGTCATCCTAGAGAAGGTTGCGACTTTACCCCCTCAACGAGACATTGAGTTCATAATAGACTTGGAACCCGGTGCTCTTTCGATTTTGATGGCTCCCAATTAGATGACGCCTTATGAGTTGTGGGAGTATCAGATTTAGGTTGAAAACCATATGTAGAAGGGTTTTATCTGGATGAGTGTGTCTTCATGGGGTGCTCCATTATTTCTCGTGAAGAAGGAAAAATTTTATCTAAGATTGTTCATTGACTACTGGAGGCTGAATCAGGTGATGGACAAGAACTGTTACCCCCTTCTAAGGATAGATGTTATTTCTGACCAGTTATAGGTATATGGTTGGTTTTCTATGATCAATCTATGATATGGATGTCACCAATTTAGGGTGAAGGAGTCTCACATTCCAAAGTCTACATTAGGGTGCCGGTATGGGCACTTTGAGTTCGTGGTCATGTTATTGGGAATTACAAATGCGCCAACCGTATTCATGGGGCTCTTGAAATCTGTCTTCCCTGATTTCATGGACCGGTTCATCATTTCGTTTATCGGTGACATTCTAATCTACTCAAGGTGAGAGGGGGATCATGTTGAGAATTTGAGGAGTGTCCTGGAAGTACTCTGACACCACCATCTCTATGAAAAGTTGTCCATGTGAAAGTTATGGACACAAGAAGTTCACTTCTTTTGATACATAGATTCTTAGTAGGGGATAGAAATAGAAACATAAAAGTATGAAGTAGATGTTTTTTGGGTAGCACCTATGAATTTGGTAGAGGTTCGTAACATCCTTGGGCTAGTGGGATGTTACAGGAGATTCATGCCCGACTTTTCTTGATTTGTAGCTCTATTTATAAAATTTCCCAAAAAAGACCAAGCCTTCATATGGAGTGAGAATTTTTGGGAATCATTTATCTATATTAAGGGGAATCTATTCAGTTCTCCAGTGCTCTGGTTTCCAATGGAAGGGGTTTTGTTAGAGGTGATATGTTTTTCTTCTTGCCTAGGTTTATGGTGTGTGATGATGTAGAAGTTGGGAGTAATCTCTTATTTATCTAGGATGTCATGTCTTCATGAACATAGCTATGACACCCATGATATAGAGCTCTCAGTGGTCATGTTTTTGCTGAATTTTTGGCAGCATTACCTCATCAGGGAGCACTTTGTGGTCTTCACAGATTAAAAGAGTGTGATGTATGTCATCTCCCAGTGAGACTTGAACTTAAAACAGTGGAGGTGGATGTAGTTTTTCCTTGACTATGACTTAAATATATCTTACACACCAGGAAAAGGGAATGTGGTGGCTGACGACTTGAGCAGGAAGTCCCAAAAATAGGTAGTTCATGAATCCAAAGATGCTTGGAAAGTGATGGAGGAGTTTCCGCTTTGCGACTAGATACTAGAGAGTATAGTGGTAGAGGATAATTTTTTTCTAATGATAGTGTATTAGTCCTTGGTGTGGATGGTGGGGGAGTCTAAATGCGGAGACTCAGATGCTAAAGTGATGTGCTATTTCATTGTAAAGGGTGATTCTCTGGAGGGATGGTCGTAGGATAGTTGGAATCAGATGTTGTTTTGGGGGATGATGCTTGTCCTAGTAACCATGCATGAGGGAGTTCTATGTGAGTTCTATAGCTCACACTTGGCGGTGAATCTAGAAGTCTCTATGATCTAATGAGGTTTAATGGAATATTTTGGCTAGTCCAGGATGAAGCAGGTAGTGGGAGATTTTTTGGAAAGGTTCCCAGTGCGTCAGCAGGTAAAGGTCAATAACTATGTTCCCAGCTATCTTATGCATCCCTTTAGTGATCTTGAGTGGATGTTAGATGATAAATTGATGGATTTCTCCACAAGACTACCCAAGACTTAGGGAGTAGGTAATGAATTAGATCACTTCCTGGAAAACAAGGAGTTAAGTGCAGTAGATGCCTTGTCAAGGAGGTATGTGGATGATGTGGTGCAGCTGCATGGAGTTCCAAGATCAATTGTCTTGGATATGGATACATGATTTAAGTCACAATATTGGAGGGGATTTTAAAATTATTTTGGAACTCATTTTCACCATAGAACAGTTTTCAACCCTCATATGGATGGGCAGACAGAGAGGACCATCCCGACGTTGGAGGATATGCTGCAAGCATGTGTTCAATATTTCAGGGGATCGTGGGTGGGAAACTTTCCCCCAGTAGAGTATTCCAACAATAATATCTATCACTATAAAATTGATATGGAATAATTTGTGTCTTTTTATGAAAGTTCATGTCATTCACCATTATGTTGGAAAGGGGTTGGGGAAGCATTTTTTCTTGGACCAGAGGTAGTGCAGAGAACAACATAAAATGTTCAGCTTCTACACAAGAGAATAAAGGCAGCACATGATTGAAAAAATTCATATTCTGATCATAGTAGGATGCCTTTAGAGTTCTATATTGGGGACCATGTTTTCGTTAGGGTTTCCCCTTGTTTTAGAAAGAAGAGGTTTTTCAAATATTTCTCCCAAGTTCATAGGATATTTAATTGTGTTGGGAGTAGTTGACAAGGTGTCATATCAGTTGGAATTGCCACCGTTGTTGGAAAGTATCCTCAATGTCTTTCATGTATCTTAGCTCTGGCAGTATCTACATGACGAATCTGACATCCTACACTAGGGATAGTTGGACATCGAGGATGATGAAACATCCGTAGAGCATTTGGTATGAATCAAGGGTCGCAAGGAGAATTTGATTCAAGGATGAACCATTCCTTTTGTTCATGTGTTATGGAGGCATTGTTTCCTCGATGAGAGTACATAGGAGCGGGAGGCATAGATGTGTGCCTAGTACCCAAAACTATTCTGAGTTTTAATCTTGTTTTCTTCTTTGTACCTTGATAATGATTAAATGTTTGATGATGTTTCATATATGATGAGTTGTTTCCCTATTCATAGAATATGTGTTAAAAATTCCTAATAATGGGGAGGGGAGGACCTGATCCCTAATTTATATGCATTAATTTGTATACGATTAAACTCATGTGGGTGAGTCAGTGCCATAAAAAAACAATATATTGACATTGAAGATAGAGCTCATTGATCCATGTGTCTGGAAAATTTGACCTTTGTGTTTGCATGGTTTCCTGAGGTAGTGGGGACATAGTGTTTCTACGGGTTTTCAAGATATAAATGTCAATAGGTGTTCTTTTATAATAAGTTTTTCACTCCACCTTTAAAAATAACAGAAAGTGGTTTTCTCCTAAGAGGTGTCTTCAGTGGGGTTTGATCAGACCCCCTTCCTTTAGGGTTAGTTTTGAATTCTCAGGGATGAGAATAGTTTGAGAGGTATCTGATTTAATAACCTGGATTTCCCCAAGACTTTACTCTGTGAAAAACAATAGTTTAGGGTGTTCTGGGATGAAACAGTGGCTCATCCCAAGAGTTTTCCAAATTTCTAGTTTTTCCAATTTTTCCATTAGCAACTCATGGCATCAGCGTCGGCATGTCCGTGCACCGGCATGTCTGTTCATCGGTATTTCAATGCATTTAAGAGTCAAAGGAATCAATGTTGGTGAGTTGAGGGAATTGGCTTCGGTAGCTTGGTGTCGGTAGCAATGTGATGGTTTCTCAACGTCGGTAGCCCAGTGTCAGTAGCTCAATGTCAGTAGCCTAGTGAGAATATCTCCATGTCGGTAGCTCATCGTCGGTATCTCAGTGTCAGTAACTCATCATATTTAGCTCAGCATCAGTGGTACAACATCATTGGCTCAGTGTCAGTGGCTCAGCATCAGTAGATCATGTCTGAAGCTCCCCCTTCAGCGACTCGCCCATCAGTGAGTCATTTATAGTTTTCCCAGTTTTCCAGTTTCACCCCTCTTG
Organism: Viscum album; assembly: GCA_963277665.1. NCBI lineage: Eukaryota > Viridiplantae > Streptophyta > Magnoliopsida > Santalales > Viscaceae > Viscum > Viscum album. Next base: position 697,614,100 of record OY728157.1, read on the forward strand.
CATATTATTTTATGTACACAAAATTGAAGAAATTATTTGAGCATTTTTAATATATTTTCAAAGGATATAATGTATATCTTTAATATCCTAAAATTCCAAGGGATTTGGGATACTAAAACTACGTGATCTTGACAATGATCCCACATTAATGAATTTTGGAAACCTCTCTTATGACAACCCTGCTTTTATTACAACTTAAACATGCTTTATAACATAAAACTTCACTTGATACAACAAAGAAGATCGAGAGGTTTAGTGTCTTTGGGTCTTAGGATCATTACATAAAAACTTTAAACTTGAAATAAAACATCCTTATTGAAAACTTCCTTTACATGACCACTACATTCCTTCGTACTTAGCATTGCATGGGATAACCTGAGGACATGCATAAGAAAAGGGTGAGCTATAAATCCCAGTAAGGGAGTACATAATGAATAACATGAGGAGTACAATACATGTTAGGAAATAGGCATATCAATAGAGCATAATAGAGACATGAACATAAAGGCATGATAAAGCATGATAATCATAACATGGAAATGTGGCAACAACACTTAACATTGAATTAGCATGAGCCAAGGCTCATTGCACATGGAGCATGAGTAAACCCTCATTGAACTTGAAGCACGAGTAAACCCTCGTTGCACTTGAATTAGCATGAGTCAACACTCATTGCACATGACGTATCATGATACTTTACTTTACCCAATGCATTGGAGCGCTATAAAGGGCGCACCCTTCTTAAACATTTCATTTCATGCATAAGTGTGCCACATGGATCATAAAACATGGATTCATAAAACATAGTCATTTCTTCCACGATAAAGGATTGTGGAATTAATTCATGAAACTTTACAATCAATATGTAAATGTTCATAAAGGTGAATACCCTTGATGGAGAAATGGGCATGGTATTCACTACACAATGATATTGGCTTAGAAAATCGGTGTGATTTCGGCAGCGTAACGGCGTGACATAAGAATTCATAAAAAGGGATGATGAGAGAGAAAGGGGTTCCTCATAATATTTACATCTAATGGACAGTAAGAAGGTCATATATATACATGTCCCAACAATTGAAAAGGAATTTAGATTCATGATACAAAAGTACTGCTTGAATATAAAAGAGGAGAAAAAGGTTCCTTTCAAAATTTCAGCATAGTAACGGGTGTACATGGGAGGCATTTAATGAGAGAGAAAGGGGTCTACCATCATTCAAACAATAAGAGGGCAGTATGGGAGAGGTGAGAAACCATACCCCAACATTCATAAATGAAATTAAAAGGGCAATACAACTTAAAGAAAATTGACAAAAATGAGAAAGGAAGAAAAAAACCCTTACTTGGAAGTGTGCTTCCAAAGGATAGAGAGAGGCTTGTGAGAGGATTCTCGGGAGCTTGGGGCACCTTGAGAGGATTCTAGAGAGAGTAGGGCAGAGGTTGGACGAACTTAAAGGGCTTTGGGTGAGGAGGAAGTGGGAGCTTGGGTGGGTTTATATAGGAAAGGTGAGAGAATTCTTTATTATTTAGGTTTGGGACCCCTTATATTAAAATAATCCAAACCACAAACCATCCCATGGTATTTGCCCATGGTTTCTGGAAAAGGAAAGAGGAAAACAATATTTAACAAGGTCAAGGTCCGAACTTATTAATAAAATTAGGGTTGCTTGTGTGGAGGTGAGTCACACTCCCATGGAAATTAATTTAAAAAGGCAAAGTGTTGAATAAGTCTTGAGGGATCCATTAATGCTTTGAAAAGTGAGTCAAACAAACCCAAAACCTCATTATTTTAATGATAAAACATATATTGGCCGAACATAAGGATTATGGTATTTTATTACATCACCATTGGGTCATTATGAAGTCATAAAACACATTATATATTTAAATGGTATTTAATTTTTACCCAAAAATTTGACTGTCTCAGAAAATTATGAAAAATTCACCGTTGGATAATTTCGACATCCTGATTCCAAAAATAATATTTATTTTCTCTAAATAATTTTCTAAATATGTGAATTTTTACTTTTAAAATAAAAACCGACATTTATAAAAAATTCACGGGTTTTGACAGAAATGGCTTTCAAACCTTAATAAAAAATTTAATTGCATTCATAAACTTATAAGATCATTTATATTTAATAAAAATTAATTTAATATTAATAATAATATTTTATTAAAATATTATTTAATTCAAAAATCCTTTAATTTAATAAAATATAATTCTTAATTAAATAATAACTAAAAACATCATTTGTACTTTAAAAACTAATTACAATGCATCAAAAATGACTAGAAATTATATTCATTATTATATACAAAAATAATGTACGTGAACATGGTGCTAATTATTTGTTACATAACCCCTTAAAATAGCCACATAAGACCTAAGGGTAAGGTGTGCGATGGTGACAGACTCTTGGGGTTGCTCGGATAACATCGCTCGAGTGGTAATATCTATCAACTTCCATTTTTCCCGTAGGCGATCACGTTCGAGCTTGACTTGATGAAGCTGAGCTTGGGCTTGGTCAAGGGAAAAGCCCAAAGACGCCACCTCCTTTCCGAGCTCCGACAAATGGGCTTCGTAAGGGGCAATTATACTGGATGAGGACATCGCTTCCTTTGTCTGAGTAGAAAATTGGTTTGTTAAAGCCTTATATTTAAACTACCCAGATGATCACTGTTCAAAGGCTATAAAAGTAACGGTCACAAATCTTAACGTTAAAATAAAGAAGTTGACATCTTATAAAAACATAAAGAAACATTTAACTGGATCAAGAGGGATTTTCCATTAATGAAATTTTGGGTCGTTACAACATTCCCCCCTTAAGAAATTTCGCCCTCAAAATTTTCCTTTTCCCACACTAAAACAAATGTGGGTAACATAGCTTCATCATATCCTCCGACTCCCAAGTTGCTTCTTCAAACTTGTGGTTTCTCCACAACACCTTGACGAGGGGAATTGTCTTATTTCGTAGAACTTTTTCTCTACGATCTAAGATCTTCACTGGTTGCTCCTCATAAGAAAGATCGTCTTCTAATTGTACCACCTCGGAAGAGAGTACATGTGAAGGGTCTGGTATGTACTTCCTTAAGAGGGATACATGGAAGACATCATGCACCTTGGCCATAGTAGGTAGAAGTGCTAGTCGATAGGCCACAGCCCCAACACGATCAAGAATCTCGAAGGGGCCGATGTACCTTGGACTTAACTTGCCTTTCTTTCCAAACCTCATGACCTTCTTCCACGGAGATATGCGTAAAAACACCATGTCTCCGACTTTAAACTCAAGGTCTCATCGACGATTATCTGCATAACTCTTCTGTCGACTTTGGGCTGCCTTGATATGCTGCTGAATGGTTTTCACCTTCTCCACCATTTCTTCGACCATTTCTGGTCTAAGCAGCTTACGTTCACCGACCTCATCCCAACATGCCGGTGTTCTGCACCTTTTCCCATATAGGTCTTCATATGGTGCCATTTGGATGCTCGAGTGGAAACTATTATTATAAGAGAACTCAACTAGAGGAAGATGTTGATCCCATCCTCTTTTAAAGTCCATTGAGCACGCTCTCAACATATCCTCAAGTGTTTGGATAGTCCGCTCGGATTGGCCATCAGTTTGAGGATGATATGCCGTACTGAAGTTCAGTTCAGTATTCAGAGCATGTTGAAGACTCTTCCAAAACTTAGAGGTAAATCTTGGATCTCGGTCTGACACAATAGATAGTGGTACTCCATGCAACCGTACCACTTCCCTGATATATATCTGTGCCAGTTGATCCAAAGAGAAATCCTCTCGAATAGCAATGAAGTGTGTAGTCTTTGTAATACGATCCACAATAACCCAGATTGCATTGTTGCTTTTGGATGTCCTTGGAAGTCCAGTGACGAAGTCCATGGTGATGTTCTCCCATTTCCATTCTGGTATGGGCAATGGTTGCATCATCCCCTTAGACTTCTGCCTCTCTGCCTTCACTTGCTGACACACTAGGCACTTTGATGTATATTCGGCGATCTCCTTCTTCATATTATCCCACCAAAAGTTTTCTCGGAGATCTCGATACATCTTTGTGCTCCCTGGGTGAATAGAGAAATTTGAACTATGTGCATCATCCAAAAGTTACTTCTTCAGCTCCGAACTTGATGGGACATATAGTCTTTTCCCAAACCGCACAATTCCTTCTTCATTAACATTAAACTCTGAGGATTTTCCCTTTTTGATAGCTTCCACTTTTTCTTGGATTCTCGCATCATCCTTTTGAGCATCCTTTAACCTTTCCAAAAGAGATGGTTGAGCAATCATTTGTGAAAGGATTGATGATGTTCCCTTCTTTATGATTCCCACGTCCATCTTCATCAAGTCTAAGAAGATTGGATCCTTCTCAATTCTCATCATTGATAGAATTGCTGGATCCTTTCTACTTAGGGCATCCGCCACCTTGTTCGCCTTCCCAGGGTGGTAATGTATTGAACAGTCATAATCCTTTATGAGCTCTATCCATCTTCTCTGGCGCATATTAAGCTCTTTCTGTGTGAATATATATTTAAGACTCTTGTGGTCAGTATATATCTCACATTTCTCTCCATAGAGATAATGCCGCCAGATTTTCAAGGCAAAGATCACCGCCGCCAACTCCAGATCATGCGTTGGATAGTTTCGCTCATGGATTTTCAACTGCCTTGAGGCATAGGATATCACTTTATCATTCTGCATCAGCACACATCCTAATCCCTTCTTCTAAGCATCACTGAATACCACAAAAGCTCCCCACTTGTGGGTAAAGCGAGCACAGGTGCAGTGATAAGCCTCCTTTTCAACTCCTTGAAGCTTTCTTCGCATTCATCACTCCAATCAAACTTTACTCCCTTTCGAGTTAGCTTGGTAAGAGGGTTGGACAATCGTGAGAAGTTTCTCACAAATCGTCGATAATATCCAGCTAACCCCAAGAAGCTACGGATATCAGTTACCGATGTTGGCCTCGGCCATCCCTCAATTGCATCTGTTTTGGAGGGGTCCACAGATATCCCATTGCTTGTGATGATATGGCCCAAGAATGAGACCTCCTTCAACCAGAACTCACACTTGCTGTACTTGGCATAGAGCTTCTCCTTGCGCAATGTCTCCAGTACAGTTCTTAAATGCTCCTCATGGTCCTCCTTGGTTTTGGAGTATATTAGAATATCATCTATAAAGACTACCACAAATTTATCTAGGTAATCTCTAAAGACTCTATTCATCAAGTCCATGAATATTGTTGGAGCATTGGTGAGTCCAAAAGGCATTACTATGAATTCATAGTGCCCGTACCTTGTACGAAAAGCAGTCTTGGGGATATCTTCCTTCTTCACCCTTACTTGATAATATCCCGACCGCAAGTCGGCCTTGGAGAAGTATTGTGCTCCACACAGCTGATCAAACAAGTCATCGATTCTTGGGAGAGGATACTTGTTCTTTATCGTGATTTTGTTAAGTTCACAATAATCGATGCAAAGCCGCATTGACCCATCCTTCTTCTTGACGAAGAGGACCGGTGCACCCCATGGTGATGCACTTGGGCGTATAAACCCTTTATCCAGATTCTCCTGTAGTTGTTTCTTCAGTTCTTCAAGCTCAACCACAGCCATTCTATATGGATTCTTGGATATTGGTAGCGCCCCAGGTATAAGTTCAATTGAGAACTCAACATCTCTTCTTGGAGGAAGACCAGGAAGTTCCTCGGGAAATACTTCAGCGAATTCCCTCACAATAGGAATTTCTTCAAGGGTGGTTTCTTCCTTGGACTCAATCATCTGAGCCAGATATGCGTGCTCATAAGGCAGTAATATCCATGCTTGAGATGATGGAGCTAAAGGAGATTCATCTTCTTCCTGACACTTGTAAAGAATCGGGGGTCGATTCTCCATATGGAGTGTGATTTCCCTCTCCCGACAATTTATGTTGGCTCTATATAAGGAAAGCCAATCCATGCCAAGAATTGCATCAAATTCCACCAAAGGGAGTATGATGAGGTTCGCTGGGAAATTCAATCCACATATTATAACAGGGGAGGACTTATACTCATGGGATGCAATGATTGCCCCATTTTCCGTACTCAACGACATCTTTACTTCCATGATTTGTGGTGGTGCAGGGATTATTCTACTAAACTTTTGAGATATAAAAGAATGCGTAGAACCTGAATCAAAAAGTACGTTCGCTATTCTTGAATGAATAACTAGCATACCTGTCACCACTTCGTTTTCGGGGTTCACTTCGGGAGAAGTGATGGCAAAAGCTCTTCCTTGCTGTCTTGGAGGTTGTTGATTGCCTCCGATAACCCTTGGATTTGGGCACTGATTCGCAAAATGACCCGGTTCTTTGCATTTGAAGCATTGAACAACGCGTTGAGGTTCGAACGGAGCGTTCGTCCCCTCCGTCGCAGCCGCGGGTCCTTCTTGCTGACAGTTAACAGCTAGGTGCCCTTCTCTTCCACACTTGAAGCATTTTCTTGTCCCCCTAAGGCAATTTCCAGGGTGCTTCTTTCCACACTTTTGGCAAGTGGGGTGCTGGAATTTCTTAGCGCCGTTGGATTTATCCATCGGACCACCAGCATTGAAGTCCACCTTCCGCTTCTTGTCCCCATGATACCCCTTTGATTCGCCGATCTCCATTTCAACCTTGAGGGCACATCGGACAATTTCCTCATAGCTGTCGAAGTCACGGATCGCTAATGCTTTCCGCAAGCTAGGCTTCATCCCACCAAAGAAGCGGTCAACCTTGCATTCGGGGGTAACGACAAAGCCGGAAGCGTATCGTGCAAGCCTTGTGAAGTTTGCCTCGTACGCTCCCACAGATTTCTCATCATTCTGCTTGAGGGAAAGGAAGTCCTTTTCCATCTTAATACGGAGGGTGCGTGGAAAATATTTATCGAAAAACATCTTCCGGAATACCTTCCATTCCGAAGCCTCGATCTCCTCCTCAGGCTTCGTATTTTTGATCAACATCCACCATTGATCAGCTTGACCCTCCATACGATAAGCCGCCAGGATAACCTTCTCTTTTTCAGAGCATTGGAGGATGGAGAATATCTTTTCAATGGAGTTGATCCATTGTTCAGCAATCGTGGGATCAGATGATCCACTAAAAGTAGGAGGCCTTTGTCTCATGAAGCTTTCAATAGCGACTTGTTCTTTCTTAGGGGGGGTTGAACGTTCTTCTTGACCAGTGATTCTATTCAAAACTTGAGTTAGCTGAGAGAGAAGCGTGACAAAGTTCGCGATTCCCGCTCCCATTGGATTGGGCATCTCATTGGTACAATCATCACACTGATCTTCACAACGGTTGTTAGCCCGAGTTCTCCTATTACCGGCCATTGGCTGGAATAAAAGGAAAGTTAGGGGTAACACATAGAGGGTAATCCAAAGACAAAAGTTGATGACATATAAATAAACTTTAATCTCTTTAACTCATGAGTCTATAGGATTCAATCCAGGCTTTTCATGATCTTCCTTCTAACATATATTCTTAGGGGCATTTTTCCCTTAATAAGGGTTCATACTAAGATTGTGAATTTATCAAAACATATCCCCCGGGAGTGTCGTAACCAAGAGTGCAGCAAGGCCCGTTGTCGTGCACCAGTTCCCGTTCGAGTCTAGCTCAAAGCGGTGTTTTCGGGTTTTACCCCTAGGATACATCTGTGCCAGGGCCGCCTCTACCTGCTCGTATCCAGACAGGGATGTATTTGTTTGATAAAACACTTACTTAGTATTTACCAAAACTTAGGGATGTTTTTATTATGCTTAGTCTTGTATCTAAGGCTTTACTAGGGTTTCCTAATCCCAAAAATAACTAAACCTATCCTCTGATACCAACTATGACAACCCTGCTTTTATTACAACTTAAACATGCTTTATTACATAAAACTTCACTTGATACAACAAAGAAGATCGAGAGGTTTAGTGTCTTTGGGGCTTAGGATCATTACATAAAAACTTTAAACTTGAAATACAACATCCTTATTGAAAACTTCCTTTACATGACCACTACATTCCTTCGTACTTAGCATTGCATGGGATAACCTGAGGACATGCATAAGAAAAGGGTGAGGTATAAAGCCCAGTAAGGGAGTACATAATGAATAACATGAGGAGTACAATACATGTTAGGCAATAGGCATATCAATAGAGAATAATAGAGACATGAACATAAAGGCATGATAAAGCATGATAATCATAACATGGAAATGTGGCAACAACACTTAACATTGAATTAGCATGAGCCAAGGCTCATTGCACATGGAGCATGAGTAAACCCTCATTGCACTTGAAGCACGAGTAAACCCTCGTTGCACTTGAATTAGCATGAGTCAACACTCATTGCACATGACGTATCATGATACTTTACTTTACCCAATGCATTGGAGCGCTATAAAGGGCGCACCCTTCTTAATCATTTCATTTCATGCATAAGTGTGCCACATGGATCATAAAACATGGATTCATAAAACATAGTCATTTATTCCACGATAAAGGAATGTGGAATTCATACATGAAACATTACAATCAATATGTAAATGTTCATAAAGGTGAATACCCTTGATGGAGAAATGGGCATGGTATTCACTACACAATGATATTGGCTTAGAAAATCGGTGTGATTTCGGCAGCGTAACAGCGTGACATAAGAATTCATAAAAAGGGCTGATGAGGGAGAAAGGGGTTCCTCGTCATATTTACATGTCATGGACAGTAAGAAGGTCATATATATACATGTCCCAACAATTGAAAAGGAATTTAGATTCATGATACAAAAGTACTTCTTGAATATAAAAGAGGAGAAAAAGGTTCCTTTCAGAATTTCGGCATAGTAATGGGTGTACATGGGAGGCAATTAATGAGAGAGAAAGGGGTCTCCCATCATTCAAACAATAAGAGGGCAGTATGGGAGAGGTGCGAAACCATACCCCAACATTCATAAATGAAATTAAAAGGGCAATACAACTTAAAGAAAATTGACAAAAATGAGAAAGGAAGAAAAAAACCCTTACTTGGAAGTGTGCTTCCAAAGGATAGAGAGAGGCTTGTGAGAGGCTTCTAGGGAGCTTGGGGCACCTTGAGAGGATTCTAGAGAGATTAGGTCAGAGGTTGGACGAACTTAAAGGGCTTTGGGTGAGGAGGAAGTGGGAGCTTGGGTGGGTTTATATAGGAAAGGTGAGAGGATTCTTTATTATTTAGGTTTGGGACCCCTTATATTAAAATAATACAAACCACAAACCATCCCATGGTATTTGCCCATGGTTTCTGGAAAAGGAAAGAGGAAAACAATATTTTACAAGTCCAAGGTCCGAACTTATTAAAAAAATTAGGGTTGCTTATGTGGAGGTGAGTCACACTCCCATGGAAATTAATATAAAAAGGCAAAGTGTTGAATAAGTCTTGAGGGCTCCATTAATGCTTTGAAAAGTGAGTCAAACAAACCCAAAACCTCATTATTTTAATGATAAAACATATATTGGCCGATCATAAGGATTATGGTATTTTATTACATCACCATTGGGTCATTATGATGTCATAAAACACATTATATATTTAAATGGTATTTAATTTTTACCCAAAAATTTGACTGTCTCAGAAAATTATGAAAAATTCACCGTTGGATAATTTCGACGTCCTGATTCCAAAAATAATATTTATATTATCTAAATAATTTTCTAAATATGTGAATTATTACTTTTAAAATAAAAACCGACATTTATACAAAATTCACGGGTTTTGATAGAAATGGCTTTCAAACCTTAATAAAAAATTTAATTGCATTCATAAACTTATAAGATCATTTATATTTAATAAAAATTAATTTAACATTAATAATAATATTTTATTAAAATATTATTTAATTCAAAAATCCTTTAATTTAATAAAATATAATTCTTAATTAAATAATAACTAAAAACATCATTTGTACTTTAAAAACTAATTACAATGCATCAAAAATGACTAGAAATTATATTCATTATTATATAAAAAAATAATGTACGTGAACATGGTGCTACTTATTTGTTACATAACCCCTTAAAATAGCCGCATAAGACCTAAGGGTAAGGTGTGCGATGGTGACAGACTCTTGGGGTTGCTCGGATAACATCGCTCGAGTGGTAATATCTATCAACTTCCATTTTTCCCGTAGACGATCACGTTCGAGCTTGACTTGATGAAGCTCAGCTTGGGCTTGGTCAAGGTCAAATCCCAAAGACGCCACCTCCTTTCCGAGCTCCGACAAATGGGCTTCGTAAGGGGCAATTCAACTGGATGAGGCCATCGCTTCCTTTGTCTGAGTAGAAAATTGGTTCGTTAAAGCCTTATATTTAAACTACCCAGATGATCACTGTTCAACGGCTATAAAAGTAACAGTCACAAATCTTAATGTTAAACTAAAGAAGTTGACATCTTATAAAAACATAAAGAAACATTTAACTGGATCAAGAGGGATTTTCCATTAATGAAATTTTGGGTCGTTACATCTCTTCCTTTAATGTAGGAAATGGATCTTCAAAGATATAATATTCCCTTACAAGTGTGTTTTTCATTTCCTCTTATAGTCTCTAGAGACTTCCTCCCCAGAAGAGTTGTTTCCCTATGTTAGATACTATCTTGCTCAGTTTTCTTGGAGTTCATCCCTACTGTTTGCGTGATCCGCTATTCTTGGAATGAGGAGGAACATTGATCCTTTGATCATCTGATAGTACATTTTTCTATCTCTAATTAATAGTGCATCATGCGGAGTGGGTGTAATAATGATTCCTCATAAATAACAAATGAATCATTTTCTATAATAAGTAATAAACAAGGGATAGAGAAGTTGATGATAAAAAGATACTAAGACCTATTATAATAATAGGTAGTAAGTTGATGATGTGTTGATATTAATCACATTTTTTATTTGTTACCATTTTTTATTTTAGGCTAGTTTTGGTTGAATGTCTTCTGAAAATCATGGCCATTGGTGGTCTTTTATTGCGCACCGATGAACTTTTTATTTGTTGAGATATTTTATAAATGACTATATCATGAAATCTGCTAAATCAGGTACACTTGGTCAGTTGAAATGGATTTCCAAGGATGAAAAACCTTGTTTGATCACCCATTTTTATCAAGTGGACTTAAATAATAGTGTTTATCAATTATGAATATTTCATGTTTGATAGTTTTGGCTGAGTAAATTATTCTACTGGGCTTTGGGACCTCGTGCGAGTTGTGTGGTGTTGTAGTTAGGAGAACAGTTATGGGTACAGGGGTGGACAGGGGACTTGGATCTGTGACAAGGGTATAGAGATTGTGTAAAGTGGGGTTGGGGTTAATGGTTGTTGTCGTTGGTTTGGTTTTTGGGGTGGTATGTATGGTGTTTTGGCATCTCATTTTGACAGATTGATTGATTTCAAAATGGATGGACTTGTATGAAATGAAACTACTTTAGTTTGTGTTGTAGTCATGGAGAGACATTGGGATGTAGGACTACGGGGTTCTTAAGAACTTGTTATGCAGTGGGACTACATCTGGGAATTTTTTGCATAACGGGGCTGTAAAACATGGTTGGGAGAGAAGGATTTTGTGGTATAACATTGATGACTGATAGATGGTCGTGGTTGAATGGGGGCTTGCAGCGGGACTGCAAATATGGTTTTTCTATTGTTTTGGTATGGTTGTGGTTGGTTGTTTCTTGTTAGTGATGGAAATAAATTAATGTGAATAACTTAATTAATAAATGGAATGTGGTAAAATAAAAGGGGTTGGGTTATGCTTTGGTAGTGTATTTTGTTTGGTTGTGCATATAGGGGTTTCATAGTCATGGTTATGTATGAGTTAGTTGTTTGTTTTTGGATACATAGGTTTGGGATGAGTGTTTTCTGACACACACACACACACACACACACACACACACATATATATATATATATATATATATTAGTTTCTTTTGATTTCAATAGACACCCATCCCTTGTTGAGCACCATGTTCCGAACACCCCCATTTCATTGGGGAGGGTGTCTTTCCCAACATACTGGTGGGAGGATGTATGGATGGTTACATACATTCTACATAACAACCTCTTTGGGTTCTTAAAACATGAGCATATCTGGGAAGGCTATAATGGATTAAGGCTTACCATAATCCCAAATCCTTCTGGTAGGTTTGTTGTGGAAGAAAGGCCAAGGTGTTTTCATGCCAGGATTTTTTTTCCAAGTGTCTTCGAGATGAGACCAATGTGTCATCAGGTGATAGGCATGGTTGTTGTGGTTCAAGTGTCTGTGGGAGGGATTGTGTGGTTTGTGGCCCAAGTGATTATGGGATGGTTGTGTTAGTGGGACTGCATAGGGGATTAGTGGTAGCATCAAGATGTTATATATTATGAATGAGAAGTTAACCTGTGGGAGAGTGGTACGAGGTACCCAAATGATGATGTTCTTAAACTAATACTTTACTTGACATTCGTTATTTGATGAGTGTGACCTTGTTTGGATTGGCTGGTTAGTATTCCTTGGAAGAATTTTTTAGGTTCTACTCTTTTCTCATCAGGACATTAGTATGCTCTCAAACGTTTTCACGGGTAGACTTAGTTTCCCTAATGAGTATAATCGTATGCTCTCTCTATGTATCTAAAACGGTATTCAGGTTTCCAGGAGAAGTTTGAGGGCCGTGAAGGAAAATACTATCTTGGGTGAAATGATTATTTGTTTTTTCTATTTAGTCTCTTTTATTTTGGTACTTTAATTTGGTGTTTTGTTGTACCTTATATCATCTATACTTTTGAACATGCATGTAGGAATGGATTTTGGATTTACTTTTACTTTTAGTATTTGGAGTTTCATGAGATTTACCATATTATCTTCCGATCATGTTCTAAAAAAGGTAATGCCTTGAATATTATGTGGTATTCTATACCCATGGTGCTAGTCTCCACTCCGAGACCCATTGAAGGCCGGAATCTTGGGTCATTATCTCTCATTCATCCTGAAGATGGAAGGGGGTGCCACTTTTTTTTTCCCATCCCTAATCTTGAAGAAGACAAGTCATGACACATTTAAATTTATATTCCTTTATTTTAGTCATTATAACTCTATTCTATGACCATTGTTAAATATATTATCTATTTATTTTAGTTACATCCTCAACACTGACCACCTAATGTAGTGTGTTTCACGTATTTATGATTTTAGTAGCCCATTATGTCTTTCTAAACCACCATTCAAGTGAGCTATGACATGACCATGATAAAGACATGTGTTTAATTAAATCAATTAATAATAAATTTCTAGAACATGTACACTTATCACTTGACCAACCTAAGGAAGTTTCATAAATTTGATAAATCAATATTAAATGGAATTGGAAAGTATACATTGTATATGAATTGGACTATGTAAATGTAAATAAAGAAATTGGTTCCATGTATATAAACCCCATTATCATGTTTATTTGAAGGTAGTAGAGTAAACCTAATTAACTGACTATTCCATATATTAAATTAATTAAATGGTTGCATTCCCTTTATCATATTAATGCTAATGAAAGGAAACATCTTAATCTCAATGATTTATTAAACGACATGAGTAATTACATGACATAATTTATCAAATGAATGATGTTAATGGTGATAATTTTTTATGGACCTCATATTTATTATTAAATTAGTGGTCCAACTCAAGTTATCCATGGATTCCTAAAAAAATGCCCAGAGCATTCATGGATGAAATTCTTATTAAGGGATGTTAGTCTCCAAGGTTGATACCCACCTTGGAACTAGATCCATATCTATAAGTGGATTTCTTATAAGAAACTGTAGGATCCCTCCTTCACTATTATTATAGGATACCTATGATACACTCCTTGGATCCATCACGATGCCTACGGACATGATGTTCCATGGATACATCCTTCAGACAGATTCATTGCTCACCCATTTTACATTGGATGAGATCATTTCACTTAGAGATAATTATTATTGTGCAATTCCATAGATTTCTCCCCCATGTATTACACTCATACCACTATTTACAGGATATAGTTACAACTTGAGTTTGCATGACCCCTAAGATCAAGGATTCCATGTTTTATCACCTCATAACCTCATAATTATTAATTTCATCATGGATGACTTGTTACATCATCGATCCTTTAAATGTTATTGTCATGACATGATGTTAGTGTTTGTTATACCTCCCATGAATAACTATAAAAACTGAAACATAACTTATTAATTAACTAGTAACATGTTTGGAACCAACTGAAGAAGAATTTTTTACTTGGGTATTTACATTATTATACTTCTTTACTTTTATATATGCATGATTTCCCACTATTTTAGTTTATATTACATTGACAAGATTTCATTGACATCGTTTGGGGTGTCCTACTAAGATTTATATCACACACCACCTGTGCATCCATTGACACCTGGTTAGATTACATGTATACATGTGTTGACAAATGGAATCATACAACATCGAGAACTTGATTATTTCTTCTTGCATTTGGATGGATATTGGTATAAAATGACCAGGCAAGGGCTCAGGATGATGGACTTTTTTTGGTTTCTTTTAGTTAATTTTGAATAGCATTTATTTTTCTTCACTTTATATCCATGTTTTCCATCTTACTACCTACTTGACATTTCATCTGGGTATTTTGAATTTTATATATAGTTTTTATATTATTAAATCATGTATGGATGTATTATTCCATCAATTATATTGATTCCCCAATTTACATGTTATCTTGTTTATCCAAAGTTTTGTACTCTAGTAATTATTTTATAGTGTCTCCACAGAAACACCCTAGTCCCTCAGTCCTATTCGGAATCCTCTGGTGTTTTGGGATATGTTCTTGAGGAATAGAAACCCATTGGGCTCAGGTCACCACTTAGTGGCATCTATGCATGGGATGTAACAAATAGTTTTTATATAGTTTCCTTTTTTGATTTACTATTTGGAGATAATATACGGGATATTTGTAATGATTTGGGACTTGTTTATGAATCGTTTTTTGCCATAGATAACCCATGTTTAGGGTAAATACAATGAATCCTCAATATGATTTTTGTTCTGTTTTTTCCAATTACAAATTATATCTTTTCACTATTGACTGACACACTTCTATTTAATAGATATTATTATTATTTTGAATGAGGATTTTATTTCATCTTTATACTGATGATATGATGGAAAATAGAATCCTTACATGAATCCTCATAGGCACCTATAATTCAAATTCTAGGAATATTTCCATTCCATATAGGTGTATTTTAGTTCTTGAATTTTCTTGTTATGATGTTTATTTTTGATTGAGTCTAGTTTATATATATATATATATTCTTTTGGTTCTATTTAGTGGTCTTTAATTGATTTTATGTTTTAATTCATGATGTGTATCATACCCCAGGGGTTAGAATGAGTACTTTACTGATTTAATACACCATATAAACTCCATTACATTAAAAGAACTGATGTATACTATGTTATAATAAAATTAAATGGGGTTCGAGTTTATTGATATGGTGCATGGACCCTTATTCACGGGGAATGGTGATCCATTTAAATAATCTTTGATTTGTGAAAATAAGAAAATGAAAACATAAAAATATGAAGTCCTTAATTATAAATTTAAATATTTTCTAGAATATGATGTGGAAATTTATACTTGAACCTTCATCTACTAGAACCCCTATAATTTGTTGTTTTGAAATTACTAATACATGGCCTTCTAATCAAGTATTTGTGGTAGTTTACCATGTGTAGTGAGTAATTTTCTCTAATTCATCTTTGGATATTATAATATATCTACTTAAATATTTTTCTATGGTGTCTTCTTGGAATTTGTAGACTAACACTGCTACGATTTCCTCATATCGTGTGTAACGAGTGTGGTGATGACCATGCTCTAGATGTGGTGGGCCCTGAGCCACCAGTCTTACTACCAGGAATACCACTTAGGGCATCACTTGTTGTACGTAATCTAGGCACCGACACTCAACTTCATGATATATTTTCATTTATTTGTATGTCCATGAAAAGAGATTCATGACCTTCACCTATTATGGATGAACAAACATGTGAGTTTCTGTAGCAGATTCCTTCCGCTTTCACAGGGTATAGTGATCCATATGTTTCTTAGTCTTCAATAGAGTAAACCCTGTCAATTTTTGAGGAATTTGATACACCTCTAGAGTGTATGGTCAATCTTGCTACTTAAATGTTGTGAGATTTAGCTAAGCACTAGTGATATGTAATTACCTAGGATAGTAGCCATTAGGTCATAGTATTGGATGATTTCCAGACTACTTTCTATGACTAATTATTTCCTCAAACATTGAGATTTTACCAATATAAATAGCTCATTAAACTTGATCATGGTGATATGTTAGTTATTTATTATTCATCATTTTATACTGAGTGGAAATGATTTTCATCTCTTCTATTCAGTGATGATATTTCTTGTTCTAGGTGCATTGAGGATTGGATTCATCATGTCGTCCATAATCTATTGAATGTCTTCCATATGCCTACCCTCTATGAGATAGAAAATCATTTTATTATCACATAGTGAAACCTAAAGGAAGGCCACAATACCAAGCATTGATAATTAGTTTCTTAGTAGGCTATTATTTCATTAAATAGAAAGAAACATTACTTGGAGGATTCTTATTTTGGAAGTAGAAACCATCGTAATAATATTGTTAGCTCTGTCGTGTGATATCAGTGTGGGTGATAGTGTCATCTGATGCCTCAGTGTGATAGAGACACTCTAGTGTTTCGAGATTAAGGCCATATTGGTAACCTTCATAGATTCTATTAGAACATTCCATCTACTTCAAGTGGAATAGGTTCCACACTAACTCCACCTTCAAGGGTAGGATCTTTTATGCTGCATTTGGTGGGTATTTGGAGTACCCTTATAGGAATGGTCAGGGATGATGTTTTGGTAGTGGTAGCAAGAATCTAGATCATCAACTCTGTAAGAGATGTCATACTCTGGGTAGT
This sequence comes from Viscum album, assembly GCA_963277665.1. Classification (NCBI taxonomy): domain Eukaryota; kingdom Viridiplantae; phylum Streptophyta; class Magnoliopsida; order Santalales; family Viscaceae; genus Viscum; species Viscum album. The sequence continues at coordinate 697,631,114 of OY728157.1, forward strand.
CCAACTATAGAATAGGTCCATTGATCAAGTCAGTTTCATCCTTTACATACAATACCAAAGGAATAGAGTACATGATCACGTAAAACATGAAATACTATTCTAGTATCTTCAACTATTATATATTCATTATTTTATATCGGTAATTCACACTTATTCATCTCATTATCTCTCTTCAAAAGTCTCATGTTGAAAATTTAGTATTAATATGGTGTAATGACCCTAGATACACCTTTCAGAGTATGTTCAGTGGGAATAAGCCCGTGAAGGGGCTTTTCCCTTAAGTTAAGAAATTGCCCTTTCTTGTGGGACATCTTTTTTATTGAGATGAAAGGCTTTTATGTCATTATTAGGTTGGGCTGGTTGGTTCTGTATCCAAAATTTGTTGACTTCTATCATTTTACGGTATCTTTTAAATCACCAGAGGGTAGAACTTATCTACATAAGGTTTATCGGAATGTACAGGCTGGTAGAGATGTACAAGAGCTTCATGGTCTAGGTAGTATGACTACCCATATTACTAATCTCTTCCATAAAATCAGGGTTTACATCATTCTACATCCCCTAAGTAGTTTATCATATCATAAAAATATTTCCCAATGCATTTTATGGCTTACCTCATGATATAGAGTTATGTTTTATGATTTATCACATTCCAGTTCCATCTCATGTATCCATTCCTCCATATAGGATGCAACCTGATAAGCTCTAAGAACTCAAGTGGTTATTGAAGGATTTAGAGACTAACGGTTTTATACTGTCTAACAATTCTATGTGCATTTAGAATGTGATTTTTTATAAGATGAAAAAATGATAACCTTCATATATGTTAAATTAAAGACAATTTAAATAGATTATGGTAAATAATTGGCATCCACGGCATCTAATAGATGATCTCTTTGATCTACTCTAAAAATCTTGGAAGTTTCTAAGATCAACCTAAGATCGGGCTATCATCAGGTATGAGTGAGGACATGAGGCATACCTCACACAGATATCTATAGAAGGTATGGTTTGTATGATTATCTTATTATGTTGTTCGGTCATATTAATTCACCTTCCATATTAATGGTTTTGGTGAAAAGGGTGTTCCACCCCTATCTATATTCTTTAGTCACGGTCTATATGGATGAAATCTTAGAGTATTCTCATACACATAAAGTTCATTCTAATCACCTTTATATAATTCTGAGTGTACTCAGAGAGAATCATCTGTATGGAAATCTTACTATGTGCCACTTCTAGATCTAACAAATTTACTTCTTAGGTAATATCATCTCAGAATAAGTTGTCTCTATTGACATATATAATGTTATTATTGTGGTTTCTTGTGAGAAACACATGAATGTGTTTAATATATGAAGTTTAATGGGGATGAATGGATATTACAAGAATTTCATACAGTGATTCAAGAACCTTTATTTTCCTTTTTATAGACTTAGAGAGATGTTTGTTATGTTCCTAGGGTCAGAAGAGTGTGAGAGAGCCTTTCAGAAACGAAAAGGGAGGATTTTTGAGGAACATATTCTGATTCTTCTAGAGCCTAAAAAAGGGTATATAGTTATCTATGATGCATACAACATTGGGATAGGTGTATTTATAATGTTCTATGATAAAAAATTTCTTATAGATCTCAGAAGTTGTGGAATCATCAATAAAATTACCAGACACATGACCTTGAGCAAGCAACAATTTTTCATGCCTTATGTTGTTAGAGACACTATGTGATGGGTGAGATATTTGTAGTGTATACAGACAACCATATTCTAAAATATATCTTCATGTAGTGTTAATTTAATATTATATAGTGGATATGGATCATATATATTTATTCCTTCAATTTTTGAGCTTTCCTATACAACCAAAAAGGGAAATGAAGTTTCTAATGATCAAGGTTGGAAAACTCAGGCACATGTTATATGGGAAGCCAATGATGAATTTAAATTGATGGCCCACTTCTATTAATTTTATCTAGAGTTTCACGAGATTAACAATTAGTCTTATATATCATCATTGTAAATTACCTATTCCCTCCTTAAGAAGGTGAACAGTAAAAAAATTTCATATCTTGAAGGCTTGGTTCTCCGTGAGAGTATTTCAAGAGATGACCAACCGTTAGATTAGTCTATGGACATAGATGAAATCCTACGAATACATGGATGTGTCTAGGTTCCTATAGATATGGGAGAGGATCTGATTCCAGAGTCCCACACTTCTCAATGGGCAGTTCATCCTGGAATCTCCAAGATGTATCTTGATATGTGATGCCAGTATTGGTGGCTATAGAAGAAACATCATATTGAATGAGTTATCATGATTCTTTACCTAAAAATAGGTGATGGTGGAGAACTAGAAACCTTCAAGATTTCTACAGTCAGTTCCATCCAGAGAATAGAATTTATAATTGTTTTCCAAGTACATGGAAGTTCTATTACTAAGGTCCCCTAGAGGTAGAGATGTTGTATGGGTAGTCATTGATTGACTGACGAATATATCCCATTTCCATTCTATCTAGGATACATTGTTATTTGATTATGCTGGTTGATTGTATGTTCTAGATATAATTGGACTACACAGGGTCTCTCATACCATAATTTCATATAGGGATTCTAGATTCACATCATGATTTTGGCAGGGGTTGTAGAGACCTATAGCTACACAGGATATTCTGATAAGATCCTATCACTCTCATTCTGATGGAAATTTGAAGTAGATGATATATGTTCTCGAGTAAATTTTCCAAGGTTGTGTCCTTGATTTTGTAGGTTCTTAGGAGAAGCATATCCCTCTCATCCTGTTCTCCTATAATAATATTTCATAGGTTATAATTCATACAGATCATTTTTAGGCCTTATACGGTAGGTCATTCCATTCATCCATGTGTTGGAAAGTGGTAGGAGATGTAGCCCTACTAGGTCCTCATCTTGTGAAGGGGACTTTAGAGTCGGTTCATCTGATCAGAAAGTGTATGTCTACTACTCAGTCTAAAAAAATCATATGTTTATCTTTTTCGATGCCCTTTGGACTTCAAGGGTGAGGGTCGTGATTTCCAACATATGTCACCTTGTCGAGGGAATACACTGATACAGTGGAAAATGAGGTTATCGCCTCAATTTTTATGGCCATTTTAGAATTTGGTGATAGTCCATCTAGTGGCCTACCAATTGTTATAAACTAAGAGGTACCATTCCCTGCATGACATCTTCCACATTTTATAGATTCTCTAGTTTCATTCTAACCCATCTCATACTTTTCTTCCCAATGAATTTGAGTCGATTTTTATGCTTTGATTGAGGAATATAACATATATATCATTGACTAGAGCATGAAGGCTCTCTGAGGACCGTATGTCCATTTAGTATAAGAGATTAATCCGCACCGCCATGTTTAGGGGGAAATCTAGTAGTGGGAGGCTGACGTACATTCCCAGTGGCCATATTTTTCCTCAAATGGTGTTTCACTTACATTAGCTGGTGAACTAGGGGATGAGTTATTTTATGGGGGGAAGACTATAACAACCCTATTTTTGAATTATGTATGGATACTTTTAAATTTGACATAATTCTATAATTTCAAACTAATTTGAATGCCAAAAGAGTTCATGAATGTTTCAATGGTGTTTGGGACTTTTTTAGAATTCAAAAACATGAATAGTCAAAAGAATAGACTAGCCACAATAATAGTATTAACTATGTGAGCCAGGACACATGGTCTCTCCTTACCATGTTGTTTTGGATAGTTAGGTGACGTAGGCTGCATGTTGTCCCTAACCGTGCATCGAGGGACACATGCCCAAGAAAAAATTGAAGATATCATGGAGAGGTGTTTTTCATGGTCGGCGAATTGTTTCTATAACCTTGCAGCCTAACCGTGATAAATTTTCCTCTTTACATATGAAGGTGTATGGTTGGTGCATGGTTTATCCAAATGTGAGACCAAACCATGAGATAAATTTTTTGGTGATTTTATGAAAACATCCTTAATGAAATGTTTAAAGAAACCCTTCCCCCTATTTTTTATTCTGGAAGATAGAATTGGCTTGGGAGCCCCCCGTTGAGATAGAATCATTGAATTCATTATCATTAAGCTATCCAGTGTCTAATTGAAAAACCGTTCATCTCATGGTGTTAGATAGTGGGGTGAATTATAGACCACATATTTCACTAACCACGTGCCAGGAGCAGCACACCCATGCAAAAAAAACAATAGACATGTCACCAAGGTGTTTTTCATGGTTGGAACATGTTTTATCGACTATATCATCAACACTGTGTGAAATAATCCTCCCTAGAGCATATAGTGCATGGTTGGTGCATGGTTTTTATGACCATATAGACAAACCATTTGATGCCTTTTTGTGTGATTTTATAAAAAATCCCTTAAAAATATGTTTAAACCGACCCTTGCCCTTTGTTCATTATACTAGAAAAATTTCCTCAGGATATCCCTTTTGATATCAAATCATAGACTTTGATCCTATTTTTCTATCTTCGGTTTGATTGAAGAATTTTTAATCTTGTTTGATTAGTCCTAGAAACATCTTGATTCCCTATTAGTCATTATTCATTTCACTTATCCTCGATAAAGTTATTGATGTGTAGGATCATATTCCCTTTTTGTAGGCATTGACCCAATATTTATATCCATTCCAATTAAGGAAAAATTAATGGATGATACTCTATGAATAGATTCGTACGACCATAGGTTAGGTGGTCTATAACTCATCCCCCAAGTTTCATCATTTTATAAATTATTGTGTGTGTGTGTCGATTTCATCAGGTGTGACCTATTAAATTGATATTCCTTGATTATAATCTTGAGAACCATGTTCTAGGACCCTTTTACTAATTTTTTATATTATTTATTACGTCCATAACACTAACCACCATAAGTTGGGTTTTTCCTATATTTATGCTTTTATTACCCTATTATGTCTATATTCACCACTGTTCATGTGAGATTTGACATAAAATTTATAAAGTAATGTGTTTAGTTTGATCGATGAATTATAAATTACTAGAACATGTGTGCTTCACACTTTACCCACAAAAGTTACGTTCCTCAAGTTGATAAAAATCTTAAATGGAATTGGAAAGTATACTATGTATATGACTTGGTATAATTAAACATAATTGATGAAAATTATTGCATGAAGGTATCACCCATCCCAGGATGATGGAAGTTAGAAGAATAATCCAAATAAATTGACAATCAATTATATGAATTGAATGAAATGGTTTCATTACATTTAACTTTTTTACATTAATGAAAGGCAATGGATTAAACTAAATGATATATTAAAGGGCGTGAGAAATTACATGGCCTAATTAATAAAATTAATCATGTAAATGGTTCTAGTTGTTAATGGACATGTAATTTAATATTACATGACAGTTTGGACTCATGTTATACTTGGATTCCTGAGGGAATGACTTGAGAACTTATGGATAGAATTATGATTTAGGGATTCTAGATTCAATGGTTGACACCCACCTTGAACCAGATCCTCATCTATCAGTAGATTCTTGAAAATACACCATAGGATCCATCATTAAATATTATTATAATATTACATGGATATACTCCTTGTATTACCCAATAACTCTATGAACATAAAGTTCCATGGTTATAGCATTTGGACCATGTAGTTGCATACCCATTTTACATTGAATGGGATCCTTGGACCCACATAGGATTATAATTATGGAAAGCCTTTGGTGTTTCCCCCTTGGATTACACTCTTACCTCTATATCATTGTTATAGTTTTTACCTGAGTTGGTTGGACACATGGGGCCATGGTTTCCTTAGTTATCACCTTGGAACCTCTTCATTATTAATTTCATGCTTGGTGCATTTTTAATATTTGATAATTTCACAATTATTATCATGTTGGCTGTCAATGCAGGTTATACCTCACATGACATACTATATGCACTAGAAGATATTTAATTAATGAAATGGTTAGATATTCAATCACTAGTTGAGGATGAATTAGGTACTTCAGTGTTTACATAACTATACTACATTACTTTTATATATGCATACTTTCAAACTATTTCAGAATATATGACACTTATAGGATGCTACAGATTATATTAATTGTGGCCTACTGAGATTTATCTCACCCCTATCTGGGCCACCATTTTCACCCATGCAGATTACATGTATGCATCTGTTGACAAAGGGAAGCATACAACGTCAATCACTAGTATTCATTCATGTATTAGGATAGAGACTAGTTTTTGATGACTAGTACATGGCTCAAAATGTTGGATATTATTTGGTTTCTTATTTAAACTTTTGTATACCATGTATTTTCTGCTTCTTGGTATCCATGTTTTCTAGACTACAAGATACATGAAATCTAATGAATTTTTTTTATTATATATAATGTTTTTTTATTTATTCTGGTCTACTTATATCATACTATCTATTATACTACTTGTTATATTTTCATGTTATATTATTTATCTAGTGTGGTACACATTGGTCATGAGGGAATAGTATCCCCATAGACACATCATATGGCCTCTCTATTTTTTGGAATCCCTTGGTGTTTGGGGATATGAGCATGAGGCCTAGTGACCCACCAGTCTTGGGGAACCCCTGAGTGGCATCTAGGTCTGGGATATCATAAATAATGTCAAATCCATTGAAGAAATAGATTCAAAGAACACTGAGAGTTCAAACCATAATAAATTATGTAGATAAAATGATGATGAAGATGATATAAATCAAATGGTTGTACAAATATCTCAAAATGTTTATGATTCTGAGGCGGAATTAGAAGATGGGATGATTGTTTATGAATGTAATCCTTCACCTCATAAGAGATAATGAGGGTGAAAAATGATCCACATAGTATAATTAGATACAGATCCTCTCCAACATGGACATAAATAATGAGAAAAGTTGAGCATATTATTCCACTATCATTTGTGGAACCAACATCATTTGAATATGTGATGAAACTTGAATCATAGTATAGATCTAGGAATATATAATTATAGCAAATTGATTTGAAGAAAACTTTTCAACGTTTAAATTAGTATAAACATCGCGATATTATTGGAATGAAGTTCATCTTCAGGAATAAATTTGATAGACATGGAAATATAATAATAAATAATGAATTTAGGGGTTTTTAATGATTGTAAATTTATTAAAGGAGTGAATATTGAACATATGTTATCAAATTTTTCTTGACATGTGTTAATTCATCTCTTATTGATGATTGATATTTAAATATTATTCTAGATTTATCATATTCTTGTAAAGATAGAATTCTTCAAATAGTGTCTTCGAGAAGAGATTTATATTGAATAGTTAGTGGGTTGCCCATTGTTAATAATGAAACTAATGTGTATAAAATAATTAATATATTTTATAATTTGAAATAGGTACCAATATCACGGAATACTCAACTACATTCATACTTGAATATTCATGGGTTTAAACGAGGAAGAGTTCATCACTATCTCTATGTGAAGGAATCCAAGGCAGAATAGTTCATAATGTTTTCTATGCTAATTACAACATATTTGGTGAAAGTGGGTATAAATATTTAGATGAATTTACTATTATGATGAATTATATATTTAAAATTTTCATGATTGTTGAACTCACATAATTTATAAGACTAACCTTGTTTTGAATGAGTGATATGATATTTTATACCAATATAAGTATGTGAAAGAGATACTAAATAAGCTTAAGATTAAGGATTATAAAGTAATGTCTACTTTAATTATAGTTTTAATTAATATTATTTAGCATGAGGATGAGAAATATTTATACCTCAACATATATATGAGGATAACTAGATGAAATTATATATAATATAATAATGACATATATTTACATTACAACATGTTTAGTAAAATATTTATAGAGTAATATGAAGGAATATAATCTCATAATGGTTCAAAATATCATTTTGTACATCCAACAAACTCTCAATCTTGGATTGTACTTTGATTTTAGGAAGAATCATGAATTATCAACATTTCTGATATAGTCTTGTTTGGTGATATGGTGTACCAAAATTTCAGAAGTGGTAGTGTGTTCTTTATTGTAAATAAATGTGTAGAATAGTTTTTAAAAAAACTATAAAGTGCATAACTATGAATAGAAGTGAAAAAATACATTATAGTAACCAAAACCTTGACTTAACTTATATGGATGAAATATTTGTTAAAATATGTTGATGAAGAAGTAAAATAGTCTTAAGTGATATTTTTTGATAAAAAGAGTGGGATTCATCACATGAAATATCTAGTAAAATAATATCTTACCATGAATATTAATATCACGAATCACTTTATTAATGAAAATATGTAGCATGTAATGGTCACATTGGAGTAGTTTATAATTAATGAAAAAATGAGAAAAAATATAAACAGTTCATTGGACACTTTATCAATTTATAACCTTTAGTCTAACCTTGGCAATCAACCACCTCTTTTAGCTTGAGGATGTTTAAATATTTCCCCTCTCATTATTTGGTTCTAGTTTATTATAAGGTGTTTTCTTTGTTAGTAGGTTATTCTATTTTGTGTTTATTTTCAAGGTGTGAGAATTCCAATGATGCTGTTAAAATATATAATTGCCCTTAATTTTTTTATTCACTCATCATGTATTAGTATTTTGTATGGAACCATGTGAATGATACAATCTATGGGGAATAAAAGAATATATTTTTATTAAATTCAATGATGGGGGAGTTTTGGAATGAATAATGACATTTGGAATGGTATGATCTCTTAAAGTATAGTTTTATACACTATGAAATTACTATGTAAAGCTAGGGTGATGTAATATATATTATATTGTAATTTTGAAGATGTTTAGTGGGTGTGTGAAATTTTATTTCACATTGAATATCAAATAAACCCAAAGGGGGAGAATGTTAGAACCAAGGTGATTTGGGATTATGATTGATGTTGGGTTTTTTTCAATATGATTCCATTAGATAATATTTCCATGATTTCATTTTATATTATTAACTATTATTGGTAATGAATTCATGTAGGAGTTAATAATTTAATATGTTCTTAAGGTTTCAAAGAAAATGTAACACCATAGAATAAGTTTTGAAGTCCAATAGTTTGTTAGAGAACATTCAAATTTTATTCTAGTTAAAATATTGGAGTTTTATTCTACTTAAAGATGTTTCACAATAGGTAAATTACTTCATGAAAAGTCAAGGTTTCACACTGGTTTGGTAGTGTTCCAATTAGGCTATTACATTCTAGATAGTTGCATACATGTTCTGAGATTTGTACTTGATTGGAAGAATGGAAGTTGATTTTTTGAGTAAGATGAGTATTGAATGATAGAGTGTGATGAATTATATGGTTTTTATGGGTTTTCTAAAAATAATAGGTTACCCAATATTTTAACTACTATTTTTTGAAGGATGAAATGATCTATTTTCTCATAAGTCCCATTTGAGTGAAGTCAAATTCATGATTTGGACTTGAGAGAATTATCTGGGTGAAGTGAGTTTTAGTGGGTTTTATCCGCAAGTGATACTTGAGTGAATTTACCTAGTACTAGGATGTTCTGTGAAGGAATTTTAATGAGTTGAAGATAATCAAAGGACATTAATGAACATAGTTTTTTGAACTGGGTAGGGAGAAGTCATTTGTGTGAGATATACTTGGGAGAACAAATATAATTGAAAATATTTGTCTGAAAAAAACTAATATGAACCACACATAAGTAAGACAACGTGATATGACTTCACTGAGTTAACCCTAGATGAATATACATAGGGAAAAAATTAATTTGGGTAGTGAATTACAAGTGGGTATTTTAGTTATAGATTATTAAATTATTGTGCCATACATAGGTATTCATATTGAATAAAACCCAATTCATTCTCAGTGATATATAATTTAACTTCATGATGATAAATTTAGGAGACATATCTCAAAGGAATTATGCAAATGAGGATTTGATTGATATGATCCAATGGAAGTAGTCAACATATCCTTGAATATGATTTTAAAGATGGTGAGCTAAGAACAAAGTTACCATAACCAAATAATTTAAAACACCAAACTATTGAAGATTAGTGGATTATAGTTCACTAGAAAAATATTGTCTGTATATTTCCTAGACATTCCCTTAATAGTGAATAACATAAAATCATTATGTCTTGTTTTCATTAATGTTTTTTTATGGAAGTGATTCTTAATTTGACGAGTTTAACAAAATATTACCAATATGGGAATAAAATCCTATATAGTGAAATAAAATGGTTAACACCCTAATGTACCCCCCCCCCCCTCTTTGGTTTTATTAGGTTAAAATATGATTATTATTATCCTTCAGTTGAAGTCCCATATTATCAGCATCTAAAACATCCATGCCAGGGGAAATAAGATACAAAATCATTTTATTCATCCAATAATGTTTCTTTGAAATTAAACATAGGTGTACCACTACATTTTATTAAAATGTGGTATTAAATCTTTACTAAACTAAGGAAATTTTCTAGTAAACCTTGGTTACATTGATATAAATTGTAAATCTTATGAATATGATATACCACCAATAACGGGATTAATCAGTGGTGTTGTTAAACAATTTTCTTTTAACTGAAATTATCCTTTTGAAGTTGTTAATGTTTTAATCCTCTAAAATTTATATCTCTATCTTGCCTATATGAAATGAAAAATATAAATCAATATAAGGCACACTATTTAAACCCATGTATCATTACATAATTCTTAAAAATAATAATCGATTATTACAACACATATATTTTAAAGAAAATGATTCTTTATAAGTATAGGTTCATATTGCAAAAAAGGAAAATTAAACACAATATCTTTATTGAATTCTCAATAGTTAGATCCTAAAACAACATATCATAACCATAGAAATACATAAAGAATGGTTTTAGCTAAAATCCTAGTAAGGGGAGAAACCAATTAAGGAAATATAACATGTGAGTTTGAGGTTTAAATAATATCATAAAAGAGAAGGCTCGTGAGTAATTTCGTGGAATCATATCATAAATAATATTATGTCATAAGATCATGAAATCATAGGAAATGTGGAAACAACATATAACATGACATGAACATGATTTATGGTTAATTATATATTCAAAATCACATTTTGTATAATGTACCCAAATGGATTACATTTTCTTCCAAATTTCCATAAATGATGAAAAATGAGACTAAATATTTACCAAATGCATTGGAGAGCTATCGGGGTGCACCCATCACAACCTATTGATGAACTATGTGTGTCCCATAAGGGAATAAATATTGAGGACTAACATAATAATTTGACGTGTAAATAAAATTTATTTTATAATCTTGTTTCACATCACATACAAATGAAATTTCATAATAATGGAATTTGATAACTGATCATAAGTATTTTTTACCCAATTAAAGGAAGGGAGAATAAACTAGGTATATATGTGAGAAAATATGTTCATAATTCAAAAAAAATACATAAACTAAAAGGATTTTGTCATTGGTAAAAATACTTTTAAAACAATCTTTATGAAAATAACCTTTTCACTTTGAGTAACACCAATGGATGTAATCATAGATGGAAAATGATTTTGAAAATATCTTTGAACATTTCATGGGTTAAATATCCTCTCCATTTTGAAAATAATTATTTCAAATAAAAAAACTCATAAATTTAAAATAATTGTTTTCTGTAAATAAACACTGATACTTAAAAACAAAACATTAAAAAATATAGTTTCCATGATGGTGGAACAGTGTCATTCATCCTAAATACGTTAGAAAACAATTATTCCATTCACATTTTAAAAAAAAATTCATATAATACCTTGTTTCTAATATTACTATAATATTCCCTTTAAATAATTTTGTAAAAAACTAATTAAATGAAAAAAATAAAAAATCATAGTAAAAGAATTTTTAATTTTTTTTTAAATAATGGATTTGGAAGAAAAAGTATTGTCAACCAGAGTTAAATGATGTCCTATTTTCTTGAAAACATTTTTTAAATAAATTTAATTACTAAAGAGGGTAAAATTATATTATTATAGGAAAACATTATGAATAAATTTATTAGAATAAAATGAACAGGTTTTATTAGATCATGTTTAAATAATTCCCTCTTGTTGAAATTCAGGGAAAAAAAATCTTGATTAAAATAATATTTAAAAGTAAACCCTTACCACTTTGGTACCATATGAATCATAAATACCCCTGAATTATGTAAATTGATTATTACATAAAATATCAGGATGTTGTAGGGATTCATGATATAATACTTAATGTGGAATTATATACACTATTATTATGAAATTAGGTTTCTAAAATAACACGCTTCTCAAAGATTGAAGTTTGAGATGACACCATTAAATGTTTTGTATCCTTGAGATGAGTGTAAAAAAATGGGGTGATTATGTGTCATAAGTGTATATCCATAAAAATAAATGTTTAAATATATCATAATGAAATAAAAATTTATTTCACACAATAATTATGGAATAATATAATCAATGAAGTAGTTGTATAACCTAATGAATGAAAAATGTGTTAAGAAAACTTTTACCTCATGCTTCATTTTATTTGAGAACTATTTAACCTCTAGTATAGTGGTTTTAAAAATGTTCCTAAATTATACCAAAATAATATTGATATTTTTAATATTATATTAGATCATTTTACAACATCTTACTTCCTTTTCTTTATTCATATTTCAAAGTAACTATTGTTTTGGTTGTTAATTGCCTTGTTTTCTCCCACATGTTTTATCATGAAAGTTCCATATATTTAATATAGGTTATAGTTAAATAATATTAGGAAATATATTAATGTTATAAATAATTTTTTTTCATTAGATAAATCTTTAACATGATAATTAAATTTTCATTATAGATAATGAATCACATATATTCATTACAGAATAAACTATTGAGTCAATAATGTTTCTTTATGACTTTTCCATTCCTCTGTGTTTTGAAAATCACAAACACGTTAGGGGGTAGTACGTCGCAAACATGATCAATTGTTTTGTTTCCCATTTTAGGGAGGGGGCTGGTTTAAGTCATTATCTTAAAATAAAAACATATAATTATATTTAAGAAAATAATATTATTATATCATAATGTTTTTATAATATTTAAAATATGTTTCAGAAGAAATAAGAAAACACTCGATTAAGGACATTACCTCTTCTTCTAATAGCTTTTTTTGTTTGCACCAAAATCCTTTCTAGGATGGCGTTATGAAAAAAAATGATTCTAGGATAAAGATAGTGATGTAATGATGTGATTTAGGATGTTATTTTATAAACTAATTGGTTTTTTATGTGTTTAAAAGAGTGGATATGGGGTGATCTTTTATAAGTGCGGCAGAGGGTGCACAAGGAATATTTTGAAAATAATGAATTGCAACCATGATTTTATCATTCCACAATGTTCAAAAATATATTATTAGTTAAAATAATAATATATATGGTCGAAATATGATAAAAAAATTAATTATAATTTTCTATTACATTTTTAACACTTATCTTTTTATTTTGACACCCCTCCCCATGGTCAACACATTTTTACCTTAACTTTAATAAATAATATTTACTTTTTTCACTATTCATTACTGTAAAAAATTATATTTACATTATAAAATAAAATAATATATTTTTATTCCAATTAATTTATCCATTTTTCTTAATTCAAATCACATATATGGAATAATTTAATATAATATTAAACTAGTAGATGTGTCGAAAAAATTGTTTTTCCAAAGAAAAAATTTCAAAAACTTTATTAAGTTTTTCTATCAGAATTCAATGGTAATTGACTCCAATGACATAATTTTTTAAATTTTATTCTAATTAAACTAATTTTAATTTTAAAAAAAATTAGAAATACAATTTACCTATGTAAATATTTTAAATGAAATGGAAATACTCAAAAAAATCAGTACATTTCACTATTTATCAAAAATAAATATTTTCAAAAAATTAAAATAAAAATTTACCACAAGATAAGCTTTACATTTATAATTTAAAATTGTATTTTATTTTTAAAATAATATTTCTAAAATTTATAAAAAGTAATTTTAAATTATATTCACAAATCATGACTAATCTATCTTTCACCAAAATACAGTTTTATAGAAAACATTTCTTCCCCTTTTAAATGGATCTTATTTTCATTATAATCAAAATATTACCATAGAATTTATTTTTATAAATTTTTAAAACATATGTTTCATAATTTAGTCATTTAAATTCATACCCAAATATTTAAGGACTATGTTATAATGTACATGTTTAAATAATAATGTTTTAATAAAGTGTTGTGTCTTGTTTAGACACGGTGTTGTGTACATTATCAGATATCGAAGAGAGTGAATTTATTTTAAAATATATTTCATAGAGTCTTAGGGTGTTACATACTCTTATAATCTTATTTTTTTTGAGTCATATACTCTATTGAACATAATGTTCCTATTTTAGAATAGTATGGTGTTACATTCTACCCCAATTAAATAAATTTCATTCTAGAAATTTAACACATGTGATCAGTAATCAAGTGTTGAAATTTTAAATAATATTTATAGAAAACCCATGATGTTTAAAGTTATAATAAGACATGTTATTAAAAACATTTAAATGGTAATACAATGGTCATATGAAATTACATAAAACTAGGGTTCCAAGTTGGAGAACATTTGTAGAAGTGAATATATAGACATTGAGCAACAGTTTAAATAATTATAGGGATTGGTAGTTATCATTGATCATAATACAGTGAGTGATCATGTGAAATTAAATAACCAAAAAACCATAAATTTATGTTTATTTTAAGTACCATTTATTAATATATTATGTTGGTAATAGAGTTTTTTTAAAGTTCCTTTTCTTATAGTTGACATATTAAATTTCTATAAAAATATAAAACTCTACAAAATATACTTACTCAATATATTTTTCTTCCATAAACAGAATTTCATCATTTCATTTTACATATATCAATTTCCTCTTTACCAATTGCTCTAATTAAATTAATATCCAAAATGAATTTTTCTATGCTTGAAGCACTTGATTTATTATTAAACAGATCATAAGATCCATAAAAGTGTAAATAGCTATTCATCTTATCATTAGTAAAACCAAAATATTTTTTATAAGAAAAGATAATAATAAAAATAAATACTAATTCACTAATACCCAAAATTCCACTATGAAACCAATGTTTTAATATAGATCATTCCTATAATTAATAACCTTCTATCTCAAATAACCACAATAACCTCAACATGAAAGATTTGTTTAACCTAAAAGGTTTTCCCATACCTGTTAAACTTACATATCCAAAAACATATTATCCTTTTTTCCCAAATAATCCTTTATGTTAAACCAAAATGTTATATTTAATTAACCCTTATAAAACATCTTCTAAAATATCTTTAATCACCAGAAAATAAAATAAAATAATCTAATATTTTTTTCCCAAAATAAAATTATTATTTAACCTTAAAACCATAAAATTTTAAAAAAAATCATACTAATAGTACATCACGTAGGCCAATGGTAAGTGTTGAATCTTTATCTCCCTTCAGTTGGGGGTTCAACACCCATAGCCTTACCAGATGCAATGGGTTTTCACCTAGATTTTATTTTATCCTTTTTCTAAAACTTTATAAAAACTTATGTGATGATCATATTAAAAATTATCATGATCCTATAATGTTCACAAAAGTATTATTATCATATTAAAATATAACATTAGGCATCAAATCACAATTTTTGCTCTAATTTTGTCTATAAAAATCATTCTTTTATAAAAAATAAAATAGGTAAATCAACATCAAGCACTTGTCCAAGATTATGTTTTCCACAAATTTGGTTTTTTCATAGAGTATAATCTTACCATTAAATAATCTTCCTAGGTTATTAGTACCATTCAAAATATTATTTGAGATCCTTAACTCAAAACATCTAAAAAATAATTCTTATATATGTATATATATTATTTTCACATAATTTTTGCATTCATTTAAACAAAAATTTAGATCATTTTACATCATTTATAAACCATTATCTATGATTCATAATCTTATAACATAATATCTCTTTATATTTAAATGCCAGATGTAGTCTTTTATCATCACTTAAAAAAATATCTTGTCAAATCTAATTGATCATCTTATCATGCATTCCCCCTAGGATATCAATTTTATAATACCCATTATTTCCACATTTAAAACATTCAACCATTGATGATTTCTGAGTGAGACCATTTTTCTCATCAATTTCAATAAATAAGTTTTTAATTTTTCCATTGAAATTGCATACTCTTTACCCTTCTCCTCCACTTGTAAAATATATTCACTTTCCATTGATAAATTCCCTTGAGTTATTATTTCTACATTCTCAACATATAAGATACTAAATTTTCATTCCTCCAGAGTTTCCACCACACAAGATCTCAGAAAACTATATCCTTTTCTTCTTTGGTGAGTTTCATTATTAGATAAGGTGTATTTGGTTAATCTTATATTATGATAAATGATTAGGTATAATCACAATATCCTTCACTCTAATCGTAATCAAATTTCATTTCTCATACACACATTGCCTATAAAATTAAATGTTAACTCAGTTCTATATACTTATGTCTATTAATTAAACACATAGATCATAGTTTGAGAAACAATATTCATAGTACGAAACAACATAAAAAAAAGAAATTATTTATAAGATGTCTAAATCTTGAAACCTTAATTTCAATATAAGACACCATACGATTAACCTAGGTCATTCATGATCATCATAAATTCAAATATCTCACAATAGTTCTTAAAGAGTTTTTGGATTTCCAAGACATATCCCCCATGTGTGTCAAACTACTTTCATAGAAAAGACCATTGTACTGTACCAAGTAACCCTAGGGTCAATCCTAATGCTCCCTTTTCAGATTTATTGTCCCTAGGTACATATGTTTTAGAACCACTTCTACATATTACATCCACAAGAGGGTGTAATTTTATAGAAACCACTCACTCTATAATTCTTAAATAATATATGATATTTTTCTATATATAGTCTTATTATTAATCTTATCCTAAGGGATACAATTAATTTTTTATCATACTAGTTATAATTTTAAACTAAACCATTCATCTAATACTATCTATGGAGGCTTCTGCCTTTTAGACAATTTTTTAAATGATTCATTAACAGAAATATCAATTATTCCAATAAAATAAACATAATGTTCTCATGTATTATGAATTATAGGTTAATATAACATAAATATATACTTAATCATGGAATAATGGTATTATTCTATGTAGTGAGATCTGAAAACTACATGGGATTACTTAGAGAATACATAATAAATGGGTTAGATTAAAATCCCTATAAGGGAATAAACCTGTTAATGAATCATAACATGTGAGTCAAAGGTATAAGATGATATCATAAAATAGAAGGCTCATGAATAATTTCATTGAATCATACCATAAAAAAGTGGAATTATAAGATCATGGAAGCATAAGAAATGTGGAAACAATATAAAACATGGAATAAACATGAGTCGATCCTAACTATCGAGACAATATCATATGATGAAAAAATTATAATGATTGATTTGGTCTACTCCAAAATCCCATACATGATGCCTCATCAAACTAAATCATTACCCAATACATTAGATCACTATATGGGTGCCCCAATTATTGCATGTTCTTGATATATGTGTTCCAGATAAAGGATTAAATAATAAATAATAATATAATAAATACCCAGGGAAATTATATGGGTTTTATAATTATTCTTCATATTATATTCAATGTAAATTTCATTTTGAATGAATTTGTGAAATGATCATCAGAAATGAATTACCCCATAAAATTATGGTATAATAGTCAAGGAATATATTTGAGAGACATATATAATTAATATATAAGAAATCCAAAACATAAAAGGTTGTATTAATTAATGTAAATAATTTTTTTAAAAAGAAACATTCTTTGGAAAAATAAAATAATCCCTTAGAGTAATATCAAAGGATGTAATCTTATATGGAAAATGATTTTGAAAGATCACATTGAACATTTATTGAATAAAATATCCTTTATATTTAAAAATATATATATAAAATCTAAACACATCCAAAAAATTAAAGAAAAATTTTTTTTTATTTTTTTTTTTAATTTTTAAAATAGATACTTGAAAATATTTAGTGGTCATTATGATAGAAGAGTTCAGTTCATGCAGAGTATGTTAAAAAACTACGATTACATTCACACTTTTTTAAGAATGTTATAAATTAACATTCTTGTAAAATTAAGGGAAGATTAATATAAATATATTTTTTTAAAATACAATTAAGGTTTAAAATGACATTAAAAAATAATATTAATTATTTTTTAAATTATTTTTATAAATAATTAATTTAGATGAAGACTGATTTTTGAATCAAGAGATAAATGAAGTTTAATTTTTTTAAAACAAATTATCAATTATTTTATGTATTGAAGAAAAGAAAAATGGGGCTATTAGGTTAAAACGTCATGAATAACCATAGGATATGAAAATTAAAGTGTTTTAATAGATATATATTTAATAATTTCATTGAATTTAAATTCAATCATAAGAAATCATGATTAAAATGAGATTTAAACATAAACCCTTACCGTTTTGGTAACGTTTGAATCATAAATTCTAGTAATTGATGTTGATTAATTATAACCTAAATCCTTTTGATTTTGTAAGTATTTATGATATATTATTTAAAGGGGAAACATATATACCATTTAAAATAAATTAGGTTTATAAAATAACATATGTCACAAAGAAGTACCTTTGAGAGAAAACCCTTAAGAATTTTCTATATTTGAGGTGAGAGTAAATCAATTGGAGGATTATTTGTAAAACAAAAATGCAAATAATGAAAATTTTATATAATAAATAAATGAATATAATGTTATTCCATGAAAAATTATTGCAAAATATAATCAAAATTGTCATTCTATATTATAATGAATGAAAATTAGGTTAAAACCCCCCTTACCTTGAGGTTACATTCAATTGAGCACTATTTAACCTCTTGTATAGTGGTTTTTGAAAAAATATATATATTATTCCAAAATAATATTAGTATTTATAATATCATATATGATACTTTTATAACATTTTATAACCCGTTTTTGAATAATTATACATTCACACTATTGTATGGTGAGGTAATGACCTTATTTTCTCCTCTATTTTTGTCATGAATTTTTTAAACCTTGAAAATATGTCATAATTAAATCATATAAATAATTATATCAATTTTATAAATATAGTTTTTTCCATTATATATAAATTTATAATTGTTATTTAATTTCTTACATAGATATTGAATCACATCGCTTTGTGCGGATTATAGGTCAGACATATGCACGAGCAATTATATCTTTTCTGTAACATGTGAATGGGTAAGGAAGTGAATTTATATTAATTTTAAAGAATCAATATGACATTAAATATATCACATATATTTATTATGTTTATATTTTTTTACCCACCATGTAAAGTGTTAGTTAAAAATGAATCACACTATCTCGTGAGGCGATAGTTTGTCATACACACAAATAACATTGTAATTTATTGAATAATTGATAACGTAATAAATTATGTGATATATTTACTTTATATAATTATTAATATTTCATTATAATAATATGTAAATAAAAATGTAATCTTTATTACCCTCCATGTAAACTATAAGTGAAGAATAAATCAAATAACTTCATAAGGTGGTAGTCTATTGTATACACGAACAACGTTATGATATTTCTATATGGAATAGAAAGTAATAAGTTTAATGAGAAATTTTAATTAAATAGATGTAATATTATCATAAATATAATAAATAAACATTAAACAAGTCATTATGTCTACTTTTGAGAAGCGGTTATGGAAAAAAGATTACATCAATTTGTGAGACAGTAGTCCGTCTTACACACGATCAACAGTTTTTTCCCCATTTGATTGAGGAAGATGTGATTTTAGTACATAAAATTAAATAAAAAAATAAAATTAAATGTAATATTCTTATTTCATTATATCAAAAAATTTAAAAAAAATTTAATTATGTTCATGAAAAATAAAATAAAAAACTAGGTTAAAAACGTTACTGCTTCTTCAGAAAACGTGTCTTAGTTGGTACAAATATACTTCAATGATTCTATTTATGTACAAAAAAGTATTTTATGAAGAGTTTAGGTAATGAATTATGTTATTATGTAAGGTCTTGTATGAACTAATAGTTTTTTTAGGGGTTCATCATAGAGTTAATGAGGTGACCTTTTATAAGTGGGTGAGAGGATAGACTTTGAATTATTTGAAAAGAACTAATTTCACCCATGTTTTTCTCTTGAACAAAGTCTAAAAAATAATACATTTTAATTCTATAAAAGTTATAATATCTATAAATTTCCATAAAATAGGAATTAAATAAGTTTTAGGTCATTTTAAACCCCAATCATTTTAGTTTAACCCCTATTTAACCCATTTTTACCTTATTTTTGGAAAATAATATTTACTGTTTTAATAATTAATTATAGTAAAAAATTAAATTGAAATCACTAGATAATGAAAATTATTCTCATATAAAATATTGATTTTTTTTCAAAAAAACTTAGATAAGTGGAATAATTTAATTTTAAATTATACCAACTAACGTCTAAAAAAATGCGTTTTCCAAGGTAAATGTTCAAAAGTTTCAAAAAGTTTTTAAATAAAAATTAAATTTTAAATTTAATAAAATGAATTAAATTATATAAATTTAAAATTTAACTAAATTTACTTAAAAAACAATTTATAATATAATTTTCCATTATAAATAATTTAATGAGAAAGAAATTTTCCATAAAAATCTAAATTCTTAACTATTCAAAAAAAATTCATAAAATTATCAAAAATTCACAGTAAGAAAATTTTTATATGTATATATAAATAAAAGGTCAATTTTTCATATAAATTTTAAAAAATTATGAAAATAAAATTTTATGTTATGTACGTAAAGTGCAACCAGTCTACCCTTCAAAACAATACCATTTTTAAGAAAACATTTATTTCTCTTTAAAATGGTTTTTATTTTACTTATTATTAATTAATAATAGATTAATTATTTTTATACATTTAAAAAAAAGTTGCATGTTTTTGGAATTTTTTTTAACACCAAAAAGTTTATCATCTACGATATAATGGTCATATTTAAATAAAAAAATATTTAATAGATTATCATGTTTCATTTAAACTCGATGTTGTGTACATCACAACATATCAAAGAGATTGAATTTATTTAAAAATATATATATATTAAAGTCCCAGGGTGAAACATTTTCTTCTGGTGTTGGTGTTTCAGGTAATATATGCGTTCTAATAGGATGTTCCCTTAAAAAATCTCAAGGTGTTACACAAATAAGTTATTAAATGGTCGGATCCCAATATGGGTATCAAATACTTACTATACCTAATTTCATCCTGAGTCTCGGATATTCACTATAATACAAAAGTGAATAAAAATGGGTTTCCCCACAAAAATTCTATATCGTCTTCCATAGGTATCTTTATACTCGTTGCCTTGATTATATACTGTTAACATAAATGTGACCATAAATATCACACTAACATGAGGATACTTCACTAAGAAATAGTTGAACATCCCAAAATACATCAAAATGAACTGAATCTGCAGAATCTCATGAATTCAATTTGAAAAATTTATGCATTTGTAATTTTAACTACTATAAAATCATGGATTAGTTGCATTAAATCTATGATCATCAAAAATATAAGAATTTTCTCCACTATATAGAAAAGTATCTAGAGTCATGACTCTTTTTAAACCTTGCAGATATTATAAAACAAGCAGTTTGGTCTCTCTATATCTTATTTTATAAAATTATTATTAAAAACATATTAATATACTCATGCTTTATATAACCAAACTTGATATGATAAATTTTCTCTATAATCTTCGTTTCTCCTGTATTGTTTATAACATAGTCAACTATTATAAATTCCTCTAAATATATTTGTCTAATTATTTATCAAATATACGTTAAATGTCAGTCTCAACTATATTCTTGGATTCTCCAAATCTCATATAGAATCATGACCCCAAATTTGTGAATTTTATATCTTTTATAGTATGCTTTGAATTATCAATTTGAATTAAACATTACCATAATATTAAGAAGAAAATATCAAATATTTTTCATATTTTTGTTCTTCAACATCCAAGAATTAAGAAATTGACTTTACATTGATTACATCTTTGGTTCTTCCTTTACCTTATGTCATCTAGATAATATATATTTTGAATTCATTAAACATAATATGATACAGACTTTGAGCTTTCATCATTCACCTTACCCAACTCTGACACTCAATTTGAACTCTAGATTCTCCCTTCAATATAACACCATGTAACTTAAATAATCCTTAAGTAAACCATTTAAAACATGGGATTCACATTCATATATTGTAATGATCTTTTAATTCTAGAGTTATAGATAATTATTAAAAACTCTTCCATATCAGAACATTTCAATATAGTGGAAACTTCCGCTTAATGCCTATTTTCTAAACAAAAATAGGATTCTTACATTTTAACAAATATTTCATTAAAACCATGTTCACTTGATTTGGGTATAATCCCTATAGTGGAATGATTTACCTTTTTATTTGTCTAAATAATAATTAATTCATGTGAAAAAACAATTTAATACATGGTATGAGCACAAAAACCATAGTAAGGGGTATAAAAAGAAAGTAAAATGGTTATCCCTTTGAAAAAAATAAAAACCAATTGAATGTTTTACTTTTATCATAATAATACTTGAGTTCAAAAAAATAACTTACTTTATCTTTGAATAAAATTTTATTCCAAAATTTTAACATAAAATATTTCACATACAAGAATAATAGAAAAATAATATTTCATAAGGTTTTTTTTGAAAAACATGAAAACATTTCCTTGAAAAAAAAACTTTCACCCTTAAATGATAATAATA
The DNA here is from genome assembly GCA_963277665.1 of Viscum album. Classification (NCBI taxonomy): domain Eukaryota; kingdom Viridiplantae; phylum Streptophyta; class Magnoliopsida; order Santalales; family Viscaceae; genus Viscum; species Viscum album. The sequence continues at coordinate 697,654,148 of OY728157.1, forward strand.
TTTATTTAAATTTTAAAAAACATATTTATATCTAAAAAATAAAACAAAGGTTCAATAAAATCCCATAAATAACATGAACATGTCATATATCAGGGGATAAAAATATAAATAGTCACATGGATAACAATAATTAGTTTTTTAAATAGGGAATGCATAATTTTGAACTTTGGGATATTACTTCAAAAAACCGCATGTCAATACATCATGAATACTACCATCAGATAATTATGCCAAAAAAAATTCATACCATCATAGCCCAGTTCTAAAACATATTTTATATCATCAATGATTCTACCAAGTCATTTTATATTCTGTTAAGGCCATATGGGAAAAAAATCAAGACTTATTCTGAGAAATATTTTATAGCATAATGTCATTATACTAATACATTTTATATATCATAAATCCCTTATGAAAATATATATTATATACCATTAAATCAATGTTCCAAGACATTTCTATTTTATAGGGTAGCATAAATTGAGAAAGAACCTTTTTTGTCTCAGGATGCCTATAGATACATCAAGAGGTTACCTATAACTAGGAATCCCCCATCACTTTCATATTTTCAATGCTTTCCTTACATGATGAATCAATAACAATATAAATAATTAATATTACTTATTAAAAAATTAATATCACTATTTAATCAATAATAAAGAACTTCAATATTTCCATATTAAATTAAATAATGTTATCAATAACTTTACTTCAATAAACACCATTATTGAAATAGTATATGGTTAATACATTAGAAAAGTTATAGAAATTATAATGAATACATACATGATTCTAAAAATATAGACATGAGGGTGAAAATAATACTTAATGAATAATGTAGAGTGATAGAGAACATGATCCAAAAAAAATTAATGATCTTAGAATATGGTATAATCCATGAATTGGTAAAGGATGATAGAATTCCCTCAGTTGATCAAAAATTATTTTTTGACATAAGGTAATTTCTTTTGAGATTTTTTAGAGTAAAGTTGAAGTAAAATATCAAAAATATCTTTACTTAAAGATTTTGAAACTTTATTATAAAAAAAACTTATGAATAATTTTTATAATTTTATTAATTTTTTATTAAATAATTTATTTTTATTTTAATATAAAAGCTAAAAATTTAGGAAACATTGGAAAATTATTTTCTTTAAAAATACATTTAAACCTTAAAGAAATAAAAATATTGAAAAAAGACTCATGGTGGATGGATAGTCAGTTTATATCATATATGTTAGAAAGAAAATTCTTTACATTCTTTTTAAAAAAAGTAAAAAATCACTATTTTGAAAATAAAATAAAAATATTAATTTCAAAATAAAATATGAATTAATTAAATTTTATAAAAAATTAAATTACTAATATTTTAAAAATAGATAAAAAACATCATTGAAAATTTTGAAAAATATGGATATGAAATAAAAAATATTACCGACTGAAAAGTGGAAGTAATTTTCGTTTTTTTTAACAGTCTTATATTAGTATTGGAGTAAGAAAGTGATAAAAACATAGAATAAAACATAGAAACCCCAATTATAGCTATATTAGATGAAAATATATGGGGTTTAATAATATAAATATTTTATAATCATTCTAATATAAATTTCAACCTCATGAATCCTAAATAAATGTTATATTGTAAAATTAATTTTTTGGATTTAGTAACTTTTTAACAAAAAACCCCTCAGAATAGAATATAGGGATTTATAATTTATATACCAAAAATAAAAATAATTTTTTGATATAATATCTCATGTGGTATTTATTTAGTCATTATAGAAGAAATTACATTAATGATATTATATATGTTTCATTGGAGTAGAATTGGGATGAAATAACTTTACCTTGAATAAGAATTGCCATGTACATTATTTAACTCTGATATAATTAACTAATATTAATAATTTAATTTTTATTAAGATTATATAGTTTTACCACCACATAAGTATCACTTTTATTTTATTTATTACCATGTATTATATAGTTACTAAATCGATTATGTTCATGTCAAACGTTTGGAAGATGTTCGATCCTTAATCACAAAACAACATCAGTGGATTGAGCATTGTCAAACTAGTTATGGTTATTTAATATATATTATTAATAATTAAATAATTATAATGTTTATACACTAAATAAAATTTTATTGTCATGCATGAAAGAAAAAAATTAAAAAATCACATCTCTTTATATAGGTGGTAGTCCACACGTATGCATGACAGAAGTTATAATTTTCCTATGAGTAGAAGGGAAAGAAAGTAGGTAATATATTATAATCATATAACATTAATTATTTTATGTATATAAAATATTTTCCAAAAATCAATCAAAATAGATATCCTAATGTGGTGTTCATGAAAAAAAAACACGTCACCTAGTAGAGGTGGAAGTTCACCTATAAACATGAGAAATGTTTTCATTTCTCATATAATGAAAATAGAGATGATAAAAGGTTTTTCCATTAATATAAAAAAATTAGTATAAATAATATATTTATTTTATCATGTTATCATTTTTTATAATTTTTTAATGATGTGTAAGAATAAATTAACATGTAAACACACAGTTATGAATTATACTCTTTTATTGGAAAACATCAATCATATTACACCATATGCATAGTGGATGGAATATTGGTGAGTGAAAAACCTATATGAAATGGTGATTATTTTTTAAAATGGATAATTTCATATTCTAATTGAAATAAATGGGTCAATAGGTGTGATTTAGAGAGGACATGAAGTGTACTTTTATAAGTAATCTGGGTTAAAAACTTATAAATACTTGAAATATTAATATATAATATTTTTATAACTAATATAAAATGAATATTAAGCGCCATATATTATAAATAAATTTCCATAATGTCAAAATAAATTCAAAAAATAAAATTTAGACATGTTTATGTTGCATTTTTTACATTATATTTTTATTTAACTCATTTTTTAACTGTTTTAACCTTAACCCTGGTAACAACATTCCCATTATCACAGGGAAATGAATGTATTTTTAAATATTTAAAGTGTAATATAATTTTTTTATTCATGATATATAAAAAAAATTTCTATCCGATTTAGTTATTATAGATTTTATTATTTACTAATAATTTAAAAATAAGATTTAAACATTATATCCCATTTAAAGTCATTTTCAGACTATTCAGAAGGATATAGATTAATGAAATTAAGGTAAAAATATAATTATTATAAAAAATATGTCACCAACACCTAACCTTTATAATTATTCAAAAAAATAATGGTATTTCATATCTAAATTAAAAAAATTAACTTTTAATGTTTTTAAAATAGTTTAATTGATTTTTATACTACATGAACATGTGCATCATTGGAATTTTATAATCAGTAAAGGTAATTAAAATATTTAAAAAATTAATAATAAATTTAAAAAAACATTGTTAATATAAAAAATAACCATTTATAATAATTTATAACTTCTTTTCGTACCCATCACAACATATTTGGGGTATTAAAAGAATGAGAGTGACATTTTGTAATTATTCATTACATAGAATAATAGAAAGGTAATAATCAAAGGGAAGAGGCACCAAATATCATAATATTTTAATCTAATATGATGAGGATATAAATAATCTAACTTAATAAGAATTTATATGAGAATATTTTACATTTTTTAAATGTTTTTTACATTATATTCTTGTTTCTCCTTTTACAGTGGTGACTACTTTTCCATAGTTATAGTTAATTATAATGGAAAATGATATATTTTGTATAAATAATTTAAATATTATGATTTAAAATATTGAATCCATTTTATATGAAATAATTTCATATTTTTTTAAAAATTTCTATTATTCATTATTTTCACAGTGCAACAAAAACCCCATTTTAAGATATACTTCTATTTTAAGCATTAGAATTAATTTCATATCCAAATCATGTATAATATTTATTCACATGGAATTTTTTGGATTATGTGTAAAAAAATAAATATTAGGTGATGTTGAAAAAATTATAATATAAAATGGGACTTTGAAATTATGTGATTTAAAAAAAACAAATGACAGTTTTTTAAAAATTGGGTTTTTTCATTATTCACCCTAAAATAAATCCATTCCGAAAAATGTAACGCCCCGAACCTAGAATCCTAGAGTCGATGCATTATTTTAATACATTGGCATGATCACAATGAAATAATGTCTTGATAGACTGATTAGTCTAGTATTATTGGAAACAAGATTCATACATAAGTTCAACTTTACAACTTGAAAAGAAATACAACACAACTTTATTCCATTAGAAACATCCAAGCCTCCTTGATTATGCTTGAAAGTCACTCATAACTAACTTGTTCATTTCCAGGGAAAATGAAAGATAAGAAAGGGGTGAGCTCAAATGCTCAGTAAGTGTAAGAAATATAGTGTAAGATAACATAAATATTAAACATGGTGAATAATTGAAACCACATTACGTTAACAATACTAAACACGAATAATTTTATAGAAGGAATATGAGCTGAGTAAATAATGCCATTATAAAAAATAATCATGGGTTTTCTACTAGTCGAATGACTAAACGAACCATCAATATTGTTTTCATAATGATGGAATGTATAATGTCGGACATTCTGAAACATTTTTTCAAGGCCTCACCAAAGAAGCCTAAAAATGATTAATTCCTCGGCCAAAAACATATATCTAATTGGGAAGGGCCTCATCCAATTCCAAGTCTAGTTGTCTCATTAGTCCTATCGATACATTAGGGATCTATAGCGGCCTCCACCCATCACATATTAAGTCCAATACATACCTCATATTAAAAGGTTGAAATATAACATAAACATTCGTATTAAAACTAGCATAAGAAATGTCAATACTTTAACCATAAACCATGAATGGTATAAAAATAACACATCTGTATTCAAACATATCACAAATCCTTCAATACAATATGGAAGATTTGTGTCATAATAAATCATCTTGAAACATGTTTAAAATCCCCCAAAGGATGTTGAATTAGATGAAAATGATTTGTAAAACTCTTTGAGTAAAATATCTCTTTTTCATGAAAACTTATAAAAGTCACACAATTTAAAAAGGAATACATTTATAGACATTTTTTAATCCAATTTTCCCATACAACTTTGAAACTTTTCAAAGGAATTAACATTTTAGAAACATTCATGTCCATATAAATAAATACTTAAAAACCATTTTGAAAACATGGAAATTAATAAGAATGATTTCGAAGATTAAATATTTAAAACATTTAAAATTATGTTTTAGTAAAATGTCCCTTAAAAGGAATCCCTTTGAAAAAACGTATATTAAACATGGACATGGATAATAAATATGCCTACAAATCATTTTTTTAATTTTCAAAAGCTGGTTTATGGGATTCTGGTGCCGAAACTTAGAATCACATACTCAAACAAGAGAAACACAAATTCCGAAAACTCAAAAAACATAATATTACACATCATGAAAACCATACTCATCTCCGCATCCCATGCTGGATTCATCTTCTATTGTAGTTGTAGCTGATTCCCATTCTGCTGGCCTCCAGTACCTTTCACTTTGAACCCAACTCCTAAGCTGATCAAGTACTAGTAGTTCTGGTGATGTCCTCTTGACCACGCTACCCTTCCTAAAACCCATGGTCACCTCACTATTCCTATAAGGCCCCAGCCTTAAACCTTACATAATCTTGAGTTATTACAAGATTACACATTGAGGATCTTTTTAGGTTTAGAGTTTTAGAGAATTATATCATAAAACATGCATTACAACCCACATTAAAACAAAGTGGTTACATAAAGATAGTATTCTTCATTCACATCAATGGAAACATATTTAAAATAAAACATGGATTCTTTCTTGAAACTTCCTTGACACTATCATCATATCATGTACCTTTCCCTTGACCTGTGAAAAAACATTTCAAAAAAAAACTTGGGATGAGCATAAAAAGATCAGTATGGGTTATATAAAAAAAACAAGGAAAGGAAACATGAGTTCATATATACATAAGAATGAAATCATACTTTACCCATAAAACATAGGCACTTTAACATACCTCATAAAATCATGAAAAAATCATAGAAATTATAAGACATAAAGGTAACTTGAGGCATTCATAACATTCTTACATAGGGAGTAACCCTCTTGGTTACATTTGGAATACCCATCACAGTATATTCCCTAAATCTCTTCGGAGAAACCTTAATGTTTCACTCCTTCGTGTTACCCAATGCATTGGAGAGCTATATTGGGCTCACCCGCCCTTAGTTTATCACGGAACCACCCGTTTTCATAATAATGCCCAAGAACCTCAACATAATCATATCACATAAAACATGCATAAAGGAAACATAACATTCCAACCTTTAAATAAGAAGATATCAATACAAAACATTGATATATAAAACATTATGAAAACCATTTTCGATACCAAAATAAAAGAAAAGTAAAACATAGTATTTATTTTTCTTTTAAAAAGAAGGTACGACTTGTAGAGGAAGCCGAAACTCAAATAACGGTCACGAAGGTGGAGAAGTCGTTGTCCTCACATACGTACGACAAAAACATTCCCTTTTTGTTGTTTAGTAAACGCTTCTTATAAAAAAGATTCCTTTTGAATAAACGTAAAAGTCAAAGGGGTTTATACACCGTATAAAAGAAGGTTGTGTATAAAACAAAATATGCCTCAATGAAAGGAGATTGAGACGAAGTCCCATACAAAGATCATTTTTTTAAATAAAATAGATCTATTATTTGTATTCACTATAATTACACATAAATAAAGTAAAAATACAAGATAGGACATAATAATATCATGACATAATTTTAAAGTAGGAGATTAACCCAAAGAATGGAAATTGGGTTAAGAAGTTCCCTTACCTCGTATCCGACTTGACCCGACCGTTCTTTAATATCCTGAATAATAAACTTGAGTTAATCTCTAATTGCTTAAGAACCTTTTTCAAGTTCATTATTCCTTTTATACCATGTTATGAACATCATGTAATCATTTAAGTTAATAATGTTCATTTTGTCGGTATTTCGTTCTTAAGTCAAAAATAGACTTCTTACACTTACATGTTGTTAATTTGGTCAAAGGTTCGTTATATCCAGAATTATATTAATGATTTGGATAACATATATATCATATATATTCATAATATACATGTATTTATAATATTACATCACATTTAGAGGTAATAAATGAAATGCACCGTTCATGGAGATGGTAAGCCGTACGTACGCATGAACGCTACATCCATTTGTATTTCATATTTTCTGGAATGGAATCATAATGATATAAGAGTATATTATAATTCCAGTATAATAACATATATAATATCATTTACTTTATCCTTTACACATCCCACATATGGTATTAACGAATCAAATCACTTTCAGGGGGCGGTAGTCCGCACTTCCTAAAATGAAGATATCGTGTTTACCCATAATGGAAACAATAATGGTATGCCATAAATGAAAAATACAGAAGCTTAAGGAAAGAATAAACATATTATATATCATATATAAAAATAGTGACATCATAATGGCCACCTATGAAGGTGTTAAATGAGTATTGCACAATCATCGTTTCGGGAGGCAGAATTTCCCCATCCACGGAAACCGAATGTTCTTTAACCATTTTATGTAGTTGTGTGGGAGTGTAGCTCGAATAAATCTTATAAAAACATCCTAGTATATTGAAGATACTGGTGTTTTTACAAAATAATTTAATAAAAAGAGTTTAGGGGGTTGGAGAAGCAAAATAAAAAAAATGAACATGAGAGAATGAATTACCTTTAAAAGTGTAACTCCTTTTGATTTGAGCCTAAAGGCTTCCTTTGAAAAGATTCTTCCCAAAGGGAATCCTCTAGGATGAGGAGAGGGATGTGGAGAGAGTAAATGGTCAGGGGTTGGCCGATCCAAAGGCTTGAGGATTATGTGAAATGAGGTAGAGGTGGGGGCCTTTTATAAGAGGAGAGGAGGGGCACTTTTGGAAATCATGAAACTATTATTTTATTTTCAAACGTGTTTCGAATTTCAAAGGTCCCACATTGATATATTTCTAATATAAGATGATAAGGCTTAGAGATATTACCATCCAATAGTTTTTGGACAAGTTTAGGTCTTAGATATTACATTATCTTTCCATTTTATTTTAATCGTTAAATAATGAGGTCATCGCTGCATCATCATGATGTCATAATTAAATTAATTTATTTAATGTCTAAAAATTATAAAAAAACTATCCTGATGTAGGAAATATTTTTATCTTTCCAAAGAGTATTTATAGACAAATTTATGATTAGTATAACCCCCTCTTAAAAATTGTTTTAGTAAAATAATTTATGTTAGTGTCGTTTTCACCTTAATTTAAAAAAAGGCATTAAAGTCATTATCTCACCCATGTGGCTCCATGGGGTCCCCTAAATCGACCCATGGGTTTTATTGGTCGGCCATGACTCATCAAATAGGGGTAGGACAAGTTTCATGGTGTTTTGATATTTTTATAATATCATTTTTACCTTAAATTACACTAATTACCTCTAATCGCGATTAATGAAAAAAAGTTACTATTCACCAAAAAATTATTTTCATCCTATTGAACCACATTTTACATACTAATTACAACCATGTATGTCGGATTTTCAAAATTCAAAACACATTAGTGGTAAACTTTCATTTAACTAAAAAATCAGTTTGCTTGATTACCACTTAGTGCTTTCACTATTCATCAAAAATTGGAGTTTTTCAGAAAAATACCAAAACATCACCCTAAGCTATATTTTGTATTCCGAATTCAAAAATGGAGTCCGTTTTACAAAATTCAAAACATATAAGTCACATTAATTAATTTAATAATTAATTCCCACTGTCAGAGCAAATAGCGTGTTTTTATATAATAAAAAGTATCAAAAGATTGACACCAGTTTAAGTCTGATTTCAAAGTGAAATTGATTACAATGACCACCATTGGATTAAATGGTAAATATATATTCAGATTACACATTAAGACCAATTAAAAAGATAATCTAATGATATAAATAAATTAGATTAAGAAGCTGTTTTGATGTAAAATGCAGTATTTTTCACTATTCATTAAAAAATGAACATTGTCATAAAAATACAAAAAATTCACACAAAGTAAATTTTGATGTCCCAATCATAAAGAATATGTTTATTTTGACAAACATAGCTTATAAAATTATCAAAAGGTAGATTTAAAAATGGTTTTCCATCAAAAGGCAGTAAAACAATCTTTTAAGAATATTAGTGTATTCCATGCTTAAGATTGGATTTATTTTTATTTTAAGCCTCTAAAACACTATCTAATTCATTAATAGACATAGATAAAAATATCTATTATTCATTACATACATGGGATGTTACATCCTACCCCCCTTTAGAAAATTGCATCCCCGCAATTTATTTACTTATCAAATAAATGGGGGTACTTATCCCTCATTGCATTTTCAGATTCCCATGTTGCCTCTTCCATCATGTGGTTTTTTCACAAAACCTTTACCTGATTAATCAACTTATTCCGTAACACTTGCTCCTCGTGGTCAAGAATCTGGACCGGTTGTTCCTCATAAGATAGGTTCTCTTCCAGCTGAACTACCTCTGGACTCAAAACATGAGATGGATCTGGCATGTACTTTCTCAACATCGAAACGTGAAAAACATTGTGTACCTGAGATAAACTCGGAGGTAAAGCCACTCGGTAAGTAACTGATCCAACTCTCTCTAGAAATTCATATGGTCCAATGAACATTGGACTCATCTTTCCTTTCTTACCAAATCTCATCACACTTTTCCAAGGAGAAACCTTGAGAAAAACATGATCACCTACCTCAAAAGATAGATCCTTCCTCCGGTTATCTGCATAACTCTTCTATGTACTCTGAGCTATTCTCATGTGTTTCTGAATCAGCTGAAGTTTTTCTTCCATCTCTTCTACCAATTCTGGTCCCATCAACATCCTTTCACCCACTTCATCCCAAAAAGCTGGAGTTCGACACCGTTTTCCATATAATGCCACAAATGATCCATATGTATACTAGAATGAAAACTGTTATTATATGAAAATTCAACCAAAGAAAGATGTTGGTCCCAACTTCCTTGATAATCCATAGAGCAAGAACGTAGCATATCCTCCAACGTCTGAATTGTTCGTTCTGACTGCCCATCTGATTGAGGATGAAAAGCTGTACTAAAATATAATTCAGTACCCAACGACTTCTGAAGGCCTTTCCAAAAGTTAGAAGTGAACCTGGGATCACGATAAGATACAATGGAGAGAGGAACTTCATGTAACCTGACTATCTCTTTAAGATACAAGCGGGAAAGTTGATCTAGGGAAAAAGAATCTCGTATAGCAAGGAAATAAGCAGACTTGGTCAAGTGATCAACAATAACCCAGATTGCATTATTACCTCGAGATGTCTTCGGTAATCCCACAACAATGTCCATGGATATATTCTCTCATTTCCACTCTGGCACTGGTAAAGGATGAAGCATCCCTTTCGGTAACTGCCGCTCGGTTTTAACCTATCGACATGTCAAACACTTCACAGTAAAATCAGCAATATCTCTTTTTATTCCATCCTACCAGTAATACTCCCGCAGATCTCTGTACATCTTAGTACTGCTAGGATGAACTGAAAACGAAGAATTATGAGCTTCACATAACAACTCTCTCTTCAACTCTGAATCACAAGGCACACACAATCTCTTCCCAAATCTCAAAATGCAATCATTATCAATGTTGAATTCAGGAAACTTACCTTTCTGAACCGGCTCTTCCTTTTTCTGCAACTCACTGTCTTGCTTCTGTGCTTGATTGATTCTATCTGATAGAGATGATCTCACTAATACCTGAAACAAAACAGAAGAACTTCCTGCACCAACAACTTCTATGCCAATGTTCATCAAATCCTTAACCAAAGGATCACATTCCAAATGCAACATTGCTAATGAAGCATTTATTTTTCGACTCAAAGCATTAGCCACTTTATTTTCTTTTCCCGGATGGTAAATAATTGTACAATCATAATCCTTGATTAATTATAGCAATCTCCTTTGTCTCATGTTCAATTATTTCTGAGTGAATATATACTTTAAACTTTTGTGATCGGTATATATTTCACACTTTACTCTATACAAATGATGCCTCCAAATTTTTAAAGAAAAAACAACATCATATAATTCCAAATCATGTGTAGGGTAATTTACCTCATGAGTTTTCAACTGTCGTGAAGCATAAGAAATTACCTGATCATTCTGCATTAGTACGCAACCAAGTCCTTTCAATGAAGCATCACTATATATTACAAACTCACCATTCCTGGAAGGTAGTGCCAAAACTGGAGCATTCACCAATCTTCTTTTCAATTCCAGAAAACAATCATCATATTATTTTGTCCAGATAAACTTAACACCCTTCCGAGTTAGCTTAGTCATTGGACTAGATAACCGTGAAAAATTTCTAACAAACCGTCGGTAATAGCCTGCCAAACCAAGGAAGCTACGAATCTCGGTTACATTTGTGGGTCTTGGCCATTCTTCCACAACCTTTGTTTTTGCAGGATCAACGGTTATCCCATCTTTAGAAACAATGTGACCAAGGAAAGAAATTTGTTGCAACCAAAACTCACAGTTGTTGAATTTTCCATATAGTTTCTTTTCTTTTAAGGTTTGCAAGATAACCCTTAAATGTCTTTCATGCTCCTCTTTACTTTTAGAAAACACCAAAATATCATCAATGAAAACCACTACAAACTTATCCAAGAACTCATGGAAAATTCTATTCATTAAGTCCATGAATACATCAGGTGCATTGGTTAGCCCAAAAGGCATAAATACAAATTCATAATGGCCATATCTTGTACGAAACGCAGTCTTTGGAACATCTGCTTCCTTTACCTTCAGCTGATGGTACCCCGATCTCAAGTCAATCTTTGAAAAAAACCGAGCTCCCTGGAGCTGATACAATTTCATTTGATGACCCGACATCTGCTGAAGTAGTTGCAAAAGATTTCACCACCCCTTTCTGCTTGTAGTCTAACTGGTTCCCATCACTCAGGGTCTTTGTCGGACACTCATTTTCATAGTGACCCATCTCATTGCACTTATAACATTTCACTAACTGTAAATCAAATTTGGTATTACCTTCACCTTGATCCTTTTCAGTGCAATCACGAGCCTTATGTCCCATCTTACCACATTGGTAGCACTTTACAGAATTCAGAAGACATTCCCCAACATTCCTTTTGCCACATTTATCACAAACTGGAAACATAGTTTTCTTACCATCAGACTTTTTTGAAGAATTCTTACCTTTCTCCTGCCACCTCGGTCTCTTCTTCTGTTGGTTGTTATAGAACTCTTGATCATCTGCAAACTCCATTTCCACCTTCTCAACACATCGAACCAGATTTTCATAACTTTTAAACTCACAAGAAGCTAATGCCCTTTGATATTTTGGCTTTAATCCTGAGTAAAAACGATCAATTTTACTATCAAGGTCTCGGATAAAATTTAGAGCATACCTTGCCAATCGGGTGAACCTTTCTTCATAGGTAGCCACTGAGTCTTCCTCTTGCCTCAATTCTAGGAATTTCTTTTCCATCCTAAGTCGAACAGCCTTAGGAAAATACTTCTCAAGAAACATACCTTTGAATTCATCCCAGTCAAGAGCATAAATCTCATCAGCGCCCCTGATATTTTTAACCGTAGACCACCACTGATCTGCCTCACCCTCCAAACGGTAAATAGAAAGACTAACCTTTTGATTGTCTGCACACCTCATGACATCAAAAATCTTCTCCAGTGCTTTAATCCACCCTTCAGCTAGAACAGGGTCAGATGATCCTCTGAATGATGGGGGATGTTTCCTCATGAAATGTTCCACCACTGACATGTTCCTCTGGGGTTGGTCTGGCTGATCTCGTGCATGGATACCACTACCATTTATATCCTGAGTCAACTGCCCCATTACTGCAACAAACTATTCAGTTCCAATTCCGACCATCTCAGGATACAGATTCGGAAGGTTATTTCCTTCTGTATGCCTTCCTAGCACTGCTTCCATGTTCCCTCTGTGGAAAACCATTCTGAACAACCATGTCTTAGATGAAGCAACATGGTAATCTTTAAACGCTATATCATTTCAAAAAAAATATTTTTGGATTATAATTTAATAGAATTATAACTCCTAATGTTATCTAAACCGACCTCTGATACCAACTACAAGGCCCCAGCCTTAAACCTTACTTAATCGTGAGGTATTACAAGATTACACATTGAGGATCTTTTCGGGTTTAGAGTTTTAGAGAATTAGATCATAAAACATGCATTACAACCCACATTAAAACAAAGTGGTCACATAAAGATAGTATTCTTCATTCCCATCAATGGGAACATATTTAAAATAAAACATGGATTCTTTCTTGACACTTCCTTGACACTATCATCATATCATGTACCTTTCCCTTGACCTGTGAAAAAACATTTAAGAAAAAACTTTGGATGAGCATAAAAAGCTCAGTATGGGTTATATAAAAAAACAAGGAAAGGAAACATGAGTTCATATATACATAAGAATGAAATCATACTTTACCCATAAAACATAGGCACTTTAACATACCTCATTAAATCATGAACAAATCATAGAAATCATAAGACATAAAGGTAACTTGAGGCATTCATAACATTCTTACGTAGGGAGTAACCCTCTTGGTTACGTTTGGAATACCCATCACAGTATATTCCCTAAATATCTTCGGAGAAACCTTAACGTTTCACTCCTTCACGTTACCCAATGCATTGGAGAGCTATATCGAGCTCACCCGCCCTTATTTTATCACGGAACCACCCGTTTTCATAATAATGCCCAAGAACCTCAATATAATCATATCACATAAAACATGCATAAAGGAAACATAACATTCCCACCTTTCAATCACAAGATATCAATACAAAACATTGATATATAAAACATTATGAAAACCATTTTCGATACCAAAATGAATGAAAAGTAAAACATGGTATTTATTTTTCTTTTAAAAAGAAGGTACGACTTGTAGAGGAAGCCGAAACTCAAATAACAGTCACGACGGCGGAGAAGTCGTTGTCGTCGCATACGTATGACAGAAACATTCCCTTTTTGACGTTTAGTAAACGCTTCATATAACAAAGATTCCTTTTGAATAAACGTAAAAGTCAAAGGGGTTTATACACCGTATAAAAGAAGGTTGTGTATAAAACAAAATATGCCTCAATGAAAGGAGATTGAGACAAAGTCCCATACAAAGATCATTTTTTTAAATTAAATAGATATATTATTCGTATTCACTATAATTACACATAAATAAAGTAAAAAATACAAGATAGGATATAATAATATCATGACATAATTTTAAAGTGGGTGATTAACCCAAAGAATGGAAATTAGGTTAAGAAGTTCCCTTACCTCGTATCCGACTTGACCCGACCGTTCTTTAATCTCCTGAATAAAAAACTTGAGTTAATATATACTTTCTTAAGAACCTTTTTCAAGTTCATTATTCCTTTTATACCATGTTATGAACATCATGTAATCATTTAAGTTAATAATGTTCATTTTCTCAGTATTTGGTTCTTAAGTCAAAAATAGACTTCTTACACTTACATGTTGTTAATTTGGTCAAAGTTTCATTATATCCAGAATGATATTAATGATTTGGATAACATATATATCATATATATTCATCATATACATGTATTTATAATATTACATCACATTTAGAGGTAAGAAATGAAATGCACCGTTCATGGAGACGGTAAGCCGTACGTACGCATGAACGCTACTTCCATTTCTATTTCATATTTTCTGGAATGGAATCATAATGATATAAGAGTATATTACAATTCCAGTATAATAACATATATAATATCATTAACTTTATCCTTTACACATCCCACATATGGTATTAACGAATCAAATCACTTTCAGGGGGCGGTAGTCCGCACTTCCTAAAATGAAGATATCGTGTTTACCCATAATGGAAACAATAATGGTATGCCATAAATGAAAAATACAGAAGCTTAAGGAAAGCATAAACATATTATATATCATATATAAAAATAGTGACATCATAATGTCCACCTTTGAAGGTGTTAAATGAGTATTGAACAATCATCGTTTCGGGAGGCACAATTTTTCCATCCACGGAAACCGTATGTTCTTTAACCATTTGATGTAGTTGTGTGAGAGTGTAGCTCGAATAAATCTTATAACAATATCCTAGTATATTGAATATACTGTTGTTGTTACAAAAGAAGTAAATAAAAAGAGTTTAGGGGGTTGGAGAAACAAAATAAAACAAATGAACATGAGAGAATGAATTACCTTTAAAAGTGTAACTCCTTTTGATTTGAGCCTAAAGGATTCCTTTGAAAGGATTATTCCCAAAGTTAATCCTCTAGGATGAGGAGAGGGATGTGGAGAGAGTAAATGGGCAGGGGTTTCACGAGACAAAGTCTTGAGGAGTGTGTGAAAAGAGGTAGAGGTGGGGGCCTTTTATAAGAGGAGAGGAGGGGCACTTTTGGAAATCATGAAACTATTATTTTATTTTCAAAAGTGTTTCGAATTTATAAGGTCACACATTGATATATGTCAAATATAAGATGATATGGTTTCAAAATATTCCCATAGAATAGTTTTTTGACAAGTTTAGGTCTTAGATATTACATTATATTTCCATTTTATTTTAATCGTTAAATAATGAGTTCATCGCTGCATCATCATGATGTCATAATTAAATTAATTTATTTAATGTCTAAAAATTATAAAAAAACTATCCTGATGTATGAAATCTTTTTATCTTTCCAAAGAGTATTTATAGACAAAATTATGATTAGTATAACCCCTTATAAAAATTGTTTTAGTAAAACAATTTATGTTAGTGTCGTTTTCACCTTAATTTTAAAAAAGGCATTAAAGTCATTATCTCACCCAAGTGGCTCCATGGGGTCCCCTAAATCGACCCATGGGTTGTCTCAGTCAGCCATGACTCATCCAATAGGTGTAGGAAAAGTTTCATGGTGTTTTCATATTTTTATAATATCATTTTTACCTTAAATTACACTAATTACCTCTAATCGCGATTAATGAAAAAAAGTTACTATTCACCAAAAAATTTATTTTCATCCCATTGAACCACATTTTACATACTAATGACAACCATGTATGTTGGATTTTCAAAATTCAATACACATTAGTGGTAAACTTTCATTTAACTGAAAAATCAGTTTGCTTGATTACCACTTAGTGGTTTCACTATTCATCAAAAATTGGAGTTTTTCAGAAAAATATCAAAACATTACCCTAAGCTATATTTGATATTCCGAATTCAAAAATGAAGTCCATTTTACAAAATTAAAAACATATAAGTCACATTAATTAATTTAATCATTAATTCCCACTGTCAGAGAAAATAGCGTGTTTTTATAAAACAAAAAGCATCAAAAGATTGACACCAGTTTAAGTCTAATTTCAAAGTGAAATTGATTCCAATGACCACTATTGGATTAAATGGTAAATATATATTCATATTACACATTAAGACAAATTCAAAAGATAATCTAATCATATAAATAAATTAGATTAAGAAGTTGTTTTGATGTAAAATGCAGTATTTTTCACTATTCATTAAAAAATGAACATTGTCAGAAAAATACCAAAAATTCACCCAAAGTGAATTTTGATGTCCCAATCATAAAGAATAAATTTATTTTGACAAACATAGCTTATAAAATTGTCAAAAGATAGATTTAAAAATGTTTTGCCATCAAAAGGCAGTAAAACAATCTTTTAAGAATATTAGTGTATTCCATGATTACGATTGGATTTATTTTCATTTTAAGCCTCTAAAACACTATCTAATTCATTAATATACATAGATAAAAATATCTATTATTAATTACTTACTTGGGATGTTACAATTCTGCTTAGAAGAAGATCTAGTCTACATCATCCTTAGAAGGCACGAGTAATCTCTCATTGGCCGTCTTCTTGTTGTAGTAGAAAAATTGCACTTCAACTGTAGCCAGTTTCCGATTCCCACTTTGGAAAACATCTCTAAATGAATGAACAACTAGGCCACTCATATTTTCATTCCCTCCCCCAGTTATATCCCTTCCTTAACTGGCTTTCTCCCCCAATCCCAAACCGGGACACCCTGCATTGTTCCCCCTCTGTTGATCTGACTATGATTATCCATCAAAGGCAGACGCTCAACCTCTGTTGAAAAGTTTTCCATAGGCATGACATGTGACTCCTTCTCACAACCACCACCCTGAATAACCTCTATCCTCTTATCCGTGTTTTCCACAAAAGTGGAGCTCTTGACCACATTGTGGTTGTCTTCCACAGGCAAGCCAACTGGGTCATGCCCCATGTCAACAACCTGTTGAACCTCCATAGCATTATCTTCAACCATAAGTGGTTCATTCCCCAAGCCTTCAACTTGTTGTCTCAAAGGAGCCTCCTTACCATCACCCCCTGCAAGACCAGCCTCCTCTAGTCCCACGTGCAATATACCATTAGAGAGCTTGTCAAACCTATTACTCAAGGATAGAAAAGGAGCAGCCAAAGGATCAAAACCTCTAGAATCCCTAGCACCAGCCGAGCTAACAACCTATGTTTTATTTGATTTCCTTCCATCTCCAACCTTTTCAGAATTCATATTACCCAATGAGCTAGAAGAATCTCCAAAATCCTTCCTTAAACTGTGAAAACTCTCAGCAACCTTCAGGTTAGTCTGATGGTTCTTACCACCAGAATCCCCGTGATCATGTATTCTCCCAAAAGAAACCTTATGAGACCCAGCTGGTTTACTATCCAAAGAAGAACTAGACACACCCGAGAACCTCCCTCTGTCCATAGGCCCTGTCGACCTTAGATCTAGACCCAACTCCAAGACAACCTCTAAAATAGAATCCTCGGCAGTGCTCACAGGAGAATAATTCCCCTTATGATGGATCTCCCTCAACCGTGAAGGATGTCCAATTGGACATACCTCAGCCGAATGGCTGAGTCTCCTACAATAACCACAAAACTGTGTCCAATCTTCATAAAAAAATCACTGCATACATCGATACTCTTCTCCAATAGTGATCCAAAGAAAGTCAAAAGGGATGTGAGACACATCAATTTCAACACACACCTAGGGGTTCACCGGATGGAAAACTGCCTCCATACGACAATCAGAACATATAATTCGCCCTACCATGTTTCCCAGTATGCGAATAATCGAAAGGTTTTGAAACGGAAAAGAAATTTTAGGAAAACATACCCAAACTGTGATAGAAGGCGAGTCACGATTCATATGAAGGTCTAAGGACCAACGAAGAAGCAGAAAGTGAGATCCCTTGAAGTTGCGAGGATCCCTTGACCATGCTTGGATGAGATCTTCCTCTATCTCAAACCGAATTATAATTTTTTTACTATCTAGAAAGCCAACAACTTCTTTCTCATGGAGATCCCAAGATCTGAAGATGAATCGGTCAAATTCATCCACTGAAGGCCTCCTGTTCTTGAACTGAGCCACAAGGGTTAGATTCAACAAGATGGAGGATTCCGTAAAATTGGATGAGGAAAGGTGAAGATTTAGAAATCCATAAACCAGATATGGAACCTTAGGGTTTATTGCAACATTCGAAAAGGGTGGAAGAAACTCTATATTGGAGAAAGGCTGAAAGATCCTTGCTCTCTCCGGAGATGATGATCCCCCCTCCCCCAACAAGGGGGAGGAGCCGGCGCGGAGGCCACCGTCGTCACCAGAAGGGGAAAAGAATCAAATGATTGAAGAGTAAACTAAGAAGAAAACCCATCACTCTGATAATAAATATGTCACAGTAGATAATTACATAAAAACAACCTCAGATAATAAAGAGATTGTGAAATTAACCCTTACCTTGCACATTCCTTTAGTCGAGGGTACGTTTAACCATTTGTATAAAGACCGTATAATGTTATTAAATTATTCCAGATCCATATTAATATTTATGATATCATACATGATTCATTTCTTACTTTATACTACCCATTTAATAATAATTTCAATGTTAAATAAACATTTCCCGTAATAATCGCTTTCTTTATCATACGTGTTTTAACTTGTTAGTATTGATTGTATCACTTAGATAAAGATTTAAATACTTCCATAATATAAAACATGATTTATATTTCATATATATTTAGAATATAAATATGTATAAAAGATATATATATGAAATGGAAAACACCATTTATAGAGATGGTAGTTTGTACATATATATAGACGTTGTTTAAATTTTTATATTGTATTGAACAAAACTAAGTGAATATGATATATATAAGTACATATATATATATATATATATCCAGAAGCATTATTATGTCATATATTACATACTTATTAATGATATATATTTTATAATCATCATTGAATGGTGAACGTGGAAATGAATCGCATCCCGTCGTGGAGACGGTAATCCGTACGTACGCACGATCGACAATATCATTATATTGATGAAGAAATTGTATTTAATTGGATGGTATATCATATATAAAGATTCATTATCCTGATTTATTTATTATTTAAATCAATTAAACATCCTTATTATACACATACAATTAATAATGTATTGAAAAACAATTACACCATGATGTGGAGACAGTAAGCCGTATGTACGCACGTATGGTCACATGTCATTCAAAGGATGGATAGAATAATGAATATGGTTGTACCATATTTTTAATAACATCACAGTATATAGAAGATACTGGATTTATTATTTTATAATGAAAACAACAATGAAAGAAGAAGTGTAAGAAGAATGGAACTTGAAAGAAGTGGTGAAATATTTAACTCTTCTTCAGGTACTTCCTTTTTATTTGATCAAAAGAGATCCTTAGGATGGATTTATGACTAAAACAAGGCCTCTAAGATGAAGGGATTACAGTTGAGAGGGTATTTTGAGAAGAGTTTGGCTGAGCCAAATGGCTTTGAAGGTGTGAATTAGAGAGAAGGGGGAGTTCCCTTTTATAAGAGGGGTGAGGGTGCCTTAGGAAAAACAAGAAATATTATTTTATAATAAAATCATTTTCAGTTTATAATGGCTCCAAAATGAAATATTTAAAGCCTATGGAGGGTATGGGTTGAAAAAATCTCATCCAATAGGTTTTAGATAGGTTTGGGTCACTACATTAACCTTATCATCTATATTTAACTCTTAGTAAAATAGTTTGACATTTACCATGTCTCTTTGTATTTTTATATTATATAGTTAACAAACATAATATAAACTTCCAATAGAACCTCAAGTTGTTCATTAATTACATATATAATATTATTTAAGACCTTTGGATGAATCTTATATTTTTAGGAAGAGAATATCAATTAATAATATATTATTTGTTTTAAAAACACTTATATGTCAATTTTGACAATATTTTATATTTAGTTTTTTTAATTCATAAAAGCATTATTACTTCAAAAAAATAATTTAATAATACTTAACATGTCATATTAACCTATAAAATTAGTGTAATTCATAAAAAATATATAATTACATTTATTTGGATATTTATAATATCAATTACTTTAATATTTCATTACTAAGGTAATTACTGCATCATCATTGTGTCAAAAATAAATTAACTTATATAATGTCTAAAAAATATAGATAAAATACCATTATGTAGGAAATCATTTTAGATTTCTAGTGAATATTAATATTCAACAAGATGACTTATATAACCTCATGTAAAAATTGATTTACTAAATGATATTTGTTTATGTCATTTTTTCCTTTACTTTAAGTTAATTAAAATAAAGTGTCACTATCATTTATAAGTGTCTCCATGGGGTCCCCAAATCAACCAAAGGATACCCATGGTCGTCCAAGACTCATCCAATAAGGTTAACACAGGTTTTATGGTAATTTTGTATTATTATAATTTTCTTTTTACCTTGAATTAACCTATTTACCTTTAACGACGGTAAATAAGTCGAAAGTTACTATTCAACAAAAAAATTTGTTATCTTATTCAACCAATTTTTACTTACTGATATGAACCATGTCCCTAAGATTTTTTATATTCAATTTACAGAAGTGGTAAAATTATGTTTTATGCATATTTTAAAATTATTCTAGGAGGTGGGTAAAAGACAGTAAAAACTTCGATAAAATTTTTATATATGAAAAATTAATATAAACTGACTCCAATGAATTACATTAATCTTATATAGGTATTATGTATCTATTTTTACCTACCATAAATTTAAATAAAATAAATAATTATTTAAATAAAAAGTCGGTTTTAAACAATAACTTAGTGTTTTTCACTATTCATCAAAAATTGAATGTTTTCAGAAAAATACCAAATATTCCCCCTAAGATAATTTTGATAATCTTAATTGAAAAATTAATTCTATTTTACCAATTTCTAAACATAGAAGATTCATTAATTAATTTAAAATTAATTCCCATTGTCAGAACCGAAAAGTGTATTTTTAAGAAATAATAACTATCCAAAGATTGACATTTTTTTATGTCCAATTTCAAAGTGAAATTACTTATAATGACCATCATTGGATTAAATGGTAAAAATATAATTCAATTATACTTTAAAATCATTAAAATTTTTAATTCAACACTATAAATTATTTTGATTAAAAAAGTTGTTTTTAGTTAAAATATAGTATTTTTCACTATTCGCCCAAATATAGAAGTTATTAGAAAAACACCCAAAATTTATTGAAACTAAATTATTAGGTCCTGATTCTAAAGGATAAGTTTATTTTTTCAAATTGAATATTTAAAAGATTCAAATATTGGATTTAAAAATGGTTCACCATTAAATGGTGGTAAAAATGCATTTTTTGAAAGATATTTCTTTTATCTGAAAAAATTGAATTTTTTCTTACATTAGGTCTAAGAAACTAATAATATGGATTCTAAAATTATAAAGATTATTTAATGTTCAAAATTCATTTAATACTATTCATAACAACTTTTGACCATCTAGTTTGGTAAGTCGTGGCGTACTTGAACTCAGCATTGCGTGTAGTGAAAGTTATTGAATTACTTTGAAAAAATAATGTACTATGAAATATTGGGTGGGGGGGTTAAATTCCTCCCTCCATCAATAAATTGTGTCATTTCAATTTGAAATTTTTCTTTGAAAATAAAATCTTGAATGTATAAAATTCCATTGTGGGAAAACCCACAATGGAAATTGGGTTAATAAAATTTAGTCTTGATAAGAGGAAAAGGGGAATGGAAAATTCACCACCAAATTATGATCTCTATTAAGAGAACATTGGTGGAAATTAAAGACACATAATTGGAGGAAAACTTAAATATTTATAGGTAGTGATTGAGGTCATCAGTCATAAAAAATTGTAGAATTGAGGGCCTCAAAGCCATCAATCTATGATGATTTAAAATATCATCAGTTTAAAAAAAACATAAGGTATTATAATAACACATTTTTAGTTTTAAGATCCCTTACCTAATGTTTGAGAAATAATTTTATCAGAGAATAATAGAAGAAAAATATATATACTTCACAAGTAGAGTTCCATCCTTTAACAAATTTCTACCACAAAGTCATCTTTCACTCTAAAAGATAATAGAACTTAAAAAATATTCTATTTATCTTATTCGTATAGGGTTCCAAAAATTGAATTTATAATTCATCTACTAGTCCTTTAAAAATATAAATTATTCAATCCAGGACATTTCGTGGGATAGTGGTAGGTGACACACCCTTGTCGCCCTTCGATTTTGGGTTCAAGTCTCGCGGCCTTGCCGGACGCGATGGGTTGTCACCCGACCTCTGGGTTGTCCTTTTTATGGAAATCCAAAAATAATCTCAAACTAGAATTATCCAAAATACTTCTGTCCAAACTCAATTTCAAAAATTTATAAGGAAGTTAAACATAATGGATATCCTTTTTTCCAAGAAATAACATGTGAATACCTTCATCATGTATTCTTTTAAAACACTAAAACATACTGAATTACCAGAAAACCTTATTGATTACATTAATGTTCCCTTATTCCTTATAGAATTCTAGATATATTCATTCTATCCAAAAAATGTTGTAAACTTCATCCATGTTGGAATATACAAATCATTAATCAGTTTCAAGGTAGTCAAGAATATCCCATTTAAATTATCCAAATCAATCATGTATTATTCCAAAATCACTACCTCGGTATCAGAACCATATTATGGTTTATCATTATATCAACCATATATCTTCCAAAAATTTAACATACAATTGTGTCAATTTTCTTGGTTCTACACAATCTCAAGTCCTTAATGATATAGTACTGTAGTACAATCCTTATATACTCTATAATTCTTATAACATGTACATCATTAATAGAATAATAAAATTACACAATAATTTAATAAAAACTTATGAAATATAATCATTCCTCTTCATCTTCAGTAGTTTCATAACTTTATTATTTTCCAATAGTAGTATTTGGGTTTTACTCTAATGATTTGGAAATTGATTCACATAGTGTCCCATCTCCTTGCAGATGAATCATTGTACATTTGAAACATTTTTCTTACCCTTGCATTCAGATACATGGGGTCCTTTTTCTATACACTTATAACAAACTCCCATTCCCTTCAAGAATTTACCAAGGTGATTCTTTCCACAGTTATCACATATGGTAAAATCCTCCTTTTCCCTCTTCCCTTTATCCAACTTTCTCTCTTCCATCCTTTTCATCTCTTGCTTCCCTTCAAATCCATATTACTCAGAAAATTCTATACTTATCTTATTAACACATGATACTATTTCTTCATACGTTGAGAATATATGGGATACTATTTCACTTATAAATTTTGTCTTAACAGCATGAAAGATATGATCCTTATTTCACTTTGGATCATACATATTACTGGAGTTCACATTCCTTCTACTGAGCACCATTTCAATATAATGGTAAAAGCTATATTTGTTTATGAATCTAAATACATAATTCCAAACATTTAATACACATAACATAAATTGAACAGATTATGGATATAATCCATAATCATAAAAAATGTTTTCTTTGAAGATGTATATACTCTTAAACCCTTCATAATTATTTTTAAAGAAAATGAGAATTATCCTAAACATATCCCCCTGTGAGTTTCGTAACCCAGATTGCAGCAAGGCCCATTGTTGTGCACCATTTCTCGTTCGAGTCTAGCTCAAATTGGTGTTTTCAGATTTTACCCCTAGATACATATGTTCCAGAGCTCCCTATACCTACTCATATCCAGACATGGATGTATTGTTTGGAAAACTCACAAAATATCTACAATAAAAAAATTATAGGAAGTTCTTCTATACTAATCCTCAAATTCGATCTTAGGGTTGTGTGCTCTAATCAGATTTTATCTAAATCTAGTTTCCAAGGATTGTACTAAACATCCTATGATACCAACTATAACCCCTCGATGCCATCAGCCTAGTGTTGGTGTGTTATTTTAATACATTGGCATGATCACAAGGAAATCATGTCTTGAAAGACCGATCAGTTTAGTATTATTGGAAATAAGATTCAAATATAAGTTCAACTTTACAACCTGAAAAGAAATACAACATGAATTTATTCCATTAGAAACATCCAAGCCTCATAGATTATTCCTAAATGTAACTCATGACTAACTTCTTCATATCCTGGTAAAATGAAACATAAGAAAGCGGTGAGCTCAAATGCTCTGTAATGGTAAGCAATATAGTAGAAGATAACATAAGTATTTATCATGGTGAATAATTGAAACCGCATGTCTTTACCAATAATAAACATGAATACTTTTATAGCAGGAATATGAGCTGAATAATAATGCCACAATAATACATAATCATGGGTATTATACTAGTTGAATGACCACATGAACCATCAATATTATTTTTATAATGAGGGAATGTATAATATTGGACATTATGAAACATTTTTTCAAGGCCTCAGCCAAGACGTCCAAAAATGATTAAGGACGTGGCCAAAACCATATATCAAATTGGGAAAGGACTCAGTCAATTGCATGTCTAGTTGTCTCCTGGGAACTACCGATTCATAGAGGAACTATAGCGGGATCCACCCATCACATACTAAGTCCAATACATTCCTCATATGAAAAGGATGAAATATAACATAAACATTTGTATTAAAACTAGTATAATGTCAATACTTTAACCACAAACCTTGAATAGAATAAAAATAGCACATCCACAATCATACATATCACAAAACCTGCAATACAATGTGGAATATTAATATCATAATAAATCAGCTTCAAACAAGTTTAAAATTCATCAAAGGATGTTGAAACGGATGAAAATGATTAATAAAACTTTTTGAGATAAATATCCCTTTTTCATGAAAACATTTTAAAGTCAAAAAAATTAAAAAGGAATATTTTTAAAGACATTTTTTACTCAAAGTGTCCCATAGCACTTTGTAACTTTTAAAATGAATTATCATTTAAAAAAAATTCATGTCCATATAAATAAATCTTTGAAAACCATTTTGAAAACATGGATATTAATGAGAATGATTTAGAAGAATAAATATTTAAAACATTTAAAATGATGTTTTAGTAAAAATTACCTTAAAAATAATCCCTTTTAAAACATTTTTATAAAATATGGACATAGATAATAAATATTTCCCAGTAGATACTTCCGTAAAAACAACCACGGATAATAAAGAGATTAGGAAATTAACCTTTACCTTGGACATTCCTTTCGTAGAGGGTATGTTTAACCTCTTGTATGAAGACCGTAGTATGTTATTAAATTATTCAAAAACCTTATTAATATTTATGATATCATTAATGATTCATTTATGACTTTATACTACACATTTAATAATAATTTCCATGTTAAATGAACATTTCAGGTAATAATCATTTTCTATATTGTATGTGTTTTAACTTGTTACACTTGATTGTATCACTTATATAAAGATTTAAATATTTCCAAAATATAAAACAATATTTATATATCATATATATTTAGAATATAAATATGTATAATAGACATATATATGAAATGAAAAACATCGTTTATAGAGACAATAGTTCGTATGTAAGAATAAACGTTGTTTCCATTTTTCTATCGTATTGAACGATATTAATGAATAAGATATATGTATGTGTATATATATATATAACCAGTAGCATTAGTATGTAATGTATTTGATACTTATTAATGATATATATTTTATAATCATATTTGAAGGGTGAACATTGAAATGAATCTCATCACGTCGTGGAGACGGTAATCCGTACGTACGCACGAGCGACAATATCATTATATTGATAGAGAAATCATATTTAATTGAATGGTATATCATATATAAAGAATAATTATCATGTTATATTTATTATTTACATCAATTAAACACCATTATTATACCCATCCAAATAATAATGTATTGAATAACTATTACACCACGAAGTGGAGACAGTAAGTCGTACGTATGCACGCATGGTGACATGTAATTCAATTGATGGATAGAATAATGAATATGGTTGTACCATATTTATAATAACATCATTGTATTGGAGTTATTATTTTTTAATGGAAACAACCAAGAATGTGGAGGTGGAAGAAGAAAGGAACTTGAAAGAGGTGGTGAAAGATTTACCTCTTCTTCGGGTTCTTCCTTTTGATTTGATCAAAAGGGCTCTTTAGGATGGCTTTATGGCTAAATAAATCCATCTAGGATGAAGTTAAGACAGTTTAGAGGATATTTTGGAAGTGTTTGGTCAATCCAAATGGCTTTGAAGTTGTAAATTAGAGAGAAGGGGAGTGCCCTTTTATAAGAGGGGTGAGGGGCAGCTTAGGAAAAGCAAGAAATATTATTTTATAACAAAAACATTTACAGTTTTTAAGGGCTCAAAAATGAATTATTTAAAGGATAATTTGGGGATGTGTCTAAAAAAACTCAAAAAATAGGTTTTAGATAGGTTTGGGTCACTACGTTAACCTTATCTTCTAGATTTAACTCTTAGTTAAATAGTTTGACATTTACCATGTCTCTTTGTATTTTTATATTATATGGTTAATAAACATACTATAAACTTTAAAGAGAACCTAATGTGGGTAATTAATTACAAATATAATATTATTTAAGACCTTTTTATAAACCTTAGATTTTTAGGAATATAATATCAATTAATAATATATTATTTGTTTTAAGAACTCTTTTATGTCAATTTTGACTCTATTTGCTATTTTATATTTTTTAAAATTTATAACAGCATTATTACTTTGAATAAAATTCATTTACTCAACCCTAACATGTCATATTAACCTAGATAATTAGTGTAATTCATAAAAAGTATAAAAATATATTTATTTTTATATTTATAATATCAGTTATTTTAATATTTCATTAATAAGGTATTTACTACATCATCATTATGTCATAAATAATTTAAGTTAATTAATGTATAAAAAATATAGATAAAATACCATTATATAGGAAATATTTTTATCTTTTCAATGAATATTTATAGTCGAAAATATGTCTTATATAACCTCATGTAAAAATTTATTTATTAAAAGATATTTGTTTCTGTCATTTTTGCCTTTACTTTAAGTAAATTAAAATAAAGTGTCATTATCATTCATAAGTGGAACCATGGGGTCCCAAAATCGACCCAAGGATTAAAATGGTCGGCCATGACTCATACAATAATTTAAGGATAAGTTTTAAGGTAATTTTGTATTATTATAATATTCTTTTTAACATGAATTACCAAATTTACCTTTAACCGTTGTAAATAAAAGTCCAAAGTTACTATTCAACAAAAAATATTTTCATCTTATTGAACCAAGTTTTACTTAATGATATCTACCGTTTCTCTATGATTTTTTAAATTCAATTCATAGATGAGGTAAAATTATGTATTATGTGAATTTGCAAATGCTCTTAGGAGGTGGGTAAAAGACTGTAAAAAGTTCGATAAAATTTTTATATATGTAAAATTGTTATAAATGAGATCCAATGAATTACATTGAACATATATAGGTATTATGTATCTATTTTTACCAAAAATTTATTTCAATAAAATAAATAATTATTTAAATAAATAGTCAATTTTAAACAATAATTCAGTGTTTTCACTATTTATAAAAAATTGAGTGTTTTCAGAAAGATACCAAAAAATCACCCTAATCTAATTTTGATATTCTAAATTCAAAAATGAATTATATTTTACCAATTTCAAATCATAGAAGTTTAATTAATTAATTTAAAATTAATTCCTAATGTCAAAAACAAAAAGCATTTTTTTAAGAAATAATATCTATCAAAAGATTGACACTTGTTGATGTCCAATTTCAAAGTGAAATTACTTAAAATGACCATAATTGGATTAAATGGTAAAAATATAATTCAATTATACTTCAAAACCATTAAAATTTATAATTCAACATTATAAATTATTTTGATTAAAAAAGATATTTTCAGGTAAAATATAGTATTTTTCATTATTCACCCAAATATAGAAGTTATTAGGAAAACACAAAAATTTTATTGAAACTAAATTATTATGTACCGATTCAAAAGAAGAAGTTTCTTTTGTCTAATTGAATATATAAAAGTTTCAAATATTTGATTTAAAAAGGGTTCACCAGTAAAAGGCGGTAAAATTACATTTTTTGAAAGATATTTCCTTTATCTGAAAAAAATGAATTTGTTATTACATTATTTATAAGAAACTCATAATATGGATTATAAAATTATAAGGATTATATAAAGTTCAAAATTAAGTTAATACTATTCATAACATCTTTTGAATTTCTAGTTTGGTATGTCGTGGTGCGCTTGAACTCAGTGTTGCGTGTAGTGAATGTAATTGAATTACTTTGAAAAAATAATGTACTATGAAATCTTGGGGTGTTACAGAAAATCACAAAAAAGTTATAATGGTTATACTGATATGATGCTTCAAAAAAACATTTTATCAAATAATGCATCAAATAGGGTAAAAAATTAATCATAATATCCACACCCAAAATGTTTTAAAAATAAATTTTTTAAAAATTTGAAATTTTGAATTATAAATTAAGTTTATGCTGAATATTTAACTAGTATACACCATTAAATAAATGTTCATTTATTTTAAAAAATATATAGTATATGAATTTAATTTAAATCATTCATCTACAGTGATTAACTGAATCTACTTTGAGAAAAATATATTGTGTATAGATATTGGATTTTTAAAAAATATTTCCATTAATCTTTTATTTAAAAATCCATTTCTAATTTATAATGCATTAATCAGTAAATTTTTAATGATGAAATATTTTATACATTTTTTTAATAATTGCATTACAACTTTTCATACTCATCAGTCCAACATATATGTTATAATAGTTATATTTAAATAGAATATTTTAATAGTAAATTGTTATTAGTTTTATGCTAGTTATTGTGTGTGGTAGATAGAATCAAATTTATAATGACATTATAAATAAAATATTTGGGTGTTATATCCCCCCTAAATAAATTTCATCCATTTTTTTGAAATTTTATTTCCAGAAAATTAATTTATCATAACATATTAACAAAATTAAATATAGATTTTATAATGAGCATTAATTTATAGCTTAATACAATGAAAGTTATTACTTCATAAGTGTGTCTCTTTTAATAAGACGCTTACTTGCATAAGCATTTCTAAAAGCATAACTTTACAGTTTAGTTTTAATTTCCTCAGAATACTTGTTATATTTGAGAAATTGTTTTTGTACCAACCCAGAGTTTATAAGTGATATTTCTTTTTGAATAATTTTTTTATATTATATTGAATAGATTATACACATAAAACATGTATAAGAAAACCAAACACAGTTTATTTCAATTCAGGATATAATTACATTAGTCAAAAAATTTAACCATGAAGTTATAAAACACTTTATTGGGATAAAAAATAAAAAATATAAAGTCTATAATGGAAAATTTTGGATCATTCTAGTACACAGAAATTAAATTTCCCAGGAAAAACACAAGGGAATGGAAACAAAATATTTGAAAATGAATCAATATTTTAGGGGAAAATGGAATATTGGGAGGTATTGTATTGAATTATGTATGAATTAATGTAGAATTATTTTGAGGAATTAATATTACCTTTTTAATAGTAAAATGACTGTTTTGAATGGTTACCTGACCATTCGAATGTTAACCTAAGCAATGGAATAGTAACCCGACAGTTAGAAATAGAAATATTTTGGTTTTAATAGCAATTTAAAGTATAAACCACTATATTTTCATAAAAAGTATTCATTTTTAAATAAATTAGTAGAATATTAATAGTAGGGTGCCTCAAAATAGATATAAAAATTAAAATTATGGGTGTATTTCTAAAGAAAATTTTATTGAAAATAAAATTTAGAATTAGAAAATAATATTACATTTGAAAGAAAATTATTAGGGTAAAATTAACATCATAGTTGAAATCAAAACCTCTAAATTCTCATATTGTTATTTTTTTGTAATTTTTTGAAATAATTTAATTTTTAAGTGAATAATGAAAATATAGTTTTTACATAACCGTCATATTTTAATTATGTCATCCTAGAAAATATTATGACATAATAAATTATATAAATTGAGTCTCACCCAAAATTTCATTTAATAAGTTTAATTAGTTATTTAAAAACAATAAACTTAAATTTCGAACAAAAAAATGATTTCCAAATTCTAAAATGATAAAGAATTCAATTAAAAAAATAATTAGTCAATTTTCCACTTTCCTTTTTAATAAGATATCGAATTCATGTTGTAAAATTTTTATATTACCTAAAATAACGTTATTTTAGTCAAATTTTACTTAAATTGTAAAAAATAATAGAATAAAAATTTTTAACATTGAAATATTATTTTCTACAATATTTTAACTAAAAAATACACCTCCTCAATTATAAATACCCACTCCACCTCCCATTGGAAAACCACTTCCATTTCACTTAACAAATCCAAATATCATCCCAATTTACATATATAAATCCATTATCTTCCTTATTTTTGTTCTAGAGTCACTCAACTCAAATAATTCATGTATTTTAATTCCGTAGAAAAGAAATGAGGTTGAGAAGATTGTATGATTTCATCAACTTTTCCTCTTGTTTTCCACTTATCCTCCTTATATTATCTCTTCCTTTTAAACCCAAACATACTAAAATCAATTATGTACTATGTTAAAATTTTATTAATGATGTTAAACAAATATAATTATTATATTCCCATTATATTTTCATTTTACACATCTCTTTACTCCTCTTGTGATAGTGTCTTATTAACAGTCCGTTATAAGTCTACAAAGAAATTTCCAAATCTCTACTTATCACCACCTTCATGGATAGTTATTATTAAGTATTTATGATATATATATATATATTAAATTAAATTTATTTTAAACATTTTTATATAATTTTACATATGTTTAAATTCCTTCATGTAAACAAATGAAATCAAAATAATATGTTCCAATTTAATGAAAACATTGAATCCCAACAATTCACATTTAAAAAATAATATTATTGAATAGAATCCAAAAATTATATCCTCCTACATATTACTTTTACAACCCATATTCATCTAATTTCCATAAAATTTATATTAATTATTATTTCCATTTTATGTTATCAGTATATTCATGTTTCCACCCTATCAATAAAATTCGAATCAAATTTCATTGGTTTTTCAAAATGAGATTATTTTATAAAACATAACATTGACTCCTCTGGAGATATTTCTTATCCACTCAAGATTGATGATATTTTGGAAAAAAATGGTCTAATATATTTATTTTGGAACCCTAAAGGAAACTCATTAATGTATTGTTTTTGAAAAAATTATGAAACCCATTCCTTTCAATAGGTTTATTTATTGACTACATTTGTTATATTTTCTATTTCTATGTGGCATGCATTAACATGATCATTTTATGATGTGATGATTATGATTAGATTTATATATCACTCTAATTCATGTGGTGATGTTAAATATCTCAGGATGTTATATATAATATGACTGAACATGATGATAGCTTTCTTCACAAATATGATGTTTGATTTTTTTCACATATGTTATCTGTGAACATGATGTTATAATAATTTACAACTATGTTTGGTGTTTGAACACTATGTTGTGAGGTTATTTCATAATGCATACTCTATATTTTATGCCCTTTTTAAAATTAATCCTTGATTGTTTTAAAGATGATCTTTTACTTACGATATGATGATTATTATTATTGTAGATTCGATGGCTAAATTAGGTTTCACTGATTCGGGGGTAAATCAGTGGCACACTCATTTTATAAATTATTTTAATATTGAATTTAAAAACATGAAATTATTATATTTATTGGTCCACTCTATGGTATCATTCAAACACACCTCATGTGATTTAATAATAATATAGAGAGAATCACAAAGTATTTAAAAGCATCGATATAATGGTGTACTATTTGTTTTTTGATTTTACCCCCAACATTGATTAGACATTGTAATATTATTATCAAATATAGTTATTCTTGTAAAAACTAGTTATAACCCAAGTAATATATCCTCTAGTTGATTCTGGTATTACCCTCTAGAAATGCAGACTTTCTACCTCAGTTGTTTATACCCCCCAACAGTATTTTTCTCCTCAACTAATTATACCCACCCAACCTCAACCATCACCAGTTTTTAGTTAGACCCCCTGTCACTAGGCCCTTCTTCATACTGAGAAGATCTAATCCAATATAGGATGATATATTGATATTCATACATATGTTTATTGAATCAATCCTACATTTATGCACTTAATGTACCTTCAACAACCATTGGACGAATCCTTTGGTATTTCTAAATAATTTTGGTCAAATAAATTTGATCAATTTCCATCGTTCAACAAATGATTAGAAAACTATTCCTTCTAATTGAAGTCATAGCCTCAAATTTATGTGTAAAAGTGGTGAAAACAATGTATTCATTGTTATTTTATGAATGATAATATGAGAAAAATTCAAATCAATGATAATTCCTTCATTTATTGCATGGGGTTATCAAAGTTTAAACTCTATAACATTGTCATTTTATGTGTTATTAATGAATTATTCAAGATGAATTGTTTTATAGTATTTTTAGTTTTATGGGATTAACTTGGGTTATTAAATTTTTATGAATTCACACACACACACATAGAGATATATATATATATAATAATGCATCCACTAATGTTCAAATTATTGTAGGTTTCTTTATGAACATAGATATATGAATGGGGTCTCCAGCTACGTTAACATAATCCATTTTCTATGAGGACTAAAAACCGTTATTATTTTCCTCCTAATTGTCCTATAACTCTACACTATTCCCTATTTTTAATCAAAAACAAATTTCATCCCACTCAGGAGGAAAAACCTTCTCATATTCCCCGGACCTCTATATTTATAGGAATTCCCTATGTGTTTAAATTTTTGTATAGGATTTGAAAAATACTTCCTGTCAAGTAATATTTTAACACAACTAATTTATTCGTGGTGTCTCAAATATATGATTTTTTTCATGGAATCTTAACAATTTAATCCTCAATTACTCATGATCAAGCATGTATCACGTGCTTCTACTTATTTTAAAAACTAGTTCTTGTCCCGGTATATCAATGTAATAATAGGCCTTCATTAACTCTAGTTACAATTGGTAGAATCTCAATTTTCGAATTATTTTCTTGTATGAAAGATGTAGATTTAATTCAATATGTCGAGACTGTTATGAACCATTCTCATTTTCTTAGCATGTTCATAATATCTCAGTTTAATCAATCAGAGTTTTGGTATGATTTTCAACAAACAGGAACACATGGATTATTCTTTAGGAACAAGAACCCTGTTGGATACTTCAAATGACATAGATCAAGAAGATAGGATGGTTCATTAAATATTCAAAACATTTAATTGAGTATGAAAAATATTTGCGACTTTGTTTTCCCATATCACTTCTTCACATGGTTCTTCCACACATAATCAGTAAACATGTGTCATTGTTATATCATGCTATCAGTGGGGTTCGACCCCCACAACACATCACAAACTCACCACATGGGTTGTGCCTCACCTACACAGGGCCACCACCCTACACTATCCATCTTCATGTGTGCCCGCCGATGCATCCAAGTGGGAACCATGCTAGCCCCATGTCTTACAAACATGCTAGATAGGCCAGGCTCATTCATATGCATGGTTGAGAAATGCTCCCAAAATTCATGGTCGATATGGCTAGCCTAGATGGCTTAATTCATGACTTTTTAAATTATATTTCATTTCGAAAATACTTTTCCAATATCAGAAATAATGTGTAAGAATGAACTCTTGATTCTTCTCTAATAATACTTTATCAAAAATATAAATATATTTTCCATGTTCTTCTCTTTATGAAATAAAGAACATTTTCATAAGGTTATTTCAATATTCTTGCATATCCATATTTATAAGGTCTTCATGAACTCTTTGTAACAATGTTTACATCTTCAAATTCTATAGAAAATGTCATGAAATCTATGATCAAATTAAATAATCATCATACTTAATAAATGATAATTATTCAAGAATGACATACAATTCCATCATATGAATCCAGATTAATTATACAAAATGAAGACCTCTCATCATCAACTCACAAAACACATATTGACACATTATTGAAAAAAAATGCAACATTGGGCCCAAAAATATCCCCATTATTATTTTGTTTTCAATATCTCTTCACACATTTAATAATAAATATGTGTGATGAATGCATTATCCCCCTTATTGCTAATCAATGTAGAACTGTATGTGGAGAGTTTTTCATCCTCTCAATTTTACCAAAGTATTTTTTTTCTACCTTATATGACTATATTATAAACAATCCTCAAGGAGTGATAATATCAGTTCGGTTTTATTTGTAAAAAGAATTTATTTAATCAACTCAAAGCCTATATAGAACAAACTGTTGTAAAAAATAATAGAGAGAAATTTTTTTTACAGGATGTAAAAAAAGTATCATCCCAGTGAAAACATTCACAGAAATTTTCAATTATCTTTTATGGGGTATCTAGTAACAATATTTTTCAATTAAATGAAATGTGTGGAACACACATCAATGAACCCATCAATATTTTTTGGTGAAATGTAATATGTTCCCATAAATTAATATGATTAATATAATTATGAATGAGGGATGTAAATTTTATTTGAATACCTCTTTATATAATTTTATAAATCTATTCCAAAGTTCCACATTCACTATATAATAAATATTTTACATATTCATATCATCAATGATTTACCTCAAGGGGTTAATCTATCCCCTATAACTCCTGATATGGTTGTGAAAAAGAATATATATATATATGCGAATAAGGTGGAACTATCATATTCTTTAAGAGAAATATTCAGGTTGATAACTACCTCTCAACTTGGGAAATTATTTTCTCCCTATCTTAGTTAACTTTTCATAAACTTTTCCTAGAGTACCTTGTATCACCTCATTTTCTATAGTCACTATCTTTCTTTTTTATTCATAAATTATTTCAACTTCCTCCAATTTATTAGTGAATTTTATATGATTTAGTCTTACAATTAATAATTCTTTTGTAAAAATCAATATCTTCTCAAAATTTTCACGTCACCTAACATTGTTTTTCTGGTTGAAGCCTCCTCCCATTAACAAAATAGTAAAAATAACCTGGTATTATTGTCATGTATTTATCATCTATGTGACACTTCTTCGTGCATCTTCCAAAAACTTCTTTGAACCATTCTTGCCTATTATTAATTGGATGCATGGATATGTTTATAATATGACAATTCTTAATTTTGGTGATAGATTGTTTAGAAGTCTTCTTATTCTATTCAAAACTCCAGAATCACTTGTTTAATTCTATTGTTACCATCATCCCATTTTACTATAGTCTTATCTTCACATTTTCATATTATTTTTTCATGAATGGTACATGCCGAAACTCAATATAATATTTAACACTCTTACTATAAAACTCATAGAAATATTAAATTCATTCCAATCTAATCTTTGTATATTGATTATTTTTCGATGGATTTATCTTCTCTGGTGCATATCTTCTCTTTTTTAGCTCCCACCAAATACAATCCTTCTATTATTTTCATGAATTTTCATGTTATTCCATCATCTCAATTCCATGTTCCCAAACATCCAACAATGCCAATAATAGCATATGGATCTCCTTCCCATTGTTTTCATTGTAGTAAGTTCATATTATACAAATTGGGAAACATTATGTATTTTAGTGCAACCACCTCTCTTTTGAAATAATCTTTTGTAAAAAATTGTTAATTCATATTTTCTCATTAACCCTTGATGTTGTGGGATAATTATAAATTTTTACCATTCATATTTTTCTAGACTTTTTTAAAACCTGTACAAGATAATGAATCAACATTATATCATAAGAAATATTTTTATTAATGGGATACATTATTTATTTTGGATCTTTCCATTTTTTTATATAATGATATGATGACATTCATTGATTAATGATCCACAATGAAATATTGTGTGGAAACATCTCTTTTCTTAACAGTATGAAAAGTTTTTTCTTATAGTGACTCTGGTTTTTCCAATCTCACCTCCAACTCTATAAATATTATATTGAGTTAATTCTTCTCATCCTTAACTATTCTCAGCATATCATTTCAACCAGCCTTTAGATTCATTATTTATTCTTAATACATTTTCAATGACTATTCTAAAGAAATTTTGTTCTCATTTACCTTGATTTCATTATTCTTTGGTGGATAATCTTTTAAGTTCATAAAAACAATGTGAAATTTTTTAATGCATGGAAATATTCAACAAATTCTATGTTATAAATAAATTTATCATAGTAATACTATATTAATTATTCCTTAGTGTAAATAATGTAATTTTTCTTTACTTCTAGAACAGCAGTTAGAGTGATGTACTTTTGGGACTTCTTACTTAATGAATCCTCTTGTTCTTCAACTTCTCATTCTAGTTGGACTTTATCAGAATAAATTTAATCAAAACCTCCTACAAAAAAATTTATAACATCTTTGGAAACATTATTCATATGTTCCAATAATTTAAATAAAATATCACCACGTGGTCTATTATCATAACATTATAAGCATGATTCATTAGAATAATCATAATTAAAATAATTATCGCAACATATGTCACTTTGATTACCTTTAATTTTTGGAATCTCTACCATTAAAGTAATATTCATATTCATCTTCCTTGACTATATTTACTTTTATATTCTTAGGAGTCTTGGAAGAAATCTGCAGAATATCTTTCATTGGATTAACTTCTATTTTCTTCATCTGAGGTAGCTCATTCAGTTCCTAAATTTTGGACATTATAAGAAATAATATATATATTAAGAGGAAACCTATAGTCTAATACCACTTCTAGAGACCCATGCCAGATTATATTCTATTGAGAGGGTGGGTGAAATAGTGGTACACTAATTTTATGAATTGTTATACTTCTGGATTCGACCTATTGAACTTTTTAAGGTTATCAATCCACTCTATGATATTTATCAATCTCACCACATGTGCAGTAATAATAATATAAAGACAAGTACAAATATTTATAGTATTTTTATCAATAACTACTCTTTACCATGTTGGTTATACAAACCCAACCAAACCAGGATTTTGGTTTCTACACTATAATCATATTATCAATTATAGTAGTTTGGGCTATAACAGATTGTACCCACTTTAATAGATTCTCCATTTAACACTAATTATATCCCATAATAATACAAAACTTCTAACTAATTTGGTTATACCATCATACCATCTTCATCTACATGATTGGACATAGAACCTTGCATCAAGCCTCTTAAACAAATCACAATCATATTATTATTATTCAAAAGATCTAACCCTTTGTCAAATGTTCTCATGTTCTTCTTCCATGATTTTTCTGAATCAAACTCCTTATTTTACACATTAGGTGACTCCCAAGAGAACTAAATGAGTCTATTAGTCTTTATCAATAATTCTTATAACTTTTGTTTGATCCATTTTCTTAGTGAAAGAAATGGTCATGAAATTCATCTTTCTAATTGATGTTTTTGCTGTAATTAGATATGTGAAAGAGGATTTTAAAAATTATTTGGTATTATTTTAGGCAAGATAATACTTGCATAATTAAACATAATAATATGGCTTTCATGAATTAAATGGGATTCTCATGGTATGAAACCTAAAATATTGTTATATTTTGTTCTTTTAATCAGTTATTCATGTTTAATTACTCCACAATATGTTTAGTTTGACGTTATTATCTTGGGTTCTAAAATAATTGTGAATTCACATGTCCATTCAAACATGAATCCACTACTTTTCACATTCTTCTATGTTTCTTTACACCCACAGATACAAACATGGGGTCTCAAGATGCCTTTTCTCAAACCACTATCTGTGTACACTTTCAACCTTCACATAAAAATTACAAGGTATCTTAAATAGATACATTAATCAAACCAGTATGGGTATATGTTGTGTAAATCCTTCTTGTGGGTTTATCATGAGAATGTTATGATCATCATGAAGTTGTAAACATTGATTCATCTTTGAGTAGGATCCTATGTAACTTAGGCATGCACAAACCAATAAGGTTTTGCAGAACCGGTTCCTCATCACACACTTAAGTGTGAGGTTAAAAAGTCTAGAGGATGTTGTATATTCAACTTATTTATGTATGTTGAAATCCTCATGGTTTTCCTCTTTATGTATAATAAGGCTTCAGGGTTTCCTATTTTACTTTGGAAAAAACGAGAGCCTCTCACCCAAGAAGTAGCATCTTATCATCATCTAGGAAACTCAACATTTATAGGATAAAGGACTCTACATTACAATACCTAAACCTCAGTTTTTCAAGCCACATCAGGTCTATGAAAAATATTCATTTTTTATGAATATTTCATTTAACCTTAATCATTCACTGTATCTCAATTATATACAAAGTTTTATGGAATCTTCATTATTCATTCTTCAAGGAATGAAATGCTTTCCAATATCACATAATCTTTATTATAAATTATTAAAACACTCCATTAATTTTTAATTAATAAGAATATATATATAACTCTATATACATTTGGAATAATACCATCCATCAAAAAAATCACATGCACCTAGGACATATATTTCATATACGATGTCAAGACTATTATGAATTATTCCCATAATCTTTGATTGTTCGCAATATCTCTCTTCGATCCCTAAGAGTTTTCAAATGAAATATGGAATCTTATAACACTCAGACAAGGATTGAGGAAGAATACATTAACTAGATCCATCCAATGGATTAGATCAAGTAGATTATATGACTCTAGAAATGTTCATAACATTTAATGGTACATGAATAATATCTATTAATTTTTTGTACCACATCGCTTTTCCATATGGTTTATTCAAACATAATTAGTAAATTTGTGACCCATCTATATTGATTTGGAAGTGTGATTTTTTACCCACCAAGCATCACGCACTCACCTCATGGGTTCCATATCACCTATTTTATCCCATAAGCCCACTCATCCCTTCTGTATGGGGGCTCACCTATGCATCCCAGTGGTCTCCATGATATCCCCATGTCCTACAACCATTATAGCTAGGCCTAGATGGTTCCAATGTATGTTTAATCATTCTTTATTAGAATAATAATTGTCAAAATAATTATTAGAACAAATATCACATTAGAAAAATTTATTTTGTTGGGTCTCTTCCTTTATTGTAGTATTATTCATTAGCTTCTTTACTTCTCTTTTATTCTAATTATTATAATCCTTGGCTCAAATCTCTATATTAGTATACTCATGGTTAACTTCGTTTTAATCAATCCAAGTTACATCTCTCATTTCCTAAATTATGAACTTCATAATAACTCTCTATGATATTGAGATGCAATATATTATCTAATACATCTTATAAATCCCCAATCCTGATTAAGTTCCACTAAGAGGGGGTAAATTAGTTTTACACTTGTTTTATAAATTATTTTACTTTTGAATTCATCCTCTTGAACATCTTAGGTATATAAAACCTCACTATGATATATCTCAATCTCACATCATATGAAGTAATAATAATATAGAGATTAGTATGCTAATATTACAAGATTCAATACAAAGACATACTCTTTTCTATGTTAGTTATTCCCCCAAGCATGGATTCTATACCATAATCTTATAATCAATTTTATAGGTTCTGGTTGAAATCTATTATACCCCATGTGATTGATCCTCTTATTGATTCTAGTTATACCACCTAGAAATAGAAATATTATATATATGTTGGTTATCCACCCAACCATTTTCTTCTCCTCGAATATATAAACCTCTTATCCTCAATCCTATTCAACAATTGATTGTAACCCCCCCCCCCCATCAAAAAATATTTATTGTTATTTAGAAGGTATGGCCCACTATAGGATGAAATATTGATATTCCTCCATGACTTTATCAAATCACACTTTATCATGTACACTTAAAGTACCTTGAACAACCACTAAACAAGTTTTTCGATCTGCTCAATAATTTTTATCACCTATATTTTATTGTTTTTCTTATTGAAATAAATTCTCAAGATATTATTCCTTCTAATTGAATTCTCGTCCTCAATTAGGGGTCTGAAAGTGGTGAAGATGAATTATTATGCATTATTTTATTTAAGATAATACAAGTACAATTCAACTCAATGATAATTCATAAATCAATTTAATGGGATTATCAAGGTATAAACCCTAGGACATTGATATTTTAAGTGTCATTAGAAAACTATTCAAGATTCCTTGTTCAAATGTACCTTTATTTTTGATGTGATTAGCTTGGGATATCAAATTCTTGTGCATTCACTTGTGCTTTTAAAAATGCATCCAAAACTATTCAAATTATTCAATGTTTACTTTAACACACACACACGTAGATATATATATATATATATATTAATGAATGGGGTTTCTTGCTTCTATCATGAAAACCACTATCTATGTGCACTCTCCACCATCACGCAAGATGTATGTGGTATCTCAAAAAAATCATGAAAACTAGTATGGGTATATAATTTATAAATCCTTCACGTAGGTTTCTCCTGTGAATCATGTGTTTTTCATGAAGTGGTACACATTGTGTCTTATAATCCCAAAAAAGTTAAATATCTTGATAGGGGGATAAATTAGATTACGAGTGATTAATACATTTATTTGTTCAAGATCTTATTTCATAATTAATAATTTCTCTCTTCTCTCTCCTTTATCTTTCAAAAAATAAATATATATCCGAACATGCATAGGACACAAAAAGTTTACATGGTTCACCCTCAATAGGATATGTCCAAGGATAATACAACATACATGGGATGATGTACCGAACCCAATAAATCATACTATTGTTACATGGTTTTTGGAGGACTTAGTATCCCTCTTAGTTTACCATCATTTTAAATTTAAAAGTTCATTTCTCTCTCTAATGATGTGAACTCACCACTCCTCTTGTATAACCTCCTAAAAACTTGTTCAAAGTGAATTCACACTTTTATGTGCTTTTATGTTATTTATTCATCAATGACATGATAAACACATATTCATAATATTTTCCTATAAGAGTAGTTTATCCCAATTAAAGTCCCTTATATAAGACCCCTATTAAAGATCCCTTCATGAAATCCCTCCTTGACATACCTCTATGAGACCCCTCCTCATGACCTTTCTATGATACTCCTTCTCAACACCCCTCCCCTAGATCCCTTCCTGATCCTTTTTATTTTCAAGTGGATATAAATACTTCATTTATTTCACATATATCTCTTGATTTTGTTCTATTCAAATGTATCAAGTGACTCTTATGCAAGAAATTATCCATGTTATGAATATTGGGTGATATCAATGTGTCTACATATGAGCACAAACACTCAGTGCATTCTTTACTTCACATCTCATGGGGAAAACCTAGGTTGACACTAACTGATTTGGTTAATTCCAATCTCTGATAATGGAAGAGTAATCATGGATCAATTTGGATC
This sequence comes from Viscum album, assembly GCA_963277665.1. Classification (NCBI taxonomy): domain Eukaryota; kingdom Viridiplantae; phylum Streptophyta; class Magnoliopsida; order Santalales; family Viscaceae; genus Viscum; species Viscum album. The sequence continues at coordinate 697,696,288 of OY728157.1, forward strand.
CAAATTTCATCCTCAAGGAAAATATAATAAAGAAACCCAAATGAAACCACATGGCTCATATAGTCATTCACTTCAATAAATTCACATAGAAAATCTATTCTCTTTGTCTGAAGTCAATGAATGATCCTTGGCATTCATAGGCATGGATCAATTGAAATCAAAGTCTCACACCTAAGGCATTCTAACCAATAATACCAAGCCTAATCTAAGGGGATAATCCTGTGGAATTAAAAAAGGTTATCCCCCATGAATCCACAACATTAATGTTTTTTCAATCAATAAGTGCAGACATTACCCAAATCCAAGGGGGGAGATACCGAATGTAATTAAATGTAATGAATCCTTGCAAAATCCACCATATCACTTGTGGTATCCCATAGAATTAGATCACATTGAATACAATTAATTAATCATTGTCAAAATTCACATGAGTCCCCTAGTGAAATACAAGTATATTCCATAAAATTACACACAAATAAAATTCAATGATAATCCAAATAATTCCAATCTCATAATCAGTTCCACAAATTTCAAACAAGTATTTTTTTCAAAATTTAGCTACAAATAAATTAAATAGTTTAAATCAAGACCATCTCATTAGTTAATTTCACATTTATCTTTTATGATTTGAAACTCCAAGATAACCACTGGGTCCAAGATCTTATCATAGAAAACTTACATTCCAAGTTAGCTTATTACATTTCAAATGGAATCCCTAAACCACGCTATTAATTCACCCAATTATATGTTACAAGATAAAATCACCATTTCAAAGGCGTCATGGAAGGTATAACCATGGATATCCTGATTTCCAAACACCAATGAAGTTTTCAAGATTTCAATATAGTCAAAAAAAATTAAATTTAGTTTTTTTCTGGGAATTTGATGACTTTGTGTGACTGCACATGCCAATATGAAATATAATAAAAATAATTAAATATAATACTAATAGTCCACCTACTTCATACGCATTGACCTCCCCTCATCCTAATTCATCATTTTCTTCAGGATTGTCTAGAACATTTTAAAAAGTATAAGAACACCCTTGAAAAAATTAATAAAATATATAAACCGTGTGGAATTTCATGGTAGGGGAAGAAAAAAATAAATAAAGGAGGAATAATGATAAGAATGCATTTGGATCTGGGTTAGAATGGATGGAATGATATTATACTAAAATATGGATGTAGAATACCACTTTATGTGAATAATAACTTGGGAGAAGTGGTGTCGAAGCATGATACTTCTGAAGAAAAACCCCTTTGATTTAAAAACACCCCCAAAGAAAAAAAACAACATAAATATCAAAAAACAGTCATTGTGGAAGGTTTCAATAATGACATTACATGTCACTATATGAATATTTAGGCCAAGTAGAACCTCCGATATTTCTATAATTTTCATGGAATGAAACATGTTGACATGATTGGAAAGTATATAGCTAGTAGTTTTTCAACTTAAGGCTATCATGGCATCCTCTAGAGCCATCTTTGTCCACTCATGACCAAAAAAACACTAATTATTAAGTAAAATATCTATGTTTTAAAAAATATTAAATATACCCATACCATATATGGGTTTGGGTTTTAAAGTGATAGCGTAATCCTCCCAAAAGTTGAATATCCATGAGAAAAATTACCCAACGCATGACCTGGATTTGGATACAATAATATTTTCATTAAAGATTTATAAAAAATACCTCTATGCTGAGAAATGTGACATATATACATATTATAATAGTCTAAATTATACTTTCAAATAAAAAAATATAAACATGCCTTAATGAAGATGGTTAGACTTGATCATGTACTATTATTTATCTATTAAATTATATCCTAGAAAGGATAACATGGTTTTTGATTCCCTTAGTATAAATGGATCATTTATACCATCTATGATGCATCCTGATAAATATAATATCCTCATGAATATGAAATGTATGGATCTAGGAATAAATATGATGGGGATGATGTATGACCTTTCCTAAATTGTTACATAACCATCTATCCAAGAGAATATCAATGTGGAAAAAAGGGGTTATTTGGATCTTAAAAAGAATATGATAGTATTAAATTTAATTTTCACAAATTAACCATCAATAATGATGATGTGATTCAATTTGGGAAAAGTTTTTAACCTTTTTAAATTGATATAAATAAATATTTATTACATAAAACTCACAAATTATTTGTATACATACATCCTATAAGTACCAATATGTATAGAGAACTTTTGTATCACTACTGATGGGTGGAATGAAAAATGTCGATTATTGAGTACACCTTTTAGTTCATGGAATTTTAGCATGTTAATTAAGATTATAGATGACCATGGGGATGATTGAACCATTACCAATAGACATATGGAAACAGAATAACATCGCCAATAATTTTTCATTGGACTCTTGAAGATATCGAAAGGATGAAATGTGATATGGGTTAGGGTCGATCGAATCACAATGTCTAACCACTTCATCACTATTCGAGAAGATTTCACTCACGACCAACTTACTAATATATATTCAAAATATTTGTTGAGTAAAATGTACCAATATCTTCATAAATATATATATATATAACATTTCTAGTGGAATAAACATATAATCCACACAAAAAGCATAATGGTTCAGAAGATTTTGAATATTAGATATATAATATTGCTATTATGTAAAAGATCGTTAACATCACCCATAAAGATCTTCCCATTTAGTATGCTAACGTAAAATAATTCTTCATAACCTAGGGAAGGGTAACAAAAGAAATTCTATGATCAGATGCATAGTAAGGGTAAACATAATATATACATAAGGATAACATGAAAATAGAGGTATGATAACATGAACATAACATTTAAAAAGCATGTCCTTCATTGAAAACACTATAATCATGGTTTTTGGAATAAATATTTGTTGTTCACAAGACATGAATCATAAGATAATCAAATATCACGAACCATAAGAGAATACATCATTATAAGACAAAGGAATTTGGTAAAACACATAATCATATAAAATCATTTACATACTATTACTGGATAATTTCCAAGACTATCATAATGCACAATGTCCTTTACTGAACTAGGTTCACTATGTTTTTCCGCTTTGTATTACTGAACTAAGTTCGCTCCTCATTTCAGCATAGTCTATCTCATGATATATAAATCATTATCGAATACATTAGAGGCATATATAGGTATCACCTTTTACATACTTAATATGATACATATGTGTTCCAAATGAAAAAAAATCTTTCATAATCCATGTAAAAAAATGTGCTTCATAAACATTTCATCATAACATAACTTATAGAAAAGAGAAAAAAAAGTATAAACATCATTCCACCATAAATATAAATAATTAAGAGAAAGAATTATAATAGTTTATATAGATTATCTAAATTATAAAACATAAGTAACATCAATTTTTTTTTTCTTACATGTAAAAAACATTGAAATATCACTTAAATTAATTCTTGATTAAAATATCCTTTATGTTTTAAAAAAACATTTGTAAGATGTTCAATTACAAAGGAAAAAACTTTCTTTTAAAATAACCATATAATAATGTAAAAAATTATATTATAAATTATGTAATCATGAAATTTGAAAAATAATTTCATATTGTTTTAGTTCAAAAACATTCATTTATTATTTTTTCTAGAAAATCCACAAGGTTCCTTATTTGGGAAATTAAAAAAATATTCCCTTCCAACCATTTAATAAAGATTCACACATTAGTACAATTGAATTTAAATAATTTAAGAATAGTAGAAAAAATAGTTTTATAAATATTTTTATGAATCATATACATGGAATATAAATATTTTCTTTTAGATACTTACATTCAAATAATCCCAAATAACAACAAGATTATAAAATTAACCCTTACAAATGTCATATCATTAAAGTGAGAATTTATAAAATGAATTGATTATGTGTATCTATGTAAGTACACATAAATAAAGTGTAAATAAAAAATAATTAAATAATCATTAATTCCACACATAATCATAGAAATACATAATCAATGAAATAATAGTTTATCCTAGTGAATGGAAATTTGTTTTTCAAATCCCCTACCTCAACTCTTCAATTTCATTTTCATCATATTTAAAACATATTTATAATAAATATGAATTTATTATAAATTTATTCCATAACCATATCACTATAATATCATGTTTGGTTTTTTTATTACATCTTATCACATGTTTATTAATAATTTGTTATTAAAATCACGGTTCAAGGTGATAATTTATTTTTTTTCCAAACACGTTTCTATTAGATAGTCTCAGTTGTTATAAATTGATTATGGTACCATAATATATAAAATTTTAATAATAGTTTAAACATCATATATATTCAATATATATGTATTCATAATCATTCATAAATACTAGAGATAGAAAAGCTAATTACACTGTTAATGAAGATGGTAGGTCGTACGTATGAATGAACACATCTTCCATTTTTTCATCTAATGGAATGAAAAAAGGTAAATAACAATACACAACTACATAATAATAATTATTTTATTTAAATTATATATTTTTATAAAAATACAACTTATTATCATCCATATAAAATATTGGTGAAGAATTAATCACATCGCATCGTGAAGATGGTAGTCCATATATACACACAAGCAACATTATCATTTTCAAGAAGATTGGTTAATGATAAGATATACATAATTTTATAATTAAATATGTCTAATTATTTTCTAAATATACTATATAATCACTATTCTAATCATAATACCCATAAATATAAAATGGGGATGAAAAATGAATTGTATCGCTATGTAGAGACGATAAACCATTCATATACCCAATTGATACTTTCATTTCTTTTCTGATGGTAGAAAGGGTGTATAATGGTGTTTTAATAATAATAATATAATTTAATAATATTTAGGATATACAGTTTATTATTTAATGATAAAAACCATTTAGTTTTAAAATATAATGAAGACTAGAAAAATAATGGATCAGTTAGAGCTATTACCTCTTCTTTGAAACGTCTCATTTGTATCTCCTCTAATGTGATCTATGGTTGGTATTTTTACTTTAACAAAACCTCTAGAATTTTTCTAGGGAAGTTGATAATAGTAATTTTAAGGTTATTTTTAGTATATAAGTCTCAAAATAATGTAAATAAGTGAGGGAATAGATATCATCTTATAATAGAGGTGCATGGCACTTTGTAAGCTCTCAAAATATTAAATTAATATAATATAATTTTCAATTTCAATTGGATAAAAAGTGAGTTATTTCTAAGATAAGATATGGATGGTTATAAAATCATTCATAAAACAATTTTTATACATTTTAATATCACATTATTTCCCTTATCATTTAGTTTTAACACATATTTAACCTTTTTAACTCTTATCGTGATAACAAGGATTCTACTCCTTAAAGATTAATATTTTTACTATAACATGAAAAAATAACCATAAATGTGTCATTGATGGCATTTAATTCTATCCAAATAATTCATTTGAATTTAATATATTGAAGTATTTCATATCATTTAAGATGATATTATTTATTTTAAAATATCATAACTGTTAATTTTGATATTATTCATTACATTGATTTTTGAAAATATCAGCACAATAAGGTATCTTTAAAAAATATGATTATATACCCAACATGTAAATTTCATATATAAAATTGTTGTTTGATATTAATTATCCGAAATTAAATTTATTTTAATATTTTTAATATCATTCATTTGAAATTTTCATTGATAAAATAATTACGGTATCTTCATTGTGTAATTATTTATGGTATTTATTTATTAACATAAAACTTCTAAATAAATTACCATTATGTATATAAATATTTTATATTTAAAATTAATATTTATAATTGATTTTATCTTATATTTTACAACATATTAAAAATGTTATAGTTACTAAAATTATGAATATGTCATCTTTAAATTTTCTTTTAATAAAATAAAAAAATGTCGCAATCTCATCCAAGTGCCACAAAAAGTTATAAAAAATAAAATTATGAAAATAATTATATTAACATAAAAATGGGTATTTATATTGTTCTATAACCTAAATTTATCCTCATATGGACTCATAAGATATATTTAAGACATAGAAAGTGACATTTTATAACATTCATCAATTTAAATATTATATAAGTTATTTTCTAAGAAAATTGTCCTTCAAAAAACATAATTTAGATCCTTAAATTTTAGTACTTTAATTATATTCTTCCAATAAATTTTTTATGTTTTAGGGTCATTTTATAGACTATAACATATTATTTTTAACCAAAATTACAAAATTTACCTGTTACCATGGTAACAAAATTTTCCAATGTTACTATTCATATAGGAAAAAAATATAAGCAGTATGTTTACTAAACTAGAATATTTTAAATCCAAATATTAAATATGTTTTTTAAAATCCAATAGACATAAGATTCATAATTTAATTTAAAAAAAGCAGAAAATTTCCTTGAAAAAATGTTTTCCGGAAAATTTTTTCTTTTTTAATCATAAAATGATTTTATAATGAATTAATATATAAAATACATTTCACAATCCATAATTTGATTATTTTAAATATAAATTAATTAATTAACATTCAAAACTAATCCAAAACATAATTTTATATTTTAAATACATTAAAATAAAATATTTTTTTCAATAAAAATAAGCATTTTCAGTATTACATGAAAAAAATGCTTTAACCAATTTACAAAAAATAATTTTAAGATAATTTTAAAATTTTTAAAACAAAAAGGAAATTAATTTTGTTAAATAAATTATATATATATTCTATTAATAAATATTATCTTATAAAAATAAGAAAAACTCATTATAAAAAATAATTTATTGTTTTGTAGAATAAAGTGACTTACTAAAAGATGTTTGATCATTTTTTAAGAACACACCAAAATATTTGTATTAAGTTAGACCTTTATATATATATTTAATAATTTAGATATTCTTATTTATTCCCACCAATTTAAGGGTTATTTTATAAAATACATATAATATTTTCTTGTCCAGCTAAACTTGTTAATTCATGAAATAAAATATGTAAAATAAATTAAATTAATTAAGGATTCATTTCAGAAAAATCTCAAGGTTATACCGCGAGGTTTTATGGGGATCCACCTTCTATAATATCTAATTATGATCCATGTTTTACTGATAAATTTTGGACTAGTATTAAAAATAATTTGAGAACTGAAATGAATTTCCAAATGATTTATCTACCCCAAAAAATAAGTAATTTTAATGGACAATTTTGAAACTCAAGGATATGTTCACAGATTTATCAACGGAATTTGAAAGAGGATCGGATCAACATATCACATTATATTAATTCTCATTAAAACTATTTCCACTCAAGAATTAAAATGGATTCTTATAAACATATTTATGGGAAGAAATGTACAACACTAATATGATGGGATGAAGTTGGAGAATGAATTATCATTGGGCCGGATCTTATTCAAGAGATAGTGTTTAAGGTTACAGACATTAAATAACATATTAAGGTTTTTCATAATTAAAAAATAGATATGAATAAAATCATTGAGGGGACATAATGTTTGAAGTTGTAGAAAATAAATTTCCTTCGAATACCACCATGGAAGGAAGTTACACAATTTGGAAAGAAAGGAAATATTAGCCCTAGGTCCATCAACCCCTTTTGGTTTTTGAATGAATTGTGGGAAGTGGCCTTTCTAATAGAACTTATATTCAAAATGAATCATGTTCATGATATGTTATATGTATCTATCATAAGGAATTTTATAACTGATCCCTCACATGTATTGAATCTATATACAAAATAATAGAATCATAACATTTCTTATTAGGAGTATTTAGTGACGATTTTGGACCATACATACAATTTTTTATGTAGTAACACCACTAAAATTTTTTAATGGTTATGGAAGAACTAGAAATATAATAAGGTGACTTGGGAACCTAAGGAAATAATGAAATAGATGTACCCATAGCTATTTTCAAAACAAAATATGAGTTGAAATTTTGGGGAAGAAATTTCTAAAGTGGGAAGAATGTAATGACCCAAACCTTAAAAAAAATATCTTTCGGAATAAATGTGTGTTATATTCTATTGTATAGTATTATATAATACATCACAATGAAGAAAGTGAAAAAATTATTTCACTAACAGTTATCCTTACATTAGTTAATAAATATACCCATGAAAATAAAAAATAATAAAATGGGAAAATAGAAAATTTGGAATGAAAAAATTTAGATCATCATAATCTTCTATATAACACTCAAAGATTTCACGGTGTATTTCTCTATAAATAATACAATAGCGTGTGTTGTACGCAACTTCATGTTCTAACACACCATAATCAATCAAACTAGCCATTATGAATAGTAATACCCACTTTTTGAAATTTTAAAATTTTATCTTTCAAAATGGACTTCATTTTTGGATTCAGAATATTGAAATTAGCTTAGGGTGATTTTTTGGTATTTTTCTAAAAACATTCAATTTTTTATGAAGGGTGAAAAACAATGAGTTATAGTTTAAAATATAATTCTTATTTAAATAATTATTTATTCTATTTAAATTTATTTTAGGTGAAAATAGATCCATAATACCTATATATGTTCAATGTAATTCATTGGAGTCAGTTTATAATTATTTTAGATATATAAAAGTTTTATTGAACTTTTCACCGTATTTTACTTAACTCCTAGGAGAAGTTTCAAATTCACATAAAAAATAATTTTACCACTTTTGTGAATGGAGTTTCCAAAATATGAGACACATGGTTAAAATAAAGGAATAAAATGTGGTTTTATAAGATAAAAATAATTTTTGATGAATAGTAACTTTTTACTTTTATTTACCACGGTTAAAAGTAAAAAGGGTAATTAAGGGTAAAAATGATATTATTGTTACCCTAACACATGTACTAATTCTATTTGATAAGTATATTTCAACCAAAATCAAGCTCAGGAATAAAATACGGACCTTTTTGGTCCATATGGATAAGATTAGGACACTTATTATTATTTTATTTAAAGAAGAGTTAAAATAGTTAAAATCAAAGTTTAATAACTAAAACTTTTTTAATATTGGGTTATATATAAGAGAAAATACACTGTAAATATTCATTATAAAGATAAAACTATTTCCAACAAAATGGTATTTTATTTATATTTTTTATACATTAAATAATTTAAATTATTTATGACACAATGACGATGTGGTAATTACCTAATTAATGAAATATTAAAATAATTGATATTATAAATATCCAAAAAATGTAATTTTATACTTTTTATGAATTAAATTAATTTTAAAGGTTAATATAACTTGTTATGGTTTGTTAGATGAATTTTTTTCAATGTAATAATGCTGTTATAAATTTAGCAAAAACAAAATACCAAATAGTGTCAAAATGACATAAAAGAGTTTTTAAAACAAATATTATATCATTAATTAATATTCTATTCCTAAAAATAAAATGTTCGGCCAAAGGACTTATATAATGACATTTTTATCAATAATGAACTACTTGGGGTTTTCTTGGAAGTATATAGTATGTTTATTAACCATATAATATAAAAATACAAAGAGACATGGTAAATGTCAAACTATTTAACTAAGAGTTAAATCTAAAAGATAAAGTTAATATAGTGACCCAAAATTATCTAAAAGCTATTGGTTTAGTTTTATTCGACCCATACCTACCTTATAAATTAATTAATATACTTTTGAGATATTCTAATCTGGAAATTATTTTATTATAAAATAATATTTCTAGTTTTTTCTGAGGTGCACCTCACCCCTCTTATAAAAGGGAACTCCCCCTTACCTCAAATTAACACCTTAAAAGAACTTGTCCTCAGAAAAATCTATCCTAATACCCTCTAAACTGTCCTCCCTTAATCCTAGACACCTTCCTTTAGTCAAAATGCCATCCTAAGGTTCACTTTTGATCAAATCAAAAGGAAGAACCCGAAGAAGAGGTAAATATCTCACCACCTCTTTCAAGTTCCTTTCCTCATCCACTCCCTTTTTCTTTGTTATTTATATTCTAAAATTATAACTCTAGTATATTCTATATAATGTGATATTATTATAAATATGGTACAACCAAATTCATTATTCTATCCATCCTTTGAATGACATGTCCCCATACATGCGTATGTACGGCTTACCATCTCCACATCGTGGTGTAATTGTTATTCAATACAGTATTATTTGGATGGGTATAATAATGATGTTTAGTTGATGTAAATAATAAATATAACATGATAATTATTCTTTATGTAGGATATAACATCCAATTATATATTATTTTAATATCAGAAGAATGATATTGTTGCTCTTATGTAAGTACGGATTACCGTCTCCACGAACGCGATGAGATTCATTCCCCATCGTATCCATTCAAGACTAATTTTCAATTGATGTTTAAAAATGATGTTTAAAGTATTTATATCATTCTATATATGAATAAGATACTTCTCATCCATATCAATTATGACTCACATGACAAATAATATAAAGGAAAACGAATCCATTAACACCCGAAACGATGATAATACTAAGATATTATTAACAAAGCAACGTTAAAAGATCATATATGATATCATATTAATGAATATGATTCTTTTATAATTTAATTACAATTATTTCACCATTATATAAGAGTTTAACCTACCCTCAACCAAGGAAAAGTACAAGGTAAGGGTTAATTTCAAAATCTATTCATTATCCGAGGTTGTTTATATGTAATTATCTACTCGGACCTCTTTATCATCCACATCCATGTTTTTTAAAAATGTATTTCAAAACATTATTAATATTTTATATACTATGGTTTAAATTCATTTATACCCTTGTTTGACATTTTATAAGTTGATTATAATGTAATCATTCCGTTGTTTTCCAAACAAGGTCCTTTTTAACCTTTTCGAAAAAATTAAGGTAAGATTTTCTATTTTTAACTTATACAGAGGGTGAAACTATTTTACACCATTAGAAAATCATCAAAGATTACTTTATAAGATTATAGGAATATTTTCAAAGTAAATGTTTTCTTTTATAATTTTATGACCTTTGAATGATTTCAAAAAAGAGATATTTCTCTCAAATAGTTTTGATTTCATCTTTGTCAACATCATTTGATGGATTTTAAGCTTATTTGATGTTGATTTATTATGATACAAAACATCCAAATTGTATTATGGGTTTTGTCATATTTTTTACTGTGGATGTTTTATTTTTATATCATTCATGGTTTATGGAGAAATTATTGAAATTTCATATGCTAGTTTTAATATTAATGTTTATGTTATGTTTAAACTTGTTCATATGAGGAATGCATTAGACTTAGTAAGTGACAGGTGGAGCCCGCTATAGCTCCTTGATGCATCGGTAGGTCTCTTGAGACAAACTAGTTTCTTGGCACAAGGCCTTGACTATGTGGTTATGAAAGTCTAGCATTATGCATTCCATCATTATGAAAGTGGTTATTGATATTTCATGTGATTATTCGACTAGTAGATTATTCATGTGAATAAGTAATTGGAATTATTTCATTTTATTTTTGCCATATTATGCTGAAGTTTTAGTTTAAATGGCTTTTCGTTTTGTTATACATTGCCTTAAATGATTATGTTTATTTATGAATGTTTCTAATATATTGTTATCCTTACTAAGCATCTGATCTCCCACCTTTCTATGTTTTATTTTTCCCAGGATGTGAAGAAGTATTTTATGACTGACCTGTTGGGATAGTCTGAGGGGATATGAGTGTGGACTATGGATATTATTTTGTTTTTGTTTTCACATTTTGATGTAATGTAAGACTTATGAATGTATCCATTATTTTAAAGGATACTAAACTAATCGGTCTTTCGAGACTCGATCTTTTGTGATCATGCCAATTTTATGTAATAATGCACTGAATCTGGGTAACTGTGGTTGGGGCGTTACAGTTGGTATCATAGTAATTTTAGTATAAACCTTGGAAGCTATATTTAGATAATATCTGATTAGAGAACATAGACCTAAGATCGACATTGAGAATTAGTATGGAAGAACTTCCTAGAATTTTGGTATTGTAATGATTTTGTGATTTTTCCAAGAAATACATCCATGTCTAGATACGAGCAGGTAGAGACTTCTCAGGCCCAGATGTACTTAGGGTTAAAACCCGAAAACACAATTTTGAGCTAGACTCAAATGAGAACATGTGCACGACAACAGGCCTTGATTCACTCTTGGATACGACACTCCCGATGGATATACTTAGGATAATTCTCAATTTCCTTAAAACCCATTATGAAGGGTTTATGAGTATATTATTTCTCAAAGAAAACATTTTTATGATTATGGATTATATCCATAAAATGTTCACTTCATGTTAAGTGTTTTGCAAGTTTGGATTTATGTATTGTGATTCATAAAATAATCTAGTGTATTCCATTGTTTAGAAATGGCTCCTAGTTGAAGGAATGAAAAAAGTATTAATGCTGGCACTCCATGTGTCTATTTTCCTCCTGTTCAATGATAATTATAGTGGAGTTAGTGATATAACTGGTGCTGATCATATTATCACTATACTGGGACAACTCACTCAGGTTATTAATAATAACCTTACCCGAATGGATCACCCCAATCGACAATGTGGAGGATCAATGTTAGATCGCTTCATGAGGCTACAACCACAAAAATTCAATGGGAGTACAAATCCATTGGTAGCTAATTAATGGATAAGTTCTTTAGAGAAAATATTCCATGCCTTGGGGAGTTGCAAAAGGGAAAAATTTGCCATGGCAGTTTACCACCTCACCGGAGATGTTGATCAATGGTGGTCACTGATTTAAAACACAAAGGAAGATGATGAAGTATAAAATATGGAATGGAGGGAGTTTAAAGATCTTTTAATAGAAAAATACTTTCCTTCTGACCATCGAGCAGATATGGAACGACAATTTCTGAGTCTGAGGAAAAAGGTTGATAAGAATGTAGCAAAGTATGAGGCTAGCATTACAAGGATAGTGAGGCATGTTACAGATTATATATGTCACCCAAGAAGATAGAATGATCATTTCTTTGATGGGTTAAAATCATTTCTTCATCGAGCATTAGTCTCACAATCCTCCTCGTCGTACGAAGATATTGTCTCATGCTCTATCATTACTCAAAAAGTACTCTCTATGTCTTACGACATTAATGTAAAGCAAGAGAAGAAGTGATTTGTTGATCACTCTTGAAATGTAAAAAAGGGGAAGAACAGAAAAGTTGAATATCTGTACTGGAGTAAATGTGGGAAGAAACACCCTGGTACTTGATTGAAGGGAATGAGAGTCTGTTACAATTGTAGTTAAAATGTCCACCAATCTCGTGATTGCGAGGGGAAGAAAGAAGATATCGATGTTCAATGCTATAATTGCAGGGAGATGGGACATTATGCAAATGAATGTCCTAAGCATCAGGGGAACTTACCTCATAAATGGCCAAGGGATCAAGACCAAGATTATGCAATCACTACTACTAAGGTTGAAGCTCCGAAAGACGTGGTGACAGGTAATCTAATGGTTTCCTCATGTTTAGCCAATGCTTTATTTTATTCTGGATCATCGCATTATTTCATATCTTCCCATTTTACTAAAAAAATTACATATTTTCAATTTGATTTAACAAGGGAGTTATTAGTCAAAAATCTTAACGGAAGTATAATCACAACAATGTTTTTTGAATCAGTTCCCATTTGGTCATATAAATGCTCTTTATCTTCTTATCTCATCATCATGCCCACGATTGAATTTGATATAATCCTTGGTATGGATTGGATTTATGACCATGATGTGAAAATTTATTGTAATAAGAAGGAGGTTATGATTTTTGATGATGATGATAAAGAACACCTTATCTTTAGAGAAGAATTTTCACCACCTAATTATTATCTAGATCCACCCCTATTAGCTCAACTAAATTCAATTATTAGGGAGGAATAGAATGAAATAACTATGGGTGAGGAAAGGAATGTTCAAATATAGGATGTACCAAGTGTGAAAGAATGAGTTGATGTGTTTCCATAAGATTGACCTAGAAATCCTCCAGAATAAGAAATTGAATTTTCCATTGATTTAATTCATGGATCAAGGCCCATATCGAAGTCCCCTTAAATAATTGACATAGTGGAATTACTGGAACTAAAGAAACAAATATAGGAATTGATTAACAAGGGATTTATTATCCCTAGTGTTTCTCCATGGGGAGCCCCTGTCCTTTTTGTTAAAAAATAGATGGATCTGTGAGGTTGTACATTTACTATAGGGAGATCCATGATATAACAATAAATAACAAGTATCCTGTACCTCACATTGATTATTTAGTCGACCAACTTCATGGAGCACAATACATCTCAAATATTGATCTTCGATCTGGATATCATCAGTTGTGTGTGAAGAAGGAAGACATTACAAAAACAGCGTTTCGAACCAAGTACATGCATTTTCAGTTTACAGTAATGCCTTTTGGGCTGACTAATGCACCATCTATTTTCATGTATCTAATGAATAGGTTTTTCAATGAATATCTTGATGAATTTTTAGTGCTATATTTTGATGATATATTGGAATACTCCAAAAGATATGAAGATCATGAAAATTACTTGTGCATTATCCTAAAGACTCTAAGAAGACATGAATTATATGGGAAGTTTAGCAAGTGTGAATTCTGGCTTCAGGAGATTTGTCTTCTTTTCCATATTTTCTCTAAGGATGGAATCTCTATTGATCCTTATAAGAAAAGAGAAATCCAAGAATGGCCAACACCGATGAGTATAACTGAGGTATGTAGTTTTATTGGTTTAGCAGGTTATTATTGACGTTTCGTCTAGAATTTTTCCCGATTGGATAACCCATTAATGAAGCTCACATGTAAAGGGGTTAAATATGTTTAGAAAAAAGACTGTGAAGAATGTATTGAATAACTGAAGAGAATATTATTCAATTCTCCTTTCTTGACTCTACCATCGGGGAATGTTGGGTTTGTAATTTATAGTGATGCTTCAAAGAATGGACTTGGTTGTGTCCTTATGCAGAATGATAGGGCTATTGTCTATGCATCACTACAACTAAAAATTCATGAGAAAAACTATCCGACTCATGATCTTGAGTAATCAGCTGTAATCTTTGATTTGAATATTTGAAGACACTATCTCTATGGTGAAAATGTGAGATTTATACTGATCACAAGAGCTTGAAGTATATTTTATCACAGAAAGATCTCAACATGAGGCAAAGGAGATGGCTTGAACTACTTAGCGATTATGATTGCACAATACACTACCACCCAGGGAAGGTAAATAAGGTGGTAGATTCTTTGAGTTGGAAGGATAATGTAGTTTTTAAGAAGATGAGAGTTGAAAGAGATCATATTTTCTTGGATCTAGTGAAGATAGATATGGGAATTACCATGGAAGGTGAAACATTGATACTTTTTCAAATGGTGGTCAAACCATCTTTACTAGAAAGGATAAAGAGTTCTTAGACCGATGATGAAGAATTTCAAAAGATGATTAAATCTGTGAATGATGGGATATTGAGTAACTTTCAGTATGATGATGGAATTTTAAAATTTGGGAAGAGACTTTGTGTTCCTGATATACCTAATCTAAAAAGAGAATTATTGGACGATTCTCATAGTTCCAATTTTCTCTATACACCCTGGGAGAACCAAAATGTATAGAGATTTGAAGGAACATTTTTGGTGGGACAAAATAAAGATAGAGATTGCATATTTTGTTTCAAGATATATGGTTTTCCAACAAGTGAAAGGTGGAAGGAAACAACCTAGAGGAGTCATGCAACCTTTTCCCATACCTGAGTGGAAATGGGATAATATTATGATGGACTTTGTCATGGGACTTCCAAAGACTCCTAGAAGGAATGATGCAATATGGGTCATTTTTGATCATCTTACCAAGTCATCACATTTTCTTGCTATAAGAGAAGATTTATCATTTGAACACTTAGCATGACTGTATATAAATGAAGTTGTAAGGCTTCATAGAGTACCTCTATAGATTTTTTCTGATATTGATCCACATTTGACATCCTGATTCTGGAAAAGTCTTCAGAAATCCCTGGATAATGAACTTCATTTCAGCACTTCCTACCACCCCCAAACTGATGGCAATCAGAATGGACTATTCAAACATTATAAGACATGTTGACATCTTTCTCACTTGACTTTCAGGGTATGTGGGATCAATATTTACCTATGGTGGAATTTTATTATAATAATAGCTTCCAATCAAGTATTTAGATCAAACCATATGAAGCGTTATACAGATAGAGATGTCGCACACCAACCTGTTGGAATGATTTTGGTGAAAGAAAACTCGTAGGCCCAGAACTGGTGGAGGAAACGATAGAAAAGGTGAAGGTAATCAAAAACCACATCAAAGCAGCTCAAAGTAGGCAAAAGATCTGTACCGATAACTGAAGGAAGAATTTGGAATTTTAGGTAAGAGATCATGTTTGATTGAAGGTATATCCATGGAAGGGTGTTATACGTTTCGATAAGAAAGGTAAATTGCGTCACAGGTACATCGGACCTTTCAAAATCCTAGAACGAATTGGGGTTGTAGCATATCGTTTGGAAATGCCTCCATGTCTCTCCAAAGATCACGATCTGTTCCACGTATCACTATTGAGAAAATACTTGCCTAACCCAATGCATGTAATCACCAATGATGAATTAGAACTGGAACTCGATCTATCTTATTGCGAAGAGCCTGTCATGAATCTTGATACAAGAGAACAAGGGCTGAGAAATCAGACAACTCATCTGGTAAAATTTCTATGGAGAAACTATAAGATGGAAGAGGAAATGTTGGAACCCAAGGAACTTATTATGAAGAACCACCCAAGTCTTTTTATGTAGTAATACTCTTTAAATTTTTAGGACAAAATTATTTTATGGAGGGGAGAATGTAGCACCCCAAGATTCCACAGTACGTTTCTCTTTGAATAATACAATAGCATGTGTTGTACGCAACTTCGAGTTCTAACACACCACAACTAATCAAACAAGACATTATGAAAAGTAATACCCAATGTTTTAAATTTTATAAATTTTATCTTTCAAAATGGACTTCATTTTTGGATAAAAAATATCAAAATTAGCATAGGGTGAATTTTTTGTATTTTTCTGAAAACTTTCAATTTTTGATGAATAATGAAAAATGATGAGTTATAGTTTAAAACTAAATTTTTATTTAAATAATTATTTATTTAATTTAAATTTATTTTATGTCAAAATGGAAAAATAACACCTATATAAGTTCAATGTAATTCATTAGAGCCAGTTTATAATAATTTTAGATATATAAAAATTTTATTGACCTTTTCACCGTCGTTTTTACCAACTCCAAGGAGAAGTTGCAAATTCGCATAAAACATAATTTTACCACTTCTGTGTATGGAATTTCAAAAATCTGAGAGACACGGTTAATATCAAGGATTAAAATTTTGTTCAATAAGATACAAATAATATTTGGTGAATAGTAACTTTTTACTTTTATTTACCACAGTTAAAAGTAAATAGGGTAATTAAGGGTAAAAATTATTTTATTATTACACTAAAACATGTCCTAATTCTATTGGATAAGTATTGATCGACCAAAAATATCTTTAGGAATAAAATATAAACCACTTTTTCCACTTGGATTAGATTACAACACTTATTATAATTTTATTTAAAGAAGAGTTAAAAGAGTTAAAATCAAAGTTTAATAACAAAAACAATTTTAATATAGGATTATACATATGATAAATTCAACAATAAATATTCATTACAAAGATAAAAATATTTTCTACATAATGGTATTTTATTTATATTTTTTATACATTAGATAATATAAATTATTTATGACACAATGATGATGTTGTAATTACCTAGTTAATGAAATATTAAAATAATTGATCTTATAAATATACATGTAAATAAAATGTGAGACTTTTTATGAATTAAAAAAAAAATTAAAGGTTAATATGACATGTTAGGGTTGGTTAGTTGATTTTTTTTCATGTAATAATGTTTTTAATTTAGCAAAAACAAAATACCCAATAGTGTCAAAATTGACATAAAAGAGTTTTTAAAACAAATATTATATTATCAACTAATATTCTACTCCTAAGAGTCTATGGTTCTGCCAAAAGACTTATATAATGATAGGTGTATCATTACTGAACCAATTTGGGTTCTATTGGAAGAATATAGTATGTTTATTAACCATATAATATAAAAATACAAAGAGACATGTTAAATGTCAAACTATTTAACTAAGAGTTAAATCTAATAGATAAAGTTAATATAGTGACCCAAACCTATCTAAAACCTATTTGTTGAGTGTTTTTCTACCAATAACCACCTTATACTTTCTATAATACACTTTTTATCCATTATTAACATAAAATTATTTTATTATAAAATAATATTTCTAGCTTTTCCTAATGTGCCCCTCACCTCTCTTATAAAAGGGCACTCCCCCTTCCCTCAAATTCACACCATCAAAGCCATTTTTCTCAAACAAAATCTTAACAAATACCCTCTAAATTGTCCTCCCATCATCATAGGGGCATTAATTTAGTCATAAATCCAACCTATGGATCCCTTTTGATCAAATGAAAAGGAAGAACTCGAAGAAGAGGTAAATATCTCACCACCTCTTCCAAGTTCTATTCTTCTTCAACTTCCTTTTTCTTTGTTGTTTCCATTCTAGAATACTAATACAGTATATTATATATATATTGAAGTTATTATAAATATGGTACAACCAAATTCATTATTCTATCCATCTTTTGAATGAAAGGTCACCATACGTGCGTATGTACGGATTATCGTCTCCACGTCGTGGTGTAATTGTTATTCAATACAATATTATTTGGATGGGTATAATAATGATATGTAATTGATGTAAATAATAAATATAACATGATAATGTATCTTTATATATGATATAACTTAAAATTATATATTTTTTTAATATCCAAATAATGATATTGTCGCTTGTGCGGACGTACGGATTACCGTCTCCACGAATGCAATGAGATTCATTCCCCATTGTATCCATTCAAGAATAAATTTTATTTGGTGAATGAAAATAATGTTTAAAGACTTGATATAATTCTGGATATGAATAAGATACATCCCATTCATAATAATTATGACTCACAAAACAAATAATATAAAGGAAAATGAATCCCTTAACACCCGGAACGACGACAATACTAAGATATTATTAACAAAGAAACGTTAAAAGATCATATATGATATCATATTAATGTATATGATCCATGTATAATTTAATAACTATTATTTCACCATTATACAGGAGGTTAACCTACCCTCGACCAAGGAAAGGTACAAGGTAAAGGTTAATTTCACAATCACTTCATTTTCCAAGGTTGTTTATATGTAATTATCTACTGGGACCTCTTTGTCAACCACATCCATGTTTCTTAATAATGTATTTAAAAACATTCTTACCATTTTATATAATTTTTTTTAAAGCCATTTATACCATTTTTTTACTTTTTATAAGATGTTTGTAAAGTAATCTTTTCATCATTTTCCAAACAAGGTCCTTTTTAACCTTTTTGACAAAATTAAGTTAAGAATTTCATTTTTTACCTGTGTGGCTATTTTCCACCTTTATAAAAGCATCAAAGATTTCCTTGCAAGAATATAATAATATTCTCAATGTAAATGTTTTATTTTAAAATTATGTGACTTTTATATGATTCCAAAAAAGATACATTTCTCTCAAATAGTTTTGATTTCATCTATGTCAACATCCTTGGATGGATTTCAAGATTATTTGAAGTTGATTTACTATGATACAAAACTTCCATATTGTATCGAAGGTTTTGTGATATTTTTGACCGTGGATGTGTTATTTTTATTCCTTTCATGGTTTATGGAGAATGTATTGACATTTTCTATGGTAGTTTTCAGACGAATGTTTGTGTTATGTTTAAACCAGTTCATATGAGGAATGTATTAGACATAGTATGTGACGGGTGGATCCCGCTATAGCTCCTTGATGCATCTATAGTTCTCATGAGACCATCTAGTGTCATGGAACAAGGCCTTGACAAAATATAATTTGTAGTCTTGGAACAAGGCCTTGAATAAGTGGTTATGAAATTCTGGCATTATGCATTCCATCATTATGAAAGTGGTTATTTATATTGCATGTGATTATTCGACTAGTAGAAAATCTATTTGAATAAGTAAATGGAATTATTTTATTTTATTTTTTCCATATTATGCTTAATTTCATGTTTAAAAGGATTTTGTTTTAGTTATACATTACCTTAAATTTTTATGATTATTTATGAAAGTTTTCACTATTTTATTATGTACCACCCCGACCCCAGTTACCTAGAGTCGTTGCATTATTACATAACATTGGAATGATCACAAGAAAGATCAAATCTTGAAAGACCAATTGGTTTAGTAGCCTTGGAAACACTAGATATATTCATAATGTTTTACATTACAACATAAAGTGAAAATCTACTACAACAACATAGTCTCCATATTCCACACTCATATCCCCACATACTATCCCTGCGGGTCATTCATAAATTACTTCTTCACATCCTGTGAAAAATAAAACATAGAAAAGGGGTGAGCTCTAATGCCCAGTAAGGATAAAAATATAGCGGAAACATTCATAAATAAGAATAAACATTTAAGGTAGTGTATATCTAAAACAAATTCCTTTTAAACTTGAACTTCAACATAGTATGGTAAAAATAAAATGAAATAATTCCATTTACATATTCACATGGATATTCTACTAATCGAATAATCACATGCAATATCAATAACCACTTTCATAATGATGGAATGCATAATGCCAGAATATCATAACCACATAGCCAAGGCCTCGTGCCAAGACTACAAATAAGATTTTTTCAAGGCCTTGTGACAAGACACTAGTTTTTCTCATTATACCTACCGTTTCATCGAGGAGCTATAGCGGGCTTCACCCGTCACATATTAAGTCCAATGCATTCCCATATGAAAAGGTTTAAACATAACATACACATTCATATTAAAACTGGCATACGAAATGTAAATACTTTCACCATAAACTATGAATGGTATAAAAATAGCACATCCACAGTCAAACATATCACAAAACCTTCAATACAATATAGAAGTCTTGTATCATAATAAATCAACTTCAAATAAGCGTAAATTCGATCAAAGGATGTTGACATAGATGAAATCAAAACTCTTTTTAGAGAAATATCTATTTCTATTTTTAAATCATTTAAGAGTCATATATTTATAAAATAAAACATTTTCTTTGAAAATATTCTTATAATATTGTAAGGGAAGCTTCGACAATTTTATAACGGCGGAAAATAACTGCACCCGCCGTATAAGTTAAAAAAATATTCTTACCTTAATTCTGTCGAAAAGGTTAAAAATCACCTTGTTTGGAAAATGACGGATAGATTCCTTTATTAAACTCTTATAAAAAGTCAAAAAAGGGTATAAATGACTTTAACCCATATTATTTTAAATAGTAAAAATGTTTTGAAATACATTTTTAAGAAACATGGATGTGGTTGATAAAGAGATCCCAATAGATTATTACGTATAAACAACCTCAGATAATGAAGAGATTGTGAAATAAACCTTACCTTGCACATTTCCTTGGTTGAGGGTAGGTTAACCTCCTGTATAATGGTGAAATAATTGTTATTAAATTATACAATAATCATATATATTAATATGATATCGTATATGATCTTTTAACATTGATTTATTAATAATATCATAGTATTATCATTGTTTCGGGTGTTAACTTACTTATTTTATTTTATATGTTTTGTTACGTAATCCATGTTTTTCATGGATAGATTGTATCTTATTCAAATCCAAAATGATATAAAGTCCTTAAATACTATTATTAAGCATCAAATGAGAATTATACTTGAATGGATACGATGGAGAAGGAATCTCATCGTGTTCGTGGAGATGGTAGTCCGTACGTACGCACGAGCGACAATATCATTCTTTTGATATTAAAATAATATATAATTGGATGGTATATCATATATACAGAATCATTGTCATGTTAAATTTTTTATTTACATGAATTACACATTATTATACCCATCCAAATAATAATTTATTGAATAACAATTACACCACGACGTGGAGACGGTAAGCCGTACGTACGCACGTATGGTGACATGTTATTCAATGGTTGGATAGAATACTGAATATAGGTGTACCATATTTATAATAACATCATAGTATATATATGATACTGGAGTTATTATTTTAGAATGGTAACAACAAAGGAAGAAGAAGTGGAAGAAGAAAGGAACTTGGAAAAGGGTGGTGAAATCATTACCTCTTCTTCGGGTTCTTCCTTTTGATTTGATCAAAAGGGCTCCTTAGGTTGGATTTCTTATCAAACTAAGGCCTCTAGGTTGTATTTAAGAATGTTGGGAGAGTATTTGGGCAGATTTAGGCCGAACCAAAAGTCTTTTAAGGTGTGAAGAAATGAGAATGAGGTGTGCCCTTTTATAAGAGTGGTGAGAGGCACCTTTGGAAAAGCTAGAAATATTAATTTATAATAAATTCATATTCGGTTTATAATGGCTCAAAAGTTGAATATTTAAATTTTTAGGTGGGTATGGGTCGAAAAACACTCAACCAATAGAATTTAGACATGTTTGGGTTACAATATTAAACTTATCATTAAGTATTAACTCTTAGTTAATTAGTTTGACATTTACCATGTCACTTTGTATTTTTATATTATGTAGTTATAAACATACTATATACATCCAAGATACACCCAAGGGGTCCATTAATGATACACCTATCATGATATAACTCTCTTGGCCGAACCTTATATTTTTAGTAATTTAATATCAATTAATAATATAATATTTGTTTTAAAAACTCTTTTATGTCAATTTTGACACTATTCAATAGTTGATTTTTGTGAAACTTATAACAGAATTATTACTTCGAAAAAAGTCAATTAAATAAATAATAATATGTCATATTATCCTAGAAAATAATTTTAATTCATTAAAAGTATCAAATTATATTTATTTGGGTATTTATAATATCAATTATTTTAATTTTTCACTACTATGGTAATTACAACATCATCATTGTGTCATATATAAATTAGATTATTTAATGTCTAAAAATTATAAATAAAATATAATTATGTATTAAATCCTATTATCTTTCTAATGAATATTTACAATCGAATTTATCGTATGTATAACCCTATATTAAAAATGTTTTAGTAAATAATCATTGATTTTAACTCTTTTAACTCTTCTTTGAATTAAATAATAATAAATATCCAAATCTAATCCTAGTGGAACTAAATTATAATATTTTATTCCTAAGGTTGTTTTTTGTCGAGATAAACTTGTCCAATAGAATTAGGACATGTTTTAGGGTAATATTAATATCATTTTTACCCTTAATTACCCTATTTACTTTTAACTGTGGTAAATAAAAGTAAAAAGTTACTATTCACCAACAAATATTTTCATCTCATTGAACCACATTTTACTTCTTGATATTAACCATGTCTCTCGGATTTTTGAAATTCCATTCACAGAAGCGGTAAAATTATGTTTTATGAAAAAATTCAGTATTTTAACTACCATTTAGTAGTTTCACTATTCATCAAAAAATTGAAGTTTTTTTGAACAATGCCAAAATTTCCACCTAAGCTATAATTGATATTCCAAATTCAAAAATGATGTCTATTTTACAAAATTACAAACATATAAGTTGCATTAATTAATTTTATAATAAATTCTCGATGTCACAACAAATAGCGTGTTTTTAAGAAACAATATATATCAAAAGATTGACAATTGTTTATGTCCAATTTCAAAGTGAAATTAATTATAATGAACACCATTGGATAAAATAGTAAAAATATATTCTAATTATACTTTAAACCCACTCAATAATATAATTTATAACTATAAATTATTTTCATTAAAAAAGTTGTTTTTAAGTATTTTTCACTATTCATAAAAATTGGAAGTTCTCAGAAAAATACCAAAAATTCAACTTAGGATAATTTCGATATTCCGAATCCAAAAATAAAGTCCATTTTGAAATATAAAATATATATAATTTAAAAAAGTAGGTATTACTATTCATAACGGCTAGTTTTATTGGTTGTGGTGTGTTAGAACTCGTTGTTGCGTACAACACACGCTATCACATTATTCAAAGAGAACTGTGTCGTAGAAGCTTGGGTGTGATAGTTATCCTTACTGAGCATTTGAGATCACCCCTTTCTATGTTTTATTTTTCCCAGGATGTGAAGAAGTATTTTTTGACTGACCTATAGGGATAGTCTAAGGGGATATAAGTGTGGACTATTGAGACTATGCTATTGTAGTTTTTCACTTCATGATGTAATGTAAGACTTATTAATGTATGTAGTGTTTCCAAGGATACTAAACTAATCGGTATTTTGAGACATGATCTTTTTTGATCATTCCAATGTTATGTAATAATGCACCGACTCTAGATAACTGGGGTCGGGGTGTTACATTCGATAATTATTGCCCCAAAAAATAATACTATGGATAATTTTAAAAAAAATACTAAATCAATCAACATTTTAGAGAAGGAAAATATATAACCTCAGGAGTAATTTTAGTGAATGATGTATGAAGTAATGATGGGCTATATATTAAAACTAATATGTCTATTTGAATACTAAACTAACTCTTTTTAATAAAAACTTGACCATTAGAATAGTAACTAGTCCATTTTAGAAAATACTCTGACAATTGGAAAATTAATTTGACCAAAAAAATAGTGTAGTATCATGTAAATAATGCTTACCACAAATAAATTAATTGAATATTAATAGTGGAGTTCCTAAAAAAATTAAAAAACAAATTAAATGTCAACGTATTTTTCTAAATAATATTTTGTGGAAACTATAATTTTATATTTGAAATTAAAATTAACAACTTTTGAAAATTATTTTTAAAAAATTAATAGAATTTATAAAATAAAAAGCTCAAAATTTTATAAGGTTTATTTTTCATAACACTCTAAAATACTTTAATTTTTATGTAATTATTATATATATTATTTATACATAACTAGAGTATTTTAATTACATTTTAAGTGGTAATAGTGAAATAATAAATTATATAAAATATAGCTCAATAATAATATCATTTTAAATCAAAATACATAAATTAAAAACCTTAAAAGTGTTTTTGAAAGCCTAAAATTATAAATTATTCACTTAAAAAATCTTTTCCACTTTATATTTTAATAAACTAATGATTTCTATTTCTAAAAGAATTAAAATTACTAAAATAATATTAGTTTATTAAGATAATAATTAATATTTTATTAATATTACTGTTATAGTTTTTACAATGGAAGTTATTTTTTAATGTTATTACTACAAAATAACACTCTCGTCAAGTATAGATACCCATACTCATTCCCATTGGAAAAAACACATCTCTTTCACATAACAAATAAAAATATATTCCCAAAATCCCTATCATAAACACCTTATTATTTTCAAGGATGTTTTTTATTTACTCAAATCCAACAATCCCAAAAAATTTAGTACATTATAAAAGACGAAACACTAATAAGAGGGTTAGGTTTCATAAACATTTATTCTCTTTTTCCACTTTTCTTCCTCATTATGTCCATTTTTTCGAACCTAAACCAAATAAAATTTATTAATTATTTTGTTAAAATTATATTTATAATTTTGACCTGAAATAATGATTATATTTACAATAAATTTATATATCATACTTACCTTTCATCGTCTATTGACAACACCTCGTTAATGGTTGTTTAACCGACAGTGAAAACATATCTAACTCTCTACTAATAACCACCTTCATAGATGGTTAATATAAATTATATATAATATATAAATATTTTGTTACGCGCATTTTAATCTTTTATAATGAATTTTACTTATAAATAAACAACCTTGAACAGAAATATTGAAAACAAAACTGTATGAGATAATTAAATAAAAAAAGTGACATCAAAACATTTCACATTTATGAAATAACATTATAAAATAGAATATGATAATTATAAGGAATCAATAGTTAAATAAATAAATCTAATTAAATTAAGTTTTAATGTGCTAAAAGAATAATTTTATTATATATTATGTGTAAATGAGATGAAATATAACAAGATTTATGGAAAGGGGATTCTCAAACCCAACACTTTCACTTGGGGTTATCTCCTCATTCACATTATTTTAAGTATATAAATTCCTATAATGTATATATAATTTAATTTCACTATTATTTGCCTTTCTAATTATATGTATATACATGTTTCCACCATATCAAAATTATTTATAATATAATTTCAATGACTTTTTAAAATGTGTTTATTTTCTAAAACAACACTATAACTCTTATTGAGTTATCTATTCTACAAAGAAGAGTGATGGCACTTTATGTCAAAACATCATCTACAATATCAATTTGAGAACCAAAAAAATTATTCATTAATTTATTATTTATTATGGAAATTTGAAACCTATAACGACCTGTGTCGTTATGGTTTAGGAATTTGGGATGGAATTGAAATTCTTGATCAAGTGACCACTCATTCAGAAAAACGGATGTCAAAATTAAATGAATTATGTTTTTAACATATATAATAGGTGTTTTTTGGACTTGATTGGAATATATATGGGTGACATAAATCTTAAGAGCATTTCGTAGGCTTGTCTAAACCAGCTAAGAAACTGTGGAAACACTAACTAGCCAGTGGGGTTGGAGGAAATTGCTAATACTCATCAGGACTCACCAGCTAGTTAGTGAGCCTCCAACATCTACAAGATGAGTTAGAAATTGATCCGGATTTTGGATAGGTATCTCCAACTTGCTGGTGTGCCTACACTTTCCAGGTAGTGGACCCCAACATTCTAGATAGTTTGGTGCACTAGATAGTTCTATAGTGGGGGTATTATGGTCATTCATTCGAATAATACACACTCGGTTTTGTCTTAATTTCAGGAATTTTTAGGATATTTTGTGATAACTCTTCTCCCTTCCTCATTCTATGTGTTTTCATTGATATAATACTGATCTATGTGAGAAGATTTAGAAAATACGAGTGAGATCCTTCATTTTTTACCTTGGACTCCTTTTTCCTCATATAGTAGCAAGTTGATGTGTCATTCATCATGAATGATCCTCATGGTGTGTTTCAGCACTTGAAAACCTTTGTATGTCTAAACACTCTTCATATCATCTTCCTTATATTATTATTGATCATTATTTTATCATGGGGTATATTTCATTCATAGAATTTGATGAAAATTTCATTAGATCTCGATGGAATTGTCTGAGAACTACAGATTTATGGATTGTTATGGATATAGGATGTTCTGGTATGATAAAATCATGTTTCTAATAGTTGTTTCATTGAATTTATTTACCTTTATTATCTCTTCAATGGTTTTTTGGTCAAATTGAGTTAAATTGGATAGTGTACTACGGAATTGAATTTGGGATTTTTATTATCTTATATTTATGATGGTGTTGAGAGTGTCTTAATCTCCACTAGTTGATGATATGGATAAGGTACGTCACATAGAAAATTTATTCAGAAGGGTAAATTTTAATTATATTAAATTAGAG
Source organism: Viscum album (assembly GCA_963277665.1). Lineage (NCBI taxonomy): Eukaryota > Viridiplantae > Streptophyta > Magnoliopsida > Santalales > Viscaceae > Viscum > Viscum album. The sequence goes on from OY728157.1 coordinate 697,724,029, forward strand.
ATTGTTGGGTTTCAATGTGATAGGGACTTTTCTCATAATTATTGTAGAATTTTGTTGTAGACATTCCATGAATTGTTAGTCAAGGTTCAGAAAAAGTGGTGATATTTCTTAATTAATTAAGGTTGTGTTTTCCCCTTGAATGTGAGTTGATTATAAAACCTTTAATTAATTATAATTTAGTTATAATTAAATAATTGGAATGGTTTGTCATAATAACAACCTCATGATGATCGATGGAGGAAAAATAGTCTTGGATAGACCCGAACAAAGTTTTTGGGATTTTATTGGTTAGGAGATGGATAGATTTGATCTTGGTGGCCCCAGGAATTCTACCCTATGGTATATGAATGGTTTATTTTAATATTATATGTTTTTTCCACATTGGGTTAATGAAACATAATTCATAATTGTATTATGATCATGTAATACTTAATTTGTTAATGATTCTTATGTCTAAAATAATTGATAAAAACATTTCTAATGCTAAATTAAACAATGATAATTGATTATTAATAAAGTAAATGAATCTTTCTAATTTAATTGGACACCTTGGGGTCTGTGTGGTGTTATAAAAGTCCTAGATACCACGAGACTGTGTAAAGTGAATTATGATATGTGTATTCTTAGGTATCCTTTTTTATCGAGTTTTATCGTGATCAGATGTGTAGATACTATGACTCAAGATGATATTACATGCATGTATTATATGTGATACTTACTTTGGAATAACATATTGACCATGCTTGATAGTGACTTCATGTTGGTGCTTGTGTAGTCCCTAAGACCCTTTTTGATGATTTTTTCCATGAGTATGAATGTGTATCTAGTTTCACCATGTTATATGATGATGAAATGTTATTTAGGTTACTAATAAATGGTCCTGATAATATTATATTTTTTCTTGTATTCTCTAAAATATTATCTGTGTTACCAATCCTTTAATGGTATTTTGGTTGGTTCTTGGAACCTGTGTACCATTGTGACTTGGTTTTCTTTATAAGGGGGAGTGCACATACCTTGTGATGATACATTCAATGGACAAGATATTAGGTAAGGATATAATAATGACTCATAGATTCCATTTTATTTTCTAAATCCCTATAGGATTTTTAGTATCATGATTACTAGAGGGTCAGTGGATGTTGAGTTGCATGATCACTTAATTCCTAGTGGATGTCGTGTATCATGATTCACTGGATTCCCTGTGTATTTCGAGCAGCATGATCAAATGACAATGATTAATATTTCTTCTAAAATTGAGTATAGTTATTTATTACATCTGATATCTTGTTATTCTTATCAGTATGGAGCCGAATCATGTCCATCAAGGATTTGTGGTGGGTTGGTAAGAATAAGAAAACATTGTTTGTAGTTAGTTTTCATGTATGTATTTGGTGAAATTATGTTATTATTATGTAGTTATTTTTCTCTTACTTTATTTAATTAGAGATTATCACGTGCATGTACACTAAATTTTATTGGTTGGGTACTAGACCGAATTGGTGGTTTCCAACATATTTTTACTTGCACCCTTCTTGGGTGGCCATCACCTGTGGGTTAATGAGAATGTCTCACTTATTATAGGTACAAGATAGGTTGGACTAAGATTTGTAATTACATGGGATAGTCCACAATTATTCTAGAGACTAAGGTGAGGTGATGCTAGGATTTGAAAATCCTCTTGTACTCTTATTATTTTCTATCATAAACATGATCGTTATAGTGTCCATCTGACGTCTTGTTTCTAGCTGTGACTATTAAGTATGTTGTTTCCTCATTCATTCAAATGGTGGGTGTGTTATTTGTTTTCTATTACTCTAATTGGATATTTTTTTGACTTTTTTAGTTATTTATTTGTTTGAATTACTCTTATTAAGGGTATATTCTCCCCACCATTCCACCTTAGACACTTGTTTCTAATCAGTAATATCTAGTGTAGGGGAGTCATGTCTGAGGTCTTGTGAAATTTTTCCGTAGACTTAGTGATTTGTGTTTGGATGGTTCAAAATGGTATCAGAACAGTTAATGTCTTATTTTCTAATTTTTGGGGAGTTTGTAGATATACTACATAGGAATATATTGGGGCTTGTGATGAAACATGATTGAGTTCATTGTGAAAACCATTTATATAGAAAGTCCATGTTACCAGGGTATTGTATTGATGGTCATGGTTTTCACTCTTATGATCATATATTTTCACCTCATGTGACATACAAGGATTTTCATATTGAGATTTCATATGGATTTGAATCCTGAATATAAAAGCAGTAGGCAAAGCAATATCATACATATAAAATAGGTTTCTAATAAAATATGTATTTCTTGTATTCAGTTTTACAAATGGTAGAGGACTTAAATATTTGTTATCAACAGCTTCTAATGTGTTTTATCATGTTAGTTTTGGGTGACATTTTATTTAAAAAAACCCATATGTTTGTTAGCTTCTCAAAATAGGCCAGTTGAGACTATGGAGTGGTGGACGAATGCAAAGATAATAGAAAAAAGATGATGATGTAGTCCTTTTAGGAAGAGGCAATATAGTGTACAATGTTAGATCATTTTCAAGTACTCATTACCTTAGTAATAAACCTCATGAGAGTTTCCATATGACAATTCTTATTAATTATTATACTAACTGTAGCCTATGGGGATTGAATCACATAGCCTGGTAGAATTCTATTTAATTGATCAAGGTGAATATGTCCTCTTGAGATGTTTATTATATGATATACGCAATCAAATAAAGTTTATATAAATGTGTCTATATGAATATATGTGGTATATTACCTTATTAAAACCTTGTTAGGGTTTTGATAATGTCCTTGTGGCCATATAATTGTGAGTCTAGAAAATATTGGGACATTGTATTGTCTTATTTGAATGTAATCTAGGTGAAGATATTCTTAGTGAATGGATAATCATGGTTAATACCATAGGGTAGTTTATGTTCAACAAAATTCATTCTACATGTGAGTAACCATGGAATTCATAGTTAAAGGCATTCCAAGTTAGAATAAAACATAGGTGTATGGAGAACTTAAAGTGTTAGTACTTGTGATGCGAGGTTGTGTTTCAGAGAACTTGTAAATGTGGGGAATCAAGTAAAAGATAGGGGTTATCATAACTAGATGGTTTCGAATGAAAATATCATTGGATGTTGAGTAAAGATACTGGGTTATCATATCTTAGAATGTTATGGATTGGGTGGATTCATAGTGACTTGAACTGACTCCCCTGTGAGGTATGGTTTTTGATAAATCTCAGTCGTGAGAAGATGTATTTCCTAAAGAGAATCAATGGGACAGATCATGTTTGGTGGATATAGTTCCTTGTGGAATACAAATAGCTGAATTGTCATGTGATTATGGATTGAAGGTCCATAAATCATGGGGATATCACTTTATTTATATTAAACGTGGTGCTGATATTCCATTCTATGAATCCTTTAAGTGTAATCCTTCATGTTCATGGTAGAATTTGGTGTTAGTTGAATCCATATAAATGGGTGGTGTGAAAATTATTTAGAATGTTTTTCATTTTTTAGATTAGCTTGGAGGATGTAGTTAAAGAAGGTAACTAATATTTTTGTTTTAAGGATTCCCTTGGAGTTAACAACTGGTTTTTGGGCATTAAGCATTTTGATCTTGGAATACCGTAGATCATTGTGAATAGAGTTGTCTTTTATGAGAGAGATGACTTTCGTAATGGATCAGTGTATCCTTGTTTAGTTCGACCAAGATTATAATCTGTAGATATATCCTAGTTTGTAATAGCGTCTTGTATAATGGTATGAGACCTAACTAGATTATAATTCATAACCCATTTTTAAGCTTCTAGAGAATGTTACACAATAAGAATGGATTGGTAGAGGTAGTAAAATGTATTCTAACAATCTAAGTGTGTGCAGTTCTTGTTCTTTTTTAACAATGAAGTTTCAACACAATGTAATGTATAGATATTTCATTTTTTTATGGAATAGTCTTGCATAAATTATATTGATGAAATAACTATGATATAAAAATATGTATACTACTTGGGTGGGGAATGTCGACCAGTCACACAATAATGACATCTCTTTTGGTAAGGGTTGTGGTCTTATTTAATACAGATCATTGGATTATCATGGATTGTTTAATGATACATTATTAATAAATACATATTCTAGTATTTCTAAACAAGAATTCAATTTCTAATAATTAAAGGATCTTTTTATTACATGGTTTTAGAGAATTAAGAAAAAATATTAAAGAGTAAACCCATACACTACCAGTGGAAACTTAAACTCAATTTTCAATTTTTGTTCAAAAAAAAATTTGGAATAAAATATGGTTTATTATTATGAAAAATATTCACAATTTTCATATTGACCTCATCCTTGTCCCTACTCATCATTAATCCCTATGAAAAACATTTTAAAAATGTGGTGTGAGCCTAAAAATTTATGTAAGGGATATAAAAATAAATAAAACCATTATACCAATGAAAAATATGAAATCCATAATATGCATAAATTTATCATGTTATTCTTTGAGCTTGTGGAATTAATCATTTCTACATGGAATATATACACATTTTTATCAAATAGAACATTTAAAACTCATAGAAAACATAGATAAACGTTTTGGAAACCTTGGGAATCATTGGAAGATCACCACTACTACTCATGGAAGACTGTCTCAGTTAACATCCAGTCATTACCTTAGAGTAATAATCACATCCATTTAAGATTTACCATTATTATTAATCTTGGGATAACTGTCATAATATATTACCATTATATTGTAGTAGAAACCTAATAAGTTAGATACATCTTATATATGGAATAACCATATTGATGAATTTTAACTCTAGTGTACCCAATACATTGGAGGTTATAACGTGACCACCCATCCTTAGTTTATCATGGAACCATATATCACTGGTTAATAACATAAGCACCCATCCATGGTTTATCATGGAAGCACACATCATTGATTTATAATTTAACCACCAATCACCCAAAGAAATTCCCATGAACCATATCATAATCATAAAACCTGAATTCTTGTATCATAATAAATATTCTTAAGGAATATATCCTTTTTGTTTTTAAACCACATATTTTTAACAAAATTGTGCACATAGAAAGGAAAATATATGTTTGAAAATAACCATGAAAAAATGTAAAGGAATATCCAAATAATTATAGAATCATGATGGTGAGAAAAAAATATTGGTCTTTAAAAGTGAAAAAAATATTCTTTTTTGACTTTCGTGAAAAATTAAAGATAACTTTAAAAGTTGATTTTTAAAAAGAAATTCCCTTAGCTAAAGTTTGATTCAACATATATGTCCCTTATATTCGTATAAAATAAAATAATTTTATTTTAATGATTTATTATGAATTTTTTCTGGTTTATTATTCATTTTATATCATTTATTACCATGTTATTTACAATTAATTAATAAATTAAGTTCATATTGAACGTTTTGACTATATTTGGTACTTAAGTCCAAAATGACATCAGTTAGTTGACTATAGTCAAAGTGGTCATAATTATATCACATTCATTATGATATTAATGAAATAATTATCACCTTTATACATCACTTATATGATAAATATCATCCATTACATAATGTTATGAAAATTTAAATATGTTACAGTCATGGAAATATTAGGTCGTATGTACACATGAGTAAAGATTCCATTTCTCAACGATTATTATGGAAGTATGGTAAATATTATTTTATATTTAAAAAATATTATTCATTTCAAATATTTTATATTATTTCTTTAAATATACTTATATATATCATCCATTTGATGCGGTGATGAAAATTGAATCACATCGCTTCGTGGAGGTGGTAGTCCACACATACACACGAACGATATTTTCTATTTTTTGTACATGTAAAGGTAAGAATATAAATGATATATTATCTTTTAATAATGATAAATATTTCATGAATATAATATATAAATATTAATTATATCATTATAAACATTCTTGATAGATGGTCATGGAAAATGAATAACATCAGTTCGCAATGTGGTAGTCCACTGTATACACGAACGATTAATTCTTCACCCATTTGATCGAAGTGGAGATGGATATAAGAAAATAAACTAACAGAATGCCATATAATTATATGGAGTACATTGGTGGGATTATTTTATCATGTTTTAATATTATTTTAGGTATTTGGATGAATAATCAAAATAGAAACACGCTATTAAAAAGGGCATGTCTTCTTCATACAATCTTCTTTTCATAAAACCTTAAGACCACAAAGGTTCATGTTATTTCTTAAATGAGACCTCTATACTAAGGGGAGTTACTTTATAAAGGTATTTGTGTTGGTATTGAACCAAAAAGATCTTTTTTTAATGTGATGAAATGAGAAGAATAAATTTCCATTTATAAGAATGGATCGGGGCACTCTTGGAGTTTCTCAAAATATAAATTAATATAAATTAAAATATAATAATAAATGGATAAAAACATAGAAAATTAAAATAAAATATAATCATGGGTAAAAATAAACTCATATAATTAAAATTATATATTTTTTAAATAAACTTATACCTTTATCTTTTGGGTTTAAACATTATTTTACCTCTTTAACTCTTATCGTGACAACATGGATTTTTACACTTTGGGGATAATATAATTTTAATAAAATCTAAAAAAATTGACCATGTTTGATATTATAAAACTTATATAAATCAATTGGGAAAATTTTATATTTTTAAGAATTTTATAAAAATTGATAAAATAGTACATAATATAAAATATTTATAATGTCAATTTTAAGTACTACTCATTATTTTGATTTTAATAATTTCATGATAAGATATAAAATTTGAACTGACTATTTTAAAATATACAAAACATTTAAATTAATTTATAAAATTCATTTATTTTATTATTTATCTCCAATTATATTTATTCTAATATTTTTAATAATATTTTTTTATATTTTAAATAATTATATATTTCTGGCATCAGTGTTGTGAATGAATTTAAGGTATATATTTATTTAATAAAAAATAAAAATAAATTATCATGATAAATATAAATCTTATAAATTTTAAAACACTATTTATATTAAAAATATCCTATGTATAACACCATATTAAAAATATTATACTTCTAGAAAATAAGAGTGCGAAATGTTTGGCATTCCATTAAATAAAGTACTATAAAGGTAACAGTAATATACAAGTTTTCCTAATAGGAAATAAATTTTGACATTAGAATATTATGGTTGATATATACTCATTTAATTATTTTCTATAAGTGTTTCTGACATTTTATTTTTTCCATCATTTTATTTCTAACCAAAATTACTCAATTTACCCTTTACTGTGGTAACCAAAATTACTAAAGACACTATTCATATTAACAAAAAATAATGGAGACCTATGTAATCAATTTTGGACCTCTAATTCTAAATAAGGAATCGATTTTTCAATATTGTAGACACAAAATTTCTACAGTTTAATTTAAAATTAATCTTCCAAAATAACAATAAAATTAGTTTTTCTAAAGAATTCCAATTTTAAATAGAAAATTTACTTAAACTAAATAATATTATAAAAACTATTTAAAATACCATAATTATAATATTTTAATTCAAAATGAAATAAATAAAATTTATTACTAACCCAAAAAATAATTTAACCTTGTAAATACTTTAATATAAAATTATTTTTTCAATAAAAATTAGTATTTTTCACTATTCCATGAAAATATCAATATTTTCATAAAATAAAAAAAATTGATCCTACTATGTTTTGACACGATGGATTTAAAAAATAAATTGATTAAATTATATTTTTTATAAATTTATAGAATCCAATTCAAATTATTACACATAAAAAAGAAATAAAATTCATTCTTGAAGAAAAAATATTTTTTACAAAATTAAAATACTTTACTTAAAAACTAGTTATTGTTTAAAAAAATAATTAATATGTTAACATTATGTAATCAACTATTTACTTAATAATTTTTTTAATACTATTTATTCCCATCAATTTAATGGATAGGTTATAATGGTCACTTTTAAATAATAATATTTTTTTATTCATTTATGATTGGTGTTTCATATCTTATACTCTATAGAATATAGTGTTTCCTTTTAAAATCCTAGGATGTTACATTCTCCCCCCCCCCATGAAATTTCATCGTCATAATTTGAACTCGGGTTTAGTAAGCATGGTTTGACTTCTCAAAATTCCTTTGTTGTAATTCCACATCCTAACAGGGATTAATAAAATATCTAATTGATATGAGATGAAATATATGTATAAAGGTCATCTAGAGTAACACATATTATTTTTTTGAGTAGAATAATATTAGTGGGAAGTGAAAAAATTGACATGTAAGAGAAAATGAATTGCCAATGATTGATAGAGAGTGGTAGATAAAATTATTATCATAATGTTAACCGTAACAAAACAATATATCTATCATGGGCTAAAGGGACAATAATTTAGAAATATGAAAATTAAATGGATAATTTTTTTATTTCAAAATATTCTTCCTAAATATGAGGAATTATTTTACTACCTATACTAAGAACCATTGGAAATATAATTTCTTTAAAAGTATAGTTTCTTCCTTTAAGTTAATTTCCACTTAAAACTCATCTTTTCCTTCCAAATGATGTGTATTCAAGATCAATATTTCATTCATGAAGCACTAGAGTCAACATATTAAAATCACAATCCAAAAATAGATACAATCAACACCTCATACCTCTATAAATTAACCAAAACCAAATTTTTTAATACAATATAGAATAGTTCTCCAAAATGAGTAAACCATTATATTAATAAAAATCTACTTTAATCTCCAAAATTAGACAGTAATACCCAATGTTCAATTTAGATTATTTTATAAATAATTATCCACTAAATAACTCAAAAATATTCTATACTTAGATAGAAAAAAAATTAAATTATTTGGTCAAATAGTCTTCCATTATTAATTTAATATTTATATCCAAATAATATCTATCACTCTTAATGTATTACTCCATAATGTTTATTCCCAAACCATATAACCTAAAATATATTATATTCATATCTATAAAGAACTAAAATCTCCATAAAACTATAATAAAAACACATATATTTCTAAAATATAATCCATCCATTATTAGGTTCTAAAAATTGTGAGCTTATTCAAAAATAAAATTCCTCACAAAATTATTTTTCGATAAAACGGTTGTTCACAAATTATAATAACCCATAATTATGTAAAAATCAGAGATCATAAAAATCATAAAGTCTCAAAATACCTTTAATCAAATTTCCACCAAAATTAAATGCATTTATCCTCAAATATCATTTTTCTCATTTTAAACATAATAGTTATATGTACCTCAATAATTTATCAAAACTCAATAAATGTCTCTTAAAAAATTATCACCTTTTGACTAAATTAGTTTTCAATCGGATCGATTATATAATACAAATTTTTTCATAATTTCAAAACCAAACTTATAGGGGGATATTTGTTAGTAGTTTTTTTATTCTCTTAATATTGATAAAATACCACTATATATTAATTTTGAAAACTCAATACATAAACACATATATAATTAAACTTAATTATTAAACTATAACCATAGTTATTCATCTCATACCTTCATACAACATAAATATAACCAAATATATTAATTATATCCATATGAATGATCATTATCAACCTTAAAATGTTGCGTACTAAGAATAGAAGAAAAATAATTCACACATTAAATTCGTACATCGTTATTTCTCTAATATACCCCTATCTTTCTACATAATTCCCTATATCAAGAAAGTAAATGGTCTTGTCCATTGTAGAATTTCCCTTTTCCAGAAACTTGGTAATGTTGAGATTTGGAAATGAGATGAAAAAAATACCCTCACCAATTTTTTTGAGAAATTAAACAGTGTTAAATAAATAAAATAATTTTATATAGTTGATTTAAATACTTGGAATGATTTCATAATAAATTGCACTAGTTTTACAATAATAGTAATAATCAAATAATATTGAAGTGATAAGAATGTGGTATATTATACCTTTCCATAAATTGTTATAATTAATCCTTATTTTTAAGAAAATAACATCGTAAAAACATGAAATGAATTATTTCATTTTAAGATGGAAATGTTCTTTGAAAATACAATACCCTTAGAAAAAAAATACTTTAATATTAAAAAAATATATACCTATTTTGATTACTTTTCTAAATATAATACCCTAACAATTATCATTATTCACTATAAAAGTTCATAATATAAATCCTAAAATTGGGTTTATAAGGCATTGATCATATATTAAACATTAAAATTATACCCCCATGATGATATCCATAGATCTTATGAAAAAATAAAAAAAATATCCTAATAATAAATGTTTTCTAAACCTCCCTCTAATACCAATTGTAAAAACATAGCCTTTAACATTGTACAATCTAGTATTTTTCGATCAGAATTCACATTCTTAAAAATTTGAGGATATTTTAAGTAAATATTTTTAGAAAATTAAGAAAAACATTTAAAAACAAAAACTATATATTATAACTAGACACTTATACTCAGTATCCTATTTTCAAACTAACAAAATATTTTAAAATAAAAAATATTTTCTTTTCATGATAAATATTTATACTTTTCATCTTGGCTTCATCCTTGCCACTACTCATCCTTAATACCTTTGATAAAAATTTAAAAATATGGGATGAAAATAAAAATATCATTAAGGGAAATAAAAAAATAGAAAAAACCATTAGTCCAGTGAAAACCATGAAATCCATATTATACAAAAATTTATCAAAATAATCATTGATCTTACAGAGTAAATAATTTCAATTTATAAATCATACACATTTTTCTCATATATAAGATTTATAAACCATAAAAATAGTAAAAATATTGTGGAAACTTTGGTAATCATAGGAGTAACCACCACATCTACTCATGAAATAAATTAATTGTTAACTTATGATCATTATTAAAGAGTAATCATCACAATACCTCATTATTAACAAACATTATTTGTCTTAAAATAACCATCTAGTTATACTCCCATTATATCTTTGTAGAAACAAGATCCGTAAATACTATCCCATATATGGAATAAACATATCTGATAATTCTATCTCTGGAGTACCAAATGCATTGGTGGTTATAACATAACCACTAGTCCTTAGTTTATAACAGAACCACTTATCATTTGTTAATAACATAACCACCAATCCTTGGTTTATCATGTTACTAACTATCAATGGTTTACAACATAACTAATTAATGACCATAAAAAATTTCCATGAATCATATTATAACCATAAAACATGAATTCTTGTATTATAAAATATATTCATAAAGAAAATAACCATTTTATTTTTAAATCACATATTTTTAGAAAAACCGTGCACGTACAAATGAAAATAATTTCTTTGAAAATGACCACAAAAAAATATAAATGAATCTCAAAATAATTTATTCTTTCTGATGGGATGAAAATATTCTCATTTCTTATTTGTTTAAAATATTCATTTTTTGAATTTTGTAAAAAAGATATGTGAATTTTAAATGAAAATTTTTAAAAAGAATTTCCTTTGCCTTAATCTTGATTCGTCATGTATTCCATTTATATTCCTTTATGTGGTACACATAGTTTCTTTTATGTAACCCTTACTTGATGATTTTTATGGTTATAAAGTGTAAGGTTGATAGTTGGGTGATTTGGGAGAACTTTCTAAGTGTTTTGGGCCCAAAGGGAAGTCGCATGGATAACGCACGACTTGTCGAACCGTGTAGCCAAATTGTGCACAGCGGTCCCCTAAAGGTAGTATCTCTGAAAAAATTGGAGCATATTTTGGGGAAACATTCAATGGTAAGCTGTGAGGGTTGGGGATACTACATGGTTAGCGCACAGTTTTTTAACCATGTGGTCAAACCATGTATGGAGTCAGAATGATATCCATAAAAATATCATCTCACTCGTGTTTCCCATATCTCCATAATTTTTTATTATAAACTAGCACTAACTTAGGATTTTTATTCTCCTAAGGACAATGAAGGTTATCCAATCATTCTTAAGGCTATTTGAAGTCTTCCCTTGGTGAATCGAAGTCAGATTCTTGAGGTATGTGATCGTTCTTCTTTGTTCTTGATCAGTTTATTAGATCTACTTAGATAAACTTCTTCTCTTTTCTTGGTTTCATCGTTATATTCCAGTTATGGATATATCCTGGTGTTTAGATGACAAATATAATTAATTTTTTTCTCAATCATTCTAATAGAAGAGATATAAGGTGAGTTCTTGGATAATCGACTTGGTTGTATTGTGTGTTCTTCATGCATTGGGGGTTTTTCTCAAAACCTTCACAATAGGTGGCTTTTTTCTGGACTCCACATAGTTGAACTTATTAGAATGATTTAAAATTGGATGTTTTTTATTGAATTTATTTTTATTTTGTTGGTGAACACATGTTGGAAACCTTCTTTCATGATGGTTGTGAAATCTGGAAAATTGGGGATTTTGAATGAGTGCTTCAGTCCTTGGTTTTAAAATACGGATTTTAAAAAGGGGATTTTTCTAGATTGTTGTCACATGAGTTGGATTGGAGGTTTTCTATAAAGGGGGAATGTTTTATTGAAAATAAATGTTTTTTTGAAATTTCTTCTGCTTTTGTTTTCAATAAATGTCTAGTTTTGTTGACGTGGTTTGTTTTGGTAGTTGAAATATTTGGCATAAATGGTGTTGGGGTGAGTTCATACAAAATTTTCCCCTAGTAAGGGATGAGTACCATTGGGGTAAAAGGGATGTGACCCTAGATCAAGGGTCTATGTCACTGGGATATAAGGTAATGGGAAAAGAGACCTCTTATTAGCATAGAACTTTCAAACGAAGCATACATGTGTGGGTGTGTTTTGAACTATAGAATTGTTATGCCAAATGATAATAAGAATTGGTTTTAATCTTTGATTTTCTATTTTTATAGAAAAATAACTTTTTGGAAATTTGTTTCATTTAGTTTTGTTTTCAATTGGTTGAAAATGGTTTTTGGAACTTGTTTATATTTGGTTATAAATAGTTTTGGAAAATTGTTTTATATGAACTATTTTATAAAAATGTGGCTAACTTTTCTATCCTAGTGGAATTAGAAGGAAAATAATTGGGGAATACTTACTAAGTTTTATTCTCACCCCTGCTTTGGATCTTCGCTGCTTTTTCATGTGTTATCTTTTGGTACAAGGGAAAAGGTAACGTTTCCCATGTTTTTAACACTACTACATGATACCTGGGTTGTGCTGTGACTGTAGAGCTTCGAGCTTGTGGAGCATGGAGTCTTGTGGTCTATTGAGAGAATTTAGTTATTTATAATCATTACATTGATACTTTTTTGGTAATATTTTGTATTTCAAATTGATGTGGTTTTGAGATTCATTAATTATTTTAGTTTCCTTTATTTTTTTCATTCATCATTGAGTGAATAGTTTTGTTATGGTTTGTTGGTATATCAATTTATTTATTAAATGGTATATTATCCCCCTCTTTTATTTGAAACCCTTTTAAATTTATTTCTAACCCTTGGCATCTTGGGGATGTCTATTAAGGCCTATTAATGATTCATTGTACTCTCAATACAATGATAATTGGAGGGTCATTACAAATGGTATTAGTTTTTTCCTTCCATAGAGGTAAAAATGTTATTAGCTTGTTCAATCCTTGCCTAACAGGTGTGCATCAGGGTTCATGGTCATGGAGTTGAAATTCCTTCACGTCTATCATTGGGTTTAAATCATAGATAAGAGTAGGATTTTCAAAACTTGTTATGTATAACATAAAAGGACATAGCAAACCCTTTTATTCTGAACTTCATGTTACCAGGGAGTTGGGTACATATGTGTTTTGGAGACACATACAGGATTTAGAAATATAATTGTTAGGGTTTAGACAATGAGATGAGCATGACATGCCTTGTAGATAAATTAATTCCCCCATGTTTTCTATATTTCATTAATACATATGATTTATGATTTCATGCAAAGGATTAATTTTTATAATAATGTAGAATTTGGTTACAGATGAGAGATTTTTTAAAATAGGATATTTAGTGTATTTTGAAAATGGTTTGGTTTTCAAAAGCATGATTGCATGTTTTCAAAAAATTGTGGAAATGTAAAAGGGTTGTTTTTGTAAAATAGTGATGTGATAGTTCATGTGATAGAATTTGAAATGATAATCCATCAATAGATAGAGTTATATTGATAGATTTTGTTGTTGGTTTAGAAAATTGAACCGGGTAGGTGTCATCAAAACTAACCAGAAGAAGTTTCGGAGAATGTGGCTTCAGCTAAACCATAGGTGAACCAAGTGATAGTTCAGAGTATTGTCCTAGACTTTCAATCTGTGGAATCATTGAACCATAGAAATGGTCCATGACATGTGGATCACACCAACCTTTTCATGAAGAAGAACCCACCAAACTTCTAGGGTGATGTTGAACTTGAGAAGGGGGGGGTATGGCTAAGTAGAATGAATCATATCATTGATATATCTAGCACACTGATGGTGATAATGGTTAAGCTAGCGACATATATGCTTGAGGATCTTGCACGTGTGTGGTGAGATTTAGCAGTGCAGACTAAATTGGTTGAAGTCCTTATATGGGAGGATTTTCAGGAATTGTTCAACAAATAATTCTATCCTTACACATTCATTTTCCATAAAATGACATACATCTTCATCCTGGAACAAGATAGTCTCTGTCATAGATTATGAAACTAAATGCACGAATTTATTCCTTCTTTTCACCAGAGGTTTCCGTAATTGAACCTTTATAATCACACATCTTTGAATCGGGGATATTGTCGTAGATTCGATCGAAGGTTGCGATGCTCTATATTAAAGATTATACAGAGATGGTGAACATAGTCACTGTGCATGAATGTGATATCTCGAGATATATGGGAGGAGGTATGATAGTACCTATATGAAATGGTGAGAACTCAAACACTGGGAGAAAGTGGGAAAGGGACACATATT
This sequence comes from Viscum album, assembly GCA_963277665.1. Classification (NCBI taxonomy): domain Eukaryota; kingdom Viridiplantae; phylum Streptophyta; class Magnoliopsida; order Santalales; family Viscaceae; genus Viscum; species Viscum album. The sequence continues at coordinate 697,739,067 of OY728157.1, forward strand.
TCCTAGGAGGAAGTTGAAATTAGAATCAGACAGTTGGATCAGTGAACCTTCCTCCACAACCCAGGAGAAAAGTATGTTGTTTTCAATGTGGATTGCTAGACCACATAAAGCAATAGTGTATAACACAACCTAGATCATTCCATAACTACAAATTGATGGGGCATCTTTAGCATTATTGTCACGATTCTCTTTGGTCAGGTTCTCAAGACACTTCTCAGGTGTCGCAATCATCGTATGATTTGACTGGGTGAGGACAATAGAATCAGTTTCACCAATAGATAAGAGATCACCATGGTGATTCTATAAATACCATGACTCCTCAAATAGGTAAATCTCAGCCAGGCAACTAGAAGAACAGTGCAGTGATGAAAAAATTGTATGGAATTGAGTAGATTATTGTCGATGAGTAGGTTGGACCATCTATGTTGAGAGGTATGATTATTTTTAATTCTAAACTAGTGCAATTTTTCATTGATATTGGTACATAATATTATTACATTGATTCTTGTGATATTTATTTACTATGTTTAAGGTTGGAAATGATGCCTTCTATTTTAGAACTGTAAACTTTTCTAGATGAAAGAGAATTTGAATCCTATGCGTGTAGAGCATTTACTATAACTATTGATGGATTTGAGTTGAAATGGGACTTATTGATGTTGGACATGGATGTCTCTGACAGAATCCTATGTATGGATTGGTTGAACTATTTATGGATCACATCAACTATTATAGGAGGAATATTAGTTTCACAACTTAGGATGGCATCAAGTATCTCTTCCAAAGAGAGATGATGGTAACGAAAGGTTAAAAGGGCTTGTTATCACCAATAGTGGGAACAATCTCTTACCAATTGGAGGTGTTGACTTTAGCATCAATGGATGAGATTGAGGGAAATATTTTTCTTGTATTTTTGGAAGGTTTTCAATATGTATTTCTTGAGAAATTCTCAGGGTTACAGCCTATAAGGGAAGTGGAGTTTACAATTGATCTCCTTACGAGGACCAGTCCAATTTCCCTTCCATCTTATATGATGGAACCAACATAGATACAAGAGTTGAATGTGATGTTTGAGGAACTAGAAAAAAAGGGTTTCATTTGGCCGAGTACATCACCGTGGGTAGCACTAATATTGTTCTTGAAGAATAAAGATGTAACTATTTAGCTATTCATTGATAATCATAAACGTAACCATGTTTTGATAATGAAATGATATTATCTTCCATGCATTGATGATCCATTAGATCAATTAAGGGGAGCTCAGTGGTTCTCCAAGATTAACTTAGGATTAGGATATCACCAATTTCATTTTTGGAATGAAGTTATTTCAGAGACAACTTTCAGAGACAGATATAGAAACTATGAATATAAACTCTCACATTTTGGTCTAACGAATGAACCCATGGTCGTCATGTATTTTATTAATCAGATATTTTAGTTATATCTATACTCTTTTGGTGGGATTTTTGGATGTAATATTTTTGTATTCAAAGATAATGGATGACCATGATGAGAACCTTGAAATAGTTATAAAAATATTGAGAGATCGCCATTTTTATGCCAAATTATCTAAGTTTGATTTTTGGATACATGAAGTATGTTTTCAGGGCCATTTAATTTATACAAAAAGAATTTCTAATGATTTTGAAAAGATATAATGTGTTATCTCATGGAAGCCACCAAAAAACAATTTCAAGGTATGATATTTCTTGGTATAGTTGGTTATTACTGATGTTTTTTTCATGATTTCTCACGACTATATTTGGAAAGGACAGCTCTGAAAAATAAGAATGCTCTATTTAAATGGATAAAGTAATGCCATAAGTCTTTCTAGGAACTGAAATATCTTCTCACATCATCACTTGTCTTGATTTTTCCTGAATCAGGACTGGGGTAGGTGGTGTACTGTGATGCTTATGGATAAAGGTTGGGATATGTTCTCATGCAAGGAGACCATGTGGTTTCTTATGGGTCAGGTTCGTTGAGTGTGAATGAGAATAATTACCTAACACATTATTTGGAGTTAGCTTTAGTTGTCCATGCTTTGAAGACATGGAGAAATTATCACTCTGGTGATAAATTCTGTAATGACCCGAACATTTGAATCACATTTGTTTCTTAATTTTGTGTATTATTTTATTTTGTACTCAACAAAACTATTTACATTAATTAAAGAAGTGAGTATAATTATAATGAGACCATTATTTTTAGACTGTTATATGATTGTTGGTCAATATGACCGTTGGAAAGTAAACTATTAACATTATGATTATTGTTTCTAAATACAAGTGATCTTATTTAATTAATACAGAAACATGAGTCAATGGACTCATCCAGTAGACTCGGGTTTTTCAAAGCCTATCTTTTGGAGCTTGGGAAGGAGGTAGCATCTTTGGACTTTACTCTAGTCCAAGCCCAAGATGAGCTTCAACATGTGAATCATGGATGGAATCTCCTACAAGAGAAGTTCAAGATGATAGAAATCACCATTTAGGAAATGTTATCCAAACCACCCAAATATTCTATCACCATAGAACATCTTACATGTAGGTCTGATGCAGGTGTTATAAGGGGTTATGTAATAAGTCCTTAGTTACTTTGTGAAATCCTTTTGTATAAATAAAATTTTTATTTCTTATTATGGTAAAACTTGTGAATTTTAAACGTCAAGATAAATATGGGATGAATTTATAGAAGTTTCATTTTATTGATGAATTTTGGAAAAAGGGTATTTTAAAATATTTTTTGTATACTTTAAATAATTAATAATTTAAAATTATTTTCAAAAAATGGTCTTCTACAGTTGTGACCAATAAGAAATTTAGAGTCTAATAAAATCAACTTAATTTTTAGTGAATAATAAATTATGAATAATAATATTACCTTTATTAATAGTAACGTGTCTAATGGAATGGTAAATCCACTTAAGAAAGTATAAATATATTTTAGTCATCTTGAATGGTAATGTGATATAATAGAATTAGTAAATAACTCTTTCAAGAATTATTAGCAATGTATTAGTATTTTTATGGGTAAATAGTGTTTTTACATTGAAATTAAATATCCCAAAATTAGAAATTTATTTTCATATAATGTATTTCATTTTTTAATTTATAGCATCGATATTAGGTTAGGGTGAATTTATTAGATTTTTATAAAAAAATTTCTTTGTCGGTGAATAGTAAAAAAAAAAATACAATTTTGAGTTTCTGTGTGATTAATTACATCCTAAATGATGTAATCATTATGGTGGAATTTTTAATAGTAATATATGATATGAGTTGTCCCAAGTGGTCATTACCATGGGAAAATACCATGGTAAATCCCATGGTTATGAAAATACGGCTGATAAGGTGTCCCTTGGAAATTAATTAAATAATCCCAAACATTTTCTATAAATACCAACCCATTCATTCATTTATTTCATTCCAAATTCATCATCAATGAATATATTTTCATTTTACCTCTCATGGATTCCTCTCAAGGTTCCCTCAATCACCCAAGGTCCCATCCTTCAAGCTTTCAGAATTACTCTTCAAGGTAAGGGAACCTTTCCCCCTCCTCTTTTAAGTCATGACTTCCTTTATGTTATGTCTTATAGTTTCCATTTTATTATGGGGGAGGGGGTTTCTTCTATATCTATACTACTATAAATTTTATTCTCAATTGATTAGAGACCCCTTCCACTCTCATCAACTAGTTTTCTTAGTTTTTAAGAGATGTCGCCAGGTCGCCAAATTTTGGTAAATGAAATCAAATCATCTCATTTCTTTCATGTTTACTTTTTTATGTGGTACATCAATAAAATATCCATTGCATGATCTTATTTAAATTTTATTATTTCTATATAATGATTCATGAGTTATTTATTAGTGGTTTACTCTTTTCCCTTTTGTTTTCACTATTTTAAATAACCATGTTGTATAGTCGTTAGGCTGTGGAATTTTCATCTCAAAATCTCTCTCTCTTTTTCTCAGGAAATTATCTTATTTTATTTATATGAATACCAAAAATAGTTTAATTTATATGGGTATTCATAAATACACAATAATGATATATTTGGTTATCTAATTGATATACATGAAACCCTCATTCCTTTCCCATTGGTTATAAATGATATAACGATCATGTTTTTAAACACTTTTAAAACGTCACGATTTTGAAGTGAAACCCATTTCTTTTAATCTCTATGGGATATTTATAAAATGCATGACTATTATATATTTGGATATCATGAAAATAAATACAAATTACTGGTTCTCCTTGATAGTGATCCAATGCATTTTGTAAAGAATTTAATCTCTAGAGGTGACAATTTTCACAATACCATGGTGAATAACCTTGGTAAATTTTGTGACACCATGGGGATGAAACGTGGTGATATGTTCATGAATGTCACAAATAATTTTTGTAACCACATATTCATATTATGATTCATGTTATTATAATTTGTATATTCCTCTACATCCATTTCACATGTATTTATGTTTTTCATCAGGTTCTTATAGAGATCACAAGTAAATTGATTCCCATGCTTTCCTTACTGGGCCTTCTTCTCACCCTTTCCTTTGATGTATGTATCCAGATTATGAGACGTAGTAATTTATCTTTGGATGAAGATATGATGAAGCCTTACAAGTGGATTAGATGAATTTTTTTTATGTTTTGTTCATTAATATTTTTCCTGATTTCCCAGACATTAAACATTTAAGATCCTCTGTTCATAAAATGTAATGATAAGTTATGTAATAAAAAAGTAAGATGTCATAGTTAGTATCAAATGATAGTTTTGTTATTTATGGAAATTAAGCTGTGAAAACATTAGGAATAACCCTATAGAATATTTTAAATATAAGAAAAAATTCATATTATGTTTGTGAAATATTATGTATGTGGTTTCTAAACAAATAAATCCATGTCTGGATACAAATAAGTGGATATGGCTCTAACACAGATGTACCTAGGATGGAAATATCTGACAAGGAGTTTTGGGATTGACCTGGGGTATCCTGGTACATGACAAAGGGACTTTCTACACTCCTGTCTTGAAACTCCCATGGGATATTTTGGTCAATCACAATCATTTTATGAATCATTATGAATGATTTATAGAGAAATGTAATTGTTTAAGAATTAATTTTTAAGACATTAAATCCTTTATATTTAAAAGAATCATAGATGAAATAAGCTCCTAACTAAGGTTTTATTATTTTAAAAAATGGAGGGAAATAGGATGAACCACACCAAGGGTGACCACAATTGACCATGCGTTAACGAACCTCTGATGGAAGCTGGAACAGAAACATTAATCATAATTATTAACCAACTGAATCAAGTTGTGGGAAATAACTTGAATCAAGATGAGAGATTGATCTCACCACGAAGGGAACAACATTCAGTTCACTCTTATATGTTTCAACAACCACCAGCATTCAATGGATCTACTAACTCATTGATTGTTGAATAGTGGATCAGCTCTATTGAGAATATCTTTTCTGTGCTCCACTATTTAGAGTAAGAGAAGGTCACCCTGGCTATTTACCACTTAGAGGGAGAAGCTGATCAGTGGTGGGAACTGATTAAAAACACAAGTCCAAGAGTTTAGGTTAAATATATGGAGTGAGACAAGGTGATCCTTTGTCTGAACTCCTCTTTTCTCTTGCGGAGGATTATCTGATCTTTTGTATTTCAGATCTTGTGCATGTCGTTTTGTTTCAAGAGATGAGTTTTGGAAGAGGTTTTGTTCCTCCCTCGGATCTATTATATACTGATGATATTCAGTTGTTTTGGAAGGCTAATAAGATAACCATTTGTTATATTAAGCCTATTTTTGATCATTATGAGGAGGTTTCTAGTCATGTTATCAGTTGGGGAAAATCCTCTGTGTTTTTTGGGGAAGGGGTCATCATTTCCATGAAAAATAAAATTTCACAGAAGTTGGGGGTTAAGAGAGGATATTTAACTTTTAATTATCTTGGGGTTCTTTTTTGGGGTTCTTGTTAAAATAAGCTACTTGAACAATATCTAGCTCAGAATTATCAATCATTTGGATACATGGAAAGGAAAATATATGTCTCAAGTATGGTGTGTATTCCTTGTTAACTCTGTGATTACTTCCATGTGTGTTTTTTTGTTTTCTCTTCACAGATGGACTAGAAATCTTCTCAAAGAACTACTGGTATTGATTCATAATTTCATTTGGACAAGATATGTTCATGAAAGAAAGATTTTCATAGTTTCTTAGAATAATTGTATTAGGCCTGTTAACATGGGAGGTATGGGGCTCAAAGATCCTCTGATTTTTAATGAATCTCTTATTAAAAAATTTACCTTGTCCCTCATGAATTCCAATTATTTCTCTCTGGAATTCTTTTGTAATAGACTTGAGACCAATATTTTGAGTGGGTATTCTCTTTATTTCCCCTCCTCGATCTGGTCTTCCAGCAAGCATACTTACCTTAACCTTTCCCAAACCTCAAAATGGGTGGTTTGTACAAATTCCACCTTGAAATTTTGGCAGACTATTTGGATATCTTGTGCTATTACTGATGTTATTTACATTCCCTTTTTGTTGAAGGATTTCTTTATTTCTGAATTTCATAATAATTCCAATTCCCATGAGCTTCTTCCAGGTCCTTTGAAGCTAGAATTGGATAGTTATCATTACTCTGCTATGGATACTATGATTTGGTTGCCTAATGTTCTTGGCTCCTTTAGCACTAAAGAGGTTTACAGATCTCTGTGTGCTACATATTTTCTAGTCTATTCTTGGTTGTTTATGTTTCACACTGCATTTATTACACCAACTCATTATTTTCTCATGTTGAGGATTTTAAAGTGTAGGCATCCTTTGCAACGACTGCTACAGAAGGATGGGTTTTCTCTTGCACCTATTTGCTTCTTTTGTCTTGCTATTGATGAAACTGTTGATCATTTATTCATCACTGGTAAATTTTCATCTAGTCTTTGGATTTACCTATAGGGATTGTTTGGATCTTATTTGAACTTGGAAGGGTTTGGCAAGCTTATGGAGTCTGTGTCCCAGGTTGATTGCAGTACTCAGGTGAAACCTTTGCTTCTCACTATTGTTTCAGTGCTTCTTTATTTTATTTGGTGGGCTCAGAATACTCTTGTTTTTGAGAGAAGAGTAATACCATATTCTATTAGCATTTAGGATCTTAATATTGGTGTCTTGGAAACTGCTCAGGCTGGCATTGGTGTTATGCGGAATGATGTTACTGATATGGTGAACTTGAGGTCCCTGGGGATTTTTGGTAGATACAAGTAGCCCCTTGTGATGAAGTATATTCAGTGGGAACCTTCAATTTCTCAGTGTTTGAAAATTAACATTGATGGGGTGGCATTAGGAGCATCGGGACCTTCTGGCTATGGTGGTGTCTTCTGCACTAATAGGGGCTTCGTTAAAGGCACTTTCTACCACTTTCTATGGAATGGATTGGAAATTGTGGTTCAGTTATGGGAAATGGTTAAGGATGTCTGGTATGCTTCCTATCATGGTTGGATGGTCTTATGCCTAGAATCTTACTCTACTCTAGTGGTTGATATCCTTGAAAACTGATCAAGTACTGTCCCATGCAGTATGCTTTCAGATTTGGATGATTTCCTCAAGCTTGTTGAGCAGTTCTGTTTGGTTGTCACTCATGTTTTTAGGGAGGCAAATTGGGTTGTTGATTCTATCTCCAAGCATGCTATTGCAGAAGTTAGTTCATTTCGGACCTTTGTTACACCACCTTTCTATTGTAAGTTGGTGGTTGCAGATGCACGTGGTGATGTGTACACAGTTCTTGGTTGACCCCCATGCTTCTTTACTCTTGTTACCTTTTATTTTCTATTAATAATTTTTTCTGGGAACATGCTTTCTGGATATTTATGAGCTTTTTGGCTAATAGAGAAGGATTTTATTGAGCTGAAGTAGAAGGTGAATGAATCTTTCGGAAGCTACGAGATCAACATTAAAAGGGTTTCATGTTACACCTCTAGCTTTGTAATGGATCTAAATGGTAAGGTTGATTGATTCTTCTATGTACAGAGACCTCATCTGCGGAAGAATCTAGCCAACTGAGACTATAATAGCTATGAGGGTATATTTCAGAGTGAGATAAAAGTTAAACAGGAGTTTGGTGGGACACAATGGTCTCATAAATTCAATGTAAAGAAACTATTGGTCAGAGTGGATACTCAAGTGGGGGTGAATTGAGCTCTAATAAAAATTTCTGTTAAAAACATTATTATTAAAATCCCCCTAATTAAATATAAATTAAACTGTAGTGACTTTATAAAGATTGTAAGTTTTCAATTTTTTCTCAAGAGGTTGATTATTCCCCAATTAACTCAATATGAGGATTGATTAACAATTGAATCTAACTTACTATCTAACAATAGTTATAAACACTTACTAGTTTAACTATCAGAGTAACTTTAAAATAGATTTATATTTCAATGTACTTAGCAGCAGAATATTAAATATAGTTTAAAACAAAATAAATAAGCACAACAGTTTTAACCAAGAGGTTTATTCTCAAGCCAAGACTTAGTCATCTCAAATAGTTTATATAAACTTTGATCCACACCCTAGATCAGGGTAAACAGTAGTACACATACTATTCAGGTACTAAGACCTCTACCACAGTTCTTGGTGGGAAAAACAAAACAACAGAACACAAGCTATCCGGGTCACAGTTGACCTCTACCACTATCAATATTGGGAAACTAGAGAGTATGGGAAAGATTGAGTGAGGATTTATGAATCCTCTAGTTCAGCATAGGTGACAGTGTGTGTCAAAAAATACAGAGCACACACACTACTCAAAATGTAAATATATGAAACAGAATAGAGCTAAACAGACAGAGAAGAGTTTAGAATGATTTTTGTGTTTTTAGTCAATCTCTGGACTCCTTGTATTGATGCAGATGCATCTTTGAGTCCTTCTATGGTTTTTGTCAAGAAAAACATAGTATCATTTTTGTATTTGACTTTCAGGTCTGGGTTGATCATTATGATCAGCTTGAGTGCAAGTGAGCTCGTTGAAGCACTTTTCTCCTTGAATGTTCACGTTGTAAGGATTTCATATGACTTATTTCTTCTTCTTCAATTCATGTGATTCCTTGTGTATTTCCAGATGATTGTATCATATGTGCATGTAATGACTGATCAATTCTTGTCTTGTTGTTGTATATGTATATCTTGATGCTTTCGAGGTTCTTATTTATATAAATTTAGCTCCCAAAGTGTGAATTATTATCTTTTTATAGGTATGAGGTACGGTTTTTGAAATTCCAACTATTATCATTAATTAATTGTAGGTTAATTAAAAACATCAAATATGACCATTGCTAAATAAACAAATAGAAAAATATTTTAGAGAAACAGTGATTGGTTTCTATCGGTAGCTGTTACTAATTGTAATCGGTATCTTTCTTGAATCAGCCTCTCCTTCTATCTGTAGCTCCTCTTATTGGTAGCTCCTTCAGTCGTTAGTTCTTTTGTAACGGTAGTTGTCTATCTTTGTCAACGGACTTGTATCGGTAGACTTTGTCTTTCTGTATCGGTGGACTTCATATCGGTATCTTTTTGTCTGTCTATTTGTATCAGTAGCTTGTATCTGTAAATATATACATTCCTGTGGACTTACTCTATTGGTAGGTATGTCTCAGTCGTCTTGTGCATACTGGTAGACTTATTCTATTAGTAGATCAAGTTTAGCAGTGACTATCTGCATACCGGTGACCTTATCCATATCTGTAGACTTGTATACCAGTGTACTTATCCTTATCGGTAGTCATTGTGAATATCGATGGACTTTGTCTATCGATAGGCTATGTACCAGTTGGTCTGTATCAGTGACTCAACACGTTATACTTAATTTTTCTATACAAATCATATTCATATTGAGTTAGTAACATTTCTAAACAAGCATAAACACAGATAACCATTGATTAAAAAATTCCAATGGTCAGTTGATATTTTATCAACTTAATAATATGACATCATGGATTGAAAGAATAATTATTATATAAAGATAAACATTATTTTGGATTATGAAATCATATTATTTCATAATTGGGTTTCTAAAAATAGGTGAGGTCAATAGAAATGATCATTGGTGCCAAGATTAGGGAGGAATTTTGATCAAGGAAGAGGCGTAAAGTAAGTAAAACATCTCACATGTAATAAATGTGGGAAGAAGCATTCAAGGAACATCCTGCTCGGGAGCACGAAATGCTACAAGTGCGGAAAAAATAACCATATCGCACGGAATAGTCATAGTGAGGTGAAGCCTCAACTCCCAAACACTAACAAAAAAACAATATGGTGAAGGCCCTACCTGATTTCCAATTCTATAAGTGTGGAAAACTTGCGGACTTTTCCAATCACTATCTAGTTTTGAGGGCAGTGGAGGTGAATCCCCACCAGCCTCAGCATCATCCATGGGAATAAAGTTGTAATTTTGCAAGAAAGATTTTCATAGTAGCTTGTTGGGGCTCAATTCTTCTCGTAGACTAATCTTCAATATGATTATCACAAATTGAGGGTGACGAAAGAAGATATTCCAAAAACTACCTTCCGATCAAGATAAGGGCATTATGTGTTTGTTGTTATACCCTCCAGACTGACTAATGAACCTATTATTTTAAAGGATTTGATGGTTAGAGTCTTTAAGGACTAACTTGATAACTTTATGGTATTTTATATTGATGATATTTTGATATATTCCGAAAGTTGTGTGGATCATGAGGATCATCTAAGGGTTATTTTTTAAACTCTATAGAAGGAGAGGCTTTTTGTAAGGTTTATAAAATGTGAATTTTTGTTACAACAAGTTCCATCCTAGGTGTACATTGTTACCAATGAAAAAATCATAGTTAAACCTACAATGAATTTTTTTTGAGGAGTGGCCTCAGCCTACAACAATTAGTAAGATTCTTAGTTTCCTTGGATTATCAGGATATTATAGGAGGTTTTTGAAAAAACATTAAACACCTTTTCAATCCATTAACTGAGTTAACTCAAAAAGGGGTCAAGTTAATCTAGAAAAAGGAGTGTGAGGAATGTTTCCAAGAGCTGAAGAAGAGATTGGTTATTGCACCCATGTTAACTCTTCCCTCAATTGGAGAAGGATTCATTATTTTTAGTGACACCTCTCTGAAAAGTCTTGGGTACATCCTCATGAAAAATGAAAAATTCATTTCTTATGCATCTTTACAGTTGATGAATCAAGAGAAGAACAGTCCTACACATGATCAATAGCTAGCTGTTGTCATTTTTTCTCTGAAGATATTGGGGCACTATATTTATGGGAAAAGTTTTGATATATACATAGACTATCAAATATTGAAGTATATTTTAACACAAGAAGAATTGAACATGAGACAAATTATATGGTTGGAACTTCTTAAATACTATGATTGTTCAATTCATTATCATCCAGGAAGAGCGAACAAAGTCAATGATGCATTAATCAAGAAAGACCTAATTGTTCTTTCCATGATGAGTATTAAAATATATCCTTTGATCAATGACCCAGTAAAGCTTTACATGGGAATTATAATGTATGGGACGTCTTCAACCCTAATCCAAATGATTTCACTAACGTTATTACTAAATAAGATCAAGAAATATTAGAAACAAGATCCTTTGTTATAGAAGAAGATTGTGTCTATGATGAATGGGAAGTTGGCTGGGTTCAATATTGATCAAGAAGGTGTATTGGAATTTATTACAAGACTATGAGATTCATTTATTCTAGAAATAAATATGGATCTGATGGATGAAGCTCATAACTCTAATTTCTCTATAAATCTAGGAAGCATGAATATGTGTAGAGACCATCATGATCAATATTGGTTTGATGATATTAAAAGGTAGATTGATGAATACACTTCAAAAATCCTAGTATGTCAGCAAGTGAAGGTAGAATGATGAATTCTAAAAGGGTTATTGCAACCACTACCCATACCAGCATGGAAGTGGGAATATATCACTATGGACTTTGTCACTGGTCTCCTAATAACTTCCAAAGTAAATAATGTGATATGGGTTATTGTGGACCATCTCACCAAGACTTCCCATTTTATCTCCATTCGGGAATATTTCTCTCTTGATCAACTTTCAAGGATTTATGTGAAGGAAGTGGTAAGGCTGCATGGATATCCACTTTCTATCATATCTGATCGTGATCCAAGGTTCACATCAAAAATTTGGATAACTCTTCAACATTCTCTAAGCACTGAATTGAATTTTGTTATGGCCTATCACCCCCAAACTGATGTCCAATCTAAAAGGACTATTCAAACACTTGAGGATATGCTGAGAACATGCTCAATGGAATTTAAAGGTGGATGATATGAACATATCCCTTTAGTTGAGTTCTCTTACAACAACGGCTTCCTATAAAGCATTTAAATGGTACCCTATGAAGATAAATATGGTAAGAAATGTAGAACTCCCACTTGATGGTATGAAGTTGTTGAGAGAAAGCTTCTTGGTCCAAATCTTGTTCAATAAATGACAGAAAATTTCCATGCCATCCAGCAACACATTAAGGCTAATTAGAGTTTAAAAATGAGCTATGCCAACAACGATCGAAGGAAATTAGAGTTTGAAGTTAGTGATATGTATTTCATTGAATTTGACCTTGGAAGAGAGTCATGAGGTTTGGGAAAAAAAGGGAATCCCATCCCTAGGTATATTGGCCCCTATGAAATCCTTGATTGCGTAGGATTAGTGGCATATCATCTTTCACTTCCTCCGAATCTAGCACAATTCTAGAACAGTTACATGATTTCTTCCATGTATCCCTCTTGAGGAAGTGCATACCTAACCCTTCACACGTACCAAATCAATAGGTGGAACAACAGAAACATGACCTCTCTTATGAAGAGTAGTTGGTGGAGATCATGGATCGTAGGGATAAGGATCTACGCAACTAGAATACCCAACTTGTTAAGGTGTTGTGTAGAAACCAAAAATTTCAAGAAGCAACATGGCAACTAGAGGAGTCTATGAGGTAGAAGTACTCACACCTTTTCTATTTAGAGGGTATGAGTTAAAATTTCGAGGATGAAATTTCTTAATGGGGGAAGAATGTAATGACCTGAACGTTTTAAGGATAATTGTTTCCTAATTTTGTGTATTATTTTATTTTATACTCCACAAAACTACGTCCTTTAATTAATTAAGTAAGTATAATTTAAATGAGACCATTGGGTTTCAACTATTATATAACCATTGGTCAATATAACCGTTGGAAACTAAAATCTTAATGTTAGGATTTTTTTATAAAAATAATTTTCTTGGTTAATTAATACAGAAAGAGGAATTGATGGCCTCATCTAGTAGACCGAGGTCATACGAGGCCCATCTTTCAGAGCTTGGGATGGAGGTTGCATCTTTGGGCTTTGCTCTGGACCAATCCCAATCAGAGCTTCAACATGTGAAGCTTGAATTAAATCACCTACCGGAGAAGTTCATGCTGTTAGAAATCATCACTCGAGCAATGTTGTCTGAACCACCCCAAGATTTCATCACCATAGAACATCTTGCACTTAGGTCCTATGAAGGTCTTATAAGGGGATATGTAATGATACCTTAGTTGCTTTGGGTAATCCTCTTGTATAAATAAATTTTTTATTTCTTTTTATGGTAAAATTTGGGAATTTTAAATGTCTAGATAAATATAAGATAAATTTATTTAAGTTCCATATTATTGATGAATTATGGGAAAAGGGTATTTTTAAATATTTTTTTATACTTTAAATAATTAATAATGTAAAATAATTTTCAAAAAATGGTCTTCTATAGTTGTACCCAGTAATATATTTAGAGTCTAATAAAATCAATATAATTTTTATTGAATAGTAATGTATGAATAGTAATATTACCCTTATGAATAGTAATGTGACCAATGGAATAGTAACCTCACTTAATAAAGTATAAATATATTTTATTCATCTTGAATGGTAATGTGAAATAATAGTGTAATAAATAACTCTTCCAGGAATTATTAGTTAAATATAAGTAATCTTACTGGTAAATAGTGTTCTTAATTAAAAATTAAATATCTCATGATTAGAAATTTATTTTAATAAAATGGATTTTATTTTCGAAATCAGAGCACCTATCACGAACCAAGTCGGGTCACCATCTGACACGGCACCCGACCCGGTCCGCAACATGGCCCAGAGGGCGTTCCCGATCCCCACAGGCTGGCACAAGTGCCTGGGGTATGAAAAATAACACGTGGGAACAATTTACCTGAAATAAGATACATAAAACAATCTACAAGATAGATAAACTAAAACTAATAACAGAAAAAAAACAGGACCTTAAACAAAAAATCAAATTCAATGGTCTACAACTTGAAACGACATCCAGAATGTAATGACAGCAAAAGAAAATGAAACTCTAACTCAAACCTCCAAGCAACAAGAGTGGTGTGACATCCACAAGCCATAAACACCAACTTTCATGATAAGACCATCAACAACTCGAACCATCATCACTGATTTCAATGCTCTGACCTAGAATAAAAAATAAGAAAAATATACATACACCCAAAGGTGTATGTAGGGTGTGAACCAAAATCCCAGTACGACGAAACCCAATAAAAATGTTCCACACTTAATTATTAAATGATAAATACATTAACATTATTAACTAAAGAAAATAAATAAATTCATGAATAGTTTAAAAGAAAACGGAATTAAAGAAAACAGTTTCAAATGGAACAACATAAATTAAAACACACACACTCACTTTTTAAAATAACCAATGTGTCACACTAATGAGAGTAGAGTAACCAATGAGCACTAATATGGGAGAGGCCACGTGGTAATTAGCTAGATTGTGTCCCTATATCTTCATGTATCGGTGAAACGTGTCTTAGAAGGACGCGACCCTCAGAAAATGTGTCTTAGAAGGACATGACCCTCAGAAAACGTGGCCTAGAAGACCACGACTCCGAAAATCATATGTTTAGTTAGTGTTTAAATCTTCAGTACTCTTAATGAAACTGGGTCGACTCACCTTTGCAACAATAGCTCAGTAGTCTAGTCTACCCTTCTAGCTAGCCAAGCTTCCCGGTTTGTGCTCAAAAAAATTTCAAGGTCATGTCAAATGTCACACTAATGAATAAAATCCAAATGGGGTATTTACACACATAGATCACCATTACACACATAAAACCTCTATTAAAACCATACGCACACAAAAATAAGGTTTCAAAACTCAATATGCATAGGTTATGTACTTGGTTAATCCATCTGCACAACAAAAAATGATGCTTATCATTAAACCACCCACCACTTACACACATAAACTCCATTTTGAAATAATTCACATACTAAAACGTTTTTCAAACACATTTTTCACCATTATTGTAATTTTATAAACCGCTAAAAAAAATATATATAAAGTAGTAGTAAAATACTATTAAAAGGCTTTTTCACATGCTATAATAACAAGTTATAAATTCAAAAACATTCTAACATCACACAACCTAAAATAAAGTTTTAAGGTGTAACCTGCACCACAGAAAGAATTGATGGAAAAACCTTACACCATATTAAAAACACAATTGCATAACCCGCATAATTTAACAAGACAAAAAAATATTCTAAAACAATTTAGAATAAATTGCTTATCATTAACCACTAAACTCAAGCACAAAATTCTTTTACGACCAAACACACTCGACGCCAT
This sequence comes from Viscum album, assembly GCA_963277665.1. Lineage (NCBI taxonomy): Eukaryota > Viridiplantae > Streptophyta > Magnoliopsida > Santalales > Viscaceae > Viscum > Viscum album. The sequence continues at coordinate 697,754,788 of OY728157.1, forward strand.
GTCAGAAAAATAGTTCACACCACTTGAATGACTTAATAAGATAACCGCACAATTAAAAAGTCACTAATAGAGTTCTCAGCAGAAAACACCCAATAATATGAAAATTATACTAAAAAATTTCAATTCAAATCATTCTTTAAACAAAACCAACTTTGCATAACAAAATTTAATTAAATACTCTGTGAAACAAATTATGCATTGAAAATTAATTCATCATATAACAATTAGAAGGGGAACCACCTACCTTTTACACTGAGACTTCCAGACATGGGTGAAAAACTCCAATCAAAACCAATTCGCATCACAAACAACTAAATTTATACCCTAAAAAAATAATTCAAACAAAATAGAGAGTCAAAAAAACAACCCTTAACTAGTCTCATACCCGCTGGAAGGAACAAAACACAAAGGGGGAAACCAGAGAACTTAACCGAAGAGGGGGTTTTGTACACACGAAAAGAGGGAGGGATGCCGGTGGGGGAGCCAATGTGACGCTGACCAGTAAGAGAGGAGTCACGTCGGAATAGGCTAAGGCCAATAAGGGGATCGCTGGCGGAAGGCTGAGGGGAACCGGGGGCACGGTGCGAGGTCAATGGGGGACCGGTGAACTGGGTATGAGGGCTGGCCGAGGTGAGTTCGAACCAAGGGAGGTTCGACACAGCAGGTTTCCGGGAGTGTGACAGTATTTCCAGAAAGAAAAATAAAAAAAGGAACAGGGAGGTGCGATGATGGTGTCCAAGTGGGGCTGCGGGCACTGGGGTTCGGGGGGAGGAAGTAGGGTGGCCTGTGGTGGTTCGACGAAGTTTCCTACCAAGGGGAGGAGGAGACTCCAACTACTAGGGGGAGCCGCGTACAAAAGAGCAGTAGGTCTGAGTGGTCTGGAGAGGGAGCAGGGCACCATGGGGGGCAGCGCAAGGAGGTAGGGTTGTGGCTGGCAATGGGGATGTGCGGCGCAGGATGGTGCCATCGGATGGAGGTTGGCCAAGGGGAGCTAGGGTTGGTCGTGACGTAGGGAGGCGACGACACGACAAGAAGGGAGGAGGGGACAGGAAAAAGTGTGGTTGGCACTGGAATAGCAGGTCACTACGGGAATGGGAGAGGGGAAAAACGGTTCAAACCCTAAGAAAAAGAGGGGCAAAACGTAAAAAAATCAATAAATAAAATATATGAAATAATAAAGAAAAAATAATTACATTACATAGTATTAACTACAATTATTATTATCATAAAAATTAATTAAAAATTTAATAAATTTTATATCCTTAACACTATTCATAATAATAATAGTATTATTCTCAAACAATACTCTGATTATTATAATTAAATCAATTTCTTAAAGTTTATTAGACTTATTATTTTCATTTTATTCCAATTTCCTTATTCATTATTATTTCATTATCCCATTTCGTTTTATCTTTTTTTGATAGTTGGGCAGACCACACTTTCTCATAATCGTGCCATGCCCCTGCGTTCGGTGATGCTAAACCCGAAACACTCATAATAATAATAATAATAATAATAATAATAAAACTAAATTGATGTTAATAAAATAAAATAAAATGTTATATCAATTATGGTAATAATAATAATAATAATAACAATAATATCCTTGAATAACATTATTATTATTAATATCTTAAAAAACACTTATTTTATTTGATTTTTTTTTATTTTATCACACTATTATTTTTGTTGCTTTATAATTAATCCATTTTATTTAATTAATTTACCATCGAGAAGGGTGTGCGGTGAACCGGGGGTGGTCGCGTGGAGACCCATGTGAGGTAGTGCGCCTTCAACCGCGGTGCACTAGACACAGTCAAGGCTAAAACGTTTGGTTTTTTAATAAGAACTCTGAAATTTTTAAGTCAGGTCTTGACTCGAACTACCCGATGCGAAATATAAATAATTAAGAAAATAATTTAAACATGACAGGTGTAAAAATTATCCCCACCATAAATCTTTCTATCCTCGGAAAGCCACAACTAGGACCGAACCCCAAAGTAGAAAACCACACTCCCTTAAGATTCAAAGGGGATCCCCACAAACATTAATTGAAGAGGGGAAAAAGAATCGTGAATAGAGAGAGTGACTCTAAGAAAACTTCATGAAACTTGTAAAAAGACTTTGTGATATGTTTCACCCGCCCCAAAGAGCAAGAACGCCTCCAATTGACTGATCAAGGAAGGGAACTCTCGCACCCATGGAAACTAACTTCACAAGTCGAGACATCTCACGAACTATTAATTGAAAACCACAACATATGGATAGAATGAACAAACAAGGTTAAAACATGTCCCAGGAACACTCTTATCTCTTATCACCAAGACATCTTTAGAAACAAAACCAAAATGTCAACAAGGGGAAGCCCGAGGGGCACCCCACCATTAAGAACCTACCATCTCCCATTGTGAGACTGGAAGACTTAAACGGGGAGGTCCGAGCGGACTTCCCACCATTAAAGAAAAGTACAACATCGATTCATTCAAGATAAATTTTTGCGAGACCCAATGTGGGTCTCCCCACCGTTTGAACAAACAGAAGATACAGAACTTTTAAAATTTTCTGATGGTGACCAAACACCCCAGCACAAGTGGCGCGGAGGGAGGGGTCTAACTACCAGGGCGTCAAAATCATGACCTGAGACAAACCAACATTTCCACATTCATGGATGAGAACCATTCAACTATGTGACCAATTCTCCCAAATATACACCATAAGGACCTCTAAAAGCGATTAAATCTGGTGGGATGCAACCCCTAGGACATTAAGGAAATGAGACGAACATGCTTCCACATAGTCACGAAAACCTTACACAGACAGGTAGTTCGTTAAGAATGGAATGACCACAGAAATCAATTTAATGCATCTTTACATTCAACACCGATAACAGAAATAAATTCAGGGTTTCATACACTCCCGGGTTCCTGACCACGCTCCAGCTTCACTCCGAGGCCTATGGATAGAGCCCTGCTGTTTGAAGCATCTCTTGACTCATGGTCAGGTATTGAAGACTCCCAAACAGTGCTTCTCCTTTTGGTGTCACACGTGACCGCACTGCAACTAAGACAACACCAACAAACACAAAACAACACAACATGAAACAAATCCATCATGGCACATCCACTAGAACAGAGGTTTAGATGATGTACATGCATCACCTCTTCACCATAACCATGAAACATAAGGAGAAAATATGCATGACAAACACTCCCCATTGAACAAAAAAATTATAACTCCCCAAGAGGACATGCCCTTATGAAAACAGTGATTCCCAAAGGATCCTATGAAATCCACATTTTCTCTTCAAGAGAACTCACGATGTAAGACATCACCAAACATGTATATTGTGGACAATTGAAGAACTACAAACCTTTCAAGACTTCATTCAGCATAGATAATTCTAAACCTCCTTCACCCTTCCCCGCTGGAATTCATTTCACTGTTTCCATGGGGGTCCTTTAGATGCAAAAGTTTCAAACATCATACCCGACGACTCGGACAAATCAAGGAGACCAAATCTCCCTTCAAATCCACTCATGCCTGCCATCCCACTGTGAGAGGATTCGCTTAACCGAAAATGGAAAGGGACAAACTTAGCACTATCACTCAAAAGGGTGAGTCCTTGCATTAATCAATTTGAGGTTCTACCAATAGAGAATTACCGATGGCCATGCTTCAATCGCATGTCGTTGATTTAGGGGGCATAAACTAGTCAAGAGATTGAACCGGAGACCCAATTAAACTATTCAAATGGTCAAGAAATACCACAATTCAATGCTAAACGTGTAGAGGGAACCACTGCAAGGGCTTCCTGAATCACTTTTCAAAATAATTCAGTAACTACACTCTAGTATACCAACTTAAAAAAAAGGAATTCAAACTCAAAGCAAAAATCAATCAGAAAGGATCCTCGGCTCAAGACACCTCACATCTGACATTTCCAAAATGCAAGGACACACCACACAGTCACCGGTTATTAACACAACAAATTTTCATTTTAAAAAACTTTTTTTTGGAAATAAGAAAAGATAGTGGGTTGCACAAACACAAATGGAGTCCCATGGTCCTCACACATGCAAGTTCCCGTGTCACACCGGAACCCGACTCATGTCCATCACGACACTCATCCACTCATTCTTTTAACCATTTCTATTTCCCATATACATTCATGCATGTGGTTTCCCATTAGAACACCAAGAATCAAAACTAAACCTTTCCATTTTTTTCAAAACCAAAAAATTCAACCCACACCTTTTAAATATCATAAATCCCTTCATTCTTAAAGTTCTTCATTTGAAAACATTTTCCAAGACCAAATCATTTTAACTAAAATACCAAATTTCTGCAAATCCAAAACAAAGAGACGAGGAACAATACAAGAGGAAAGTAGTGTCAGTGGGTGATTGGATCATATGGTTAGCGGCCATACGCCAATTACTCCACTACCACAGAGAGTACTCTAATATTGCATCCCTGGGTCCACATGTATTTCCAAACCATGCGAGCTCACTGAGACCACTGACCCTACTCCCTTTTCATTTCCCCTAGAAAAGATTAACTGCAAGGACAAAAGGCTCAGACAAACCTCAACTTACTTTGGTAACCCGAGTCCCGCCACAAGGTGTGAAGTCTAGGCACCTTACTCATAGCCAGGATGTCAGGTTCAAACAACCTTAACTCCAATCTACCATGACTCTATCCCAAAAAAATGACCCAAAAGAGAAACCCTCCTCTAATACCATTTTTTCATGAACCAAGCTGGGTCGCCATCCGACCCGGTGCTCAACCTGCTCCCCAACATGGCCCGAAGGGTGATCCCGATCCCCACGGTCTGGCACAAGTGCCTGGGGTATCAAAACTAACACATGGGAACTATTTACCCGAAATAAGATACATAAAACAATCAACAAGATAGATAAACTAAAAATGATAACAGACAACCAAATAGGACCTTAAACAAAAATGAAATTCAATGGTCTACAACTTCAAATGACATCCAGAATGTAATGACATCAAAAGAAAATGAAACTCTAACCCAAACCTCCACGAAACAAGAGAGGTGTGACATCCACAAGCCACAAACACCCACATGCATGAGAAGACAATCAACAACTCGAACCACCATCGCCGAGTTCAACGCTTCGATGTGGAATAAAAAATAAATAGAATCTACATTCACCCAAAGTTGTATGTAGGGTGTGAGATAAAAGACCAGTAAGACATCACCCAATAAAAAGGATCCACAAATAATTATTAAGTAACAAATACATTTTCAATATTAACTAAAGAAAAGAAATAAATGCTTGAACAGTTTAAAACAAAATGGAATTGAAGAAAACAGTTTTAAATGGAACAATATAAATCAAAACACACACACACTTTTTAAAATAACCAATGTGTCACGCTAATGAGCGTAGAGTAACCAATGATCACTAATATGGGAGAGGCCATGTGGCAGTTAGCTAGCCTGGGTCCCTAGATCTTTGTGTCTCGATGAAATATGGATTAGAAGGCCACGACCCTCAGAAAATGTGGCTTAGAAGGCCATGACCCTCAAAAAACGTGCCTTAGAAGACCACAACCCTCAGAAAAGAATAAGTTTAGTTAGTGTTGAAATCGTCAGTCCTTCCAGTGAAACTGGGTCGAGTCACCTCCGGAACACTAGCCCACTAGTCTAGTCTGCCCTCCTAGCTACCCGGGCTTCCCGGTTTGTGATCAATCAAATTTCAAGGTCATGTCACATGTCACACTAATGCATAAAATCCAAACAGCGTATTTACACAGCCAGAATCACCATTACACACTCAAACCCTCTTTTTAAACAATACGCCACAATTTTTTTTCAAAACTTATTCTCCAAAGGTTATATACTCGGTTAAACCATCCACACAATAAAAAAAGACGCTTATCATTGAAACTCCCACCACTTACACACATAAACGCCATTTTGAAATAATACACACACTAAAACTTTTTTCAAACGCATTTTACACCATTTTTGTAATTTAATACACCGCTAATATATATATATATATATATATATATATATCAGTATTAAAAGAGTGTTACAAGGCTTTGTCACACTCTAGAATAACCAGTTATAAATTCAAACGCATTACAACACCACACGCACTCAAATAATGTTTTAAGGTGTAACTAGCACCACAAAAAGGTTTGTTGGAAAACCCTTACACCATATGAAAAACACAATTTCATAACCCACATAATTTAAAAGGCCAAATAAAGAATATTATAAAACAATTTAGAAGAAATCACTTAGCGTTAACCACTAAACTAAAGCAAAAACATCTTTTACGACCAAACATACCTGACGCCATCTTAGAAAAACAGTTCGCACCCCTTTCATGACATAATAAGTTAACCGCACAATTCAAAAGTCACTAACATGGTTTTTCGCAGAAAACACCCAATAATATGAAAAATCTACTATACAATTTCAATGCAAATCAATCTTCAAATAAAACCAACTTCTCACAACAAAAGTTAGATAAATAATATGCGAAACAAATTAAGCATTGTAAATTAATTAATCAGATAACAATAAGATGGGGAACCACCTACCTTTGATGTCGTGACTTCCAAACATGGGTGTGAAACTCCAATCACAACCGATTTGCATCCCAACCAAATCAATTTATACCCTAAAAACAGAATGCAAACAAAATAGAGAGTCTAAATAAAACCTTAACTAGCCTCAGACCCACCGGAAGGAACAAAACACAAAGGGGGAAACAAGAGAACTTAACCGAAGAGGGGTTTTTGTGCACATGGAAAGAGGGTGAGTTGTCGGTGGGGGAGCCAGAGTGACACTGTCCAGTGAGGGAGGAGTTGCGTTGTACTAGGCTACATCCAATAAGGGGATCATCTGTGGAAGGCTGAGGGGAACCGGGGGTGTGGTACGAGGTCACGGGGGATCGGCGAACTGGTTATGAGGGCTGGCTAAGGTGAGTTCCAACCAGGGGAGGATTTTAATAGCAGGTTTCTGGGAGAGTCACGGCATGGCCAGAAATAAAAACAAAAAAAAAAGAACAAGGAGGTGTGATGATGGTTTCCAAGAGGGGATACGTGCACCGGGGTTCGGGGAGAGTAAGTAGGGTGGCCTGTGGTGGTTCGCTGAATTTGATTGTCGAGGGGAGGAGGAGATTTCGGTTGCTAGGAGGTGCCGCAGACAAAAGGGCAGCATGCCTGAGCGGTCCAAAGAGGGAGCATGGCACCATGGGGGGTAACACAGGGAGGTATGGTTGCAGCTGGCGATGGGGAGGTGTGGAGCAGGCTGGTGCCACCGAACGGAGGTTGGCCAAGGGGAGCTAGTGTTGTCCATGATGTAGGGAGGCGACGACGTGGTATGAAGAAAGGAGGGGATGAGAAAAACTGTGGCTGGCCATGGGAGAGCAGGTCGCTATGGAAATGGGAGAGGGGGAAAAAAGGGGTCCAAAGCCTAAGAAAAATAGGGGGAAGTAATAAAATCAATAAATAAACTAAATTAAATAATAAATAAAAAGTAATTACATTACATAGTATTAACTATAATAATTACTATCACCCAATTAAAATCAAATTTAATAAATTTTATATCCTTATCACTATTCATAATAATAATACTATTATTCTCAAACAATACTCTAATTATTATCATTAAAACAATTTCTTAAAGTTTATTAGACTTATTATTTTCATTTTATTCCAATTTCCTTATTCATTATTATTTCATTATCGAAATTTTGTTTTCACTCATTTTGAATGTTGGGATGACCACACTTTCTCATAATCGTGCCCTGCCCGTCTGTCTGGTGACGCTAAACCCGAGACACTCGTAATGCTAATAATAATAATAATAAAACTAAATTTATGTTAATAAAATAAAATAAAAAGTTATATCAATTGTGGTAATAATAATAATAATAATATCCCTGAATAACATTATTATTATTATTATTATCTTAAAAAACTATTATTTTATTTGATTTTGGAATTTCATCACACTATTTGTTTTATTAGTTTATAATTAATCCATTTTTTTTAATTAATTTACCATCGATAAGGGCGTGCGGTGAACCAGGCATGGTTGTGCGGAGACCCTGGCGAGGCTGCGCGCCTTCGACCGCGGTGCGCTGGACACAGTCAAGGCCAAAAAATTCAGTTTTTAAATAAGAACTCTGAAATTTTTAAGTCGGGTCTCGACCCAAACTACCTGATTCCGAATAAAAATAATTAATTAAATAATTTAAACACAACAGGTGTGAAAACATCGATATTAAGTTAGTGAGAATTTATGATATTTTTATAAAATGTTTTTGTTTTTCAGTGAATATTGAAAAAATACATATTTGAGTTTCAGTGTGATTAATGACATCATTAATGATGTAATAATGATGTAATAATACTGGTCGACTTGTGAATAGTAATAAATGTTTTGATGTGTCCCAATTTTCCAATACCTTGGGCAATCCCATGGTTTTTCAAATCCCATAGATGATGTGTCCCTTGGAAATTAATTAAACATTCCCCCACTTTTTCTATAAATACGAAGTCATTCCATCATTAATTCCATTTAAAATTCATCATCAATGAAGCTGTAGTCTTTTTACCACCCAAGGAGACCTCCCAAGGTTCCCTCAAGACCCCCCCCCCCCCCACCACAGGGTCCCAACCTTCAAGCTTTCGAAGTTACTCGTAATGGTAAGGTAACCTTTCACCCTATTCTTTTAAGTCATGACTTCCTTTATGTTATGTCTTATAGTTTTCATTTTATTTTGTGGCAGTTTTTTCTTCTATATCCCTAATAATGTAAATTTCATTCTCAATTGATGAGATACCCTTTCCACTCTCATCAAAAAATTTTCTGAATTTTTAAGATATGCTGATAGGTTGCCTAATTTTGGTAAATGAAATCACGTTATCTCTTTTCTTTCATGTTTCCTTTTTATGTGGTACATCATTCAAATATCCATAACATGATCTGATTTAAATTTTTTTATGTCCCTATAATGTTTCATGAGTTATTTATGAGTGGGTTACTCTTTTCACCTCTCTTTTCAATGTTTTCTAAAACCATGTTGTATAGTTGTTATGCTGCGGAATTTTCATCTCAAAATCTCGCTCTTTTTCTCAAGAAATTCTCTCAATTATTTATATGAATACCCAAACTAGTTTCATTTTTATGGGTATTCATAAATACGCAATAATGATATATTTGGTTCTGAAATTGACATACATGAAACCCTCATTCCTTTTCCATTGGTTATAAATGACATAACAATCATGTTTTAAGCACATTAAAAACATCGCGATTTTGAATAGAAACCCATTTATTTTAATCTCTATGGGTTATTAGTGAAATGTATGACTATTATATATGGGGATAACATGAAAATAAATACATATTAAGGGTTCTACCTAATAGAGTTTCAATTAATTGGGTAAATAATTTAATCTCTAGAGATGACAAGTTTCACGATACCATGGTGAATAACCTTGGTAATTTTTTTGACACCTTGAGGATGAAACTTAGTGTTATGTCCATGAATGTATAAATTAAATTTTTTACCCACATATTCATGTTATGACTCATGGTATTTTAATAAGGATATTCCTCTACCTCCATTTCTTATGTACTTATGTTTTTCATCAAGTTCTTATAGATATCTCAATTAAACTGATTCCCTTGCTTTCATTATTGGGACTTCTGCTCACCCTTTCCTTTGAGGTATATCTTCAAGTTATGAGATGCAGTAATTGAACATTGGATGAAATTATGATGAAGCCTTAAAAGTGTATTAAAAGAATATTTTATGTTTTTTTCATGTATATTGTTCCTGACTTCCAAGACACTAGACTTTAAAGATTCTCTGTTAGTAAATTGTAATGATAAGTTATGTAATAAAAAAGAAAACTTACATAGTTGGTATCAAAGGATAGTTTAGTTACTAATGGATATTATGATATGAAAACATTAGGATTAACCCTATATAAATTTTTAAATATAAGAACACTACCATGTATTTTGGTGAAATATTATGTATGTGGTTTTTGAACAAATAAATCCATGTCAGGAAACGAACAAGTGGATGCGGCTCTGGCACAGATGTAACTAGGAGGGAAAACTCCAACTAGGAGTTCTGGGCTTGACTCGGGGTATCCTGGTACATGAAAAAGGGTCTTTCTTCACTGCTGGATTGACACTCCTTGGGGATATGCTTGGTCAATCACAATCATTTTATGAATCATTATGAAGGATTAAAAGAGAAATGTAATTGTTTATGAATTAAGTGTTATGAAATAAAATCATTTATAGTTAAAGGATTCATAAATGAAATAATCTTCTAACTATGGTTTTATTATTTTATAAAATGGCAGGAAATAGGATGGACCATGAAAATGGTGGCCACAATGGACCATGCGCTAATGAACCTCTGATGGAATTTGGAACGGAAACTTTCGTGAGAATGATTAACCAACTAACTCAGGTTTTGGAAAATAACTTGAATCAAGCTGAGAGAATGATCTCACCATTAACTGAACAATATTCTATTGAGTCCTTTATTCATCAATGACCACCAACATTCAATGTATCTACTCACCCATTGATTTCTTAATAGTGGATTCTCTCTATAGGGAAGATCTTTTCTGTGCTCCGCTGTTCAGGGAAAGAGAAGGTCACCCTTGCTATTTACCACATAGAGGGAGAAGCTGATCAATGGTAGGAACTGATTAAAAAAACAAGGCCAAGAGCAGATGTTGAATCTATGGAGTGGGAAGAGTTCAGAGAGATCTTCGTTAGTAAGTATCTCCCTCATTCCATGAGAACAAAAATAGAGAAGGAGTTTCATGAGCTGAAGCAAGAGGTGAATGAATCTGTGGGAAGCTACGAGATCAACTTCCCAAGGGTTTCATGTTACACCTCTAGATTTGTCATGAATCCAAATGGTATGGTTGATAGATTCTTCTATGGACAGAGACCTCATCTGCGGAAGAATCTAGCCAACTGAGACTATGATAGCTATGAGGGGATATTGTAGAGTACAATGAAAGTTGAACTGGAGTTTGGTGAGACACAGTGGTCTCATAAATACAATGGGAAGAAATGATCAATATATCTAAGATTAGGGAGGTATTTTTATCAGGGAAGAGTAGAAAAGCAAGTGCAACATCCCACGTGTAATAAATGTGGGAAGAAGCATTTAGGGAACTGCCTGCTCGGGAGCAGGAAGTGCTAAATGTGTGGGAAAGATGACCATATCGCATGGAATTGTCGTAGTGAGGTGAAGCCTCAAATCCCAAATAGTATCAAAAAAGGGGAGATGGTGAAGGATCTACCTAATTTCCAATTCTATATGTTTGGAAAACTTGTGCACTTTTCCAATCACAGTCCATTTCTGGGGGTAGTGGAGGTGAATCACTATAAACCTCAGCATTGGCCAAGGGAACATGGTTGTAATTTTTCAGTCACTATGGCTAATGTTGAAACCCTAAATTATGTGGTAACAGGTACCCTTTTTGTTCTCTCAAATATAGAAAATACTTCTTTTGATTCTCATTCTACACTGTCCTTTGTTTCCTCCATGTTTTCAAACAATTTATAATTAACCCCCAATTTTCAAAAAGTAGAGTTATCGGTTAAGACTCATAGTGGGGTTATCCAAGAACCATCAATGTTTAGAAACACTAGTATTTACTTTAGTGAGAACAACCTTATCACAAATCTATTAGTCATTTCAATGATGGAATTTGACATTAAATTAGGGATGGACTAGATCTCAAAGTATAATGCTAATATCAAATGTAGAAGTAAGGAAATCAATGTAGTTTATAATGGAAAAACTATAGTTATCTTAAAAGGAGAGATATATCATGATTATCTTTGTCAAGATGAACCTCCCATATCCATATTTATGGAGTTGATCGGTGAAGAGGTAGAATGTAATGAGAGTTTAAGGATAGAAAATATCCCTAAAACCCAGGAATACGTTGAATTATGTCTTGAGGAGTTACCCGGACCTCCCCTATAAGGAGAGGTATATTTATCAATTGAACTCATACCTGGATCTCATTAGATATAAAAGAACCTGTATAGGATGGAAAATGTGGAGCTAGAGGAATTATAGAATCAACTGTAAGATCTTTTGGAGAAGGGGTTTATCCATCCATGTGTGTCTCCCTGGGAACAGCCTGTTCTCTTTGTGAAAAAGAAGGATGGATCAATGTGGCTATGAACTGATTATAGAGTGCTGAACGAGATCATAGTGAATAATAAATACCCTCTCCCAATAATTGTTGATTTTTTGACCATATTCGTGGGGCCCAATTCTTCTCCAGGATTGATCTTAAATCTGGTTATCATCAATTGAGGGTGATGAAAGAAGATATTCCAAAAAACTGCCTTCCGATCAAGATATAGGCATTATTTGTTCGTTGTTATGACATTCAGACCGACTAATGAACCTACTATTTTTATGGATCTGATGAATAGAGTCTTTAATGACTAACATGATAATATTGTGGTAGTTTCTATTGATGATATTCTGATATATTCCAAAAGTCATGAGGATCATATAAGGGTTATTTTTCAAACTCTATGGAAGGAGAGGCTTTTTGGAATGTTCAAAAAATGTGAATTTTGTTTACAATAAGTTTCTTTCTTGGGGTAAATTATTATCAATGAGGGAATCATAGTAGAACCTACAATGAAAAAATACATTGAGGGGTGGCCTCAGCCTACAACAATAACTTTGATTTGTAGTTTACATGGATTGTCGAGATATTATTGGAGTTTTTTGGACAACTTTGCATGGCTTTGTAATCCATTAATCGAGTTAACTCGAAAAGGGGTCAAGCTCATTTGGAAAAAGGAGTGTGAGGAAAGTTTCCAAGAGTTGAAGAAGAGATTGGTTACGGCACTAGTTTTAACTCTGCCCTCAAGTGGAGAAGGATTATTTATTTTTAGTGATGCATATATAAAAGGTCTTGGGTGTGTCCTCATGAAAAATGAAAATATCATTGCTTATGCATTTTTACAGTTGATGACTCTTGAGCAGAACAGTCATACGCATGATCTAGAGATGGTTGCGGTTGTTTCTTGCTATGAATATATGGTGGCACTATCTTTATGGGGAGAAATTGTATATATACATAGACCATCAAAATTTTAAGTATATATTCACACAAAAGTAATTTAACCAGAGGTAAAGGATATGGTTGAATATTCTTAAATACTCTGATTTTCCAATTAATTATCATCCCGAAAGAGAAAACAATGTCATTGATGCATTAAGTAGGAAATACAAAGTTGTTCTTTCCATGATGAGGATTCAATGATATCCATTGATAAATGACCTAGTAAAGCTAGACTTGGGAATTATAATGGAAGGGATATCATCAACCCCAACCAAAATTATTTCTCAACCTTCATTACTAGAGAAGATCAAGAATGCTCAGAAATAAGACCCTTTTTTACAGAAGAAGTTTAAGTCTATGATGGATAGAATTTTTGCTGAGTTTAATATTGTTCAAGAAGGTGTAGTAAAATTTTGTACAAGACTATGAGATCCATCTATTCCAGAAATAAAGAAGGAGTTGAAGGATGAAGCTCATATCTCTACTTTCTCTATACACCCTAGAAGCACGAAAATTAATAGAGACAATCATGATCATTTTTGGTGGGATGATATGAAAAGAGAGATTGTTAACTATACTTCAAGGTGCCCGGTATGTCAGAAAGTGAAGTTAGAGTGAAAAATTCCAAAAGGGTTACTGCAACCACTACCCATACCAGCATGGAAGTGGGAAACTTTTAATATGGATATTGTCATTGGTCTCCTATTAAATTTAAAAGGAAATAATGTGATATGGGTTATTGTGGACCATCTCACCAAGACTTCCCATTTTATCTTCATTCAGGATGATTTCTCTCTTGATCAACTTTCTAGGATTTACGTGAAGGAAGTGGTAAGGCTGTATGGAGTTCCACTTTCATTCGTATCTGATCGTGATCCAAGGTTCTCATCAAAATTTTGGAGAAGTCTTCAACATGCTCTAAGCACTGAATTGAATTTTAGTATGGCCTATCACCCCCGAACTAATGGCCAATCTAAAATTACTCTTCAAATACATGAGGATATGCTGAGAACATGATCAATGGAATTTAAAGGTGGATGGGATGAACATCTCCCTTTAGTTGAGTTCTCTTACAACAACATCTTCCACTCAAGAATTTAAATAGAACCCTATGAATATATAAAAGGTAATAGATGTATCACTCCCACTTTTTGGTATGAAGTTGGTGATAGAAAGCTTCTTGGGCCTAATCTTGTGCAAGAGATGACAGAAACTGTTCATGCTATCCAGCAACAAATTAAGACTGCTTAGAGTCGGCCAAAGGGCTATGCCGACAACCATCGATGGGACATAGAGTTTGATGTTGGTGATAATGTCTTTCATTGAATTTCACTGTGGGATAGATTCATGAGGTTTTCAGAGAAAGGGAAGCTCATCCCTAGGTATAATGGCCCCTATGAAATCCTTGATCATGTTGGATCAGTGGCATATCAGCTTGCACTTCCTCCAAATCTAGCACAACTTCATGATGTCTTCCATGTATCCCTCTTGAGGAAGTACATACCTGACCCTTCACATGTACTAAATTAAGAGATGGTACAACTGGAACGTGACCTCTCTTATGAAGAGTATCTAGTGGAGATCAAGGATCATAGGGATAAGGTTCTACACAACTAGACTACCCAACTTTTTAAGCTGCTTTGGAGAAACCAAAAATGTGAAGAAGCCACATGGGAACCAGAGGAGTCTATGAGGCAGAAGTACTCACACCTTTTCTCTTTAGAGGGTATGAGTTAAATTTTTGGGGATGAAATTCCTTAAGGAGGGATAATGTAACGACCCAAACATTTAAATTATAATTGTTTCCTAATTTTGTGTATTGTTTTATTCTATACTCCACAAAACTATGTACTTTAATTAAAGAGGTGAGTATAATTAAAATGAGACCATTGGGTTTCAACTGTTATATGACTGTTAGTCAATATAACCATTGGAAACTAAACTTTTAATGTTATGATTATTGTTTATAAATAAAAGTTATCTTTGTTAATTAATGCCAAAAGATGAGTTGATGGCCGCATCCAGTAGACTCAGGTCATACGAAGCACATCTTTAAGGTCTTGGGAAGGAGTTTGCATCTTTGTTCTTTTCTCTGGACCAATCCCAATCCGAGCTTCAACATGTGAAGCTTAAACGAAATCGCATATGGGAGAATTTCAAGATGATAGAAATCACCACTTTGTTAATTTTGTCTGAACCACCCCAAGATTCTATCACCATAGAACATCTTACACTTAGTTCCTATGATGGTCTTATAAGGGGATATATAATGATACCATAGTTACTTTGTGTAATCCTTTTGCATAAATAAAATTTGTATTTCATAATATCGTAAAATTTGGGAATTCCAAATGTTTGGATAAATATTGGATGAATTTATAGAAGTTACATATTATTGATGAATTTTAGGAAAATGATATTTTCAAATATTTTTTGTATACTTTAAATAATTAATAATGTAAAATTATTTTCAACAAATGATCTTCTATAGTTGTGACTAGTATGAAATTTAGATTCTAACAAAATCAACTTTATTTTTAGTGAATAGTAAAGTATGAATAGTAATATTACCCTTATAAATAGTAATGTGACCAATGGAATAGTAGCCTTAGTTAAGAATGTACAAATATATTTTAGTTATCTTGAATGGTAATGTGATATAATAGCATATGTAAATAACTCTTTCAGGAATTATTAGTTAAGTATTAGTAATCTTATGGGTAAATAGTATTTTTACATAAAAATTAAATATCTCATGATTATAACTTTATTTTCATAAAATGGATTTCATTTTTGAATTCAGATCATTTATATTAAGTCAGGGTGAATTTATGATATTTTTATAAAATGTTTTGTTTTTTGATGAATAGTAAAAAATATTATTTTGAGTTTCTCTATGATTAATGACATCATTAATGATGTAATAATTATGTAATCATTCTAGTAGACTTGTAAATAGTAATAAATGTTATATGGTGTCTCAAGTGGCCACTACTATGGGAAGGCCCATGGTTTTTCAAATACCACAGATGATGTGTCCCATGGAAATTAATTAAATATTCCATCACTTTTTATATAAATACCAACACATTATTTCATTAATTTCATTCCAAATTCATCATCAATGAAGTTATAGTATTTATACCTCCCAAGGAGACCTCCCAAGGTTCCCCCAATCCTCCCAAGTTCCCAACCATCAAGCTTTCGCAGTTACTCTTCAATGTAAGGTAACCTTTCATCCTCCTCTTTTAATCCATGCCTTCCTTTATGTTATGTCTTATAGTTTTCATTTTATTATGTGGGGGTTTTCTCTTAAGTATACCTAAAACTATCCATTTAATTCTCAATTTACGATATACCCTTTCCACTCTTATAAACATGTTTTATGAATTTTTAAAAGACTCTGTTAGGTTGCCAAATTTTTGTAGAAGAAATCGCATCATCTTTTTTTCATGTTTCCTTTTTCTGTGCTGAGTTATTCAAACATACATACCATGCTCTTATTTAAATTGTATTATATCTCGACACAGTTTCATGATCTATTTATGACTGGGTGACTCTTTTCCCCTCTCTATTCAATGTTTTCTATAACCATGTTGTATAGTTGTTATGGTGTGGAATTTTCATCTCAAATTACTCTATATTTTTCTCAAGAAATTCTATTATTTTATTTATATGAATACCCAAACTAGTTTTGTTTCTATGGGTATTCATAAATACACAATAATTATATATTTGGTTCTTGAATTTACAAACATTAAACCCTCATTTCTTTTCCATGGGCTATAAATGACATGACCATCATGTTTTTAAGCACTTTTAAAACGCCATGATTTTGATGTGTAACCCATTTCTTTTACTCTCTATGGGTTATTAAAAAAATTTATGACAATTATCTATATGTATCAGGCTCCTTCTTGGCATCCAAATGACCCAGGATCAAATCTAGGTAGGAGAGAACTTCATGGGTACTGTAGTAGTACTATAGCAGGGCACTCTAGCAGTACTGTAGCAGTGGTGGAACTGTAGCAGCTATGACACTATAGCGGTGGAGGGACTATAGCAGGAACTATAGCGGCAGCTGTACTATAGCAGTTACTGTAGCTGCATGGGTATTATAGCAGTATTGTTCACCGAGGGGTCCTTTGGGCCAAAAAATGGGCTCTCAAGCCTTGTATTCAGGCCACTTTCCCTTGGGCCTTCAGGCTATGTAATGGGTCACCCTCTACCCAGTATATAGAGGTATTTGATTTAAATAATAAATTGAGGCTTCTTCCCCAATCTTTTAAAAAAACTATGTGTATCACATGAAAATAAAGACATATTATGGGTGTGCCCTAATATAGCTCTAATGCATTGGGTATAGAATTTAATTTCTAGAGATGAAAAGTTTCATAATACCTTGGTGAATAACCTTGGTATTTTTTATGACACCATGGGTATGAACCTTTATGATATGATCATGAATGTAAAAATTAAATTTTTTAGCCACATATAAAAGTTATGATTCATGTTTTTTTCATTATGATATGACTCTACTTCCATTTTTCATGTCTTTATGTTTTTCCTAAAGTTCTTATAGATATCACAAGTTAAGGGATTTCCTTACTTTCCTTACTGGGCTTTCAACTCACACTTTCCGTTGATTTATGTCTCCAAGTTATGAGATGCAGTAATTAAACTTAAGATGAACTTATGATGAAGCCTTACTAGTGGATTAGAAGAATTTTTTATGTTTTTTCATGTATATTGTTACTGATTTCCAAGAGACTAGACATTAAAGATCTTCTATTTGTAAAATGTAAAAAAAATTAGGTTATAAAAAGGGGGATTCAATAAATTCATTGTGTTCATGGAGAAAAAAATATTGAAACACATTTTCTCACATTGATATTTGAATCTGAGGCAAAGGAGGTGGATGAAATACCTCCAAATGTTTGACTTTGACTTTATGCACACATTAGGGAAAGGAAATTTGGCGGAAGATGCATTGAGTATAAATTCAAATGCTCATTTGGTGAAAGATGATTCAGATGAATAGAAGTTTATTTCAGTCCTAACTGGCATACCTGTGAAATCTAAAGAGCAAGGTGATGTAATGGTTTTCCTTTCAGTTATGCTTGTTCCTGATTTAGTAAACATTGTCAAAGAGGCACCAACATCTGATATAGAATGCCTGTGTATGAATTCAAAAATCAATTGTGGGGAGACCATTGAGGGCTATGAACTTTATGGGATATCGGTTTATTTCTTTAGATATCATATGGTTGTACCTATGGCCTTTCAAGAACAAATCCTTTATGCTTACCACCATTCGAGATGGGTTGTACATCCTGGTGCATAGAAGATGTACAAGGCATTTAAAGTGTGGTTTTTGGTGGAGCGTCATAAAAAGGAAGATGGATAAGTTCATCTTTTGGTGCTTAACATGTCCTCAGGTTAAAGATGAGCATTAGAGACCAGTAGTTATGTTGTAGTATTTACCTATCCAAGTGTGTAAATGGGAAAAGATGGCAATGGATTTTTTACATCTCTTCCAAAAAGATTCGGAGACACGATTCAATATGGGTGATAGTGGATCGTCATACCAAGTCATCCCGTTTCATCCCTATTCATGAAACTCATACAGTGGAGGATGTTTCTAAAATATATATATCCATGAAGTTGTAATGAGTCATGGTGTACCGCTTTCAATATTTTAAAAAAGAGATTCAAGGTTCACATCTCATTTCTGGAAATCCTTACAGCAATCCCTTGGCACTCAACTGATGATGAGAATGACATATCTTCCTCAGACAGATATCCAATCTGAATAGATGATACAAATATTGGAAGACATGTTGTGGGCTTGTGTAATAGATTTTGTTGGCTCTTAGGAGGAGAATATAACCTTATTGATGTTCTCTTATAAAAATAGCTATTAGGCCATGATATATATGGATCCATTTGAATAATTGTATTGGTGTCCATCTCATTATCGATTGTGATGGGTGGAAACGGGTGAGACATCACTAGTTGGGATGAGCCTTGTCCAAGAAACAACGAGGAAGATTCAGTTGATCAAGAAGAGGATGGAGACGACTCAGAGTTTTCTGAAAACTTATGTGGATCATTGTCGATGGTCATTGTCCTTTGCATTAAGTGGTCATTTGTTCTTGAAGATATCTCCAAGGCTTTGACATTGTTGATTTAGGAAGTATGGTAAGTTTTATCCTAGATACATTGGCCCTTTCGAGATACTGAAATAGTTTAGAGAGGTGGAATGTTTGTTGGCATTACCAACATGGTTCAGTTTTCGTCATAATGTGTTCCATGTATCACAGTTTAATATGTATCATCCTGATCCTAGCCACGCGATCAAATGGAATCATGTCGACCTAGATCTAGAAGCTTCATTGGTATGTATCCCAGTGAGTATTTTGCATAAGAAAGAAAATGTTTTGCATGGGAAAAGCATCAGTCTAGTCTGGGTTTTATGGCACCATGTTGGATTCAGGAAGAGACTTGGGAATACGAGAAAGGGATGAAAGATCAATGGTTGGAACTATTTTAGATTAGAGAGGGTTTTCTACTTTCTGAGGACAAAAATACCAATGCTGTAGAGAATATAGTTCCCCAGGTTTCTAGTATATAAATCTTACTTGAGGGTTTTTGTGGTTATAAATTGTAAGGGTGATATTTAGGAAATTTGGGATAACTTTGGTAGTGTTTTGGCGGATAAAGGGAAGTCACACGAGCAGCACACAATTTGCCTTATTGTGCAGCCAAACCATGCATAGGGGTCCCCTTAATGAAGTAGCCCCGTAGGGTCAGAGCATAGTTTGGGAGACCTTTCAAGGAGAATCCATGTGGGTAAAGGCCACCTCATTATAAGTGTATGGTTTTCCCAACCATGCGGTCAAACCCTGCACAGAGTCAGAAATGAGATCCATAAAAATAGGATCTCACTTTTTTTCATAACTCCATCCTTTTTTACCCAAACTAGACCTAACTCGGGATTTTTCTCCTCCTAAGTCCAAATAAGGTTCTACCATCAGTTTGATGGTGATATGAAGGATTCCCTTGGTGAATTGAATATGGATTCATGAGGTATAAGATAAGTGTTCTTATTTCTTGATCATTTTCTTATATCGACATATATCTACTTCTTCTATTCTCTTGATTTCTATGATCTATTTCCGTTATGTGTAGATCAAGGTGTGTGGATAAAAAATATGATGAAATTTGATCTTTATCTTTCTTTTAGAAGAGATATTTGGTAGGTTCTGGGAAAATCGACCTGGTTATCTTGTGTGTTCATCATTAATTGTGGTTTTTGTCAAAACCTTTGAGGTAGGAGGATTCTTTCTGGACTCCACTTAGTAGAAATGTTTTTTGTGTATTCAAATTTAATGTGTGGTGTTGAAATGAAAGTTATTTTCTCATTGATGAGTTGTTGGAAACCTTCTAAAGTGATGGTTGTGAAATCTGGAAAATTGGGGATTTTGAATGAGTGATTTGGTTCTTGGTTTTAAAATATGGATTTTAAAAATGGTATTTTTTTTATTGTTGGAAATGAGCTTTATTGGATGTTTTCAATATAAGTGGAATGTTTTATTCCAATGAAATGTTGTTTTAAAATTGGTTGTGCTTTTTTTCAATTAATATTCAATTTTAATGAAGTGGTTTGTTTTGGTAATTTATGTATTTGATATAAATAGGGTTGGTGTGATTTGATGCTTAACAGGCCCTTGATAAAGGATGAGTACCATTGGGTTACAAGGGAATTTACCCAGGATCAAGGGTGTGTGTCATTGGGACACAAGGAAATGGTACAAGCGACTGCTCATGATTATGGAACTGTCAAACAAATCATGCATGTGTGGGTGTGTTGTGAACTATATAATTGGTATTCCAAATGATAAGAATAATTGGCTTTAAGCATTCATTAGTAGTTTTAATGGAAAATAACTAGATAGAAATTGGATTCATTTAGTTTTGTTTTCACTTGGTTGCAAAAGATTTTTTGGAACTTGTTTATATTTGGTTATAAATAGTTTTGGTAAATCGTTTTATATAAAATGTTTTATATAAAATGTTTTATATAAATTTGGATAACATTTCCATCCTAGCGGTGTGAGTAGAGAATTCATTGGGTAAAACCTACTGATTCTTACAATCACCCCTACTTTGAAGCTTTGGTGCTTTTGTAGATGTTATCTTTCAGTACATGGGAAAAGTTAACATTTCCCATGTTTTAAGAATTACCTCATGATCCTTGGGTTGTGCTATGATTTGGAGCTTTCAACTTGGGGAGAATGGAATCTTGTGGTCTCTTGAAATTATTTAGTTGTTTATCCATTTTTTATATTGATATGTGTTTGGTCTTCTGTTGTTGTTCACTTTTATGTGGTTTTGAGATACATGAAATTGTTTAGTTGTCTTTATTTTGTTCATGCTTCATTGACTGAACAGTTTGGTTACGCTTTGTTGGTTTATCACTTTACTTCATAAAGGGTAAATCATCCCCCATTTGTATTTGAAACTCTTCAGCATTTATTGTCAACCTTTTGCGTCTTGGGGATGTCGCTTAAGGGCCAATAATGACTCACTGTACTCTTTAGCCAATGATAATTGGCTAGTTATTACACTAGATAATAAAGAAATATTAATTTTACACATTCTTAAGAAAAATTTAAAAAAAAATTATTCATTATATAGTACTTATTACCATGTGACATATAATTACACGGTCACCAAAGATCATGTTGGGTGTTTTAATGATATTCAGTACTTAAGTCCAATATCACTTTGTTCAAATGATTATAGTCAAAGATCTAATCATTTCATCATCTCGAAAATAATATACATGAATTAATTATCAATTTTATACATCAATTATAAATTTAATTTTTATTGTTACATATGGTTATGAAAAATGAACTATGTTACAATCATGGAGATGGTAGGTTGTACCTACGTAGGATTAATGTTTCCATTTCTCAATGGTCATTATAGAGAAAAGGTAAATATTATTTTCATTTTTATATAATAGTCATAATGTCATATATATCATATTAATTATTTAAATATAATTTTATATATCATCCA
Organism: Viscum album; assembly: GCA_963277665.1. Classification (NCBI taxonomy): domain Eukaryota; kingdom Viridiplantae; phylum Streptophyta; class Magnoliopsida; order Santalales; family Viscaceae; genus Viscum; species Viscum album. The sequence goes on from OY728157.1 coordinate 697,777,015, forward strand.
TGTTATTTGGTGATGAAAAATAAATCACATCATTTTGTGGATGTGGTATTCTACACGTATGCATGAACGATGTTATCATACTTCTATGCAGGGAAATTTAAGAATAAAAATAATATGTTATCTATTAATAATGATAAATATTTAACTAATATAATATATAAGAATTAATTACATCATTATAACCAGTATTGAAAGATATTGATGGAGAACATATTACATCCATTCATGAGATGGCGGTCTGCCTTATACATGATCGATGAATTCTTTTCCCGTTTGATAAAATTGGAGATGGATATAGGGAATTAATCTTTCATAACAAAATATCAGTATATGGATAATACTTTAGTAATTATTTTATAATTGTTTAATAAGGTTTTATAGAAGTGGGAGAATATACAAAACTGAAACGCTCGATTAAAAATGATAATTCTCCTTTGGACAATATCCATTAAATAACATCATAAGACCAAAAATGTTGGGGTTATTCCTAAAATAAGAACTATATAATTATTCTAGTGACTGTAGAAAAATATATTTTTAGTAATTTTATGAATAAAAATGGTTTTTCAGTATAGAGAGAAGGGGAACTCATGGAATTTCCCAAAATAATAAATTAATATTCAATAATATTCAATATAAAATAGCTAAATACATATCAATATAAAATATTAGATGATTATGGATTGGAAGAACCTTATAAAAAAGAAATTAGATAGGTTTTGACTATGTTTACACCCAAAATTTTGTTTTTAACCGTTAGTTAACCTCATCAACTATTACTATGAAAACAATGATTTTCAATTTGATGGTTAATATAATTACAATAAAATGAAAAAAAAACCAATAAACTGAAAATGGATGATATTTTCAGCCTTATACAAATCAGTTTTAATAATTTCATATTTTTAGGAATTTCATATCATTTAATAAAATATTATTTACAATAAAATATCCATAATGTCAATTTTTAGAATTATTCGTTACATTGACTTTAGTAATATCAAGATAACACATAAAATTAGAACCTATTATTTTTAAATATATATATAATATCAATGTCAACTAAGAAATTCTTATATCACCTTATAAATATCAAATTATATTTATTCTAATAATCATAATAACATTTATCTTATTTTTCCATTAATTAAGTAATTAATGCATTAACGGTGTGAATAAATTTTAAGTAATAATTAATTTACTAAAAATTAAAAATAAATTACCATGATAATGATAAATATTTAATATTTTAAAATATTATTTATAGTTTAACATATCATCTTTGCAACATCATTTATGAATTTTATCATTTTTAAAAATAAGTGTGTGACTTGTTTGAGTTGTCATTAAATAAAATACTATATAAGTCAAAATTTTAATCAGGTGGCCCCAAAACGTCATAAATTACACTCTTAGATGATTATTATCAATATATACTTATAAAATAATATTTATATAAGTTTTTTTGGTCATTTTATGCTTCATATAATTTTATTTTTAACCAAAATTACCTGATTTTCCCAATATCGTGCTAACCAAAATTACTAATGTTAGTATTCATATCGACCAAAAATAAAATAGAATGAATTATAAATTTATATCTCTTGATTAAAAATATGGAATAAATTTTTTAAAATACATAACATAGAAGTTTCATAATTTAATTTAAAATTAATCTTGAAAAATGCAATGAAAAATAGTTTTTCTGAAAAACATATTTTTAATTATAAAATGTTTTTATACAAAATTCAACTATAAACATCAATTCAAAAAAAAACTCGACTATTTAAAATAATAATTAACTAATTAAAATTTCAAAATAATATAGAATATAATTTTACCTTTCATATACATTAAAATAAAATAAAATGTTCAATAAAAATCGTCATTTTTAACTATTCTTTGAAAAATAACCATTTTTATAAAATTATCACTAATTTATCATAAGATAATTTTTAAATGATGAGTTAAAAATATAAATTTTTAAAAATACGTTTTTTCACATTTTTATAAATTAATTATAATAATTACTAATAAAAATCATTTCAAATGAAAAAAGAAACTTTACTAAAAAAGTAGAATTTATTTAAAAAATTAATTAATAAGTAAAAGATGAGTAAGACCATTATATATTACATTATGTGATTATATTTATTTATTCCATCCAATTTAATAGCTAGTTTATAATGGTGACACATAAATAATAACATTTCATTATTCGTTTAATATTAGTGTTGTGTGTCTTGTACACTATCAAACACAGGGTTTCCTTTTAATTTATTGGGATATTAGAGTGAGTCCAGGTGACCAATATGGAATGGGATTCATAGAATCTCATTTAGTTTTCAATGACTATTTTTATATTTATATGTAGCACTATATGGAGACCATATGTTGGCTTCTTCCTTGGGAAGGAATTTTTACAAACTCAAAGGGATTTGGATCATTGGTTCATTGATGCATGGTTCAGAGCCTTATGGATAGTGTAATTGGTTGGCGAATCAACTATGAAAACTTATTCAAAGATATTTTTACTTTGATAAAGATATAATATTTATTTAATGATTACCTTTATGCTTATTTCATCATGAATTAGTGTCTTGATGGAGTTTCAGTTGTTTAGGTTGGGTACCTTTGTAGATAGATAATAGATAATATATTGTTTTTTTATGAATGAACCAGAATATTATGGGTTATCAAGAAAATCCTATCTTGTACGGTTGTGGTGCTTTAGATTCTAATATATAGAGTGTAATAACCTGAGATTTTATAAGATATATTCTTTTTAATTTCATTCATATCTTCTGTTGTATGATACACCAAGATTATCTTGTGCTTTACGCAACACCGTATTAGCTTGCAGTATACGCAACACTAATCCTGGATCATGTTACACATAATTTCATGTTTTTTTATAGTAGTTCTTCTAAGAAACAATGAGTATATATATATATTCAATTTATTTTGTTATACGCAGCAACCAAGGGGTCTTTCACTACACGCAACCCTAACTTGGCTTGCATTGCACGCAATCACAACCTTCCTCGATAGAGTGTGTTGTACGCAATACCGGGTTTTACTAAACAACGATATATTATTAAAATATTATTATGAACTAGAAGTTATGAATAGTATTAACTAAATTTTTAATTTCATAAAATTAGTATTCATCTTACACATTTTATAGAACATGGTATAAGAAAAAAATAAATCTTTCGCGTAAAATAAGTATTTTTCAAAAAAAATGCAGTTTTGCTGCCTTTTAATGGAGCACCCACATTAAATATAGTTTTTGACATGTTTATAAGTTCAATTTTACAAAATAAAATTATTCTTTGGAATCAGGATATAAAATTTTACCTTGGAAAATTTTTTCTTATTATTATGATAACTTTCATATTTTAATGAATAGTAAAAACACGCTATATTTTAATTAAAAACAAATTTTTTCATCGTAAAAACTTATGTGGTTAAATTATAATATTTAATGGATTTAAAGTATAAATAGAATATATTTTCACCATTTAATATAATTTTTGTCATTACCATTGATTTTACCTTGAATTCGTAGGTTAAATAAATTCAATCTTTTGTAATGTTTTAAAGAAAAACCCGTTTTCTTTCGACAATGGGATTAATTTTAATTTAGTTTCTGAAACTTTTTTGTATTGAATTTGGAAAAATGGATTCCATATTTGGAATCAGTGGGTCCAAATTATGTTAATAATCTACTTTTTATTTTTGGGCATTATGAATAGTAACTACGGTAAATTTTATTTACCATAGTTAAAGGTAAATCGGGTAATTAAGGGTAAATATAAGATTATAAAATTACCCTAACACCTGAAAAAATTCTATTTGATGGCTCAAAGTCGATCCATATCACCTAAGGGTCTGATTAGATTCATTTTGTGGACTTTTACAATAAAAATAGTTTAATTATTATTAAAATCAAAGAAAGTGACAACATGTCACTCTCTTAAATCTTATAAGTATATAAATTTTAATTTAGTGATAAAATTCCTGAAAATTCGAACATGAATAGTATAAAAAAATATAATAACATTATATACATCATATGAATTTATTTATAATTTTTAGGGATTAAATAATTATCATTAATTGTGACACAATAGTGATGCAGAAATTGTTTATCTAGTGAAAAATCAAGAAAATAGTTTTTATTAAACTAATAGTGACCATAAAAGGCACAAAACCCTGACCAAAACTTATTGGTCATGTACATATAAACCATAATCATCCAATGGTCGAATATTTGACCATTTTGATCCTTATAAATGTGATTATGACACTTATATTATTTTATTTTAAATGATCCCAAAGTTGTCACCTTCAAAATTTAATAAATATAACAAATTAAATATTGGGATTTTAAGATGATAAATTCGAGTGAAAGTATTAATGTGAAATGTAATAGATTTATGTTCATCATAGGATTTTATTTTTAATTTTTATTTAACAAATATGTATATTAAATAATTATACAAAAATGTTGTAGTAATTATTTTTTGAAGACATAAACCAAATAAATGGTTTTAAAAATAATAAAATAAATATTAAATTAACTATTTAATGTTCTAAAATAATTTTCTAGATACATATGACCTTTTATGAATCTATTAAAGCTTTTATTTAGAACATACCTTCTGTATATATTTTATTTAAATTCAAATAAATGAATAGTGTCAAAATTGACACTGCTGTTATTTTATAAAAATAACATATTATAAAATTGTTTAAAAATCAAAAAAATGTTTACAAATTATAAATTTAAATTTATATGGTCTATAATGTTATAAAGTTAACAATTATTGACAATTAACAACAATGAAGTAATTATTTGTTATAATTTAAAATTTAGGATTTTATTACCACAAATAAAATTAAATTGATTAAATAAGGATAAATCAAGTTGATAATGTTTAAAATAATTTTATAACATGTTTAAATTTTATTGGTGGATGAGATTACAACCCTATGTCATCTAATATTTGAATATGAGTCATTTATTGAGGTTTTTAAGTGGGGTTATATTTATTATAAATTAACATTTTTAATATTTCCAAAGGTGCCCCTATCCTTCCTTATAAAAGGGAACCTCCCCCCTCTCATATTTAAAAAACATTGAGCCTTAAAGCTAGGCCAAAACCTTACCATTTCACTTCTCCACTTCCCTAAAAACATCCTAGAGGTTATGGTCTTCTTCAAAGTCCAATCTTAGTTCCCTACGAGGTGGTTTCAAAAAGGCGTGTCGAAAAAAGAGGTAATATCTGTTACCGATTCTTTCAACATTATTTCTTCTTATACTTATTATTCTATTGTTTCATTATGAAGTAATAACCTCAGTATCACTCATATACTGATATGTTATTGTAAGTATGAAACAACCCTATTTCACCATCTATCCGTCATACGGAAAACGAAATCACCGCGCATGCGTACGTACGGAATACCGTCTCCACGCTGTGGTGTAATCTATTTTCCACCATCACCTTAATTGGATGGGTATAATGGTGTAAATAATGACTATATATGATCATTATAAAGTGATATTGATTCTGAAATAGTATTCATACACTCCAATACAATTCCACGATCATGGGAATGATATCATCGCTCGTGCGTACGTACGGACTACCATCTCCACGAACACGATGAGATTCATTTTCCATGATTAACCATTCAAGAATGATTATAATGTATATATAACGAATAATAATAAAATATATGGAATAATAATGGTAATGTATTTATATATATATGCGTGTGTATCATCTATTTAATTTCATTCAATTCAATAAGGAAACGAAAACAGCGTTCATGCATACGTACGACCTACCGTCTCCATGAACCGTGTATTTCATTCCTTTTATAGATCTATAATATATATGTATATGATGAATTTATAATATATATAAATCATGTTTTACATTCTGGAATTATGTAAATCAGGATATAAGTAATAATATCAAGAACGACAAGTCGAAACATATACGATAAATGAAATGATTTTACCAAAAACGTTGATTTTACATAGAATTTACAAAAGAACGGGTAATATAAAGTCATAAGTGAAACATATATGATATCATAACAATGAATATGATTATTTAATGAGTCAATGACATTATTTAAATCATTATACAGGAGATTCGGATACATACGAAGCATATCGGACCTAAGGTAAGGGATAATTTTGCAAATCTCATTTTTATCCGATATTGCTTATTCGTAAGTATTTACTAAGGTTGTTGCTATCATCCATGTCCATGTTTTATAAAAATGTATTCATGTATGTTTAATGTCCTTTTTACCCATTTTGACTTTTACCCCTTAGTATGGAAGGAATCTTCTTTTATTTACCCTACAAGGTACTTTTTTGACTTTTCCGACAAAAGTAAGAGAAAAATGTTTTTTTAACGCATACGGCATAAAAGGATTTCATACGGTTTTATAAAGCCTTAGTTTCATGAAGATTCCTCCAAAATATTTTATTACTATTTTCAGCAAAATACTTTTATTTTAAAAGTGCATGGCATTTTGTGAAAAGAAAATGATTTTGAAGAAGAAAGGATATTTTCCTCAAGAATTCATTTCAAGTGTATTATCAAAACCATTGCTCATATAAGATGAAATTATTTCACATGTGTATGTTTCAAGTATAATGTCTCTATGATTTACATGGTTTCACTTTCCTTATTATGAAATTATATCCATTTATTTTATATGGATTATGTAATGATGGGATGATGTTTATGAAACCTATTTTATTTATTGGGTTATTATAAATGATGTATATTTATTTTGTGGCACAAGTAATAATGATTTCATTATGAGATGGGTGGGACCAATATATCCCTCCAATGCATTGGGTAAATATTTATATCTCATGATATAGACATGGTTGGAATGGTATGTTAATCTGGTTCAGTGTTACAGGACTGAAACGCGGAGTGAACTCGATTCAGAAAGGGACTTTGTCCACTAAGATGGTCTTGGCAGCAATGCCTTGGATACTATGAAAATCATAACATGTGCTGAATGGATGTCACAATTACATGTTTTATTCCCATTATATTTTATCATGGTTTATGTTCCATTATGATATATTCCTTATGTACTTCCACGATTTTTGTCTTTGCTCCAGATTTTGATGTTTAAATTTAATGTTCATGTTATTGCTTCCAAATGATTATGGATTGTTTTATGTTATCTATGTTTTTTCTTTACTGAGCATTTGAGCTCACCCTTTTTATGTTTTATTTTCCCCAGGAAATAATGAAAGGTTTTAGGTAAGGAAACAAAAAGGGGAAGATCGTTATGGGAGTTTTTGAAGATATTTCAACATGATTAGATGTTTATATTCCGAGTTTCCAAATACACTAAACTATTACGATCCTTGTGTGTCTGTTTTTGTTATATATTAAGTATTCTGCAAAAGTAATGTAATGTCCATGTACGTCAAGCTGCGGGTCTCTACAGTTGGTATCAGAGGAATGGTTTAGTCAACCTTTGGAAACTACGATGCGAAAAAGTTAGTGAGATCCCTAGAGATATTTCTAAGGTATGTTTAGGGATGTCCCTAAGGTTAAGTATACGTATATGTTATAGTCCTAGAATTCTGCTAACAATCTTAGAATTGAACCTAAGTTGTTAGATGTCGAAGGAACTCCCCCTTGATTATGTTATTTTCTTTGTATGATTTTTGCCTCTCACAAGAATTCTTTTTGTGTTTTAGCCAATGGAGGGAACCAGAATGAATTCGGTTAACATTTAATCCAATGGACAAATTGGTGACTATGAGCAACAAAATTGCATAATGCCTAGAGAGAAAGATATTGTGATTATGAAAAATCCGTCATCGCGATATATGATTAACAAGGAGAAATTTAGTGGTATTCCTAATTCATCAAATAAGAGGAAGATAGACTTTTATGCATGTTTGCATGTTGAGGAGCATAAAGAAAGGAAGATTGAAATTTCTAATGAAGGGAAGAAGAACCTTGAGGAATACCTCAAATGGAGGGAAAAATGTTATTCGTGTGGAGAAAAGGGTCATATAGTGACAGACAGTTATGGAGTTCAATGTCTTATTTGTGGAGAACATGGGCATTACCCAACTCAATGCCCTGACCTAAAAAGTTACTTCTAAATCAAGGAAAGACTTATTCCAGGACAATCATTGAAGAGGATGGATTGAAGTGTTTATATATTGGTATTCAAGAATAATTTTGTTGACGTACTTTTATTGTGTATTAGAATATTTTTGTATTAGTCTATTGTGGTTTTAAATAATTTTATGGTACCGGTAACCATGAAAAGTGATTCAAATATTTTTGTAAAGAAGATGAAATGTGCATATGGAAGGGATAAGGAGAAAATAATATGATAGTAATCATGAGCTCATGACTAAAATAAGGAAAAAGTGATATCATGGTTTGAGTATATTAAAAGTTTGATATTTTGGTGTGTGGATAGAGTTAACTTTTGACAACATTCATGTTTTCACTAAGGTTAAATGTGAATTCATTTTTAAAGATAATACATGACTAAGGTGTTCACATGTCTGTAATTTGACCAACAAGATATATCTTATGATATATGGGGGATAAATGATGGAATTCACGTGATTGTTATGTGACATTTTAAGTAATCATTTTCTTTATACTATGAGCTTGGACCGAAGTATTTTAGATAATCCTAAAGATTGGAATGGTTTATGTTGGACATAAGTTAGTATTGTTTAAGGATAGAACTTTTTTTGATATTATTGATGGGATGTTATAGTAATGTAGTTTTAGAAAAAGGACAACCTGCAGGACTGGCGACAGCCCATCGCGTCGGAGAAGGCTATGGGAATCAAACCCACAACTGAAGTGCGACTGGCCTTTATCGCCTACCACTGGCCTACAGGAAGTCCCTTGTAAGTAGAAACTAGTTTTATTTTTTTTAAGAAATATGATATATGAAGTATAAGTCAATTTTTGGAACCATATACAATTAATCTAACCATATGATGGACTTATAACTTTTTCTAACCTTTTGATTGAAACAGATGGAATGACCCATACTTCTATCACATGATCTGATAACACATCACGAATAACAAATTCAACTTCATTTCTTTAAGGGATGAATTGGAAACGGTTCAATTCACGAACAACAGTGAGATTGTATAAAAATCATGTAAGTATTTCTTTTAATTCATCAACTTTAGGGAAATGATATTGAAAACCAAAAATGTTGTCCTAGTGACCTTATATCTGATGAATCAGATGGTTCCCTAAATCATCACAAATCTATGGCTTTGTGATTGTTGTATTTTTCATAGCCATGTTCTCTACCACTCTCTATCAGGACATGATGGTTAGATTTCTCTTCCATATCCATATTTTCACATATGTTCTCCTATGTTGAAACCCAGTGATTAGTGAATTTGGGTAAACGTTAAGTTTCATACTTTAGTTTATAAAGATAATTTTTGGTATTCCTTTTTACGATGTGAGTTTCAATTAAAGAAACTTTCAAGTAGAAAACCATTTATAACCCCGGAGAATTTCGAGGGCGAAATTCATTTTAAGGGGGGTAGAATGTAATAACCTGATATTTTATATGATATATTCTTTTTAATTTATCTCATATCTTTTGTTGTATGATACACCAAGATTATCATGCGCTATACGCAACACCGTATTAGCTTGCAGTATACGCAACACTAATCCAGAAACGTATTACACAAAATTTCATGTTTGTTTGATAGTAGTTATTCTACGAAACATTGAGTATATATATATATATTCAAGGTATTTTTTTATACACAAAAACAAACTTGTCATGCACTCCACGCAACCCTGACTTGGCTTGCATTACACGCAATCACGACCTTCCTCGATAGCGTGTGTTGTACGCAATACCGGGTTTTACTAAACAACGATATATTATTATAATATTATTATGAACAAGCATTTATGAATAGTATTAACTTAATTTTTAATTTTATAACATTATTATTCATCTTACACATTTTCTAGAACATGTTATAAGAACAACATAAATTTTTCGGGTAAAATAAGTATTTTTCAAAAAAAATATAGTTTTGCCGCCTTTTAATGGCGCACCCACTTTAAATCTTGCTTTTGACATGTTTATAAGTTAAATTTTACAAAATAAAATTATTCTTTGGAATCAGGATATACAATTTTACCTTGGATAAGTTTTTCATATTAATCTGATAACTTTCATATTTTAATGAATAGTAAAAACACGCTATATTTTAATTAAAAAAAATATTTTCATCGTAATAACTTATGTGGTTAAATTATAATATTTAATGGTTTTAAAGTATAAATAGAATATATTTTTACCAGTTAATATAATGAATGTCATTAGCATTGATTTTACCTTGAATTCGTAGGTTAAATCAATTCAATCTTTTGCAATGTTTTAAAGAAAAACCCATTTTCTTTCAACAACGGGATTAATTTTAATTTAATTTATGAAACTTTTGTGTATTGAATTTGGAAAAATGGATTCCATATTTGGAATAAGTGGGTCCAAATTATGTTAATAAGCTACTTTTTATTTTTGGGCATTATGAATAGTAACTACGGTAAATTTTATTTACCATAGATAAAGGTAAATCAGGTAATTAAGGGTAAATATAAGATTATAAAATAACCCTAACACCTTACAAAATTCCATTGGATGGCTAAAAGTATACCCATATCACCTAAGGGTCGGATTAGATTCGTTTTATGGAATTTTTACAATAAAAATAGTTTAATTATTATTAAAACCAAAGAAAGTGACAACATGTCACTCTCTTAAATCTTATAAGTATATTAATTTATCTTAGTGATAAAATTCATGAAACATAGAATATGAATAGTCAACAGAAAGATAATAAAATTATCTACATCATATTAATTTATTTATAATTTTTAGGGATTAAATAATTATCATTAATTGTGAAACAATAGTGATTCCGAAATTGTTTATCTAGTGAAAAATCAAGATTGTAGTTTTTATTAAACTAATAGTGACCATAAAAGGCACAAAACCCTTACCGAAACTTATTGGTCATGTAAATATAAACCATAATCATCCAATGGTAGAATATTGGACCATTAGGATCTTTATAAAAGTCATTATGACACTTATATTATTTTATTTTAAATGATGCCAATGTTGTCACCTTCATAATTTAATAAATATAACAAATTAAATATAGTAATTTTAAGATGATAAATTCGAGTAAAATTATTATTGTGAAAGTTAATAGATTTATATTCATAATAGGATTTTACTTTTAATTTTTATGCAACATATGTATATTAAATAATTATACAAAAATGTTGTAGTAATTATTTTATTAAGAGATAAACAAAATAAATGGTTTTAAAAATAATAAAATAAATATTATATGAACTATTTAATGTGATCCACTAATCTTATAGATACATTTGACCTTTTATTAATCTATTAAATCTTTTATTTTAAACATATCTTCTGTATATATTTTATTTAAATTCAAATAAATGAATAGTGTCAAAATTGACACTATTGTTATTTTATAAAAATAACATATTATAAAATTTTTTAAAAATCACAAAAATATTTACAAATTATAAATTTAAATTTATATGGTCTAGAATATTATAAGGTAACCAATTATGTAAAATTCACCACAAATAAGTAATTATTTGTTATAATTTAAAATTTAGAATGTTATTACCACAAATAAAATTAAATTTATTAAATAAGGATAAATGAAGTTGATAATGTTTAAAATAATTTCGTAACATGTCTAAATTTTATTGGCTGATAATATTACAACCCTATATCATCTAATATTTGAATATGAGTCATTTTTGGAGGTTTTTAAGTGGGGTTAGATTTATTATAATTAATATTTTTAAGATTTCCAAAGGTGCCCCTATCCTTCCTTATAAAAGGGCACCTCCCCCCTATCATCTTTGCACATCTTTGAGCCTTAAAGATCAGCCAAACCCTGAAAATTTCACTTCTACACTTCCCTATAAACATCCTAGAGGTTCTGGTCTTCTTCAAAGCCCAATCTTAGTTCCCTAATAGGAGATTTCAAAAAGGCGTGTCGAAAGAAGAGGTAATATCCGTTACCGATTCTTTCAACTTTATTTCTTCTTCTACTTCTTCATCTATTGTTCTATTATGAATTAATGACATTAGTATCACTCATATACATGAAACAACCCTATTTCACCATATATCCATCCTACGGAAAACGAAATCACCGCGCGTGCGTACGTACAGAATACTGTCTCCACGCCGTGGTGTAATCTATTTTCCACCATAACCTTACTTGGATGGGTATAATGGTGTAAATAATGACTATATATGATTATTTTAAAGTGATTTTGATTCTGAAATAGTATACATACACTTCAATACAATTCCATGATCATGGGAATGATATCATCACTCGTGCATAAGTACGGACTACCGTCTCCACGAACGTGATGAGATTCATTTTCCATGATTAACCATTCAAGAATGATTATAAAGTATATATAACGAATAATACTGAAATATATGTAATAATAATTCTACTGGATTTATGTATATATATATGGGTTATCTATTTAATTTCATTCAATTCAACAAGGAAACGAAAACAGCATTCATGCGTACGTACGGCCTACCGTCTCCATGAACGGTGTATTTCATTCCTTTTATCGATATATAATATATATGTATATGATGAATATATAATATATATAAATCATGTTTTACATTCTGGAATTATGTAAATCAGGATATAAGTAATAATATCCAGAACGACAAGTCGAAACATATACGATAAATGAAATGATTTTACCCAAAACGCTTCTTTTACATGAAATTTACAAAAGAACGGGTAATATAAAGTCATAAGTGAAGCATATATGATATCATAACAGTGAATATGATTATTTAATGAGTCAATGACATTATTTAAATCATTATACAGGAGGTTAGGATACGTACGAAGCATATCGGACCTAAGGTAAGGGATAATTTTTCAAATCTCATTTTTATCCGAGGTTACTTATTCGTAATTATTTACTGGGGTTATTGCTATCATCCATGTCCATGTTTTATAAAAATTTATTCATGTATGTTTAAATTCCTTTTTACCCATTTTGACTTTTACCCCTTGGTATGGAAGAAATCTTCTTTTATTTACCCTACAAGGTACTTTTTTGACTTTTCCGACAAAATTATGAGAAGAATGTTTTTTTAACGTATACGGCTTGAAAAGTTTTTTTACGGTTTTATAAAGCCTTAGTTTCATTATGCTTCCTCCAAAATATTTTAATGACTATTTTCAAAAGAATAATTTTATTTTAAAAGTGCATGGAATTTTGTGAAAAGAAAATTATATTGAAGAAGAAAGGATATTTTCCTTAAGAATTCATTTCAAGTGTTTTATCAAATCCATTTTTCCTCTAAGATGAAATTATTTCATATGTGTATGTTTCAAGTATAATGTCTCTATGATTTACATGGTTTCACTTTCCTTATTATGAAATGATATCCATATCTTTTATATGGATTATGTAATGATGGGATGATGTTTATGAAACCTATTTTATTTTTTGGGTTATTATGAATGATGTATGTTTATTTTGTGGCACAAGTAAGATTGATTTCATTATGAGATGGGTGGGACCTATATCTCCCTCCAATGCATTGGGTAAAGATTTATATCTCATGAGATAGACATGGATGTAATGGTAAGTTAATCAGGATTAGTGTTACAGGACTAAAACTAGGAGTGAACTCGATTCAGAAAGGGACTTTGTCCACTAAGATGGTTTTGGCAGCAATGCCTTGGCTACTATGGAAATCCTAACATGTGATGAATGGATTCCACAATTACATGTTTTCTTCCCATTATATTTTATAAGGGTTGATGTTCCATTATGATATATGCCTTACGTACTTCCACGATTTATGTCTTTGCTCAAGATTTTGATGTTTAAATTTCATGTTCATGTTTTTGCTTCCAAATATTTATGGATTGTTTTATGTTATCTATGTTTGCCCTTACTAAGAATTTGAGGTCACCCTTTTTATGTTTTATTTTCCCCATGAAATATTGAAAGGTTTTAGGTAAGGAAACAAAAAGGGTAAGATCGTTATGGGAGTTGTTGAAGATATTTCAAGATGATTAGAAGTTTATATTCCGAGTTTCCAAAGACACTAAACTCTTACGATCCTTGTGTCTTTATTTTTGTTATGTATTAAGTATTCCGAAAAGTAATGTAATGTCCATGTATGTCAAGCTTCATGTCTCTACATAGAGACACAGACTTTTTTAAAAAAATAACTCACATTTTAATAAGCAGAAATCATATAGGTCTAGTGACATTGTAAACATGGACATATAAAAATAGTTTATAAAATATATACACCGTCTTCCACTACATTTTTCATAACTAAACCCCTTTTTATACATAACATACATCGTACCATTCTTCATAACCCATGGAAAGGAAACATAACAAGAGTGATCTTATATGCTTTATTAGGGTAAAAAAAGGAGATATTGAAGATCATTTTATCATAACATGAATATAAGTGTATGTGAACACAAGAATAACATTTCAAAATCATATCCTACATTTCTTACATCATAATATTTATTCATGGAATAAATATTTTTAGTTCATATGTTGTGAATCATAAAGGAATCAAATAACATAATCCATGAAAGCATTAGACTATAATATAACATGTAATTATGGATTACACATAAATATAGAAAATCAATTCCCTAGTAGTAGAAGATTATTTACAATACTATAATAGTGGATTTAGTTCACTCCAATAACAATTTCAGAAGTCAAGGTTCACTCCTAAGACTATCATAACATATTGTGTTCACTCCCAAAACTGTTATAGCAGTCATAGTTCACTCCCATGACAATCTTAGAAGAAAAATTCTTATAATGAATTTGATTCACTTTCAATTACATCCCTATTTATCACATGAGATATCAATATTTATCCAATGAATTTGAGGAAGATATATTTCTCACCCATCCTGGGTTATAACCTGACAAGCTTCTTCTGTAAAAATGACCACAATGTCCTTGGTAATAACATAACAACAATCATTGGTTATAATGTAAACAATATCAAATAATTAACACCATACATTTTCATTCCAAATTATTATAAAACATTCATCAAATCCTAACCCATGAAAATTAATGGGTTTCATAAATTATTTTTCATAACATAATCCATGGAAAAGGAATTGGTTTCATAAACTTTTCATCACTTCAACATAATATAACCCACGAAAAAGGAATAGTTTTCATAAAATAGTCTCATCCTAAACATAAACCGCAGAAATAAATATTTCTAATGGTATCCCTGGATTATAATCTTGATAATTCATAACCGATAACAAGGTTTTTTTCTTTGATAAAAATAAATACCATTAAAATATTACGAAAAAATTCATGAGGAAAAAATAATTTCAATTTTAAAATATCATCTTAAAAATAGAAATATTCTAAAAATTAATATGTAAAAAGTTTTCATTTAAAAAAAATGAAAATTTTGAAGGATTCTTCAAAACATTGATTTCTTATGGTGGTGGGAAATTTCATTCAAGCTATATAAGATAAAATAAAATCATTCTTTTCACATTTTTATTAAAAATCAAGAAGTATCACATTAAAAAAATTAATAGAATATTCCTTTAAAACAATTTTATAAAAATAAAAAAATGCGTAAAATTAATTTAAAAACCATATTATAAAATATAAAACATTTTAAAACATTTTTAGAAAACATGGGTATGCAATAAAAATGGTTTTCAACCAATGATAAAAATAAGGTGTATTTTCATTAAAAATATATTACAGTATTTTTAGTACATAAGGTGTGGATAAAGAAATGGAAAAAATTTATTTTCAAAAATAAAAAATGGACAAGAAAATTTATATATTTATTGAGAGTTATATCATGATATTTTATCGTCATAAACATAATCATAAACAATCTTAATAAATGAGGAGATTGTAACATAAAATGCTTAACTCTTTGGTAACATTTGAATTGTAAGCCCCGTGAAATAAATAATCATACATGGATATGTAAATCACTATAAATTTCAAAATTTTAATCAGAAAATACATTCATTGTCATTATATACACCTAAAAACAACTTAAAAATATGGCATGTGTCCCACAGAAATAAAAGGGCGACAAAAATCCCTTGCCTCAGGTTCAAATTCATTTTTGTGCATTGAAAACACCTTTTTAATAATTATATATTCTTATAAATTTTTTAATGAACGATAATAATATATATTATACCATATTTTTTACATATAAGAATTTATTACATGTTTGTTAAAAATTTGTTATTAAAATCATTATTACTAGTCATATCTGTTTCGTTTTTCACGTATGTTTTGGAATGTTAGTTTTCTTACTGGTATTTTGATCATTATTACATAATCTTAATAATTTTAATAATAATATAACTATCATAAACATTAATTATAAACATATTTAGTCTTATTCATAAAATTAAATCTAGAAAATCAAATTACATCATTGATGGAGACAGTAGGTCATACATATGAATGAATGATGTTTTAATTTTTTTTCGAAGGATGGAACAAAATAATGGTAAATAAATAATCACATTTACGGAATTATTATTTTATAAAATATAAAATATTTATCAATTAAATCCTTCATTATTTCCATCCATGTAAAATAGAAATGAAAAAATCATCACACCACTTCGTGGAGGTGGTTTTCCACATGTATGCAAGATCGAAATTATAATTTTATAATGGTTTGGAAGGTAAGAATGTATATATGATATTATCATTAAATAAGTATAATTACTTCATAAGTATAATATATTATCATTAAACCAATCATAATACACAAACATAAAATATGAATATGAGAAATGAATTCTATTTCTACATGGTGATGGTAAGTCGTACAGACGCACGAGATATATTAACACTTCACATTTGACAGATTGAGGGTGAAAAAATTTAGTTTCATAATAAAATTAAAATTTATGTTCATTTAGGATGATAAATTTATTATTTTAAAGAATATAAAATATTTTTATGTGGTAAGAGAATAATTAAAAAATTCCTTTCGATTAAGGAAATTATATCTTCTTTGAAACAACTCATTTAGATATCCTATTAAGTTATATATGGATTGTATTTTGGGTGAAAAAACCCAATGTAATGTTTCTAGGTTAGAGGTAAATAGAACATGGTAGTGTTTTGTTGGGATATAATTATCCAATTGTTGTGAACACTACTACAAAATAGGCCTTTAAAAGCAGCAGGAATGACCTTTAACATTGGTAGAGAAGCACTGAATACCTGAGAGAAATTAAAAGCTCTGGTATTTTATCAATTTTTATAAAATAAATGATAAAGGGGTCCTTTGTCGATGCTAAAAAGGCACTTAAAAATGGGACCTTTATCAGTGCATTTAGAAGTGTTGATAAAGGACCACATTTATCATCACTTTTATTTTGCACTGCTAAAGGCCCCATTTATCAGTGAAAATAGTAGCAATATTAAAGTAAATTTTATAAATTCTTACAAATGCACTAATAAATGGTAACTTTATCAGTTCTTTTAAAAGCATTGATAAAGGTCCATTTTGTAGTTTGTTGAAACCATACACTATAGAACCGGTGAAATGTGTTGTAATAACACACCACAACACCAGAAACACGCCTGATATTTAAAAAAGTAAGTACCAGTACTGAATTTAAATGAAATAAAATTTACAACAAAAATACAAGAAAAAAACTCTATATTGTAGATATTTCAAACATTGGATAAAAAAATTAAAAAAAACATAAATTATTACATACATTCAAAAACACCAATGTTACATTGTCTTTTAATCAAAACCATGACTCATGATATTTATGAAAAAAACACACATTCTTGAGAAAAATAACTCCCCAATATATGAAAATATTTCTAAATTTAGTAATAATTTTAAAAAATAAATTAACAGAAAGTGTCAATTTAAAAAAAATTGATGTCAATTTTGAATAAAAAGATGCACCTTGAGTTATTCTCATCACACCATGTGTTTGATTGAGGTGGGGATGATTCCAACAAGTCTCAAATGTCATGTGGATTGTTTTAAAAATGTATCCAAGTAATTTGAATGTTTTTTCTTAGCTTTTAGTATGTTAGTTGTCTTTTTTACAAAAATTTCATCTTAAATTTTAATGATGCACTTTGATGAATTCTGATCCCGTTGAGTATTAGTTTGATGTGAAACCAATTCCTACACATCAAAATTTACTTATGAAAAGTTTTTCTAAATTATCAAGAATGTTTGAGCATTTATGATCAATTATCATTGAGTGGCACTTTTTTAACTATAATGATTATTTTAAATTGATAAAAAACACTTTGAGTCATACCAAGCACATCGTGTATTAGATTGTGGCATGTATTCTTCCTACATGTCACGAATGAATTTTATATCATTATCATAATTTATAGAAACAATCTGAAAATGTGTTCTTAGTTTTGAGTAGGTCAATTAACCATTTTACTCATATTGAAGTTAATTTGAAATAAAAATATGCACTTTGAGTCATACCGGTCACACGATGGGTCGTATTGCGCTACATCAGATTCATTCACATCCCAAATGACTGATGGATCCTTTTCCTAAATTATAAAAACAATTTGAATAATTATTCACGGTTTTGAGTTTGTTAGTTTTCTTTTTTACTAAAATGTCATTTTAAACTAGAAACAAGCACTTTTACTCATTATGATCACATCACATATCATATTTATGTGATAATAATTCCCATATATAAAAAATGACTTATGAATCATTTTAGTAAATTATCATGAAATCTTGACTACATCTGGTCAGATTTTAGTGAGTGAAACTTTTTGAATTGAAATGTTGATTTTAAACTTATAACAGAGACCTTCAGTCATTTCTGGATTATTATGTATCATATTAAAGTTAGGATGATCCCTACACATCAAAAATGACTTATGAATAGTTTTAGTAAATTATAAAAATAATGAGAACAAATTTTCTTAGTTTTGAGTAGGTCTGTTGTTTATTTTACTAAAATTGATGTTAATTTTAAATACAATGATGCACTTTGTGTCATATCAGTCACACCGTGAGTCAGACTGTGGTGCGGCTAAATTTACACATCCCAAATGACTTATAGATCATTTTTCTAAAGTATCAAAACAATATGAATGTGTTTTCTCAGTTTTTTATATACAACTTATCATTTATACTAAAATTACATTTTAAAATTGGAACATGAAATTTGACTCATAATGATCACAACGTGTATCCCTAAGATGTGAGACTAATTTATACACAACAAAAATTACATATGAATCGGTTTTGTAAATTATCATGATAATCAAAGTGAGGTTTCTCAATTTTTAGTGAATGAATCTTTTTGAACTAAAACGTCAATTTTAAAATAATAACAGACATATTGGGTCATACCATGAACATCATGTATTTTATTGAGGTGAAACTGATTACTACATATCAAAAATTATATATATATTTTTTCACAAAAAAATTAATCAATCTGAATGCTTTTTCTTGATTTTTAGTAGGTTATTTTTCCTTTTTACAAAAATTGATGTAAATTTTAAATTAAAAGACACACTTGCTGTCATACTGGTCACACCATATGTAAAATTGTGGTGTCTCTGATTCATATACATCTAAAATGACTTATGGATAATTTTTCAAATGTTCCAAAACAACTTGAATGGTTTTGTTTTGTTTTGAGGAGAACATTTTTTCTTTTTACAAAAAATGATATCATTTTTAAATAAAGACGCACTTGGAACCATATCTGTTACACTATGAATTGGATCAGGGTGAGGCTGATTCCAATACATCTCAAATGACATATAGATTGTTTTCATAATGCATTAAATATGATTTTTTTGGTTTTGAGTACGTCACATGTCTTTTAAATAAAATTTCATTTTAAATTTGAAACAAACACTTTGAGACATACAAATCACACCATGTATCTGTTTGACATGAGACCTATTCCTACACGTAGAAAATGATTTATGAATTGATTTACTAAATAATCAAGAAAATATAAGCGTGTTTACTCAATTTTTAATGAGTGACACTTTTTAAATTAAAATATCGATTTTAAACTAATAACAGACACATTGAGTCATACCAGGCACATCGTGTATCAGAATGATGTGTGACTGATTCCTATTAATCACAAATGATTTATGTACTATTTTGTTTATTTATAAAAACAATATAAAGATTTGTAATTGTTTTAAGTATATTAGTTGTCTTTTTTACTAAAATTAAAGTCTATTTGAAATAAAAATAAGTACTTTGAGTCGTACTGGTCACACCGTTAATAGAATTGAGTTGTGTCTAATTCCAACACATCCTAAATTCTCAAAATATTCCCAATACTCAATTTTAACATGATTTACATTGAAAATATTTTTTGAACTAACTACGTTACATGAGAAGCTTCTAACAAACCACATCAACTTGAAAAAAATGCACTTGTATAAGAAAAAAATTATTATAAGAGTGATACTAAAAAGAAATCAATTAAGCATAAATATGAAATTATATGTTAATTATATGGAAAATGAGTATACATTGGATACATAAATATTATCTTTGTGATTGAGAAATATAGGAAACATGAAGGAAAGTGATAAATTAAAATACTATAGGGTTGAAATGTATTAAGGGAGAATAATTCTTTGCATGTTTTGGTGCGGAAAGGAATAAAATATGGACATATCACCCCAACTCAAATAAGAGAATCCACCTATATAAGAATTAAATTTTTATGGGATTAATATTTAAAAAAAAATTATAATATACATATTAAATAATATTTTAATTCTACGTACAATGATTTTTATGTAAAAACATAAAGATTACCTCTATGATAGAGAATAGGTAGCATCATTACTCTTCCTACAAAGTCATTGGAGATAACATGAAGTAAACTTATAAATAAAACACTGTAAGGGTGAATGGTTTTAACAAAGAAGAATTTTTTTAATGTTTTGGTGTATAAAAGAATGAAAGATGGATAGACCACACAAACCGAAAAAAGTAATCCACCTATATAAGAAAACAATTATGATGTCAGTGATAATAAAAATGAAAAAAATAAAACATAAATATGAACCAATACATTCATTCTATGGATAGTTATCTTACTCTGCAAACATCAAGATTACCTCTGTGATTGAGTAGATACCACATCTTTTCCCTTCCTACAAAGGAATGAAAGATGAACATAAATCATCTAAAATAAATGAACTGTATAAGGAATAATGAAAATTAAATTAACATTCCATTATGTAAATTTTCATAAAAATAGAGAAATTATATCATAGCATTACCTTTATATCATTCAAAAGGGTTTCCTTCATTATAGATTGTTTTACTGAGGTATTGGTAACATCATCATGTATAAAATACATTGTCTTCATGGGGAGTAAGTTATTTAATTTTAATTATGTTAATGTAGTAGAGAACATATACCATTATGTTTAAAAACATAATATATTAAATAAAATTACCTTCCCATTGAACTCTTTTTCTTTTTTTATAGGTTTCAGATATTTTTTCCACTATTGAGAATAAAAATTTCCTCTTTACGGTCCCCTATTTTGTAGAAGGCATTGTCAAAATTTGGACAAACAAGAACTTATTGCGATCTCCTAATGAAAGGTTCATACTTGATTGTATTTTCATCTGACCCAACGTTTCATTATTCGCTAGTAGTACAATCAACCAATTCTTGTCTGATGGATGGGAGACACAAAACAATTTCACTGCTTGTAATTACATTGTGAATGGATTTAATTTTTTCCCATCCACATAGAAATTCACCTTCACAAATTTGATTTCATCAACTTTCCCTGCCCTGATATTGTCAACAAATTTTCGACGAAAAATCATCACTTGAATGTTCGTATAATCCAACTCATATAATTATTCAATAATTTTAAAATGTGACATATTGGAATAAATTGGGTTTTTATCCTTACAATAAAAATTGATTGAGAGTTGATGTTGATGAGTATGAACTTTTTCTAAAAAAGAGATGGTGGATGAGTCTGAAGCTGCTGATTGAAATAATAATTGTTGTTTAACACAGATCAAGTCATTCTTAAATCTCCTAAAGAAATTATAATATAATTTTGGAAATTAAGGGGTAATAAAAAACCCAAATATTATAAGCCAGAATAATAAAATCTCATTCAATAAACTACAAGATATAAAAGTGTATTGATAAAACATTTTAATAAATAAATATTTATTACATATACATGTTTTGTAATATGAGTTTCTTAGGGGTGGAAAAAATACATATAGACCTAAAATGATGAATACCAAAAAATAATTTCTAATATATAGAATTTTTTTACTTCTGTTCTATTTTTTGAAATAGTTGATATAGTAACCTATGGAATTATAAAAATTTAAAATTAAGTGTATATCAAATATTCGAAAACATCTTAAGACTCTTGGGATGTCATATCACCCCACTGACCCATGACAAGGATTATATGGAGGTTGTAACATCATATCTACCCATCTGAAATATTCTAGGGAGGCTATCTAATACACATTAACCCATCCATGATATTTTAGGGAGGTCCATAATGAATTTTTAAAAAATAAATAATACACACCAATGAGATAAATAAAAAATAATGTAAAAAACACACACCAACCCCTGTAACCTTTATCCCACACAGGCTACCCTCTGCCGATACGGAATGACTCTCATGAGGTTACATTTTCAAAGTGGAATACCATTATGTCACTCAGAAATAGAATTAGAATATGAAAATTAAGAGATCTATAAAATATCATTCCCCATATAAAGTCTCTACTATACAAATGTGAAAATAACTAGTTAGATTAATACACACGGAGGTTGTCTTATCGGCTACCAAACCACCGTTGTAGAAATTTATACATACAAAATTAGATAGACAATAAAAAGGGATGGTAATTATACCATATATATTTCTCCACTATTTATCAAAAAAAAATAATGATTCGTCCAAACTTTCACATAAATAAAAGTGTAGCTCACAAATTCCCTAAATTAATTCACATTTGTAATTAAGAATGAATTATATGCTCGTAAGGTCTAGGAGTGAAGCTAGGGAAGCTCATAGTATAGGTGTTTCACACTGTAAAAACTCCAAGCATCAAAATAGATTATCTCCATGGCCAAATATCTATTGTTTCTTACTCACTGCAGTCCTAGTTTCACAACATCCTCCACCATGGATAGAACCATTGTTATTTTACACCCCAAGTTCCCCAAGATAATGTAGAGAAAGACGTTCATTCGATTGAAAGTAGACAAAGACTTATGTTCGAGTCTTGGATTCCTTAGACCCTTGAATCATTTAAACCTTGAATTTGAGCCATGGATTTGATTGATCATTGATTAGATCTTCGATTCACCAAGAAGTATGGTTGAAATTGTGTGGCATTCACCGAATGCTTCTAATATCACGAAAGATTCATAACTGGTAAGAGTTTTTTAAATAAATCAGGACACTTTTATCAGTGCTTCCAAAATAGTGAGGATAAAGGATTTATTATTATTATTATAAATAAAATAACTGTAAATATTTTTTTTTGAAATTTTGTGGCTGAATCCTCATTTATTATTAAAACAATGAAAATAACTCTTTAACTGAGTAGAGGGAGACCCATTACATACCCCAAAGGACCAGTGGGCATTTAGCATATTACATGGCCCGTAGGCCCAAATTTTTTGCCCAAGGCCCATTCAGGGAATAGTATTGCTAGAGTACTCGCCTACTACAGTACCACACAGTACCTGCCACTGCTATAGTGCACTGCTGCTGCTACAGTTACTTGCCTCTGCTATAGTGTCGGCCACTTTAACTGAAAAGTATTTATCATTATATTAATACTTTTTTAAAAAAATCTATTTATAATTATAAATATATAATTGTATAAATATAATAAATGTACATTTATTTCTATTTTTATTTATAAATATTTTTTAAAAAATATTTTTTTTAAATTATTAATTAATATCTAATAATAAGTGAATGCATGTTAAAAATGAGTGGAATTGAATAAATTAAAAATTAGTGCACTTTACCAATATTGAAAAAATGGATAATATTTGTGTGTGGGGATAGTATATAAAAATATATTACTTATATATATGTGAAATCAATATAATAAAAATTTTATCTATTTTAAATTGAAAAAACAAATGACACTCAATTATTTGTCTATTACTCAATGGAATTAATTTGTATTTTTAATTCATATTAATTTTTAATTGTACACTATTATTCACTAAATATATAACAATTTACTGTAAATTGCATTAAAATTTTTTAATATATAAATTATATTTATATACATTCCTATATATTAATATATTTAATATATACTATTTATAAACATTATCAATAGTTATCTAATTAATAAAATGTTTAAAAAAATTATCAATTCACTAATTTTTAATTTTTAATTTGTTTAATTTTCAACATTCATATATATATATACAATAAATACTATTTATTAGTATTTATTATTCATATATACTATAATCAATTTATTCATTTTTATTAATAGTTATTGATTTAACAACTTTTGAAATAAATTTTAATAAACACATTTTTTCTTTTTTTCTTTTTTTAGTTATCTCGTTTTATTTATTCATACCTTTATTAGTGCTAAATAATTGCTAAAAAAGCATTCATTTACTAGTGCTAAAGAGATAGAACTGATAAATCATACCCTTTATCAGTCCCACAAATAAAGCACTGATAATGGGTCCATTTATGAATGCCAAAAAAAGAGCTGATAAAGGTTACTATTTATCAATGTTTATAAAAGGTTAAATTTATTAGTTCTTTCTTTAGCACTGATATTGATTCCATTTATTAGTAATTTTTGATAGCACTAATAAATTACAGCATTGTTAAAGGCTTGTTTTATAGCAGTGGAAGAAGAGAATGGATGACTGGCCTTTTATAATTCAGGGGAGGGGCACTCATAGAAATTCATAAAATATTAAAATATAATAAATTAATTCTCAAAAGAAATGGTTCAAAATTTCCTAAAATATAAAATGGATGAACCTTTCAGCCATATTTATCCACCTTATCCTATTTTAATATTTTTATGATTTTTATGTATTTTAATAAAATAATATTTTCCTAAAATATCATTATTTCATATCAAGACACTATTCATTTAATAAGATTAAAAATAAATAAATAAAAATTTATATTTCTAGTATAGAAATTTTAAATTAAAATTGTATGTCATATTAATCTAAAAAATTAATTTGAAATATTAACTCACTTAAATTATTATACTTCTAATATTTATAAAATCATTTATTATATTTTCTATTAATTGAATAAAATACTACATCAGTGTTGCATAAGCATATATGGTCATTATATAATTTCTAAAAATTAAATTATATTTATATAATAAAAATAATTTTATTAATATCCATGTAGATAATTATATCCATTCATAACTTTTTTCCCTATGTGAACACATAAGATATATTTAAAACTAAGAGAGTGACATTTTGTAAATTTATTTTATTTAAATATTATATTAGTCATTTTCAAATAAAAGTTTCCATTAAAAACATAAAGTTAAACAGTGATATGAAAATGGATTATTTCACTTCATCCTATAAGAATTATAAGAAAAATTTAGAACCTCATTACTTAGGTTTAACCTATATTGAGTCGATTTACCCTATATCGAGATGATAAATTTTTCAACAGTTACTATTCATATAGAAAAAAAGTAAAAAGGGGCATATATATCAAATTTAAACATCCCAATTTCAAAATTTGAATTTAATTTATAAAATCAAATACTTATATGTTTAAGAAATTAATTTCAAAAAAAGTGTGAAAAACATGACGAAATCCTCTTTTAGGAAAATATAGTTTTTACGCATAAAATTAGATTTATTATAATCCCATGCATCGTAAAAATATTCGGTGAATGTTCAAAACATTTTTTTGAATATAAAAAATATATATATATAGTTAAAATAATTCACAATTAATTACTAATTTAATTTATGAAAACACATTATGCGAATAAAAACAGTTTTTTAGGAAAATGCCATTTTTAATATGAAATTGTTCTCTTAATACTAAATTCAGAAAATAAATTAACTAAAATGGACATAATTGAATTATTGAAAATAAAATAAAAATAATTTTAATATGAAACCATTTTAAAACAAAAAATCAACATTTTACATTTATGAAACAAAAATCTAGTTTACAATAATAATCAGTATTTTTTCACAATTCACTGGAAAATCAATATTTTCAAAAAATTATCAAAACATCACCCTATGATATTTTTTATATTATTATTTATAAAATGATGTCATTATTATGAAATTCAAATTTTAAAATTATGAAAAAATAGATCTAATATTTTCTCCGAAAAAGCAATAAAAATAATTTTGAAGGGAATCTATTTTTTAAGCATAATATAAACATTCTACAAAAATTACTGTTTACATACTATGAATTAAACAATACATTTAAATAGAGTTGGATATTTTTATATCTCTAGTAAATTGAGAAATACTATTCATACCAACCAATTTAAAAACTAGGGTGTAACCTCCCAGATCTGGGTGCCACACAATGGGTGCCTCAAACCCGGTTGGTCACATGACCTCAAGCGCATTTCCCCAAACGCCAGAGGCTGCCAACTAGAAGCAAGGGCATAGTATAGATTGTGGGGAAACTATTCCCTCATTTATCAAAGTGTAGCATAGTGGAAATAAATATAAACATACAAAATTGGAAGCAGTAATAAATATAAACCTGAAATGGAAAACGGAACTAATGTAAAAGATAACAAACAATCATAAATATGATTATGCAACATGTCTCCAATTATAAGAAAGTATCCAAAATAGGATACACTGCAATATGATAAAATAAAACACAAGGTACAATGTACAACAAATAAAACCAAAGCAGTTCAATAAAAATGAGGCATCATTGCAAGCCTAAGCTCGGTCCCATACTCTCCTACTCCTCTGCAAAAATTAGGTACCTGTGTAGGGAACCTTGACCTTATCAACACCTAGAAAAATATAATCTGTTTGGGCCCAAGACATGACCAAAACAGGGTGTGAGAAATAAATCCCAGTAGGCAACCACCTAAAGGCTCGTGCCCAACTATCATTGAAAATGTGCAACAGCATTGTGCAATAATAAAATGCAGTAAACAAGGAAGTACTGAAAATTAACCATTCCTAAAAGTTACTTTATCATTTTAACAATCATTTAACAATTCAACATAATTGAATTCAGAGTTTTTCCGAGACTCGGCCTCGACCGACAATCTCCTATACCAGTGCCATAGCAGAAACCACAACAGGCTATCTAGAAAGTAAATGATAATAATAATACAATGTCTACTCTTTAGCATGGTATGTACAACATAAGAAATCATCACAATGAATATTAAAAGTAAACATTGTCCTCGGACATTCAAATCCTTACCCTTAGGCAAACAGAAATGAAACCCTCAGGTGACTACCCTTAGGCATAATGAATATTTACCTTAGGCATAAGAACTATTTACCTTAGGCTAAACAAAACCTTTACCTCAGGATAAAAAAACTTCCCTTAGGCATAAGAAACGTTTTCCCCATGCTAAAAAAAACCTTTCCCTCTTTCTAATCAAAACCATGCCCTCAGGCTGAACAGAACCTTGCCCTCAAGCTAAACAGAACCTTACCATCAGAAATTCTACAGGAAAAGCATGTAACTAGGCTGAGGCCAAATCTTAAGAAATCAATTTATATATGTTTCCACTCAAGAAAACTCAAAACATTCTAAAATCACAGCATACCCATGGGTATCCTATCTAAATGGCTAATCAAGGGAAACACACCCACGGGGTGGCCCTAGATCAAAGAAACGATCTCAAATAGTAGTTTGTACTCATTCATTATAATAGCTATGAAATTCTAGGTATCTTAAAAGGAAATTTCCCATCCATAAGACTCCCAGAACATAGGCTCATGGAACATAGGTACACAAAAACTACTCACCAGTTTGAAGTAAACACAAGACCACCTACCTCGATCACCTCTGATCGAAATATGTGAAAATTGCCTCCTAAAAAAACCAATAACGACATAGATCAGAGATAAAGAATTACCATTTCAAACCTTAATAACTTCTCTTAGGGAAATAATTGGAAGAAAAGATTCAAAAAGAGGGAATACTTTTCCCACACAATTAAAACAAGACTGATAGAGGAAGAATTGGTGCCCCGGTGACTGATTGGGAGCTCCTTCAGGTCTCGACCTCCTCTCCCGCTGCTTCAGGTGAGCCCTCTACCTCCTCTGTTGAATGAGGAGGCTAATGCATGTATGAAACCGTGTCACGACCCGCCTTCACCAAAAGGAGGGAAGAGTCAGCGGATTGCCAGGCCCTTCCTTCTTTAATTTGAAGGAGAGATAATGACCCCCGAAACCCGCCTTCAATAGGTCCCGGAGTGGCGACTAGCACCAAGGGTATAGAAAATTCTCGCAAATGGAAGGCATTACCCTTTTTATTATTTAGGATCGGGAAAAAGGACAAGTCGACCTCCCAAAAAGGAGAAGAAACAAGTTTATATAAATGAACCCAAATAAAGACCCCATGCATGTTTAAACAGTTTACAACAAGGTACAAGTACAAAAGAAAAAGAAAGCTCTCAAGTACAATACCAAAAGAAAAAAAAGATACGACAACGGCGACAACTCCAACTGTCCGACTAATAGGGTCCCGCGCAGCCCTGGTAGTCCTCCTGGAAACCTGAAAGTAAACGTAGGGTGAGCATACATGTACACTCAGTAGGGAAAACCAAGACTCTCGTGCACAAGTGGGGGGAACGTACTAAAGTCCCGTGAGAAAAGAGTGAACCAAACAACTAACAAGGCAAACTATCCATCCTAGGCCTCACCAAGGCTCACTCCCCAAATAACGCAAGTCAAGTAATATATATAATAAGAGGACATCGATGGTTGGGTACCCCGCGCCACTTCCCCACTGGTTATTGAGACATCCTACGCATCGGACCAATCCCGCCATTCTCACCGCAGTCCCACTGCCACACCCGCCCGCACACACCTGGGCCACCACCACGCGCAGTCCCACTGCCAAATCCCGCCCGCACACACCTGGGCCACAACCACACGCAGTCCCACTGCCAAAACCCGCCCGCACACACCTGGGCCACAACCACACGCAGTCCCACTACCAAATCCCGCCCGCACACACCTGGGCCTCAACTGTCACAGGTAACCATGCCTGCAAACACCTAGGCCAGAACAACCACCGCTACGCCCAAAGACACCTGGGCTAAAGGATCCACTGCCACGCCCGAAAACACCTGGGCCTCATCCCGAAGACACTTGGGAAACCACCTGCCGCACACACCTGGCCAACCACCACAACACCCTGCCCGATGGTTCTTGGGCTAATAATGGACTTCAGGCCATCACAGCCTGCCCAAAGGTACTTGGGCTATCCGGGAAAGGGAGCAGAAAAGGAGCTAATAACCAGCCACTAAGTATAGTGTTGGGAAAAACACCCTCCCCCCATAAATGGGGGTGTTCGGCACTAAGTTCTCAACTTGGGTGGGGCGCGAATAAGAAACACAAAGCTACAAGTATAGATATAGGTAACAAACACTCACCCAAAACATAGGTTTTCCTAGCCAACCTACAGAACACAATACCACAGCGTCCGAGTCACAATTCACGACCCTTGCCCACAAAACCATTTGTCCCATTCTTGTTTCACGTTCAGTCAAAATGTTCAATTAATTTTAAGCACTACTGGGCAACTACCATAAGCATAACCAAGGAAAACGTCAAAGCATAGATCAACCAAAACACTCACACCCGGTTCTGCCAACAGAGGATCTCTCCCCAATTTGTGATAAAAACTCACAACCACTGAAACTATGCCAACAGGAGATCCCATCCCCCAAATTCACACAGCCACCAAGAGTATAAAAAGAACAGGGGATCCCATCCCCTCCCACATTTCCAGCAAACGGCCCGAAGGGAAAACAACCACTAACCACTACCAACACAAGTCAGGGCTTTTCAGATTTAAACGATTTAACACACTCCATGATTTCAAATTCCGTGTGTTCTAACCGGGAGTTATCACAGAAGGGCCGATCCTGGTGCTTTCAATTATTCAGCCGGATATACGTGGTTAACCAATTTCACAGCAGGAGTTCACAATTTCAGCAACCTATTTAAAACATCATGAGGGGATTCAAGTGCACACACACGACCACCAACGGCCTCAATTTTCAGAAAACATAAACCAGTACAACAAAAGGGATGATCACAAGATAAAGCATAACAACGATCACAACCCCTTCCCCTTCTTCCTTTAGAACTTCGTTTATTATCTTCATTAGGGTTTGGTTCAACCAATTCCATAGGAACAAAAGTAGCGCCCACCCCGCATGATACACAAAAGTGAGAGACGAGAGAAATTCCCTACCTGTTGATAGATGATCGACGTTTAGGCCGGGGGCGCGGAACTTTACGGATAACGACGCGGCGGTCCCGATGTACCAGAAGAGCCACGATCGAAGAAGGGGGGAAACCACGGCCTAACCCTTAATTATAAGAGCTGGGGACGGTTGAGATGAAACATAAAACCACGGAAGACGAGGGAGTCGTGGGTTGACCACGTGGCTTGACTCATCATTAATGGCACTGGGTGGTTTTAACCGACCCATGAATTAATGAAGCATTTAATTAAAACCTTTGTGCGCGTTTCGGATTCCCAAGACATTTTTAACAAGGCATAATAGGGTTTAAAACCCTATTTGCGAAAAAGGAACGTTACTGGAACAACTTGGCAAGGCCGGGCGACGTCGGCCGGTCTCACCGATCCGTCTCACCGATCGGTGTCAGTGATCGGTCTCTCCGATCGGTCTCACCGATCGGTCTCACCGATCGGTCTCACCGATCGGTCTCACCGATCGGTCTCACCGGTCGGTCTCACCGATCGGTCTCACCGGTCGGTGTCACCGGTCGGTCTCACCGATCGGTACCCCGCAAGGAAACCGGATTTTTGGCAAAGTAAGGGACCAAGGGGGGTCTGGGTCATCACATCAGATACCTCTTAAACGATTCTCGTCCCCGAGAATCAAAACAAACCAGAAGGAAAGAGAGGATCCGAACAACCATCTTCGAAGATACCTCTTAGGAGTGGACCCCCGCTAATTGAAAACACTCCCTGTCAAGAACCAAGCAACATACCACGCCAAACCGCCCGGTCATGTGGGTTTGGGGAGTTCCCCTCCCCCATGTCAAGATATTATCCGCTTTGGGCGGCACTGACTCGCCTGCACGGGTTTAATCGCATCCACCTTAATGCGTCCTGATTAGGGGTCGGGTTTCCCCTTCCCTTTAGCCGGGGCTTTCCACACATAACAGAGGAAAGGAACTAGCACATTTCATAGACAAAAAGGTAAAACGTTCTGTCACAACAGGTACCAATGGTTCAAAGCTCAGAACAACTCGGGGTATTGGGCACGCATCTGTGCTTCCCTCTCCCACGTACTCTCTTTGAGGCCGCCATGTCTCCACAACACACGAACCAGGCCGACGGTTCGTCCACGGAGCACTTTCTCCTTGCGATCCTCGATTCTGACTGGCCGTTCCTCGAAGGTCGCGTCTCCTCCCATATCTAGCTCTCCCCAGTTGATGACATGAGAGTCATCATGTAAGTACTGACGAAGCTGGGAGACATGGAAGACGTCATGGACCCTCTCCAACTGAGGTGGTAGGGCCAGCTGATATGCTACCTCGCCAACTCGCCTCAGCACCTCGAAAGGTCCGATGAACCTAGGGGAGAGCTTACTCCCCTTCCCGAACCTCCGCTTCCCCCGTCGAGGGGAAACCTTCAAAAACACATGATCTCCCACCTCGAACTTCAGGGGGCTCCTCCGACGATCAGCATAAGATTTCTGCCGATCCTGAGCTGCTTTCATCCTCTCCCGCACTAGCTGGACTTTCTCCGTGGTGCTCTACACTGCTTCTGGTCTAAGAGTACCAGTCTCACCAACCTCTGCCCAGCATAAGGGTGAACGACATGGTCTTCCATACAAAGCCTCAAAAGGAGCCATGCCGATAGTAGAGTGAAAACTGTTGTTGTAGGCAAACTCTACTAAAGGCAAGTGTCGTACCCATGATCCTCCGAAATCCAGAACACATGCTCGCAGCATGTCCTCCAAGGTCTGGATAGTCCGCTCTGTCTGCCCATCAGTCTGAGGGTGAAAAGCAGTGCTAAGGCATAGTTGGGTGCCAAAAGCATGTTGTAACCCCTTCCAGACTCGTGAGGTGAATCGAGTGTCCCGATCTGAGATGATCGTTTTCGGAACTCCATGCAAACGCACCACCTCATCCACGTACCTCTGTGCTAAGGTACTCACGGGTCCTGACTCCTTGGTAGCCAAGAAGTGAGCAGATTTTGTCAATCGATCCACCACTACCCAGATAGCATCATGCCCGCCCTGAGCTCTGGGTAGTCCCGTGACGAAGTCCATCGAGACGTCGTCCCACTTCCACTCGGGAACATCTAGAGGATGCAACAGACCACCAGGAACACGGTGTTCAGCCTTCACCTGCTGACACACCAGGCATTTAGCCACGAACTCTGCCACTGCCCGTTTCACCCCGGGCCACCAAAACTGTCCCCTCAGGCCTTGGTACATTTTCGAAACACCCGGATGTACTGCCAAGGCTGAGCTATGGAACTCACGAAGGACTTCATCACGCATCACCTCTGGAACAAACAACCTCTGATGAAAGAGCATCCGACGTCGGCTGTCCTCCGACCATCCTTCCGGGGCGTTCCCCTGATCGATACGATCCCGCAACACTTCCACCTGAGGATCTCCCCACTGAGACTCTTCCACTTGCTGCAACAAAGAGGACTGTACCGTCATCTGAAACAAACAACCTCTAGTACCTTCCACCCTTGCATCCAAGTGCAAGGCAGCCAACTCCCCCATCGCCTTCCAAGCATCAGCAGATTCCCGAACCACCTCCTGATGCGGCTTCCTGCTCAGGGCATCAGCCACAACGTTTCCCTTACCTTCAGTGTATGAGATCTCAAAGTCGTAGTCCTGGAGAAACTCGACCCACCTCCGCTGTCGCAAGTTCAAGTCTCGCTGGGAGAAGATATAGCGCAAGCTTTTGTGATCGGTGAAGACCACAAAGCGCTCCCCAAAGAGGTAATGTCGCCACAGATTTAATGCGAACACTACCGCTGCAAGCTCCAGGTCATGGGTGGCATAGTTCCGCTCATGGGGGCGTAGCTGCCTGGACCCGTAAGAGATCACCCCTTGTCGCTGCATCAATACGCACCCCAGGCCCTGTCCTGAAGCATCACAGAATACCTCATAGGCCATCCCTTCTTCTGGCAATCTCAACACTGGGGCACTAACCAGTTTTTCTTTTAGGTAGCTGAAGGACGACTCACACTGCTCGCTCCACATGAAAACCTGGTCCTTCTTGGTCAAAGCCGTCAAAGGGGCTGCTACCCGGGAGAAGTTGGGTACGAATCTCCGGTAGTAGCCTGCCAGTCCGAGGAAACTCCGAACTTCCGCCACATTCTTGGGTGCTGCCCAAGAAACAATTGCCTCAACCTTTGATGGGTCGACTGCTACTCCCTGCTCAGACACTACATGTCCTAGGAAGTGCACTTCTCGTGCCCAGAACTTGCACTTTGACAACTTCCCATAGAGCTGGTGCTGTCGGAGGACCTCCAAAACCGTCCTCAGGTGCTCTGCATGGTCCTCTTCTGACTTTGAATAGATCAGGATATCGTCGATGAACACCACCACAAACCGATCCAGGTACTCCCGAAAGATGGAGTTCATAAGCCCCATGAACACGGCTGGGGCGTTCGTAACACCAAAGGGCATGACCACGAACTCGAAGTGCCCATACCTGCACCTGAACGCCGTCTTTGGGACGTCGCTATCCTTCACCCTCAGCTGGTGGTACCCGGATCACAGGTCGATCTTCGAGAACCATCATGCCCCCTTCAGCTGGTCGAAAAGATCATCTATCCTCGGAAGAGGGTAGCGGTTCTTGATCGTTACCTGATTCAGCCTCCTGTAATCGATGCACAACCTGAGGCCACCATCTGCCTTCTTTGCGAACAAGACTGGGGCACCCCACGGTGATGCACTTGGACGAACATAACCCCTCTTCATCAGATCGTCAATCTGTATCCGCAACTCCCGTAGCTCCGAAGGTGCCATCCGGTAAGGAGCCATCGAGATTGGTCGAGAGCCGGGCTGCAGGTCTATCCCGAACTCGATGTCACGTCGAGGGGGTAGAGTCATCACCTCCTCAGGAAAGACATCCATAAATTCACGAACGATCTCTGGTACTTCCACCATTTCCTCATCTGTTGGTTCTATCGTCAGTTCGGTCAACAAGGAGAGGAGAGGTTCCTCCCTCCTGTTTCCCTTCGGACAGCTCCGCTCGCCGGTGAAAGTAACACGCTGGCCGTCCAAACCGGAGAACACCACCCTCCCTTGGAAACAGTCGATGACGGCACACACAGAAAATAGCCAGTCGATGCCTAGGATGACATCGTACGGCCGAATCTGTAGCAGAAGGAGATCCTTAACCGACTGATGTGGCCCCAACATCAGTCTACATCCCCGACAAACGAACAGCAAGTCGGTCTGACCTCCAACTGGTGTGCTCAACACCAGGGGCACTGGAAGTCTCTTGGCATCTAGACCCAAGGCACGGGCTAGACTGGGTGCAACAAAGGAGTGCGAAGCTCCGGTATCGAACAAAGCATAAGCAAGAGTGCTAAACACACTGATCGTACCTCGAACAACCTCTGGCCCTGCTGGAACTGTTGCTTCTGCGGCGTGTAACTGTCCACGCCCAGCTCCCCTGCCCCTCGGCTGTCGGCCACCTCCCCGACCATGCCCTGGTCGAGGTCCCTGGGGAGCGCCCTGAGGTCGGCCTCCCCCTCCTATGTCTGTCTGCGGAGGAGCGGGAGCTCGCTGTCCCTGCTGCTGCTGCTGGAAGGGTCTGGCTGGGAACTGCTGCTGCGGCGGACGCTGAGGATGACTGCCACTGCTGTACTGCACCCGATCGGGGCACTGACTCTGAAGATGTCCAGGGCTCCCGCAGATGAAGCACCGTGGCCCCGAGCCTGAAGGAAAAGAACGTGGGCCAGGGGATCGAAACTGAAACTGCTGCGGCCTGCTCCCTGCGGGTCAGAACCTGGAGGGTCCCGATGCCGGAGGCCTGGTGCTGACGGCCTTCCCCTTCGATGGTCCCAGCTGGATCCCTTCTCGTGACAGTCCGCCTAGAGCGTGCATCCTTTCCACCACTTCGGCCTTCTTCTGAACCTCTAAGTATGTCGGAAGGGTAAAGGGGGTAACAGCATACTGGAGGGAGGGTCGGAGCGCCTCCTCCAAACGTCTTGCCCGAGACTCCTCATCGGGAAAGAGGTCCGGAGCAAAACGCAGGAGGTCATTGAACTTGATTCCAAGTTCCCTCACGGACATGCTCCCCTGCTGGAGGGAGAGTAGCTCATGCCTCTTCTCCGCCTTCATTGTCGAGGAGAGGAACTCCGCCCGGAACTCCTTCTCGAAGTCCGCCCAAGCAACCTCAGACTCTTTCCTACTCCCCAGGTGAAGCATCCACCACTGACGTGCCGCTCCTCGCATCTGGCTAACAGCCAGAGAAACCCAGTACTCCGTCGGGGCCCGAATCAGGCCGAAGGCTATGACTATCTCCTCCAGCCAGCCTTCCGTCTTCACGTCGGAGGTGCTGCCCTCATATTTCTCGAGGGCCTGTCGCTGAAAGGCTCGAAGAGTCTTCTGCCACTGGTCGTCCTCTTCCTCCCGACCAGCTCTCTGCCGATTGGCCAAAGTAGTCTCAGGAGTCTCGATCGCCTGTACCACACGTGGTCGCCTTCCAGGTGCCATAGCTACAAGGTAAACAAGGAATTCCTAAGCCCAGTAGTGCAAGGAAAACCGTTCTCAAAACTTATTAAGATTTAATTTATTCTTAATTTCCCAAGACATCCCAGAAACACAAAAACACAAGTCATTTATGATGCATGTACCTTTCCTAGGGTCTCTACCCTGCAATCAGTGTGGCCTCACTTGGTCGTTCGGTAGGTCCAGAGTCCTTGCATCGGATCACGGGGGGCCCTAAAATCTCGTGTCCTAGCCGGTCCTCCCTGGCCTAATTCACGCACCAAGGTCACCCAACGCTGTTGCCTCACCATCCCATGCAATCCTTACTGTGCCTAACTCCAGACTCCGTCATATCTCTCAACCTCCGCCTCTGATACCATTCTGTCACGACCCGCCTTCACCAAAAGGAGGGAAGAGTCAGCGGATTGCCAGGCCCTTCCTTCTTTAAGTTGAAGGAGAGATAATGACCCCCGAAACCCGCCTTCAATAGGTCCCGGAGTGGCGACTAGCACCAAGGGTATAGAAAATTCTCGCAAATGGAAGGCATTACCCTTTTTATTATTTAGGATCGGGAAAAAGGACAAGTCGACCTCCCAAAAAGGAGAAGAAACAAGTTTATATAAATGAACCCAAATAAAGACCCCATGCATGTTTAAACAGTTTACAACAAGGTACAAGTACAAAAGAAAAAGAAAGCTCTCAAGTACAATACCAAAAGAAAACAAGGATACGACAACGGCGACAACTCCAACTGTCCGACTAATAGGGTCCCGCGCAGCCCTGGTAGTCCTCCTGGAAACCTGAAAGTAAACGTAGGGTGAGCATACAAGTACACTCAGTAAGGAAAACCAAGACTCTCGTGTACAAGTGGGGGGAACGTACTAAAGTCCCGTGAGAAAAGAGTGAACCAAACAACTAACAAGGCAAACTATCCATCCCAGGCCTCACCAAGGCTCACTCCCAAAATAACGCAAGTCAAGTAATATATATAATAAGAGCACATCGATGGTTGGGTACCCCGCGCCACTTCCCCACTGGTTATTGAGACATCCTACGCATCGGACCAATCCCGTCATTCTCACCGCAGTCCCACTGCCACACCCGCCCGCACACACCTGGGCCACCACCACGCGCAGTCCCACTTCCAAATCCCGCCCGCACACACCTGGGCCACAACCACATGCAGTCCCACTGCCAAAACCCGCCCGCACACACCTGGGCCACAACCACACGCAGTCCCACTTCCAAATCCCGCCCGTACACACCTGGGCCTCAACTGTCACAGGTAACCATGCCTGCAAACACCTAGGCCAGAACAACCACTGCTACGCCCGAAGACACCTGGGCTAAAGGATCCACTGCCACGCCCGAAAACACCTGGGCCTCATCCCGAAGACACTTGGGAAACCACCTGCCGCACACACCTGGCCAACCACCACAACACCCTGCCCGATGGTTCTTGGGCTAATAATGGACTTCAGGCCATCACAGCCTGCCCGAAGGTACTTGGGCTATCCGGGAAAGGGAGCAGAAAAGGAGCTAATAACCAGCCACTAAGTATAGTGTTGGGAAAAACACCCTCCCCCCATAAATGGGGGTGTTCGGCACTAAGTGCTCAACTTGGGTGGGGCGCGAATAAGAAACACAAAGCTACAAGTATAGATATAGGTAACAAACACTCACCCAAAACTTAGGTTTTCCTAGCCAACCTACAGAACACAATACCACAGCGTCCGAGTCACAATTCACGACCCTTGCCCACAAAACCATTTGTCCCATTCTTGTTTCACGTTCAGTCAAAATGTTCAATTAATTTTAAGCACTACTGGGCAACTACCATAAGCATAACCAAGGAAAACGTCAAAGCATAGATCAACCAAAACACTCACACCCGGTTCTGCCAATAGAGGATCTCTCCCCAATTTGTGATAAAAACTCACAACCACTGAAACCATGCCAACAGGAGATCCCATCCCCCAAATTCACACAGCCACCAAGAGTATAAAAAGAACAGGGGATCCCATCCCCTCCCACATTTCCAGCAAACGGCCCGAAGGGAAAACAACCACTAACCACTACCAACACAAGTCAGGGATTTTCAGATTTAAACGATTTAACACACTCCATGATTTCAAATTCTGTGTGTTCTAACCGGGAGTTATCACAGAAGGGCCGATCCTGGTGCTTTCAATTATTCAGCCGGATATACGTGGTTAACCAATTTCACAGCAGGAGTTCACAATTTCAGCAACCTATTTAAAACATCATGAGGGGATTCAAGTGCACACACACGACCACCAACGGCCTCAATTTTCAGAAAACATAAACTAGTACAACAAAAGGGATGATCACAAGATAAAGCATAACAACGATCACAACCCCTTCCCCTTCTTCCTTTAGAACTTCGTTTATTATCTTCATTAGGGTTTGGTTCAACCAATTCCATAGGAAAAAAAGTAGCGCCCACCCCGCATGATACACAAAAGTGAGAGACGAGAGAAATTCCCTACCTGTTGATAGATGATCGACGTTTAGGCCGGGGGCGCGGAACTTTACGGATAACGACGCGGCGGTCCCGATGTACCAGAAGAGCCACGATCGAAGAAGGGGGGAAACCACGGCCTAACCCTTAATTATAAGAGCTGGGGACGGTTGAGATAAAACACAAAACCACGGAAGACGAGGGAGTCGTGGGTTGACCACGTGGCTTGACTCATCATTAATGGCACTGGGTGGTTTTAACCGACCCATGAATTAATGAAGCATTTAATTAAAACCTTTGTGCGCGTTTCGGATTCCCAAGACATTTTTAACAAGGCAGAATAGGGTTTAAAACCCTATTTGTGAAAAAGGAACGTTACTGGAACAACTTGGCAAGGCCGGGCGACGTCGGCCGGTCTCACCGATCAGTCTCACCGATCGGTCGCACCGATCGGTCTCACCGATCGGTACCCCGCAAGGAAACCGGATTTTTGGCAAAGGAAGGGACCAAGGGGGGTCTGGGTCATCACAAACCGGATCTTCTTTTCAGGTTTATTTTTTCTTTTTCTAGAGTTATTGAGAAAAGAGGAGTTTCTAGAAATTTTTGAAGTACACGCAGTGTACTTTATGAGTACACGCCATGTAATTTGTTGTCGTAGGAGGCCATGTCCTGGCCACACACCTAGTCATGTGGGGTGACATGGAGGCTGCCTAAAGCGGAGTACTGAAACTATAAGTACACATCGTGTACTCCAAAAGCAGACAGCATATATTTTGTTTTTTTTCATTAAACATACCGAGGTTATGTTGGATTGCCTGATGTGTCTTCTTCTAAGTCTCATTCGATCGAGAGAAACCGTACAACCCCAAAACATTTCCGAGCACCTGAGCCTCTGATTGTTCTTCGAATCGACCTTCGTCGATTGCATTGGAACCAC
This sequence comes from Viscum album, assembly GCA_963277665.1. Lineage (NCBI taxonomy): Eukaryota > Viridiplantae > Streptophyta > Magnoliopsida > Santalales > Viscaceae > Viscum > Viscum album. The sequence goes on from OY728157.1 coordinate 697,816,584, forward strand.
ATCAGTAAGCTCTTCCTTCTTCTAGTGCTTCATTTTCTAATTCCTCCTCTTTTCCATGTTATTGTGGGTTGATCACTTTAAACGTTTTTTAGATCTTAGATGTTCCAAGGATATTCAATCTTTGAGGTTCAGGTATAGTGATCAATTAACACCAAGGTAGGTGGTTTGTGCCTTTCCGTTCAAAGCCTTTGAGTATTATGTTCAAATTCATCCAATACCCTTGAACGAGGTATTGTGTGTTTACCATTTTACCCTGTAGTTTTCCTACCATGCTTGTATGCCTGTGTATAGGTAATTTGGATTTAAATTGGATTGATTTATAGGCCTTGGATGTTCTTCTCATGCTTGGTTCTGTTGACGACCGTTTGTTTCTATTTAGCCTATTGGCTATTTACATGTTTTCCATGACCTGTGGTCATAGAATGGAGTGTTGTTTTATGACATGCTTGAGATGTTGTATACCGGTTAGCCAATTATTTTGGTAGGTTTTCTTTGTCCATATATCATTAAATTGTGTTGTCTTAAACAGGGTCGTGAGAACCTCGTCTTATAGACCAAAAGAGGATAGACCGAGTGTGCTTTCTCAGAGAGTCTTTGGACGTTATAGACTATAAGAGGATAGACCAAATGAGCTTCCTCAGAGTGTCTTTTGACAATATAGACTATAGGGGGATAGACTGAGTGAGCTTCCTCACAGTGTCTTTGAGCTTTCCAGACTATAAGGGGAAAAACCGAGTGAGCTTCCTTAGAGAGTCTTTGTTTTACTTGAATTACCTTGAACCACTCCATGCTATAAGGGGAATTGACCAGGTGAGCTTCCATAGAGAGTCTGTGATTGACCTGATGATATAAGAAAAATTTACTGAGTGAGCTTCCTCAGAGAGTCTCTTGACCTTGGATCTATAAGAGAGAATTGACCTTGTGTGCTTCCTCATAGAGTCCCTAAATACCTTTGACTATAAGGGTAATTGACCGAGTGAGCTTCCTCATAGAGTCTTATAATTTTATTATGACCAAACCAGAGTGGTTAGGCTGAGTGTACTTCCCATGGGGTTGTTGGTACTTGTTAGGTAGGTCCAGAGGGGATCGATTTGAGTTCTTCCCAGAGGGTTACTTATTTCTGCTTAGCTGCTTGTTAGTTGTTGCTTGACTTTGGATTATGGATTGTTACTACTGTGTACTTTCCTGTTTACTGTTTTTTGTACTTTTACCTGGCATATATTCACTTACTATTAGGTATAGATATTCGAGTTGTTTCCTACTGGGATTTAGTCTCACACCCTGTTTGGGTCATGTTTTCAGGCCCAAACAGATTATATTGATGTAGGTATAGATAAGGGAAAGCGCCCTTCAACTTCAGGTACTTGACTTGTTGTGGAGCTGGAGAGCATGGGACCAATCTTTGGCTTGCGATGTTATGGAGTTGTTTAGTAGTTTCTTTTGTACTTGGGTTTAGTACTATTTTTAATTCTATCATTTTGATCTGGTTGGCTGCTTTGCAAGACATATGTATCATATATCATTTATATATATATGCGCTCCAGTTGTTTCTTATTTTTAGTCTTCCACTGATTTCTTTTTTTATGGCTTATTACTGCTTCCGCTATTGTATATTGTTTCCCATCTGCTGTGTACTCTACCAGTGAGGGCATAATTTCCCCATTATCACACCAAAGGCCCTTGCTACTAGTCTGAAGCCTCTGATGATCGTGGAAATGCGTTTGAGTCCATGTGGCCAACCGGGTATGGGGCGCCTCTGGGTGGCTTCTGGAACCGGGATGTTACAAAGTGGTATTAGAGGCATTTTTTTCTCTGGACTTACTGTTTAGAGCCTATATCCAGGGATATGAAATAATAGGTACTTGGTAATAAACTATGGCCGGGAGTAGTTAGCCTATGTACCGGGAAAATCCAAACTACCTCATTTATTGCAATTTTACTTGTTTACAATTTTAGAGTTGAAATCACATGCCAAGAATTCTTTCCATTCCATCTAGGATGCATTAGCAATTGCATGTTGTTGTGATAGATGTTGTGTATAATATTCATGATGTTGTGATAGATTCCTTGATAGAAATACTTATTTTTTGATAGGGGATTGTGTGTATGGATTTGTTTGAATGAATGCCAAAATCTGGTTTTTGAGGTGTTATGGGCCCTCATAGACCGGAATTTTGTAGATAATTTCACTATTATTCGTGTTTATAACATGTATGACATGACATACATTGATTCGCAGGGAGTATGGGATTTATGGATCAGAATTCAGCACCTTAATGCATGTTCAGTGTTTTTTGGGCTCTAGAGTAGTTTCTGAGGCTACTGTCCATAAAGACCTAGAATACATGGTGTGTACATTATGAATACACACCGTGTGGTATATAATTGTTTCACTGACTGTGTGGGTAGGGACATGGGGTAGTGAAAAATATTGCAGGAAAACACAGTGTATAGTACGGACACACTGTGTTGTAGTGACCGTGTATCTACCCATGTGACTAACGACACAGAAGGATGAAACTTAGGCTATACATGTCATGTCCTGAGTTCAGACATCGTTCAGTGTAACCTAGGTACACGGTCATGTTAGAAACAACACAGGTCGGGGAAATCCTTCATGTACACACCGTGTACACATGGAGCACACCGTGTAGAGTGAACTGTGTAGTCGGCCATGTAACTAACAACACGTGTCGTTCGAACTTTTCTAGTACACATTGGGTCTGTCATGAACATGTCGTGTATTCTAGGATTAAGATGACCATGTGGGTTAGATATGTATGGAGACTCGAGTAGGGAAATAGAGTTCAAGTACATGTTGTGTGTGGGGATAACACTCCATGTGGTTGGGGTGTTACATGACCAGTTGTGGCAGAAGTACACTCCCATGTGAATGGCTTAAGAGAACTTGACGTGTATTCAGGTTTTTTAAAACATGAATGTTTTGTTTCTCAGGTTATGTTCTTCTACACTTATTTTTTCATTCCTTGATAATCCTGATCTAAGGTGTGTGTTTAACCTTTAAGAATTATTCCACCGAGACATCCAATGGTTTTACGATAGTTGCCAGATGGTGATCAGACACCGGATATGGCTGATCAGGGAATTCTAGCAGATCGTCCTATTTTTCCAGTCTTGGAACTAGCCGTTATACCTGGTACAAGTGCTGATTCACAGTTCAGGGAAGGGTTTCTAAGGATTATGCATACATTGCAAGGAGTTTTGTCTCCTACCCCATCAATGGTGGAATTGACACGGGTTTTTTAGCAGTATTATCCTCTTACTTTATCAGGGGATGGGGGACCCGAGGCTACAGAGTCATGGATAGAGGCCACGCTAACAATCTTCGAGCATCTGGAGATACCTCCAGAGAAGATGCTAAAGCTCACTACCTATATTCTCCAAGACTCCGCCAAGAGGTGGTGGGAGGTGATCTCACAGTCAGGACTCTAGTAGAGTGTGACTTGGGATTTTTTTTGGTGCATATTCTACAATTACTTCTACCCAGAAACCTTGAGGGCCGCTCGAGCTTGGAAATTTAAGAGTCTGGAGCAGTGTACTCTTTCTATTGTGGATTACTCATCTCACTTTACAGAGCTGCAACGTTTCACGCCTATTCCAAGAGGTGATTAGTTGTTCCTTACATGGATTTTCGAGGATGGTTTGAGGCATGACATCCGATCGTAGGTGAACATCTTCTGGTTGACGTCGATTTCCTCTATCGTCAACCAGACACTAATCACTAAGTGCAATCTGAGGGATTCTGGAGCAATGAGCCAGAGCGTTTCGACATCCAGAGTTAGTGTTCCTATTACTGATAGTAGGAAGCGCCGTAGGGAGTCTGCTCAAGGAGATCAGAGTAGTCATGATGTATCTTCAGGCTGCCAGGTAGTATTCTACCAATGTGGGAGGAGTAGGCATACTAGGAGTCAATGCTAGAGAGACCCGATGGAGTGTCGATATGGCGGAAAGATGGGCCATCTTCAGCATATCTATCAGATCTTCTCACCTATAGCTAGTGGTAGAGGTTATTATATGACCCCACGTTCAAGAGAAGCATCGCCAGTTTATCACCAGTCTGGGAACATGAGTTCTTCCAGCCGTTCAGGCCGAGGTGGTGGTCGCGGCCATGGTGGTTAGTCCCTAGGCTACCAGCAATAGCAGATTGGATTAGCTCAGAGTGGCCAGGCAAGGTCACAGGGCTGTGGGGCAGGCCAGACTTTCACAGTGGAGAAGACCCAGTAGGATAAGGATCTAGGACCTTCTACAATTAGAGGTATGATCTTAGTAGACTTAGTTTTATCTTCAACACTTTTCGATACAGGGGCATCCTATAGTTTTATATTTGTCACTGTTTTGTAGAGTCTTGGTCTCTGCATCTTTTCTTCTGCCGAGATCTTGACACTAGACACACCATTGTGGACTAGGAAGACTAGTGTACATAAGCGCAAGGAGTTCCCTCTAGATGTTGGTGTGGGTCACTTTTTATGGGACTTGTATGTCCTATAGATGACATGTTATGATTTCATTCTCTAGATGGACTGGTTAATTCCCTTCCAGGAAGTTGTTGATTGCTATCACCGCAGGGTGAGTTTCATATCACCAGAGGGTGGATCTTTTCTTCACAAGAGTGAGTGGGATGTCCAGGCGAGTATAGCAGGTCCAGATAATCTGGGGTTAAGGAGAGTTACATCCCAGATTTCTAGTCTTTATCTGGATTACCAGGGGACTTCATAGTTAGACTTTCCTCCAGTGGTGGATCGTTTCAGAGATGTCTTTCTAGAGGACTTTTAAGGTTTTCCTTCAGAGCATGAGGTAGAAATTTTTATTTTCCTTGTGTTAGGGTTGGAACCGGTGTCCGTTCCTTCTTATAGGATGGCTACACTTGAGTTGCAGGAGCTCAATAAAATGTTAGAGGAGTTGCAGGCCAAGGGTTTCATCCAACCCAGTACTTCTCCTTGGGTTTCGCCTGTCCTATTTATGAAGAAGGTTGGTTCTACCCTTAGAATTTGTGTGGATTATCAGAAGATGAAAGAATTTATAATCAAGAACTGATATCCCTTTCCTAATATTGATGACCTCTTTGATAAACTTCAAGGAACCCGGGTGTTATCGAAGATTGAATTGATGTCCGGTTATCATCGGTTGTGCGTTAGACCATCTGATATACCTCTCACAGCCATTTGGAGAAGGTATGGTCTATACGAGTATATGGTTATGTCATTCGGTCCCAAAAATGTGCCTCTAGTTTTCATGGCACTGATGAACCGAGTGTTCCATCCATACATGGACTCTTTCATGGTGGTCTTCATGGACGATATCTTGGTGTACTCTCACACTCGACCCGACCATGATACCCATCTTGAGATCATTTTGAGTACACTGAGGGAGCTTCAATTATATACTAATCTCTCGAAGTGCCACTTTTGGATAGACCAAATTCACTTCTTGGGTTATGTTATCTCAGACATAGTAGTCTCAGTAGACCCAGAGAAAGTAAAAGTAGTAGTTTCCTCGGAGTATCTGAAAAACGTCTTTGAGGTGCCGAGTTTTCTAGGGTTGGATGTATACTATAGACGTTTCATACAAGAATTTTCATGCTTAGCAGCACCACTGATAGATCTGACTAAAAAGGATACAAAGTTCTTGTAGTCAGATTCATGTGATTCAGCCTTTCAGGATATGAAAGCGAGGTTGACTTCAGCACTGATACTGGTCTAGCCAGAGCCGCGCAAGAGTTATACTATTTACTGTGATGCTTCTGGTATCGGGCTGGGAGCTATGCTTATGCAGGGAGATAGAGTCATTGCGTATGGATCTCAGCAGTTGAGGCTACATGAGATGAACTACCCCAAGAATGATATAGAGTTAGTAGCTTCCGTTCATTCCCTATGCTATTGGATACATTATCTTCTGGGAGAGCACATTGTGGATTTCACCGACCAAAAGAGTCTCTAGTAAATCTTCACACAGTGTGATCTGAATTTGAGACAGTGGAGGAGGGTTGAGTACCTACAGTCCTTTGACTTCGAGCCTGCCTATATGCCTGGGAAAGGAAATGTTGTGGCTGATGCACTAAGCAGGATAACTCAGATATAGGCAGTTCAGAAGGACAGTAGTGAGTGAAAACTTATGGTTGTATTCTATGAGATGCATTTGGAGGTGCACGATAGATAGGGGTAGACTTTTCTATCTTTTGTAGTTGTTACCTCTACCCTTATAGATCGAGTATGAATGAGGAAGATATCAGATTCTGAAGGCCTAGTCCTACAGGAATGTGTGTCATGAGAGGACCCTATTCCTGGAAGGAAAATAGGAGAGGATGAGACCTTGTGTTTCCAATGGAGCATATGGGTTCCATCAGACATACAAGAGGAGCTGATGTGGGATTTTCATTCCTTAGTTTTGGAAGTTCATCCTGGTGTCACCAATATGTATCATAATCTACACCGTCAGTATTGGTTGCTACGTATGAAGAAAGATGCGGCAGGTTTTGTTATGAGGTGTTCCACCTGTCAGCAGGTGAAAGGCTGAGCATTAGCGAATGACATGGCTTTTACAGTAGTTACCCATTACCATGTGGAAGTGGAATGACATCGTGATGGATTTCGTGACAGGGTTGCTGAGGTCGCCTTGTGGGAATGATACAGTATGGGTTGTCATTGACAGACTCACGCAGGTTGCTCACTTCTGGCTGATCAAGGAGACCTTCACTGTTGATGAGTTGGGAAGACTATACATCTGATAGATTTTACGTCTACATAGAGGTCCACAATCCATTGTATCAGACATGGATGCACGTTTTACTTCTTAGGTCTGGCAGGAGCTTCAGAAGGCTTTGGGTACATAACTACATTTGAGTACAGCATACCACCCTCAAAAAAATGGCTAGTCCGAGCATACGATTCAAGTGCATGAGGAAATGTTCTGAGAATGCATTATGGAATTTTTAGGTTCTTGGGAGAGAGACATATACCTCTAGTGGAGTTTCCCTACAACTATAGTTTTCAAGCAACTATTCAGATGGAACCTTACAAGGATTTTTACGGTAGGTCATGTCGATCACCCTTATGTTCGCTGGAGGTAGGAGAGGCAGCTATGCTGGGACCACTTCTTTTCCAGGAGACCACAGAGCAAATAGAGTTGATTCAGAAGAGGATGGCTACTGCGCAGTCTCATCAGAAGTCTTATGCTGATCAGCGGAGACGACTTCTGGAGTTCGAGGCTAGGGATCTGGTTTTTTTGTGTGTCGCACTGAGGATGGTACATAGGAGGATTAGGAGACATGGTAAGCTTTAGTCGAGGTATGTTGGGCCATTTGAGGTGTTGGAGAGAGTTGGGCCAGTTTCCTATCAGTTGAATTTACCTCAGAGGTACTGGTCCATGCATGACGTCTTCCACGTTTCTCAACTTCGACGTTACTTTTCAAACCCATCTCATGTCTTTCAACCTGAGGAGGTTGAGCTTAATGTTGATGCATCGTTTGAGGAGCATCTTATCTAAACATTTTATTGTAGTAAGAAGGTTCTCCGTGGCCAGTCTGTTCCTCTGGTACAAGTATTATGGTTGCACGAGTGGCTGCAAGATGAGACTTGGGAGAGGGAGGTCGATGTATGATCATAGTGGCCGGAGTTTTTTGGGGTTTCTTCTTCTACGATGTGCTAGGGAGATTCAGGGATGAATTTATTTAAGGGGGGAAGTTTGTAAGAACCCGAATATTCTTTTCAGGTATGTTTTTTCTTTTTCTGGAGTTTTTCAGAAAATAGAATCTTCTGAAAAATTTTGAAGTACATGTCGTGTACTTTATGCATACACGTTGTGTACTTTGTTTCTGCAGGAGGCCATGTGCTAGCCGTGTCCTAGACACACACACAGTCATGTGGGGTGATGTGGAGGCCGCCTATAGTAGAGTACAGAAATAGTAAGTAAATGTCGTGTATTCCAAAATTACACGCTGTGTATTTTGTTTTTTTATTTAAACAGACCAGGGTTGTGTCTGATCACCAGAAGTGTCTTCTTCTAGGTATCGTTAAACCAAGGGAAACGTTATGCTGCCGAAACTTCTCCAAGCCCTCGAGCCTTTATCTATTCTCCAAATCACCTACCGTCCATTTTGTTGGAACAACAGCAGTAAGTTCTTCCTTCTTCAAGAGGATCATTTTCTAATTCCTCCACTTTTCCATGTTTTTTTGGGATGAAGGTTATTGACATTTTTGTAGATCATAAACCTTCCAAGGAGATAAAATCTTCAAGGTCCACGTATAGAGATCTTCTAACACCAAGGTAGGTGGTGTGTGCCTTTCTGTTCAAATTCATTGAGTATTGTGTGAAAATTCTACAAATACCCTTGAACGGGATATTTCATGTTTACCATTTACCCCTATTGTTTTTATACCATGCTTGTATGCCTATGTAGAGGTAATTTGGATATGAATTGGTTTGATTATTATGCCATGGATTTTGTTCTCATGCTTGGTTCTGTTTACGATAGTTTGGTCCTGTTTAGCCTATTGGTTGTTTACCTGTTTTCCATACCTTGTGGTCGTAGGATGGAGTGTTGTTTTCTGACATTCTTGAGATGTTGTAGACTATTTATCCACGTAGTTCTGTAGGTTTAATTTGGCCATATATCATTATTATGCATTGTATTACACGGTTTCGTGAGAACCTGGTGTTATAGACTAAAAGAGGATAGACCGAGTGAGCTTCCTCAGAGAGTCTTTAGACATTATAGACTATAAGAGGATAGACCGAGCAAGCTTCCTCTGAGAGTATTTGGACATTATAAACTATAATGGGGATAGACTGAGTGAGCTTCTTCAGAGAGTCTTTGAGCATTATAAACTATATGGGGACAGACCAAGTGAGCTTCCTCAGAGAGTCTTTTTTTACTTGAATTACCTTGAACCACTCCATGCTATAAGGGGAATTGACCAGGTGAGCTTCCATAGAGAGTCTATTAACGACCTTGGGCTATAAAAGGAATTGACCGAGTAAGCTTTCCTAGAGAGTCTCTTGACCTTGGGTCTATAAGGGGAATTGACCTTTTGTGCTTACATAGAGAGTCCCTGACTACCTTATACTATAAGAGAAATTGATCATGTGGGCTTCCTTAGAGAGTCTTATAATTTTCATATGACCTAACCAGAGGGGTTAGGTTGATTTTACTGCCCAGAGGGTTGTTGGTAATTGTTAGGTAGGTCCATAGGGGATGGATATGAGTAATTCCCATAGGGTTACCGGTTTGTGCTTAGCTACTTGTTAGTTGTTTTTTAACATTGGATTATGGATTTATACTGTTGTGTACTTTCATGTTCACTGCTTTCAGTACTTTTACCTGCCATATATTCACAGACTATTAGGCACAGATCTTCGGGTGGTTGCATACTGGGATTTAGTCTCACACCCTATTTGGGTCATGTTTTTGGTCCCAAAACGTTTATATTGATGCAAGTATAGATAAGGGAAAGCACCCTTCAACTTCAGGTACTTGACTTGCTGTGGAGATGGAGAGCATGGGACCAAGCCTTGGCTTGCGATGATGAAGAGCTGTTTAGATATTTCTTTTTTACTTGGGTTTAGTACTGCTTTCTATTCCATCATTTTGATCTGTTTGGATGCTTTCCTAGACAAATGTATCATTCATCATTTATATATATATGTGCTCTAGTTGTTTCTTATTTTTAGTCATACACTGATTGATTTTGTATGGATTATTACTACTTTTTCTATTGTATATTGTTTCTCATCTGATGTGTACATTTCTAATGAGGGAATAGTTTCCCCACTATCACACCCAAGGACCTCTCTGCTAGTGGATAGCCTCTAGAGTTCAGGGAAATGTGCTTGAGTCCATGTGACCAACCGGGTATGGGGTGCCTCTGGGTGGCTTCCGGAACTGGGATGTTACACCGCCTATTTTTAACGAAAAAATATAACTACACAGCATGTACATTCAAGTACATGGCATGTACATTCCATTCAAACTGTTCCTCTAGAGGCTACTTTCTACCACCTCACTTTTCATCTTCTGGCTAATTACGCATCGTGTATTACTAAGTACACAGCATGTACTATGTTTTTACACCCTTAATCACCGACAAGCCTGCATGCCATGTATTCTCATCCCACGTATCCAAGGTACCCGGCGTGTGTGAAAAATTACACGGTGTGTAGTTAGTTTTTACACACAAGCCTACTCTCACTCTATTCTCGACCCACACAGCCAAAGTACACGGTGTGTGTACAAAATTACACGGCATGTACCCATAAATTTTTGGGATTTTCCCCACATTTCCCTTGTTTTCTCAAAAACACTTAAGTAAAAGGGGAAGAAGAAACTCATGCATGAAGAATAAGAATCGGTTTCTTACAAACTTCTCCCCTTAAATAAATTCATCCTTGAATTTCCCTTCTAAGGGTGGGGAAGATAAAACTAGGATCAATTCTGGACACTCAGTATATACGTCGGTCTCCCACTCCTAGGTTTCATCCTATACATGGCCATGCTGCCATAGCTCTTGTACGATAGGAACTGACCGAACATGGAGGACCTTCATGCTCCTATCAAAAATATGAATCGAATGATCTTCAAAGGATGCATCAACCTGAAGTTCAACATCCTCAGGATGAAAAATATGAGACAGGTTTGTGTGATAATGGTGCAACTGAGATTCATGGACGACATCACTCATGTCCCAGTACCTCTGTGGTACCTACAACCAATAGGCAATCGGCCCGACTCTCTCCAGAATATCAAAAAACCCTACATACATTGGTGAAAGGTTACCCTATCTTATGATAAGCCTATGTCTCAACCTTGGAAAAACCCATAAAAAAACCTGATACCCAACCATGAACTCCAAGGGTCTTCTGTGGCGATCTGCATAATATTACTGACGAGATTGTGCAGTATCCATCTGCTTCTGAATCTACTGGACCTGCTCTTAATTCTCCGGCATGAGATGTGGTCCTAGTAATGCTTCCTCACCTACCTCTAACCAACATAATGGTGATCGACATGGGCTTCCATATAAATCCTCGTAAGGTGCCATCTCAATAGTTTCCTAAAAAATATTATTGTAGGAAAACTCAACCAGGGGTATGTGCTTATCCCAAGAGCCCCCAAAGTCCAGGATTCATGCAAGCAGCATGTCCTCTAACACCTGTATTATATTCACTGACTGGCCATTGGTATGATGGTGGTAAGTTGTGATCATAAGCACCTGTGTACCCAGTGCCCGATGAAAACTCTGCCAAAAATGAGATGTAAAACGTGCATCCCTATATGAAACGATAGAATGAGGGACCCCATAAAGACGTACTAACTCTCGGATATACAACTTCTCAGGCTCGTCAACACATAAGGTCTTCTTGATCGGAAAAAAGTGAGCTACCTTCATAAGTCTGTCCACAACAACTCATACGACAACATTGCCTCGAGGTGACCTTGACAACCCGGTCAAGTGGTCCATTGAGACATCATCCCATTTCCATTCTGAAATGGGTGACTATTGTAACTGTCCCGCTGGACTCTGATGCTCTGCCTTCACCTGCTGATAAGTGGAACATCTCGCAATAAAACATGCTACCTCTCTTTTCTTACCCGGCCACCAATACTATCATCTCATGTCAAAGTACATTTTGGTAACTCTAGGATGCACACCCCAAGATAAAGCATGTAACTCTCGCATCAAATCCTCGTGTATATCCCCTGGAACCTACACTCATCCATGGATACGCAGTACCTCATCATCGCCTATCGTCCAACCAGGAGGAGGATCCTCACATTCCACCGACTCCCGTAGAACTAGGCCTTATGAATCTAATAGTTGTCTCATCCTCACTCTATCTAGGAGGGTATAAGTCACAGCTAATGATGAAAGATAGGTTCATCCCTAACTATTATGCACCTCTAAATGCATCTCATAGAACAAATCCATAAGCTATCACTCACCACTGGCCTCCTGCATTGCTTGTATTTGAGTCTTCCTACTCAGTGCATCAACTACTGTGTTACCCTTACTAGGTGTATAGGAAAGCTCAAAGTCGAGGGACTGAAGGTATTCAACCCACCTTCACTGTCTCAAATTCAATTCATACTGGGTAAAGATGTATTTAAGACTTTTGTGGTCCTTAAACACCACAAAATGTTCTCCCAAGAGATAATGTCTCCAACAGCGTAATAGATGGACAACTATAGCCAACTCAAGATCATGCATCGGTTAATTCCTCTCTTGTGGCCCCAACTATTGAGACCTGTACATAGCTACACGATTTCCTTGCATCAACACTGCTCCCAGCCCAATACTTGATGCATCGCAGTAAATTGTATAGGTCTTCCCTTACTCTGTAAGTATTAGGACTCGTGTTGATGCCAACCTTACCTTCAACTTGTGAAAGGTTGTCTTGCAATATTCGGACCAAATGAACATCATACCCTTCTTAGTAAAACCCATCAACAACACTGCTAAGCGGGATAAGTCCTGTATAAAGAACCTGTAGTAGCTAGCCAGCTCCAATATACTATGTATTTAAAACACGTTCTTAGGATGCTCCCAAGAAACTACTGCTCTCACTTTCTTTCTGTCTATCGCAACTCCTGCCTCTGAGATAATTTTACCCGTGAAGTGAATCTGGTCCATCCAAATGTAGCACTTTGATATCTTAGTATCTAATGGTTTCTCTCTCAGTGTACTCAATACGATCTCAAGATGGGTTGAATGGTCATGCCATGTGTGAGAGTACACCAAGATATCATCCACGAAGACTACCACAGAAGAATCCAGATATGGGTGGAACACACGATTTGTCAAAGACATGAAAACTGTTGGCACATTTGTGAGTCCGAATGACATGAACAAATACTCATATAGACCATATCTGCTTCAAAAGGATATAAGTGGTATTTACGATGGTTTAATGCACAATTGATGATATCCTTATATTAAATCATTCTTTGAGAACACTCATACTCCTTGAATTTGATCAAAACGATCATCAATCCTCGGTACGGGATATCAGTTCTTAACTGTTAACTAGTTCAGTTTCCGATAATCTATGTAGAGTCTAAGGGTACCATCTGCCTTCTCAGAAAAAAGGATAGGTGAACCCTAGGGAGAAATAATGGTTTGGATAAAAACCTTGGCTTGTAACTCCTCTAACTCCCTATTGAGCTCCTGCAATTCTTGTGTAGCCATCCTATAAGGAGGAATGGACACCAGTTCCACTACTGGCACAAGTTGAATAGTGAAATCCACCTCTCCCTCTAAAGGTAGACTAGAAAATTTGTCCGGGAAGACATCCCTGAAACGATTCACCATTGGAGGGAAATCCTTATGACAAGTTCCCTAGTCATCCATGTATAAACTCACAATATAGGTTGTCACTACACCCCACCCACGATGCTCGGGTCTAGCTTGACTCGCCTGGACATCCCATTCGCCCCTGTATAGAAACTCTCTGCCCTCTTGTGACATGAAACTCACCCTACGACAATAGAGATCTACAATGTCTTGAAAGGGTACCAAGCAGTTCATCCCGAGAATGACATCATAGGATATCATCTATATGAAATAGAGGACCCATAGAATGTGGAACCCACCAACCTCTAGGGGAACTCCTTGCACTAACGCACACCTGTCGTTCTAATTCCAAACTGAGTGTCTAGTATCATGATATCCAAAGATTAAGAAACAAAGATCCAAGGCTCTCCATAATAGGCACATATATAATCCTATGTGTAGCACCAGTATTGAAATGTAATAAAGATAAAATAGCAGCAACTTGAATAGTACCACTGAACGTGGAAGGTCCACAATCTTTCTCTTGTTGGTTCTATTTCATAGCATATGTGTGCCCAGTGTTGCGGCCCTGCGACGCAACTTGGATACCCTGAGCTGACCCGCCCTACTGTCTCTGAGTTCCTGGTGTCTGACTACCATGGCCATGACCTCCACCTCTGCCTGAAAATCATGATGTATTCCAATTCCCTGACTGGTAAGAAGATGTTGGACATACTCCTGCACACAGAGTCTGTATAGAACCCCTCTCACTAGTCACTGGTGGAAACGACCTACAAAAACACTAGAGATGACCCATCATGCTGCAAGCTCGACACTCCACTGGGTCACGTGGACACAGAGGTCTCTTATGCCCCTCTTTACCAAACTAGTAGCACATTATCTGGACACCTAAAGAATTCTTCTGGCTAGTACTGCCACCATGAGAGAAACCCATATTCCTCTTCCTCCTGTTGGTAGAAATAGTACCAGAGATCGTTACAGAACATCCCTGATCTGTGCCACTAGCTTCCCATATGTTCTGCTCAGTAATAAATGTCTGGTTCACAATAGCATGCACTATAGGAAACCTGGAAACATTCACCAGCTTTCAGATGTCATATCGAATACCATCCTCAAAGCGTCTAGCCCCCAACGTCTTATCACCCACCAGAACAGGTAAAAAACACTATATCTCGGTGAAGCAGGTAGAACAGTCCATCACTGACATGGCGCCCTATTGTAGACTCATAAACTCTTGAGATCGATCTTCCTTTAGTGTCTTTGCAAATAAAAATTCATTAATCACTGCCCGGAAAAATTTCCACGCCATGTCTTGGTGATGCTCAGTTTGGGTGGTAACACCCCACCATCTCTTGGTGGAATCACACAGCATGTAAGTAGCGAGCTTGACCCTACTCCCCGAAGACGTCTCCAGATGCTCGAAGGTCGTCTGCATAGAACCCAGCCATGACTCCACAACCTATGGTCCTCCATCCCTTGAAAACATAGGTGGATTCATCTACTGGTATATACATGTCATCTCTACCATAGACGTGGCAACCAGCGGTGCTCCCTGGAAGGTCTGCATGAACCACATGAACCCTTCACAGAACTGTGCATCTGTGCATCCGTCTGTTATAACGGATGGCACCGCATCTGGAACTACTATAGGATCCACTGGTAGCCCATGGCCTACCATATCAGGAGTATAATTTTCACCACTCTCTTGGAAACAACCCTTGGCCATCTCAGCAGTATGACTCTACAAGTTCAAACACATGCCTTAGTTTAATTCACTATCAAGGTTTCTTTTGACCGGTTAAGAGTGGAAACGAAATAGGGAATGATCCACAAGAACTAGAAAAAAGAGACTATACGACATGTATATGGTCTACACAGTGTGTACCCTGAAACCCACACATGGTCATCTTCTGATGCTGGCCTTGGTGTGTTTCAACCCTAGGTACACGGTGTCTTCCACCCGCACACAGTATGTACACCACCCTATTTCCCCAGCCACACTACCATGTACACACAATCTCTCACCGGTCAATACTACACAGTGTGTCCCACAAGTACATGGCGTGTACTAGAAAGGTAACATCGACCCAGGTTGTCAGTTACATGGCTGAATTCCAAGATTACACTACACGACATGTTTATAACTGACATGGCATGTATCACCAAAGGTCTCTCCATCCATTTTGTTAGTCACACGGGTGGACAAGGGGTCAAGCCTACACAGTGTGTACAATATGTACACAGTATGTTCCCAAATGAACTTTCATATACTGTGTCTCTACCCACATGACCTATGACATGGTTAGAGACTACACAGCATGTACTTAAGAAAAACAGTTTCTTCCCGAATAGAAGAACACATTGTCTGTAGTAAAAACTACACGGCATGAATTCTGAGTTTTTCCAGACATTAATCCTCAAAAACTACTCTGGGGCCCATAAAAACATTAAAAAAATCCAAAGTTACAATGTCCAATCTGTGAGGGCCCATACTCCCCACGAATCAAAGTTTGGCATCTTATAGATGTTATAAACAAGGTAAACAAGTCAATGATCCACCAAATTACGGTCAATGAGGGCCCATAACACCTCAAGAACCAAAATTTAGCATTCATTTAGACAAAGCCTCATACAAACAATACCCTATGAATAGTATTCATAGGTATCAAGGTACCTATCACAATAACATGCATTTTCTAGCACAACATCTATCACAACAAAATGCAATTTCTAATGCACATACATGGCATGGAAATTATGCATGACATGTGATTCTAACATGATGCTAAATGATGCATGATATGGCATACCCTCATCTCATTGGGTTGCTACTAAATAGAACCTATGTATAAAATATAAATAGCACACCACAAGTGCGTCACCCAACGGTGAAAATCAAATCAACACTAAAAATGCAAACTAAAAAAATTTCAATTAAACGAGGTAGATTGTCTTTTCTCTGTACACGGGTTAGCTACTCCTAGGCACTACTTATTACCAAGTACCAATTCAATCCTATACCTAGGTATAGGCTCTAAATAGTAAGTCAAAGAAATGAAACTTCTTTAATACCACTTTGTAACATCCCGGATTTGGGTGCCACACAACGGGTGCCCCGAACCCGGTTAGTCACATGACCTCAAACGAATTTCCCCAAATGCTAGAGGTTGTCAACTAGCAGAAAGGGACTAGGACTAATAGTGGTGAAATTATTCCATTATTTGTCAAAGTGTAGCATAACATAAATAAATATGAACATACAAAAGTAAAAGCAGTAATCAATATAGACCCGAAATGGACAATGGAACTGCAGTAAAAGATAACCAACCGTCATATATATGATGATGCAACATGTCTCTAATTCATACAAATCATCCAAAATAGGATACACTGCAATATGATACAATACACCACAAGGTAAAAAGTACAGGAAAAAACTATAGTGCAACAGGAACGCAGCATCATCGCACGCCTAAGCTTGGTCCCATGCACTCCTAATCCTCTACGACAATAATGTACCTGTATAGGAACCCTTTCCGTTACTGATACCTATATCAATATAATCTGTTTGATCCCAAGACATCACCCAAACAGGGTGTGAGAAATAAATCCCAGTAGGAATCCACCTAAAGGCTCGTTCCCATCTGTCAGTGAAAAAGTGCAACAACAGTATTCAATAATACAATGTAGGAAACTAGGAAGTACTCAAATGTAACCACTTATACCAGTTACATTTTCATTTTAATAATCATTTAAAACTTAAATATAATTGAATTCTGAGTTTTTTTGAGACTCGGCCTTGACCGACAATCTCCGATACCAGTGCCACAGTAGAAACCACAATAGGATATCTATCAAGTAAAAGATAATAATAATAGCAAGCCTGTGTTTTAGCCTAGAAGGTAAAACATAAGAAATCGTCACAGTGAATTTTCATAGTAAACATTGTCCTTGGATATGCAATTCCTTACCCTTAGGAAAATATACATGAATCCTTCAGGTGACTTCCCTCAAGAATAACGAATATTTCCTTCAGGCATAAGAACCATTTCCCTCAGGCTAAACAAAACCTTGCCCTCAAGATAAAAAAACATTTCCCTCAAGCATAAGAATCATTGCCCTCGGGCTAAATAAAACATTTTCTTTAGCCTAATCAAAACCATGCCCTCAGGCTGAACAAAACCTTTCCCTCAGGCTAAACAGAACCTTTCCCTCACGCATTCCAGTGGAAAATCAACTAACCGAGCCGATCCCAACGCATAAGAAAGAAATTTATATATTTCTCCTCTCAAGAAATCTCAAAACAAGCTAAAATCACTGAATTCCCATGGGTATCCTGAAACAAAATGGCTAAACAAGGGAAATGTTCCCATGGGGTGGCCCTAGATCAAAGCAACGATCTCAAATAGCTATTTATACCCACACATTAGATTACCAATGCAATTCTTGGTATCTTAAGAGGAATAGTATCATCCATACGACACCCCGAACATGGGTACGTGGCACAATTGTATAAAAAACCACTCAAAAGATTGAATTAAACACAATACCACAAACCTCGATCTCCTCGGATCGATATACGTGAATGGCGCCTCCCAAAACAACCAAGAACAACATAGATATGAGATAAATTATTACCCATTCAAACATAAATAACTTCCATTAGGGAAATAATTGGAGTGAAATATTCAAGAAGAGGGAAGACCTTACCCATGCGATTCAAACGAGACTGATGGATGAAGAATCCGAGTCCCAGTGAGCGGTCAGGAGCTCCTTCAAGTCTCGGCCTCCTCTCCCGCTGCTCCTAGTGATCCCTATGCCTCTTATGCTGAATGAGGAGGCTGCTTCCTATTTTTAATGAAAAAACATAAATAAACATCATGCACTTTCAAGTACATGGTGTGTGTTTTCCTTTTAAACTGTTCCTCTAGCAGCTACTTTCTACTGCCTCACTGTTCATATGCCGACTGATTACACAGCGTGTATTACAAAGTACACGGCATGTAGTTAGTTTTTAAACCCTTAATCACCGACAAGCCTACACACCATGTATTCTTATCCCACACAGCCAAGGTACACAGTGTGTGTAAAAAAGTACATGGCATGTACTTAGTTTTTACACCCAAACCTACATGCCCTGTATTCTCATCCCACAAAGCCAAAGTACACGGCGTGTGTATAAAAGTACATGCAGTGTGCCCATAAATTATTGGATTTTCCCACATCTCCCTTGTTTTCTCAGAAACACTTAAGGAAAAGAAAATCAAGAAACTCATACCTCAAGAATAAGAATCAGGTTCTTACAAGGTTGTAACATTTACATGAATATAATTTAATAATATATTAAGGTTTATTTAAACATAGTGTAGTGTGTAATGCAAGATATCAAAGAAATGAAATTAATTTGAAAAAAAAATATTTTTTCATAATATATCATGGTGTTTCAGTATACCCTCTAAAAATGAATTTACTACTTTAAATTATTCAATATCATAAAAAAGTTGGATATCATTGATTCATTACTTCCTCAGGTTCCCATATATCTTATTCATGATTTCAATTTCTCTAGACAACTATTACTAGGTTAGTATCCCTGTTCCATAGCACATTATCTCTATGATCCAATACTTATACCTTTTTTCATGATAATAATTATTAATTTCCAATGGGGTATCCCTTTATTTTATTTTTTTCAATGGATAATGTATATACTTCTTCATGAGATAAACAAAGAACACATCATGGACTTAAGAGTTGTTTGGTGGAAGAGCCAAAAAATTCCCCACCATCCCTACTCGATCAAGATTATTGAAAGGTTTAATATACATATGTCTTGGATTTCCATTCTTCTTGAATCCAATAACCTTACTCCATGGATAAATTCATAGAAAAATTCTCACCAACTCTAAATTCTAGGTCACACTTATGATTGTCAAAAAAAACATTATATTGACTTTGAGCTACATTGATGTTCTGTTAAATGGATCTGACTTTCTTTCATTTCCTCATCTATATTAGATCCAAATATATTTCAGTCACTAATGTTATCCTTTTTTGTTCTTTGAAAAATTTCACCTTTATCTCTTACTCCAATAATTGGATATTCAAGATTAATTTTTTATGACTAAAACACTAAAATTAACATTTTACAATTCATAAGAAACATAATTCATCCCTTACTCTTATAAATATTCCTTAAAAAGGATAACATGGGTTATCTAAAAAAGTTTAAGGTTTAAATTAATCTATTATACAAATAGTTAACCTAAATTATCCTTCAAAGTAATATTTACCAAAATTGAATCCCAAATATTTGTATGATTTGATCTCATATCCTTCCATGTTCAACATAATGATCATGTTGAAATAATTTTAATCACTCATAAATTTTCAATCCAAAATGTGTATACCCTAATAATTTCCCAAATATAAGTCACAATAACATAATATATGCTTTCAAAACATAATTCACCTTTTATTCTTTAAATAATATCATTTCTGAACCAAAAAGGTTTCCATTCTATGTATGGGTTCTTCCTTCCACCAATTAATGATCATAGGTTGACTTGGAACATCAAATATGATTTCTTTATTCTATAATATATATAGAGAGATATTATCCATGATAAAAATCACATTAAATTAAAAATAATATTTTCATAAGGCACATTTATACAAAAAGCAACATGAAATCCCCCACTCAAGATTTTAGGAAAGATGTGACCTAATTATAAAGATTCACTTCAACATGATTCATTTCGTCTCTATCCATAGACTAAACCCAAAAGGAATAGTGTGAGAAATAATAATCATCATGGAGAACCCAATAATCATGAAAATTTATTTATAGAATTTATAAGTCATTTAACCTTACTCTATGAAACCATAGGTTTAATCCAAGTCATTCATGATTGTAACCAAAACATTAGGATGTTATCCTTAACTTAGTCATATCCCAAGGGTTATCACTAAAATTTTATCATCCTAGTTTCTAAAAGGAAACTAAACCTTTTTCTAATACAAATTATAGAAATCGAGACTTTTCATACATAGATATCACATCTTATTATATGATGATTAATTAAATAACATAAAAATAAACACCAAAATCATATATGTATTTATATTTGGAAACATGGAAACAAAAAAAATAGTACCTCACAACTGTATCCCTTCTTAGACATTTCATTCTTAGTACCTTTAATCCAAACATATCTAATGGAAAAAATATGAAATAGTTGTTGTACCCCAGGTTTTTGGTAAGTAACCCTAGTTTTATGCTTTTTAAGTACATGAAACATATAAGAGATGTTTGGGGAATGTTTACATACTTTTAAAGTGAAAAAGGGAAAAGAGTGGTGACACACAGGCTACACACAGTTTTCCAAGCCGTGCAGATGTCGTGCAGGTGTGGTCACCTTGGACAGAAGAGACCGCACAGTGTGCGCATGGTTTTGGAAAACCGTGCGAGGAGGTCGTGTGGAGTGCCCCTTCCAAGCATTGACTACCGCACAGTTAGCGCGCGGTTTTCCTAACCGTGCGGACTAACCATGTGGTCACTTAAAATTAGATCCTTAAATTGTAGGTCTAATTCATTTTTACCTCTAATTTCCTCATTAAAGCTTCTAAGCGTCTATAACTCAGGATTTTGGTTCTCCTAAGGTCGAAGAGGGTTCTCCCATCGTTCTAGAGGCAATCCGAAGGCTTCTCTTGGAAAATTGAAGCTGGATTATTGAGGTATGTGATTGTTCTTGATCGGTTTCTTAGATCTACTTAGATCTACTTCTCTTATTCTCTCGGTTTCTTAGATCTATGCCCGTTATGGGTATATCTAAGTGTGTGGATTCCAAATATGACGAGGTTTGGTTTTGGTTGTGTTAGGACAAGAGATCTATGGAGGATCCTTGGAAAAATCAGCCTAGCTTTCTTATGCATTCTTCATTCGTTGGGTTTTTCATCTAAACCATTGAGGTAGGTGGATTCACTATCAACTCCTATTGTTAGAATTGATTGTCTTAGTTTCCAATTGGTTATTTTAATGGAATTGATTGTGAAAAGCCTGGAATAAATCTTCTTTAGTGATGATTGATGGTTTTGATGAAATTTTATAATCTTGGTGAATTGTGTGCAAAGTTACTTGGCTATTTGAATTTAAAATGTTGAATTTAAATTATGAAATTTCTGAAATTGTAAATCGGTTGATTAGAAATGGGGTTTCAATAAAAATTGTGTTTTATTGAAATGGTTTTGATGGATTTGGTTTTCAATAAAGAGGAAGATTTATTGAAATGGATTGAATTGTTTGAACACACTTTTTTTGGATAAAAAATTGTTTCCAATAAAAGGTTTTTTATTGAAAGGATGGTGTGTTGTTATTGTTGGGAATTCATGGTGTGTGTTCATATTTCATGTACAGGGCTTGGTTGAAATAGGACCTTGTGCTCGGTGCCAAATGTTTAATGGAACATGGTAACTATATCTACAAAGATTGGTTGAAATATGACCTTGAGCTCGGTGCCAAAGGTGTAATGGCACATGGGAAGTAATTACCTTGTGACAACTTGGTAGATCGATGTGAAATCACTCATGAGTGTGGAACTGTCATAACAAAGCATGCATGGTTGATTCCACAGGTTTGTGAAATGGTTGGGTATGCCAAAACGGGATGTTTTTGAAATGGTGTGGAAATTTGTTTGGTTGTTTTTCTGAAAACAATAACATGTTGGAAAACTTAGTTTAAATTTCACTTTGATGATTTTGAGCATGGATGGTTTTGGAAAACTTGTTTATATTTAGTTATAAATTGCTTTGGTGAATTTTTTTTATATAAAACAATTTTTTTATAAACGTTGCTATCTCTTCTATCCTAGTAGCGTGAGTAGGGAAGTCAGTGGGGAAAACCAACTGAGTTTTATACTCACCCCTACTTTGGAACATTGTTCCTTTTTCAGATGTTTTATTCTAAGACACAGGTAAAGGTAAATCATCACATTACTAGTGGCTCATGGTGATGTTTGGGAGATGCTGTGGAGCTTGGAGTTTATGGACCACTGAGTCGTGGTGTCTTTTGAAAGACTTGTGTTGTTCTACATTGTTTATTTTGATGTTTGGTTTGGTCTTATACTATTGTGTACTCTGATGTGGTTTAACATAAATGATGTTTTTGATTGATATTTCATTTGTTCATGCATCATATAGTGAATGATTAATGTATGGGTTATTTCTTAAAGGTTAAATCGCCCCCCACTTTTCTTGAGACCCTTCGGAATTTATTGCCATCCTTTGGCATCTTGGGGATGTTTCTTAATGCCTAGTAATGACTCGTTGGACTCTCAAGCTAATGGGAATTGGCGGGTCATTACAAATGGTATCAGCTTGTTTGATCCTTTGCTAACAAGTGGTCATTGATGTTCTTGGTCTTGGAGTTGAAATTCATTCTTGTCTATTCCTTGGGTTTGAATCTTAGACAGGATTAGGATTTTCGGAACTTGAAATGTATAGCATATAAGAATGTAGCTAACCCATTTATGCTGAACTTCAAGTTACGAGGGTGTCGGGTACATAAGTGTTTTGGATACACTTCTCGAATGTTGGAAATCTCATTGTCATGGGTTTAGCCAATGGTATGAGCATGACATGAATTGTAGAGGAATGAATTCCCACTAGGATTCCATATCTAATTGTGAGGAATGAGTAAGAATATTTTGAAACGTACCAGTTTTTGAAAAATGCAGAAATTGTTTTTAGCTGAAAGGATTTGAAATTAGGGTATTTGGTGTATTTTGAAAATTGATTGACATTCAAAAATCATGTTGAATGTTTTCAAAAAAAATGGATGAACATGGAAAAATTTTGTTTTGAGAACAATGTTGTGATACTTGATGTGATAGAATTTGAAATGCTTAGCCAGTAGTTGCTAGAGAGTGAGATTAACAGAATTTGTTTTTGGTTTAGAAAATGGAACCCGATAGGCGTCGTCGAAACCAACCCTAAGAAGCGACCGGAAATGTAGTTGCACCTGAACCACGTGTGAACCAAGAGCTGGTTCATAGTATTGTCCAAGCTTTTCAAGCTATGGAAACGAGGAACCAGAGGAATGATCCCTGACATGTGGATCATACCATCCAGTTCATGAAGCAGAATCCACCGAACATTCGGAGTGATGTTGAACCCGAGAAGGAGGAGGTGTGGCTAAGTAGGATGAATCATATATTAGATTTCATCAGCACACCAGTAGAGCTGTAACTAAAGTTGGCGATGTATATACTTGAGGATCTTTCCAGTTAGTGGTGGGATTTAGCAGTGCATGCTAAATTGGATGAAGGCCTTACATGGGAGGATTTTGAAGGATTGTTTAACAAACAATTCTATCCTCACACATTCAAGATCTAGAAAATTATGGACTTATTCAGCTTGAAATGGGAGAGCCTCTCTATCAAATAGTATGCGGATAAGTTCATGAATTTAGTCTGTTTTGCACCAGAGGTTGCAGGAAGTGCCTCTTTGAAGGCACTCATCTTTACATCAGGGCTAAGGTAGGATATTCGATCGAAGATTACAATGCTATGTATTACAGATTATACAGAGACATTGAACTGAGGGACGGTTGTTGAACGTGATATCTCAGGATTGATAGGAGGAGGCCTGATGAGACCCATGGGAATCGGTGGGAACTCCAATGATGGGAACAAGATGAAGAGGGACACATACTTCCAAGGTGGGAGTGCAAATCAGAACCAGACAGTGGGATCAATCAACCTTACTTCATGACCCTAGATCAAAGTAGGTTGCTTTCAATGTGGTTTGAATGATCACATGAAATGAGAATGTACAGCACCAGCAAGAGCATGCCACAATTGCAAGAAGATGGGGCATCTACAGCGCTATTGTAGAAATGCTCCGAGGTCGGGTGCACGTTACACTCCCCAGGCATCGCAAGAATCGTATGCTTCAACAGGGCAGGGATAGAAAAATTAGTCTCGCAAGAAGAACCGAGCTTGTTATGGTGATTCCAGGAATACCATGACTCCTCAGGTAGGGCAATCTCAACAAGGCAATAAGGATCAAAGTGCAGCAACAAAGCAATTGTATGGAGCCGATTAGATGATGGTAAATGATCAGGCTAGACCATCTACAGTGATAGGTACGATTCTTTTGAATTGTACACTGGTGCAAGTGTTGTTTGATACTGGAGCATCGCATTCCTTCCTTAATTCTCGTATGGCTGATTTGATACACTTAAAACTGGAAATGATGCCTTCTGTCTTGAAACTGCAAACTCCTTTGGGTGAAAGAGAATGTCAAGCCTTCGTGTGAAGAGCATGTTCTTTAAATTTTGATGAAGATGAGAAACATGGGACTTCTCTATGTTGGACATGGATGTCTATGATGTAATCCTGGGTATGGATTGGTTGACAAGGTTTCAGGCTAACATTGACTATTATAGGAGAACAGTTATTTTCACAACTGAGGAAAACATGGAGCATCTCTTCAGAGGAGAGAGAATGGTAAATAAAGGTGAAAAGAACCTATTGGCACCAATGGTGGGAACAACCTCTTACCAATTGGCATCTTTGACTTTGGCATCGTTGGAAGAGAGTGAGGAAAATAGGTTTCCAGCTATGGTGGATCAATTTTCTGAAGTTTTTCTAGAAAACATCTCAGGATTACCACCTGTATGAGAAGTGGATTTTATGATTGATCTCCTTCCTGGGACCAGTCCTATATCACTTCCATCTTATAGGATGGCACCAATAGAGTTAAAGTAATTGAATGTGTAGTTAGAGGAGCGTGAAAGAAAGGGTTTCAGTCAGCCAAGTGTGTGTCTGTGGGCAGCACCAATTTTGTTTGTAAAGAAATCATATAGAACTCTTAAATTGTGTGTTGATTATCGTAAACATAACCAAGTTAAGATAAAGAATAGGTATCCACTTCCATTCATTGATGATCAGTTTGATCAATTATGGGGAGCTCATTGGTTCTCCAAGATTGACTTGTGCCCAGGATATCACCAATTGTGAGTTCAGAAGGAGGATATTCCAAAGACAGCTTTCATAAGCAGATATGGCCACTGCAGATATGTAGTCATGCCTTTCGGTCTAACGAATGCACTAGCGGTCTTCATGGCTTTGATGAATCGGATATATTAGCAATATCTGGATTCTTTTATTGTGGTGTTTTTGGAATACATGTTGGTGTATTCAAGAACAAGGGCTGAGCATGAGCAACACTTGGTGATAGTGTTGGAAATCTTGAGATACCATCAGTTGTATGCCAAATTATCAAAGTGTGATTTTTGGATACAGGAAGTATGTTTCGTTGGCCATGTCATTTCCAAGAAAGGTGTTTCAGTTGATACTAAAAAAATAGGAGTTGTTATCTCTTGGAAACCAAAGAAGAATATATTCGAGATACGTAGTTTTCTTAGGCTAGCTAGTTACTACCGATGCTTTGTGCATGATTTATCATGACTAGTGTAACCAATGATAGATCTGACAAAGAAGAATGCTCCATTCCAATGGACAGAAGAATGTCATAAGTCTTTCCAGGAACGGAATGTTTCTCTTACATCGGCACCCATCCTGATCTTACCTGAATCAAGACAGGGGTATGTGGTGTTTTGTGATTCTTCGGGAGGATGGTTGGGTTTTGTTCTCATGCAAGGAGACCATGTGGTTTCTTATGGCTCAAGGCAATTGAGTTTGTATGAGAAAAATTACCCAACACATGATTTGGAGTTGGTTGCAGTCGTCCATGCTTTGAAAACATGGAGACATTATCCCTTTGGTGATAAATTTTCTGTGTTTACGAATCACAAAATCTTGAAACACATTTTCTCACAATGAGAATTGAATCTGAGGAAAAGGAGATGGATGGAGTATCTTTAGATGTTTGACTTTGACTTGATGTATACACCGGGTAAGGGTTATTCAGTGGCTGATGCATTAAGCAGAAAGTCGTATGCTTAGTTGGCGAAATAAGATTCAGACGAATGGTTGTTGATCTTTGTCTTAGCCAACATGCATGTGGAATTTGAATACTGAGGTAATGTTGTCATTTTCTTTCCAGTTGTTCTTGATCCGGATTTGGTGGTGATAGTAAAAGAGGCACATGCATCCGATGTAGACTATGTTTCAATGAGTTCAAAATTCAATGGTGGGGAGACCATTGAGGGATGGAAGATGGATGGGAGTTCAGTTTTGCGGTTCCGAGATCAGATGGTTGTACCTTTAACTGCTCAGAAACAACTCCTTCATGCTTACCAGCATTAAATATGGGATGTACACCCAGGTACACAGAAGATGTATAAGGCATTGATGGCGCAGTTTTGGTGGAGCGGCATGAAATGGAAAGTGGCTGAGTTTGTCTCGCGGTGCTTAACTTGTCAGTAGGTTAAAGAAGAGCATTAGAGACTAGCCGGTATGTTACAATCTTTACCTATCCTAGTGTGGAAATGGGATCAGATAGCAGTGGATTTTGTAACAGGTCTTCCAAGAACGGTCTGGAAACATGATGTCATTTGGGTGATAGTGGATCGTCTGACCAAGTCGGCCCATTTCATCATGATTCGTGAAACTCATACGGTGGTAGATATATCAAAAATATATATCTGAGAACTGGTAAAGTGGAATGGGGTACCAATGTATATGGTCTCAGATAGAGATCTGAGGTTCACATCTCATTTCTGGAAATCGTTACAGTAAGCCCTTGGAACTCAGTTGACGATGAGCGTGGTGTATTATCCTCAGATGGATGGGAAATCTGAGCGGACAATAAAAAAATTGGATGATATGTTGTGGGCTTGTGTAATGTATTTCGGTAGCTCATGGGATGAGCATATAACCCTAGTGGAGTTCTCATATAATAACAGTTATTAGGCCTCGATACACATGGATCCGTTTGAAGCATTGTATGGGCGTCCTTGTCGTTCTCCACTTTGCTAGGTGGAAATAGGTGAGACTTCATTAGTTGGGCCGAGCCCTATCCAAGAAACAATATAGAAGATTCAGTTGATTAGAATGAGGATGGAGAAGGCATAGAGTCATCAGAAATCTTATGCAGATCACCGTCGAAGACCATTGTCATTGGTAGTAGGTGATCATGTCTTTTTGAGAATCTCTCCAAGGCTTGGACATCGTCATTTCGGGAAGTAGGGAAAGTTATCTCCTAGATACATTGGCCCTTTTGAGATACTGGAACTTTTTGGAGAGGTGGAATATTGGTTGGCATTACCACTACAGTTCAGTTTGGTGCATAATGTGTTCCATGTATCTCAGTTGAAAAAGTATGAACCTGATCCTGACCAAGTGAGAAGATGGGATCACGTGGACCTAGATCCAGATGCATTGTTGAAACATATCACAGTACGGATTGTGGATAGTCAAGCGAAAGTCCTGGGTGAAAAAGTATCGGTCTAGTGTGGGTTTTATGGCACAATGGTCAGATTCAGGAAGAGACATGGGAACGTGAGAAAGAAATGTACGAGCAGTGGCCAAAAATATTTTAGGAAAGTGATGGTTTTCTACTTTTCGAGGACGAAAATTCCAATGGTGGGGATAATTTAGTACCCCTGGTTTCTGGTAAGTAACCATGGTTTATGCTTTTTAAGTACATGAATCATATGAGAGATGGTTGGGGAAAGTTTAGAGACTTTTAATGTGAAAAAGGGAAAAGAGTGGGGATACACGGGCTATGAACGCTTTTCCAAACCATGTGGAAGTAATGTAGGTGTGGTCACCTTGGACAGAATAGACCGCATGGTGTTCGCATGGTTTGGGAGAACTGTGCAAGGAGGCTGTGTGGAGCGCCACTTCCAAGTAGTGACTATCGCATGGTTAGCGCATGGTTTACCTAACCATACGGACTAACCATGCGGGCACGTAAAATTAAATCCTCAAATTGTGTATCTAATTTGTTTTTGCTTCTAATTTCCTCATTAAAGATCCTAAGCGGACATAACTCGAGATTTTGGTTCTCTTATGGTCAGAGAGGTTTCTCCCATCATTCTGGAGGTGATCCGAACGCTTCTCTTGGCGAATCGAAGCCGGATTCTTGAGGTATGTGATCGTTCTTGATCAGTTTCTTAGATCTACTTATCCTCCTCTCTTGGTTTCATAGATCTACGCCCGTTATGGGTATATCTAAGTGTGTGGATTCCAAATACGATGAGGTTTGGTCTTGGATGTGTTTGGAGGAGAGATCTAAGGAGGATCCTTGGAAAAATCGCCCCGGTTTTCTTGTGCATTCTTTATTCGTTGGGGTTTTGTCTAAACCTTTGAGGTAGGTGGCTTTACTATTGATGCCTCTTATTCAAATTGATTGTCTTAGTTTCAAATTGGTTATTTGAGTGGAATTTATTGTGAAAAGCATGGAATAAATCTTATTTAGTGATGATTGTTGGTTTTGACGAAATTGTGAAATCTTGGTGAATTGTGTGCAAAGTGACTTGGAAATTTGAATTTAAAATTTTGATTTTAAATTATGAAATTTCTGAAATTGTAAATGGTTTGATGAGAAATGGGTTTTCATTAAAAAGGGTGTTTTATTGAAATATTTTTGATGGATTTGGTTTTCAATAAAAAGGCAGCATTATTGAAATGGTTTGAATTGTTTGAACACACTTTGTTAGGAAGGAAAATGGTTTTCAATAAAAGGGGTTTTATTGAAAGGATGGTTTGGCATTATTGTTGGGAATGTGTGGTGTGTGTTCATATTTCATGTATGGGGCTTGGTTGAAATTGGGCCTTGTGCTCGGTGCCAAACGTTTAATGGAATGTGGTAACAATATGTAAGAGGCTTGATTGAAATATGACCTTGTGCTCGATGCCAAAGGTGTAATGGCACATGAGAAGTAATTACCTTGTGACGACTAGGCTGATTGATGAGAAACCGCTCATGAGAATGGAACTGTCATAAGGAAGCATGCATGGTTGAATTCATGGGTTTATGAAATGGTTGGGTATGCCAAAATGGGTTGTTTGTGAAATGGTGTGGAAATTTTTTTGGTTATTTTTCTGGAAAAAAATAACATGTTGGAAAAGTGGGTTTAAATTTCACTTTGATGCTTTTGAACATGTATGGTTTTGGAAAACATGTTTATATTTAGTTATAAACTGCTTTGGTGAAATTTTTTTATATAAACTATTTTTGTATAAATGTTTCTAACTCTTCTATCCTAGTGGCGTGAGTTAGGAAGTCATTGGGGAAACCCCACTGAGTATTATACTCACCCCTACTTTGGCACGTTGGTGATTTTGCAGATGTTGTATTCCAAGACACAGGAAAAGGTAAATCATCTCATTACTAGGGGATCATAGTGATGTTTGGGAGATGATGTGGAGCTTGGACCTTGTGGACTACTAAGTCGTGGTGTCTTTTGAGAGTCTTGTGTTGTTCTTCCATTGTGTATTTTGATGTTTGGTTTGGTCTTCCACTATTGTGTACTATGATATGGTATAACATAAATGAATTATTTGTTTGGTCTTTCATTTTTTCATGCATCGTATAGTGAATGATTAAGGGATGGGTTATTTCTTAAAGGGTAAATCATCCCCCACTTTGCTTGAGACCCTTCGGTATTTATTGCCAGCCTTTGGCATCTTGGGGATGTTGCTTAAGGCCTAGTAATGACTTGTCGAACTCTGAAGCCAATAGGAATTGGCGGGTCATTACAACAGTGATCTATGAAGCTTATTTAGTGTAAACAAGGGAAATATCAATGATCATTTAAGAATAACCTGAAAATAAGGTTATGATAACATGAGAATAACATTTCAAAATCACACCCTGCATATCATAAACCATACTATTGATTCATGGCATAAATCATGGAGTTTCATGAGTCATGAATCATAAATGAATCAAAGAACATAATCCATGTAAGCATAACATCAGAATAATACGTGGAATTTTTTCATACACATAATTATATAAAATTATTTTCTTAGTAGTAAAGTAACATTTCCAAGACTGTTATAATGGAATAGATTCACTCCCCAAACTATCGTAGTAGTTAAGGTTCACTCTAAATACTATCTTGATGGAGTGGGTTCACTCACAAAACTATAGTTGGAGTCATGGTTCACTTCCATGACAATCATAGTAGACAAAGTACCTTTTTGAACTAGGTTTACTCCCCATTCTGTTATTTTATATCTCATTATATATCAGTCTTTACCCAATGCATTGAGGGAGAAATAGGTCACACCCGTACTTACTTATATCATGACCACCATCCTTGGTTATAAGATAACAATAATCCTTCATTATAATGTAACCACCATAACATAATGAAATCCATATATATGTGTGTGTGTGTGTGTCACAATATCATAAAACATTCAGCTTATCTAAATTCATGAAAATATATGGATTTCATAAATAGTTCGTCGTACTTTAACTAGTGGAAATAAATAGGTTTCATAAACATTTCATTACTTCATTATAGTATAACCCAAGGAAAAATAATAGATTTCACAAAAAAAATCATCTTAAGGATAAACCATACATTGAAAGAATAATTATAGTATCATTGTATCGTATCCCTAGTAAATCATAATTGATATCAAGGGTTATTTTCACTAATGGATATAAGTGTTATTAAAAGATCATTTAAATATTCATGAAGAAAATATCTTCTCCATTTTGAAATCTCCTATTTAAAATATATTTTTTTTAAATATTATAGAAAACATTTTAATTTGAAATAACTATTGATATATGACAAGTAATCTTTAAAAAATTTAGTGGTCATGACAATGAGATATTTTTTTCATGTCATATAAGTTAAAACAAAACATTCCTTTCATAAAAAGTAAAAAAAGTAGCTCATTTAGAATTTAAAAGAAGATTTATTTTAGGAAACATTTTTGATATTAAAACATGGGTAAAAATGACATTAAAAAACATAATGTGATAGTATAAACCTTCTTTTAAGACATTTTTAGAAAATAAGGGTATGAGGGAAAATGTTTTTTCAACTAAAGAGAGAAATATGGTCAATTTTATGTAAATTTGTTTTATGTCTCTTGAGTATTCATAGTGAGTAAAAAAATGAAAAAATAATAATTTCATTTAACATAGACATGATAAGATATAAAATGTGATTATTAATAGGTATATCATAATATTTCATCGTCGGAAACATAATCATAATCAATCTCAACAAACAATGAAATTATAACTTAAAACCCCCACCCATTTGGTAATATTTTAATTGTAAGACCCATGAAATAAATATTAATATATAGTTACATAAAACCATGTAAAATTCACAATATTATTAATAAAATAAATTAATAAATGTTGTATACCCCATACAAAACAGACAAGTTGTAAATCTGACTTGTGTCGTACGAAAATAATAGTGAGACGAAAATCCCATACCCCATTTCAGAATTCATTTATATGAATTAGAAAATATTTTATAATCAATATATTTTTATTATAAATATATTTAAAACCATAATAACATATATTATACCATATATTCATTACATATAACCATTTATATCCAGTTTATTGAAAAATGTTTTGTTAAAATCACTATTATGAGTGATATCTGCTTTGTTTTC
Source organism: Viscum album (assembly GCA_963277665.1). NCBI lineage: Eukaryota > Viridiplantae > Streptophyta > Magnoliopsida > Santalales > Viscaceae > Viscum > Viscum album. The sequence goes on from OY728157.1 coordinate 697,848,460, forward strand.
ATGTATGTTTTGGTTTGGTTATTTTGTTCATATTATTTTGATCATTGTTACATCATATTTTTAATTTTAATCCCGATATAAATATAATAAATATTAATTATAAATATTCTTATAGTCACTCATAATATTAGAGATAGAAGATAGAACTCCACAATTCATGGAGACGGTAGGTTGTACATACACATGAACATTGTAATCATATTTTTGACGGAATGAAAAAAATAGGTAAATCATAAATCTTCTTTAACAAATAATTATTATATCATATATATCATATATATTCATTAAATCCATCCTTATTACCACATAATTATAACATAAATGAAAAATGAATCACATCGCTTCGGGAAGATGGTTGTTCACATGTACGCACGAGCGTCGTTGTTATTTTACAATGGTTATAAATGTAATAAAATAAATATGATATTATCATTAAAAAAGTATAATTATTTCATTATTACCATATATAAACAATAACCCCATCATTATACCCATCCATAAAATAAAGGTATGGGAGATGAATTGTATCTTTACATGGGGATGGTAAGTCATACATATGCATGAGTGATATTTTCACATCATATTTTATTGAAATAGGGATAATAAAGATGATATAATATTCATAATAATGTTAATGTATGTTTTTTTATATAAATTTATTATTAAATGATGAATAATTCTAATTCAGATGATGTAAAAGAATAATTAAAATGAATGTGATCAATAAAGGTGATTGCCTCTTCTTTGAAATAACTCCTTTAGATATCCTCTTATGATCTATGGGGTTGATATTTTGGGAGTACAAATACCTCTATAATGTGTATTATGGAGTGGATATTATACATTTTTAGATTTTGTTCAATCTATATATAAGGACCCAGCCTTATTACATTACATAATCTAAAATTTTAGTTAAGAAGTCGCTCCCTTTATTATTGAGGATCTTTTCAAGTTTGGAGTTTTAGATAATTGGTATATAATATGTACATAACATTACACATTCATATAGACAAGATACTATAAAAATAGTATCTATTTCTTCCCAAATATAAAACATTTTAAATAAAGCATGTTTTCCTTAACAAATATTCATAACAATTAACTTGTCTTTCTTTTTTGTCTTAAAAATCCTTATAACATATGAAATCGCTTAAAAACATGGTATGAGAACCAAAATCTCATTAAGGTATAAAAAAATAAGGAAAAAACATTAGTCCCTGAATAATGGTAACATATGATATCATTTTCAAAAAAGCTATACTTGTAACCCATATAATCTTACTTTGTGAAACTTGAGATTTCCAAGAGATTTACACAAAACATATGGAACATAAATAGACCCATAAAGGTATATTAGAGAATCACTTTAAAAAATTTGTAACCATCTTGGATATACTATAATTTGTAACCCTCATGGCTTCCTTACAATGTAACCCTCACGACTACCGTATTGTGTAAATATTGCAGTTACACATGGAGTAACCATATAGCCAACCTCAAACCTGCACATAAACAATGAATTGGAGGTAGATATAGGTCCCAAAATTCATAATAAACCATTAACAAGAACCATAAGCCCATCATACAACATGAATAATTTCATAAAAACATTGCTTCTAAATTTCGTAAAACTGAATTTTTAAGAGGGTTTTAAAAGAAAATCCTATTACAAATACCATATAATTGAATTTAGACTAAATATATTGGATGTAATGGGTATATAAATTATAATTAAACATAATTAAGAATAATATAAACAAAATTAATCACACAAACAATTTCAATACAACATAAATAATGAAGTAGAATATTAATCCAAAGAATAAAAATTGGGTTTAGAATTCATTTTCCTTGGGTTCGTCTTACATAATTTTTTTAAACCTCTTATATAATTAATAAAAGAGTGTTATCAATATCTTATAGAAAAATATTCATGTTTATAACACCTTATATGATCATTTCATAACATCATTTTACCCTTTAATAAATTTTATTTTGTTCCTTCCATTGTTTTGGGTGCGTTCTTTACATGATTTCTATGGTCGGTTTGCATTTTATTTTCTTATCTTATAGAAATGAAAATACATAATTGGAATGAAATGGTATTAATATTTTTACATAATATATAATGATACTATAAATAGTGTTTTTTATCATATATGATGATGGATCGTTAGATAAAACATTAATGATGTTTGTTTATAATATTTTAGGAAGTTCCTCAATAATAATGAACTTGTTTCATTATATAAATTAATATCATGCGTAGAAGATCCTTCCAAAACATAAAATATATTAAAACATAAACATTAAATTCTGATTCAAAAATTAAAAGGGTGTTATGATCAGTGTTGAAGGATGTAATGGAAATTTGAAACACATCATCCCAGATTGTGGTAAATCAGCACATCACGGGCGATGTTTTTATTTTTACAATAAGAGGGAGGGGAGAGAAAGAAAGGTGATAAATATTTTACATGAACATGGTAAAATAAATAATATATAACAATATAGATATTTAATACCACCTAGATAAGTGGAGGGAAAGTGACTATAATAAAAGAAAGGAATTGGAAATAAAACACATGAAAAAGGAAGAGGATTCTTACCTCTTGATCTCTTCCCCTTGAGACTCTCCTTATGGCGTTTGGTTTTGGACATTATGTGAGACCATCATGTCTTAGACAAGGGGATGAGCCTTAAGGAGTTAATTTCACATAACATAGGCCATTCTCAAGTATTGAGAGCTATTTGAGGAAGAGGGGAATGAGGGTGGTATTTATAGTGGAGGAGAGAAAGGATTTTACAATAATTTAATCATTATTATAATATTTTTGTTCAGGACTATGAAAAGTATTGATTAATGTGACCCAAAATAGTAATAATTGTATTTGAGTTCAAACCAAGTGGTCTTACATCATCCTTACATCACCTATGATGTTGTAAAACTAGTATTTATCATTTATCGTAATTTACCATATTTTACAATTCATCAAAAATTCAAGAATTCTAGAAAAATCCCAAAAAATAACCCCAACCATTTTTCAACGTGTGGAATTAAAAAATGAACTTGATTTTTCATAAATAATTTTCTAAATAATTTTTATTTAATTTTTAAATAAAATCATACTTTATTCAAAAGAAATAATTTTAAATTTATTACTCATTTTTTAACACCTTGAAAAATAAATAAACATATCATTATCTTATAACCTCATGAAAATAAAATAATAATGTGATTTACTATTTATAAGGGTCATACTACTATTCATATGGGTATGTTACTATTCACAAAAAAAACAAGTTGACTCTATCAAATTCTAAATAACTTACTGATCATAACCGTAGATGACTGTTTTTTGAAATTCAAATCATTAAAGCCAAAAAATTATGTTTAAAGCCATGTTATAACAATCTATATAAAACCAGGTTTCATGAATTCTAATATATTTTATTAAAAAATTGGGGAGTTACATTATCCCCAACTTCTGGAAATTGTGCCCCTACAATATTATTTACTTATTAAACAAGTGAGGGTACGTTTCCATCAGAGCAATTTGTTATTCCCATGTTGCCTCTTCAACCACGTGACTTCTCCACAAAACCTTTACATGCTGGATTACCTTAATCAGAAATACCTGTTTCTTTCGATCATGAATATTAACTGGTTTCTCTTCATACAAAAGGTTCTCCTACAACTAAACTACTTATGGACTCAAGACATGAGATTAATATAGAATATACCATCTCAACCTCGAATCCTGAAAAACATTATTTTCCTAGAATAAACTCAGTGGAAAATCTACTCGTTAGGCAATTGGTCCAGCTTTCGCTAGAATTTCATAAGTTTCAATGAACTGTGGACTTCGTTTTTATTTCTTACCAAACACATAACATTTTTCCATGGATTTATCTTAAGAAAAACATGATCACTAACCTCAAAATAAAATACATTCCTCCTACTGTCTTCATAAATTTTTTACCTGCTCTAAGTTGTCCTAATGTGTTGATGGAATATCTTCACTTTATCAGACACATCCTCTACTAATTCTGGTCCAATCAACTTCCTTTCCCAGATTTAATCCAAACAATCTAGAGTTCTATACATCATCACATATAATGCCTCTAAAAGTTTTACGAAAATTTAATTTTGTGCCCAATGACATTCGAAGGCCCTTCCAAAAGTTAGAACTAAACCTGAGATCTCAGTCAGATACAATGGAAAGAGGAACTCCATGTAACATGACTATATCATTGAGATACAATCGAGAAAGATGATCCAGTGACACTGTATCTCAAATAGGGAGAAATGATCATATTTAGTTAGTAATCCAACAATTGCCATATATTTCATTGTTACCTTGAGATTTCATTAGCAATCCCACAATGAAGTCCATGGATATATTCTCTTATGTCCACTCTAGAAAAGGAAAAGTTTATAGCATCCCATTAGTAAATTCTTCTCTTCTTTATCCTATTTACATATCGAAAATTTCACATAAATTCTGCAATATCCCTTTTCATTAAACCCCACAAGTAATACATCCAAACATCTTTGTATATCTTAGTACTATTAGGATAAATTGAAAATGGAGAACTATGAGCTTCACAAAACAATTATTTCTTCAATTGGGAATCACAAAGAACACACAACATTTTACTAAATCTTAAAACATAATCATTATCAAGGTTAAATTCTACCAAATTACAGATTTTGACAAATTCTACATCTTTCTATAGCTCACGGTCTTCCTTCTATGCAAGATTAACTCTTTTTGAAAATGATGAATACACTAAAACATGAAACTAAATAGAGGTATTTCCTTCACCAATTACATATAATCCAAAATTCATCAAATCATTAGTCAAGGGATCATATTCCAAATGTAACATTGTTAATTATGCCTGATGTTTTCGAATCAAGTAATACATGAATTTGTTTTCTTTTTTTCAGAAGGTAACTGATCATGAAATCATAATCTTTTATTAGTTCACACCGTCTTCTCTACATCATGTTTAATTCCTTTAGAGTGAATATAAAATTCAGACTTTTATGGTCATTATATATTTTACATTTGGATCCATATAGATGAGGCATCCAATTTTCAATGTAAAAAACCACTATTGCCAGTTCCCAATCATGTGTGGGATAAATTTAACTCATGAGGTTTTAGTTTTCTTAAAGCATAAAAAATTACCTAAACATTCTGCGTGAGAAAAAAACCAAGTCCCTTCAATAAAGCATCACTGTAGATGAAAAACTCACTAGTTCATGAAGGCAAGTCCATAAGTAGAGAATTCTCAGATTTCTTCTTCAGTTCCTAAAAAACAAACATCACATTCATCTATCCAAATAAATTTAACCCCATTTCACATTAACTTAGTTAGAGGGAAAGATAACTGTGAATTTTCATGACTAACCGTCGATAATAACCTGGTAATCCAACAAAAAGAAAATTCACTGTAACATTTTTTGGTCTTTTCCATTCATAAATCACTTTTTTTAAAAGAAAAACTATTATTCCATCCTTATTTATAATGTTCCTATGAAAAGAAGTCTGTTGCAACCAAAAATAACACATGCTGAATTTTCCATATAGTTTCTATTCCTTTATAGTTTGTAAAACAACCCTTAGATGTTTTTCATTCTCCTCTTTACTCTTAGAAAATACTAGAATTTCATCAATATACACAACTACAGACTTATCCAAGAACTCATGAAATATTCTATTCATAAGATCCATAAATATAGCAGGTTCATTAGTTAACCCAAATGACATAACAACAAATTCATAATTCCCATATCTAGTACCAAAATCTATTTTTGGGATGTCATCCACCTTCACATTTAGATGACGATATTCGAATCTCATGTCAATCATAGAAAAGTATTGAGATCTCTATATCTAATCAAACAACTCATCAATATGAGTCAAATGATACTTTTTTTAATAGTGACATTATTCATGTCTCTATAATCAATGCAATGTATCATTGAACCATATTTCTTTTTAATGAACAAAAAAATAGCACCCCGTGGTGATTTTCTAAGATGAATGAAGCCTTTATCAAGCCATTCCTGCAACCGAATATTATTATCAATAAGTTGTATTTGAAATATTTGATATGGGGGTTTTGAAATTGTCTTGGCATTAAGAACTAAGTCAGTTGTGAATTAGACTTCCCTATCTGGTTTTACACTAGGTAACTCATCAGGAAAAACATCAAGACATTCATTTACCATTAGAACATCAATAATCCAAACATTTCCTTTGTTTTCAAAAATAAGAGCAAGATAATATTAATTTCCATATTTCAATATTTTCTCTAATTACTGATATGTTATCAATTGTATGGGTTCATTCTTCTGTACAAACTGAAACACTTTCTGAAAAACAACATCCTTATCTCTATAATCAATCATAGAATGATAAACAGAAATTCAATCCACTCCCAGAATGGCATCAATCTCTATTAAGAAAAAAAATATAGGTTTGAAGGTAAAGTATTTCCACATACCAAAATATAAATATTATTATAATTCCTATTTTCTATTATATTTCCCGAGGTGTTTTATCAATAAGTTCTAGTTTCATTTATTGAAGAGATATTTCCAATTTACCAAAAAATTCCTTATAAATAAAGGTACGTTTAGACCTTATATTGAACAAAAATTAGAAAAGTCTAACTAAAAAACAAGGTACCTAATACCACTTTACTGGATGGCCTGACGTTTTCTGACGTAGTCATAAAGAATCTTATTAATTCTTTTTTCTTATATTCTGGCTTCTTTGCATCATTTAGATCTCTTTATGGGAAAAAATTTTCAAAATAAACTATTTATCCATATTTAAATCACATAACAGTTTTCTTATTAAGATTAGTCTGTGGATCATTTTCTTTATAATCTAGGTTTGTATGCTTAAACTTACCACATCGAAACAAGTTCTCAGTTTTTGTAAGGAATTCCCAAAGGTGGTTTTTCCGCACTTTTTACAAACATGGAACAAGAATTTTTTAACATCATATTTCTTTGTATGATTCTTAACCATCTCTTTCCATATGGAAATATTCTTCTACTTGTTTTAAATGAGAATTTTATCATCATAAAACTCCATCCCAACCCTCTAGGAACATCAGATAAGTTTCTCAAAACTTTTGATTTCACGGGAGGCCAATACCCTTTGATACCTTCTCTTTAATCAGGAGTAAAAGCAGCTGATTTTGCTATCAAGATATAGAATAATATTTGGTGAATACCTAGCCAATAGGGTGAAGTTTTATTCATACACTACCATTGAATCATCCTATTGTTTCTTCAATTCATGTAATTTCTTATCCATCCTATGTCACACCACCTTAGGAAAAACAATTTGAGGAAAAGACGTTTAAATTCATCCCACTTTAAGGCATCAATCTCCTCTCTATCCCAAATATTTTTTTACCATTGACCACCATTTATCAGCTTAATCATAAAAATGATAAGTGTAAATACTTAAATTTTGATTATCCAAACATCCCATAACATCGAATATATATTAAATGGCTTTAATCCATTCTCCAGTCGTTACCCAGTCAAAATATCCACTAAATCTAGGAGGGTGTTGTCTCATAAAATGTTCCACTATCATCATGATCCATTTTAGAACCTATACCTATTCTCTTTCATGGATCCCACCACCATTTATTATTTTCATTATCTAATCCATTACTGTCACAATATATTTGGTTCCAATCCCAACCATTCTGGGCGGTAGATTCGGAAGGATGTCATTCTGTCGGTGCCTCTCCTCTTCAGCTTCCCTGTTTCTTCTTCTAAAAACCATTCTGGAAAAACATATAGTAGGAAAATAAACATGGTAATAATTAAATTATATATCATTTAAAATTACCCATAGGGTAAAAATAATATATGGTATTCTAATCCTAACCCCTAATGTAATCTAAACCATCCTCTAATACCAATTTTAAGGACCCACCATTATTACATTACATAATCTAAAATTTTAGTCAAGAACTAACCTCCTTTATTATTAAAGATCTTTTAAAATTTTATTTTTAGATAATTGGGATATAATACATACATAACATTCAGAACTTATATAGATTATATACAACAAAAACAGTATCCATTTCTTCCAAAATATATAACTTTTTAAATAAAACATGTATTCTTTGACAAATCTTCATACCATTTAACTTGGATTCCTTATTTTTCTTACACATACTTAAAACATATAAAATAATTAAAAAACATGGGATTGGAGGAAAACGGTATGTATGGTATATTAAAATAATGAATGAAAACATTAGTCTAGGAATACTTGTAATGTATGAAATCAATTTCGATAAATATATACTTGTTACCCATATAAACTTACTTTGGGAAACATAATATTTCAATGAGATTTACACAAAACAAACAGAACATAAATAAAACCATAAATTTATCGTTTTGAAATACTTACATAATCTTGTAACCATCTCAGTTACCTTATAATTTTTAACCGTCACAGCTTCCTTACAATGTAAGCCTCGTGGAAACCTTATTGTGTAACCATAGTAGTTACACTAGAAGTAACCATACGTCTGACCTCCAACATAAAAATAACCAATTGAATTGAGGTAGATATAGGTACCAAAAATTATCATAAACAATTACCATGTACCAGAACACAATCATACAATATGAAAAATTTCATAAAAACATTTCATTGGAATTTCTTAAAACATAATTTTTAAAAGAGGTTTTAAAAAGAAATCCCTTAGAAATATCATATAATTTATGTGATACTTAATAGAGTGTATAGAATATGTATATAAACTGTAAATAAACATAATTAAACATAATATAAACAAAATTACTCCCAAAAAATAAATATAATACCACATAAATAATGAATTAGAATATTAACCCAAATAATGGAAGTCGGGTTAAGAATTCCCTTACCTCGGGTTTTTTCTTACTTAAAACTCATGTAAACCACCTATATAATGGTTAAAAGAGTGTAATTTAAATCATACCGAAACATATTCATGTTTATAGCACTATATAAGACCACTTCATAACATCATTTCACCCATTATTTATTAGTATTTTGTTTTTTCCATTGTTTTGTGTGTGTTCTTTACATGATTTCTATGGTCAGTTTGTATTTGATTTTCCTATCATATGGAAATGAAATTCCAAAAGAGGAATGAAATGGAATTAATATGTTTCTTAAATATATAATTATACCATAAATCATTTTTTATCATATATGATGATGGATCATTACATAAAACATTGATGATGTTTGTTTAGATCATTTTTGGCAGTTCCTCAATAATCATGAACTTGTTTCATTATATAATTTAATGTCATGAATTGAATTTAATTCCAGAACATGAAATAGGTTATAAAATAAAATTTATATTCTGATTCAACCATTAAAAGGGTTTTATGATCCTCTTTTAAGGAAGTAATGGAAATTGGAAACACATCGTCAATGTTTTTTGTAAATCGACACATCATGGGCGGTGTTTTTATTTTTTGAATAAGAGGAAGCGGATAGAAAGAAATATAATGAATATTTCACATGAGCATTATTACATATATAATATATTATATATTATATATTTCATAACTTCTAGATAAGTGGAGTGAAATATAGTATAAGAAAAGAAAGGAATTAGAAAGAAAAAAAACATAAAAAAGGAATAGGATTCTTACCTCTTGATCTCTTCTGCTTGAGATCCCCCTTAAGGCCTTTGATTTTGGGCTTTTGGTGAGGCTAGTATGACTTCAACATAGGGAAGATCCTTTAGGATGGGGTTCAGCAGAACATAAAAAATGCTCAAGTCTAGATAGGCGTGTGAGGAAGAGGGGAATGAGGGTGGTATTTATAGCGAATGAGAGGAGGGATTTTACATTATTTTAATCATTATTATAATATTTTTGTTTAATACTATGAATATTATTGATTCATGTGAAAAAATAGTAATAATTTCATGTGAATTATGACAATGTGGTCATACATCTACCTTGCGTCACCTATGATATAGTAAAACAAGTATTTAGCATTTATCGTAATTTATTGTATTTTACTATTAATCAAAAAAATAAAGAATTCTAGAAAAATCCCAAAAATTTACCCTATCCATTTCTGATGTGTAGAATTAAAAAATGAAATCCATTTTTTTAATATAATTTTATAAATATTATTAATTTAATTTTTATATAAAATCATATTTTATTCGAAAATAATAATTTTAAATCTATAACTCATTTTTTTGAAACCTTGAATAATTAATCAACATATAATTATCTAATAACCTTAATAAAATAAAATAATATTATTAATTACTATTTATAATGGTCATATTACTATTCATAAGGGTATTTTACTATTCACCAAAAACTAATTTGGTTATATCAGTCTCCAAATAACTTACTAATCACAACCGTAGATGACTTTTTTTTGAAATTCAAATCATGGAAGTGGAAAATTTATATTTAAAGGATATTTATAGCTATCTACTTAAAAAAATTATGAATTTTATTTTATTTTTTAAAATGTGGTGGTGTTACACTATAAGGCTCAAAGTGGAATCAATAAGACAAAAGAGGGGTGCCCTTATAAAATTAATGGGAGGGTAACATTTGAAATTTTAAAAAAGATAAAAATATATAAATGTAATTTTCATGAAAATGGTTAAAAATGGTTAAAAATGGTAAAAATATGACATTTTTTACCAAATATTGTCCCCTTGTTCTATTTTAATATTTTTATAATATTTAACTAATTTTCAAAATATATTATTTTCCTAGAATATCATTATTTTCAATCCAGACAATAATTATTTAATTTGACTTAAAAGACATAAATATAATTTAATATTTAGAATATAATACTTTAGCATAACACTAATATGTAGTATTCATCTAAAAAAATTTAACCCATTAACTCACTCATGTAAAATTCTTTTAATATTTTTAAACTAATTTATTATATTTTCTTAGTCACTGGAGAAATACTACATCAGTGTTACATAAGAACTTAAGGTCATTATATAGTTTATAAAAATTAGTTATTAATATATATAATCAAAATAATTTAAATTATCTCCAAATAGACACTTATATCAATTCATAACATTCTTTTGTTTCTATGTGGACTTATAAGATATATTTAAAACCCAGAGAGTGACATTTAGGAGATTTCCATTGATTTAAATAACATACAAGTAATTTTCATGAAAAAATGCCCATTAAATAATTAATTTTCAATAATATGTTGAAAATTAAAAAATAAAATTCATCCAATATGAATTATGACTAAACATTATGCCCATATCACTTAATTTGAACCAAGATTAACCAGGTTTTACCTTTACTGATGTGATAAATTTTACCAATGTTACTATTCATATTGTTCAAAAGTAAATATGAAATATTTACAAAATTTTATCCTCCTGACTCCAAATATGGTATATATTTTATAAAATTAAATACCTATAAGTTATATTCGATCATTTTAATATATGTGTGAAAAACGCAAAGAAAACTTCTTTTAGAAAAATATAGTTTTAAGAAAAAAAGGATTTATTCTTATCTCATGCATAGTAAAAATATAAGATGAATGTTTTTAAAAAATTATTAAATATATAATTTATATATTTATTAAAATAATTTTCCAATAGGGACTAATTTAATTTAAAAAATCAAATTTCAAGCATAAAGTCAGTTCTTCAAGGAAATACGTTTTTATATATATAATTGATTTTTAAATAATAAATTCAGACAAAAAATTGATTCGAATGAACTTAATTGTATTAATTCAACTAAAAGAGAACTAATTTTACTCTGAAACCATTTTATAAAAAAAATTGACATTTCTACATGCTAGAAAAAAATATTATTTTTTTTAAATAGTATTTTTTATTATTCACTACAAAATAAATTTTTTTTTGAAAATTGAAATATTCACCCTAAGAAAATTTTGATATGATGATTTAAAAAATTTATTTGTTTTTTTAAAATAAAATTTTTAATATTAAACAATTTAAATATAATATTTTATCACAAAACTTAATAATTATCATTTTGAAGGAAATCTATTTTTTAATCGTAATATAATTTTTCTAAAAATTTAATTGTTATTTCCTAAAAATTAATCAATAAATTTTTATTGAGTTTTATATTTTTATATGTATTATAATTTATTTAATAATATTGATACACGCTAATTTAATAGTTAGGTTATATCATAATGTTTAAATAAAATATTTTGGTGTGTTTGAACTCAGTGTTTCATGTAACGCAAGCTATCAGTGAAATTAAATTTTTTTTAAATAATATATATCATAAAATATATGGGTGTTACATACCAATAACTTCTTAATTGTTTTTTGGGTTGTATTATTTTAGTAGATACTCATTGGTTCATCGTGGAACCTTTTGGAAGGTGTTAGTAATAACTTTAACATGTGTCTTAAGTTTGATCTAGTGTGATGGAAGTAACCACACCTGGAATGTCCTTGGACTATCAGAATATTGTTTTTTATGAAGATAATTATTATGGGGAGCACCAGGATGTATTATAAGTAATTTCTTAAGAACATCATGGTGTTTTGAGTTTGATAGATGCAAAGATAACGATATTGATGTGGGAAACAATTAGATTTACGAACTCCATATGATATTGGTGTTGGAATCACATAGTGGGATCATGATAGTCATTATAAATTAAGTGTTTCCTGAAGTTGGTGATTTGGAGTTTGAGTATTTATTTTGGATATTTATTTTCAATTATAGTATATTTTTATTGTGATATGTGATTCTCATGCAAGAAAAACTTCTAAAGGATATGAATTCCTAAGGTGGAAAGATTTTAATGACCTGAATCCTTATAGGTTGTGAATTTTCATGTGAATTAAAAAATTTCATTTAGCGATGGAACATTCTACAAAACCCAATGTTGAACTGATATTATTAATGTTTATACATATTGGGATGGTTTTTTGTACTTGAAATTAAGGTTTCAGGGTGACATCAAACTTGGGAGTAGGATGAAGGCTTGGACAGATCAGTTGGGATGCTGCACTAGCTCAAGATTAGCAATTTTTCTCATTGTCTACACGGTGGGGTAGGTAGATTCCTCTACATCCCAACAAGACTCACTGGCTAACTGATGATACAAACAGTGATCCTGCTACCAATTAGGTCTCACCTACCAACTGATGTGGTATGCTAGATGGTTTTAATTTTGGGGTTATTAGTCAATTTATACAACAAGACCCACTCAGGTTTAACCAAACTTGCTCAACGTTTTACCGTATTTTGACCAAAATATCCATTATTCCTTCCTCCACGAGTCTCATTCAATCCATTATGGATCCATACACATTTTTTTATATTCAAGAATATATATTACATTTTTCGTGAATATTATACTTCTTCATCCTTTTATAGTGGAGGATCATTGTGTTGTTCACTATGGATTATCCTATTTTTAATTTATAGCACATGAAATACCTTTGATGTTTCAATTGTATTAGAATCTTCTTCGCTCTTGGGATCTTGACCACCTTTTTATCATGGTCTAGATTCTTATTGATGAATTGGATGTCAATTCCATTGAATCATGATGAAAACTTATAAGAATGATGGAGTTTGTGATTGGGATATCTAGAGGATGTCCAATGATGAAGAATTAATGTCGTCTACCAATGTTTCATTGAATATATATCCCTTGATGACCCCTTCTATTTTTTTAAATTGTGTTAAATTGGTCAATGTACCATGGAATTGAATTGGGGCTTTTTCCCATCATAGATCAAGAGAGGGTCAGGAGTGTCTTGAACTCCATTGGTCATTTTTAGAAAATTGACATTAATTTGATGGTTTGATACATAGGGAAAATTTTAATTATATTAAATTGTGGGTTGTTATGTTGCCGAATGATATGGATTTTCCCAGGAATGAATTGGGAAGTGTGTTATATGTCTTCCATGGATGTTTTTTCATAGTATTTAATTTGTGGTGATATTTGGTAAGTCTTTCATCATGTATTTATTTTTCTATTGAATGTGAGTTACTTGAAAAATAATATTAAATATAATTTTTTTAAAAATTAATTTACTATAATTTTAGGTCATGAGAAGAACCTCATAGTGATCAATTGAGGCCAAATAGACTTGGATATAGTCTAACATATCGGTTTGGATTTTCTTGGTTTGGTGTTGTCTTTCTTTGAGGTAGGTGATCCCATATACTATACTATATGGATTATACATCATTTATTGTAATATTATATGAGGTTCACCTCATTTTAAAAATTACCCATAATTCATAATTATATTATGGTTGTTTAATTTTTAACTAGTAATGATTCTCATGTCTTTCATAATTATTGAAAACACGTATGACTAATAAAAAATTAATGATCCTTGTGTCTCAATTATTTAAATGAAATATCCCCAATGTAATTTGATACCTTGGGGAATATGTAATTCTATACTAGAACAAAAGGCCATAAGAACATGTACATAGAATTATTCCATGAGTATGCTTGGATAGTCTTTTTTATTACGTTTGGTCTTGATCACATGTGTAGCTACCATGACTCAGTATGATATTACATGATCAGTTTATATGTTCACAATTGTTTGATGTGATGTGATGCCTTTTTTAGAATAACTCGTTTACCATTATTTATAGTGATTTCATGTGGTTGTGTGTGTTTCCCGTAAGACAATTTATCATGTTTTTATTCATGAGTATGCTTCTGTATCTTATTTCACCATGTTAGATAATGATCACATGACATTTGGTGTTGAAAATAAATACCAGGGATGATAATATAGGCATGATTATATAATTTACCAAGTTATATGTGTTAAAATTCCATTGGATGTATTATTCTCTATGCCCAGAATAGGAAGACCATCCTGACATCGTTATCCTGTATAAGGGGAGTGTTCATGAATTTCAATGATAGTGACAGTGGACCTGAGATTTGGGTACCAATATGATGATGCCTCGTGGATGTTGTGTGATTCACTTTATTTCTAGTGGTCTCCAAGTAGCATGTTTATTGAAGTCAAAGTGTATGTTTATTACCAATATCACTCGATTACTAATGGATGATGAGTAGCATGATTCTCCGTATTCTTAATGGATGTTAAGAAGCTTGGTCACATGATTCCAAATAGTGTTTCTACGTTCATTATGGATAGTTATTTTAAAATTACAATATATTGATATTACTTCCATAATAGATCCGAAGAAGATATGTATAGGGTTTCTGGTGGCTTTATAATTTCAGGACCACTTACTATATAGTAGTATTTAGTACGCGTTCTTGGTGATATTATGTAATGCTTGAGTAGTTAAATTTTTCTTATATCATTCTGTTGAGCTTATCACGTTCGCATACACTACATTTTACTTGTTGGTTATTGGCCAATTTCATAGTGTCCTATGAAGTTGTACTCACACCTTTCTTAGGAAGCCACGTGACATGAGTACCCAAGTATCCCTCACTTATTTCTATTACAAGTTGGGATATGGCTCGGGTTTTCTTTTTTTCATGGGATAGCTAACCATGAGTTTAGATATTGGGAGGAGGTGAGTAATGTAGTCAAAGAGAATATTATACTTTTATTATTTTAAATCATTTACGTGGTCATCATTATGGGGGTTTGGTGTATTGTTTTTGATTATGACTATCCAGTCTATAGTTTTCCCATTAGTTCAATTTGTTGGTATGTTATTTCTCTCCCCATACTATGATTGTATATTATTTCTGAGTTATGTTATTTATTTGTTTTTTTTTTGGAAATCCTCTAGTATATAGGGAGGCACGCTTGAGGCCATGTGTCATTCTATCTGTGACCATGTTATTCAGTTCAATTTGTTACAAAACCCTTTCCATTACATGGTTTTATTTCATGACTATAATTATTAATTTTTATCTTTCCATGTAGAAGGAATGTTCATTATCATTTTATGATTTTATGGGTGGGATCAAAATTATATATCCCTACAATTCATAGTTTAATGTGATATGTCTCTAGGGATTATGTGTATTATGTATGAAGACAACTCTATATATGTTCCAAATTATGATGTTAGGATTAATGCACTTATGTTATGCTTGAACATGATGATAGATTTGTTTACAAATATGTGTGATATTTGAACAATATGTTATAATGTTTAATTATTATGCATATTCAAAAATCCATTCCCTTTTGAAAGTGAAAACATCATTCTTTTGATGATGGTCATTTTATTTCGATAAGATGATGATGATTGTACTCACCCATGTTTTAATATATTTTATGTCTCATTTTAGTTCCCTTTTTTTCTCATTAAAATGTTTTTAGATCACCCCTTAATTTTATTTATATCTCAATGTGATTATATGTACAATGGCTAACTTGAGAGATTTAGAATGACTACAAGGATGGAATTAAATAATTTTTATGTGTTATTATGTACAAATAATGTATAATCCTATTTCCCCAAGGTATAAAACCTTTCAATCTTAGAATGTATTATTATTATGTTTCTTATATTAATAATAATGTTTTAATAATTTATAAGAATGTTTATTCTCTATAATATTACCTTGAAGATAGATATTTTATGAAAAAATTCATACCTTATTTCTTTTTAGTTCATAAGTGATATTTCTTCCTTTGATGGTGTTCAATCAATTTCCATAACTATCTCATCTATTAATCAAATTAATGAATATTAAAAATGAATTTATCATTCCTAAACCACTAAATTCAACTCCTAACATATCACAATATCTATAAAAGGATGAATTTTTTTCTCTTATTTCTATCTACTAATCAAAATAAAAAATGGTTAGTGCAAGTTAATATAATATCTAATATGAATAAACTATCATATGAATAAAAAAAATCATCTCTAAAGCCTCAAAAATAACTCACAAAATTGAACATAAATCATTCCATAAATAATTAACCATAATAATTTTCAAAATATCATTAAGAATGTTCATAACCCAAAATTATATATTTATTTGATCACATATTCTTCTAAGATCAATTTATCATTTATCTCCCAAAAACATTAATCTCTCATAAAGTACCATACAAAAAATTTAAATTCATAAACAATATCGTATCTCAAATATCATATTATTTTCCATTAAAAACATGATTCACCTTAAAACCACAACAAAATCATATATTCGTATGTAAGAAAATTCAATATTTATTCCTCAAAAAATGAGATCTTAGCCAAAAATATTTCTATTTACTATAATCATATAATCTTTCAAATATATTTATATTATTAAAAATAGATTTAATCACTTATTCACCAAATCATTATTCAATCTCATGGTTATATATAGAATGAATCATATATTCTCAAAATCCAATAACCCTTTTGTCCTAGTTATCCATAATTATTTCTGTATAAAATACCATAACCCTAAATGTTATCAATATCATTCCACATATGTCCACAAAATATAGAAACAGTATTACCCAAATAACGTTTTCACTAAAAGATAAGTTACAACTAAGTGTTTCATCCACCATAAACATCTATTAAAACTCAATAAATGACTCTGAAGTACTCACATCACATGAAACATCAAAGATTATTAATTACTTTAATATTATGACCATATTTAAATTTATCAAACCTTAAATAAAATAACACTACATTACAACACTAGAAACCCTATATATATATATGAAATTCAATAATTTAATATCCATTATAAACCATTTACCATGATTTCTCAACATATTCAATAATACTTGTTTCTTATAAAAACTTTTATCATGTAATATGATTGATAAAACTAAATATAATCATGTATCCTACATTAGACACAATAAAAACTATTAAAAACCACTTTCTTCAATATGTTTTGTGAAGTGTCTTTGTCTTTACTGTTATATTATATTATTTACCAGATTTCTATTTTTATGTTAATTTTGATTCCCTAATCAATATTTTACCATTTTTTTAATAGTTAATTATTTTATTCTATCCTATACCTCATTTTTAAAATTTTTCTATCACAATGATACATTTCCAAAGGTCCTTTTTCCCACATCCATTACATGTTGAAAGTTCAATGTTGTTTCCTTCATGATATTTACCACTTTAACATCCATGAAACAACACTTATATATTATTTTATTCATTATAAACCTCACATAGTTTCATGTTATTAATCATAACTCAAGATATCTAATTAGGGATATTCTAATTAAATTTCTATATATATTAAAATTTACTTTAAAATTTAAATATAAGATATATAAAAAAGTATTTTTTTCTGAAAAATTACAATTATATGTTATTTTTTAATTCCTTAAAAATTACAAAAAAATTATCATTTTAACTTTATTATTTAGATAAAAATATAATTTATCATAATTTAACCAAAAATATATTTAGTTTCATGAAATAAAATTACAGTGTACAAAACAATATAGAAAAAATATATTTATAAATAAAAAATATATTATCGGTTATTTGGATATACTAATTGAATTTTATCAATGAATTGGTTTTAAAAAAATATATATTTTTATTTTTAGACATATTTCATAATTTAGATAGTTTTATTTTTACCCACTAATTAAGTAATTGTATTATATTGTTTGTATCATGATTTGTTTTTTTCGATGTCATGTGTTAAAAAAGTTATCAAATTCATCTAATTTTTATTAAAAAAATATACCATAAAATATTATGGTTTTAAATTCTACCCCATTAAAAAATTTTAACCATTAAAATTTTTATTCTAATATAAATATATTAGAATACTTATATCTCATTATATCCTTAGGTTCCCACATATCTTCCTCAAATTTATGGTTTTCCACAAAAACATGACCATGTGAGTGCTCTTATTTTTCAAGACATTATCTCATGAATATGAAATCTACAACTATTGTTAGTTATAATAATGATCATTATACATATTTATGTCCACTGAGTTTTGTACATATGAAGTATTTTTTATTTACTTTCTCTAATGGAATACTTGGAACACATCTTGAACATGGTATGTGTTTTGTGGAAGTTTCAATAAATAAACTACTTCCCTAAAACAATAAGGATCTCAAAGGGACTAATTTATATGGAGATTAAATTAAACTTCTTTATAAATACCATAACGTTTTTCTAATGAAATATTCAGATAAATAGATTATCACCATCTTTGAACTCTAGATATTACTGATGACTGTTAGCATGACATTTCTGTGAAATGTAATCTATCATCATGTGCTACATAATTTCTCTTACATTCTATAATATTTTCTCACCTAGATAAGGTCCTAATATCTTATGTTATAAAACTTCAACCCTACATATTTGATTTCTAAATGTCCTTACATAGATGGATTCATAATGATCCATTCAAATTATTGAGTGAATGTTATATTTGTAGGAGAAGATGACAAGAAGAAGGTGTTGACACCAACTACCATTGAAATCAATTGAGAAAAGCCTCATAATATATTCTCAGGTTTAAATGGTCTTCTCATACTAACCATATGTTTTTAGATGATATTTAGTGATAAATTTCAACTTTGTATTCAATTCTTTCTGAATACTTATCTATGATTTAAATGCAAAACATGGATCTAGATCAAATACAATTGAGAGTGGTAATCTATTAAGGCTTATAACATTCTTAATGTATATCCATTAAATTTTTTCATGTGATAAATATTCACATATATCAATGAAATATGTTGACTTTATAAGGCATCTAACTATAACCCAAATAGATTTACGGCCTTTAAATATCTTAGGGAGACCTAAGATGAAGTCCACAATGAATTTTCGAAATTTCTATATAGGTATATGTAAATTTTGTTTCACCCCATTAGAATTTTTATGTTCATCCATAATTTTTAGAAATACTTGGAATCGAGATACATACTTTCCAATATCCCTCTTTATTTTTTCACACCAAAAATTATCCTTGGGATATCAATATATCTTTCCAATTTCATGATCGATAGAGAATGATGAGCTCTGTGTTTCATCCAAAACAGCTTAATTTATGTTATAGTAAGGAAAAATATTTGATTCCTTATTCTTATCATTCCATAATGGTGAATATTTAAATCTATAACAATCATTACCTTCTATTCCCAATTCATTAAATGGGGACAGTGTGTCGTGTGTACCACTATGTTTCCCAACATCCCCACATTCAAAAGATGGGTGTATTCCATCATTTTCCTCAGTAATGTCTACTCCTTGATCAAAATAGGATGACGGGATGTGAGATACTCCTTCTTTGAATTCCTCCTTGAAACTAGTTTCCTAGTGTTGGTCACCCTCATGGATTTTATTCATGTGTGTAAAGATTTTTCCCAATTCCATCTTGAGGTGGATGCAAGTTAATTTCCCTTCTTTTGTCTTAGTATGGATGAAACATTCGGTCAAAGGAGGTTGTAGAATTGGGACTTTCGGTAATTTATATATTTTAATTAGATTTCACACAAATAAATTATTTCTATTTAGAGGGAGTATCATAGGTTATACATTATATGAAGAGAACCCAAGGAAACCTATGTCGGTCATGAGGTAATTAACACCATGGGCATTAGTTCTATAAGGAATCTTAACTCAGGAATACCATGTGTATTGCATGGGATTGGGATTCAAAAAATGATTATAAGTTTAATTTCTTTTGGAGATGGTCATAGGGTTAAATTCTTATAGGGATTGGTTGGGATTAGGTTTAACATCTTTTGGAAATAGGTTGGGTGTAGGTCTAACATCTTGTAGGGATAGGTTGGGTATATGCTTAATGTCTTAGGGGAAGGGTAAGTCATAGGTTTAATGTCCTATGGGTATAGGTTTGGTGAATGTTTAATTTCTTTTATCTATAGGTTGGGAATAAGTTTAACATCTAGAGGGGATAGGTTGGGTGTGGGATTAATGTCTTCAAGAAAATGTTTGGATGAATGTTTAATCTCTTATGGGGATAGGTTGGGCCTAGGTTTAACATCTTATGGGAACAGGGTGGTTATAGGATTAATATATTATACAGATTGTTTGGGCATATGTTTAATGTCTTTTGGGGAAAGGATGGGAGTAATTTTAATATATTTCTTTGATAGGTTGTGTGTAGGTTTAATATCTTACAGGAAAATGTTGTGTTCATGTTTCACTTCTTATAGGGATAGGTAGCGCATGGGTTTAACATATTATGTTGATAGGATAGGAGAAGGATTAATATCTTTTGAGGATAGGTTGGGTACATGTTTAACCTCTTTCTAGGATAGGTTTTGTGATGTATTATGTCTATAAAATTGATGACTTCACACTTTGATGATGTTGAGATTGATGCTTAAGGAGGTGTCTGATATACCCAATATAAGAGACAGGGATAAAAACTCAAGTGGTATGATGAAACGGTTTAAGTTCATGTGATGGGAGTGGTCCATGCAAATTAACATTGTGTGGTATGCATTCTCATGTAATGGAACGAGTGTCAATGATTGATGGTGTGAGGATTATTCATTGAAGCTTGCTATAGTAGGAGTTTTATCCCACGTGGATGGGGGAGAGTGTGGGGATTATGCATTAAAGATGCCCATGGATGGTGTTCCATCCCACACTAGGGAATATGGAGTCATCACAAGATGATCCTACATGGGTAATTCTATTTTCAACATATAGGGTAAGGATATGGTTTTATATCATCTTTTGAGGATGTGGTCATGTAGTTTAACATCAAAAAACTAGGATGTAGAGATGTAAAATATTACATATTAAAACTAGGATGTGTACGAGGATTACACCATGAGTTGAACTATGTCAAGGAAAAAATAAGATTCATCATAAGGATCAATACCAAGACATAAGACATGTTTCCCTCAATGATTCCACATTTAATGGTTAGGTTCCCACCACTCATTCACCATTGGGAAGGGCATGGAATTGGTAATTTTGTAGAGGAGTGGTAATCAAGAGGCCTGAAGATAGGATACCTATACTCAAAAGAGATAATAATTAGGGTACCTATTATTATGATATGTAGGTAGGATGAAGTCCCATGACACACTTGGAGAAAAGTGGGTAGATATAGGGGTAGGTAGTAACAGTGGCAAAGGTATTCGACGTGTGGTTAACCCAACCCTGGAAGATTACATGAGACATGGAAACTCAAATTATTTTAAATGGGATTAGTTGAATGGAGGAACCATAGATAGGCCTTGATGATGGGTTTCATCAAGGTTTAGACTTTTCAGAATTTTGGAGCCTTATAAAGGTCGTGGGTCTCATGGGGATATAGGGTATTATGACTAAGGAAAGTGTCTGGAGTGGCTCCAAATGTGAAAAACATACCACACTACTTATGAAGCTATACAATGATTTTCACAACATTATCCAAGGGGAGACTCATATCCACTTGCGGGGTCTCTACCCCTTTTTTTACGGTTGGGTCACTACACACATGGGGGATACAAGTATCTAAACCCCATATCCACTATCATCATGAACTTATGGCCATAAATTCATAACATCTTCTAGATTCAACCACTCAAGTCAGGATAACTGGGCATGCTTGTAGGGATCCGGTCATCAGACTGCTTCATATTCCACTCATTCACCCTTCTCATGGGGATGGTAAACGATGATGTTGTGGGGACCGTCAAGCAGTGGTTGCACCTCATGGACTTTTAAGGTGGGGAACTAGTGGTGAGGGTTTACTATAAGGAGATTTTTTAGTTGGTTCACCACAACAGTTCATGAGGAATTCCTGATGCCTGTAGTGGTTGACCCTGATGTTTAACACATAAGTGAATTACATATGCAGATCCTCAGTCATCGACCGATCTATTACATTTTTTCATCTAAATATAGAAAAG
The DNA here is from genome assembly GCA_963277665.1 of Viscum album. NCBI lineage: Eukaryota > Viridiplantae > Streptophyta > Magnoliopsida > Santalales > Viscaceae > Viscum > Viscum album. The sequence continues at coordinate 697,871,344 of OY728157.1, forward strand.
GGGGAATGATCTATCATCACTCACTATCATATATGGACTCATCCATGAATATGAACAGAGTTGAGAGATACCATATCCTAGGAAAATGTTGAGGTGGTGAACAATTTAGGGAATGAAAGAAGGGGGGCCAAAACTATAAAGTCGAGGAAAAGTAGTGGTTGGGGAATGTCATGGAGGTAGGTTCGACCAAGTTTATAGAATTATGGTATTCATAGAATCAGAATATCTGTATCCTGAATATGCATTATCCACATGAAGGGGAGTGGAAATAGTCCCAACACTTTTGAGTAAGCTGTTGTGCTAGCATGTTGGTCCCTTTGGGGAAATTCTGAGATCATATGTACATAGTCCATGAAATCATCTGTGGTTCGCATAGGTGCCTTGTGATGATTTTTTATTGAAACCTAGGAGTGTAGTGGGTTTTATAGAAAAATCACCACCCTCCATGAGATATTGTAGAACCTCAATAGGGATGGGATCTTCCTCACTTTGTTTGTTCATGCTTGTTCTAGCTTCCATGTACCACTAGATGAGTAGGTGAAATATATAAGAGATCTGGTGGATTTTATCCTCTATCCGGGAATTTATTTCCCTTTGACCAGTTTAATTAATATTCTATTACGCATGTTTTCGCTTTTATATCTCTCAATTGTTGAATTATCTGCTCACACACCTCTGTAGGATGGTTCAGATGAGTCCTGGTGAAGTAATTCCTATAGGGATTCCTCAGGGATGGAGGTCTTATTTTCCATTAGGTAAAACCCCTGACATTATATTCCTCAAAAACTACCCAACCTTTAAAATTTATTCATAACACTTTTACTCACCTATGAAATAATTTGTGAAAATGGTAGAGGGGGAGGTTCATGATGAACCTCATACAGAGGGAGAGGGAGCCTCAACCCTTGAAGGGTGAGCTAGGGGCCCCTCCTTGATATTACGACCATGGGAATCCAACCATCAGCTAAAGTGGTTCCTTTGAATATGATGGTGTCCATTGATGAAATTCCCTCACCATGGATAATTCTTATGAACCACTTTGAGCTTTTCACTGAGTTTTACTACTCCTATAACCCTTTTCCCCTTTTCACCCTTTTTCTACCCTTAATTTCCTCTCTACGTTTGACTAGATCATGTTTAAGTTCCATTTCAACTCATTCTTGGGGATTATCCACTAGATCCAACATCAAATTTAATGGGGCCTGATGCCAATGTAGAAATAATGGGTGTTTTTCCTCTAGTGAAGTCAATTGGGGTGTTTTTGGTGGTCAGACCACTAATGGAGATACAACAGGAAGGGGCTACCAAAACTATATCCTTGGTTAAAGAAGTCAAGATAGTTATAAAAATGGGGTTAAATGACGGGGATGTGGTGGACGAACCTATTGTATAGGCACCGCAGGAGGCTTCTGCTGGAGTCGATGCCTCAATGGAGGAAGAGACAATAATGAATCTAAACAAGGTGTTTGAGGAGGTTGCGATGGATGTGCCTTCTCTATGAGTTCCATTAGTGGAAGATACCGGATATGCGGTCTCGAAAAATGTTTCTAATATCGAACCAAAAAAAAGTCAGGAAATTGTGATGGATGATCCTACCTCGTGTGGTATTGAAGGAGGCAGTTGGAGCTCCAACTATGCATGAGGGGGTAGGAAAGGATACATTCCATATAGACGTGGATTTTAGCCCACTTGAGGCCATGCATGTGGATGAACTAGTGACTAACATTTTTGTGGACGTTCCTCTATATTAGAATTCACCTTCTGATGACTTTTAGGATTCTTTCTTACATTCCATTATGGAAAACTGAGTCATTCAATCCAAGTTGTGGAGGTATAGGTAGAAATTCATTACACACACCCTGATGGCTGACATGCTTAACTAGGTGTGATCTCTCCACCATTTTCTTATTGGCCTAAGTATTGGTGGGGTGGACATGAGCAGCCTCCATGCACTATGTTGATTTTTATTTTCAATTAGGTGCATGATGAATGGTAGGTTTTTCATTTTTCTAGTCACAAACATAATGTTGTGGGCTCTAATGTGCATTACGTAGCTAAAGAGGCGATCTCCCATTTAGAAGTGCTAACATAGGATCATTTGGAAATAGCTACTACTCAAGATGAGACCAATGGAATCCTAAGGACTTAGTTGGTGGAAGTTGAGGCTAAAGGTAGTTAAGTTTTCATCTTTTGTGGCCTAGTTCCAAGATGAGAATGACCAAATGTGGATCAGGGCCAACTATTTTCATCTTCAATCTGATGAGGAAGTTTCCAGCCTAGCTGAGTGGAAGTTGACTCTAGAGGATAGTTAATAGAGTATTGATGATCTCGAGTAGTCCATTTTTTGGTCGGAAGATTAATGGAATTTTTCCTTATCCTATAATAAATAAGGGAGTCTAATAAGTGCATGACCCTCCAAAACATTGGATGTTTTTCTTTGAATTATCGCATGCTTAAAAATGTATTTTTCTCATCTCCATCACATTGATGAGATTACAAACAGTGAATCCCTAAGCTCATGTGTGTCATGATCAGTGTTCAAAAAATAAAAAAATGGAATGTTTCTCATTTATATGAGAGTACAAGAAAAGGGATGAATACTTATGTCTTGATCTTGTTTTCCAAAAACCAAGAGTTTCCTGATCGAGAATGTTCTGTATGTATCAGGAGACTCTCTAAACCCCCAACTTTCATTCTCAACATATGCTAGTGTATAAATGGTGTAATTCCAAGGGTTTTGAATTCTAGATGAACTAAGAGGTGATAGAGATCATGGATCAAGGAACTCTTGTTTTGGAACACAATGTGGGTGGTGTTACAATAGTGGATAATTTCTAAACATGTTCAAAACACAAAATCCATTATTTTTTTCTATGTATGGGGAAAAAATGAAGTTATACTACTGACCATGTTCGAAACATGTGACCAATCTCCAAATGTATTTAAATTTATTTTGGACTTGTTTCTAGGATGATAGTTGAGCTAGTGTGTCATGGGACCATTTCATCAATGTGATTCATTTGGATGTAGTGGATGGTTGGGATCCAAGTCAAGGGAGACATAAAGCATGGATATAAAATGATAAAAAAATTTAATTGAGCTCAATTCTTTAGAAATTATTTCATTGTGTATTCGACCACATTGGGCAATAATATCAGTCTAGATAAAGCTTAGATCCTTCTTCCAAGGGGAGCATCATCTAAAATTATGAGTGGCTATCAAAGAACATAAATGATGTGTTAGGTGACTATCATTGGAGGAGAAAATTATTTATCCTATAAGGAATTAAGAGGATTTACATTTTTAACATTATTCCATGAGGATGATGGGCATGTATTTCAATTTAATATAGTAATGATGAAGTATTGCATGGTATAACAATGAGTGATTGGGATTTAATGTCATATATTTTAATGAATTGTTACCAGGATATTGGGATAAATGTTTAAGGTCGCAGATGGAGGATCATGGTCTCTTATTTTATAGTAAAAGAGTTTAGACCAAATGAAAAGAGTTTAAGTTCATAATGATTAGACTAGGGTGGAATGTCTCGAGGAGATATAAGTGGTATCAAAGGAAGGTTACATGAAATGAAGTGAGTGGCTTAGAACACCGCATGATGTTGCAAAAAACATCTATGAGAAAAAATTCAGAATGTTTAACATCATGATTCTTAGATAAAATATCCTAATTAAGATCATAGAGATCCGACAATTGTCTCTTAGTTAGTGGTCAAATATTATAGACTATGTGTGCCATAGAGTGTTTTGTGCGACATGAAAAATTAGTACCCAACATGAAGGGAGGTACAAGGGAGGCCTTTTTCTACAAAAACATTAGGGGAAATTACAAATAGTTTAATGTTCTCATACTTGGACCACATTGTGTGTATTCAAAAAGGGATTATGTGGTATGAAACATTGATAAACCCAACTTGAATTAAGTGGACAAGAAGTCCTGATACCACACAACACATTCCCAGGTGACTTGAACAAAATTTATAGTCATGTTTCTTATACAAGGGATCTTAGTTTAAGTACATATATTTCGGAACATGGGGCACTTTTTCATCTCAAACTTTGTTAAGTAAAAATCATCCCCAACTCCTAAAACATGTGATCCATGATCAAGAAAAAAAACAATGAGCAATGTGGATATATTTTTTTTATAGGGGAGAACACAATTATTGGTGAATGTTACCAAAAAATCCCATGAGGGTGATCAAAAAGTTCAGTCCTAGATAGTAAATGGGGAATAACTAATTAGTGGGGAACAACTGTTGAAATTGTTGGGAACATACGTTATATACCCACATCGATTTAGAATGGGGATAAAAAATGTGTGGTAGATTTTTGATAGAGTATGAAAAATGATATCCTTTATTTGTTACTGAAGATACTATAAGGAATGAGTATAATATGGTAGGTGAGGCAATGTGGCATATAACCATTATTTTAGGAATACTATTTAGATCATGAAGATAATGGTTATCCAAATCGAAGGAAGTGTAAAGAATGAGAGTAGAAGTAGGGAATGTTATGGAGGGGATATTGATAACCCTTAGAGATATTTCACCACATGATCGAATAGGCTAGATGACTATTCTGGTAGGAATGAAACAATACTGTTCTGATGGGAAGATACCTTGATGTGATTTGATGATAGGGTTGGGCCCAGGATGAGATATCTTGGCATCACTATGTATCCCACAAGAATGTGAATCAAACCACATGCAGTTTGGGAAGGAGGAGTGGTAGGAGACCAACACCGAGGGTGACATCTTATCTATAGAGGATATTAAATAATCTCATATTATGTGGTATCCTAGTTTTATATGGGGTAATTTAATTATTGTCACATACTTATCGTATGAGGAATCCCAGTTTTATATGGCGTAAGGCTACAATTTAATTTCCTATACTAAGGATGTTGGTTTTTGGTCATCCCATTCATTAAATGAGAGATCCTTGTTTTATATGTTGTAATTTTTTTCTTATCCTATACTTTCCAAAAAAGGAATCCTGTTTTTATATAGAATATGAAAACAGTTTAATGATGAGTGTAGAGGATGTTAATTTTTAATTATCCCATATTCATCAAATATGAAATTCAGTTTTATGCAAGATAATGTTTTTTTATCATCCCATACCTTTAGTATGAGGAAGGCTAGTTTTATATGGGGTAAGATGATGCTTTAACATCATGCCCTATAGAAATTGGGATTTTTATTTTAAATTCATACAACTCGGGGTATGGTTTTATCTAGTTTAAATTCATATAGCTCAGAATTTAGGAACAATTGTGGCTTTAAATTCATGTAGCCTTCACTGAAGTGGGTATGTGTGACCTAATGGGGCTTGTGTGGCATGAAATATTAATAAAAAAATGTTAAAGGAGGGTAAAAGGGACCCTTTTCCACACAAAAATCGAAAAACGGAACCTTGTATTGACATCATGATGTTGGGGGGAAATGACCTCGTAATGAGTCGATGAAGGGTATATGATTAGGATGATATATCTTAGAATCGCTACATATACCATGCATATCAAAATCAAGACACGTGCGGTTTTGGAACATGGCGTTGTAGGAGACTGATGAAAATAGGGTCTATCCTAGATGATGATACTGAATCATATAATATTTTGATATAAGGAATCACGAAATTATATGGGGTATAGTTTTCAGGTAATCACATATTTACCATATGAGGAATCCTAGTTTCATAATGTAAAATTCCATAGTTTGATTCTTTTTGATAAGGATGGCAATTTGTTTCATCTCATAACATATGATGCATCCTAATTTCAAATGGGGTAAGAATATAATTTAACATAATTTGCTAATGACGCTTGGGCCTGCACATTGAGTTATTTTTTCTTCCCATCCACATGTCGAGTCATTAGGTTATTTTGGCCTACTAGAGGGTCATGGAATATGGTTGGAACCTATACCCAAAGGGGATTCCCATGAAATAATTTTAGGATGATGATTCCATGGTTAATGGGTGGTTTTCAGGTGATTTCATGACTCGGCTCAGAGGCAGGAGGTCATGGTGTTTTTATGTATCCCATGGGAATGTGAATCAGGCCACACAATGTTTTGGAATGTGGTGGAGGAATAGGATTACTGAAATACTAGCGATGAACAAAACCATGAGACTGGTGGGATAATGCATATAGTTTAATTCCATAGTGCTTGGACTATGGCCCTTATTTAATGTTCATACATCATGGAAAAAAAGGGGGATGCTCTAACAATGTTTTTATGGTGATAAATAGTTAAAAATATATATTAATGGATCTAAGGAGGCCTTATGAAAAACAAAGAAAACCTGAAGCTAGTTGTACATAGTTTAATTGTATAAAAATTAGACTAAGGGGAGTTGTTTTCAAGGGTTTTTTATGGAATGAAATAAGCGTAACTCGATGTGTAAGGAGGGAATGTGGGACCTTGTAATATATAAGTACCCTGAAAAAATGGTAAATAGTTTAAGGTCATAATTCAGGGATAGTAAGTTGGAAAAAAGGTAAAATTTCAATGAACTCGAAGCTAGTCCCAAAGACTGGTCATCTAGGAATCACTATGTATCATGTGGGGGTTTGAGTTAGCATACACATAGTTCTCGAAAGTGGTATGGTAGAAGAAAGGCATTTGAAATTAGGGAAACCCTCTTTGACATGTATATTGAGGCATCCCATGATTGTTATGGGGCATCCCATGCTTATGAAATGGAATATAGATATAGTGTAATGATGTGTTATAAAGACATTCAAATTTTTTAGATGTCCCACATTTGGTACATGAGTAATCCTATGTTCACTATATAGGGTAATAAAATATTTTAACATCATGCACTCTGGATGTTGGGATTTTCATTTTAATGGTTTACAACTCAAACTATGGCTAATAATAGTTTAAATTCATTGAGTTTAGATTATATGGGAGGAAAATAGTTTAAGGTCATAATGCTTTGGTCAAGACTCTTATTATAAGGTGGTAGATTTTATACCATGGTTTCTATAGTATAAATTCTTGTAGAGTTTACCGTAGTGATGTTGTTTGTTTAAGGTTATAGGGCTTGGAGTAAATGAAAGAAAGTTAATGTCATGGTGATTGGACTGTAAGGCTCATCATGAAAATTATTGCTCGAGAAACAAGGCATTGCTCGGAGGTGTGGTACGCTCTCTATACAAGGTGATCAAGGAGTATGATCCATTAGAATATACCTTATGGATGATGTAAGGTCCTTACTACTTGGGATCCTACTTTTGTGTCTTTTTTCTAGGTATCATAAATGTTACGAGAGCAAGTACCATGTCACCATGGAAGATGTATTGTAGAAAAACCTTCTTATTTAATTCTATTATTATCTTAGTATGATACCTATGAATGTTAAACATGGTCTGAATCCTATTTTCCTCAAGGGATTCTAACTCAGCTAAAAATATTTCTTCCATTTTTTCTAAAATATTCTATCCATGAAAAGTTATTTTCATAAATAAAATCTAAAATTCTATGGGTAATACTTACCCGACTTCATTTATTGTAGATTATGGGGTTGCGTGGGAGGAACTCTGAGTTTTCATATGATAGGACTATGGGTATTTTGGGATCTTTTCAAGACAACTACATTTTTCTATCCCACCAACTTTTGTAAGATGTTATAAACAGACTTTTGGAATGCCACAATCTACCCACTTTCCATTGCATGGAATCAAGAAGTATGGTTGGACCAGATGTTGTTCTTGGAAAATAATTTCTTCATCTCATAATCCTAAAAGCTTTTGATGCTTCCTGGTAGAATATTGTGAGTAACTCTATATCAATTGATGAAATAGGATATCATAAACTTGATCATAGAATTGGTTTTTAATTCCTTATGTATAACCAATTAATCCCACTTGGTAAAGAAGTTATTTACAGTCATGATGAACCTACACTGTCTAGTTTTTTATGGTGGTTGTGGTCCCACTTCATAGAGTCCCTTTAATGAAAATATATAGTAATATTTGGTGTTGTGGAAGACATCTGAAATTTTATATATCAAGATGTCATGGATCTGACATGCTTGACACAACTTGGTGAAATCAAAGCATTCATAAACCATGGTGGGAAAAAAGTAGTGAAATCTACAAATTTATTTAAAGAGCTTCAGTCCCACTTGATAGACAACACAAGATTTGGTGTGGGAATCTTGTATAACCATAGATATCACATCACCTTGTATAAAAAGAAGGATAATTCCATTTAATCCATTCTATTAGATGGTTTTCTCAAGTTTAAGCCCACTCATGAGGGTGGACTATGATGCATACCCTTGAATTCTCTCACGCTCTGCTCAGTATGGTTGGATAATGTCATTTTAGAGATACTCAACAAATTAATCGGTCGAAACAGGAATTTCTTATTTTTTGGTGGGAACTTAGGTTTCCTAGTGTAGAGGTACCACTATCTAGCTAATATACTTATGGGTTTCTATAATTTTATATGGAAAGGAAAATGAACCTCGTGTGTGCCACAAGAATGACCTAGCTATCCTTGTTGGGTTTTGCAAGGTATGAATCCAAACATTCCAAGGAACTAACTTGACAATTCTATTATTGAGGTTAATGATCCACCATCAATTGGGAAGGGAAGTTTGCCATCAGATGAATAGTTCTCTCTAGTATGGTCTCTAACTCTTACTTTATAATGATGTAATATCCCTTGATCTACTTGATGAAATGATCAGAGTCTCCCTTCACATGTAAATTGGGGACATTGATCTTTGGGGCTTATTTTAGAGTATTTATGAAATCTTGATACTATGCCTTATCTTTTTTGTGTCCCTTATGACAACAAAAATGAGTATAGAAGGGAATCTGGTGTTGGGGTGATAAATATGATCCCTAAACCCACCCTGTTATGTTTGGGGACATTGATTCTTTTATCGATCAGGCTCTAGGAGGCTTTATCGAATTGAATTTTCCAACATGGAACAACATGATCTACAAAGATAATAGACTCATATGGGAAATAAATATCTATGGTATGTTCTTCGGAGGGTGTATGTGTGGGTAAGAAATATACCAATTCCTAACCTTTAACGGGATTATTTGTGATAAACATGATGTATAACTACTATAGGATCACCACCCAACATTTCAATAATCTAATTAGCTTGGGGAGATTTAGGATAATGTTTAGTAGGTCTACTTGGGACACTAGTTGTATGTCATGATGCTTCATGTAATGTTGAAACTTCTACACTATGAAAACCAATGGAAAGAAACTCTATTAAATGGGGTATTATCTAGTTTCCATGTCAAGTGGCATATGGATGAGATAGTATAGGCTATTCTCCCTTCCTATATTGTTTTTTTGGATGGATGGGTGCAAAGGGAAAATTCCATGGTGGTCACATATTGGAACAAAGTCTTCCCTAATATGAGTGGAATCATTACTGTTTGTTGTATATGGTTCTTCTTGACATCATAAAAGTCATTCTGGTAATCCTTATCCCATTGGTAAATGGTTTCTTTCTTCATGATCCTTTAAAGGGTCTTACACATTCTAGATAAATTTTCTATAAATTGGAGAATGTATGCAATGTGTCCTTAGAGAGCCCATAAATCCCAAATATTGCATGGGGGAGTCATATTATTAATTGAATTGAACTTCTATAGGTCAATATTGATGCCTCTATATCTTACTACGAAGTTGATAAATTTCAAATAGGTATCCCCAAATGCACATTTCATGTGGTCCATCTTCATGTTTCAGGAGAAGAGGAAGTTAGACACTTTCTCAAGATCTCTGAGATAGTCCTGGCATTGGTGTGATTTCACTAAAACATCATCTACATTGCACTCCACAAATTTCCTATGAATTGGCCTAAACAAATGTTTAATGCCCTACTAAAAATTGGATTTAGAATTTTTAATCCAAAGGGAATCACCTGATAGGATAATGTCCCTTGGGGTTCCCGGAAGGTGGTGGACTACTCATCCTTAGACTAAATTTAGATCTGACTATATCCAAAGTATCTGCCCCTTAAAGAGTGGGCCTAAAACCTAGATGTTGCATCAATAATAACCTATTTCACTGAAAGGGGAAAAATCATCCTACAGATAATGGTAGTTGAGGACCTAGAATTCGATAAAGAGTCTAATCTGGTTATTCTTATTCATAAATGAGATAATTCTTGCTAGACATATAGGGTACTAGACTTCCCTAATGAAGTTTTCTTCTATAATCTGGTCATATTAATCCTAGACCACAGAACCATGAGAGGGTTTCATATTTTGTAGAGGCTAGATGATCCCACGATGACTTACAATGAGTCCAAGACAATGAAAGATGACCTGAGGGTCCATCCCTGTCATCTCATCATAGCTCCAGGAAATTAATTGGTGATGTTCTTTTTGGAACACCACATTCTGTCACTGCTCCTATGGAGACATGACTGCACTGATCAGAGTTTGCCTTATATCTTCCTTAGTGAAAATGTTCATCAGGGTTAACTCATCAATGGTGCTGGATACACCCACTTAAACTTTTGTAGGGGTATATTCAAAATCATATTCATCATCAGAGATTGGATAACTAGAGGTAGGAGGTGGATCTTCTATGACTGTTGATCCATGGGGAAGAACTGGGGTCTTCTCTGGTGGATATTAATTACTCACTAAGGGGTTTCTACTCTTCAAAGTCTATAGTGACTGAATCTGTTGATTTAATTCTTTTTAGATTCCAACTATGAGCTCCACACTTAATGCTAAAGCAAAGGAAATGATTCAATATTCTTCGAGTTAGAACAACTTTTCATAACATTATTGAAGGTCATAGATCAATAGACATGGGGAAAATCCTCATTACTTCATAGAATTATTTTATTTAGGTATTTTCCAGGCATGTCTGGTGTGGTACAAATAAATTCCTTTTATTCGATAGCTTACTTTTCACACAATTATGAGCTTAAACTAACTATGATATACTGTTAAATAATAACATGACCATTGTAATAGTAAAGTGACGATTAGGAAAATTGTGTTCGCCATTAGAATAATAAACTCACCTATGAACATATATATAAAATTTTGGTATCTCATAAATGAAAATATGATATATTTATATCATGGGATAAGTAAATAAATGTTCCCAAAATGAAAAATTAAGTGTTGGATTTTCTGTGAAACCAAAATGTATATTATAAATTGTTAATTAATATATTGATTTAAGAGAAAATTTATTTTCATTAAATATATTCATAAAATAATATTATATTATATTATAATTTTAAGATAATTTTATGAGACCATAATTCGTTTTTCACGGTGTCGTAAAATCAGTTATAATATTGAAATCTGTATTTTTCAATGAAATGACGATTTTATTTAAAAATTAAGTATCTCATATTTTAAAAATTAATTTCATAAATTGGGGGTAAATTATAAAATATACATGTCATAAAATGGTTAGGGAGATTTTTTGGGATTTTTTTTAATATTTTTGAATTTTTACGAATAGTTAAATATGGTAATTTATGGTATTTAACTTTATAATTTAAATACATGAATATTTAAGTCATTAATGTTTTAAAACACATTATTATAAACTATAATTCATTATTAATTTTAATTATTCATATTAATCAACATTATTAAATTTCATGAGGTAATATAATAAATAAATGAATAAAATAATAAAAAAACAACCCTCTCCTCCCTTATAAATACCACCCCTCACCACACCATTTACTCAAACATTATAAGCCATTAATCCGGCCTAGATTTTGAGAAATTACCTTTAAAATCCTCTTTCTCACATCTAATACCTATTTTTATTAACAAAATACCAAATAAAAGTTTGTTAAGGAGGTTCCCAAGTAGATGATACTCAGTAGGTAAAATCCTCCTTTCTCTTTTAATTGATTTTATTTTGTTATCCTCTCCTATATTACCCTTTAAAAAGTTTAATAGTAAACCCATATAATATATATACTAGAAATTTATTTTTTAATGGATTATCCTTCATTAAATCATGTCTCCTCTACTTTTATTTTAAAAATGAAAACATCATCTCTGATGTATCGATTCGCCATCTTCATGGATGATGAGTACTCATTTTCTGTTATCGCCTTTAAGGATGGTCATAAAATAATTATTATGGTTAAATAAGAATTTTATATACATATTATATGTTATATCATTTTTGGAACCAATATAAATATATACCAAATATTAAATTAATTAACATAAGTTATTCAGGGTCATAAAAACCACAAAAATTAATTAATACATTTCAATCAAAATTTTCTCTAGTGAATCATCCTAATAAAATATAAATAAATAATATATAAGACTGTTTATGCTCATTTAATTTCATTAATACAAAACTGTTTCACTTTTTTAGAATTAATTCCCATTTTAAATGAACTCACATATTTATACTCAAGGGAGCCGACTATAAAAGCATTAAAATAATGCTTCCAAAACAACAAATATAAACATTATAACTTGTAAAAATATCCATAAATGAACATAGTGAAATTATAATAAATAATAAAATAGGTTTAATAGATTATTATTTAGTAATTAATGAATCTAATTCAATTATCCTAGACATTATGTGCAAGTTTAGAATTCCTTCCGACATAAGGAAAGGGTTTCTCATCTAAATTTTACTTCTATGAGATATATTCCTTATTTAACCCCTATTTATTATATTTGGTGTGCATAATTCTATTTAATATATCATATCATGAATATATTTATCTCCATCGAATTAAAATTTTCATTTGATGATCACTAATTTAATGGGGGAATACGGTTTAACTATTTACAAAGTGGCAAGGGAATTCTTAATCCAATATCCATTTTTTGGGTTAAATTTCCAATCTGGTGTTAATATCATGCTATGATTATGTGTGAAAAAAATTTAATTATGTTATGTTTTATTTCCACTTTTTTTAAGTGGATTTATATAAGATATACAAAATCTATTCATTTGTTCAATGATCTCACTTTCATTAAAAAACTCTATTAGATTATTATTTTTTAAAAAAATAGAAGGAATATTTTTCAACATATATAAAATGAATATAAATTCACACTTTCATGATTACTTTATGTTTTCAAGAATCCATTACATGATTACAATTTTTTTCTCAAATAAGGTATTTTCTTTTTGGATTTTAAAGCTTTTAAAATGAATGATTTCAATGTAATGTGGTATTTCTCTCAGGAACATCTCAGTGATTTTTTAGAGTATTTTCATCTAAGAAAACACACTTTGTCTGTTCTTATTATCAATTTAGGATTATATTTCATGATTTTATCTTCTATATTTTATTATATTTTTATAATCATTTTTGACTTTGGATGTTCAGTTTTTATACCATTCATTATAGTATACTATATAGTTTATGATATTTTTATTGTTTGGGTAAATTTATTTCAAATGCTAGTTAAAATGTGAATATATATTTTGATTATGTTCCAAAAATTTAATATGAGGAATAGATTTAACTTAGTAAGTTATGGGAGGGTCCCTCTCTTTCCCCTCAGTGCATTAGTTCTTCTCTTGGGACAAACTATTTTTTGGTATTGGATGATGTTTTACCAGATTATATACGGTGTTTGTATTATGTATTCACTCTTTATGAGATTAGTTATTGATAATACATGTGATTATTATACTATTATAATATCTGTGGTTAAGTTTAATTATCATGTGATTAATTATATGGAATTATTTAATTATCTTTTATGTCTACCATATTATGCTCAATATTATGTTTTAGTGAAATGTTTTTTAGTTATTCATATTTCCTTATTTATGTTTATTTATGATAGATTTCATTATATTTTTACCCTTACTGATCATTTGATATCACTTCTTTATTATGTTTAATTTTTTATAGTATTTTAATATGTAAATTATTATTGAAATGAATAGATAATCTTGGAGAATAGGGGTGTTTCTAATGGAGTTTTTAGGTTGTATTTCATTTCATGTTGTAAGGTAATACTTATGTTTTTATCTAGTTTTCAAAATCTACTAAACTATTTTTTCCACTAATATGTGAAATCTTGTACTTAGTAAAAATGTAATAAAGTGACCACTAACTTTGGGCTACTAGGTATGGTGTCTTTATAGTTGGTATCAAAAAAAACATTTGTAGAAACATTGGAAACTGGATTTCAGAAAACATATATTAGGTAACCATAAGTGTATAACTAAATTTGAGAATATTCACATGGTAACTAAGCTTAGGATTTTGAGATTAGTTGTATGTATATTTTCCAAGTGTTTCACTAGTTTTAAAATTCCATAATCTAATATATTGTATTCCATTGTTTAAAATGGAAACTAGTAGAAGGAATGGAAACTGTTTCAACGCACGCATTCCATGTAGGTTTTTCCATCCTTTAAAATATTATAATATTAGATCTAGAGCTACAAATAGATCTGAATAACTTATAACTACACTTGAAAAACTGGATCTAGTTATGATAAATGACCTTACTCACATGTAGTAGCCTAATCCAAAATTTGGTGTAACAATGTAAGATGGCTTCATGTGACAAAAACCTCCATCATTCAATGGAACTATAATCCCATTTTTAACTAAGCAATGGATGACTTCCTTTGAGATGATATTTCTCTATTTAGGAAGTTACGAATAGAAGAAGTTTATCATTGAAGTTTATCATCTCTTGGGAGATGCAGATCAATGGTGGTCATTAATTCAAAATTTAATAAAGGAGGATTAAATTTGAAATATAAAATATAATTATTTTTATGATTTTTTTGGAAAATAATATTTCCCTAGCATACAACGAGCTGATATGGAGATACAATTAATGAGTTTAAGATATAAAGAGGACAAAAATATATCTATGTATGAATCCTACATTACAAGTATAACAAGTCATGTTAAAGACTATATATGTAATAAAAATAGATATATTGACCATTTATTTAATATTTTTAATCCAATTCAACGATTGGAACTAGTCTCATAAATATTCCCATCATATGGGGATATATTATCATGTGCCATCAAGAGAGAGGAATAATTTTACAATCCATATGGATTTGAAGTGAGAAAAAATAATAATAGGTCTGTTGAGTACTCTTGAAAAGAAAATAAGGATGAAATGGAAAAAGGAATAATAGATTTTCCAACATCCAATAAATTTGGAAAAAACAACATGGAACATGCCTATTGGGAATGGTATTTTGTTACATGTTTCGGTAAAAAGGCCAGAAAACTCATGATTACAAGGTAAAGAAAGCTATTGGAAACTTGAAATGCTTCATATGTAAGGAGATGGTCTACTATGAACATGATTGTCCTATACATCATGAAAACCTTCCTTAGAAAAGGACCAGGAACAAGGCCATGCTTATGCAGTCACAATTGCTAAGGTTGAAGTTCCTAATGATGTGGTGGTAGGTACATTAATAATCTCCTCAAATTTAGGTAAATCTATATTTGATTCTAGATCGTCACATTAATTAATATATTCTCATTTTTCATTAAAAATTATATATTTTAAATTCACCTTAAAAAGGAATTTTTTTTCAATCAACACTTCTTTTGGAAATGTTATTATAACAAATATGTGTCAAGTTGTTCATATTATGAAAAATAAATTTTCTCTAATAGCTAATTTTATTATCATACCTATGGTTTATTTTTATATATTTTTTGGTATATAATTTCATTCAAAATTAATGAAAAAATTTATTGAAACAAGAAGGAAATTATGATTCAGGAAGAAGGTATGAAAATTATTATCATTATAAGAAAGACTTCATCATAGGATTCATATCTGGATCCATATCCTGTAGATCTTCTAAATGATATTCTTGGGGAAAAAGAGTTGATAAAAAATTCTCCTGAAAAATATGATCTTCAAATTAAGTATTGGTGTATTGTATAGGAATACGTTGATATATTTCCAAAGTAATTACCTGGGCATCCTCTAGAGAAAGAAGTTCAGTTTTCTTTTGATTTAATCCCTCATGTAATACCTATATTAAAGACTCCTCATAGAATTTAAAAGGTGGATTTAATATATTTCAAGAAAGAAATAGGGTAATTTAGTGGTAAGGGATTAGCACCCATTTTTTTCACATTGGGAAGCTCATATTTTTTTATTTAAGAAGAAATATGGATCTATGGGGAACTATTGGGAGATTGATGTTATTATGATGAAGAACGAGTATCCTATGCCTCTCATTGATGGATTATTTGACCAACTTCATGAAGCACATTATTTTTAAAATATTTATCTTCATGATGGATATCATCAATTGTGTGCAAAGAAGGAAGATATTCCCAATACAATTTTTCAAAGAAGTTATGGGCATTATGTGTTTACTGTAATTCCATTTGGACTAACTAATGAACCTTTTGTCTTTATGCATCTAATGAATATATGATTCAAGTAATAACATGATATTTTTTATGGTATTTATTGATTCAATCTTGGACTCTAAATTATATGAGGACCATGAGAACCACTTTTAGATTGTTTAAGAGACTCTTAGAAGAAAAAATATATATGAAGAGTTTATCGACGTTGAATTTTGGATTCATAATGTTTCTTTTCTTACCCTTATTGTCTCTAAGGATGAAGTCTCAGATGATCCTGTATAGGCAAAGGCATTCTAGGAATGGCCTACACCAGCAAAAATAATTGTGGTATGTAGTTTCATTAGCATAGTATGTTGCTATTGGTTTTTCCTTCATAAATTTTCCCGATTTTCTAACCCATTAACCAATATTACTCATAAAGGGGTTAAGTTTATTTAGAAATAGGAATGATAAGAATACATAGTAAATTTGAAGAGGAGATTAGTTAATTCTTTAATATTGACTCTACCATTAGAAAATAGCATATTTTTATCTTATAGTGCTACATCAAAAAAGTACATGGTTTTGTCCTTAGGCAGAATGATAAAGTTATTGACTTTGCATCTAGCTAGGTAAAATTCATGAATAGATATGTCCAACTCACGATCTTGAGTCATCAGCTCTAATCTTGTCTTTGAATATATGGAGGCACTGTCTTAATGGTGAAAGATGTAAGATATATACAAATCACATGACTTTGAAATTTATCTTCTAACAAAAAGAACACGACAAGAGGTAAAGTAGATGGATAGAGATACTAAAGGATTGTGATTTTTCAATAAAATACCACCGAGGGAAGGAAAAAAGGTAGTAGATGCATTGAGGAGGGAAAATCATGGGGTTATGAACAAAATAAGGATTTAAAGTGATATTGTGTACAATAATCTATTAAAAATAGATATGAGGATTATCAAGGAAGTTGAAGCATCACTAATTTTTTAAATGGTTGAAAAAACTTCTTTTTTGGAAAAATTAAAAATCTCTTAGTTTGAAATGAGAATTTTCAAAAGAATATTAATGTTGCGAGTGATGGAAAATTAGTAAAATTCGTATATAAAGATGGAATTTTGAATATTTGGAAGACTCTTTGTGTTGCCTCTATACCCAAGATATTGTGGATGATGTTTCTTTAGTCTCTAATATTGATACCGGGTTCACAACTATAGATTGATTTATCCAAAAAATATTTTAAAATCATCGTTAAAATTTTTTAATCTATTTATTTTGAAATATAAAATTAATTAGTTTCATAAACGCTTAACTGGTCTCTTAAATATATTTAGGATTGTTGAGTAGAAAATGGGATGTCTAATCTAATGTTCCATGATGATGGTATAAAAAGTAAAGGGTGACATTTTTAACCATTATTAGAATAAGATATTATATGAGAGTCTACACTATCTTATTTGTAAAAAATGGAAGATTTAATGGAAAGGAAATGTTTTCATTTTGTCAATCCTAGACATGATATATGAAATTACCCATAATTTATGAAGGGGTGTCAAAAACTCAATGGAGGTTCCATATTACGCATTATTGTTATAGAAATAAATAATTCAATTATTTATTTGTATATGACACCAAAAATAAATTATACAATTGATATAATTATGTACAAGGGTTAAAAACTAAGAAATAGTCGATAAGTAGATCTTGAAGTGTGTATTTAAGTGATAATGAAAATTGTTATTTCATCAATGATATGGGTGTAATTGATTAAATCAATGTGTGTATGGTTTTAAATAAAGGGTATATATTTTATCTCGTATTATTTTAATTATTTATACATTTATTTATTATAAAAAATGTTTTTTGAACAAAATGAAATGGTATATTTTGGAACATGTGATTATGATTCATTAAATTTTATAACATGTTTGAAAAGAAAGAATAAAATGATTATTATATAATAATAAAGTTTTTTTCTTGGATAAAGGTATTTTATCTTGGATAAATATGTTTCATATGTGTAATATTTTTATTTAAAATATAATGGTAAGAGTTCCAATACCAAACAATGGAATAATTTAATGAATAAAATCCTCAATTTACCACATTTCTCTAAACACATAATTGTTATCGTATGATATATGTTTATAATTTATTTTATCACAATGAAAATAAGTTCTATTTTTTAATTTATAAGGTATTTTTTTAAGATATATTTTTAGAAAATGAAAATTTTAAAAATATTAGTGACAGTATGTCTAAATTTGGTGAAGCTCAAAATTCAAAAAATAAATTATTATATTTTTCAAATTTAGAGTGAAATTCACTTAATATCCAAAATTGTTTTAGTATATATTATTAAATAAATATTATTATTTAAGTATTTTCATTTAATGTCGTTTCTAAATGAACTCTATGAAAAGTTTCATGTTATGGAAACATAACAATATGATGATGATTTAAATCATAAAATATTTCTAAATATTTAAATAAACCTAATTAATTAACATCATAACATTCAATTTTGTGAAGTATATTACTTTTAAAATTATGTTCAAAGAGTTAAAAATGAGGATTATGAATATTAATCTTAGTATTATTCACCTAAAAATTCTTCATAGAAGGATTTTAGTGTAAGGATTAATTATATAGTTATATAGAGATGTGGAAGGAATTACATGGCTATGTAATGAGTTTAATAATTCCAAAAAAATGAAATATAGATAAGGTCTTTATGATGATCAATCATAAGACAATTAATTATATTAATTCTCATACATCGTTTTGTTAGCACATTCATCAAAAAATAATAATATATACAACATTTTCTATTTTAAATAAAAGACGTATTTTCTTTATAATTCATTCATATTATTTTTATATATTACAAAAATTTAAATGATAATTAACATTTAAAAGTATAAAATTTAGTTATCCCTAATTTATGGTCATCATGAATATTTTTAGTTCACGATTACATTGAATGTTATCATGGGTTATGTTTATTATAGATATATATTATATACTCATTAGACACAAAAAAAAATTTATTTAATGGATAGGCCACTAATTATGCCACTCTAATTGTTATATTCTATGTATATGTTTACTAGGTGTAAAACTATTTTTTTAGTATACTTAAGTAATTTATAAAATGACTCCAGTTTATTTTTTATGTTTGTTTGAAAAATAATTGTTGAACATTAGTAATTAATTACATGATATTATTTTTATTATCTTCTGATCAATGGGATACTATATATTAATGAGACCTAGAGAAATAATTTGGATATTTTTAGTTGACTTGTTGAAAATAAATCTATTATAGTACGTTATGTGTAATTAAATGTTTATAATGAGAGTTTACTGGGTTAATTAACTTATACCATGATATAGTTACAATGTAAGAATGTATTTATGATAGATATGCGGTAAAAAAATAGTGAAGAGAGGTAAATAATATATTTATGGAGATAATAATGGAATTTTTTTAAATTAAATTGGAGTTTCATGTAGGGGATTTGTGGTGGAATCATAGATTATTCTTTATAATTACACAATATGTATATACTTATCCTCTTCATAAACTATTTCTAGATTTTATATTAGTGATATATATTTAAATAGAATGGGACAAGAGGTTAGAGTTAGATCCAACTATTATTTTATGAGGAATATTTTATTCTATATATTTTATATTAATTAATTATAGAGTTTTGTGATGTTTTAAATATTTAGAGGTATTTTTTTATATGTTTTAATATATGATTTTTTTAATTTAGGTTTTATAATTTTTGTAATGGGTTCTTTCTAAATGGTTGGGGGTGATTCCACTTTTTAGATTTTCAATCTCTAACTCTTATTCTTTTATACCTTAGAAATAAAAACATTCATTGGGTCATGCAAGCTTTCTCCGGGGAATTTCCACTCAATGTAGAATATTTAATCTTATGAAATGATTTACATAAACCTCATACTAGTGAGACAAATGCATCATGAAAAATATGTACTAAATTACAAATGTATTTGAATTGAGGATATAGTTATTTAGTTTCTGAATTAATATTTATAGATATTTTTAAAGGTAGAACTCCTTGGTTTATCTTGAAATGATCATCGGTAAGAGAATTTTTAGGGACTAAGAAACAACATCTATGTAAGTGTCTTTGATACTTATTTTGAGTTTATTAAATTCATTTCTGCTTTCTTAAATTATTAGGTTCTAAAAAAATTTGATTTAATGTTTTTGTGGGAAATTAATTACTTGATTAATATGTGAAATTATTAGGTAATTGGATGTTTTTGGGAAAACTCTTGGGATGAGCTAAATTTTATACACTATTTTTCTACTATTTATTCGAAAATTCTCACACTATACACATGTGTACACATGGAAATGGATTTTAGTGGAAAATATTTATATAAACTCTATTATTTATGCATGGAACGGAACAAAATTAAATAGAATACATTAAATTGTGTATTTGTTGAGTTGAATGGGGTCATAATGTGATACATAGGGTAGTTTGGGGTATGAAGGGATAACTGGTGATGACATGATATATGCATTGGGATTAAGAAATCGATGATTACAATCCAGTTAGGTGAGTGATGGCCTGATTTAGTTTACTAATTATCATTGACTTGATTAAAATTTATTCTATATTTTCATTTAGATAAGTATGTTTTTTGGGAATGATGATTAACAGTGTTGAATTTGGGTAACAAGAAATTTTCAATGGTATTTTTGGGAAAAAAAGTTTTAATGAGACTTTGAAAAATAGGGAGTATATATAAAATTATATTTTTAAGGATAAATAAAATTTTCAATATTTATTTAAAATATGGATTTGAAATAGTTTTCTCAAAAAATGGGGTCCTAGATATGATTACATATGAATTCATTTGAAACTTTTTTAATAAGGTTTTGATAAATCAATGTTACTTGATATTTTTATGATTTGTAATTTTATATTGGTATTGGATTTATTAGATTTATTATCCATGGATATTTATTAGAGTTATTGTAAGAATCCTATAAATTTTATACTCACCCCCTATGGCATGACATGACCCATAGAGGATCACTTAGACGAGTATTTGGTCAAGTGTGGCACCCAAATCTCACCTACAATAGGCTAAGGGATGTAGACTGACACTAAGAAGGAATATCACCTGCATGGGATTCCTCTAGATCCCAAAAAAATAAACCATGTATAATAAAATGATAGATATCATATCAAAACTATTGAGTGATTTGGATGAAACAAATCCAAATAGTAAAAAAATAAGAAATAGAAAAACAAGAAAGGTAAATATAAAAACATGAGATAAATATACATTAAGGACCAGTAGAGAATTAGTGGAATGAAAACTCATCATCAGATTAAACATCTAACTTAATCTCTTTAAGAATATGTCACAATCAAGTGACACTCTGTTATATATCCTCTAATCCCAAGTCCACCCTGGTCATTATGTAGCTACCCATCATCCATATAGAATAAAACTTGTGTGGGACATATTAGTACCAATCTAATGAGGAATGTGATTATATTCAACTATTGTATTTTATTTCAAACAGGTTTAAGAAAAAGGGAAAATCACCTCACATTGTATTTATGAAATTCGGACTAACCATCAGATTTAGTGAATTGAACTCACAATGCCTAAGAAGGTCCATCTTATTCAGGAGAATCTAACAGGAAGAACTCCTCGTATTCATAACGAATCCAGAATGAAAGGATATATCATATTGGTAATGCATCTTGGTGTAAGTAAATGGTTATCAGATTCTATATGATTCTAATTGATGAAGGATAATAATTTGTATGACTATGATGAATCAAATGTGACGATGCATTGCATATCATGGAGTTCAAAAAATCATAAGCAATTTGGGGGAATGTATGATGCAAGCATGATATAAGAAAGGGGGAAAATGAAATGAGTTCAATCGTACCCAGATTGATCAGATCTGAAAGGGAAGAAAAGTTTGGTTTAAGAGATCATATTCAGACTAATCATATTCAGGGAAATTGTAATATGGAATGTTAGTTTCAGTTTGAGAACAAAAGATGAGTGTTGATGAAAGATAGGGAAGTTTCAATACTTTCCTTAGAAAATCAGATGATGTTGCATTTGAACTCAAGTTTATTGAATGTTTGGAAAGAAGTAATGATACAAGCTGATGATTGTAAGAGGATAAAGTCGATTAAGTAGACAGGTGGTATCATATTCAGAAAAAATGGGCTAATGATAGAACTCGGGATTCAATCCTATTCAGAAGGGGAATTTTTTGAGACTGATGAATGAAATGAAGAGAAAATAATGTGTTCAATAATGTAGTAAACAATCTGAAAGTGGTTAAATTTATTTTTTTCTCAATCAGGTGGTTCAAAAGAATATTTGAAGAAAACATACAGATGTGTTTTCAAGGTGTATCCTGAATTTATTTATTCATACATTCAATTGGTATAGAGAAACGTAATGAATAAATTAGGTTGAGAAAAATCAGATTCATAAAACAGATTCATAATTTCATTTGAAAAAGAATGTATAAATAATATATGAAGTTTGAATAATCTTCAAGAATATTCAAGAAGTGTTGATGAACTCAAGATTCACCCTAAATTCAAGGGAAATCAAGATTTCGGTGAATTTTTTCAAGAAGAAAATGTTTTTCCATTCCCACCAAAACCAGTTATTGGTCACCTATAAAAGGTGAAAAGT
Source organism: Viscum album (assembly GCA_963277665.1). NCBI lineage: Eukaryota > Viridiplantae > Streptophyta > Magnoliopsida > Santalales > Viscaceae > Viscum > Viscum album. Next base: position 697,894,434 of record OY728157.1, read on the forward strand.
ACATCTTACTTTTCTGATGACCGATTTATTATTCATCACAGAAGTGAGAGAATCTTATAGTGTGTTTATTTATGGTAGAATAACTTTTTTCATTCACTTGTGTAAAATAATTTTTGAAGGATCGAAGTGAAAGATAAGATACAATTTCACAATGTTGTATTTAGGTGATCATCATATTCCTCGATTATTGTACCCAACTTATTACCATATTTTTGTCTTAAAATATATTTTGTTGATAATTATATCAGGATGGATTAATCGGATCAAGAATTTATAAATTGGAATTTATAGACAAAGAAGTAAGTGCTTTAAATTTTCTTGGTCATATTCTGACAGAACTACTACTATCATATTCAGAAATCAGATTTGATGGTCGAAGTAAAAAAATCATATTGGGTGATCGAATCTACATAATTAGATTGAGAATATCATACTATATAATTATACTTGAATTATATATTAAATTCCGTGAATTTATTACCATATTATAGTTAAGAATTTAAGACTAGATTCAATTTAATACAATTGTGAAATTGAAAACAAGCATAGGTAACAAGATTTTGTACATAATGTTTGTATTACCCTATTTGTTCTAGGAGGGTGCACACATATATTTTTATTATCTTTAAAGTACTACACAATTGAAAGGGAATATCCTACACATTGTAATTCAAGGATTGTTCTTTAGTTTATTGTGTGGTATTGGATTTTCACCAAGCCATACCAAGAACATAGATATTCATATTGAATAGAGAAGCTTGTAAATACTTGTGTTCTAATGGATGTGGATTTGATTTTTTTTCAATAGGGAATTGAATCTTAAATATGATTCAAGGCTATTTTAATTACAAGGAAAAATAATAGAAAATGGTTTTGTTGATTCCCCCTTCCCACTCTCAATGATACAATTATCCTAACTAGGCACTTAAAAGTGGTATCAGATCATAGGTTCCCTTCTCTTATTTTTTTCTAATGAAGAATTTTAATTGTTTAAATAGTAAATGTATTTTGATTTTTGAGGGAAAAAATTATCATATCTAGAATGATATAATGTTTCTTTACCTTATTCCTATTGGATATGATGTTCTTGGAGCTACAAAAATTGGATTCTTCCCATTGATTATAAAACACATATTATATCTGTTGAAAATAAGAATCTATAAAATGATGGAAGGATTATCAATGTTATATTGTCATCATTTTTTGAAAGTGAATTCTAAAGGGTGAAAAGTTTTTCCACATCCAAAGGTATATGTGATAAACTGAAATGAATATATGAAGGCAATACAAAAGTGATGAAGGAAAAACATAAAATATAGATATTGAAGTATGAATACTTGAAGATGGGTGAGTATATATCTATTGGGGACTTCTTTAATAAGGTAAATTACATTGTGATTACTATCAGATGTCATGGTGAAAAGTTAGAATATTCTACAGTTGTTGAAAATATATTGATAATTCTTCCAAACGATTTTTATACAAAATCCTCTACATTTTAATACTAAGATACTAAAACATTATCTCTTGAGGATTTTAAAAACTCTCTAATCATTTATGAAATGAGAATATTGAAATATATGAAAATTAAAACAAAAGTTTATAGAGAAATGTCTTTCAAGGCTGTTAATAAAGAAAATGAAAAAAATATTCTTATTAAAGATGAAGTTGGTGACTCTAACTCTGAAAATAAGCTATTTAAAAATATTAATGATATTTTTTTGGGTTTTAATAAACGTTAAAATAAGTATAGGGAAATCCAAAGAGAAAGTTCCCATGAAATGTTCTGAGTGTGTAGGTGTTGGTCACTTTATTGATAAATGTCCTAAAATAATTAATGAAGAGGATAGTAACGAAGAATAAATAAAGCCAATAAAATCTTGGAAGAAATATGAAGACAAATAAAAATTGAAATCCCTAAGTAAAAAAAGTTCATCAAATCCAAAATAAGAAGTTTGTTGTCAAAACATGAAGAAGAAGAAGGTGTTGAAACTGAATCCAAAAAATCAATTGAGTACGTTAATGAAAATAATTTTATTACAATAGTAAATGATGATGAATTCAAAAGAAATATTTTTGAAGAGGAAGAAGATACTCAATGTGAACATCATTTGAAAGAAGAATTGAAATAATATGTGAGAAAGATTAGAAGGCTTGAAAAGAAAAAAAAACATGTAAGATGAATGTTCCATAACAAGAAATAAAGAATATTTTTCTTATGAGAAAGTAAAGGTTTTGAAAGAGATTGATGATTGGATAAAATATATTAAAGAAGATAATAATTATAATGAGAATCTAGAGGTGAAGTAGAAATAAAATGAAAAAGATTTGGAACTTATCCAACAAAAACATTCTTAATATGAAAACAAAATTACATATTTCAGAAACATTATCCCTGATGTTGGTGAATGTTCTCATAATGGGAATTTTGATAAGGTTCAATAAAAGTTACCAACAAAGGCATATTAAAAATATGTAATTGTTTCTTAAAAGAATAAACATGGAATGTCATGTATGTTTCGAAAACTAGAAAAGTTTGCAATTTAAAAATTTCAAACAAAGTTCAGTCCAAATTTTTTTGAAATAATATATTTTTTGAAAATATTTAAAAACATATAGTTTTGATAAATTAGAAAATAAAATTAAGGATCCTATTGATAATATAAAGGTTTTTGGTTCATAAAATTAAGAGAAGAATGTGGTTGAGAAACATATTCACAATTCCAATCAATATGGATGTTTTAGAGGAAAATACTCCTTTTACGATTATTGATGGTATTGTGGTTGATTTATACATATAGAAATATGTGTTATTTCAACCAACAACATTACAATTATTTTCATAGGTTATGAAAGGTATAGTTTGAGGGGGAGTCAATTCCCTCAAAAGAAGTAGTGTAATAAGGTTATTTTGAAGAAACCTGAGAAAGGTGGTGTAAATATTGAAAATAGGTTCCTACCATTGAAAAATATTTCTAAAAGATGTGGAAAACCTGTAAACCTTGAAAAGTATGTATTATTTCGTTACGATCACAACAAAAGATTCTTTAGAATTCATATAATCCAATGATGGAGAACGAAAGGAATGAAGGGAAATTTCATGCTGTTGAACAAGCATTGAAAGCTACAAATGGAGAACAACATTGGATCCTTGATAGTGGGTTTTCTTCACATATGATAACAGATTTCAAATTATTGAATAATGTGAAAAATTTTAAATAAGGAATCGTTATATTTGTAAATAATATATCCCTGAAAATAAAATTTGTTGAATCGTCCATCATTGGGAAAGTAAATATGAAATCCAATAAAATATTTTATTTTTATTGGATGAAACATAATTTTATAATGGATTCACAATTGCATGATGATGTTAACAAATTTATCATCAGAAAATATGGTTTTGTTGTGAAAAGTGAGGAAGATGGAAATATTGTTATAAGAGGACCACCTACAAAAGGAATCATGTTTTAGGTTAGTGAAATAAAAAACTCTTGTTTCATGATAATGGTGGAAGAGAATAAATTGTGTCTCAAAAGGCTGGGAAACATGGGGCAGAGGAACATAATAAATTTATCTAATATAAACAGTGCATGAGACATTCCTGATTTTCTAAAAAAAATTTATTGGTGTTGAACTATTTGTGAGTAAGGAAATATTACAAATTTCATGCATAAGAAAGTTAATATTTGTTCAATACAAACCCAAGATCTGATTCATTCTAATATTTGTGCGCCAATGAGAGAATGATAAAAAATGGATTTAAGAACTTAATTGCATTCATTAATGATTTTACTTGCATTACTTGTGTTATTTATATGAAACCAAAATCAGAAGCTTTGAAAATGTTTAAAAGTTTAGAAGTAATACAGAGAAGGAATGTGAGTATCCAGTAATGAAGTTGATAACATATAGTGGTGGTGAATATAGAAGTGGATAATTTGAAATTTATTGTTAGAAGTATTAAATTAATCATGGGTATAGTTTCTTAAACACTCCTAAAAAAATGAGGTTGTAGAAAGAAAGAAAAATAAGTTATGTTGAAATAAGAAGGACTATGTTACTTGAGCATGATCTTTCTCATTAATTAAGGAGGCAAGCCATGTGTACTATTGCTTATATTCATAATTTTAGTTTCTATAAGATAAATTCAGATATTGATCCATATAAATTTATTTATAGAAAAATTCCAAGTTTGAATCAATTTAAAGTATTTGAGAGTCCATTCATTATAAAGAAGAAGTAGAAACAATGCAGCTTGAGTAGAAAAGAGATGATGGAATGTTTATTGGCTAAACTCAAGAAGGAAGAGGATATAGATGCTTCAAAAAATAGACTGAAATAATTGTTGGTTTTGTTTATGTGAAATTAATTAAAAGAGGAAAGAAATAAAAACATATTCATGAAAAAAAAGGAATTTGAGCATGTTGACGAAAAAAACTATAATAAGGATACATGAAATTTTATTCCTATTGATGAAGAAGAATCAGACTTATCTATTTTTAGTGATAAGGAAGATACTGTAAAATATATTCCTAGGATGAAGAAGCAAGTGTATGCTCAAAATATAATTGGTTATCATGATCATAAGGTTTATACAAAAAGAACATTTATTTCTATTACACACAATTTTTTATATTCAAAATCAGAGCCAAATGATGTGAATAAAGCTTTTGAGTATTTGGAATGGGTTTTATCCATTAATGAATAGTTATATCAGATTGAAAAGAATGATACATGGGAAGTCATACCTATGCATGCAAACAAAAACACTATTGGAACAAAGTGGGTTTCCCAGAACAAGTTGAATGAAGAGGGTGAATTGATAAGAAGAAAAAGGTATTGGTATGGAAAGGGTATTCAATAATTGAAGGTATTGATTTTGATGAAACCTTTTATTTGGTTGAAAAACATGAATTAATAAAAATCTTTCTTAATATTATTGCACAATGAGGCCGCAAGATCTTTCAAATAGAAGTTATAAAAACTTTCCTGAATGGTAATACTGAGGAGGAAGATTATATTGAACAAAATTGTGTATTTGATGTTGGTAAAGATGAAATTTATGTGTGTAGATTGAAAGAATATTTTTATGGGCTAAAAAAATCTTTGAGGGCATTGTATTCCCTATTTGTTAAATTCTTAAGGAAGTTGAATTTTAAAAAATAATGAGTGGGTATCAATCATTAAATCGTAGAGAGTGAGAAATATTCCGTCATTTTAATTTTTTTTGATGAAATTATCTTTTTTGGGAATGATGAAAGATGTTTTGAAATAATTTCTGAAGATATGAAAAATGTATTTGAAATTTCCATGCTTGGGTAAATGAAATACCTTCATGGGTTACAAATTCTACAAAAGGAGAAATTCATTTTTCTTTATAAAGGAAAAAAATAAGCTACAGAACATCTTAAGAGGATCGTCCAAGAAAATTCAAAATCCAGTCTCCCCAACTATTTTAGTAGGAACAAAGTTGTTTAAATATGAAGAAGGAAAATAATTTGATTAGAAATAATTCTAAAAATTTAGTGGAATCTAGTTGTATTTGACTGCATCATGACCCGATATTGTATATGTTGTTACTTTATGTGTAAGATTTCAAATTACTCCAAAATAATCACAATTAATTGATAGACAACTAATTCTCAAATACATTAAAGGAAAAATAGAATTACGAATTAGGAATGGAAGATCAGATAGTATTTAATTTTTTGGGTATTCAGATGCTGATTGGGTAAGAAATGTTGATGATAGAAGATCCACTTGTAGTGGAGTATTCTTTATGGGAAATAATTTTTTTAGTTAGAATTCAGAAAAATATTAAGTCTCCATATAGTTAAAGCTATGTTTGTTTTTGTAACTCAATCCACTACTCAACCTATGTGGATGAAAAATCAATTAGAATACTTATTAAAGTGAAGTTACCCTTGCTCTTGGAACGTGATAATAAAAGTATTGTAAATCATACATAGAATACAGTTCAATATTATCCTTAAGTGCATATTGAAATAAAATATGATTTCATCAACTAGAATGTGGAGAAGAATTAATTAAATCTGGAATTTTCTCTAACATCAAAACAAGTCACAAAAATTTTCACCAAACCATTACTGAAGGAATCATTATTTAAATTGATGTTGATCATTGGTATCAAACCTATTTCACATGAAGTTTCAGGCATCTATATATGAACCCTCTATCATATTACCTTTGTATTGTTTCTTCAAGGAGGATAATTGTTTCATAATTTAATGTATTTTATGTAAAAAGAGAGAGTAGTGGGTATGCTGGGAATTTTGAATTATATTGGGAGTGAATTATTACAACTTTTTTTTGGAGTGGTTTTAGGAATTAAATTGTTTTATGAGTGAACTATTATAAATATTTTTTGATGTAGTTATATGAATCATATTGTATTGTTCTCTAGTAAAGGAGAAGAGCTTAGAAATAATCAATGAGGAAGATAAATAATGGTTTCATAATCACTTCTTTTAGACATCATGGTTTTTCTGTCAATTATTATTGTTTACTATAAGGATTTCGATCAATTAGACTCAAAATTATTGATAAGTAATCCATTTATTTGTGATACAAATTTTAGTGATTTATGAAACTTTGTTGAAAACACAATCTAAATGGGTAGATTGTAATGAAAAGTCTGATGAGGAAGGTGATGGTATTCAAGTATTGTCTTTTGTTCTCAAATATGTTTAATAAATAAAGGGAAATAAAATCACATTGTATTTAGTTAAATTTGGACGGACTATCAGATTCATATAATTATACTCAAAATTATTAAGAAATTCTATCATATTTAGTATAATTTTTTAGGAGGAACTCATCATATTCAAACATAGTCTAGAATGAATGGATCAATCGTTTTAAGAATGTATCTTGTTGTAGTTAAAATTTTCAATAGATTCACTATGAATTTGATTAATGAAGGATTGAAGTATGCATTATCAGAGTCTGTATGACTATGATGAATCAAATGTGACGATGCTTTTCTGATCGTGGAGTTCTAAAAAATCCTAATTTGTGAAAACTTATGATGCAAGAATGATAGATAAATGGGGGAGTGAAAGAGATGAGATAAATCATACAGAAATTTATCAGATCTAAATGGGAGGAAATATGGGTTTGGGAGATATAATTCATCCTGATCCTATTAACGGAAATTTTATTCTTTACAATCGGTTTTGTGGTGAAAAGGAAATATGAGTTTTGATGAAATAAAATAAGTTACAATACTTCCCTTGGAAAATCAAAAATGATGAAGCTGAACTCAAATGTATTCAATGTTATGATAGAATTCATGATAAAAAACTAAATATTTTGAGATAATGAAGTTGATAAAGCTGATAGGTGGTATCATATTCAGAATAAAATGGGGCTACTGATCTGATTCAAGAAGCAATCGTATTCATTATAGGAATTTTTTGTGATTGATGAATGAAATGAAGAGAAAAGAATGTGATCCACAATGTAGTTAACTACCTGAAAGGATTTGAATTGAATTGTTTATCAATCAAGTTGGTTAAAAGAAGATATTACGAAATGATATGGATGTGTTGGAAATAAGGAGTTTTAATTTCCCCATTCATATATTCGATTGGTACGGATCATCGTAATGAAGAAATCTGATTAAGAAAAATCAGATTTATAAATTTGATCTAGACTGGCATTTGAAAAATAAAATCTATGGAAAAGTAGGTGTTTAAAGAAGATTTTTGAAGATTCAAGAAGAATGTATGAAGTCAAGGTTATCAAAAATTTCAATTCAAATCAGGATTTGGGTGAATATGTTTGAAAAGGAATTTTTTTGGGATTCCCACAAAAACCTATTATGGGTCACCTATAAAAGGTGAAAATTAAAGCATAAGTTTCTAATTACTGATATATAATTCATCAAAGAAGAGAGAGAATCTCTGAGTTTGTTTTTATAGAGTAGAAGATGTTTTTATGTTCACTTGGTTTGAAGAAGTTTTGATAGATTAAAGTGAAAGATAAGAGAAAAGGTCAAAACGCTGTCTTTAACGGAGCATCATATTGAGTAATTATCATATTCTACTGATTACCATATTCTTCTCTTCAAATGTATTCAGTTGATCATTGTATCAAGATGGATTAACCAGATAATGGATTTCTGTATTGGGATTTACTAACTGAGGAAAGAATTTCTCAAATTTTTCTCAATCGTATTCTGATAGAGCTATATCTATTGTATTGGGAAATCCTATTTGAAGATTGGAGTAGGATGATTGTATTGGGTGACTGAATTTGGAGAATCAGAGTGAGAATATTGGATTGGAAAATTGGACTTGAATTCTATATCAATGTCCTGAAATTTATTAACATATTCTAGTTAAAAAATTGAAGAATTTTTTCAATTGAATACATTTATGAAATTGAAAAGAAGCACAAGTAACATGAGTTGTTACACAAACATTGTATTACCCTATTTTTCATAATAGGGTGCACACATACTTTTGGATTTTATTTAAAGTTATACACAATTTAAAGGTCATATCCTACTCATTTTAATCCAAGGATTATTTTCTAATTGATTATGTGGTATTGGATTTTCCCTAAACCATACCAAGGACATGTCTATTATTTTTGAATAGTGAACCTTGTAAATACTTGGGTTCATGTGGATGTGTGTTTGAATTGTTTTTAGTAGAGAATTGAATCTTTAACTCGATGAGAATTTTGTTTCAATTGAAAGAAAACATAAAAGAAAAAAGTATCACTAATTCAGAACCACACCCACTCAGTGATACAATTATCCTTATTGGGAACTTACATGAAGGAATTCCCATACATAGGAGAGTATAAAAATACACAATAGGATGCAGTAAAATTGAAATAAAAACTAAATTACTAGACAGATCGTAACTAAATATAAAGACAAGGAAAATCATTATATTCATTAGGTATTGAGTCCATCAAATATATATTAAACTGTTTTTTTCATAAACTATCTCTACTAAGTATATATTTCATAGGAAACTAAAATTACAAATAAATTTATATACCTATAACACCCAAACTATCTAGATTCATATGAATCATATTACCTCTCAAAATCTATTAAAATTAACATGTGTTTCACTAAGGACAACATGTGGGTTGAGGTATTGTAGTCCCCATATTGATAACCCACCCCTCATTGAGGATAGTATGTCGTGTAAAGGGGAAATAACTCCATAAATAGAGGACCTGAACCCCATCTCGTGAGGGAGTCCATTACCCCATCAATCGCATGGAGGAAATGTGATAGACTTAGTAACAGTATTTGTTCATAGATAGGGGAGTAAATTAGTAAACACTATTATGTTTTTTCCATTTTATGAATTCTTGCTAAATCATACTTTTTTACTTGTTAGAGTGAAAAATCTCACTACTAAACTCTCACACACTATGAAAACAAAAAAAAATATCATTTGGAGTATAAGATTCACAACTAAAAATGATTAGTTAATCCTTGGAATAATCAAAATTACTCTATACTACATAGTCTACTAGAATCATTATCGTGGATACAATATGAATGTTTTATCCTAAAACTCATGTTACAAGAATAAAATAATATTGTCTATTAAAAATAATCCCAACAAGTTTCATTGTTTAATTACACTATGATGAGGTTGTGATTGCCCTTTTCTAGTGGATTATTTTCTCCTTATAATGTATAGTTCCTCTGAGCCTCTTCGCATGGTAGATTAGTTGTGAACTTCTTTCTTCCTCAACATAAAACACAGATTTTATGACCACACAAAACCAAGTATGTCATTTTTCAATTCTTATCTACCTCTTCTAATCACACTATTATTTGACTACCTATAATCTCTCTTAATTTGTAAAATCACTCAGTTAAATTTTATCTTATTTAGAAATAGACTCTTCTTCAAATTAAAATTTTAATCTAAAATTCAATTTTGGATACAAAAATTTATTAAACAAGTCTTTAACTCTCTTCAATTTCTTGTATAACTTATTTACATTAAGGATATATCAGTCCCTTAATTTTAGAATCTAGAATTATATTACAGGATGACATTGTTTGTTCGGGTATGATAAACCAATTTTTCCTCTAATTTCTTCTCTAAAATTTTGTCCCTTTTTAGTGTAATCTACTTCATCAAGGAGTAAGTCTTCTCTTTTTTTCTCTAGGTATGTATAATATATTAATGATAACATTAATTTCAATGGAATTATTCTAACCACATCAAAATAACAAAAAGTTTAAATTTTATGGCTTCATATCATGGAGAAACACCATCATATAATAATGTTACCTTATAAATAAGTAATAATTTCACTCATTTAATATATCAAACTAATATTCTTTATATATACCTTTCATTGGGACATGATTATGATTTTAAAATCTCGACACTTATTATTCCAAAAATTGTATAACAATCTCTCTTAATCAAATTTAAACCTTGAAGTAATAGCTTCAATATAATCCTATTATATTTTTAGAAAAGTTGTGGTACCCTAATCTATCCCTAATAAAATATTATGTGTAAAAAAATTATTCTAAATGCTTTTCAAATATACCAATCAGAGTGAAAATATTACCTATCATAGTATGGAAAACCATATTTCCAAATAAATTTACCAATTTTATGACCCATACTTCTTATAGTAACCATTGTGTACTGAAGATAAAAACTATACATTCTGAAAACATTATCAATTTTTTCCCCAAATTTCTCTACATAAGGAAAACCTTACATAGTGGGTACTTTTCCATTTTTTAACCAATCTGATTAGCACTATACTAACAATTTTTTATCAACCTAAATACACTTATGTACTAAAGAGTTTTACAAGTTTTTTAATAACCTACAACTCTAATTTTTTTTGAACTCTTATAAACATCTCTATTTAATATCATAAACTCCATCTTTGTTCCTTAAATAACTACAAAACCATGTAATGAACATCACCTTAAATTAAATGTCATGAAACACTTGATTTTGAACTTAATTATATGTTGATTATAAAACAAAACTCAAGAACCGTATCTAATTTTTCTCTTCCCTAATCATTCCTTTACTACTTCTAACCTCATAAAACTCCTCTTATGTGATAAAAACCACCTAAAGGTTACAACCACCATTCATATCACCATCTTATTCACTATTAATATCAAAAATATCCCCATTTAAATTTTATTATAAACCATTAAACCTTAAAGACTCTTAAAACATAGAACACTTAGAAATTAAACATTAGTCCATAATTATAGGACTATGTGAGTGAATTCAGTATATAAAAAAATTGTAAAAAATAATATCATGTTTTTCATAATAGTGACATAAATCCACTTCTTCATAGCACTTATTCCACTTATCAAAACTATTAGTTAAATCATTGAAGAACACGTTCTTATCTATATGCTCTAAAAACATGTTAGAATAGTTTAAAACACAATATACCTTTCTAATATCAAAACATGCCCATTTTAGAAACTCCCTCAAAATACTATTTTCCTCCAAATAATTGATCTCTCCCCCATTAGGTTAAACACAAATATTTTTATTATACCATATTTTTTTCTCTTCCTTAGTAATAATCCCCCTTTTATAGTCCCTAGAAATGCATTAATGGATAAAAATAAGGAATTTATGTTTTATTTATCCCATTTTGAAAGAAAAAAATATCCATTAAAAAGGTGAGATAGGGGATGCAATCATCATACCATAACATTAATTTGAGTGAGGTTGAACTCCCATCTTCATCCTCAAATTATAAAATGAATCCTAGAGTAATGTTTTGTGAATAAATCTATTATTTTCTCATCTATTTGAACAAAATAAAATTTCAACACTTTTTTCTCCACAATCTCTTTGTTTAAATGATAATTGATATCAATATATATTGATCAAGAATACTAAATTGGATCCCATGATATATTGAAAAATATTTCATTATAACATCTCTTGAGAAGAGGAAAGATCACATTCATTGAAACGTCTTCTGATTGAGTTTTCAACCATATTAATTAGGTTGTTTAATAAGTTGTAGGAATATACTCAGCATCAGTTGTACTCAATTTCAAATGTGTGTTCTATGACAAATATATTTCTCCTATAAATAATAAACCACTAGATATAGAACATATATCTTCAATATTTTAATCCCAATTTTCACCAGTATATCCATATTGATTAATTCACATATTACTATGGTATTTTAAAACATAATTAACTATTACTTTGATATATCTATGTATCATAGTCATAGTGATAATATGTAATCTCTTTATCACGCTCTAAAATATGGATGAATGTTTAATTACATACACAACATATTTTCATAAAGATATGAAGTGAAGTAAACTTCTAATAAGTTTACTAAACTCCCTCAAATAAACATCATTTCCTTAATTATATTTTGATAGCTTGGTTCTCGCTATAATTATGATATAAACTGGTTTCAAATCCATCATTCCAAAATTCATCAAAATTTATTAGTTTTAGTTATTTTTTTATAATAAAATATAATTCTTTTCTTGAGAAACTTTAAACCCCAATAAATACCTTAACTCTCTAAGAATTGATATCTCAAACAACTTCTTCATTTCTAGATAAGATTATTCACTAGAATTTTATTAAACATTTAGTAAGGTTATTTAATTTATCAAAAATAACTTTTTAAGTGTCATTATTGTTTTTTTATATTAAACGAAATAATAACAAGTGTTAATCAGTTTATATAATATATTTTAAAGATATTAAGAAGGACTATATATTTTTTGAAGAAGTTCTCAAGATATTTTAAGTGTAAGAATTTAAATTTTATATTTTTTCATTTTTTAAGGTAAATTTAAAAATCTTCTAGATACATAAATGTGATCTTTAATGTACTTAAAGGTAATCTAAACATTATACAACCTACATAAAGGTTAATCTACAATTATTCTAGTTTTATAAAGGTATGTTTATTCCAACATAAAGGTACTTTGTAGAAAACCGATTTTTATAATGGGAATTTATAGAAATATGGATTTTGATGAATTTTTACATCAGATAAATAATGGAAACCCCAACCTAAGTGTTGGTAACAATTATCTATACAATTTACATTAAGTTAATGTAGACTATGTGTAAATGAAACCTAGAGCATGCATAAATGTAATATTGATAATACATTGACTATGTAATGGTGATGATGAGTATATAGTGTAAAACTCCAATATTTTAATAGAATAACATTATATTTGATAGTATATATGACATGTAACACTGATTATAAATAAACCAAGAAATATTACTATTTAAATATGGATTTTATAACCTATATGCTAAATTAGCGGGTATGAATAAGAATAACGACATTATGAAATATATAAAAATATACAACTCATTAACACCCCATTATTTTTTTTTATTAATCTTATTAAATAAATTCAACTTATTTGATATCTTATGTTGTATGAAACACCAAACATAAATGAACAATGATATACTATTAAGTATTAATATTGTTATTGGAAGAGTATTGAGAACATTAGGAATACCTATCTGGCTATTAGAATTATAACCTCACCTGTGAAATTATAAATAACATTTAAGTAGCTCATAAATGAAAATTTTATATATTTATGTCATGGAATAAGTAAATTAATATTTTCAAAATGAAAAATTAAGTGTTGGTATTTTTGTGAAATATTACTACTTATTTAAAATTTTATAATTAATATAATGATTTAAAAGAATTTTTTTCATAAAAAATATACATAAATTAATTTTTGGTTGAAATATAATTATAAGAAAGTTTTTTGAGGCCATAATTAATTTTTAAATGTGTTGTAAAATCTGTTATAATATTAAAATTAGTATTTTTTATAAATGATTATTTTAAAAAAAAAAATTTATCATATACATATAATTATTTTCATAAAATGGAGACCATTTTTAAAATATAAAAATATAAAAATAGTTTGAGTGATTTATTTGGATATTTTTCTAAAATAGTTAAATTTTTTACGAATAGTGAAATATGACAATTTATAGTATTTAATATTATAAAATAAATACATTAAATTTTGAGTAATTTATGATGTAAAACCCTATTATTTTGAACTAACCTACACTAGTTACTATACTAAGTCACAATAATCAACACTATTTGTAGTCTTGATTCGAAATAATAAATAAATGAATAAAATAGCTAAAAAACACCCCTCTCCTCCACTATATATACCAACCCTTCTCATAACACCTTATAAACATTAAATATTATCTAAATTATTCACATTTACCTTACCATGCCCCTTACCCATGTCCAAGTACTTCTGTTCTTACCAAAATACCAAATCCAAGTTCTTTAGGAGATCCCCAAGGTGATGATATTCAAGAGCTAAAATCCTCCTCCTTTACCTCTTAATTTTTTTCTTTTCTTATCCTATTATCATATCCCCTATCGAAATTGTAACACCCCAGGTAAATAAAGAATATGGCATTTTTATATTTATCCATATTTGTGAATAAAATATTAATATTACTTTAAAGGGGATGCTTTGCTCGATGGCGTACCCAATACGCAACAACGAGTTTCTTGGGAATCTGACGTTGCACTCTAATAATAAAATAATATTATTTTAAATAGTAGTTAACGCCTAGCCGTTTTAATGGCGGGAATGAGTAGAACTAACAACAAAATGATTATATATGTTTTTCAAATATTTTTACTTTTTACAATAAATGTTAGAGGATTAAAAATGTGAATGAATCCAATTTTAAGTGTAAACATTCTAATATTCTTTAAAAGTTAGATTAACCGCCTTTTGATGGAGAAGCTCTTTTAAATCCACATTTCGACAATTTTATGTGTTATATTTGAAAAAAAAATCTTCTTTAGAATCGGGAAATCAAAATTTACTTTGTGTAAATTTTTGGTATTTTTCCGAAAAAGTTCAATTCTTAATGAATATTGAAAAATGTTGTATTTTAATTCAAAAACCTTTTTTAATATAATTTATTTATATGATTAGATTATCTATTTAATTGGTTTTAAAGTGAAATTATAATATATTTTTACCATTTAATCCAATAGTGGTCGATAGAATTAATTTCACTTTGAAATCAGACTTAAACTAGTGTCAATCTTTTGATACATTTTGTTTCATTAAAACACGCTATTTGTTTTGACAGTGGGAATTAATTATTAAATTAATTAATGAAACTTATATGTTTTGAATTTTGTAAAACAGACATCATTTTTTAATTCAGAATATCAAATATAGCTTAAGGTCAATTTTAGGTAATTTTTTGAAAAATTTCAATTTTTTATGAATAGTGAAACCACTAAGTGGTACTTATAAAAACGGATTTTTCCATTTAAATGAAATTTTACAATATTTGTATTTTGAATTTCAAAAAACCTACATACATGGTTTTCATTAAGAAGTAAAATGTGGTTCAATGGGATTAAAATAATTTTTTGGTGAATAGTAACTTATTAAGTTTTTAATCGCGATTAGAGGTAATTAGTGTAGTTTAAGATAATAATAATGCTTTAATAAAATGAAATGACCTAGACACATATCTTACCCTCATTGTATGAGTCATGGATGACCCATAAAATCCATGGGTCAACTTGGGGACCCCATGGAGCCACTTTGGTTGAAAATGACATAAATACCTTTTTATTTAATGTTGAAGTAAAAATGACAAAAATCTGAGATGTTTTACTAAAACAATTTTTACATGGGGTTATAAAAGTCATATTTTTTACTATAAATAATAATTGGAAATCTAAAAGGATTTCCAACATCATAGTATTTTTTTTTATAATTTTTAGACATTAAATAAATTAAATTATTTATGAAATCATGATGATGCAGCGATGACCTCATTATTTAACGATTTAAATAAAATGGAAAGATAATGTAAAATCTAAGACCTAAATATGTCCAAAACCTATGTTATGGGTTTATTTAGAACCCTTATCACCTTATCCTTGAAAAAAATCAATATGGTTCCATTAAAATCCGAAATGCATTCTAAAATAACGTAACATTTCCTTGCTTTCCAAGAGTGCCCCTCCCCTCCTCTTATAAAAGGCCCCCACCACTACCTCCTTACCCACACTTCCAAATCCTTTGGATCGGCCAAACCCTGCCCAATTTGTCTCTCCACATCCCTACCTAACTCTTATAAGCCTTACTTTGGGCAGAAGTCTTCCCAAGGAAGCCTTTGAGCTCAAACCAAAGGGAGTTACAAATTTTAAGGTAATGTTTTCACGTGAGTCCTTTTGTTTTATTTTTCTTATCCAAACCCCTAAACTCTTCTTATTCATTTATTTTGTAACAAATACAGTATCTTCAATATACTAGAATGTTTTTATAAGAAGTATTCGAGCTACACTTACACACACCTTCGTCTAATGGTTAAAGAACATACTATTTCTCTGGTTGGCGATTTTCTGCCTCACGAAACGATGATTGTTCAATATTCTTTTAACACTTTTAAAGGTGGCCATTATGATGTAACTGTATTTTATATATGATATATATAGTATTTATGTTTACTATATGCTTATGTATTTTATATTTAAATCATACCTTTATTCTTTTCATGTTGTGTAAATGTGATAATTTCATATGAGGAAGTGTGGACTATCTCCCCCTCAAGTGATGTGACTCGTAAATGCAATACATGGAATGTATAAAGAATGAAATTAATTAAAATATATGACCTATATAACATATATATTATACTGGAATTATAATATATATATATATATCATTTATTTTTAATTCCATTAATATGACAAAGAAAAAATGAAAGTAGCGTTCATGCGTACGTACGGCCTACCGTCTCCATGAACAGTGCTTTTTGTTTTTATCTCCAAATGATATGGAATAGTATAAAATGAATATTTACTGGATATATATGATATTTTAATCATTAATACTATTCTGGAAATTATTTACTTATAACTACATGGACAATCATTTTTCAAACAAGTTTGTTTTTGACTCATGTACCAAACATCGGCAAAAATGTCTGATATGAACTAACATTATTAAACATTTATTATAACATTATAATATGTGATATGAACTACATAATAATCTCTAAAGGAGGTCCATATTCAATTATAAATTGACTAAAGTTTATTATTTATGAATATAAAGAAACAAACAAGACAAGTCGGACTTGAGGTAAGGGATCCTACTCCTCTCTTTCTTTTTAAGTACACTCTTTTATGTCATTCATTTTAAAGCTCATCATTATTGTTATTGTAATGTTCTTTTATATTACTCTTACTATTATTTTTATGTTAGTATGATGAGAGACCCTATTCTCTCTCATCAATCCATTTTGAAAGCTTTGAGTGGCGCCGTTAGGCTGCCGAATTTTCGTAAGAGATCTA
This sequence comes from Viscum album, assembly GCA_963277665.1. Lineage (NCBI taxonomy): Eukaryota > Viridiplantae > Streptophyta > Magnoliopsida > Santalales > Viscaceae > Viscum > Viscum album. The sequence goes on from OY728157.1 coordinate 697,911,834, forward strand.
ACCTCTCTCTTTCTTTTTAAGTACTCTCCTTTATGTCACTTATTTTAAGATCTTATTTGTTATGTTGGGGGAAGTTCTTTTATATTCCACTTTCTGTAAACTTTATGTTAATATGATTATAGACCCTATTTTCTCCCATCAATCCATTTTGGAAGTTTTAAGTGGTGTTGTTAGGCTGCCGATTTTTCGTAAGGGATTTTTCATCTCACTTTTATTCCTTTGAGATTTATGCTACATTTTCCACAATTTCCTTTGAGTAGTGTATGTACTGCCCATTATTTTACTCATTGTGTAATATACTTTCATTCATGATTATTTACATCAATGTTTTATTTTCCTTCTTTCACGGGGTGCATGTCTCGAAAGATACCCATGTCGATAAGGGAACCTTTCACCCTCCTCTTTTTAAAAGACCTATTTTGTTATGTCTTTTAATTCACATACTATAATGTTGGGATATGTTATTATATAACCTTATTGATTTAAATTTTATGTCCATGTGATGAGATACCCTTTTTATCTCTCATCAACTCATTTTCTGAATTTTGTAGTGACGCCGTTAGGCTGTCAAATTTTTGAAAGGGAACTTCTTAACCCAAATTTGATTCTTTGGGATAAACTTGTACTCCTTGAATATGTAGTTATATGAATATGTGTGAATAACCTCTGATTGTTTTACAATTAATATCCACTTATATTTCGTGTATTCATTTTTCACACATAATTATATAATTGATTTATCCTTAATCCAAGGATACCGTCTTTGTATGGGACTTCATCTCAATCTCCATTTATTGAGGAATATTTTGTTTTATACACAACTTTCTTTTATACTGTTCATAAAACCCTTTGATTTTTACATTTATTCAAAAGGAATCTTTCTTATATGAAGAATTTACTAAACGAAAAAAGGGAATGTTTTTGTCATACGTATGCGGCGACAATGACTTCTCCGCCGCCATGGCCATTATTTGAGTTTCGGCTTCCTCTACAAGCCATACCTTTTTTTAAAAATAATAATAAATATCATGTTTTAATTTTCTTTTATTTTGGTACTGAAAATGGTTTTCATAATGTTTTTATATCAGTGTGTTGTATTCATATCTTGTGATTGAAAGGTGGAAATGTTATTTTTCCTTTATGCATGTTTTATGTGATACGATTATGTTGAGGTTCTTGGGTATTATTATGAAGACGGGTGGTTCTGTGATAAACTAAGGGTGGGTGAGCCCGATATAGCTCTCCAATTCATTGGGTAACGCGAAGGAGTGAAACGTTAAGGTTTCTCTGAGGAGATTTAGGGAATATACTGTGATTGGTATTCCAAACGTAACCAAGATGGTTACTCCCTACGTAAGAATGTTATGAATGCCTCAAGTTACCTTTATGTCTTATGATTTCTATGATTTATTCATGATTTGATGAGGTATGTTATAGTGCTTATGTTTTATGAGTAATGTATGATTTCATTGATTCATATGTGTACATGTACTCATCTTTCCTTTCCATATTTTTATATCCATTACTGATATTTTTATGCACATCCCAGGTTTTTTGAAATATTTTTCACAGGTCAAGGGAAAGTTACAAGATATGATGATAGTGTCAAGGAAGTGTCAAGAAAGAATCCATGTTTTGTTTTAGATATGTTTCCCTTGATGGGAAAAAATGAATACTATCTTTATGTAACCACTTTGTTTAAATGTGGAATGTAATGCAAGTTTTATGATCTAATTCTCAAAAACTCTAAACCTGAAAAGATCCTCAATGTGTAATCTTGTATTAACTCAAGATTAAGTAAGGCTTAAGGCTGGGGCCTTATAGTTGGTATCAAAGGTCGGTTTAGACAACTTTAGGGATTAGGAGTTTTTGTTAGACACATGATTAGTCCCTATATCTATTATTTCAGTTAGATCCTTGTTTTATAACTTTTTTCAGGTCAAGTAAAGTCGGTTACGAAAGGAAGGAGAAGGATCTCAAAAGACATTCTTATCTATTCCTGATGACATGCTTGCAATAATTATTGCAAAGTCATGTTTGGATGATTGTGAAACTTTTTCTAGCATACAACTCACTTGCAAGAAGTTGTTTGAGATATCAAACACCTCCACTATACCTCGTTATCATCGTGGATCATGGGTTGTTTTTAGACAAATACTATTTTTACAATATTCTAATATTTTTACGAAAGGTAAATATTATCAACGTATTTTCAAATATTTTACCTTATCACAAGAATTTGAAGCATATTATGAATTTAAAAATGGTGCTGAGGAAGGAGACCCTTGCACAACATATTTATATTTGCTTTTAAAATATAGTCTCTCAGCACATACTTATGGTATTTTAAAAGGACCAATAATATGAAGTTTCACCTCAAATTCTATCCGACTATTTTATAGAAATCATATTTTATCAGAGTTTTGGAATTATATGTCATACATGATTATTTTCCAAAACTATTTTTCTGTGAACACCCATATGACCCATGTTGTACAAGGTGTATTTGGATGGAGGAAGAAAATGATTTTGAAGGATCTATAAATCATTGTTGTAATGCATGGGACGTCTTCCTATGTGAACAAGATGACGATGAAACCAAGTGGACGCCATGATCAAGGTATAATGTTATTCATTTTGGAAATCGTTTTATTTTATCTTATGGTGGTGAAATAAGACTTCAAGAATTAAGATGTTGAGATCGTAACAAATTTGGATGAAAATGATAGGTATAAGGAAACTATTGAGGTTAAAACATATTAGGGTTATTTTTGGAGTTTTATAAAAAGGACAACACGCAAACCGTGTGACAACCCGTCGCGTCGGACAAAGCTGCGGGAATCGAACCCACAACCAAAGTGTGACTAGTATTTATCGCATACCATTGGACTACGTGAAGTCCCTGGTTAGTTTGACTGTTTCTTTTTAGTTAGATGATTTTATGAATTAATATTAAGTTGATTTTGGGTTATCTAGGGAAATTTATTAACCTATCAAGGAGGATATGTGATTTGGTTAATTAATTTTCAATACGAGATAATAAGAGAAACTGATGTTGTTTGGAGATAAATGATACAATTTAACGTGGAAGACTATGTGACTAAATCCTTCAAATATTTAGGTTTCAATCTTATTTTGGTTTACTTTGAAGAATTTTATGGACCAATTGTTTATCGAATGGTCCTCATTAAACTTTGGGTTTTGTTGGACAAATTTTGGAGATTAAGAATATATTTTCTTTTTATAAAGGGTTATCCTTTTCTGGATTATCTGATCTTGTACTAACCTTTTTGTTTTGGTTTTGGTTAATGTCTAAAGACATGGGAAGTATATAGTTCTCTTTTGTGGATTATGTGATTTTCTAGAAGTTTATTATATAACTCTTATTGTGAAAAAGTCTTCCTAAATACTCTTCTTTTGGAGAAAATATGAGTTTGTGTAAAAAATCTAATAAAAGATGAAAGTCAACATGATAAGTGATTATGTTTCCTTATGAATAAATTCCCTGATAAAAAGAAACATAAAACAAAAATGTTGTCTATTGACCTTTCCTACTGGGGAATCGAATACTGTTTAACCCATCACCATTTTGTGATTTTCTTGTGGTTAACTTTCTCCTAAACATATTTTCTATCACTCTCCATCAGAACATTACCCTATGTTTTCTCCTCCATGTCCATGTTTTCCTACATGGAATCCTAGTATGGGTTGACTCAGGTGACCTCTGTACTTATCTTTCTTTTTTTAAAGTGATTGTTTTACTGACTCTTGTTCTGATGTGGGACTTTCAAGGATGTTTCCAAGCTCAATTTTAAAATTGCGAGGATGAAATTCCCAAAAGGGGGGAAGGATGTAACACCCCAGGTAAATAATGAATATGACATTTTTATATTTATCCATATTTGTGAATAAAATATTAATATTACTTTAAAGGGGATACTATGCTCGATGGCGTACCCAACACGCAACAACGAGTTTCTTGGGAATCTTACATTGCACTCTAATAATAAAATAATATTATATTAAATAGTAGTTAACATCTATCTGTTGTAATGGCGGGAATGAACATAACTAACTTCAAAAGGATTATATATGTTTTTCAAATATTTTTACTTTTTACAATAAATGTTAGAGGATTAAAAATGCGAATTAATCCAATTTTAAGCGTAAACATTCTAATATTTTTTAAAAGGTCGATTAACCGCCTTTTGATGGAGAACCTCTTTTAAATCCACTTTTTGAAAATTTTATGTGTTATATTTTACAAAATAAAATTCTTCTTTAGAATCGGGACATCAAAATTTACTTTGTGTAAATTTTTGGTATTTTTTTTGAAAAAGTTCAATTCTTAATGAATATTGGAAAATGTTGTATTTTAATTCAAAACCTCTTTTTAATCTAATTTATTTATATGATTACATTAACTTTTGAATTGGTTTTAAAGTTAAATTATAATATATTTTTACCATTTAATCCAATAGTGTTCGTTGGAATTAATTTCACATTGAAATCAGACTTAAACTAGTGTCAATCTTTTGATACATTTTGTTTCATAAAAACACGCTATTTGTTTTGACAGAGTTATTTAATTATTAAATTAATTAATGAAACTTATATGTTTTGAATTTTGTATAACATACATCATTTTTGAATTCGGAATATCAAATATAGCTTATGGTGAATTTTTGGTAATTTTCTGAAAAACTTAAATTTTTGATGAATTGTGAAACCACTAAGTGGTACTTATAAAAACTGATTTTTCCATTTAAATGAAATTTTGACATCATTGTGTTTTTAATTTCAAAAATCCAACATAAATGGTTTTCATTAAGAAGTAAAATGTGGTTAAATGGGATTAAAATAATTTTTTTGGTGAATAGTAACTTATTACGTTTTTAGTCGCGATTAGAGGTAATTAGTATAGTTTAAGGTATGAATAATGTTTTAATAAAATGAAATGACCTAGACACATGTCCTACCATAATTTTATGAGTCATGGCCGACCAATACAATACATGGGTCAACTTGGGGACCCCATGGAGCCACTTTGGTTGGAAAATGACAAAAATTACTTTTTTATTTAATGTTAAAGTAAAAATGACACAAACATGAGATGTTTTACTAAACCAATTTTTACATGGGGTTATATAAGTCAGATTTTTGACTATAAATAATAATTGGAAATCTAAAAGTATTTCCTACATCATAGTGTGTTTTTTATAATTTTTATAAATTAAATAAATTAAATTATTTGTGACATCATGATGATGCAGCGATGACCTCATTATTTAATGATTTAAATAAAATGGAAAGATAATGTAAAATATAAGATCTAAACATGTCCAAAACCTATTGGATGGGTGTATTTAGAACCCTTATCACCTTATCCTCGAAACACATCAATGTGGTACCATTAAAATCCGAAATGCATTCTAAAATAAAGTAACATTTCCTTACATTCCAAGAGTGCCCCTCCCCTCCTCTTATAAAAGGCCCCCACCTCTACCTCCTTACCTACACTTCCAAAGCCTTTGGCTCGGACATCCCCTGCCTATTTTGTCTCTACACATCCCTCCCTAACTCTTAGAAGCCTCAATTTGGGATGAAGTCTTCCCAAGGAAGCCTTTGAGCTCAAACCAAAGGGAGTTACCCGATTTTAAGGTAATGTCTTCACTTGAGTCCTTTTGTTTTATTTGGCATCTCCAACCCCCTAAAATCTTTTTATTAATTTATTTTGTAACAAATAAAGTATCTTAAATATACTAGGATTTTGTTATAATAAGTATTCGAGCTACACTTACACACACCTTCGTCTAATGGTTAATGAACATACTGTTTCTGTGGTTGGCGATTTTCTGCCTCACGAAACGATGATTGTTCAATATTCTTTTAACACATTTAAAGGTGGCCATTATGATGTCACTATATTTTATATATGATATTTATGATATTTATGTTTACTATATTCTTCTTTATTTTATATTTAAACCATACCTTTATTCTTTTCATGTTGTGTAAATGCTATAATTTCATATGAGGAAGTGTGGACTACCGCCCCCTCAAGTGATGTGACTCGTACATGCAATACATGGAATGTATAAAGAATGAAATTAATGAAAATATGTTACCTATATAACATATATATTATACTGGAATTATAATATATATATATATATCATTTATTTTTGATTCCATTAATATGACAACGAAAAAATGAAAGTAGCGTTCATGCATACGTATGGCCTACCGTCTCCATGAACAGTGCTTTTCGTTTTTATCTCCAAATGATATGGAATAGTATAAAATGAATATGTAATGGATATATATGATATTATAATCTTTAATACTATTCTGGAAATTATTTACTTATATCTACATGGACAATCATTTTTCAAACAAGTTCATTTTTTACTCATGTACCAAACATCGGCAAAAACGTCTGATATGAACTAACATTATTAAAAAATTATTATAACATTATAATATGTGATATGAACTGAATAATAATCTATAAATGAGGTACTTAGTCAATTAAAAATTGACCAAACTTTATTATTCAGGAATATAAAGAAACGAACAAGACAAGTAGGACTTGAGGTAAGGGATCCTACTCCTCTCATTCTTTTTAAGTACACTCTTTTATGTCATTCCTTTTAAGGCTCATCTTTCTTGTTATTGGGATGTTCTTTTATATTACTCTTACTGTAATTTTTATGTTAATATGATGAGATACCCTATTCTCTCTCATCAATCCATTTTGGAAGTTTTTGAGTGGCGCCGTTAGGCTTCCGAATTTTTGTAAGAGATCTAACCACTCTCTTTCTTTTTAAGTACTCTTCTTTATGTCACTTATTTTAAGCTCTACTTTGTTATGTTGGGTTATGTTCTTTTATATTCATCTTTATGTAATATTTATGTTAATATGATGACAGGCCCTATTTTATCTCATCAATCCATTTTGGATGTTTTAACTGGCACCGTTAGGCTGCCGAGTTTTCGTAAGGGATTTTTCATCTCACTTTTATTCCCGTGAGATTTATGCTACATTTTCCACAATTTACTTTGAGTGGTGTATGTACAACCCATTATTTTACTCATTGTGTAATATACTTTCATTCATGAGTATCTACATCAATGTTGTATTGTCCTTCTTTCATGGGGTGCATGTCTCGAAAGATACCCATGTCGGTATGGGAACCTTTCACCCTCCTCTTTTTAAAAGACTTCTTTTGTTATGTCTTTTAATTCACATACTATTATGTTGGGATATGTTCTTCCATATCCTTATTGATTTAAATTTTATGACCATGTGATGAGATACCCTTTTTATCTCTCATCAACTCATTTTCTGAATTTTGTAGTGACGCCGTTAGGCTGTCAAATTTTTGCAAGGGAACTTCTTAACCCAAATTTGATTCTTCAGGATAAACTTGTAATCCTTGAATATGTCATTCTATGAATATGTGTGAATATCCTCTTATTTTTTTACACATAATATCCACTTATATTTCGTGTATTCATTTGTCACACATAATTATGTAATTTATTTATCCTTAATCCAAGGATACCGTCTTTGTATGGGACTTCGTCTCAATCTCCATTCATTGAGGCATATTTTGTTTTATACACAACATTCTTTTATAAGGTGTATAAACACGTTTTAATTTTAAATTTATTCAAAAGGAATCTTTTTTATACGAAGCGTTTACTAAACGACAAAAGGGAATGTTTTTTTCATACGTATGCGGCGACAATGACTTCTCCGCCGCCGTGACCATTATTTGAGTTTCGGCTTCCTCTAAAAGCCATACCATTTTTTAAAAGAAAAATAAATACCATGTTTTACTTTTCTTTTATTTTGGTATTGAAAATGGATTTCATAATGTTTTTATATCAATTTGTTGTATTGATATCTTGTGATTGAAAGGTGGAAATGTTATGTTTCCTTTATGCATGTTTTATGTGGTACGATTATGTTGAGGTTCTTCGGCATTATTATGAATATGGGTGGTTCCGTGATAAACTAAGGGCGAGTGAGCACGATATAGCTCTCCAATGCATTGGGTAACGCGAAGGAGTGAAACATTAAGGTTTCTCCAATGAAATTTAGGTAATATACTGTGATGGGTATTCTAAGCGTAACCAAGAGGGTTACTCCCTACGTAAGAATGTTATGAATGCCTTAAGTTACCATTATGTCTTATGATTTCTATGATTTATTCATGATTTGATGAGGTATGTTAACGTTCTTATGTTTTATGAGTAAAGTATGATTTCATTGATTCCTATGTGTACATGTACTCATGTTTCCTTTCCATATTTTTATATCCCTTACTGATCTTTTTATGCTCATCCCAATTTTATTGAAATGTTTTTCATAGGTCAAGGGAAAGGTACATGATATGATGATAGTGTCAAGTAAGTGTCAAGAAAGAATCCATGTTTTGTTTTAAATATGTTTCTATTGATGGGAATAAATGAATAGTATCTTTATGTAACCACTTTGTTTAAATGTGGAATGTAGTGCAAGTTTTATGATCTAATTCTCTAAAACTCTAAACCTGAAAAGATCCTCAATGTGTAATTTTGTATTAACTAAAGATTAAGTAAGGTTTAAGGCTGGGGCCTTATAAAAAGTGGTATGTAAACTCTATTATAATATATATTATAATATTATTGTTCTAATGTATCATCCATCATCAAATTCTTTATCCTCTCCTTTTATTTTTAAAAAATTAAAACATCATCTTTTTCAATTCACCACCTTCATGGACAATGAGTTTTGATTATCTGTTTCCTCCATTAAGGCTGGTCATAAAAAATTATTATGGTTAAAAAATATTTTAATATACATATTAAATGTTATATAATTATTATATAAACAATATATATAAACATAATTTTAAATTAAATGACATTAGTTCATGATGGTCGTAAAAACAAGAAAAATAAATTAAGACATTTTCATCAACATTTTATCTAATGAATAACCCTCATAAAATATAAACAAATGATATATGAGGACACATAAAGTTTTAAAAGTTAATTAATATTAAGTAGATTCACTTTTTTGGAATTAATTTCCTTTTGAAAAGAACTCTCATATTTATACTCAAGGAAACATACCATAAAACCCTAGAAAAAATGCTTTTGGAACAACGAAATTAAACATTATAACTCATATAAAGGTCCATAAATGAAATTAATAAAATTATAATAAATAAAATATATATTTAATAGTTTATGAACTAATAAATCAATTAATCTAATTCTATTATTTTTTACATTAAGTAAACGTGTTGTGTTTTCAAACATAAGGTAAGGGTTTCTCCTCTCACTTTTACTTATGTGAGATATATTCCTTATTCGACCCTTATTTCTGGTTTCTAGTGTTCATATTTCACTTTAATATATCTTATAATGAATATATTTATCTAAATTGAATTCAATTTTTCATTTTATGATCATTAATTTTATATGTAATACGGTTTGACTATTTACATAGTGGTAAGAGAAATCTTAACCCAATTCTCATTATTTGGGTTAAACATCTACTCCAATGATTATGTCAAGAAATGGTTACATATGGAATAAATTTTTCTTATATTTTGTTTTATTTACACATGTTTTATGTGTATTTACAGCTTATTTTCATAGTCTATTTATTTGGATATTGCTCAAACTTTATTTTAAAAATATTTTTTTAAATGCCTCTGGTAGAAAATTTATAAGGAATTTTTTTTTTCTTATATGACATGGGAAAAGTTTCCCAATTTCCAGATGAAATAATTTCATGGGTAATAAATTAAAATTTTACATGGTTATTTTGAAAATAAAATGTTTTCTTTTATAATTTCAGATCTTTTTAAAATAAATTATTTCAAATTAAAGTGGTATTTCTCTCAACAATTTCTCAATGAATTTATTATAGTATTTTCATCTAGGTTAACACCCTTGGATAGATATTTTAATTAAATTATTTTGAACTCTTATGATACCATATACCATATTTTATTGAATTTTTTATAATCAGTTCAACTATGGATGATCTATTTTTATACAATTCATCATATAACACCGAATGGTTTATGATTGTGTTTATTTTTTGGGGAATGTTATTTCATATGAATGCGTCAATATGAATGTACATGCTGATTATGTTTCAGCCCATACATTTGAGGAATTTATTGGACTTATCAAGGGATGGGTAGGTCCCAATATATCCCCTTTATTCATCGGTAGTTTATAACTTCCTAGATTCAGGTTTCAATCAAAGGTGCCTCATACCCAGTTGGCCACATCTCCTCAAATCAAAGAGTCTACCAACTAGATGTGAGGGCCTATAAGTGATAGTGGGGAGACTATGCCATCTTTGGAAGATTATGACACTATAGAATACAATAGTAGAACAATAAAGGAAGTAGTAATACTATACAACATTAGTAAACAATGGAAGACTGATAATATAAATAACCAAATTTCATATCATTCAAAAGATGATGATTCATTCTACATGTTCTATAAAAATTGTAACACCCCGAGCTTCCACGATACGCTTCTCTTTCAATAATGCAATAGCTTGCATTGTACGCAAGTTTGAGTTCTAACACACCGCGACTAATCAAAGTAGCCGTTATGAATAGTAATACCCACTTTTTAAAATTATGGAAATCATATATTTCAATATGGAATTCATTTTTGTATTCGTAATATCGAAATTATCCTAAGTTGAATTTTTTGTAATTTTCTGTGAACTTCCATTTTTTTATGAAGAGTGAAAAATACATAAAAAAACTTTTTTGATAAAAATAATTTATTGTGATAAATTATACTATTGAGTGGTTTTAAAGTATAATTAGAATATATTTTTACCATTTTATCCAATGGTTTTCATTAGAATTAATTTCACTTTGAAATTTGACATAAACAATTGTCAATCTTTTGATATATATTGCTTCTTAAAAACACGCTATTTGTTGTGACAGCGGGAATTAATTATAAAATTAATTAATGCAACATAAATGTTTGGAATTTTTTAAAATAGACATAATTTTTGTATTTGGAATATCAATTATAGCTTAGGGTGAAATTTTGGCATTGTTCTGAAAAACTTCAATTTTTGATGAATAGTGAAACCACTAAGTGGTAGTTAAAAAACTGATTTTTTGTTTAAAAGAAACATTACCACTTCTGTGATTTTATTTTCAAAAATCCAACATATATGGTTGTCATTAGGAAGTAAAATTTGGTTCAATGGGATTAAAATAATTTTTTGGTGAATAGTAACTTTTAAGATAAATTAATTGCGATTAAAGGTAATTAGTGAAATTTCTGGTAAAAATAGTATTAGAAAAATATGAAATGACCTTTACACATGTCCAAAAACTATTTTATGTGTCATGGACGAACAATAAAATCCTTAGGTCATCTTGGGGACCCCATGGAGCCACTTTGGGAGGAAAAGGATATAAATAACTTTTTATTTAATGTTAAAATAAAAAGGTCACAAACAAGAGTTGTTTTACTAAAAAAAATTTAATGGGGTTATACAAGTCATATTTTTGAATATAAATATTCATTACAAACATAAAAAGATTTCCTACATAATGATAATTTTTTTATAATTTTTAGTCATTAAATAAATTAAATTATTTATGACACCATGATGATGCAGCGATTACCTCATTAATTAACGATTTAAATAAAATGAAAAGATAATGTAAAATCCAAGGCTTACACTTGTCCAAAGCTTATTGTATGGGTAGAGTTAGAACCCTTATCACCTTATCCTCGAATTATAGAAGTGTGGGAACTTTATAATCCGAAAAGCATTGTATAATAAAGTAACATTTCATTACTTTCCAAGAGTGCCCCTCCTCTCCTCTTATAAAAGGCCCCCACCACTACCACCTTATTCACACATTCAATCCATTTGGCTAGGCCAAACTCGGCCCAAATACTCTCCAAACATCCCTCTATTACTCCTAGAAGCCTCACTTTGGGCATAATTCTTCCCAAAGAAGCCTTTGGCTAAAATAAAAAAAACGTTACCCGATTTTAAGGTAATGTCTTCTCTAATGTTGTTTTGTTTTATTTTGCTTCTCCAACCCCTTAAACTATTTTTATTCCATTCTTTTGTAACAACACCAGTATATAAAATATACTAGGATGTTTTTATTATAAGTATTTGGTTTACACTTACACACACCTTCGTCTAATGGTTAAGGAACATACTGTTTCTGTGGGTGGCGAAATACTGCCTCACGAAACGATGATTGTTCAATATTCATTTAACACCTCTAATGGTGGCCATTTTGATGAAACTATTTTCATATATGATATATATATTATGTTTATGTTTTCCTTATTATTATTTATTTCTCATTTATGGCATACTTTATGATTTCCATTATGGGTAAACGCGATAATTTCATTTTAGGAAGCGCGGACTACCGCCCCCTCAAAGTGATTTGAATCGTAAATGCCATATGTGGGATGTATAAAGGATAGAGTAAAAGGTATTATACATTATATTATACTGGAATTATATTATACCTTTATATAATTATAACTTCATTCCATTAAATATGAAATAGAAATGAAATTAGCGTTCATGCGTACGTACGGCTTACCGTCTCCATGAACGGTGCATTTCATTTCTTACCTCTAAACGTTATGGAATATTATAAATGCATGTATATACTAGATATATATGAGCTATATGATACCTAAATAATGAATATAATTCTAGATATAATGGATATTTCACCACATGACCAACTTTTAATTATAAGAAGTTTATTTTTTACTCAAGTACCTAAGATCGACAAAATGACCGTTATTAACTTGAATAATTACATAATGTTCATAACATGGTAATAAGTGATATAAAAGGGATAAAGAACTTGAAATATTTTCTTAATCAATTATAAATTAACTCAAGTTTATTATTCAGGAGGTTAAAAAATGGTCGAGTCAAGACAGGATGCAAGGTAAGGGAACTTCTTAACCCAATTTCTATTCTTTGGGTTAATCTCCTACTTTCAAATTACGTCATGATATTATTATGTACTATCTTGTAGTTGTACTTTCGTTATGTGTAATTATAGTGAATACACATAATAGATCTATTTTATTTAAAAAGTTATCTTTGTAAAGGACTTCGTCTCAATCTCCTTTCATTGAGGCATATTTGGTTTTATACACAACTTTCTTTTATACGGTGTATAAACCCCTTTGACTTTTACGTTTATTCAAAAGGAATATTTTTATACGAAGCATTTACTAAACGACAAAAGTGAATTTTTTTGTCATACGTATGTGGCGACAACGACTTCTCCGCCGCCGTGACCATTATTTGAGTTTCGGCTTCCTCTAAAAGCCATAACTTTTTTTTAAAAGAAAAATAAATACCATGTTTTACCTTTCTTTTATTTTGGTATTGAAAATGGTTTTGAAAGTGTTTTTATTATATCAATGTGTTGTATTGATATCTTGTGATTGAAATGTGGAAATGTTATGTTTCCTTTATGCATTTTTTATGTGATACGATTATGTTATGGTTTATGATATGTTTAAACCTATTCATATGAGGAATGCATTGGACTTAATAAGTGACGGGTGGAGCCCGCTATAGCTCCTCGATGCATCGGTAGGTCTCATGAGACAAACTAGTGTCTTGGCATGAGGCCTTGACAAAATCTTATTTGTGGTCTTGGCACGAGGCCTTGACTATGTGGTTATGATAGTCTGGCATTATGAATTCCATCATTATGAAAGTGGTTATTGATATTGCATGGGATTATTCGACTAGTAGAATATCCATGTGAGTAAGTAAATGGAATTATTTAATCTTATTTTTGACATATCATGCTGAAGTTCAAGTTTAAAAAGGATTTTGTTTTAGTTATATGTTTCCTTAAATGTTAATGTTTATTTATGAAAGCTTCTGCAATATTTTTATCCTTACTGAGCATCTGAGCTCACCCCTTTCAATGTTTTAATATTTTCCAGGATGTGAAGAAGTATTTTATGAATGACCTGCAGGGATAGTCAGAAGAGGATATGAGTGTGGACTATGGAGACTTTGTTATTGTAGTATTTCACTTTATGATGTAATGTAACCTTTATGAATGTATCTAGTGTTTCCAAGGCTACTAAACTAATCGGTATTTTGAGACTTCATATTTTGTGATCTTTCCAATGTTACGAAGTAATGCACCGACTCTAGGTAGCTGGGGTCGGGGCGTTAGAGTTGGTATCAGAGGCAGTTTAGTACTAACCTTGGAAGCTATATTTAGATAAAATCTGATTAGAGCACATAGCCCGAAGATAGACTTTGAGGATTAGTATAGAAGAACATCCTAGAATTTTGGTATTGAAGAGATATTGTGTGTTTTCCAAGAAATACATCCCTGTCTGGATACAAACAGGTAGAGGCAGCTCTGGCACAGATGTACCTAGGGGTAAAACCCGAAAACACCGCTTTGAGCTAGACTCGAACAGGAACTGGTGCACGACAACGGGCCTTGCTGCACTCTTGGTTACGACACTCCCGGGGGATATGCTTTGGATAATTATCATTTTATTTACAAACGACTATGAAGGGTTATGAGTATATACTTCCTCAAAGAAAACATTTTTATGGATTATATCCATAAATAGTTCATTTTATGTAAAGTATCTTACAAGTATGGAATTATGTATTTTGATACATAAACAAATATAGTTTATGCCATTGTTTAGAAATGGCGTCTAGTGGAAGGAATGGAAACCGTATCAATGCACGCACTCCGTGTAGGGATTTCCCTCCTGCTCAAGATAATTATTGTGGAGCTGGAGAAACAACTGGTGCTGATCAACTTCTTACCATACTGGGACAACTCACTCAGGTTATGAATAATAACTTTACTCGTATGGAACACCCTGATCCAAAACGCGGAGGATCAATGTTAGACCGCTTTATGAGGCAAAAACCTCCAACCTTTAATGGGGGTACAAATCCATTAGTAGCTAAGAAATGGATAAACTCCTTAGAGAAAATATTCCACGCCTTGGGGAGTACTGAAAGGCAGAAGGTTGTCATGGTAGTCTACTACCTCACTGGAGATGCCGATCAGTGGTGGTCATTGATTCAAAACACAAAGGAAGATAATGAGGTATCAAATATTGAATGGAGGGAGTTCAAAGAGCTTTTCTTAGAAAAATACTTTCCTCATGACCATAGAGCAGATATGGAAAGACAATTTATGAGTCTGAGACAAAAGGAGGATGAAAATGTCGCAATGTATGAGAATAACTTTACAAGGTTAGCAAGACATGTTGTAGATTATATACATAGCTCAAGAAGTAAGATTGATCGTTTCTTTGATGGGTTAAACCAATTTCTCCGTCGAGCTTTAGTATCACAATCTTTCTCAACGTACGAAGATATACTCTCATGTTCTATCAAGACGGAAAAGGAATTCTCTAAGTCTTATGACAAAAAAGTAAAGAAAGAGAAGAAGAGAATGGTGGAACAAGAGACAGATAAAGGGAAAAAGGGAAAGAAATATTTTCCATTTTGTGATAATTGTGGGAAGAATCACCCTGCTACTTTCCTAAAAGGAATGGGAGTTTGTTATAAATGTGGAGAAAAAGGTCACCATGCTCGTGATTGTAAGGGAAAGAAATAGGCTATCAATGTTGAATGCTACAATTGTAGGGAAATGGGTCATTATGAAAATGAATGTCCTAAGCGTCAGGGAAACTTACCTCAAAAAAGGACAAGGGATCAAGGACAATCTCATGCTGTTACTACAGTTGAAGCAGAATAAATAATGTATTGGTTCTTTTGGACTCATGGATTATATTCTGGTTATTAGAATAATGTGATATATATATATAAGGATTGTACTGCAGTACTTGTTGATATCATTAAGGTTTTAATATGATGAAGGTAATCATATTTTTGTATGTGACAATAAGAGAAACTTTACCTTGTTTGAGGAATCTGATGATACAATTGATTTTGGAATTTAGAAACCTTTTAGAGAATGTCTGGACGGAGGTATTTTGGATAACTATAAAGGTTGGAATGGATTAAGATTAAATTTGGATAGTATTATTTAAGGTTAAAACATTTATGAAGATTATTTTTTGGAATATTATAATACTATAATTTTAGTAAAAGGACAACCTGCAGGGTGGGGCATAACCTGTCGCGTCGGACAAATGTGCAGGAATCGAACCCACAACCATAGTGTGATAGGCCTTTATTACCTACCACTAGCCTACAGGAAGTCCCTAGTTACTACAATATAGTTTTACTAATCTAAATGGTATGTTTTAATATTTGGAACCTTATACAATTAGGATAAATAGAATATTTTTGAGTTCTATTACCTTTTAGAGTGAAAGATGGGTTTGTGGTAAAAATTTATTAAAGAATGAAAGTCTACATAACAAGTATGTATATTCCCTTACGTTATTAGTAAATCTCCTAAATAAATTCCTCAACTTTATAAAAGGTAAATTAAAACAAAAACGTTGTCAGTTAACTTTTCCAACTGGGGATTCAATGACTATTTAACCAATCACAAGTTTGTGATTTTTTCTTGTGGTTAACTTTCTCCTAATCCAGTTTTCTACTACTCTCCATCAGACCGTGATGGTTTTTTTTCTTCCATATCCATATTTTCATAGAATCCTAGTATGGGCTATCTCGGGTGACCTTTGAACTGATCTTTTTATCTTTTAAAGTTATATTTTTATTAACCTTATTTCCGATGTGGGTTTTCCATAAAGGTATTTTCTATTTTTAACCATTTATTTTCAAAGAAAAATTTCAAATTATGAGGACGCAATTTATTGAAGGAGGGGAGAATGTAACACCCCGAGCTTCCACGATACGATTCTCTTTCAATAATGCAATAGCTTACATTGTACGCAAGTTTGAGTTCTAACACACCGCGACTAATCAAAGTAGCCGTTATGAATAGTAATACCCACCTTTTAAAATTATGGAAATCTTATATTTCAATATGGACTTTATTTTTGTATTCGTAATATCGAAATTATCCTAAGTTGAATTTTTTGTACTTTTCTGTGAACTTCCATTTTTTTATAAATAGTGAAAAATACATAAAACAACATTTTTTATCAAAATAATTTATAGTGATAAATTATACTATTGAGTGGTCTTAATGTATAATTAGAATATATTTTTACCATTTTATCCAATGGTGTTCATTAGAATTAATTTCACTTTGAAATTGGACATAAACAATTGTCAATCTTTAGATATATATTGCTTCTTAAAAACACGCTATTTGTTGTGACAGCGGGAATTAATTATAAAATTAATTAATGCAACTTATATGTTTGAAATTTTTTAAAATACACATCATTTTTGGATTTTGAATATCAATTATATCTTAGGGTGAAATTTTGGCATTGTTCTGAAAAACTTCAATTTTTGATGATTAGTGAAACCAATAAGTGGTAGTTAAAAAACTGATTTTTCGTTTAAAAGAAACATTACCACTTCTGTGATTTGATTTTCAAAAATCCAACATACATGGTTGTCATTAGAAAGTAAAATGTGGTTCAATGGGATTAAAATAATTTTTTGGTGAATAGTAACTTGTAAGTTTAATTAATCATGATTAAAGGTAATTAGTGAAATTTATGGTAAAAATAGTATTATTAAAATATGGAATGACCTTTACACTTTTCCAACCACTATTAGATGTGTCATGGCCGACCAAGACAATTAATGGGTCAACTTGGGGACCCCATGAAGCCACTTTGGTTGGAAAAGGACATAAATGACTTTTTATTTAATGTTAAAATAAAAAGGTCACAAACAAGAGTTTTTTTACTAAAACAATTTTTAAATGGGGTTATACAAGTCATATGTTTTACTATAAATATTCATTATAAATATAAAAGGATTTCATAAATCATGATAATTTTTTTATAATTTTTAGACATTAAATAAATTAAATTATTTATGACACCCTGATGATGCAGCGATTACCTCATTAATTAACGATTTAAATAAAATGAAATGATAATGTAAAATCCAAGGATTACACTTTTCCAAAGACTATTGGATGTGTAGATTTAGAACCCTTATCACCTAATACTACAATTATAAATTTTTGGGACCTTTAGAATCCGAAAATCATTGTATAATAAAGTTACATTTCATTACTTTCCAAGAGTGTCCCTCCTCTCCTCTTATAAAAGGCCCCCACCACTACCACCTTATTCACACCTTCAATCCATTTTTCTCGGACAACCTCTGCCCAAATAATCTCCCAAATTACCTCTCTTACTCCTAGAAGCCTCCCTTTGGGCATAATTCTTCCCAAGGAAGCCTTTGGCTCAAATCAAAAAAACAGTTACCCGATTTTAAGGTAATGTCTTCTCTAATGTTGTTTTGTTTTATTTTGCTTATCCAACCCCTTAAAATCTTTTTATTCCTTTCTTTTGTAACAAAAAAAGTATCTAAAATATACTAGTATGTTGTTATGATATGTATTTGGTTTACACTTTCACACACCTTCGTCTAATGGTTAAAGAACATATTGTTTCTGTGGGTGGCGAAATACTGCCTCACGAAACGATGATTGTTCAATATTCTTTTAACACCTCTAATAGTGGCCATTTTGATGACACTATTTTCATATATGATATATATATTATGTTTATGTTATCCTTATGCTTCTTTATTTCTCATTTATGTCATACTTTATGATTTCCATTATGGGTAAACGCGATAATTTTATTTTAGGAAGCGCGGACTACCGCCCCCTCAAAGTGATTTGAATCGTAAATGCCATATGTGGGATGTAAAAAGGATGGAGTAAATGGTATTATACATTATATTATACAGGAATCATATTATACCTCTACATAATTATAACTTCATTCCATTAAATATGAAATAGAAATGAAAGTAGCGTTCATGCGTATGTACGGCTTACCGTCTCCATGAACGGTGCATTTCATTTCTTACCTCTAAACGTTATGGAATATTATAAATGCATGTATATACTGGATATATATGAGATAAATGATATCTAAATCATGAATATAATTCTGGATATAATGGATATTTCACCACATGTCCAACTTTAAATTATAAGAAGTTTATTTTTGACTCAAGTACCTAAGATCGACAAAATGACCGTTATTAACTAAATAATTACATAATGTTCATAACATGGTAATAATCAATATAAAAGGGATAATGAACTTGAAAAATTTTCTTAAGCAATTATAAATTAACTCTAGTTTATTATTCTGGAGGTTAAAGAACGGTCGAGTCAAGACAGGACGTAAGTTAAGGGAACTTCGTAACCCAATTTCTATTCTTTGGGTTAATATCCAACTTTCAAATTACGTCATGATATTATTATGTCCTATATTGTAGTTGTACTTTCTTTATGTGTAATTATATTGAATACACATAATAGATCTATTTTATTTAAAAAATGATCTTTGTAAAGGACTTCGTCTCAATCTCCTTTCACTGAGGCATATTTAGTTTTATACACAACTTTCTTTTATACAGTGTATAAACCCCTTTGACTTTTACGTTTATTAAAAAAGAATCTTTTTATACGAAGCATTTACTAAACGATAAAAGGGAATCTCTTTGTCATACATATGCGGTGACAACGACTTCTCCGCCGCCGTGACCATTATTTGACTTTCGGCTTCCTCTACAAGCCATACCTTTTTTTTAAAAGAAAAATAAATACCATGTTTTACCTTTCTTTTATTTTGGTATTGAAAATGGTTTTTAAAGTGTTTTTATTATATCAATGTGTTGTATTGATATCTTGTGATTGAAATGTGGAAATGTTATGTTTCCTTTATGCATGTTTTATGTGATATGATTATGTAATGGTTTATGATATGTTTAAACCTATTCATATGAGGAATGCATTGGACTTAATAAGTGACGGGTGGAGCCCGCTATAGATCCTCGATGCATCGGCAGGTCTCATGAGACAAACTAGTGTCTTGGCACGAGGCCTTGACAAAATCTTATTTGTGGTCTTGGCACGAGGCCTTGACTATGTGGTTATGATAGTCTGGCATTATGCATTCCATCATTATGAAAGTGGTTATTGATATTGCATGGGATTATTCGACTAGTAGAATATCCATGTGAGTAAGTAAATGGCATTATTTAATCTTATTTTTGCCATATCATGCTGAAGTTCAAGTTTAAAAAGGATTTTTTTTAGTTATACATTGCCTTAAGTGTTAATGTTTATTTATGAAAGCATCTGAAATATTTTTCCCCTTACTGAGCATCTGACCTCACCCCTTTCAATGTTTTAATATTTTCCAGGATGTGAAGAAGTATTTTATGAATGACCTGAAGGGATAGTCAGAAGAGGATATGAGTGTGGACTATGGAGACTTTGTTATTTTAGTATTTCACTTTATGATGTAATGTAACATTTATGAATGTATCTAGTGTTTCCAAGGCTACTAAACTAATCGGTCTTTCGAGACTTGATCTTTTGTGATCATGCCAATGTTACGAAGTAATGCACCGACTCTGGGTAGCTGGGGTCGGGGCGTTACAAAAATAGACAAAATAGATCACACTGTAGTAATACAAGATATAAGTACCAACAATAAAAGAAGGGAAAATGAGATCAAAATCATCACAAGCCTTAGCTTGGTCCCATGCTCTGTTTCTCCTAAGCAGCAAATCAAGTACCTAGAGAAAGGTTCTTTCCCTTATCAACACCAGTAATAGTAAAATATATTTTGGCCCAAAACATGACCCAAATAGGGTGTGAGACTAAATCTTAGTAGGAAACCACCGAATGTATATGATTTTTTATCAGTGAAAATATATAACAAGAAGGGTAAAATAATTAAAGTTTCAAGTTAAGAAATTATCAAAAGTAAACAGTCCTATAAGAATCGGTTTCCATTAACGTTTAGTTCATGTTCATTGATATTTCATTTATAATGAATTATATAAGTATTGGGATCTGGCATAGGCCTTGTATCCCTCATATAAATTTTTTCATGATAGGTACCTTATAAGTTTATCTAAATAAGTATAGTGAGGAACAAATCCAAGCTTGTGATTTGGCTTGTCAAACATGTAATAAGTCATTCCATTTCAGTATTCAAATTAAAATATAATTCTTTCCTTGACATTACTAGGTTGGAATTTGTAGAGACTCGAAGCTTGATGTACATGGACATTACATTACTTTTGTGGAATACTTAATACATAACAAAAAATAGACACACAAGGACCGTAATAGTTTAGTGTCTTTAGAAACTCGGAATATAAACATCTAATCATGTTGAATGATCTTCAACATCTCCCATATAGATATTCCCATTTTGTTTTCTTACCTAAAACTTTTCTTTATATCTTGGGGAAAAGAAATCATATAAAGGGTGAGCTCAAATGCTCAGTAAGGGTAAGCATGGATAAAATAAAACAAATCATATACATTTGAGCTTAAAAACATGAACATAATGTTTAAACATCAAAAGCTTGAGCAATGAAATAAAACATGGAAGTACGTAAGGCATAGATCATAAAGAAAAATTAAGCATGATAAAATAGAATGGGAGTAAAACATGTAATTGTGGAAACCATTCATCACATGTTATGATTTCCATAGTAGCCAAGACATTGCTGCCAAGACCATCTTAGTGGACAAAGTCCTCTTCTGAATCGAGTTCACTCCTTATTTCAGTCCTGTAACACTGAACCGGATTAACATACCGTTCCATCCATATCTATATCATGAGATATAAATCATTACCCAATGCATTGTAGGGATATATAGGTCCCACCCATCTCATAATGAAATCATTCTTACTTGTGCCAAAAAATAAACTTAAAACATTCACCATAACCCAAAGAATAAATTGGGTTTCATAAACATCATCTCATAATCCATATAAAACAAATGGACATTTCATCATAAGAAAAGTGAAACCATGTAAATAATATAGACATTATACTTGAATCATACACATATGAAATAATTTCATCTTAGATGGAAAATGGTTTTGATAAAACACTTGAAATGAATTATTGAGGAAAATATCCTTTCTTCTTCAAAATCATTTTCTTTTCACAAAATGTCATGCAATTTTAAAATTAAAGGATTTTGATGAAAATAGTCATGAAATATTTTGGAGGAAGCCTCATGAAAATAAGGCTTTATAAAACTGTAAAAATCCATTCGTGCCGTATAAGCTAAAAAAACATTATTCTCATACTTTTGCCGGAATAGTCAAAAAGTACCTTTTAAAAGAAAGATTACATACATAAAATGTAGTAAAAGTAAAAAATGGGTAAAAATTACTTTAAAAATACATGAAAACACTTTTATAAAACATGGACCTGGATGATAGAAATAACCCCAGTAAATACTTACATATAAGCAATCTCGGATTGAAAACAATTGAGATTGCAACATTATCCCTTACCTTAGGTCTGATATGCTTCGTATGGATCCAAAAATCCTGTATAATGATTTAAATAATGTCATTTACTTATTAAATAATAATATTAATTGTTATGATATCATATATGTTTTATTTATGACTTTATATTACCCGTTCTTTTGTAAATTCCATGTTAAAGTAGCGTTTTGGGTAAAATCATTTCATTTATCGTATGTGATTTGACCAGTCATTCTTGATATCATTACTTATATCCTGATTTAAATAATTCCAAAATGTAAAATATGATTTATATATAATATATATTTATCATATACATATAGATTATAGATCGATAAAAGGAATGAAATACATCGTTCATGGAGACGGTAGGCCGTACGTACGCATGAATGCTGTTTTCGTTTCCTTATTGAATTGAATGAAACTAAATAGATGACATACATATATATATACATAAATATAGTAGAAATATTATTTCATATATTTCATTACTATTCATTATATAATCTTTAGGATCATTCATGTATGGTTAACATGGAGAATGAATCTCATCGCGTCGTGGAGACGGTAGTCTGTACGTACGCACGGGCGATGATATCATTCCCATAATTATATAATTGGAGTGGATGGTATAATATATCAGAATCATTATGATGTTATAATAACCATATATAGTTATTCTTTACACCGTTATACCCATCCATGTAAGGTGTTGGCGGAAAAACATATTACACCACGGCATGGAGACGGTATTCCGTACGTACACATGCGCGGTGGTTTTATTTTCTGTAGGATGGATAGAAGGTTAAATAGTGTTGTTTCATATTTATAATAACATATAAGTATATTAGGGATACTTATGTTATTACTTCATAATTAAACAACTAAAGAAGAATATGTTGAAGAAGAAAGAAAATTGAATGAATCGCTAACAGATATTACCTCCTCTTTGACATGCCTCTTTGAAACCTCCTATTAGGGTACTAAAATTGGTCTTTGAAGAAGACCAGGACCTCTAAGATGTTTCTAGGGACGTTTATAATGGAACTTTTCAGGGTTTGGCCAAGATTAAAGGCTCAAATTGGTGTGAGGAAGAGAGGGAGGAGGTGCCCTTTTATAAGGGAGGAGACGGGCACCTTTGGAAATCTTAAAAATATTAATTTATAATAAATCTAACCCCACATAAAAATCTCAAAAAATGACTCATATTCTAATATTATATTATATAGGGTTTTAATATCATAAACCAATAAAATTTAGACATGTTAGGAATTTATTTTCAACATTATCAACTTGATTTATCCTTATTTAATCAATTTAATTTTATTTGTGGTATTAACATTCTAAATTTTAAATTATAACAAATAATTACTTATTTGTTGGGAATTGTCCATAATTGGATACTTTATAACATTTTATACCATATAAATTTAAATTTATAATTTTTAAATATTTTTGTGATTTTTAACCAATTTTATAATATGTTATTTTTTTAAAATAACAATAGTGTCAATTTTGACACTATTCATTTATTTCAATTTAAATAATACATATACAGAAAAATGTTCTAAATAAAAGCTTTAATAGATTCATAAAAGGTCATATGTATCTATAAAGTAAGAGGATAACATTAAATAGTTCATATAATATTTATTTTATTATTTGTAAAACCATTTATTTGGTTTATCTCTTAATAAAATAATTACTACATCATTTTTGTATAATTATTTAATATACATATTTGTTTCATAAAAATTAAAAATAAAATCCTACGATAAAGATAAATCTATTACATTTCACAATAAAAATTACGCTAGAATTTATCATCTTAAAATCACAATATTTAAATTGTTATATTTATTAAATTATGAAGGTGACAACTTTGGCATCATTTAAAATAAAATAATATAAGTGTCATAATCGCATTTATAAGGCTCCAAATGGACAAATATTGGACCATTGGATGATTATGGTTTAAATTTACATGAAAAATAAGTTTTTTTCAGGATTTTGTGCCTTGTATGGTCACTATTAGTTTAATAAAAACTATATTCTTGATTTTTCACTAGATAAAAAATTTCCGCATCACTCTTGTGTCACAATTAATGATAATTATTTAATCCCTAAAAATTATAAATAAACTCATATTATGTAGATAATTTCATTATATTTCTGGGAACTATTCCTGTTTGATGTTTCATTAAGTTTATCACAAAATTAAAATTAATATACTTATAATATTTAAGAGAGTGACATGTTGTCACTTTCTTTGGTTTTAATAATAATTAAGTTATTTTCATAGAAAAAAGTCCATTAAATGATTCTAATCCGTCCCTTAGGTGATAGGGGTCGATTTTTAGTCATCCAATAGGATTTTTGGAGTTGTTAGGGTAATTTTATAATCTTATATTTACCCTTAATTACCTGATTTACATTTAACTATGGAAAATAAAATTTTCCGTAGTTACTATTCATAATGCCCAAAAATAAAAAGTAGTCTGTTAATATAATTTGGACCCACTGATTCGAAATATGGAATCCATTTGTCCAAATTCAATACACATAAGTTGCATAAATTAAATTAATATCAATCCTATTGTCGAAAGAAAACGGGTTTTTGTTTAAAACTTTGCAAAATATTGAATTTATTTAACCTCGGAATTCAATGTAAAACCAAGGCTAATGAAATAAATTATATTAAATGGTAAGAATATATTATATTTATAATTTTAAACCATTCAATATTATAATTTAATCACATAAGTTATTATGATGAAAAAATTTGTTTTTAATTAAAATATAGCGTGTTTTTACTATTCATTAAAATATGAAAGTTATCAGAATAATATGAAAAAATTATCCAAGGTAAAATTGTATATCCGGATTCTAAATAAAAATTTTATTTTGTAAAATTGAACTTATAAACATGTCAAAAACTAGATTTAATGTGGGTGCGCCATCAAAAGGCGGCAAAATTGCATTTTTTTAAAAATACTTATTTTACCTGAAAAATTTATTTTGTTCTTATACCATGTTCTAGAAAATGTTTAAGATGAATAAAATGTTATAAAATTCAAAATTTAGTTAATACTATTCATAACGGCTAGTTCATAATAATATTATAATAATATATCGTTGTTTAGTAAAACCAGGTATTGCTTACAACACACGCTATCGAGGAAGGTCGCGATTGCGTGTAATGCAAGCCAAGTCAGGGTTGCGTGTTGTGCAAGACTCTTCTGTTGTTTCGTATAACAGAATCAAACCATATTTAATTTATATAGTGAACATATATATATATATACACTCAATGTTTCATAGAATAACTACTATCAAAATTGTGTGTAACATGATCCAAGAATAGTGTTGTGTATACTGAAAGCTCATACGGTGTTGCCTATAGAGAAAGGTAATCTTGTTGTAGCTTACAAAACAAGACATCAATGAAATTAAAAGAATATTTTTTCATAAAATCTCGGGGTGTTACATTCTACCCCCCTTAAAATGAATTTCGCCCTAAAAATTTGCTGGGGGTTATAAATCATTTACTATTTATAGAAACCCACATCGTAAAAAGGAATACTAAAACATAATTTAAAAAACTAAAGTATGAAATGTAACAATTACCCAATGAAACTCATCACTGGGTTTCCATGTAGGAGAACATAGTTGAAAATATGGATATGGAAGAAAAATCTGACCATCATGTTCTGATGGAGAGTGGTAGAGAACATGGATATGAAAAAGCCATCAATCACAAAGACATCAATTTGTGATGATCTAAGGTACCATCTGATTCATCGGATATAATGGCACTAGGACAACGTTTTTGGTTTTCATGATCATTTCCCTAAAGTTGATGAATTTGTAATTAGAAGAAATACTTTCGTGATTTTAGTACAGTCTCACTGTTGTTCGTTCTTTGGACAATTTCCACTTCATCTCTTAATGAAATGAAGTTTAATTTGTTATTCGTGAAGTGTTAGCAGATCATGTGATAAAATGATGGTTCATTCCATCTGTCTAAAAAAAAGGTTATAAAGGTTATCAAAAATACATAAGTCCATCTATATTGAGATTAATCATATATGGTTCCTAAAATGGACTTATACTTCATATATCATACTACTTAATATAATAAAACTAGTTTCTACTAAACAGGGACTTCCTGTAGGCCAGGGGTAGGCGACAAAGGCCAGTCGCACTTCGGTTGTGGGTTCGATTCCAACAACCTTGTCTGATGCGATGGGTTGTCGCCCATCCTACAGGTTGTCATTTTTCTAACTCAACATTACTATAACATCCCAACAATATTATCGAAAAAAGTTATATCCTTAAACAATACTAACTTATGTCCAACATAATCCATTCCAATCTTTAGGCTTATCTAAAATACTTCGGTCCAAGCTCATAGTATAAAGAAAATGATTTCTTGAAATGTCACATAACAATCACATGAATTCCATCATTTATCCCCAATATATCATAAGATATATCTTGTTGGTCAAATTACAAACATGTGAATACCTTAATCATGTATTCTCTTGAAGAATGAATACCCATTGAACCTTAGTGAAAACATGAATGCAGTTAAAAGTTAACACTTTCCACATACCAAAATCCTCAAAACTCTATATACTCAAACCATGATATCACTTAGTCCTTATATCAGTCATGAGCTCATGAATACAATCAAACATCTCATTATCTTATTATCCTTTCATTATGCGCATATCATCTACTTTCCAAAAATATCCGAATAACCTTTCATGGTTACCGGTACCATTCAACATATACTTTCAAATAATTTAGGAAAACAAATAGTGTAACAATACTTAGATGATTCTTTATTCCATAGTACCATACATTATTCTTTATAAACATATAATCATTCCACTAACTTCTTAAACCATTGATTGAGCTTCATCATTTCTTTCATCCCATATTTCATTTTTAGTCTCTTCATCATCATCCACATAAATACTACTCATATGACCATATTGATTCTCTTCATGAGATTTTCCCTTAGGGCATTGGTTTTCATAATTCCCATGCATTCCACATTTAAAAAATCTAATCATTTTTGATGTCGTAGCAATACCATTATCCTTGTCCATGCTGTTAACTGGACCTTTTCCTTTTCACTTACTGGATTTGTGTCCATCTTTTCCACACCCAAAGCATCTTCTAGTTCCATTGAAACAATCTCTCTGATGCCTCTTCCAACATGATTTACATGAGGGAAATAGAACATTAATTCCTCTATGATCATCATGAAACTCCATCTTTCTCATATTATCTGAGTCAGGAAACTTACCAAAGTTGATATTATTGATCATATTATGAGATTGCTGATTAGGCATAATAACGATGTTTGGACTTCCAAATCCTGTTTCATTTGGTTTCTCATTAAGAATATCATTCCATTGTCTATCATATCCTCCATTATCGTGAATCTTCCTATTTTTAGCCATTTTCTAAAACCCAAAAAGAATAGTGTGAGAGGCAAAAATCATGCTAGGGAAAACAACATAGTAAAGGGGGATTGCCCTCAATATCTAAAATCTTATGTTAAATTCTAAGATCATTACCATAGTTCTAGGACTATATCTTATACATATACTTATCCTTGGTGACATCCCTAGACATACCTTAGAAATATCTCTAGGAATCTCACTAACATTTTCGTATCCTAGTTTCCAAAGGTTGACTAAACCATTCCTCTGATACCAAATATAGAGAACTGATTCATGACGTACATGGAAATTATATTACTTTTGCGGAATACTTAATACATAACAAAAAACAAACACACAAGGACCGCAATAGTTTAGTGTCTATGGAAAACTCGGAATATAAACATCTAATCCTGTTGAAAGATCTTCAACATCTCCCATATCGATCTTCCCCTTTTGTTTTCTTACCTAAAAATTTTCTTTATATCCTGGGGAAAAGAAATCATATAAAGGGTGAGCTCAAATGCTCAGTAAGGGTAAGCATGGATAAAATTAAACAAATCATATACATTTGAGCTTAAAAACATGAACATAATGTTTAAACATCAAAAGCTTGAGAAATGAAATAGAACATGGAAGTACGTAAGGCATAGATCATAAAGAATAATTAAGCATGATAAAATAGAATGGGAGTAAAACATGTAATTGTGGAAACCATTCAGCACATGTTATGATTTCTATAGTAGCTAAGGCATTGCTACCAAGACCATATTAGTGGACAAAGTCCCCATCTGAATCGAGTTCACTCCTCGTTTTAGTCCTGTAACACTGAACCGAATTAACTTACCATTCCTGCGATGTCTATCTCATGAGATCTAAATCTTTACCCAATTCGTTAGAGGGAGATATAGGTCCCATCCATCTCATAATGAAATCATTCTTACTTGTGCCACAAAATAAACATTAATCATTCACCATAACCCAAAGAATAAAATGGGTTTCATAAACATCATCCCATCATCTCATAATCCATATAAAACAAATAGACATTTCATTATAAGAAAATTAAAACCATTTAAATCATAGAGACATTCTACTTTAATCATACACATATGAAATAATGTCATCTTAGATGGAAAATGGTTTTGATAAAAACTTGAAATGAATTCTTGAGGAAAATATCCTTTCTTCTTCAAAATCATTTTATTTTCACAAAATGTCATGAAATTTTAAAAGAAAAGGATTTTTTTGAAAATATTCATGAAATATATTGGAGGAAGCTTCAGGAAAATAAGGCTTTATAAAACTGTAAAAATCCGTTCGTGCCGTATAAGTTAAAAAAACATTCTTCTCCTACTTTTGACAGAAAACTCAAAAAGTACCTCGTAAAAGAAAGATTCCATAAAAACCATGTAGTAAAAGTCAAAAATGGGTAAAAAGGACTTTAAACATACATGAAAACAGCTTTATAAAACATGTACATGGATGATAGAAATAACCCCAGTAAATACTTACGTATAAGCAATCTCGGATTGAAAACAATTGAGATTGCAACATTATCCCTTACCTTAGGTCCGATATGCTTCGTATGGATCCGAACATCCTGTATAATGATTTAAATAATGTCATTGAATTATTAAATAATCATATTAATTTTTATGATATCATATATGTTTTACTTATGACTTTATATTACCCGTTCTTTTGTAAATTCCATGTTAAAGTAGTGTTTTGGGTAAAATCATTTCATTTATCGTATGTGTTTCGATTTGTCGTACATGAAATTATTACTTATATCCTGATTTACATAATTCCATAATTTAAAACATGATTTATATATAATATATAGTTATCATAAACGTATATATTATAGATCGATAAAAGGAATGAAATACACCGTTCATGGAGACGGTAGTTCGTACATACGCCTGAACGTTGTTTTCGTTTCCTTATTGAATTGAATGAAACTAAATAGATGACATACATATATATATATATATACATAAATCCAGTAGCATTATTATTTCATATATTTCATTATTATAAATTATATAAACATTATGATCATTCATGTATGGTTAACATGGAGAATGAATCTCATCGCGTCGTGGAGACGGTAGTCCGTACGTACGCATGAGCGATGATATCGTTCCCATAATTATAGAATTGGAGTGGATGGTATAATATATCAGAATCATTATGATGTTACAAAAACCACATATAGTTATTATTTACACCATTATACCCATCCATGTATGGTGTTGGTGGAAAAACAGATTACACCACGACGTGGAGACGGTATTCCGTATGTACGCACGCGTGGTGATTTTGTTTTCCGTAGGATGGATATAAGGTGAAATAGGGTTGTTTCATATTTATAATAACATATCAGTATATTAGGGATACTGATGTTATTACTTCATAATGAAACAACTAAATAAGAAGAAGTTGAAGAAGAAATAAAATTGAAAGAATCAGTAACAGATATTACCTCTTCTTTGACATGCCTCTTTGAAACCTCCTCTTAGGGTACTAAAATTGGTATTTGAAGAAGACCAGGACCTCTATGATTTTTCTAGGGAAGTTTATAAGGGAAATTGTCAGGGATTTTCCGAGATTAAAGGCTCAAATTGGTGTGAGGAAGAGAGGGAGGAGGTGCCCTTTTATAAGGGAGGAGAGGGGAACCGTTGGGAATCATAAAAATATTAATTTATAATAAATCTAATCCCACTTAAAAACCTCCAAAAATGACTCATATTAGAATATTGATGAGATAGGGTTGTAATCTTATCAACTAATAAAATTTAGACATGTTAGGAATTTATTTTCAACATTATCAACTTGATTTATCCTTATTTAATCAATTTAATTTTATTTGTGGTAATAAATTTCTAAATTTTAAATTATAAAAAATAATTACATATTTTTTGTGAATTTTACATAGTTGGATACTTTATAACATTTTATACAATATAAATTTAAATATATAATTTTTAAATATTTTTGTTATTTTTAAACAATTTTATAATAAGTTATTTTTATAAAATAACAATAGTGTCAATTTTGAAACTATTCATTAATTTGAATTTAAATAAAATATATACAGAATATATGTTCGAAATAAAAGTTTTAATAGATTCATAAAAGGTCATATGTATCTATAAAAGTAGTGGAGCACATTAAATAGTTCATATAATATTTATTTTTGTTATTTTTAAAACCATTTATTTGGTTTATCTCTTAATAAAATAATTACTACATCATTTTTGTATAATTATTTAATATACATATTTGTTGCATAAAAATTAAAAATAAAATCCTATGATTAAGATAAATCTATTAACTTTCACAATAATACTTATACTCGAATTTATCATCTTAAAATCACAATATGTAAATTGTTATATTTAATAAATTATGAAGGTGACAACTTTGGAATCATTTAAAATAAAATAATATAAGTGTCATAATCACTTTTGTAAGTCTCCAAATGGTCAGATATTCGACCATTGGATGATTATGGTTTAAATTTACATGAACAATAAGTTTTGGTCAGGGTTTTGTGCCTTTTATGGTGACTATTAGTTTAATAAAAACTATATTCTTGATTTTTCACTAGATAAACAATTTCTGCATCACTATTGTGTCGCAATTAATGATAATTATTTAATCCCTAAAAATTATAAATAAATTCATATGATGATATTTCTAGAGACTATTCATGTTCGATGTTTCATGAAGTTTATCACTATATTAAAATTAATATACTTATAAGATTTAAGAGAGTGACATGTTGTCACTTTCTTTGGTTTTAATAATAATTAAGTTATTTTCATGGAAAAAAGTCCATTAAATTATTCTAATCCGACCCTTAGGTGATATGGGTTGACTTTTAGTCATCCAATAGGATTTTTTCTAGTGTTAGGGTAATTTTATAATCTTATATTTACCCTTAATTACCTGATTTTCCTTTAACTATGGTAAATAAAATTTACCGTAGTTACTATTCATAATGCCCAAAAATAAAAAGTAGTCTATTAATATAATTTGGACCTACTGATTCCAAATATGGAATCCATTTTTCCGAATTCAATACACATAAGTTTCAGAAATTAAATTAAAATTAATCCCATTGTCGAAAGAAAACGGGTTTTTGTTTAAAACATTTCAAAAGATTGAATTTATTTAACTTACGAATTCAATGTAAAATCATGGCTAATGACATAAATTATATTAAATGGAAAAAATATATTCTATTTATAATTTTAAACCGTTCAATATAATAATTTAATCACATAAGTTATTACGATGAAAAAAGTTTTTTTTAATTAAAATATAGCGTGTTTTTACTATTCCTTAAAATATGAAAGTTATAAGAATAATATGAAAAAATTATACAAGGTAAAATTTTATATCCTGATTCCAAATAATAATTTTATTTTGTAAAATTGAACTTATAAACATGTCAAAAACAGGTTTAAAGTGGGTGCACCATCAAAAGGCAGCAAAACTGCATTTTTTGAAAAAT
This sequence comes from Viscum album, assembly GCA_963277665.1. Taxonomy (NCBI): domain Eukaryota; kingdom Viridiplantae; phylum Streptophyta; class Magnoliopsida; order Santalales; family Viscaceae; genus Viscum; species Viscum album. The sequence continues at coordinate 697,944,270 of OY728157.1, forward strand.
ACTTATTTTACCCAAAAAATTTATTTTGTTCTTATACCATGTTCTTGAAAATTTGTAAGATGAATAATAATGTTATAAAATAAAAAATTTAGTTAATAATATTCATAACGGCTAGTTCATAATAATATTATAATAATATATCATTATTTAGTAAAACCTGGTATTTTGTACAACACACGCTATCGAGGAAGGTCGCGATTGCGTGTAATGCAAGCCAAGTCAGGGTTGCGTGTTGTAAAAGACTCTTCTATTCTTTCGTATAACAGAATCCAACCACATTTCATTTATACAGTGAATATATATATATATATACACACTCAATGTTTCATAGAATAACTACCATCAAAATTGTCTGTAACATGATCCAAGAATAGTGTTGTGTATACTGCAAGATCATACGGTGTTGCGTATAGAGCAAGGTAATCTTTTTGTAGCTTACAACACAAGACATCAATGAAATTAAAAGAATATTTTTTCATAAAATCTCGGGGTGTTACAGAATTCATGTATTACTCCTTGTGCAATTCCACTTACATTCTACAAGCTCATTCAGACAATCCTCTCAAGAACCCAGTATCACTCTAGGTGTGGTGTGAGTATATGTCAACTGATCCATACTTGGATCCAATAAATAAGCCCCAAGTATCACCCAAAACATATAAACATTTCCAATAGAACATGTACATTGAATCCCTCCATGGACCTCTATTTCACTCTATATTTAAATAAAACATCAATGAACTCATCCACTATATATGTGGTTTTCACATATATTAGACATATAACCCCCCCTTTTGGTATGTCCATTGAATCCCTCATTGGATCCATGGGTCACTCGAGGTATAAAGTACAATAGTCAAATAGACTCGTCCCCCGAATTAAACTCTAAATCCATTATTCACCCAATTATATTTACCCTTTTACAATATAATATTCAATTAAACATTTCATTAGGAAAGAAGAGGTTAAAAAATCATCTAATAGTATCTCAATCATGGACCATCCTCATAAGTCATTCGCTTTCAATTACCCACATGGGCACAATTCACATAACAATTAACACATGTAAATTAATCTATTACATGGTTTATCCATTAATATACTCACATAAAAAATTCATACAATAAGACTATCATGTAATTTAAACTATCGAATGGAATAACCATAAATTATCTCATGTGGGAAATTCATTAATTTGACCAATTTATTTTTAAACAACCCATGAATAGGAAACAAAGTCATTCCTCTTAGGCATCCTCGTCCAAAAATCCATAAACGGTCATTCAAGGGAAACCCAACAAAGGGGTGGACCTAATTCAAGGTAAAAAACCTAAACATTATATAAATCACGTATTCAATTACATAAAAAATAATATGCAATATGAAGGGTCAAATATCAACCAAGGAGACACCCCAAAAATGGGTTCATGGCACTCTAGCATATATAAATAGCTTGACAATTAGTGAAAGGTATGAGACCACCTACATGATACTAATGTGACTCTCCTCATCCAGTATTGGCCTCTAAATTGATTTGTAATAGAGTAAATCCACAAAAAAGCATAAATTCTCAAACCTCTATAACATGGTTGAGAGAATAAATCACGAATAACAGATTAAGAGAAATCTAGAACTCACTGATGGTGTTTCAATGCATCTAACGGTGTTTGAATCAGAGTTTAGATGATGAATCCGAATCCAAATCTTTTTTATGTGTTGATGTTCAAGAAAAAATGGGTGAGGGTTCTGTCATGTTTGAGAAGATAAGGCGACAACCTATTTTAACAAAAAAACATTACATGGAGTGTACTAGAAAATACATGACATGTGTATGAGAAATCCTATTTTCCTTTCAACTTCACATCATACCCAGGTCTTTAAACATTCCTTGACCAATGTGTATTGGGATTACATGTCATGTAACACTTATTCACATTCTATAATAATCCTATAGATAGTACTTATCCTATTTTCCTCCACTTTCATAAAAAAACCTGAAAATAATAGATCTATACCTAAAAGGAAGAAATAGATTATTACAAACACCCCCCCCCCCCTTAAAGAAATTCGTCTGCAAATTTACCTTCCAAGGGTGGTGAAAAAACATCTGAGAACAAATATAGCCACTGCGATCATAAATTTGTCTCCCTCTCCTCGATATCATCCTACACTTGAACATGCTTCCATATCACACATACTAAAGGAATGGATTTTCCATGGAAAGCCTTCTTACTACGTTCCCCAATTCAAATAGGATTCTCTTTAAAGGATGCATCTACCTCTAACTCTACCACATCAGTCTAAAAACCATGAGATGAGTCTAAAAAGTAATTTTGAAATTGGTAAATGTGGAAAACATTATATATAGACTAGTACCTCTGAGGAAACTATAACTGATCAGACACTGGCATGACTCTCTCCAAAATATTGAACAGCCTAATGTATCTATGGGAATGCTTACCATATCTATGGATCCACTTGTGTCCCAACCTTGGTGAAACACGTAGGAACAACTGATCATAAACCTCAAACTCCAAAGGTCTTCTACAGTGATCAGTGGATGATTTTTGAAGAGACTATGCAGTAGCTATCAACTTCTGAATCAACAGCACTTGCTCAGTGGTCTCCTAGACAAGACGAGGTCCTAGTATAGCTGACTCTCTTACCCCCAAATCACATAGGTGTGATCAATATGACCTACTTTATAAATCCTCATATGGATCCATCTGAAAAGTATCATAAGAGCTATTAATGTAGAAAAACTCAACAAGGGGTATGTGTTTCTCTCAAGAACCCCCAAAATCTAGGATACATGCCCAAAGCATTTCCTCCAGCACCTAAATCTTATGATCTAACTGGCCATCTATCTAGGGGTGGTAGTTCTGCACAAAAGCACATGTGTACACATCACCCTCTGTATCCCTTTCCAGAAATGAGAAGTAAACCGGTCATCGAAATCTGAAATGATATAATGTTGGAATCTATGCAGTCATTCAATCTCTCAAACGTAGAACCTTCCAATATCATCAACACAAAATATTTTCTTTATTGGTATTAAATTTTCAACCTTTGTGATCTTTTCAACAACAACCTATACGATATCATTACCTTAAGGCGACCTCAGTAACCCCACCATGAAATCCATCATGACGTCATTCCATTTCCACATAGGAATGGGTAGTTGTTTTAAAGGTTCATCTAGTCATTGGTGTTCTGCCTTCACCTACTATAAGTTGGAGGACCTAATAAGAAAACCATCTACATCCCTTTTCATACATAGACACCAATACTAATGATGTAAATCTCCATTAACCATTGTTACCCCAGGATGTACTTCCCATATAGAGGCATGAAAATCCCACATTATCTCATCATGCATGTTGGCTAAAACACATTTGTGACCATGTAATTGCAGAAACTCATCCATGCATATGTTCCAACTAGGAGTAAGTTCCTCATTGACCACACATCTTGAGATAGTTTTGATTACACTGATATATCATTAGTTATATGATATTCTCACAAAGTGACACTTGTGGATGGATCTGATTCACTTCCTAGGTCACATCATCTCAGAGACAAGAGTATTAGTGGACCCAGATAAAGTGAAGGCAGTATTTTCTTAGGATAATCCCTAGAACGTCATTGTGGTTTGGAGTTTTATAGGGATTTCTGGTTACTTTAGTCATTTCATATAGTAATTCTCACATTTAGACATGTTGAATCTGATTTCAACTCCAATGTTCCCCATACCCAGTTGGCCACATGGCCTAAACTGCATAGCCCCAAATTCCATAGGCTTTCAACTAACAGTGAGGGCCTAGGAGTGATAGTAGGGAGAATATACCCTAATTAGAAGAGTATAACACTACGGAATACAATAATAAACAATAGAGGAAGTAGTAATACCTTACCAAAAAAGTAAATAGTGGAAGACTGATAATATAAATAACCAGAAGTCATATCATAAAAAAATGATGTTGGATGCTACATGTTCAATGAAAATAGGCAAAACTAGTCACAATTTAGTAATACAAGATATAAGTACCTACAATAAAGAAGGGACAAATGAAATCATAAGCATCGTGAGCCTTGTCTTGGTCCCATGCTCTCCTACTCCTAAGTAGAAAATCAAGTACATGGAGAAAGGTGTTTTCCCTTATCGACACCTAAAACAATAAAATCTGTTTTGAACCAAAACATGACCCCAACAAGGTGTGATTCTAAATCATAGTAGGCAACCATTTCTGGTTTGTGCCAATCTATCAGTTAATATATATATATATATATATATATATATATATATAATAGATAGTGTACAGTAATGGAAGTAATAATCTAGAGAATACTCAAAAGTAAATAGTTCTACAAGCACTAGTTTCCATTTATAGTCATTGAATGGTCATTAACAATTCATTTACAATTAATTATATAAGTCTCAGAATACATCATATGCTCAGAATCCTATCTATAATGTTGATCAAAATAGATACCTCAGAGGGATATCTAAACTAGTTTTGTAAAGACCGAATCCAAGCTTGTGATTTGGCATGGTATATGCATCATTAGTCATTACATTTAAATATTAATATTATAATTTGAGTCTTTATTTGACATTACTAATTTGGAATTGAAGTATTACTCTATGTTCAATTCCACTTACATCCTACAAGCTCGTCCGAATGATCCCCTCAGGAACCTGGTATCACTATAGGTGTGGTTCGAGTATATGTCGAATGATCCTTCCTTGTATCCTATAAATAATCCCCAAGTATCACCAGATACATTTAAATAGTTCAAATAGAACCCGCACATGGAATCCCTCTATGGAACAATGTTTTGTTGGGAATTTAAATAAAAACTCCATGAACCTGTCAACTACATTGATGGTTCTCTCATGACTTAAACATATAACCCCGTTTTGGTCTATCCATGGAATATCTCAATGGATCCATGGGTCAACTGAGGTATAAAGTATAATAGTAAAATGGAACCCTCAATGGAATTCAAGTTTGAATCCATCATTCACCCAGTTTTATTTACCCTTTTATCATATAATATTCAATTATACATTTCATTAGGCATGAAAAGGGTAAAACCAAAACTATCCAATATTATCTCAAGCACAGACCATCCTCAGAAGTCTTGGCCTTTCAATTACTCAAATGGGCACAATTCACAAAACAAGTAGCACATTTAAATTAAACTATTACATGGTTTATCCATTAATAAACTCACATGGAAAATTCATACAATAAGCCTATCATTTAATTTAAGTTATCACAAGGCTTAGCCATCAATTATCTCATTCTGTTAATTCATTTATTTAACCAATTTCATTTTAAACAAGCCAAGAACAAGAAACAAAGGCATGCATCTTAGGAATCCTTTTCCAAATGTCTGTAAATGGTCATTCAAGGGAAATGTGCCCATGGGGCAGCCCTAATGTAATGTAAAAAACCCTAAACATGCTTTAAATCACTTATTTAATTTCTTAAAAACCAATAGAAAATGTTAAGGATCAAATATCAACCAAGGATACACCCCCCAATAATGGTTGTTCACTACTTTGACGTATATAAATAGCTTGATAATTATCAAAAGGCATGAGACCACATACCTCACACTTGTACGACTCTACTCATCTAGTTTCTACCTCTAATTTGACCTAAAATGGAGAAGATATACAGAACGAGCATAAAATATCAAGCCTCAAAAAATAGGTTGAGATAATAAATCATGAATAATGGATCAAGAAGAATATAGAACTCACCTATGGGGTTCAAATGCATCTGACGGTGTTCAAATCATATTTCAAATGATGAATTAAGATCCAAATCTTCATCTGGCACAAATGTTTGAGAAAACCTAAGTGAGTGTTCTACCTTGTTTTGTAAGATGAGGCTATTGACTATTTTAACCAAAAAATTACATGTTGTGTACTGTAAAATACATGATTTGTATATTCTTGATCCTCTTTTTTTGTCAAATTCCACTTACACATCATAACCAGGTCTGCCAACATTCCATACATGGCGTGTACTACGATTACACAGTATGTAACCCTTATTCACATTGTGTAACAAGCATGCAACTAGTACTTGTCCAATGTTCCTCCTCTTTCTTAAAAAATTGAAAAGATAAGATCCATACCTAAAAGGAAGAACCGGGTTCCTAAAAACATCCCCCCCCCCACTTAAATCATTTCGTTCACAAATTTCCCTTACAAGGGTGGTGAAGAAACATCTAAGAAGAACTCCAGAAACTGTGATTGCACATCGGACTCCCTCTCATAGGTCTCATCTTTCACTCGGTCTTGATACCATCACACCTTTACAAAAGAATAAGATTATCTATGGAGAACCTTCATGCTACAATCAACAATTCCTATAGGATGATCCTCAAAGGATGCATCTACCTATAACTCATCCTCCACGAGCTGAAAAGCATGAGATGGGTCTGAAAAGTAATATCAAAACTATGAAATGTGAAAGACGCCGTTCATATCTCGATACCTCTGAGGTAACTACAAACGATTTTCAATCGACCTGACTCTCTCCAGAATCTCGAATGCTCTGACGTATCTAGGAAAAAGCATACCCTATCGCCTGATCTTATTATTTCCCATCCTTGGTGAAACACATAAGAAAAAATTGATCCCCAACCTTGAACTCTAAAGGTCATTAGTAGTGATCGGCGTATGATTTCTTTTGAGACCACCCTATAGTCATTCACTTTTGAATCAAATGCACTTGGTCAATGGTCTCCTGGACAAGATGAGGTCCCTGTATAGCTATCTCTCCTACCACCATCTAACATAGGGGTGATCGACATGGAATACTATACAAATCCTCAAATGAATCCATATGAATAGTATCATAAAATCTATTTTTATAGGTTTACTCAACCAGGGGTATGTATTTCTCCCAAGAATCTGTGAAATCAAGGATGCATGCCCAAAGCTTTTCCTCCAACACCAAAATCGTGAAATCTGACATGCCATCTATCTGGGGATGGGAATCTATGATCAGAAGAACCTGTGTACCCATCTCCCTATCTAGCCCTTTCCATAAATGAGAATTAATCTATGTGTCCCCATATGAAACTATAGAATGCACCACCCCATGAAGTAATTTAATATCATGATTACAAAACCTTCCAAGCACACTAACACTGAAGGTTTCCTTGATCGACAGGAAATGTGAAACTTTCATGAGCCTATCAAGAAAAACCCATACGACATCATTAACTTGAGGGGAATTCAGTAACCCCATTACATAATCTATCACAACATCATTCAATTTCCACTGAGGAATGTGTTTTCACTGTAAAATTATGGTTGGTCATTGGTGTTCCAACTTCACCTACTAATAGGTGGTGCACCTCAAAACAAAAATAGCTATATCTCCTTTCATACATGGCCACCAATACTGGTGATGTAAATCATGATACATCTTTCTAATTCTAGGATGCACTACCTATATAGAGGAATGAAAATCTCACATCAGCCCCTCGAACATTTCTACTGAATCCCATAAGTGACTATGTAATCACAGAACTGCATCCTCGCTTATGGTCCAACCAGGAGGAAGGTCCTTACCTCACACACACATTGAGATAGTTTTGTTCACATTGGGGAGTATAAATTATATGATAAGCTCATGAAGTTCCACTTTTGGATGGATTATATTCACTTCCTGGTTCATATCATCTCAAAGACAAGAGTATCATTGGACCCAAAGAAGGTGAAAGTAGTAGTTTCCAAGGTGCATCCCATGAATTTCTTTAAGGTGCAAAGTTTTCTATGGATGGTTGGTTTCTATAGGAGTTTCATAAAGGAAATCTCAAATTTAGCAGTGTCAGATTCGGGTTCCCCTCAAAGGTTCCCCATACCTGGTTGGCCACATTGCCCCAATTGCATCTCCCCAAACACTAGATGATGTCAACTAGCCGCGAGGGCCTAAGAGTGACAGTAGGGAGACTGTAACCTCATTGGAAGAGTATAACATAGTGAAATACAATAATAATATAGTAGAGGAAGTAGTAATACCATAAAATAGAAGTAAACTGTGGAAGAATGATAATATAAATAAAAATGTGTCATATCATACAAAAGATGATTTTGCATGCTATATGTTCTAGGTAAATATAAATAAAAGTTAACACTATAGTAATTCTTGGTATATGTACTAACAACACAAAAAGGACAATGAAAATTAGAATCATTGCAAGCGTCGGCTTGGTCCCTTGCTCTCTTGTTCCTAACCAGAAAATCAAGTACCTGGGGAAAGGAACTTTCCCTTATCGACACCTACAACAATATAATCTATTTTGGCCCAAAACATGACCCAGACAGGGTTTGATACTAAATCCTAGTAGCCAACCACCCAAGTTCTATGCCAAACTGTCAATGAATATATATGACAGGAAGTGTACAATAATGAATGAAGTATGCTAGAAAATACAAAAATGTAAACAGTCATACATGCATAGGTTTCAATATATAGTTATTTCATGTTCATTAATAGATCATTTACAATTAATTATATATGTATCATAATCTGGTATAAGCTTGGAATCCTTCGTATAATGGTGAGGAAAATAGTTACCTTAGAAGGCTTTCTAAACAAGTATAATGAAGACCAAATCCAAGATTATTCTTCAACTTGGAAGACAAATCATAATTCATTCCATTTCAATATTCAAATTATAATCTATGTTAGTTCTTGAGATTCCTAGAATGGAAATCAAGTATTACTCTAGGTGAAATTCCATCGATATCTTACAAGCCTATCAAGAAAATCCCCTTAGGAACCCAATATCACTCTAGGTGTGGTGCGAGTATATGTCAACTGATACATCCTTGGATCCTATAAATAATCCCCAAATATACCCCCCAAATAATATAAATAGTTCCAATTTATCATATACATGAAAATCCTCCCTGGAACCATGTTTCATTTGGCATTAAAATTAAACTCCCATGAACCTGTCCACAACATCTGTGGTTCGTTCACAGATTAAACATATAACCCCGCTGGTCTTTCCGTGGAATCCCTCAATGAATCCATGGGTCACCTAAGGTATTGAGTACAATAGTCACATGGACCTGTCCATGACATTCAAATTTTAATACATAGTTCACCAAATGCTATTTACGCTTTTATCATATGGGATTCAATTAAACATTTCATTAGGAATGCAAAGGTTAAAACTGAAGGAGTCTAATATTATCTCAAGAAAGGAACACGCTCATAAGTCATGGACGTTCAATTACTCACATAAGCACAATTCACATAAATGGAAAGACATGTATATTAAACTATTACAGGGTTTAGCCATTAATAAACTCATACTGTCAATTCATACAATAAGACTATCATGTAATATAAACTATCTCAAGGCTTAACCATTAATTATCTCCCATGGGTAATTAATTTATTTAATATATTTCATTTCAAACAAACCCAAAATGTGAAACAAAAGAATGCCTCTTAGGCATCCTTAACCAAAAGTCCATAAATGGTCATTCAAGGGAAACACATCCACGGGGTAGCCCAAATTCAAGGTAAAAACCCCCAAACATGTTTTAAATCACTTATTAAATTACCTAACAACAATAGGAAATATTAGGGTTCAAATATCAACTAATAAGACACCCTAAAATGGATATTAGGAACTCTGGCATATATAACGAGCTTAAAAAATAGCGAAAGGCACAAGACCACATACTTAATACTCGTTCAATGCTCCTCATCCAACGTCATCCTCTAATTTGACCTAGAATGGATTTTTATCTAAAAACAATCATAAAAACTCAAGAATTAATCACCAGGTTGAGATATAAAATCACAAATAATAGATCAACAGGAATCAAGAACTCACTGATGGGGTTCCATTGTTTAAACGGATATTGAATAAGAGTTCAAATGATGAATCAAGAGCCAGATCTTCTTCTGGAATAATTGCTTATGAAAACATGGGTAAGTATCCTATCAAGTTTGAGCATTCAAGGATAATTCCTATTTTAACAAAAAATAAGTACACACCATGTATTGGAAAATACACAGCATGTATATGCCTAATCCCCTTTTTTTCTAACTTCCACTTACACATCATACCCAGGTCTTCCAACTTGCCTTACACAACATGTACTAGGATTACAAGGTTTGTATCCCATAGTCACATTTTTTAACAAGCCTATGGTCATTAATCAACCTCTTTTATTCCTATTTCTTTAAAATAACCTGAAAAGAAAAGATGTGTGCCTCAAAAGAGGAACTGTGGTTTTACATAGGTCTCCTGAGATAATCTAGTTTGGGTATTGGATGATGTCTTACCCGATTTTGTATAGTGCCTTAACTAAAGCCTTGATGGTATTTTTGTGATGTCTTGATTTATGAATTTCCTCTTTATTAGAATAGTTTTTGATAAATCATGTGGTTATTTGACTATTATTATATCCTTGATTAAGTTTTATTCTCAGGTGATTATTTATAAAGAATTATTTGATTCTCGTTTATTATTATCATATTACTCTCATGATTATGTTTTAATGGAATTTTTTTATTTATTCCCCTTTATTTTTTTTTTGTGTTTATTTATGATAGCATCCATTGTATGATTGCCCATAATGAGCTCTTATATCACTCATTTCTTATGTTTTATTCTTCCGTAGGTTAGCAAGATGTATATTTTGATTTACATGTAGGAATAATCTTGGAGAATAAGGGTGTTTCCAATGGAGTTACTATGTTTTATTTCATTTCTAGATGTAATGTAATCCTTATGTTTGTATCAATTTTTCCAAATCTACTAAACCCTTTGTTCCTTTGATATGTGATCACTTGTACTTAGAACAAATATAATAAATTATCCACCAACTCTAGGAAACCAAGGTCAGGGTCTTTTCAGTTGGCATCAAAGAAACTTTTGTAGAAACATTGGAAAATACATTTAGGAAAGCATATATAAGGTAAATATTACCCTATAACTAACTATGGGAATATTTCCAAGTTAACCAAGTTAGGGTTTTGATATTAGTGATACATAAATATTTTTAATTTTTTTCACTATTTTTTAAATTTCATAATCTAATCTAGTGTATTTCATTTTTTATAAATGGTGCCTAGTGGATGGAAGGGAAACCTTATCACAGCCCACCTTCACCAAAAGGAGGGAAGGGTCAACAGATTTCCAGGCCCTTCCTTCTTTATGTTGAAGGAGAGATAATGACCCCTGAGACCCACCTTCAATAAGTCCCGGAGTGGCGACTAGAACCAAGGGTATATAAATTTATCACAAATGGAAGGCATTACCCCTTTTTGTTTTATAGGATCGGGAGATAAGATGATGAATCTCAATAAAACCAAGGTAAAAGAAAAGTAAATCCAAAAGTAAACCATTCCCACATGCATGTTCCAAAAGTAAAAGAGACAAAGTACAAAAGGTGACTACAAAGGTAAGTACCAAAGAAGAAAAGCAGCAACTGCAACTTCCCCAAAGGTCCGAGCAAGTATGGTCCTGCGCGATCCCCGAAGTCCTCCTGGAAACATGAAAGCAGTTTTATATACGTAAGGTGGGCATACAAGTACACTCAGTAGGGAAAACCAAAGACTCTCGTGCACAAGTGGGGGAACATACTAAAGTCCCATGAGAAAAGGAGTAAACCAAACACCTATCAAGGTAAATTATCCACCCAAGCCTCACCAAGGAACACTCCCCAAATAACGCAAGTCAAGTAATATATATAATCAGAGCACATCGATGTTTGGGTACTCCGCGCCACTTTCCCACTGGTTATTGAGACATCCTACGCATCAGACCAATCCCGCCATTCTCACCACAGTCCCACTGCCACACCCGCCCGCACACACCTAGGCCACAACCACACGCAGTCCCACTGCCGAATCCCGCCCGCAAACACCTGGGCCCCAACAATCACATGTAACCACGCCTGCAAAAACCTAGCCCAGAATAACCACCACCACGCCCGAAGACACCTGGGCTAGAAAATCCACTGCCACGCCCGAAGACACCTGGGCCTCATCCTGAAGACACTTGGGAAACCACCTGCCGCACACACCTGGCCAACCACCACACTACCCAGCCCGAAGGTTCTTGGGCTAATAATGGACCTCAGGCCATCACAGCCTACCCGAAGATACTTGGGATATCTGGGATAGGGAGAATAAAAGGAGCTAATAACCAGCCACAAATAATAGTGTTGGAAAAAACACCCTCCCCCTTGAAATGGGGGTGTCCGGCACTAAGTGCTCAACTTGGGTGGGGTGCGAATAAGAAACACAAAACTACAAATATATACATAGGTAACAGGAACTCACCCAAAGTTAGGTTTTTCTTCAGACAGCCTACAGATCACAACAGTGCTCAAGTCCGTGTCACAACTCTTTCCAACAAAACCCATTTGTTTCATTCTTGTTTTCATGTTTAGTAATAATGTTCAAATAAGTTTATTCACTACAGGGAAACTAACACCATAAGAATAATAAAGGAAAAGAAACCATCCAAACATCAATTTAAGTATTCACACCCGGTTCTCTTGTAATGTCACAACATCAAAGGAAAAAGTGAGATCCACTGAAGTACTAGAACCAAGGGAAAACCACAAGACACTGCCCTGTGTCCCATCCCCCAAATAGGTTTTTCATCAACAGAGGATCCCACCCCAATTCGTGATATAAACAAGGTAACCACCCAGTCTCAAAACTCACAAACACTGAATCCATAACAACAAGGGATCCCATCCCCAATTTCACAACCACCAATAGTATAAAAACAGGGGATCCTATATCCTCCCACATCTCCAGCAATCAGCCCGAAAAACAAAACAACCAAACCACTACCACCGACACAAAGCAGGGTCGTGCTTGTATTTTCAGATTTATAAGATTTAACACACTCCCTGATTTCAAATTCCGTGTGTTTTAACCAAGAGTTATCACAGAAGGGTTAACCCTGGTACTTTCAATTTATTCAGCTGGGTATACGTGATTAACCAAATTACTTTTCATAGAAGGTGTTTATAATTAAAAAACAATCCATTTAAAACATCACGAGGGGTTCATTAGTGCACAGACAATGACCACCAATAGCCTAGATTTTCAGAATTCGTAAGCCAGCACAACTCAGAAGGATGATTTTAATATAACAACATCAATGATCATAGCCCCCCCCCCCCCCTTCATTCTTTACAGGATTCGTCCATTATCTTTAATTAGGTCTGGTTTAGCTAATTCTATAGAATAAAAAGCACGCCCACACCGCATTATACACAAAAGAGAGAGGCGAAGGAGAAATTCCCTACTTGTTGATAGACGATCGACGCTTAGGCTGGGCATGGAAATTTACGGATAACGATGCGTCTCGCCCGATGCACCAAAATCTGTTCGTGAAAAGCCATGATCGAGGAAAGAAGAAACCATGCCTAACCCTTTAGTTTATAAGGGCCGCAGACGGTTGAGATAATAATGTGAAACTGTGTGAGCGGGGGTCGTGGGTTGACCACGTGGTTGGGTAGTAACACACGATGATATTAAGGTGTTATTTAATATCCCCCTTCGGGGATGTTTCTCGAGATTTTCAAGAATTAATTACGGGCTTTAATTGGTTTTAAAAGGAGTAAAATAATTAATTTACGTCAAAACTTATGTTGCGGGGGCAGAAAAGTCAGGTACTCAGCGAGGGGACATGGTGCCACCATCACAGTGTCTCCCTCACGGTGTCACCCTCATGGTGTCACCCTCATGGTGTCACCGTCACGGTCTCACCCTCACGGTGCCACCGTCACGGTTCCATCGTGACCGGTGTCACCCTCACGATGCCACCGTCACGGTGCCACTGTTTTGGTGGAGCCTCACTTTTGGAAAAGTAATGGTCCATGAGGGTTCGGGCCATTACATTATATACCTCTTAAATGATTCTCGTCCTTGAGAATCAAAACAAACCAAGAAGGAAAGAGAGGGTCCAAACAACCACCTCGAAAGATACCTCTTAGAAGTGAACCCATGCTAACTAAAAACACTTCCCTGTCAAGAACCAAGCAACATACCATGCCAAACTGCCCATGCATGTGGGTTGGGGAGTCTCCTCCCCCATGTCAAGATATTATCCGCTTTGGGCGGCACTGACTCACCCACACGTGTTTAATCGCATCCACCTTAATGCGTCTTGATTAGGGGGCGGGTTCTCTCCTCCCCCATAGCTAGGGATTTTCACACACATTCAAGGGAAGAAAACTAGTACATTTCATATCCAAAAAGACAAAACATTCTACCACAATAGGTACAACAAGGAACAATACTCAAAACAACTCGAGTTACGAGGTACGCATCTATGCTTCACTCTCCCACATACTCTCCTCAAGCCCACCATGTCTTCACAACACACGAACCAAGGGAATGGTTCACCCACGAATCACCTTATCCTTGCGATCCTCGATCATCCCTGGTCTCTACACAAAGGTCACGTCGTCCTCAATGTCTAGCTCACCCCAATCAAGGATGTGTGAATCGTCATGTAGATACTGACGGAGCTAGGACACATGAAAGACATCATGTCTCATCAGTAGCAGCGGTGGTAACCCTAGCTGATAAGCCACTTCGCCAACCCTCCGCAACACATCGAAGGGTCCGATGAACCTGGTAGAAAGCTTACTCCGCTTGCCGAACCTCCACTGCACACGGTGAGGGGAGACCTTCAAAAACATGTGGTCTCCAACCTCAAACTCCAAGGCCTCCTCCTGGTATCATCATACGACTTATGTCGGTCCTGGGCCGCCTTCATCCTTTCCCATATGAGATGGACCTTCTCTGTCGTGCTCTGCACCACCTCCAGGCCAAGGATGCCTACCTCTCCCACTTCGGCCCAACACATAGGTAAACGGTAGGGCCTCCCGTACAAGGCATCAAACGAGGCCATACTGATGGTATAGTGATGGCTATTATTGTAGGTGAGCTCTACCAGGGGAAAGTGTCGCACCCATGATCCTCCTGAGTCTAGAGAACATGCCCACAACATATCCTCCACGGTCTGGATGGTGCGCTCTGTTTGTCCATATGTCTGGGGATGAAAAGTAGTGCTAAGGTGTAACTGTGTGCCAAAAGCATGCTACAATCCCTTCCAGAACCGTGTGGTAAACCGTGTATCCCTATCTGATACTATAGACCTCAGAACTCCATGCAACTGCACCACCTCATCCACGTACTTTCGTGCCAAAGAATCCACAGTACTCAACTCCCTGATTGCCAGAAAGTGGGCCGATTTCGTTAACTATTCCACTACCACCCAGATGGCGTTGTATGCCCCTTGGACCTTGGGAAGTCCCGTGACTAAATCAATCGAGATGTCGTCCCACTTCCACTCGGGGACATCAAGAGACTGCAGTAGGCCGCCTGGAACTTGGTGTTCAGCCTTCACTTGCTGACACACTAAGCACTTGGAGACAAACTCTGCCACTGCTCGCTTCACTCCGGGCCACCAAAACTGTCTCTTCAGTCCCTGGTACATCTTGGAAACTCCTGGGTGTACCACCAGGGGTGAGTTGTGGAACTCACTAAGAACCTTTCGGCGCATCACTCCTAGAACAAACAACCTTTCCTGGAAAAGAATCCAGTTCTGACCATCATCTTTCCATCCTTCTGGAGAATTTCCCTGGTCAACTCAGTCACGCATCACTTCACACTCTGGGTCTCCCCACTGAGACTCCTCCACTTGCTGCAACAGAGAAGACTGCACTGTCATCTGATATAGGCAACCTCTACCACCATCCATCCTCGCATCCAGGTGTAAGGCAGCCAACTCCTCCATCACTTTCTAGGCATTCACTGACTCTCGGACCGCATCCTTTTGCGTCCTCCTGCTCAAGGCATCGACCACTATATTGCCCTTGCTTTCAGTATAAGAGATCTCGAAGTCGTAATCCTGGAGGAACTCCACCCATCTCCACTGTCACAAGTTTAAGTCCCGCTGGGAGAGGATATACCTCAAGCTTTTGTGATCCATGAATACCACAAAGCGTTCTCCATTGAGGAAGTGCCACCATAACTTTAGCGCAAAAATGACCGCTGCAAGATCCAGGTCATGGGTGGTGTAATTACGATCATGGGGGCGTAGCTGCCTGGACCTATAAGAGATCACCCATTGTCTCTACATTAACACATATCCGAGGCCCTATCCTGAAGCATCACAGAACACCTCATAAGTTGCCCCTTCTTCTGGTAATCTTTGCACTGGGGAACTAACCAACTTCTCTTTCAGATAGCTGAAGGCTAACTCGCACTGCTCACTCCACATGAAAACCTGGTATTTCTTGGTCAGGGCTATCAAAGGGGCTGCTACTCGTGAGAAGTTCAGTACGAACCTCCAATAGTAACCTGCCAGCTCGAGGAAACAATGGAACTCTGCCACATTCTTGGGTGCTGCCCAAGAAACAAATTCCTCAACCTTTGATGGGTCCACCGCTATCCACCATTCGGACACCACGTGTCCGAGAAATTTCACTTCTCGTGTCTAGAACTTGCATTTTGATAACTTACCATAGAGATGGTGTTGTCGGAGGACCTCCAAAACCGTCCTCAAGTGCTCCGCATGGTCCTCCTATGATCTCGAATAGATCAGGATATCTTCGATGGACACAACTACGAACCGATCAAGGTAATCCCGGAAGATGGAGTTCATAAACCCCATGAACACAGCCAGGGCATTCGTAACACCAAAGCGCATGACTACGAACTCGAAGTGTCCATATATGCATAGGAAGGCCGTCTTCGGGATGTCGATCTCCTTAACTCTCAGTTGGTGGTACCCAGACCGCAGGTCGATCTTTGAGAACCATCCTGCCACTTTCAGTTGGTCGAAAATATCATCTATCCTTAGAAGAGGGTAGCGATTCTTGATCGTCACCTGATTCAGCCTCCTGTAGTCTATGCACAACCTGAAACCCCCATCTTCCTTCTTTGCGAACAAGACTGGAGCACCCCATGGTGATGCACTCGGCCAAACATAACCCCTCTTCATCATATCATCAATCTGGATCCGCAACTCCTGTAGCTCTGAAGGTGCCATCCGGTAAGGAGCCATCGAGATCGGATGAGCACCGGGATGCAGGTCTATCCCGAACTCAATATCACATCAAGGGGGTAGAGTCATCACCTCCTCAGGAATGATGTCCATAAACTCACAAACAACCTCTGGAAGCCCCACCATCTCAGCATCTACTGACTCTAGTGACAGCTCGGCTGATAAGGAGAGTAGGGGTTCCTCTCGCCTGCTGCTTTTCTGACCGCTCCGCTCGTCGGTGAAGGTAACATGTCAACCGCCCAAGTCTGATAACACGACCCTTCCTCAGAAAAAGTCGATGATAGCACACACAGAGAATAGCCATTATATGCCTAGGATGACATCGTATGGCTGTATCTGTAGCAGAAAAAGATCCCTAACCAACTGATGTAGCCCTATCACTAGTCTACATCCTTGAAAAACAAACAACAAGTTGGTCTGACCTCCGACTGGTGTGCTCAACAGCAGGGGCACTGGAAGTCTCTCGGCATCTAGACCCAAGGCACGGGCTATACTGGGTGCAAAAAACAGAATGCGAAGCTCCAGTATCGAACAAGGCATAAGAAAGAGTGCTAAACAAACTGATCGTACCTCGAACAACCTTCGGCCCTGCTCGAACTGTTGCCTCCGTGGAGTGTAGCATTCCACGCCCGGCTTGTCTTCCCCTCGACTTTCGGCCACCTCCCCGACCACGCCCTGGTCGAGGTCCCTGAGGAGCACCCTGAGGTCGACCTCCTCCTCCTACGTCTGCCCTCGGAGGAGTGGTAGCTCGCTGTCCCTACTGATGCTGCTGGAAAGGCCGGGCTGGATCCTGCTACTAGGGCAGGCGCTGGGGATGTCCGCCACCGCCATATTGTACCCGGTCTGGAAACTGACTCTAGAGATGTCCAGGGCTCCCAAAGACGAAGCACCGCGGCCCTGGGCCTGAGGAAAAGGGGCGAGGACCATGGGATCGAAACTGAAACTGATGCGGCCTACTCCCTGCGGGTCGGAACCTGGAGGGTCCGGACGCTGGAGGCCTGGTGCTAACGGCCTTCCCCTTCGATGGTCCTAGCTAGATCCCCTCCCGTGATACACGTCCTAGAGCGTGAATTCTCTCCACCACTTCAGCCTTATTCTGGACCTCCAAGTACGTTGGCAGGGTAAAGGGGGGTAACAACATACTGGAGGGAGGGTCGGAGTGCCTCCTCCAAATGCCTTGCCCGAGAATCCTCATCGGGAAAGAGGTCCATAGAAAAACGTAGGAGGTCCTTGAACTTGATCCCTAGCTCCCTCACGGACATACTCCCCTGTTGGAGGGAGAGTATCTCCTATCTCGTTTCCGCCTTCATCGTCGAAGAGAGGAATTATGCCTGGAACACCCTCTCAAAATCTGCCCAAGCCACCTCAGCCTCTCTCCTCTCCCCTAGGTAAAGCTTCCACCACTGATGTGCTGCTCCCCGCATCTGGTTGACGGACATAGAAACCTAGTACTCGGTCAGGGCCCGAATCAGGCCGAAATCTATCACTAGCTCCTCTAGCCAGCCTTCTGTCTTCATGTCAGAGGTACTGCCCTCATACTTCTCGAGGTTCTATCGCTGGAAGGCCCAGAGAGTCCTGTTCCACTGGTCATCCTCCTCTTCTCGGTCAGCTCTATGCCGATCGGACAAGGTAGTCTTCGGGGCCTTGATCGTTTGTACCATACGCGTTCGCCTTCAAGGTTCCATAGCTATAAGGTAAACAAGGAATACCTAAGCCCAAGAAGTGCAAATTATTGTCTTTAAAACTTCTTAAACTTTTCGTTTATTCTTAATTCCCAAAACACCCCAGAAACACGAGAACACAAGTCATTATGATGCATGTACCTTTCCTTGGGTCTCTACCCTGCAATCAGTGTGGAATCACTTGGTCGTTCGGTAGGTCCAGAGTCCTTGCGTCGGATCACGGGGGGGGGGGGGGGGGGGGGGGGCTAAAATCCCATGTCCTAGCCATTCTTCCATGACCTAATTCACGCACCGAGGTCACCCAACACTGTTGCCCTGCCATCCCATGCAATTCTCACTATGCCAAAATCCGGGCTCCATCCTATCTCTCAACCATTAACTCTGATACCATTCTGTCACGAACCGCCTTCACCAAAAGGAAGGAAGGGTCAGTAGATTGCCTGGCCCTTCCTTCTTTATGTTGAAGGAGAGATAATGACCCCCGAGACCCGCCTTCAATAGGTCCCGGAGTGGGGACTAGAACCAAGGGTATAGAAACTTCTCACAAATGGAAGGAATTACCCTTTTTTGTTTTATAGGATCAGGAGATAAGATGATGAAACTCAACAACACCAAGGTAAAAGAAAATAAAATCCAAAAGTAAAACATTCCAATATGAATATTCTAAAAGTAAAATCCAAAAAGTACAAAAGGTGACTACAAAGGTAAGTACCAAACAAGAAAAGCAGCAACTGCAACTTCCCCAAAGGTCTGAGCTAGTATGGTTCTGCGCGATCCCCAAAGTCCTCCTGGAAACCTGAAAACAGTTTTATATACGTAGGGTGAGCATACAAGTACACTCAGTAGGGAAAATCAAAGACTCTCGTGCACAAGTGGGGGAACGTACTAAAGTACCGTGAGAAAAGAATAAAACCAAACAACTATCAAGGTAAATTATCCACCAAAGACTAACCAAGGCACACTCCCCAAATAATGCAAGTCAAGTAATATATATAATCAGAGCACATCGAAGTTTGGGTACCCCGTGCCACTTTCCGACTGGTTATTGATACATCCTATGCATCGGACCAATCTCACCATTCTCACTGTAGTCCCACTACCACACTCTCCCACACACACCTGGGCCACAACTATCACATGTAACCATGCCTGCAAACACCTAGGCCAGAACAACCACCACCACACCCGAAGACACCTGGGCTAGAAAATGCATTGCCACCCCCGAAGACACCTGGGCCTCATCCCGAAGACACATGGGAAACCACTTTCCACACACACCTGGACAACCACCACACTACCTCGCTCGAAGGTTCTTGGGCTAATAATGGACCTCAGGGCATCATACCCTGCCAGAAGATACTTGGTCTATCCGGGAAAGGGAGAAGAAAAGGAGATAATAACCAGCCACTAATAATAGTGTTGGAAAAAACACCCTCCCCCATGAAATGGGGGTGTTTGGCACTAAGTGCTCAACTTGGGTGGGGCGCGAATAAGAAACACAAAACTAAAAATATATACATAGGTAACAATAACTCACCCAAAGTTAGGTTTTTCTTCAGACAGCCTACAGATCACAACAGCGCTCAAGTCCGAGTCATAACTCTCGCCAACAAAACCCATTTGTCCCATTCTTGTTTTCATGTTCAGTAATAATTTTCAAATATGTTTATGCACTACTGGGCAACTGACACCATAAACATAACCAAGGAAAAGAAACCATCCAAACGTCAATTTAAGTATGCACACCCGGTTCTCTTGTAAAGTCACAACAACAAAGGAAAAAGTGAGATCCCCCAAAGTACTGGAACCAAGGGAAAACCCCAAGACACTGCCCTGTGTCCCCTCCCACAGAAAGGTTTCTCATCAATAGAGGATCCCACCCCAATTCATGATATAAACAAGTTAACCAACTGGTCTCAAAAGTCAAAAACACTGAATCCATAACAACAGAGGATCCCATCCCCAATTTCACAGCCACCGAGAGTATAAAAACAGGGGATTCCATCCCCTCCCACATCTCCAGTAATCATCCCGAAAAAGGAAACAACGAAACCACTACCACCAACACAAAATAAGGCCACTCATGTATTTTCAGATTTATAAGATTTAACACATTCCACGATTTCAAATTCCGTGTGTTTTAACCGGGAGTTATCACAGAATGTTTGATCCGGGTGATTTCAATTTATTCAGCCGGGTATACATGATTAACCAATTTACTTTTCACAACATGAGTTTATAATTAAAAAACAAGCCATTTAAAACATCACGAGGGGTTCATTAGTGAATAGAAAACGACCACCAACGACCTCGATTTTCAGAATGCGTAAGCCAGCACAACTCAGAAGGATGATTTTAATATAACAACATCAACGATCACAGCCCCCCCCCCTTCATTCTTTACAGGATTCGTTCATTATCATTAATTAGGTCTGGTTTATCCAATTCTACAGAATCAAAAGCACGCCCACCCCGCATGATATACAAAAGAGAGAGGCGAAGGAGAAATTCCCTACTTATTGATAGATGATCGATGCTTAGGCCGGGCGCGGAACTTTACGGATAACTATGCGGATCTCCCGATGCACCAAAATCTATTCGTGAAAAGCCGCTATCGAGGAAAGAAGAAATAATGCCTAACCCTTTAGTTTATAAGGGCCACGGACGGTTGAGATAAGAACGCGAAACCGCATGAGCGGGGGTCGTGGGTTGACCACCCGGTAGGGCAGTTACACAGGATTACATTAAGGTGTTATTTAAGATCCCCCATTGGGGATGTTTCTCAGGATTTTCAGGAATTAATTACGGGATTTAAGTGGTTTTAAAAGGAGTAAAAGAATTAATTTATGTCAAAACTTAGGTTGCGGGAGCGGAAAATCCAGGTACTCAGTGAGGGGACAGGGTGCCACCGTCACGGTGTCACCCTCACAGTGTCACCCTCATGGTGTCACCCTCACAGTGTCTCCCTCACAGTGCCACCGTCAGGGTTCCACCGTCACAGTGTCACCGCCACGGTCTCACCCTCACGGTGCCACCGTCATGGTCTCACCCTCACGGTGCCACCGTCACGGTGCCACTGTTTTGGTGGAACCTCGCTTTTGGGAAAGTAATGGTCCAGGTGGGTCTGAGCCATTACAATCCTTATTAGCACAAGTATTCCATTTAGAGATTTACCTATAAATCAAGATAACTATATTGGATCCAGATTTGAAACTAGATATGAACAACATATAACTCTATTAGTAAAATTGAATCAGGTTATAATAAATAAACTTACTCCCTTGGAGTAGATCAGTCTGCAATGTGGTGTAAAAAATTTATATCATTTCATGTAAAAAAACCTCCATAATTCAATAGGACTACAAACCCATTTTTGCCTAATAAATGGATAATGTTCATATAGAATATATTTCTATCTTTGAGAAGTAATTAATGGGATAATGTTATCATATAAGTTTATCATCTCTTTGGAGATTCGAATCAATGGTGGTCATTAATTGAAAATGAAAAGAAGGATGAACAAATAAAAAATTTAGAATGGAAGGATTTTAAGGGAATTTTCTTGGAAAATATTTCCCTCGTGAACAGTGAGCAGTGATTGAGAGAAAATTCTTGAGTCTGTGATAGAAAGAGGATGAAAACATTTCAATGTATGAATCCAATTTTAGAAGGTTAACAAGGAATTTCACAGACTACATACATAATCTGAAGAGAACGATTTACTATTTCATTTATGGTATTAAGATAATTATTTTAAGACCACTAGTCTCTAAAAAATTCTCATCATATGAGGAAATAGAATCTTGTGTCATCAATATGGACAAATAATTCTCCAATACAAGTTGCTACAAATGGATTCAAGATAAGAAGATAGTTTTTGAGTATTATGGAAAAATAAATAACGTATAATGGAAGAAGGGAAGAATCAAATTTTCAAATTGAAACAAATGTGGAAAGAAACATCATGAAACATGCCTATTGAAATGAGAGTTTTTTTAAAGTGTGGAGGAAAAGGCCACCAGGCCTATGATTATAAGGCTATGAAATAATTCATAAATGTAGTATGATTCAACTATAAGGAGATGGGACATTGTGCAATGGATTTTCCTATACTTCATGAAAATATTCCTCAGAATAGGAATATACAACAATTTCATTCTTATATAGTCGCAATATATGAGGTTGATATTCCTAATGATGTGGTTGTAGGTACTTTAATCATATCCTAAAATTTATCCAAAGCTCTATTTGATTTGGTATCATCACATTCATTTATATCTTCCCAGTTTTCTTTAAAAAAAGTATATTTCTAATTCACCTTAGTAAGGGAGTTGTAAATAAAAACACATCGTGGAAACCTTATTGAAACAAATATGTGTCAAAAAATTCTTGTGATTACAAATAAACATGCTCTAACTTCAAATTTTATTATATTACCTATGGATTATTTTTTATATAATCCTTGGTATAGACTAGATTTCAAAATATAATGAAAAATTTTGTTTCATAGATAATTAAATTATGATTTTTGATTAAGATATGGAATTTATTATATTTAGAGGATAGAATAAATCTTATGAGTCATATCTGGATCCACGTCCAGTAACTCTTCTAAATTATATTCTTGGAGAAGAATAGAAGATAAAACCTACTAATGAAAAATTCTATCTTTAAATTGATTATGTACCTATTTTATAGGAATAAATTGATTTATTTATAGAGGAATTACCTAAATATATTCCATAGGGGGAAGTGGAGTATTATATTGATTTAATCCCTGATTAAAGACTTACACGAAAGAATCCCAAGAGAATGGACATGATGAAGTTGATTGAGTTAAAGAAACAATAAGAGGAATTGAGTGGTAAGGGGTTTATACTCCCTCATGTTTCAACATAGTGATATCATATTCTATTCATTAAGTATAAAGATTGATCTATGAGGCAATGTGTTGACTATAGGGAGATAAATGCTCTTATTATAAATAATCTATATCATCTGACTTGGATTGATGACTTATGAGACCAACTTCATAGAGTTCAATATTTCTAAAAGATTGATATATTTTCTGGATACCGTAACTTACTTGTAAAGAAGGGTGATATTCCAAAGGTAGATTTTTGAATAAGGTATGGACAAGAATATTTTATAGAAATTTAATTTGGACTGATTAATGCACCATTAGTTTTTATGGATCTAAAAAATAAGATATTCAAGGAATATTTTCATAATTTTTTATGGTATGTTTTGGTGAAATATTGTTGTACTCTGGAAGATATATTGACCATGTGAACCACTTTTTGATTTTCCTAAAGACTTTGGGAAGAAAAGAGATATATGGGATGTTTACCAAGCCTGAATTATTGCTTGATAAAGTTTATTTTCTTATCCATATTATCTCTAATGATAGAATCTTAGTTGATCCTATGACGAAAAAGGAAGTCCATAAATATCATTCACCAATGAACATAAATGAGTTACGTAGTTTCATTGGTTTAGTAGGTTACTATTATGATTTTGTATAGATTTTTTCCTGATTAACTAACCCATTAACCAACATTACTATTATGGGGTTAATTTTATTTGAAAAAATGAATATGAAGAATGATTTTAAGAATTGAAGAGGATATTAGTGAATTATCCAAAATTGACTCTGTCGAAAAGAAACTGAGGGTTTGTGATTAATAGTGATGCTTCCAAGAAAGAACATGGTTGTGTCCTTATGTAGAATGATAGAGTTATTTCCTATGAATCAAGGAAGTTAACAAATAATGAATAAAACTATCCAAATCAATATCTTTATTTGGAATCTCGAATATTTACTCTAAAGGCATGGATACAATATCCCTCTAGTGAAAGATGCGAGATACATACATATCACAAGAGTTTTAAATGTATCTCCTCACAGAAATAACTTAACATGAGTCAATGAGGATGGATCAAACTACTCGGGGATTAAGATTTTTCAATAGACTACCACCCAAGGAAAGAAAATAAGGTATTATATTCACTTAATATGAAGTATCATGGAGTTCTAAAAAATTAAGATATACATGGATCCAATCTATGTGGATATAGTAAATATAGATATAGGAATTATCAAGGAATATGAAATATTAATACTTTTTCAAATGGTTTTCAAACTATATTAATTTGAAATGATAAAATGTACACATTCTAATGATGATAACGTTCAATATAAAATTAAATCGGTGAATGATGGTAAATTGATAGACTTTGTATATGAAGATGGTATTTTGAAATTTGGGAAGAGGCTTGGTATTCTCACTATACCTAATGTAGAAAGGGAATTATTGGATAGTTCTCATATATTTAATTACTCTATACACATTAGTATAACTATGATGTATAGAGATTTGAAGGAATATTTTTTTGGAAAATATGTAGCGGAGAATTACTGATTATATATCCCGATGTTTTGTTTCACCAGGGGAAGGATGAAGGACAACATCCAAGAGGAGTAATGCATCCTATAACTATTTCTAAAAGGAAACAGGATGACACTACTATAGATTTATTCATTCAATTTCCAATGGATCCAAGAAATAATGATCCAATATGGGTAATTGTTGATAAAATTACAAAATATCCACATTTATTTGTTATATGAGAAGATTTTCCACTTGAAAATTTAGAAAGACTTTAAATTAATGATGTTTTAAGACTTCATGGTTCACCTCAATTGATTGTGTGTAATCGAGATCCTCATTTAACATCAAAATTACAGAAGAGTCTTTATAAGGCTTTATATATCGAGATTTATTTGAGTATTTCTTATCACCCTCAAAATGATGGATAGTATGAAAGGACGATTCCAAAAAAATTACATGTTGAGATCATAGTCACTATACTTTTCAGGTATATGGGATCAACATTTAACTTTTGTAGAGTTTTCCTACAATAATCATTTCCATTCTAGTATTCAAATTGCTTCATTTTAAGCATTACATGGAAAGAGATGTTGTACTCTATCATTTTGAGATGAAGTTAGAGAGAAGAAGCTTATAGGAACAATACTCATTGAAGAGACAAAAAATTTTAAATAATTTTCATGATCCTATTAAAGAATATAAAATTAGGTAAATGAGTTATTCTAACAATAAGATAAAGGATTTAGAGTTTCAAGTGGGAGATCATGCCTTTCTAAAAGTATCTCTACGATAGTTTTTCATAATGGTTAGTAAGAAAGGGAAACTGATTCCTAGGTACATCAGACATTTTGAAATTCTAGAAAGAGTTGGATCTATGGATTATTATATTGCGATTCCACCTATCCTTTCTAAATTACATGATGTGTTCCACATATCTTTTGTTTAGAAAATACATGCCTGACCCAACACTTATACTAACCTATGAATAAGTAAAACTAGAACCTGATTTATCTTACTATGAAGTGTCTATTGATATTCTTAACACTAGAGATAAAGTATTGATAAATCTAATGAATTTACAAGTAAAATTACATTGGATAGGCCATAAATTTTAAGAAGTAACATAGGAGCCCTGGGATGCTATGAAGAAAAACCACCCCCATATGTTTAGAAGGTAATATTATTGAATATTATGAGGCTAAAATTATCCAATGGATGCAATAACATAACACCCTAATATTTTATTGTATTTATATTCATAAATAAATTAAATTTATTTGATATCTCACATTTCACATAACTCTAAGCGAAAACAAACTATGATATACTTTTAAATACAAACATGATCATTGGAATAGTAATGTGACTATTAGGAATAGTAATTTTCATATTATAAGAATAACCTCACCTATAAAAGTATAAATAAAATATAGTAATATCATATATGATAATATATATATTTATATCATAAAATAAGTAAATAAATGTTTTAAAAATTATAAATTAAGTGTTGGTATTTCTGTGAAATGTAATTGTTTACTTACTATGTTATAATTAATATAATTATTTAAAATAAAAAATATTTTTTAAAAACATATTCATAAATAAATAATATATTTCATTATAATTTTAAAATAATTTTATGAGACCATAATTAATTTTTTTAATGTGTCGTAAGATCAGTTATAATATTAAAATAATTAATTTTTGAATAAATAGTGATTTATTTGAAAATTAAATTTATTATATTTACATAATCATGTTTATAAAAAGGGGTCAATTTCGTAAATCTATTTATCAGAAAATCATTCAGGTGATTTTTTGTTATTTTTCTAAAATAGTTGAATTTTTATCAATAGTGAAATACGGTAAATTGTAGTATTTAACATTATAAGTTATGTAAATTAATTTTTAAGTCATTTAGGATGTAATTTCCTAATATTTCTATCTCAAATTTACTATTGACTATACTTAGTCACGAGTATCATCACTATTTATATTTTATGGCCAAAATAATAAATAAATGAATAAAATAATCAAAAAACACCTCTCTCTCCTCCCCTATAAATACCAACTCTCGCCACCCCTTCTCCTAAAAACCTCTAAACCACCAAGAATATATAAACTCTACAAAATTTCATTATCAAGACTCTTACCCAAGTCCATGACCTATTGGTCTTACCAAAAGACCCAATCCAAGTGTCTCAAGGAGGTTCCCAAGCAGACGCTATTCATGAGGTAAAATCCACCTTCTTTCTCTTTTATTTTCTTATATTATCCTCACATACCCTATACAAAGTGTCACTGTAACTCCATTATCATATTTATACTCTAATTTTATTGTTTTAATGTATTATACATTATCAAATCCCTTCTCCTCTCCTTTTATTTTAAAAATGAAAACATCATCCGTGATGTGTCAGATCATTGCCCTCGTGGACGTCGAGATTTCATTTTCTATTACCACCTCCAAGGCTGATCATAAAAAATTTATTATGAATAAATAATATTTTAATAGAAATATAATAAGTTATATCATGATTTTGGAACCAATATATATAAATAAAATATTAAATAAAATGTCATAAGTTCGTGATGGTCGCAAAAACTGTGAAAATAAATTAAGACATTGTCATCAACATTTTATCTAATGAATCACCATCATAACGTATAAAAAACTATATATGAGATCATTCAAACTTATATAAGTTTGTTAATACAAAATAATATCGATTCTTGTGAATTTTTTTCCATTTTACAAGAACTTTTGTATTTATACTCAAGGGAACCGACCATAAACCCATAAAATGAACGATATTAGAACAATGAAATTAAAATTTATAAGTCATCTAAATATAAATAAATAAAGTTAATAAAATTATAATAAACCAAATATATTTTTAATAGGTTCCTAATTATGTAATTAATTAATCTAATTTTATATTCCATGATATTAAGTAAAATTACAAAAAATGTTCGGACATATGGTAAGGGTTTCTCGTCTCACTTTTAGTTATATGAGATATATTCCATGTTCAGACCTTATTTATTTTTGTGTGGTATACACACAAACCTTAACATATAATATCATGAATTTATTTATATTAATGGAATTAAATTATTAATTTTAGGTTAATTAATTTATGTAGTATATGGTTCGACTATTTACAAGGTGGTACGGGAATTCCTAGCCAAGTTTTCATTCTTTGGTTTAAAATTATACTCCAATTATTTTATCATGATATTATTGTGTGAAATTAATTTCTATTATCTTATGTTGTATTTAAACTTTTTTTGGGTGTATTTAAATATTATACACATAATTGACTTATTTGGTTAGGGTAACACTTTATTTTAAAATACACTTTTAAATGTTTCTTTTTCAAATTTTAAAAGTAATATTTTTTTAACATATAATAAATGAGGGGGTTTTCCATATTTCATGACGGAATAATTTATTGAGGAATAATTTACAAGTTTAAAAAGTTATTTTAAGAGAAAAAGTTTTCTTATAAAATCGTGTGGATTTCTAAATAAATGATTTCAAAGAATATAGGTATTTCTATCAACAATTTCTCTATGATTTTTAGAGTATTTTCATATATGTCAACACCCTTTGTTGTATCTTATTGTAAATTGACATTGATATATTATGATACCCTCTAACATATTTTATTGATTTTTGTTATCATTATTTTGACTATGGATATGCTATTTTGATACCCTTTATCATGTGACACTGGATGGGTTAAGATTATGTTTACTGTTTTTGGAAAGTTATTTCATATGATATTTTCAATATTAATGTATATATTGATTATATTTCACCCCATTAATATGATGAATTAATTGGAATTAGTATGTGATGTTTGGGTCCTGTTATACCCCATTGATGCATTGGTAGGTCCCATGAGAAAAACTAGTTTGGTTATTGGCTAATGTCATACTCAATTTTTATAATGTCTTAGTCGAAGCTTTTCCAGTATATTTATGATGTCCTGAATTATTCATTCCCTCCTTATAAGATTAGTTATTTATAATAAATGTGATTATTTGACTAGTATAATATCTATGTTAAGTTTTATTCTCTTGTTATTATTTATATAAAATTATTTGATCAGATTATATTCCTTCCATTTTATTCTAAAGATTATGTTTCAATGGCATGTATTTTCAGTGATTCACCTTGCCTTATTGTTTATGTTTGTTTATGATAGATTCTACTATATTCTTACCCTTAATGGGTATATTATGCCACCCATTTATTATGTTTTATTTTTTCCCAAGATTCTAAGATGTGTATTATTATTTATAGGCCAATATAATCTAAGAGAATAAGGGTGTTTCTAATGGAGTTACTATGTTGTATTCCATTTTAAGATGTAATGTAATACTTATTTTTTGGATATATTTTTTCAAATCTACAAAACTATACGGTCTGTTGGGATGTGATTGGTTATAATTATTACAAATTTAATAAAGTAGCCATTTAATATAAGATAATTGGGTTGGGGTCTTTACAAACTCAATAAAAATGAATTGATTAATTCTTATGAAATAGGTATTCAATGTTTAGTAATTAAATTTTATTCATTAAAAATACATTTTCTTACAAAATTATTTTTTTAGAAAATTTGATAATTAATTTCTTTAAATTTTATAAAAATTTTCTAATTAAATGAACTTACTTTCTTAAATATGAATATCTAAATTATCCTTGGGTAAAATTTTGATAGTTTTATGAAAAGATTGATTTTTCAATGAAAATTGGAAAATAATGGTTTTTATTGAGAAACATAATTTATTTTAAAGTTTTTACAAATTGAAATTTTATTTTGGATTAAAAATAATCCAATTATAGTATTTGATATGAATTTAATTTTTAAATTGGGTATAACACATTTGTATACATAAAAATTCATTATTCTAAAAAGTTTTTTCTTATAACTTTTTGTGGGTTTAATTTTAAATTAAAGTTTAACAATTATATAAATTTAATCTTGAAAAATGAAT
The DNA here is from genome assembly GCA_963277665.1 of Viscum album. NCBI lineage: Eukaryota > Viridiplantae > Streptophyta > Magnoliopsida > Santalales > Viscaceae > Viscum > Viscum album. The sequence continues at coordinate 697,974,457 of OY728157.1, forward strand.
TATATATTATTAATTATGATTCTCAATTTTTATGATCCTTTTATTTTTTTCATTATAAATAGTAACCATAATGAATAATTATCACCATGGTAAGGGTAATCAAGTATTTAAGTTAATGAATAATATGATAAGAACTAAAAGGACCACAACACATTCCTCTATATCCTTTTATGATCCTTTTTAGTCCATAAGCATCTAATTTTTAAATATATTACCTTTTCATCCATTTGGATGTGATTTGGACCATTATAATTTTTAAGTAAATGATGAATTCAAAAATGTCACTTTTTACTTTTAATATCTATAATATTTTGTGACATGGATAACAACAAATTATTCATGGTTATAAATATTTGTTTTCATTATAAATTATTTTTTATAATGGTAATTTATTTTTCTTTTTCAAGGATAAAATGATTAACTGAAATTCCTACCCACCACTGACACAATATTTATTTCATTAAAAGGAAAATTAAATAATTTTTTTAAAAAATATTAAAATAATATAATATAAATGAATTATTATATTACATTAATATTATATATAAATATAACATTTTAGGTATGTGTGATAATATTATATTCTAAATCCTTTTCTATCATGTTATTTTAAAAATCTAATTAAATGAATACTTCCCAAAATTACATTATTGATATTTTATAATAAATAATATTTTAATAAATGTTTTAAAATACTAAAAATATTATTTTCAGAAAGTGGATTTTAATATGGATGAAAATATCAACCAAGGTTCATTTATGAGGAAATTATCCTTTATTTGTAACTATCTTTACCCCAAAGAGTAAAAAAATATGTTATCTTGACAATTGTCAAAATAGTTATCGGAGGGTTAAAACCAAAAAAATTGAAAGGGTGAATGCCTCGTATAAACAAGTCCAAATTATATTATATAATCTAATTTAATCTCATAATCATATTAACTTTCAATATTGTAACTTTAGATCCATTATTAGGTAAATTAAATTTTATTAATTTAATAGTTTATGAAATTCCAAAAGTACCCCTTCCCTCGTTATAGAAGGGAACCTCCTCTGATATTTTCATTACACTTCAATATCCATTTTTTTCCAATACACACAAAAATATATTCCTTCCATCCAAATACATTTTTTATGGGTCATATTTGGGGTATAATTTCATCCATATATGGAATAAGGTGTAAAGAAAAGAGGATGTTTGAAGAAGCGATATAACATTTAAATAAATGTTTTAGTTTTATTTTTTATTATAATTCCTCCAAATATTATTAAAACATAAATATATATTATTATAAGTTTATAAATATACTTATATTATATTATTATATTTTAATAACCTATATCCATATCTTTTTTCAATTAAATAAGAAATGAAGTCATCGTTCATGTGTACGGTGGACTACAGACTTGCGAACCAATGTAATTCATTTTCGATCACCATCTCTCATGGATAATAATAATGATATATTTAATGTATAAATGTTATATTCATTAAATAATTATAATTATAGGAAATTAATATGTCTTCTATTTTCATACCTTTCCATTCACTTAAAATGATAACATTGCATTTATGTACGTGTGGAATACCACCTCCAAAAAGAGATGTTATCCGTTTTTCATCACCACGTCGGATGGATAATGTATATAACTATATTTAAAAGGAATAATATGAAATTTATAATATAATTAATATTCTTTAAATATAAAATAATACTTACCTTATTTTCATCATGATTATTGAAGAATGGAAATGTTACTCAGGTGTACGCACGACCTACTTTCTTCAAGATCGTAACATGGTTCATTTTTCATAACCATATTTCATGGTTGGTTTTAAAAGTATGATACCTATGTAAAAATGATAATTATTTAATTATTATAATTCTTGGTAATATGGATTAATTACCTATTTGATTTTAGTCAACATACCTGAGTAAATTTATACATATGAACCAAACATCCACAAAACACCCAATATAGATTTAACGGGTTATGTAATTAAATATGTAATTATAGTAAATGAAATAAATTTTTTAAGGACAAGGGATTAATCCTAGACAATATTATTAAGAATTAAAATAATATATTTAAATTTATTAAATTTTATTTAAAGGACATAAATGTAAAGTATGGACTCGAGGTAATGGGTTTTGTCTCAAATTACATTCATTAAATAATGTTTTAATGTTACGCACCTAATTTCTTTCATATTTTTATGTAATAAGACCTTAAATTTTATATCAAGAATACGTCATAATTAATGATATTTTATGTTTCAATTCTAATTATTTCATCTAATGGTATTTTACTTGAATATTAACACATGGTAATGAATTTCTTAACTCGATCTTTATTATTTGGGTTATACTTCTACATCATTGATTTTTTTGTGCCATGATTATATGTGAATTGATATATAAATTTTTTAATTGTGTATTTAAACTTTTTTTGTAATTAAATATGTTCACATAATCACTTTATTGATTAATTATTTCATCAGAAGTTATGTTCTTTTCTAGAGTTTTATTTATCTCAATCGCATTTTCTTGAGATATATTTCATGTTGTGAACCATGATTTATTTCAATGGAATACTTACAAACTAATTAATTAATTTTGAAATTTTGATTCATGAAATTAATGGGATTTATAAATCCATAACATACTATTTATTTTAATGAATTTTTATTTTGAAAGTTAGTGGTAAAGGATTTATGTTAGGATATTATTTATTTTCATGATTTTTTATGTTCAATTTTCCTATGGGTGAAATCATATGATCAAATTTTCTTGAAAAATATATTTTATATTTTATTATTTTTATAAAAGTTTTTTAGACGTTCATTTTAAATTTATACCATTATTTATTAAAGAAACATTACGAAATTTATTTTTAAGCGATGTTGATCTTGTATCATCTTTTAGATTAGGAAACTTTCACTTTCATTTTGTCGTTTTATAAAGTATTTTGATGAGTATTATTTTATAAACATAAATGATTTGATAAATATATCTTACGTGATCTTTTAGAATCTTAAAATATTTTAAAATTGAAACTCCATAATTTTTTCTACATAGATCCCTTGTAACTCTCCTTTCAAAATTATTGAAAAGAATTTTTATTTTTATTGTTAAGGACATGAATGGATTTTCCCTCCATAATGATCATTCAATAATTTTTAGATTATTTTATATTTTTATATGGTTTTTTTAAAATAAAATAATTTCACCTGATATTTTATGACATCTGATAAAATATTACACAATGAAAAGAGTATCTTATCTTATTTTCAAAAAATATATATTTAAATGTTCTTTAAAAAGAAAATTTCCCATATGTCATAATTATTAAATTCTTCCTTTGCATCACTGGGATGAGGATCTTGTGATATCATCCATATTTTTTCTCTATGTGTCTTATAATGATTATATTAGTGATATTATCACGAAACCCATTTATTTTCCATAGATTAACCATTCTATATATGAATATTGGTGGTTTTAATGGGTTTTATGTTGAAATTCTTCATGTATAATACGTTTTCATCATGATATGGTACTTGATATTTATATAAGAGAAAAATGTGAGCCCATTGTAGATTATATGATGGTTGATCCTTATTATAGACCTCCAATGTATTGGGTAATGTTCTGTGTCATCAAATTCAAGAATGAAGGATTTAACTAGTATAGTTTCTCTTATGGATTTAAATAGGATCTAGTTATTTATAGAACTATTTTAACATGGGTTATGAATAAGATTCTATATCTCTCTCAAAAGGTTTTCTATTTTCTTCTTATGAGTTTTAAATGGTTCCTTTGATCGATATTGACATCACATAGATCATGACTATTTATTATTATGCCTCTATATTTTCTAAATCTCTATGCCATGTCTTGTGCTTTGTGATATTGGTTTTGAAGGGTATGAGAAATTTTTTATGCTCATGAACATATATTATATTACCTTTACATTAATCTCATATATTACATTCAATTTCTTATTCTTATGTTTTCCCTTACTAAGAATTAAGGCCCACCCTTTATTTGTTTCTGTTTACCCATGTTGTCAAGAATAATGATAAATAAATTATGTCAACAACGTTTTAATATGGGTTATGATGATGCATTAATAAGGAATAAAAAAATATTGGTATAGTGGAAAAAATTACCAGTTGAAGGCATGGGTATTGTTTATATAATTGTTTTTCCTAATTCTCAAAAACTATAAACCTAAAATTCTATGTTCCATGTAAGTTATTCAATATTTTAGTTTGATGTTATATGTTTTGGATATATAAAATTGGGACATATGTATTAGTATCAATGTATAAATTTAATGTTTATTTTGTAAGTATCAAATAAAGGATTCCATGTTTGGGGCTGTGGAAGATGATATCAGAACATGTTTTAGACACAATTAAAGATTGTGATTTTTTCATGTGAATGTAACATGAGATTTATATACACCCTCATGAGTTTATAAGTTTAAGTTTGATCAAAATTTCAAACACTTATACACCCCTTTTTAGATTTTTTAACGGTATTTTCATGTTATTAATGATATTTTTGTTTCTTTTTTATTGGTTGATGTATATGAAAACAATAAGTTTAACATGAAATATTATTTTTTGAATAATAGCTTTAAATTTTTTTACATATGTTTAAATGTATTCAAAACCTTTTTTGGTTATATGATTTTATATATTGATGTAATTATTGGTTATTTCAATTTGGTAGAATATGTTTTTTTGTAAAGATAACCATCACATCAAAGAGTGACATGGTGATTAATTTTATTTCTGAATAAGGTCACTATAAATTTGGAGAACATTATATTATATAATGGGATTTTATTTGAGTAATCAAGGTTGAATTATCTTTTAGAATAATATAAAATTTTAATGTTTCTCTTATGGTGATTTAGGTTGTAAAGACCCGTAAAATTCAAGGGAAATTTTTTCTTAATTTTCTTTGGAATTTTAAAAGAGCGCGGTTTCTGACGGCACCTGATTCCGAGGCCTGGAGTGCCCGGAATTAATTTCCGAAGTTTGGCTCGGGTACGTTCAGTGAACGAACGAGCAGGAATTTCTAACTTTTGATCCGGTGCTTGGAATTGAAATCTGAGGACACCGATGAACTCGCAGCGCCGATATTCGCTTAAGGAGGCCTTTTCCGAAGTTGCGTTTATTGCGGGTTGAGAGTTAGTTTTTGGGTTTTGAAAAGAAGTTAAATAAAAATGTGGAAACACCTTTTATTTTTATTTTGTTGGTTAACTTCTCCCAAAGGGAGTTAAAGGTGGGACCCACATCCACTTAACCTCCCATGGGAGGATTAAGTGTGGTGGGGCCCACACGAAGCATAACTCTTTATCTTCTATTTTAAAACTCCCTTTACCTTCTCTTTTAATTAACTTGACAAGTTTGGTTATTAAAGGGGTTGAGTTGTCTTAATTCAAACCTTTGAATTTCAAATGGTTTGGTTAAGTAAATAAAATAAGCCCTTAGATTATTTTATTTGGTTAGAATTCTCTAGCCTCCTTGAAAGATTTTGAAGCCTTCTTCTTCTTCTTCTTCAAGCTTTGACGAAGAACGCGAAGAACCTTCGAGCTTCGACGAAGAACGCCACGTTCTCGGGAACCGTCTTCCGCAGCGCTTTACCCGCGATACCGACGACGTACTTCTTCCGCGTCATCTCTTCCGCGATGATTTCCCGCGACGAAATCGTCGTCAAAGAACTTCGAATCCTCGCTTCACGACATCGACGTCCTTATTCTGTGACGCCGACCACCGCGACGCGTCTTCCGCGGGTCGTTGACGATCATCGATCTTGAAACTGAGGTAGGGGTTTGTTGTGGATTATTTATTTACTCTCGTTCTTTGTTCTAGTATGATAATCTTGTGGATAAATATTTAAGAGTTATCATCTAACGAGAGGGGGTCGGACCGCACAAACACGGCCGAATTCCCCCTCCTTTTTTCTTGATTATTATTATTTTTCTTGTGATGTACGAGATGGCGTGGTGCCGTCGCACCACGCGGAAATCATTCGACAAATATTGCGCGGCGCCGTCGAGTCGCGCCGTGGAAGGATTATCATGAACGCGACGCCGTCGCGCCGCGTCGAAGGGAACCGAAGGCGCCACGGCCAGAGCGGGGTCGCGGCGGAGGGGCGCGGTGCCGTCGCACGGCGCCGGACGACGAACACCCCTACCGATTCCTGGGCACGGCGAAACGGGAAGACCGACGGCTAGCCGGGCCTCCGGTGTCGGAAGCCGGAAAGGGGACCGGCCTTGCTGGTCCCATTGAGGAAGAACCGGCCGGCCATGTTGGGCCGGCCAGAAGGGAGAAGTGCTGGGGGAATTAATTCCCCCGGCTGGCCACAAACCGGCCCCCCATAAAGGGGGGTCGCGGTTACACAAAGTGGGGGCAGTGCCCCCCCGTTTTCTCAAAAGCAGGCCCCCACATGGGGGGCCGGTTACTCAAAGGCGCGGCTTCAGCCGCGCCGCCAGCAGGGAAGCGGGGGCCTTGCCCCACGCGCGTGGCACCCGAGCGGCGCCAGGCCGCGCCGGACCAAACCGCCGCACCGGGCCGGGTCGGGTCGACCCGGTTCGGGCTGACCCAGGGGGGGTCGGGCCGGGTCGGCCAGGACCCGGACCCCCGTTTTCGAATCGATTTCGGTCTTTTGCTCATAACTTGAGCTACGGACCTCCGATTGATGAACCATCAGCTGCGATGCGATCCTTGGATCGAGACGGTCGTTTCGGTATATCGCACTCAATGTTTCGGAATACTTTGAGTTCGGCCGGGTTGGTTCGTTCACGAAACCAACCGGGCCCTCAGAGCGGAAACGCTCATATCTTGAGCTACGGACGTTCGATTGACGTGCCGTCAGCTTTGTTGTGTTCCTCTTAGTGAGACGGATCTTTTGGAATACTCCGCCTGAGGTTCGGACACAGGTGGAGTACGGTCGGGTTGGTTTTGCCTTAAAAACCAACCGGGCCCCTGGGACGAAAAAGCTAATAACTCTCAGACCGGGCGCCTGATCGACGTGCCGTCTGTTGGGTTGAGTTCCTGTTGACGATACGGAACTTTTGGATACATCAACTCTGGACTGTGTGACAGTTGATGTATCAGCCTCTCGGCTCGTAGAGCGGACCCTCCCGAATGAGCTTGCTGTGTGCGGGAACCCTACAGCTGGCTGTGACTGTGACTGTTACTGCGACTGCTACTGCTACTACTACTGTGACTGCGACGATGACAGTACAGAGATCCTTGGTGGATTCGACGATGACTACAGCACTCAGCGATCCTACGTGGATCAGGGCTACAGGTCCTGTGTGGGCCCGATCCTGTGTGGGTCCGATCTTGTGTGGGTCCTTGCGCTCAGCGGTCCTGTGTGAACCAGCGCCTACAGGGCCTGTGTGGGCCCGATCCTGTGTGGGTCTTTGCGGGGGTTAGTTACCTATCGATCCTTCGTGGGTCCGACGACTTAGATGGATCAGAGATCATCTTTATCGTCTTTCGATGAAGTATACCTGTGTGAGCTAAATCCTGTTTCTTTCATGTGTGGATTGAGTTGTGCTATCCTGTGTGGATTTTGTTTTGCTTTTCTGTGTGAAATACGTATACTTTCCTGTGTGGACTGAGTTGTACTTGGGCTCGGAGGTTGGAGCGTATTGGAATTGATGACTTAGGTATATGTATGGGCATATACCTAAGCAGTTTCGGTTGTTACTTCGTGATTGTATCTTTCTTTGTGGTTTATCCTTTGTGGATTTTGGGAGACCTTCAGGGGTCTCGGGGTCCCTTCTGAGTAGCTTATACCCACCCCTGCACGGGCTATGCCCGCACTACGTTGTGTTGGTTGCAGACGATGGACAGCGTTGATCTTGGATGAGGCTTACAGAGCAGGACGGTACCTGCAGGTGGACCACTGGGCGGGACGTGTTCGGAGCGGACGACGGGACCCGAGGAGCAGTGGAGCTATCTGTACCCACCCTTTAGGTGGGATTTCCAGTGGACAGCTCGGTGTAGCGGCTTTTACTTTACAGTTGCTATTTTCCCTTTTGAGTTGTACTTTACTTTCAGTTTGGGTTTGTATACTGGCCCATTTACTTTTCTGAACTTCAGTTGTACTCTGTTTTTACTTAGTGTTTTACTATTCCGTTTGCTTACTCTGTGCTGGTTGTTTAATTTTCAAAGGCAATGCCTTCCCTTTTTGTTGGGATTTACGCCTTGGTGCTAGTCGCCAGCCCCTGGCCTATGGAAGGCGGGCTTGGGGTAGTCACGACACGGGCCCCGAGGATGGGTCGTGACAAATTGGTATCAGAGGAGTTCGGTTCTACTGCGAACTCTGATCTTTTCTATGTGAAGCAATAATGTTTAGCGTATTGAGTGTGGTTATCAGTCCAGGGATTCCAGTGGTTGTGCGGCGGCCGACGTATCTGTACACCAGGACTCTGACTTCTGATTTTCGACTTAATGCACAAAAACATTGATTGCGTGTGTGTTTCAAAGTTTTCTTTGTGATTACTTTGTGTCATCTCACCAGGTATACTGTTTGACCATGGCGCACCTGTTCCTTTTCAGGATGGCCCCACGACGGCAGCCATCTAGGGTTCCGAGAGTCGAGTGTGATGACAGCCCACCGAGCGACGAGGCCTCGGTGCAGGGCCCTTTGTCAGCAGTGGCACCGGCGGTAGCTCTACCCGCCGAGCCACCGATACTTCCAGCACCAGTCGCTAACGATGCACGTCGCCTCAGCAAACTGCACGAGTTTCAGCGCCAGCGACCATCTAGGTTCCGTGGGGAGACGGACCCCCAGGCAGCAGTGGACTGGCTGGGGCAGTGGTACAAGTTTTTAGGCTAGTGAGGACACCTGCAGACCTCATGGTGATTCTCACTGCGAGCCTATTGCACGCAGCAGCGGGCCGATGGTGGAGCTTGATGCTCTAGGTGCACGATGAGGCATCTCTACTTTGGACGGTCTTTGAGAGCCTCTTCCGCTCAGAGTTCGTCCCAGCCACCCTTCGTGCGGTGCGTATCCAGGAGCTTCTTTAGCTGCGGCAGGGCAGCATGATGGTCGCTCAATACTCGGCGAGATTTACTAATCTTTCGCGCTACACGACCGACATGGTATGAGACCCATTCTTCCAGGCCCGGACCTTCGAGCAGGGTTTGAGACACGAGATCAGGGCATCGCTGATCTCCCTCAGCATACCGACTCAGACAAGAGTACTGGAGCAGGCCCTTTTGATCGAGAGATTCCTTGCTGAGTCTACACCAGCGCCAAGACCCACTGTAGGGCAACACGTGGCAGAGTCTTCTGCAGCTTGCAGTCGATGGATGACTCAAGGGTCCAGGCAGACCAGACCTTCAGGAAGACAACCTCAGGACACTGGCTCAGTAGTGCGGGGTACACAGTGCGGAGCCAGTCTTTCGAGAGGCAGACAGTGCTACTCGTGCGGCGGGCAGGGCCACATGGCTCGTGACTGCCCGACCCGCCATGCAGAGGAGCAGCAGACGGTTGAGGAACCACCTAGGCAGAGGCAGAGGTTCGACCGTGGCGGTCCGCAGGGAGGAGGCGGACGAGGCAGAGGAGCTGGCCGAGCAGCAGGTGGTGGGAGACGCTTTGAGGCTCTACCACCACCACCACCAGGAGGTCCACCCCGACCTCAGGGGAGAGCACAGCTTCAGGCAGCTGAATCTTACGATCATGGAGCTCCGGAAGCGGGTGGACTAGTGCGGGAGTAGCTTCGGGCATAGAGGCCTTTGCCCATAATGCCTCTAGCTTCGTAGATTGTGTTGCCTTGTGTCCTTGTACTTTAAGTTGAAGTAATAAAAGATACTTGCCTTGGTGACTTTTTTTTTCTTGTCTTTTGTTTGTTTTTACTAAGAGGTTCCGGTTAAAAAAAATTGTTGACATGACCCTCACTTGCGAGATTCTTACTAGAGGAAACCCAGTGACCACACACTGATGCCGACAGTGTAACTCAACCCTTGGAGGCGAGAGTAACGGTTGGATCTCTTGGTAGTAGCGTCGAGGCCTTACGACGTCATCCATGCCATGAATTAACTAATCATGACGGGATTGACTGTATTAGGCAAGGAACGTGGTTCATCCAGGGGATGAGACCAGATTTCACTTTTCGGTAAAGGAGAAATCTTTGCAGCTTTGTCGTACGTTAAGGAGGAAGGGGAAACCCTTCGTGTGGTCCGAAAAATGTCAGCAGAGCTTCCAGGAGCTGAGACAGAGGTTGACTAGCGCACCTATCTTGAGGTTGCCTGAGGAGGGAGTAGGATACGTAGTTTACTGCGATGCATCAGGGACCGGAATCAGATGTGTTCTGATGCAGGAGCGGGCAGTGATCGCCTATGGATCACGTCAGTTGAGGCTGCATGAGCAGAACTATGCTACCCATGACCTGGAGTTAGCAGTAGTGGTCTTCGCTCTGAAGACATGGAGACATTACCTGATGGGCGAGCGCTTTACAGTCTTTTCTGATCATCAGAGTCTCAGGTATATCATCTCGCAGAAGGACCTGAACCTGAGACAGCGGCGATGGCTCGAGTTCCTCCAGGACTATGACTTTGAGATAGTCTATACTCCTGGGAAGGGGAACATAGTAGCTGATGCCCTCAGCAGGAGGACGGGCATTCAGCTACTTGAGGAGGCGACGGAGCAGCTAGCCTCTTTGCAGATATCCTTCGTGGATAGAGATGGAGCAGCCTTCTTTCAGTCTCTCACAGTCACCCCTCCACTACTGCAGCAGGTCAGAGAGTCACAGCGTGAGGACGCTGACTGTGAGACACGGCATGCACAGATATCCTTAGGAAAGGCACCTGATGGTTTCTCCCTTGGAGCAGAGCACGACATCATTTTCAGAGGACGTACCATGGTACCAGTCACTTTGCGAGAGGAGGTGCTGAGTGAGTTTCACACTTCTCCTTTGGCGGTACATCCTGGAGTGGCGAAGATGTACCAGGATCTCAGACGATAGCACTGGTGGCCGGGCATGAAGAAGGCTGTAGAAGAGTTCGTTTCTCGATGCCTCACCTACCAGTAGGTGAAGGCAGAGCATCAGGTACTAGAAGGCTTGGTACAACCCTTGGAGGACCCAGAGTGGAAGTGGGACGGCATATCTATGGACTTCGTGACTGGACTTCCACGCAATTCCAGAGGTCATGACTCCATCTGGGTTATTGTTGACCGACTCACCAAGTCGGCACACTTCTTACCCATCAGAGAGCAGGGCTTAGTGGATAGCATGGGAAGTCTCTACGTTCAAGAGATTGTGCGGCTCCACGGTGTGCCATCATCTATTGTCTCCGATCGAGATGCTCGCTTTACTTCCCGGCTTTGGAAGGGGTTACAGGAGGCGTTCGGGACGCAGCTACGTCTAAGCACAGCCTTTTACCCTCAGACGGATGGTCAAACGGAGAGGACCATCCAGACTCTCAAGGACATGCTCCGTGCTTGTGTCCTCGAATTTGGTCATAGCTGGGAGGACCACCTACCCTTGGTGGAGTTTGCGTACAAAAACAGCTACCACACCACCATCGGGATGGCACCGTACGAGGCGTTGTACGGCCGACCTTGTAGATCTCTTTTGTGCTGGACAGACCCTGGGGAGTCAGCACTTATGGGGCCGGAGATGGTCCAGGCCACGACAGAGAAGGTCCAGGTCATCCAGGAGCGGATGAGGACAGCTCAGAGCCGGCAGAAGTCATATGCTGAAAGGTGGCGGAGGCCACTTGAGTTCGAGGATGGCGACCACGTCTTCTTGCGGGTCTCACCTCGACGTGGTATTCAGAGATTTGGCTGAGGCGGCAAGTTATCTCCGCGCTTCATCGGACCCTTCCAGGTCCTCAGCAGGATTGGCGAGGTGGCTTATCGCCTGGATCTACCACCTCAGTTGCACCGGGTGCACGGCGTCTTCCACATGTCTCAGCTAAGGAGATACGTTCACGACCCGACGCACATCATTGACCATGGGGAGCTTGACGTTGACGATGGGGCGACCTTTATGGAGGTCCCGGTGGAGATAGAGGATCGACAGGAGCGGGGCCTACGTGGGTGATTGATTCCTCTTGTGCGCATCAGATGGCAGCACGGGAACCTCCAGGAGAGCACATGGAAGCGGGAGGCTCAGATGCGTGCTCAGCACCCTCATTTGTTTCCCTAGTTTTTGTTGTATCTTTATGGGGACGTAAATCCCTGAGGTGGGATTAATGTAAAGACCCGTAAAGTTCAAGGGAAACTTTTTCTTAATTTTCTTTGGAATTTTACAAGAGCGTGGTTTCTGACGGCACCTGATTCCGAGGCCCGGAGTGCCCGGAATTAATTTCCGAATTTTGGCTCGGGTACGTTCAGTGAACGAACGAGCGGGAATTTCTAACTTTTGATCCGGTGCTCGGAATTGAAATCCGAGGACACCGATGAACTCGCAGCGCCGATATTTTCTTAAGGAGACCTTTTCCGAAGTTGCTTTTATTGCGGGTTGAGAGTTAGTTTTTGGGTTTTTAAAATAAGTTAAATAAAAATGTGGAAACACTTTTTATTATTATTTTGTTGGTTAACTTCTCCCAAAGGGAGTTAAAGGTGGGACCCACATCCACTTAACCTCCCTTGGGAGGATTAAGTGTGGTGGGGCCCACACAAAGCATAACTCTTCATCTTCTCTTTTAAAACTCCCTTAACCTTCTCTTTTAATTAACTTGACAAGTTTGGTTATTAAAGGGGTTGAGTTGTCTTAATTCAAACCTTTGAATTTCAAATGGTTTGGTTAAGTAAATAAAATAATCCCTTAGCTTATTTTATTTGGTAAGAATTCTCTAGCCTCCTTGAGAGATTTTGAAGCCTCCTTCTTCTTCTTCTTCTTCTTCATGCTTTGACAAAGAATGCGAAGAACCTTCGAGCTTCGACGAAGAACACCACGTTCACGGGAACCGTCTTCCGCGGCGCCTTACCCGCGATACCGACGACGTACTTCTTCCGCATCATCTCTTCCGCGACGATTTCCTGCGACGAAATCTTCTTCAAAGAACTTCGAATCCTCGCTTCACGACATCAACGTCCTTCTTCCGTGACGCCGAACACCGCGACGTGTCTTCCGCGGGTCGTTGACGATCATCGATCTTGAAACCGACGTAGGGGTTTGTTGTGGATTATTTATTTACTCTCGTTCTTGGTTCTAGTATGATAATATTGTGGATAAATATTTAAGAGTTATCATCTATCGAGAGGGGGGTCGGACCGCACAAACACGGTCGAATTCCCCCTCCTTTGTTCTTGATTATTATTATTTTTCTTGTGATGTACGAGATGGCATGGTGCCGTCGCACCACACGGAAATCATTCGACAAATATTGCGCGGCGCCATCGCGCCGCGCCGTGGAAGGATTATCATGAGCGCGATGCCGTCGCGCCGCGTCGAAGGGAACCGAAGGCGCCGCGGCCGGAGCGGGGCCCTGGCGGAGGGGCACGGTGCCGTCGCACCGCGCCGGACGACGAACACCCCTGCCGGTTCCGGGCCGCGGCCAAACAGGAAGACAGACGGCTAGCCGGGCCGCCGGCGTCGGAAGCCGGAAGAGGGACCAGCCTTGCCGGTCCCGTTGAGGAAGAATCGGCCGGCCAAGTTGGGTCGGCCGGAAGGGAGAAGTGCCGGGGGAATTAATTCCCCCGGTTGGCCACAAACCGGCCCCCCATAAAGGGGGGGCCGCGGTTACAAAAAAGGGGGCAGTGCCCCCCGGTTTTCTCAAAAGCAGGCCCCAACGTGGGGGGCCGGTTACTCAAAGGCGCGGCTTCAGCCGCGCCGCCAGCAGGGAAGTGGGGGCCTTTCCCCCCACGCGTGGCACCCGAGCGGCGCCAGGCCGCGCCGCCGGCCGGGCCGGGTCGGCCCGGACCCGGACCCCCCGTTTTCGAATCGATTTAGGTCTTTTGCTCATAACATGAGCTACGGACCTCCGATTGACGAACCGTCAGTGGAGATGCGATCCTTGGATCGAGTCGGTCGTTTCGGTATATCGCACTCAAAGTTTCGGAATACTTTGAGTTCGTCCGGGTTGGTTCATTCACGAAACCAACCGGGCCCTCGGAGCGGAAACGCTCATATCTTGAGCTACGGACATCCGATTGACTTGCCGTCAGCTTTTTTGTGTTCCTCTTCGTGAGACGGATCTTTTGGCATACTTCGCCCAAGGTTTGGACGTAGCTGGAGTAGGGTCGGGTTGGTTTTGCCTTAAAAACCAACCGGGCCCCTGGGACGAAAAAGCCAATAACTCTCAGACCGGGCGTCCGATCGACGCGTCGTCTGTTGCGTTGAGTTCCTGTTGACGATACAAAACTTTTGGATACATCAACTCTGGACTGTGTGACAGTTGATGTATCAGCCTCTCGGCTCGTGGAGCGGACCCTCCCGAACGAGCTTGCTGTGTGTGGGAACCCTAGAGCTGGCTGTGACTGTGACTGTTACTGCGACTGCTACTGCTACTGCTATTGTGACTGCGACGACGACAGTACAGAGATCCTTGGTGGATTCGACGACGACTACAGCACTCAGCGATTCTACGTGGATCAGTGCTACAGGTCCTGTGTGGGCCCGATCCTATGTGGGTCCGATCCTGTGTGGGTCCTTGCGCTCAGCGGTCCTGTGTGAACCAGCGCCTACAAGTCCTGTGTGGGCCCGATCCTATGTGGGTCTTTGCGGGGGTTAGTTACCTATCGATTCTTTGTGGGTCCGACGACTTAGATGGATCAGAGATCATCTTTATCGTCTTTCGATGAAGTATACATGTGTGAGCTGAATCCTGTTGCTTTCCTGTGTGGATTGAGTTGTGCTATCCTGTGTGGATTTCGTTTTTCTTTCCTGTGTGGAATACGTATACTTTCCTGTGTGGACTGAGTTGTACCTGGGCTCGGAGGTTGGAGCGTATTGGAATTGATGACTTAGGTATATGTATGGGCATATACCTAAGCAGTGTCGGTTGTTACTTCGTGATTGTATCTTTCTTTGTGGTTTATCCTTTGTGGATTTTGGGAGATCTTCAGGGGTCTCGGGGTCCCTACTGAGTAGCTTATACTCACCCCTGCACGGGCTATGCCCGCACTACATTGTGTTGGTTGCAGACGACGGACAGCGTTGATCTTGGCTGAGGCTTGTAGAGCAGGACGGTACCTGGAGGTGGACCACTAGGCGGGATGTGTTCGGAGCGGACGACGGGACCTGAGGAGCAGTGGAGCTATCTGCACCCACCCTTCAGGTGGGATTTCCAGTGGACAGCTCGGTGTAGCAGCTTTTACTTAACAGTTGTTGTTTTCCCTTTCGAGTTGTACTTTACTTTCAGTTTGGGTTTGTATACTGGCCCATTTATTTTTCCGCACTTCAGTTGTACTCTGTTTTTACTTAGTGTTTTACTATTCCTCTTGCTTACTCTGTGGTGGTTGTTTACTTTTCAAAGGCAATGCCTTCCCTTTTTGTTGGGATTTACGCCTTGGTGCGAGTCGCCAGCCCCTGGCCTATGGAAGGCGGGCTTGGGGTAGTCACGGCACGGGCCCCGAGGACGGGTCGTGACATAGGTTATTTAGGATAATGATTATCATATGTAAGAGATTATATGATGAGGGTATATACATTTTTGGGTATATAAATTTAGGAGTGGATAACAATACTTGGAGATAAATGTTAAATTTATCTTGGAAGAATATATGACCAGATCATCCAGATATTTTTTTTTCATTAAATATATATAATATTTTTAGGAATTTTAAGATTGGTTATTTATTTACTGAGCTATGTTGAACATTGGTTATTATTGTTGAGGCTTTAAAGATTAATACAGTATTTATTCATATAAAGGTTTATTAATTTTGGGAAATATCTAACCTTATGCTAAATATTTTGGTTTTGATCAATTCCTGAAAGCATTAGGAATAACTTTTTAACATTTTTTAGATTATGTTAACCATTATAAATTTAATTTAGTGCTTCAAGCAAGTAAAATTCATACTGAATACTCATCATTTAGAGTAAATGAAGAGTTAGTGGTGGAAATTTAATAAAGGGTGAAATTATAATTTTTAAGTTTGTATATTTCCTTATGTTCATACTCTCTATGATAAACTAACTCATCAAATATAGGAAAATATATTGAATTTTTTCCCATGTTACCTTTATTTTCGATAAATCGATGTTCTTTTTCACAACTCACTGGTTTATGGTTTTTTGGTCATTAACATTGTCAGGGCCAATCACTCTATTCTAATAAATGTTCTCTATCACTCTCTATCATCATTTGGACATTATTTTTTTATTTTAAATCCATATTTTATATTATAAATTATCTTATCACTTTTATAGAACTACTTATGTGTTATTAAATATGACCTTCATATTCGCCTTTCCCTCATTTCAATATGATGCTTCATAAACCCTTTTTATGATGTGGGATTTCTAAAAAATTCTGTTTGAATGTCAAACCATTCATTACCAAAGTAAACATAAAATTTTGAGGATAAAATTTATTATATATGGGTATAATGTAACACCTTGAGATTTTAAAAAAACAACGTTATGTTTGATAGCATACACATTACTCAACACATATCCCAAATGCACCCAAAAATATTACTATTTAAATATGATCATTATAACCTAACTGTAGAATTGTTATGTATAAATAATAATAACCATTTTTGGAAACATATATAAAGTTCCTACTCCAAAAATTATTGATTAATACATTGGAAATAATAATTTAGATTTCAATAGTCATTTTATTCTTTAAAAATATATTTTCTCCAAAAACAAATATTTTATTACTCTTTAGGAGAAAAATATATAATTAGTTTTTTGAAAATTTCGAAAATTTATTTGATAAAAATAACATAATTTTTTAAATAATTATATCTAAATTCTATTATGGTGAAATTTTGAAATTTTTTTTTAAAATAATTGACTCTTCAATGAATAACATAAAATACTGATTTTTTGAGAACTGTATTTTATTTTAAATTTTTTTCAAAGTAAAATTCTATTTTATATTAGTTTTAAAATTTAATTTTTTCATTTTTATTAAAAAATCCAATTATAGTATCTGGACTGAATTTTATATTTTAATTTGGTATAAAAACATATTTATATATAAAAACATTCTTATGAAAAACTATTTCTCATCATGTTTTGGGGGTTTAATTTTAAAATAAATTCATCCACATTTGTAAATTGAATATTGAAAAATAATTAACATATTTTGAATAAAAAGGATAAATTTTTTAAATATTACTCTTTTATTTTCGGTCATTAATAATTGTAACAATAGTAATTAATTGTCACTACTTTATGGGTAAATCAAGTAAGTAAGGTTAAAAATAAAATGATAAGGACACAAAATAACCCTAAAAGTTTCATTTATTTCATTTTATGAGTATAGTTCTTCCATAATCATCCAATATTGTAATATAATACAATTCATTTCCATTTGGCTCTAATATTGACCATTAAAATGTTTCAGTAATAGATAAAGTCAAAAATGTCTCTTTCTAGATTTTAATATCTACAATATTTCATGAAAGGGACATAAATTACTTATGCACAGTTATAAATATATATTTAAAAGATAAATAAATTTTAATTATTTTAATTTATATATATTTTTTAGTGATGAAATAATTACCTTATATTCTTATTCAACGACAACACAGTATTTATTTAATAAAAAAAAGAAAGTAAATTATTTTAAAACTAAATAAAGTAAAATTATTTGAATAAATTATTTTGTTTCAGATAATTTATAGGTAAATATATAATTTGAGGGATTTTTTAAATTATTATATTTGGATTCCATGGCTTTAATTATAATTTAATAGTGGAATTAAATTAATTGTTCCAAAAATGACTTTAATGTCATTTTATAATAAATTTGTTTTTAATAAATGATTTAAAATACTAAAAATATTTTTTTCATAAAATTTATTTTTATATGTTGAAATCTATCCACCATTATCTATCCATGGGCTAATTATTCATTTTATGGTTACTATCTTGACCCCTAAAGTGTAAAAAGCATTGATATCACAATATTTTTCAAAGGGGTTAATAAAGGTTTAAAAAAGATAAGGGTCAAAACCTATCTAAAATTTTCCAATTTATATTATATATGATTATTTAAACTCATCACCATATTATATTAAAATTTAATCAATTTATAACCAATTTACCTTAAAATTTATTTATATTAATTTAATACATTATGTAACTTCAAATGTGTCCCTCCCCTCATTATAAAAGGAAACATTCTCACCTATGTTCTTTATAACTCAAAAACCATTTGCTTCTACCAATAACATCCCAAATACACTACTAATATCCCTAAAAATATTCTAGGGCTCTTATTTTGTGCATACTATCATCCTTATATGGATAATGTTGTAAAGAAAATAAGACTGTCCAAAGAAGAGATGTTGTGTTTAACAAACTTTTTTACTTTTATTTCTTCTTATAACTTATCAAAATATTCTTAAAAATGATTACATAGTAACAAAAGTAACAAAAATATACTTATATCTTATAATATTAATGTAATAACCTATATCCATCACATTCTACTAATGGGACAATAATTCATCATTCATGTGTATGGAGGATTATCACCTCGCAAATCAGTGAAAATGATTTCCAAAACCATCACTAATATATGGTTATAATAATGTATTTAACATATTTATATTAAATTCATGGAATAATAATAATTTTTAAAATTAATATATCACCTATTTTCTTACCTTACCACTCACTAAAAATCATAATGTTGTTTCTTTCTACGTGTAGAATACCACCTCCATGAAGTGGTGTGATTCATTTTTCATACCCTCATCACATGGATAATATATATAAGTATATTTATTTATTTAATATGGAATTTTTTATACAGTTATCATTATAAAAATTTGAAATCATACTTACCTTTTTTCCATCATGATCGTTCAAAAATGGATATGTTACTCATGCGTACATATGACTTACCATCTCCATCATCATAACGTAGACTATTTTTCATAACCATAATTCATGGTTAGATTTAAAACTATAAATAATATATAACATTTATAACTATATCATTATTTTTATTATGGAAAATATGGAATAATTTTCCCTTTGACTATAGTCAACTTTCTAAAGTCATTTTGGATGTATGGAACAAAAATCCTCAAAACACCCAATATAGACTTAACTAGTAAAGAAATTAAATAATTCATTATAGTAAATAATACAAATGGTTTTATGATAAAGGATTAATCCAACCAAATTATCCCAGAAATAAAATAATTGATATAATTTTATCATATGGGAGGAAAAAGATGTTTGTGAAATGTTTGGACACGTGGAAAGGGGTTTCAGATCAATTTCTTTTCATGGAGGTATATTTTAATTTGATGCACCTAATTTATTTCATATTTTTTATATATATTTTCCCTTTACATTTTATATCATGAATAATTCATAATATGTTGCTATTTATGTTTCAATTCTAACTATTTCATCCAAGGGTATTTTACATGAAAGTCACCATGTGGTAAGTATTTTCATTACTCATTTTCCATTCATTGGGTTATACTTCAATGTCATTGAATTTATTATTTCAATATTATGAATTAATTGATATAAAAATTATTTTATTTTGAATTTATACATGTTTTTTGGATTTTAATATATTCACATAATCATTTCATGAATTATTTATTTATTAAAAAGTTATGATCTTTTCCAGGTTTTTCTTTTTCTTAGTCTAATTTTCTGGAGACATATTTCATGTCGTGAACAATGATTTCTTTGAATGGTGTACTTACATACTCAATAATTAATTTTTACATATAAATATATTAAATATATTGGATTTATATATCCATATCATACAATTATTTTTCAATTAATTATTATTTTGAAAGATACTACAATTGTAAGGGCTTTATGTTACAATCTCACTTATTTTTTAGATTTGTTATGTTCATGTTTCCTTTGGGAGAAATTACATGCATTAATTTTCATTAACCACATCTATTATATTATCCATATATTTTGAACATGTATTACATGTTTAGTTTTCATTTCATCCCTTGTTTGTTAATGAAACTTCAGGAATTATTGTTTTTTAAGTTATGTAGATCTTATATATCCTTTTAGATCGGGAATATTTATCTTCCACATTGATATTTTCTAAAGTGTTTTCAAGAATGTTATATTCTAGACATAAAAGATTTTATAAAGATATTTTACATGATATTATACCTTATTTTAAGTATTTTTTAAAATGTATTTTCTTAATGTCTTCTACATTGGACTCTTTTGAATCTCCATTCAAAATATTTGAAAAGAGTATTTATTTTTAATATTTATGGAATGAATGGTTTTTATAGACATCGTGGACATTAATTACTTAGAAGATTATTTTATATTTTTATAGGGTTATTTTCAATGAAAATATTTTCCCCCATATTTAATAATTTTTATTAAATATTACTCAAAGAAAAGGGTATTTTCTCTTATTTTAAAATATATTTTTTAAATATTATTTGATAATATTTTTTCCATTATGTCATTATTTTGTAATCATCCCTTTGGAACACTAGTATTATTATATTGTGATA
The DNA here is from genome assembly GCA_963277665.1 of Viscum album. NCBI lineage: Eukaryota > Viridiplantae > Streptophyta > Magnoliopsida > Santalales > Viscaceae > Viscum > Viscum album. The sequence continues at coordinate 697,995,105 of OY728157.1, forward strand.
CTATATTAATTGGTTCTCAATAGATTATAATTATTTTTTTAGATAGATCATCATGAAACCTATTTCTTTTACAAGTGTAAACTATGATATAAATAATTAACTGTTGTTTTAAAGGGTTTTAAGATGAAATGGTGTAAGAATAAAACATTCTATCAAGGATATTGTACTTGATAATTACATATAATAAAATAGTGAGACTGATATATCTTATATGATGAGTGATCTCCATAATAGATCTCTAATGTATTTGGTAATGTTCCATGTATTCAATGGCAGAAGGGAGGGTGTGAACCAATATGGTTTATCCAATGGATTTAATAGGGATCAAGTTATTTTTTAATCAATTTTAACACAAGTTATCAATAGGATATGCTATGTTTCCAAAAAAGGTTTTCTATTTTCATGATATGTTTTTTAAATGGTTCCTTTGACTGATATTGACATCACATGGCTAATTATTATTGATTATTATATCCCTTTCCTTTGTTAAATAATTATTCCATGTCTTATGCTTTGTGATCTAGATTTTTATGTGTTTGAATTCTCTTTTATTATGCTCCTAAACAATTATTATATCATTTTTCTCTTATGTTCACTAACGAAATTCAATTATTATTTCTTATATTTACCCTTAATGAGAATTGGATATCAAACTTCTTATTTTTTATTTTCCCCAGGTTATCAAAAAAGGTGATAAATAAATTCTGTCCATAAGGGTTTCATATGGATAATTATTAAGACATAATTTTGAATAAAAAGAGCTTGGTATAGTGGTAAAAATACTCAATTGAAGACATGGGTATTATTTATGTGTTATTTTTTCTTAATTCTCTAAAACAATAAACCTAAAATGTCCTTGGGTATGTAAGTGATCCAATATTTTAGTCTGATGTTATATAATTTTGATGGCTAAAATTGGATCAAATTTATTGGTATCAAGACTTAAATATAAATTTTATGTATTTAGAACTATATATAGGAGTGTAGGTTTGAGGCTGTTATACCAAGAATATTATATTTATGAGAAATGGATTACATCAGTTTATACATTTGTTATTTTATTAAATTATCATAAATAATGATCTTATATGGATCATGATTCATGCTAAGATTAAAAAAATTATTGGTTGAGGAGGGAGCTGAAATCAAAGGAAGACCAAGATGCAACATTACACAGAACTAAAGATAGTGAAATATGTAGAAGAAAATGGCCACACCATAGAGTAAATCGTAGTGATAAGTGTGGTTGTAAATTTGGTAGTTAGAAGTTCCAAAACATAACAATGTGAATTTTAGATTTATTCATAGTTGTGAGTGTCATGAACCACTCCCTCTAAATATTCCAAAATGAGGGGAGAGATATCATGACCCCCAAAGTCCAACCTCCAGTAGGCCCTAGGTTCACGACTAGAAATGAGTGTATAAAAATAGCATAAAATGGGATACATTACCCTTTATAAAATATAGGATCAGGAGATAAGATGAAACATCCAAAAAACTCCATGTAATAATATAAAAAGGACCAAATATCATCCCACATGCATGTATAAATAAAACTGATAGAGATAAAAATCTCCAAAGTAAAATCTAAAAAGCAATGATAAAGAAACGACACAGTAGATATCCAAGGTCTAAGATAGTGGTTTCTTATAAGTTCCATGAAATCCTCCTAGAAACATAAAAAAATTATATACATATGGTGAGAATACATGTATACTCAGTTGGAAATCCAAATTTTCATGTGCATAAGTGAAAGAAGAATACTAATGCACCTGTGAGAAAATAGAGGAACCAACAATAACTAAACAGGTCAACTATTCATCCCAACCTCACTAAGGCATGCTCATCATATAATGAAAGACAACTAATATAGTATAACATGAATCACATCGAAAAAGGGTACCCCAAAATGACATCCCATGGGTATACCTCTCTCACACTCCAACGTTGTATGACCTAGATCTCCCATCTCTCCCATATACCAGACCACCCTAAAAGTAGTCACATCACATCACACCCACAGACACCTGGGGTCACTACCCCACAAGCATGGACACATCACATCTCACCTAAAAACTCTTGCACCAAAACACTTCCCTAATCATAAACAGAGTATCAAGGTATCATTAAAATGAATGATATCAACCTCATTCAATATTCCTATCATGAATCACCACAACTATAATCCACCTCATCCAATCTTATCATACCCACAAACACTAGGGATATGACACATCTTTCATAAAGACACCTGGTTTCACCACCGCATAATCACTACCACATCAAAAATCACCCTAATACATCGGGTCTATCACAACCACCATATATTTCAAAAAAAAATATATGTCCATCACATCCTATGAAATACCTAACTTTCTTGGAAGAGAGATCAGGAAAAAGTTGGAAAGAGTAGGTACCCAAAAAAAATTCCTCCTCAACAGATGTGAAGAAAAACACCCCATGAGTGACTATGTGTTTTTCTAGACATAGTGCTCAACATGGGTGTTTTGTGTAAAGAAATCACAAGGAATATAGAATTATATACATATATCCACACCCAAAAACCCAAACAATGGAATCATAAAAACATTATCCAACTCCCAACACCCCCACTTTCACTTCCACCTCTAAATTCATAACACCAATCAAACCACAAGACACATCACACAACCAATGAATTACCATTATTGACCCATTCATTCAATTATTTAGCATCATCCACATTAAACCACATATCCCATCATTTATTTTTTATTTTATCATTCCATCAAATTAACAAAGCCAAACCAAACCTCATCTACTTGAATCATTATTAAATAATTATTAGTTCTATCACTACCCAATCATCTAGAAAATAGAAAACTGATATAACAAATATGAAATCATGCCCATCATACCATCACCTCACCTCTAGAAAATCACATCGAAAAAAACACCACTTATTCACATAAAAGGAATGACCAAACAGTAACCACCTCACCACCCAAAAGCACGACCAAAGAACCAACACATCACATACCCAAAAGAGAAACCATCAAAACATCATCCCCACATCGTATTACAATAACACAACAATGGAACATCATAGATCATTTTACAAAATTCACAAATAAGATTTTATCACATTCCACTTTTTTTTGATTATTTTCACACAAACTATATTCATGGGGAAAGCATTTCATTATCTTGATATAAGTAGTTAGTCAATTTTCCATTTTAAGGTGACATCACAACAACAACAACATGCACAACCATCACAACACTTACCAACCATTGCAAATAAATCACCCAAAGACCAAAATTTTTGGTGAGTCATCAAACTCATACAATCCATTATATCACAATAATATCAAAGATGCAAAAGTGTGTTAATCAATCCCATTTCCCCCTTTCTGTTTTAATTAACCAATCATTATCTATAATTAATCAATCAAAACCAAATACCATAGTTAAAAAATAGTAAACCCTCTATATGATGCACAATAAAGATAAATGATGTATTTGTTTCCTTAAAGAAGCATTCTCAACTCGCTGAAAATTGCGGGAAGAAGAGTAATTCTAGAAAACCAAAATTGTACCATAAGAAAAACAGATCAACCAATATGACAACCAAATTTTATAAAAATGAATACCAACTCACACCCTAAACCAAATAAAATTCACTTATGTCAATTCTCAAGAGAATAATGAAATAAAACCACTAATAAAGGGAGAATAACTAACCACTAATCACCAGTGGGGATCAACCGAAACGAATGAACCCAAATAGGAAGAAGGGGGCTAAGAGAACATCTTGGGGAACCTAGGGAACATTAAAAATGAGGGAGAAGGATGTGTGACTAAATTAATTATAATCTTATAAGAAAAGAAATAGAAAACCAGGAATCCCATATGTTTCATGACATGTAACCATTACATGGTGTTTAATCCTCAGGTTCTTAAAAATTTTCAAATTACACTGAAAAACACATCGCCACAACATTTATTTAATACATGTCATTAGTTCCACATACAATACATTTACTCCATATCATGGGTTCCACCTCTACCCTATTTATGATTCTTGAACTAAACCGATGTAAAATACATAAACCACAATTTTATATCATGTTTGCAATACATGACATATATTTTCTACAATAGCTCTACTGCACCTGTAGCCTCCACCGAAAAATCTCAAAACCTCCCCCGAACACCTCCAACCACTAAAAATAAAAAGGTAACATACCAGTAATGAATTGACCACTGAATAAAGAAGCTTTGAAAATATTACCTTCCTCAAGAATCGAAAACCAAACCCCGAAGGAAAGGTGCCTCAATAACCGCCTCATGAGATACCTCTCAAGGATCTCATTATAACTTGAAAACTACCACCAACCAGACATTTCAAACCAAACTGCCACAAAAAATATCAAACAACCTCATTAAAACTATCAAAAACTACCTCCTCCCACACAACAACACTTACACAACCATCCAAACTCCACACAACTAAAACCAAAAACTACTGAAACTAATAGAACACATTATATGAACATACAAATCAAATAATTTCCTCATCCATGTTAACATACTATCCACTCTTGGTGGAACTAACTCACCCAAATTACTTTTATCACATAAGATTTAACGAATTTATTTTATTAGTTAGTTTTTCTCCTTTTCTTATGTCAGGACATTGTCGCACATCACACATCACAAACAAGGGAAAACAACTCATCTCAAAAAACAACAGGATCCAAACTTCACATCATAGAAAAATAGAAAATAAAAAACTAAATAAAAATAACTTTGGGTACCAGGCATGCATCTATGACTCTTTCTCCCAAGTACTCTTCTCTGGGTCATCATGCCTCTACAAAACATGAACCAATGAAATGGGTTTTCCTCACAACACATTCTATTTATGATTTTGGATCTCTACTAGATTATCCATGAATTTTGCATCCTCCTCAATATCCAACAATGTAAATTAAATTACATGGGATTTATTGTGATGATAACACCAAAGATGTGATACTTGGAACATGACAAGGATATTTTCTAATTGTGGTGGGAATTCCAACTGATACTTCACCTTGCAAAATCACCCCAACCCCTCAAATGTCCCAACAAAATTGCGAAAAATTTCGACCATATTTGAAACTACTACTGCCCACATCGAGTGGAAAACTTAAACAAAACATGTTACCTATTCTTAAAATCCAATTTCATCCTCATATGATCTACATAATGATTACGTTGGTCAATTGCTACTTTCTTCCTCACATGAACAATATGAACTATTTATGTTTTTCTATGCATCAAATGAGGGCTAAGAACTGATACCTCCATAAACTTCTCCCAACACAATAAAGAACATCAAGGTTTCCCTTTAAAAGACTCAAATGGTTGCCTGCCAATAGATCAGTGGTAGATATTGTTATATGAAACTCAACCAAACACTGGTGTTGTTCCCAAGATACAAAATGTCCAATAGGCATACCTGTAATACATCCTTCAATGTCTGGATAGTATGCTCCATTATCACATTTCTACGAGGGTTGAAAGTAGTTTTGAGGTGTAATTATGTTCCAAAAGAATGGTTTCATCCCCTCTAGACTCATAGGGTAAAACATGTATCCCAATCAGACATAATGGACCTCATAACCCCATGAAATTACACCACCTCATCCATATACCTCTTAGAAAAATATTCCACTGTGTCAGACTTTTTTTATCACTAAGTGGTGGGATGATTTCATCAACTGGTCCATGATCACCCAGATAGAATCACAACCTCCCTATGCCCGAGGTAACCCTATGATGAAATCCATTGTGATTTCTACACATTTATATTTGAATAAATTTAAAGGTTGTAAAAAAAAATTTGGAATATGATTCTTGGCCTTTACTAGATGGAAAACCAATGACTTTCTTGAAAACTCCAACACTGCCTATTTCATCCTAGGAAACTAAAACTATATCTTAAAACCATATTAAATCTAGAATACTCTTGGGTTTACCAACAATGGTGAGATATTAAACTCATAAATGACTCCCACACACATCACTACCATAACAAATAATTTCCCAAGAAACAAAATCTAGTTCTGACCATCCCTCTAGAGCATCATAATGGCCAACATGATCGTGTATCACCTTTGAATCTAAGTCTCCCCACTGGTAGTATGACTTCTATATAAGATATTAATAATGAATTATCTAAAATAAACTACCTCAACCACCATCCACCCTTTCATCATATTGTATGAAATCTAACTCCTCCATCACTCTCCAAATATTCCTAGACCCCCAAACAACATCCTTCCACAAATTTATGCTTAAATCATTGGCCACAAAATTCCCTTTTCCTGAGGTATAGAAGATATAAAAATCGTAATCTTGAAAAAACTCCATCCACATATACTACTTCAAGTTAAAATCACACTGAGAAAAGATATAACTTAATATATTATGATCGGCAATGGCCAAAAAGAGCTCCCTAATAAGCCAACGATACCACAACATCAGAACAAGAAACCCACTACTAGCTCTAGATAATGGGTGGCACAGTTACGCATGTGGGGAAATAACTTCCTAGACAAAAAAGAGACAATTTCCCTCTACTGGATCAACATTAATCACAAATAAAAATAGGAAGCATCAAAAAAACCTTAAACATCACCCTGACAAAATATAATAAACCACTAGAGCAGTAAAAAAATTCCCCATCAGATAATCGAATAGTGTCTATCACTAATTAGTCCAAAAAAATATGGTATTTCTTGATCAATGTTGTCAATGAATCTCTAACTGGAGATAAATTGGAACAAACAACTTATAATATCCTACCATACCAAGGAAACTATGAACCTCTTTCACGTTATTGGGTCATGCACAAGAAACAACTACCTCAACCTTTGATAGGTCTACCACCACACCATATTGAGAAACCAAATGCCCATGTAAATTTACCTCTCATGTCCAATAATCATACTTGAAAACTTTCCATAAATATAGTGGGGTCTAAGGACCTAAAATATCTCTAAGATGAACAACATGATCCTCTTTTAACTTTCAGTAGCTTGTGATATCAATGATTAAAGAACTGAAAAACTAGTCCTGGAAATCATGGAACACAGAGTTCATAAACCCCATGAACATAGATAGTGTGTTTGTAACACGAAATGTAATGACTACAAACTCTAAGTGACCATACATTCATCTTATGGAAGTGTTCATGATATCATCCTCCTTCACCCTCAACTAGTGATGTTTATACTGTATATCAATCATAGAAAACCAACTCACCCCTCTTATCTGGTTGAAAAGATTTTATGTCCTCAAAGGAGGGTAATGGTCCATTACAGTCACCGAAATCAATCCCTGGTAGACTATACACAATATTAGACTACCATCCTCCTTCTGGGTTAACAACACTATAGAAAACCATGGTGAAACATTGGGTTGGAAAAAAACCCTTTTTAATTAGATAATCAATATGAATCCCCAAATCACACAACTCAGAAGTTTCAATCCAATATTAAGATATTGAAATCAGAGAAACACTAGGCTTCAATTCAATAGCAAACTTAAAATCATTTTGAGGAGGTAGAATGACAACCTCCTCAGGAAAGAAATCCATGTCATCCACAAAACCTTGACAAATCCACTACCTCAGTGTCTAATGATTCCATTGAAAAATCAAACATTAAAGAAAAAAGGGGCTCCACATGATGACTTACTTCCTAAAAACCTCACTCACTAAAGAAAACCAAATTATAGTCATCCACATATGAAAAAACAAATCTAATCCAAATAAAATTGATAGTAGAACACACAAAATACAACCACTTGATTCTAAGGATAACATTGTATGGCTGCATCGGTAGCAAAATGAGTTCCCCATGGGACTGATGTGGATCTATCATCATAATACACCCCTAACACATATTGAACAAGATGGTTTGGCCACCGACTAATATAGTCAACACCAGGGGCATGGGAAGTCTGTCAATCTCTAGTCCCAGATCATGGCCTGGAGTGGGTGCAAAAAAGGATTGTGAAGCTCCTAAATCCAACAAAGATAAAAGAAGGGTAATAACCAAAATGATCATACCTCTCATGTTCTTTATCCCTTCTAGCACTTCCACCTCCAGTTTGTGCAACTGACTGTACTAAGTTCCTCCAACTCCTTGTTCATGACCACCTCCATGAATATGATTAGGTAGAGGTCCCTAAACATGAGGAATATCCTATGGTTGGCCTCTACCTATTCCATCTCCCAATGTGGGAGTAGAATTATAAAACCCCAGTAATTCAAAGATATTTTTCATTATATGTATTATTATTCTTGAAATAAATGGTTAATTTCATTATGATTAAACATTCTTAAAACAAATTACTTATAAAATGGTTATTTATTTAAAACATTATTTTTTTTCATTTATAGAATTTTAATTTTAAAAATGTATTTCAGTTTTTGAGTCCATTATATTGAAAATATCTTAGTATGAATTTTTTAGAATTTTATAAAAATGTTTAATATTTGGGTGAATAGTAAAAATACAGTATTTTAATAAAATATTGTATTTTTGTGGTGTTATGAAGACATAATTATGATATAAAATTTAATAAATTTATTTAACAAATAAATTATGTTTTTATAAGAGTAATACTTTTTTTAAATAATTTATATCGTGTATGTTATAATTTATTTCCTGATAAGTAAAAAAAATATTGTTACTACCGACATAGTGTCTTTGAGGCATTTGTAATGTCAAATTTGCTTCCGTATAAATAATAATTGAGTGATAAAAATTATATTAAAGACTCATTTTTAAATAATTTTGTTTTTCTGATGTCTTTTTATTTATAATTTTATAGTTATATTACATTAATTGTTTCCAAATTCATGAGCAATGCTTGAGCAGGGCAAGAAAAGAAAAAGGAACAAATTTAAGAAGTTTTCTTGAAATGTATATCAATGAATATGTATAATTAATGAATATATAAATTTATTTGGAACCTAATTTATTTATTTATTATGACATTATTTTATTATTAATTTAAATATATTAAATAATTAATGTTAATGTTTGTGCAACGCTAATCCAGTTCTTGTGCAAGGATAAGAAATATAAAAAAAATTTAATTAAATTTATATGCATTATTAAACGACATAATAATCTATAAACCTTGATCAATGATCAATTTTATTCCAATATAATATTTTTATTCAAATTTGGTACATTTTGGACAAACAAGAACAACATAAATACCTTTATTATATTTTATTTAAAAGTAAGTTAAGGTGTTCACACTATAAACATTAGTTTGTATAACATTTTAATATGAGTTTTTATAGATTTTTTTGTCCAAAAATAATAATGTTTAGAAATAAATAATAATAATAATCTTATTCATTAAATTTTATTTTTAATTTTTAGGTAGTAAAGAAATAACTTAATTGCTTGAACAAAGATGATGCAGTAATTATTTAATTATTCAATAAATAAAATTAATTACCATAAAAATTATTAAATAAATATAATTTGATATTTTTAAGATAATTAATGAATTAAATAGATTAATATGACATTTATTTGATATAATTAAAAAAAATTAAATTTTACTCTATTTTTGATGTGTTTAAAGTCATATTTATAAAAAGTTTTTATTTTGAAACAATTATTTTTCATGAATAAAATATTTTATTCAATTATTTTAAATCATAAAATTATTAAACAAGTAAAAATAATTATAATAATACTTAAAAAAAATGTAATACCATTTAGTTTTTAAATTTTTTTTTGAGATCATAAACACTATAATATATTTATTATATTTGAATAATTTGAGTAATTAATATGTTACCTCTTACCTCACTTATAAACGGAGGCTCCTTCCATCACAAATATTCATCACCTTGATCCTTCACTCTCAGATATATTCTATATAATTCTGTTCTATCCATCCTTTTACACATTATAGTTATCTTGTTCTCACAAAAATACCACTTCCAAGATCTTTTAGGAGGTTCTCAAGGAGTAATTTTCAAGAAGTATGATTCCTTTTTCTTCTCTTTGAAATTCATTTTCACTTCTAACTAATCCTCACCTCTTATCCAATATTTCATAACTAATAAAATATAATATAAATACTAGAATTTTTTTATCGTATATTATTCATAATTTTTTTTTATTTTCTTGTTTTATTCTTAAATAATGAAATCATCGTTCGTGGTGCATCGATTAACTGCCTTCGTAGACGATGATTTTTCATTTTCCTTTTACCTAAATCATGGAATGTTTAAATTCACATATAATTCATTAAAATGAAATTAATATTTATATGTTATAACTTATTGATTATTATTTCATTTTAAAAATTAATACGATAAATAAACTGACAATGTAAACCACAAAAAGAACACACTTGAAATAATGAAAATACAAAATATTGTTAATAAATGGGAGAAAAATGTTATAAGAAGATAATATAAGGTATTATAAACATGAGTTTAGTTTTGTAATATATTAATAACACTATTAAAACCATTATATAGTAGGTTTTAACACACTTTATGGAATTCAAACCCAAGGTAAGAGAGTTTCCTTTTAAAAAACATATAAATTTCTCTTTTATGAAATTCAAAAGAAATATTTTATTTATATACAGCATAAGAAGTTTCTCTAATTTCATTAAATTTTAATACTATATTTTTTTCTTTATAAATTCTCATATTTAATTTTGAAGAATATTATTTCTTTATTATGGGCACGGTTTCATATTTTAAAAAATTTATGAAAAAATGGTATTATGATATCTGAATGTGTTTTGATTATGGGTTAAAATGAGTTATCAAGGGTTTTATTTAGATATGTTCCTTGGAATTGTTTTGGGTTTATCCCATTATATCTAAATATATGACTCTTTGATCCCCATTACATCTCATGATATGTTGGTTGAATCCCCTTATAGCTCCAGATACGATGGGTCATCCACATTATAGCTCTCATGTATATTTGGTACTCCAAAGTTGGAAGTCAATCAAAAGGTTATTCAATTTGTAAGTGTTAATGTAAGAGTTATATATAAATGATATTCCAATGAAACAACATGATTTTTTTATGTGTGATTGTGAGTTTTCAGGAAAAATATTTCTAATGGGTTTTCATGTTTTCATTAGACTAATGGTTGTCATTAATTATGTCTCTTAGAAAGATTTTTGTGCTCATCCAATGTTTTTAAAAAAATTAACCACATTAATTTGATGTTCAAAATAAATTCAAGGTTATAGTGCAGATGAATCTAATTAGTTTTTTATTATTTTTGTAAACTCTAATTTAATGTGTTGTTTGGAAAATCCTCCAAACCCTAGACTAGAAATTGACCTCGATTGTATAATGTACTGTGTGTTTTTCAGTTATCTTTTATAAAAAATACACAGTTTGTTTTATTACTGAATCTAGAAGTAAAAGTTATAGGATTTACATTTGGTATCATAAGAATTTCCTAAACACCTTTTGAGATTATACATTGTAGTTTTTTTAAAAAAATATTACTCATATAATTTAATTTTGGAATTCTAGTTAATTTATTACACATAAGAAAATAGTTTATGCATATTTCTCTATATGTAAATTTTGAATTATATGTTCAATGAAATAATTTTTTGGGACCAATTCATTTAAGGGGGGATAATGTAATAACCTAGTTGTTTCAAGAATAGTTTGTTTTTATATTTATACGTATTATTCAATTAAATGGTTAAATTCAATATTTTATGTAATTATTAAAAAAATAACTTATTACACAGTTATTTCTTTAAAACATAAAATTTTCAATAATGGAAATTTAATTTAAAAATAATAATTTCATTTTTGAATTCATAATGTTTAAAATATCATAGTATGATATTTTTAGAATTTTCTAAAGAGTTTAATTTTTTAAGGAATATTAAAAAAAATAATCTTTTTATAAAATACGGAATTTTTTGTGACGTCAGGATGAAATTGTTATGATATAAAATGTGAAAAAATTATTTAATAACTAAATTATTATATTATAAGAGTAATATTATAAATAAATATTTCATAAAATTTATGTTATAATTTATATCACGATATGTATAAAAATGATTGTCAATGCCGATGTAGTATCCAAGTAGCATTATCAATGTCAGATTTGGTTCCTTATAATAAAATTGAGTTCTAAAAATTATTTTCAATATTATTTTATTAATTATTATTTTTTTGAATTTATAATTTTAGAGTTATATACATTAATTGTATCCAAAAGCTCGTTCACTGTTTTCATATGGATAGAAAATAAAAAGTAACAAATTAAATAAGTTTTCATGACATATATATTAGTGAATATGAATAATTAAAAATATAGAACTTTATTTTAAACCCAATTAATTTATTTTTATGATATTAATTTATTTTTAGTTTTTATAAATTAAATAATTAACCTTAATGTATGTGAAACGTTGATGCAGTTCCTGTGGAATCATAAAAAAATTAATTAAAATTATAAGAATTATTAAATGACCCAAATTATTTATAAACCTTTTTCTATGATCAATTGTCCTACATTATTATGTTTTTTTTCGAATTTGGTATTTTTTAGACCCAATATAATGACATTAAGACCTTAGGATATTTTATTCAAAATTATGTTTAGGTGTGCACACCATAAACCTTAATACGAACAACATTTTAAAATGATATTTTCCAAAAAAAAAATTGTAAAATAATAGTATTTGTAAATTTAATAAAATTATATTCTTTAATTAATTTTATACATAATTATTATGGAATAAATAAATACCTTAATGTCTTGATGAATTATGGTGCAGTAATTATTTAATTAACGAATAAATCAAATTAATGACATTAAAAATAATAAAATAATATATTATATTATATTTTTATGATAATTGAGGAATTTCATAGATTAATATGAAATTTATATTATATAATGAAGAAAAATATTTGAATTTGAATCTTTTTTTATGTTTTTAAATTCATAATTATGAATAGTTTTCTTCAATAATTAATATTTAATAAATAAAATATTTTATTAAATTATATAAAAATAAAGAAAATATTGAACAAGTAAAAAAATTTTAATATTATTTACCAAATGTAATCCAAATTAATTTTTAAGCATTTTCTGTATTCTTAAACTCTATAACATATTTATTATAATTTAATAAATTTGGAAATTTCTGTGTTATACCTCACCTCACCAATAAAAGGAGGATCTTTCCTTTATAAATATTCATCACCATGAGTCTAATAGCTCAGATATACTCTATAAAATTCTATTCTATTCAACCCTTGGAACATTCTGGTGCTCCTGGTATGATAAAAAAGACAACTTCCAAGATCCTTAAGGAGGTTCTAAAGGATGAATTTTATAGAATTAAGATTCTTTTTTCTTATCTTTTAATTTATTTTTCACTTCTACCTTATCCTCACCTATTAAGAAATGTTTCTTAAAACTCCAATATCCTATATACAATGGAGTTTTGTTGTGTATATGTTATATAAATCCTAAAACCTCTTATTTTCTTGTTTTATTCATAATTAATTAAATGGTCGTTTGTGGTGCGTCAATTCAACGCCTTCGTGGAAGATGATTTTTTATTTCACTTTTACCAAAATCATGGAAAGTTTAAATTCCCATATAATTGTTTAAAATTAACTAAATATATATATTTTATCATTTATTTATTATTATTTAATTTTTATAAGGAATACCATAAATAAACCGACCATGGAAACCATAAAAATAATTCACCCAAAACAATGAATATAACAAAATATTGTTATTAAATGGGTGGAAAATGTCATAATAAGATAATTTAAGGTATTAAAAACATTATTATAGTTATTTGATATATTAAAACACTATTTTAACAATTATAATAGATATTTTAACATGTTTTAAGGAATATGAACCCAAGGTAAGGGGCCTTCCTTTTAAAATCCTTTTAAATGAATCTTTTATGAAATATAAAAAATTGTTCATTTACATACATATGGAAAGAATGGTTTCTTTGATTTCAAGAAATTTTATTACTATAATTATTTTTTATATGTTCTTATAGTTAATTTTAAATAATATTATTTCATTATTATATGTGCGGTTTTTATATTTTAAGAATGAATTTTACAAAAAAAGTTATTATGAAATATAAATGTGTTATTCTTATGGGATTAAATGAGTTATCAAGGGTTTCATTCACGATAAGTTAGTTATAAATTTTTTGTGTTGTTTTGATCGCATTATAGCAAAAGATATTAAGGTTTGATCCCCATTATAGCTTAAGATATTTTGTTTTGAGGCCATTATAGCTCAAGATTTGACGGGTGAGTCCTTTTATTGTTGTCCAATGCATTGGGTACTACGAAGTTGGAATCCAATCAAAAGGTTATTCCATTTGTATCTGTGAATGTAAGAGTTATATGTTAATGATTTTTCAAGGAATATACATGATTTTTTATGCATTCTTATGAGTTTTCAAGAAATGTTTTCATGGGTTTTCATGTTTTCAGCGGAATAATGGTTTTCATTTTTTATGTCCTTTACTGAGATTTTTGTGCTCATCCGATGTTTTAAAAAATCATAGAATTCCTTATAAATTCAAGATCAAATTAAGGTTCTAGTGTAGATGAATCTAATTAGTTATTATTATTTTTATTATTGTAATCTCTGATTTAATTTATGGTTTGTAAAATCCTCTAAAACCTATTCTTGAAAATGACTCTAATTGTATAATGTGTTAGTTTTTTTAGTTATATTTTATAAAAAAATTCACAGGATGTTTTATTACTGAAACCGAAAGTGTGGGTTTTAGGATTTACAATAAGCATGCTGCCCTTGCTGGTAGAATGGTCTCACTAGAAACTGATATTGAGGACGTTGTAGAACCTATCCACCACTACCAAGATGTTCTTGACGAAAAACTAGTCACTAGTTTTTCTGATGGCCATGAACCCCACAACTAAAACATAGTGGAAGAATTACCCTCGAAAGAGCATGGGAACAACTATCCCCAGAAGTATGAAAAATATGGTATTGAGTTTGACTCCTAGTTGGTCAAAATCTAGAATGTCCTTGTTCGAGAGACCAACCACTGACAACCCTACTCTTCATGAAACCCTGATGGTTCCCTTGTCAGAAAAAACCTCTTTATGAATGAATTTTCTTGATCACCTATTCCTTATTAGGAACGTCCAGATACCTAGGCAAGGTAAAAGTAGTAACTTTATACTAGATAGATGGATAGAGTTCCACTACAAGACGCCACTAACAGGATTCCTTATCATCAAAATGATCAAGGGAAAATGTAGAAGTTCTTTGAACTTTATTCTCAACTCCCACACTGACATACTCTCATACAAAATAGAAATAACCTCCCGACTCTTCACTCTCATCCTGATCGATGTAAGGATCTCTACCTAGAACACCTTCTAGAAGTCGTATCATAAAACTTTTTCCTTCTTCTACTCACCCAAATACGACATCCACCACTGACACACAACTCCCCATATCTGTCTAACTATCAAAGGGACTTAGTGTCCCACTGTGGACCAGATCAAACTAAAAGATATCTCTAGATCCTCTATCCATATATTTATCTCCACATCTGAAACACTTCCATAATACATCCCCAAGTACTGCAACTAAAAAGTTCTAAACACCCTCAGTTAAGACTCACCCTCCTATGTCATATCAACCGAATGATGATAAAAAAGATCATCCTGTATAACCTCAACTGCATTATCCACATATAGATGATGAACAAAATCCATATCTTAAAGCGCAAAAAAATATTTCTTTAGCCTATATAGCATTGAATTTTATTAATATTCATTTTAATTCACTTAATTCATTTTAACAGTCCCAAAACAACCCAAATAATATAATAAAAATGATATCAAGTTGCATGTACCTCTCATAGGTATCTAAACCTAAAATAGATCCACATCACTTGATCATTAAAAAGCTAAAAGTCCGTGCACTAGATCATGGGGGGAAATCATATGTCCTAGAAAATCTCCCTGGCCAATTTCATCTACCAAGGTCAATAGGAACTTCTTCCATACCAGCTCATTCAATACTCATTGTGCCTAACTCCAAAATCTACCATATCTCTTAAAAATAACATTTGATACCACTCTACCATGACCTCATTCCTCTAAAAATCCTGTAATGAGGGGAGAGAGATAATGACCCCCGAGGCCCGCCTCCTGTAGGATCCAGGTAAGTGATAATAACCGAGGGTAAAAAAATATAATGAAATGGCACATAATTCCCTCTATAAAATATAGGATTGGGAGATAAGATTAATTAACTATAAAAAACTCCATGGAATAATATTCAAATAAACCAAAATCATCCCACATTCATGTATAAATAAAACTGATACAGATAAAAGTATCTAATCTAAATACCAAAACAAAATATAAATTAGCGACAGAACAATTATACAATGTTTGTGTTATTAATGTATAGCACAATCCATGAAGTCCACCTAGAAACCTAATAAGATATTTCTATATGTAGGATGAGCATAAAATTATACATAGTATGAAAATAAAATTCTCTCATGAACATGTAAAACAATCATACTAATAAATCAATGAGAAAATAGAAGAATGAAAAACTCCTAAGTTGGTCAACTATCAATCCCAACCTCACAAATGTATGCTCTCAAAATAACAAAAGACAATTAATATAAAAAAAATTGAATCACCTTAGTAAATGGTACCCACACTGCTTTCCCATTGTTATGCCACTCTCAAAGCGCAACATTGTACGTCTGGTAACTCTCATATCTTCAATATACCACACCGCCCCACAAGCATGATCACATCACTTCACGCCCACAAACACTGGGATTGCCGCCCAATAAGCAAGAACACATCATGTCTCGCCCAAAAACACCTGGTCCACAACCCATCTACAACCATAACTGAAGCATTATGGTATCACGAACATGAATAAAATCTAGCTTGTTTCCTCCTATTACCATGCATGAACTCCACCTTAAGCCACATCATCCCATAATATCCTACACACAGACACTTAGGATATATCACATCTTTCTCAAAGACACCTAGGATCACTACCCCATAAGCTCAGACACATCACAACTTTCTCAAAGACACATGGACTATCACAACCAACATATAGTGCACTAACATACCTATAGACATCACAGCCTATGAAATACCTACCTCATCTAGAATATAGAGTGGGAAAGATAAGGTACCCATCCATCTATCCTCCTTACCAGAGGTCAGGAAAGACACCCCCACTTGAATATTCAAGTGTTTTGACATAGTGATCAACATGGGTGTGGCATTTTTATAAATAAAAAGGAATATAAAATTTTATACACATAGATACACACATAATCCCAATAATTTGGTTCACAGAAAAACACTGTCTAACTCAAAAAATCCCCACTTTCACTACCACCACTAAATTCATAACACCAAACAAAACAAAAGCCACATCACTTCACCAACCAATTCCCATTATCCATCCCATTCCTTCCATTATTTAACATCATCAACAGGGAACCACACAACCCACAATTTGTTAGTTTATTAACCATTCCACCCCTTAACCAAACCAAACCCCATCCATTTCAATCATTGTTAAATAATTATGTATTTCATCACTACCTAAGCATGTAGCAAAAATTAAGAAAATATAATAAATAGATCAACATACCCATTATACCATCACTTATCTACCCTAACAGTACGGCCAAACAACAACCACCTATCTTCCATAAAAGCTTGTCCAAACAACCACTACCTCACCTCCCCAAAAACAAAGTCATAAAACCATTATACACACAACACATCATAATCATGCATCAACTGAAAATCAAAGATAATTTTATTTCTTTAAAATAGGGTATTTTATCACATTCCACAATATTTTAGGGGAATTATAAAAAAACATAATCTTGGGGAAACCATTTCATAAAACAAATATAAGTTGTTCGTCAATTTTCCACATTAGGTTGATATCAAAAAAATCCCAACAAGAACAATAGTAATAACACATATCATCTAGTGCAAAAAAATCCCCCAAAAACCACAAAATTCAGTGGGGAATTAAGCCTGTATAATCCAGTATTTCACAATAATATAAAATTTATAAAATCATGTCAAGAAATCCCATTTTCCTCCATTAAATTTTCATTAACTAATTATTTATCTTTAATTAATCCATCACAACCATAAATCATAGATGAAATAGAGTAAAACCCTCCCACATGATACACAATATCGAGTAATGAGGGACTCCCTTCCTCAAAGAAGCTTCGCAGACTCACTGCACATTGTAGGGAAATGAAGAAGCACAATCAACCCACAATTGAACCATGAGAAATGGTGGGTCAACATACACCACACCAAAATATAATAATAAAAATATTCTAACTCACATTCCAAACCAAAAAAAATCATTGTATTAAATCACCAAAATAATAATAGAAGAAAACCATCATGAAATGGAGTTGAACTCACCATTGATCCCCAACATTGATCCACTAAAACCTACAAACCAATGTGATACTAAGGGGAAAGAACATCATGTCAGGGAAAATAGGGATTATCCAAAATGATAGAGAAGGATCTGTGTCCAAATAAATAATAATCAGACAAGAAAAATAACTTAAAACCTAGAATCTCGTAGGTTTCACATCATGTAACCATTACATGGTGTGGAATCCTCTATTTATTCAAAATTCCTGTATTTTAGGAAAACAATATGTCACCTTAGTATTTATTTAATACCCATTTTGAATTCCATTTACATGGTGTGTAATCAATCTCATGGGTTCTCCCACTTCCTAATTTACAAGATGTGAACTTGCTGGTTGTACATGACCTGAACCACTATTTCATATTGTGTAAGAATACACGACATGTATTTCCTACAACAGCTCTAATGCACCCATAGCCTCCATTAAAAACTCCCAAATTCTTCTTGATCACCTCCTACCACTAAGACAATAAAAGTAATGGACTGGGATAAAATGGACCATTATAATTAGTTAGTCTGACTCATTTACACTATGGTGTTGAGTGTTTTAGATAATATACATCATGATAAGGAATAAAGAAACTAATATAAGTTATAATTTTTCTAAAATATAGAAAGATAGATGAACACATACTAGTAGGAACTGTGACGATACTTGTGGTTAAAAAAATGGTGAGTTATAAGAACTCCATACAATAGGACACAACATGATGGTTCATGTTTCACATGCATTCATAGAATTATGACTGAGTTAAGTGAAGAATAATTTTTAGAGAATTTAAATGAAGAATTATCCCCCGTTAATAAAAAGTTGATAAGGAATGAAGCTCGATTCATATGTAGAAATTAAAGGAAGATCTCTAACTTGATCTTGAATAATATTGAATGATATATTCTATGACATTAAAAATAAAGGGAGTCTCAATAACTAAATATGAAAATGATATTCACCTATGATTAATTGAATAAAAAATTTGAGAAATGAATAAGGAATTAGTATTTAGAATTTAATTTTTGTGGAACTGACACACTAATGTATAAAATAATAAAACTATGAATAATGGAATAATATTTATATTCAAGGAATAGGATTATAATAAATATTTTTAGAGTCCATGTAGATAATCATACAATAATATTTGATCATTTTTCAGTGGAATATGTTTGTTTTATAGAAGTGTATATGAAACTGGTTTATGTTACTACTTGTAAAAGATTCAAGATCACACTATTACCTATTTTTATTCTTGATAATTAATGTTTATCTATATATGTGGGATAAAAACCAACATAAGCCAATATAAATAATTTGAACTTATAATTAAAGGTATATTATCCCTTTTTATTCTCCACTTATTTTTTAACTTTTCTCTCACATTGTGGCTAAATATACAGATTTGATTTAGGGGTTTCACTAAGGCATGGAAAACCGCTCTTTAATAATAATTATTTTCTTTTAAAATGATATAATTAATTTAAATGAAGAGTATTAATGTCATTTCGTCACTGATTTGTGTCACTCCACTACCTAATGATTGTTTCTCTATTTTTTCTATTTTATGCATTTTTACAAAAATTAAGTTGATAAAATGTGATAGCTTTTCATAGGTTATTGGCATAAGAGGGTGATAATTCTCAAGAAGAATGGGATATAATTTACAAAAGTGGTATGAGGAAAGTGGATTCTCATTCCAGATATTATTGGTTAAATAATTTTTCCTTATAGATTTTTTTTAACAAAAATATTTTTAATCGATTAAAAATTATTTATAAATTTTTTTCATGCATTGTCAAAAATTGTTTTGGTTGGTCCTGTTTTTTAGGAAAAGAAATATATATTTTCTATTATGTGAGTATTTTCTTATAACAAACTATTGTAACCTAAGGCCCCAAAATGCACCTTAATACGGATAATTAGTGTGTTTTAAAAATTAAATCTAACTTTTATCTATATTGGTAACTTTCTTTCTATTTATAAAGACACTTGGAATCTATCATGGAAATAATAAATCCACATAGCCAATTTTGTAAATAATAAAGAGAAAGAAAACCAATATTATACATGGTTCCACAATACTAGGAAAAATCTAAGGAGAAAATATCAATAATGTGTGGATATTTAAAATAATCACTAATTCACTAGTTGGTGAATTCAATCATAAGGGTATGTTCACTGATCATCCATGTTCCACAACGACCTCCTAAATTTTTCTCCCCAATTTCCAAGAGGGATACAAGTTATTACAATTTTGACTCACAGGTCAATCTTAAAAGTATATCGATGAACAAAATGAAAAAACAAAGTAAATGGTTGTATCTCTAATTCTCTGATATTCTATATTGAAATATCCATAATCTTAACTAGTATGCATATGAAATTATTTATTATAAAAACAATATTCAATGATATGCTATTTAGTAACAACTTTCTCTTATAATATAATATTTTTAACAAGGCATTATTATAATATTCAGTATCCTCATCTCTATCCTTCAATTTATTATCTTTATTTTCTTCTATTTTTCATTTATATATAAATATTATTATAACTCATTTAGTAAATTGAATTTTTAGTTTCAAATTAAAATTATTAACAAATTTCCATTAAAATATATTCCTTGGATTTATTATTATCAAATATCCACCATTGATATCCATTATGACAGTTGTTTTGCTAATCTAAACCCTCCATGAATAATTAATGATACCAAGTCTTAAAATTCAATTGAATTATAGCATGAAAATTTATTTACTCTAATGATTATTTCCATATTCCAAACTCATTGTGGAATTAATATCTTATTTATGGTGTTATATTATTAAAATATACCAACCATAAAAACAAAAAAATTATCATGACTTCTATATTATGTCGTGTATCCTATATTATAGAATAACCAATGAATTTTAATGTGATGAGTTATTTCTATTTTATATATTAATAACATAGTATGGTGTGACTAATCATTTCATGATTGAATATTTCACTATTTAACAAATAGAGATGAAAAAACATTTTATGGAGAAGGAATTATCGAATTTTCACTCCCTATAATCCATACTTTTCCCAAATTTTAATATTATACAACTAAGTGTTTATTTGAGACCGGTCCTATAATGTAATAACAAAACATCACTTTATCTATCTTACTCAATTCACTACCTACATTCACAAAGTGGATGTAATACTCCACCATGGTGTTTATTCAACATCATAAGAATAACGGTTTCAACATTCTCCACCATTTTATTTTTTCAATTCCTATATTAATTACTCTATAAATCCATTCTCATACTCTAATATATTTATTTTCCTAAATTATTTGAGGATACATATCTCCCCTTTGATAATAAAATTAAAAGGTATTATTATATAAATTTTATCAATTTAAAGAATCCATAAAACCTTACATTTTTTATATAATATTAGCATCATCCATCTAATGTTTCTACCCATTTTTTAAAAAGAAACTATGAGAATTTCCCTATTTTCTATTCCACTCATTTAAAACATCATCTCAAACTTCATGTCCTTCAGTGTTGTAACCTATCAATGATTCATTACCAAATTCTGTAAGACTACATGAGTCAAATCTTGGTGTATGAAATAATATACTTTATCAATTTCTATAATGTCATATAAACATTCCTATTTAATTCTCCTTGGATCCACTTCAATATATAGACACCACCTAAGGATTTCTTTTTATGGAGTCTCTATATCTCAACATATTTATATAGTTCCCCATGGATCAATTCTCAACCTATCTTATAATAATCCATTCAATATATCAAAAATAAATACACATAATATCCAAATGGATAAACATGTTCACTTCGGAGAGAGGATCTTTTTATCCTCCTCAAGCTGAGGGATGTGGTTGAATAAAAGGGTTCTACCAAAACATCTCAAAAAACATTATTTTTAATAGTTTTGTTTTAATTTACATTACATTATAGTTATTTAAAAAAATTTCATCCTTATCAATAATTTATCCACCTTCCCTTTAATGGAATAATATCACATCTCAATGTGATTTTTGAAAAGGTGTTGTATGAGTTTCATCACCAAATTGATCACTCACTTATGATAATATTGAAAAAACATGAAAACCTATACATACCCACCATATCTCTAAACCATTGCTTCATAAAAATAAGTTATTTTCATACATTTATATCCAATATGTACTTCACTTATGTTATTATAAGTGAATTAATTCCTATCTTCTTACTGACCTAACCAACATAATTTTTTCAGATAATAAATCATCCTCCTAGTGTTATTTTTTCCAACAATGTATCCAAACTAATTTGTATTTGTATATTTGATCAACTCATGGTTTTACCTGGTATTAAACACCAAAAAATAAGCAATACAGTCTCAAATAAAGCTCAGACTTCTCTTCATATTATTTAGGTGTTCTTTTGTTAGGCATGTTTGATATCGAGTAGTCAAACTTCTAAATTGTACATTATCTTTTCATACAATTATCCACTAGAGAAACAACATAATAACCTTAAAATAGAGTGTAGAATCAACTAATTTTATATATTTTTTAACATCAATTGTTGTTCCAATAGAAATAAGTGTGGAAACCAATTTTATCTCCAGGATCATGAACTTTTGCAGTAATTCCCATTCATTTATTTACTTGAGAAACAAATTTATACCCCTTATTATAAATAACTTATTGAATAAGAAATCATGTATTCTATCCCATAATTAACATATAAATCACTTAGATCATCATTCTTTCAAACTCTTACATGGAATTATTCTTTTTCAAATAAATATGATATCATAAATTTATATGAGTACCATGAAATTCTATTACTTAATTGGTTTCACATATTATTTATGGTAAAAACACCTATTTAAAAGTTATAAATCATTATATAGAAATCAAACCAATAATTTAAATTCATGGAAGATACTTAAATCCATATAATGATTTCTTGAAACTATTATCTTATTAATTGAAAACATATTTCAATAATGTCTTTTTCACACCCATTTGAAAGACCTTGAGTCCTATTAGGATTTATAGAGGAAAGAAGAGTTATGTCAACTCATGTCTTACCACCAATGTAAAATTGTCTTCCATTTAAACACTTTTAACTTTTTTAAATACCTTTCACACTATGCTTTCCTTATTTAATATCAATTTTCCCTTCACATCTTATTTTTTCTTAAACACCCATTTTTTCCCAATATTATTATGATCCTCCCATAACTTCATGGATTTTAATATCTAAATTTTAATTATTTGATCCAACTTATCATTCATATACATAACTTGTAATTTTTTATTTTCTCCTTCTAAAAATTATGATTGATCCAATTCATATAATATTTTAGTTTTATCAAAACTCCTCACTCTCCAGTTTTCTATTAGAGTATATTTTCATTGATTATATTTCATCCTTAAGCCTTAAATAATCAATTACATATTCTAGGTAATGGTCCAATCACTTCAACCAAATCTTATTGTTTCAACACAAACATGAAATCCTATGATAGTGTTGTACTGTGAATATCTCTAAAATATGAGTAAACCACATCTTATTTATCAAAAATACATCCAAAAAATGAATTTTCTTATTTTATTATAAATTTATCATTTATCACTCTCACATTTATAATCTCAAAAATATAATTTAATAGTTTATATATAAATTAATATGATTTAATTTTGATAAAGTATCCTAAAATATTTATTCATATATCACATATTTATATTTTACATACTTCTTTTCATATTTATAGATATTACACTGTCCTCTAAACACTATAATCTGTTTAAGTGTTTGATTTATTCTATTCCACTTCTCATAAGATTTATTATACTCTCCAAGAGTTATAGAAGCCTACATTTATGTGTGCATAGCAATGAATATGTCTTCCTTCCAAATGTTTCTATAGATTCCACTCTCAATATGAAATATATTTTTTATATTTTTCACTATCATGTTTCTCATTTTCACAAAATAATTTTCTTATGGTATTATTACTGATGAAACATTATGTTTCATTCCATATTACACTAGATAAATTTTAAATGTTTACTATATGACATTATATGACCTCAGATTCTTGATTTATCTTATGATTTCATTTTTATCTTGACTATGGTATCCTTTCATACAGTCCAATACTTCTTTCTCGGTCCTCATGAACATGATACAACTTATTATAATATAATCATCAACAAATTAGATAAATTATTATTCAACTTATGTTCTAGGAAATTTTATTGTGCTATACAAATAATTGTGAATTAGGACCAATAGATATGATAAACTTTTATTCATTGGTTTCTAGGAATTGATAACCATATTTCCTCTCATAAAATCATCATATGTTTTCTAGTGAATATTATTTATATTTATCATATCAACTTCATCATTTAATGTTGAAATATTTTCCATAATTTTTCAATGTTTAGGGATGAGAATTTGTTGTCAAATATTGTTTTATTTTTTACATCATAATGGGACACGTGTCTTTTTGTTGTCCACTTGATATAAATTATTATTTTTATCCATCACTTTATAAATTAATTTTTATCCACTCCCTAAATTTGACTTTAAGTCTTAATCCTTATAATTGCATCACACTCATGGAGATGGGAAACTTTTCATCCTTGTAAAATACCTTTGTGTTCTTTAATTTTTCACCAGAAAGATTTTTTCATTCACTTTCTTTAATCATCAAAACACCATTATAAACAAACAAAACCATTCCATCAACATATCCTTATATATTATTAATTAAATTTTTATTTCTACTAATGTGGGAATATATAGAACTGTGTTTTATTGTTATTAAACATCTTTAATATAATATTAGGTAAAATATCCTTCTATTATTTCTTTATCTCCAATAAAATTCCTAGTTAGGTTGAGGCACATGATAGTCTATAATAATTCTCTTTAGCATAAGAAACATAGTTATAATATTATTTAACTGATTAGAAAGTAAATTCATGAATGAAATATATCTTGGTTGTCATGCATTAATCTTTATTTGGCTACCATGGTAGTAAATCCAACCACTTTTTTTCTAAAATTAATATCTTTATGATTAAAATTTTTGTAGTAATAAAAATAAACATTGAAATGACTTCCTCTTTTAGTTACGGGATATTCTATTATCCTCCTTTATTAACTCTTACGTTCTTAAATTTTTGATTAACTCTCTTCCTCATCACAATATGACATCATTTGGACAAATTATCCATAGAATTGGAACATTATTAAGTGGAAAAATATTTTCATATCTCCATGTTTTTCAATATTTTTAAAAAGATATTATTTTTTGAAAATCAATAAATTATAGAAAGATTCCTCAAATATGATAATTTCCTTCACTCATAGCACTCACTATCCTAGATTTGGATTTTTTTCACCTTTGAAATGAAATATTCTTTTACCCATGTATTATTGTCATTAAATACTCATCACATTCGCAACACTCTATGAACCTCATTATGACTTTTATATCAATTTTAAATCTAAAAGTATTCCAAATTAAAACTTATTATTTTGACGAAAAAAGTTCATTTTAGACTCATGTTTCTTTATCAAATAAACCAAATATTCTTCAAGGGATTAAACAACTTTTATTCACTCAATGTAATGTTATATAATTATTTAGGACTTTATTTTTTATCCAATAGGTGTTTGCGGTTCCAAGGGGGTTTTTGGTTTTGATTCAAGGGAGGAGAGTGGAGTTTAAGTAGAAATTGCATCTAGTAGTTTGTATCACACTGAGACTAATAATTATTGTGTCATTATCAAATATATGAAGAATGGGTTTACTACAGTCTAGTGTACTACATCGTGATCACCTAGGTAATTGAATAAGCATTTGTTTTATGGCATGGATCTTATGCTATGATATTTTTGGTTCAATATATTTAGTTGTAGGAAACCTATTATGACATGGTATATCATGTTATAGTGTGGAGATTATGGATCACCACATGAGGGGATACATTTCTAAGTGACATTATTGGTAGGATAAATTTAGGGTTTTTTCCTTTTTTGGATAGTTTCATCATGGATAAAGGAACTAAGTCATGGGGTGCATCTAGGTTTGATTTGTTTTAGGGAATAAGTATGATATTTACACCATGATTCTTGGGTATTGAATAATTTTTGCATAATTTATTCTATTTTACTATTACTCTACTTGGTTATGAAGAATTTAAAATTTTTTGACTCCTTAAATTTTAAGCGAATCAAAATATGTTTTTTTAATTGGGAAACTATTTCTACATAACCCTTACCAATGTACCATGATTTTAATTTCTTGGATTTAAAATTTAAAAATTAAGAATTTTTCTTGAAACTGATATATTTTTATGACTCCCTTTGAACCCTAGGAATAATTTATCTCGTCTCGGTCTCCCATTGGTCATTTGATAATTTATTTTGATCCATTTCGTAGAATGGTTGAGATTTTGTGATCAGCGGTGTGTTTTTATCCCTCTCATCACAATTTCTTCTCATTTCTTTCTTCTTTAGTGTTATTATATTTTTGATTCCATCAATTTTAGTGATATAATTTTCATGATTTTTGTTGCGGTTTTGATGTGGTTAGGATATATGGTGGATCCTTAAGAGTTTAGTGAAATTTGTTCATTTTTACTTTCAATCATCTATTCCAATCCATGAAGGTTCAATTAATTTTTGTGATTAAAACATTATTATTTATTTTTCTATATTAATTATTGATTTATAATTCATTAGTATCTAATGGGTGGATATTTATCATTGGATTAATATGAAAATTAACTGTACTTGAATACATTAATAGGGATATTTTGTTTGAAATTCATTACATGTTTCTACTATTACTCTTACCATTCGATATTTTAAGTGTTTTGTAAAGAGAATTCTATGCTGGTTTATTGTAAATAATGTACTTTAAGGTATTTTGGATGTGATTAATATATTCAAAACTAGTTAATTATGCAAATAATATAGTTGAAAGTAAAATATATAATCTAAAATCTATTATTACAAAAGCTAAGTGAGGGATAAATTATTTTATAATAATGAATATTAAAATGTGATTTAATACTATTGTGGGTGTTATGAATTCCTTATTTTTTATATTGATTATAGTATTTGTAATGAACTATTTTCAATTGGGATATTAATTATTCCTTTATTTTGTCATATTGTTGTACTTCATATTATAAATAGATAATTTCTAATAATATTATCTTGTTTTTCCAAAAAGTAGTGAAGATGGGGATACATTTCTAGTGTGCTTGTGTATCATCCGACATGGAATGTAATAAAATAAATATGAAGTAATAAATTAGTAAATTACAATAGGTATGGGTAGTTATGTTGAATTAAAATTGGTGGGTGATGTCTTTTGATAGTTAGAACAAAAGTTATAAGAAAGGGTTAAATTTAATGCTTAAATAAATATCATTTAATATATAGTAATATTAATGGGAATATGAATTTGTTAATGATAAATTAATTGGGTATTTCTTATTTATATTTTTGTTTTTTAAGATGGATGGGGTTGGTATGTGTAGTAGTGATAGTAGTGGTTGTTGGTAAGAGGTGGATATAATGAGGTAGCTATTATATGTTATTGAAGTGTTGTTTTTTTGTGAAACTTTATGAAGGGTTTTGTTTTATGATTTATACCTTTTATTTATTTTATGTTTTTTATTACCCAATAGTCATTTTGGGTAACCTTACTTTTTGATATATGGTTTTAGGTTCCAGGTGTACCCAAATATACAGGTTGCAAAGGTAATGAATGGATGACTAATCCCTCTTCCCCAATCTCCATTAAAATGTTTGGTGCATATATATATATATATGATGTAATGGACTAAATTAATGGTATATATATACTAGTGGACATGACTGTGTGGTTCAGAAATGGATGTGTAGTAATGGATATACTTGGAAGTAGGAGGGAATGAGGTTGTTTTCCTTTATGTTTGTAATACTATACCATTTTGTGGTTGTGAAGTATATTTTGGAAATACTAATATAAAACATTGAATTGTATATAGTTTTATGTGGTTTTGTTATACAGTATATGTATATGCATATGTTATCATGGTATGATGTGGCTTTCTGATTACATGGTTATTGAAGGGTTGGGATTAGGTGTCATATGTCATTGGTACATGGGGATAACTATTTAATTGGGGAAGCAGGTGTAAGGTTCCTTCTTAGTTATATTATTTTGGTATTATGTTAATATATCTTTCATATGATATTTGATGAGTATTCCATGAAAAGGATGGGCGGTACTTTACCCAGTGTTTATGTTGAGTTAGTTATGTACCTCATTTAAGGAGGATTTAGTATGCTCCTTCCCTATTTTCATTAGGGTTTTTGGAGATTATTTTAAGGAATATACTTGTATACTCTGACATATATATATATATATATATATATATATTCTATATTTTCAATATAGTTTAAGTGATCAGGTTAGGTCATACTAGCTCGTGGTGAAAATTAGAGTTTATAGATGTCTATGGTTTAACATCAATAAGAGTTATTGTTGTTGTTTTCTTTAGATATTATCATCTATGTGTGACATTTATAGTAATTGTTAGAATTAGTGGTCTATTTTATCATATTTTCATGGGATTATTTGTTCAATTCCTCTGATATATGTTCTTTTATACCCTCAATGCTAGTACCAATCCCATGGTCTATTAGAGTTTTCATTAAGTGTTCAATCATATCTTCACTATTTTCCTAGGAGGGTTCTAGTGAAGGCAGGTCAGGATAAATATTTATAAAATCTGTGGATGGGAGTTAAGAAGGATTTTATGGTTCAACACTAGGGATTACTACATGGTTTTTGTGGGGAAATATAATTACTCATGCTTAATTGTGACATTTGAAATGGAGGAAAGTTAGGATTAGGGTGATTATGTCACCCTATGATCCATCATAGAGACCATGATAATTCCAAATATACTATGTGAGATTATGATTCTTGTAGGGTAGAGACCTAGGTGAGGTTTATACATCATGACTAATTGTGATTTTTTAAAATTCTGGTGGTTCTAGGAAAGATGAAATGAATCTAATTAAAGTGTCTTAAGTTATAGAGATTGTTGGTAGTAAATTATTGAATACAGTCTAAGTAGAAGAGTTATATAATGATGATCTAGTCAACTTCATGAAGTTCGAACTTATTGAGGATGATTAATGAAGGAGGAAACTAGATGAGTACCAAAGTCAAGGTTTAACCAAGTACACAAGGACCATCACCAATTAGAAAATTTAGAAAGTATTTAGAACATAATGAGATTTTATTTTGTATAATTCAGGTGTGAAAGGAGCATTGGATTATTCTAGCAGTTAGTATAGTAAGGGGATCTTCTCATCAGTGGTGGATCCCATTTCCCATTGAGCATGAGTATTTTTTTGTCTTGTGATATGATTTAAAAAAAAATAGGGTGGTAGTTTTTTTCAATGTTTATAGATGCTTAGTGATAGAAGTTATTCACCCTTTAATAGGGAAGTTTGAGCATGTGGGAACATAGAGTCTGATTCAAGGATCTCCTTTTTTTTATTATAATATGATTTTGGATGAGGATTATAGGGTGTGGCATTTTATGTAGGCACTATATCCAAATATCTAGCAGGGAGTGACTTTTTTCACACTATAGGTGCTAGAAAAGGAAGAATTAATAGAGAAGATTATATCATGGATAAAATCATACCAAGAGGGAATTATTAATAAATTCCCACATAGTAGGTCTACATAAGGTGGATTTCATCTATCTGGGTAGTCATGGTTCTAAATGATAGGGATTGTGCCTCAACCTTCTTCTTCCTATGACCTGAGAGATGTAAATTTCTAGGCTTACACCTGGATTTCCATTCCTTTACTATTTTTTATATAGGTAAATCTCAAAAATGGTTATACATTCCAACAGTTCATGGTGGTCATCATGGATCATGCATTCAAATCCTTGTTTATCAAAAGTTGTAGTTTTTTTAGTACTTGTCAACTGTAATAAGTTCAATACAGTTATTGGTAGTAAAAGAGAGTTAAAAATGGTGGAATATTTCCTTGTGATGTTTCTCGTCCTCAAGGAAATTTTATCAAACAGAGCCAAGGTGTGGTGACCACCAAGGAAAGTGATTCATGGGAGCAGGGAATGGTCAGTTTAATTCCATAGAGAATCCAGTACCATAAGGATTGGATACTGTTTGAAGTATAATTTTCTTGTCCTAAACCAGAGTATATACATTATTTAATTTAATATCTTTGCAATCCTTCCATACTTATAACTTATTCTATGATCTAGGTCTCAAGTTAGAGACACATTCAGTGCCCTAGGTGTTATCTACACCAATTAGTGGTGAATCTAGATTTTTTAGGTGTTTCAGAGATGTGATTTGATGATGTGGTCATATCAATCTTCAAGATATTAATTCTTACTATAGATATGGCTATACTATTTCATTATTGTCATGTATTGGTTGTATTTTTTTCATGTTATTACTAGTTTCTTTCAATAGATGGTTTTTTTATTGGATTGTGAATGTGAGTTAATGGTTTTCACTAGTGATAAGGATCATCGAATGGATCACACACATATGGTGAACTTGTATTTTCAACTAGAAGAGTCAATGTTATGCTCAACGGAAGACTAGTTTGTGGTGTTTTCAAGAGTTTCTATGTAGTTTATCGATGTACTTCTTGGAGAAGTAGTGACACTACCCCCTTGATGTGATATCAATTTGGAGATAAAATTGACATGGAATCTAACCTATTTATTATGGATCCTTTTTGAATAGAACCTTATATGTTATGTGAGTTACATATTTGGATTGATGATCTATTATATAATGATTTCATTTATCCTAATGCTTCACCTTTTGGTGCTCCTGTGTTATTCTCAAAGAATGTAGTGAGTGGTCTATATATTTGTTTCAACTACCATCAATTGAATTAAGTGGTAGTGATGAATCATTAACCATATCAAGGATTAATAAATTATTTGATCATCTAAAAGGATCCAATTGGTTCATGAAGGCGGACCTATGATATGGGTATCATATGATGAGGTTGAATGAGGAAGATATCCCAAGGATATATTTTAATTGTCACTATAGGTAGTTATAGTTTTTAGTTATTTCATTCAATGTCATTGTTGACGCTGAAAAAAGTCTGTAACTCTCGGAGGAAGTTTCGAAATGATGAAGCGATGTCATATTCAGAATCAGAGGCCCGATCCGGAGGCTCGGGATGTGGTGCGTGAAATAAAGGAGGATCCACGCGAAAGATTGTTCTGCACACGTAGTATCCCCGGGTAACGCGGAATCAAGCCGATGAGGCACGAAATCTTTGCGCGCCCAGGTTCTGTGCGGTGAGTTTTTGCGCGCCAGTGGCTCTCGGCACGGAAGATTTTGCGTGCCGCCTGGATTCCGTGTTGGACGTCGCCTATAAATAGAAGGTGACCCCGAACGGTTTGGGGGTTGCAGAATTCGAAGCGACTCCCGTGCGCGCAATTCGGCTCCCCCCGTGCGCAAGATAACTTCCAGGTAATCCCTCATTTCGCGCAACCTTGCCCCAGAGTTCTCCTTTGCGTGAAACTACACCGGCTTATGTGAATTTTCCCCCTTCCCTGGGTTCCAGCCTTGCGCGCAATCCGTGTCTCGTACGCGCAAAACACTGCGCGTAATTCCCTCTCCACGCGCAATTCCCTTACTCTAATTGCGCGATGTCCCCGTGTTTTGCACGCAAACCTTATTTTTTGTGCACAAAGCCCAGGACCCTTCACCTTGACGCCCCTTGGCTGCCCCTCTACACTGGCACCTGATGTCTCCCCTGATGGGCATGTGTGCCATGCGTTGTTTTCCCGTACGGCCTTCCAGGCTCGTGCGAAGTAACCTCAAGGTCCCTTGGGCCGTGTTTCCCATTGCGTTGCTTTTCCTTATGCTTCTCTACATATGAACACTAACGGCTATTGCTTCTTCGCATAGCCACACCAACGTGGACCCCCCGGTGGTTCTCCCTGCGGCCCCCCTTCACCATGGCCTTGCCGATGCCTTCTCTCCCACAAGGGGTAGAGGGCGTTGGGCATGTAAGACCTAGGGGTGTGGAGCGAACCCACCTCGTCTAAGTTGTAGGACGTTAAAATGATAAGAATATCATCCTTAACACATGATGTTAAACTATGGTCTGACCCCGTGTAACACCCCAAGCATCTACGGTACGCTTCTCTTTGAATAATGTAATAGTGTGTGTTCTACGCAACATCGAGTTCTAACACACACCACAACCGATCAAACTAGCTGTTATGAATAGTAATAACTAATTTTTGAAATTATATATATTTTATATTTCAAAATGGACTTAATTTTTGGATTCTGAATATCGAAATTATCCTATGTTGAATTTTTGGTATTTTTCTGAGAACTTCCAATTTTTATAAATAGTGGAAAATACATAAAAAACAACTTTTTTAATCAAAATAATTTATAGTGATAAATTATATTATTAATTGGTTTTAAAGTATAATTAGAAGATATTTTTACCATTTTATCCAATGGTGTTCTTTATAATTAATTTCACTCTGAAATTGGACATAAACAATTGTCAATCTTTTGATATATATTGTTTCTTAAAACCCCGCTATTTGTTGTGACAGCAGGAATTAATTATAAAATTTAGTAATGAAAATTAAATGTTTTTAATTTTGTAAAATAGACATCATTTTTGAATTTGAATATCAATTATAACTTAGGGGGAAATTTTGGCATTGTTCTGAAAAACTTCAATTTTTGATGAATAGTGAAACTACTAAGTGGTAGTTAAAAAAACTGTTTTTTCATAAAACATAATTTTACTGCTTCTGTGATTGGAATTTAAAAAATCCGAGAGACACGGTTAATAACAAAGAGTAAAATGTGGTTCAATGAGATGAAAATAATTTTTTGGAGAATATTAACTTTTTACTTTTATTTACAACGTTTAAAAGTAAATAGGGTAATTAAGGGTAAAAATGATATTAATATTACCCTAACACATGTCCTAATTCTATTGGAAAAGTTTATTTCGACCAAAAACAACATTAGGAATAAAATATTATCATTTAGTTCCACTTGGATTAGATTAGTACATTTATTATTATTTAATTCAAAGAAGAGTTAAAAGAGTTAAAATCAAAGTTTATTTACTAAAACATTTTTAATATAGGGTTATACATATGATAAATTCAATTTTAAATATTCATTAGAAATATAATAAGATTTCCTACATAATTATATTTTATTTATAATTTTTAAACATTAAATAAGTTAATTTATGTATGACACAATGATGATGGAGTAATTACCATAATAGTGAAAAATTAAAATAATTGATATTGTCAATACCCAAATAAATATAATTTGATACTTTTAATGAATTAAACTAATTTTATAGGATAATATGACATATTAGTATTGATTTAATTGACTTTTTTAGAAGTAATAATTCTTTTATGAGTTTCAAAAAAATCAACTATTGAATAGTGTCAAAATTAACATAAAAGAGTTTTTAAAACAAATATTATATTATTAATTGATATTAAATTCCTAAAAATCTAAGGATCGGCAAAGAGGCTTATATCATGATATTTGTATCATTAATGGACCAATTGGGGGTCTTTTTGATGTATATAGTATTTTTATTAACTATATAATATAAAAATACAAAGTGACATGGTAAATGTCAAACAAATTAACTAAGAGTTAATACTTAAAGATAAGGTTAATATAGTAACCCAAACCTATCTAAATTCTATTGTTTGAGTGTTTTGCGACCCATCACCACCTTAACCTTTAAATAATAAACTTAGGAGCCATTAGAAACCGAATATGAATTTATTATAAATTAATATTTCTAGCTTTTCCAAAGGTGCCCCTCACCCCTCTTATAAAAGGGCACTCCCCCTTCTCAATACTTCACACCTTCAAAGCCTTTTGGTTCGGAAAAACTCTGCCCAAATACTCTTTTAACTTCCCTCACTTCATACTAGTGGTATTCCTTTAGTCAAAAAGCCAACCTAATAGCTCTTTTGATCAAATCAAAAGGAAGAACCCGAAGAAGAGGTAATGATTTCACCACCCTTTTCCAAGTTCCTTTCTTCTTCCACTTCTTCATCCTTTGTTGTTACCATTCTAAAATAATAACTCCAGTATCATATATATACTATGATGTTATTATAAATATGGTACAACCATATTCAGTATTCTATTCATCTTTTGAATAACATGTCACCATACGTGCGTATGTACGGCTTACCATCTCCACGTCGTGGTGTAATTGTTATTCAATAAATTATTATTTGGATGGGTATAATAATGATGTGTAATTCATGTAAATAATAAATTTAACATGATAATGATTCTGTATATATGATATACCATCCAATTATATATTATTTTAATATCAAAATAATGATATTGTTTCTCGTGCGTACGTACGGACTACCGTCTCCACGAACGCGATGAGATTCATTCTCCATCATATCCATTCAAGTATAATTCTCATTTTATGATTAATAATAGTATCTGAGGACTTTATATCATTATGGAGATGATTAAGATAAAACCTATCCATGACAAATATAGCTTACGTAACAAAACATATAAAATAAAACGAGTCAATTAACACCCGAAACAACGATAAATCTAAGATATTATTAACAAAGAAATGTTAAGAGATCATATATGATATCATATTAATGTATATGATTCTTGTATAATTTAATAACAATTATTTCACCATTATACAGGAGGTTAACCTACCCCAACCAAGGAAAAGTACAATGTAAGGGTTTATTTCACAATCTCTTCATTATCCGAGGTTGTTTATACATAATAATCTACTGGGATCTCTTTATCATCCACATCCATGTTTCTTAAAAATGTATTTCAAAACATTTTTACTATTTAAAATAATATGGGTTAAAGTCATTTATACCCTTGTTTGAATTTTAATAATAGTTTTATAAAGGAATCTTTCCGTTGTTTTCCAAACAAGTTGCTTTTTAACCTTTTCGACAGAATTAAGGTAAGAATGTTTTTTTAGCTTATACGGAAGGTGTGGATATTTTCCGCCGTTATAAAATTGTATAAGCTTACCTTAAAAGATTATAAGAACATTTTCAAATAAAATGTTTTATTTTATAAATATATGACTCTTAAATGATTTCAAAAGAGAAAGAGATATGTCTCTAAAAAGAGTTTTGATTTAATCTATGTCAACATCCTTTGATGGATTTTACGCTTATTTGAAGTTGATTTATTATGATACAAAACTTATATATTGTATTGAAGGTTCTGTGATATGATTGACTGTGGATGTGCTATTTTTATACCATTCGTGGTTTATGGTGAAAGTATTGACATTTCGTATGCTAGTTTTAATACGAATGTTTATGTTATGTTTAAACCGTTTCATATGGGAATGCATTGGACTTAATATGTGACAGGTGGAGCCCGCTATAGCTCCTCGATTCATCGGTAGGTCTCATGATACAAACTAGTGTCTTGGCACAAGGCCTTGACAAAATCTTATGTGTAGTATTGGCACGGGGCCTTGGCTATGTGGTTATGATAGTCTGGCATTATGCATTCCATCATTATGAAAGTGGTTATTGATATTGCATGTGATTATTCAATTAGTAGAATATCCATGTGAATAATTAAATGGCATTATTTCATTTTATTTTTGCCATACTGAAGTGAAAGTTTAAAAGTCTTTTGTTTTATTTATACACTGCCTTAAATGTTTATTCTTATTTATGAAAGTTTCCGCTATATTTTTATCCTTACTGGGCATTTGAGCTCACCCCTTTTATATGTTTTATTTTTCCCAGGATGTGAAGAAGTAAATTATGAATGACCTGCAGGGATATTATGAGGGGATAATAGTGTGGTCTATGGAGACAATATGTTGTTGTAGTAGTTTTTCACCTTATGATGTAATGTAAAACTTCATGAATATATCTAGTGTTTCCAAGGCTACTAAACCATTCGGTCATTCGAGATTTGATCATTCTTGTGATCATGCCAATGTTACGTAATAATGCACCGACTCTGGGTATCTAGGGTCGGGGCGTTACAGTTGGTATCAGAGGAAGTTTAGTACAAACCTTGGAATCTAGATTTAGATAAACTATGATTAGAGCACATAGACCTAAGATGAACTTTGGGGATTAGTATAGAAGAACTTCCTAGAATTTTGGTATTATAGAGATTTTGTGAGTTTTCTGAGCAATACATCCTGGTCTGGATACGAGCAGGTAGAGGTGGCTCTGGCACAGATGTACCTAGGGGTAAAACCCGAAAACACCGCTTTGAGCTAGACTCGAACGAGAATTGGTGCACGACAACAGGCCTTACATCACTCTTTGTTATAACACTCCTGGGGGATATGCTTAGGATAACTCTCATTTTCTTTACAAATCATTATGAAGGGTTTATGAGTATATACTTCCTCAAAGAAATTTTTTTATGATTATTAATTATATCCATAAATAGTTCAATTTATGTTAAGTGTTTTATAAGTATGGGATTATATATTTTGATTCATAAACTAATCTAGTGTATGACATTGTTTAGAAATGGCACCTAGTGGAAGAAATGGAAACCGTATCAATACACGCACTCCATGTAGGGATTTCCCTCCTACTAAAGATAATTATAGTGGAGCTGGTGATGCAACTGGTGCTGATCAGCTAATCACCATACTAGGACAACTCACTCAGGTTATGAATAATAACCTTACCCGTATGGAGCACCCTGATCCGCAGCGTGGAGGATCAATGTTAGATCGATTAATGAAGAAACAACCACCAACGTTCAATGGGAGTACAAATCCATTAGTAGCTAAGCAACAGATAAATTCCCTAGAGAAAATATTTCAGGCTTTGGGGAGTAGTGAAAGGGAAAAAGTTATCATGGTAGTTTACCGACTCACTGGAGATGTTGATTAATGGTGGTCATTGATTCAAAACACGAAGGAAGATGATGAAGTATCAAATATGGAATGGATGGATTTCAAAGATCTGTTTTTAGAAAAATACTTTCCTCGCGACCATCGAGCAGATATGGAAATGCAATTTCTGAGTCTGAGACAAAAGGAGGATGAGAATGTCACAAATTATGAGGCTAACTTTACAAGGTTAGAAAGGTATGATGGAGATTATATACATAACCCAAGAAGTAATATTGATCGTTTCATTGATGGGTTAAAACCATTTCTCCATCGACCATTAGTCTCACCATCCTTTTCATCGTACAAAGACATTGTCTCATGTGCTATCAAGACCGAAAAGGAATTCTCTAAGTCTTATGACTTTAAAGAAAAGAAAGAGAAGAAGTGATATTCTGATCAATCAGGGAATGGAAATAAGGGGAATAAGGGAAAGGTTGAATATCCATCCTGTGGTAAATGTGGTAAGAAACACCCCGGTACTTGCTTGCAGGGAACGTGAGTCTGTTACAAGTGTGGTGAAAAAGGCCACCAAGCTCGTGATTGCAAGGGGAAGAAGGAAGCTACCAATGTTCAATGATACAATTGCAGGGATATGGGATATTATGAAAATGAATGTCCTAAGCATCAGGGAAAATTACCTAAGAAAAGGCCA
Organism: Viscum album; assembly: GCA_963277665.1. Taxonomy (NCBI): domain Eukaryota; kingdom Viridiplantae; phylum Streptophyta; class Magnoliopsida; order Santalales; family Viscaceae; genus Viscum; species Viscum album. Next base: position 698,033,334 of record OY728157.1, read on the forward strand.
AGGGATCAAGGTCAAGATTATGCTATCACTACTGCTGAGGTAGAAGCTCCGAAAGACGTGGTGGCAGGTAATTTAATGGTTTCCTCATGTTTAGCTAATGCATTATTTTATTCTGGATCATCGCATTATTTCATATCTTCCCAGTTTGATAAGAAAATTAGATATTTCTAAATTGATTTAACAAGGGAGTTGTCAGTTAAAACTCCTAAGGGAAGTATCATTGCACCAAAGTTTTGTGAATCAGTCCCCATTAGAGCACATAAATGTTCTTTATCTGCTGATATCGTCTTCATACCTATGATTGAGTTTGATATAATCCTCGGTATGGACTGGCTTTCAGACTGTGATTCAAAGATTTATTGTAAGAAGAAAGTGTTTACGATTCTTGATGATGATGATAAGGAACACCTTATCTTTAAAGCAGAATCATCACCACCTAATTATTATCTAGATCAACCCCCAATAGCTCAACTAAATTCAATTATTGGGGAGGAAGATAATGAAATGACTATTGGTGAGGAAAGGAATGTTAAAATAGAAGATGTACCTGTTGTGAAAGAATATGTAGACGTATTTACAGAAGATTTACTTGGACATCATCCAGAACGAGAAGTTGAGTTTTCCATTGATTTAATTCCTGGATCAAGGCCTATATCAAATACCCCTTATCGAATGACCACTATAGAATTAGTTGAACTAATGAAACAACTAGAGGAATTGAGTAATAAGGTATTTATTCTCCCTAGTGTTTCTCCATGGGTATTCCATGTTCTTTCTGTTATAAAGAAAGATGGATCTATGAGGTTATGTATTGACTATAGGGAGATCAATGCTATAACAATAAAGAACAAGTATCCCCTACCTCGTATTGAGGATTTATTTGACCAACTGCATGGAGCTCAATACTTTTCAAAGATTGACCTTTGATCTGGATACCATCAGTTGTGTGTGAAGAAGGAAGACATTCCGAAGACAGCATTTCGAACCAGGTACGAGCATTACGAGTTTACTATAATGCCTTTTGGATTGACTAATTCACCCTCTATATTAATGGATCTAATCAATAGGGTTTTCAAGGAGTATCTCGATGAATTTTTGGTGTTATTTATTGATGATATCTTGGTATACTCCAAAAGCTATGAAGATCATGAAAATCACTTGCGCATTATCCTGAAGACTCTGAGAATACATGAATTATATGGGAACTTTAGCAAATGTGAATTCTGGCTTCAGGAGATTTCTTTTCTTGGCCATATTGTCTCTAAATATGGAATCTCTGTTGATCCTTCTAATACTAAGGCAATCCAAGAATGGCCAGCACCTACGAGTATAACTGAGGTACGTAGTTTTATTGGTTTGGTAGGTTATTATCGACGTTTCGTCCAGAATTTTTCCCGATTGGCTAACCCATTAACGAAGCTCACGCGTAAAGGGGTTAAATTTGTTTGGACAAATGAGTGTGAAGAATGTTTCGAAGAACTGAAGAGAATATTATTCAATTCTTCTATATTGACTCTACCATCAGGGAATGATGGTTTCGTTATTTATAGTGATGCATCGAAGAAAGGACTTAGTTGTGTCCTTATGCAGAATGATAGAGTTATTGCCTATGCATCACGGCAGTGGAAAATTCATGAACAAAACTATCCTACTCATGATCTCAAGTTAGCAGCTGTGATCTTTGCTTTAAAGATATGGAAGAACTACCTCTATGGTGAAAAATGTGATATTTATACTGATCACAAGAGTTTGAAGTATATTTTCTCACAAAAAGAACTCAACATGAGGAAAAGGAGATGGATTGAATTACTCAAGGATTGTGATTGTACGATACACTACCACCCGGGGAAAGAAAACAAGGTGGCAGATGCTTTGAGCAGAAAAGACCATGGAGTTTTGAACGTGATGAGAATAGAAAGGGATCCAATTTTGATGGATCTAGTGAAGATGGACATGTGAATAACCAGAGAAGGTGAAACATCAATTCTTTTTCAAATGGTTGCCAAACCATCTTTACTAGAAAGGATTAAGAGTTCTCAAACCGATGATGAAGAATTTCAAAATAAGATTAAAGCTGTGAATGATGGGAGATTGAGAGACTTTGTGTATGAAGATGGAATTTTAAAATTTGGGAAGAGACTTTGTGTTCCCGATATACCTGATCTAAAAAGGGAATTGTTGGATGATTCTCATAGTTCCAATTTCTCTATACACCCTGGGAGCACCAAAATGTATATAGATTTTAAGGAACATTTTTGGTGGGACAGCATGAAGAGGGAGATTGCTGATTTTGTGTCAAGATGTATGGTTTTTCAACAAGTGAAAGCTGGAAGGTAACACTTTGGAGGAGTCATGCAACCTCTTCCCATACCGAAGTGGAAATGGGACAATATTAAGATGGACTTTGTCATGGGGCTACCAAAGACCCCTAGAAGGAACGATGCAATATGGGTTATTTTTTATTGTCTTACCATGTCAGCACATTTTCTTGCTATAAGAGAAGATATACCACTAGAACGTCTAGAAAGTCTATATATTAATGAAGTTGTCAGACTTAATGGAGTACCCCTATCGACTGTTTCTAATCGTGATCACTGTTTTACTTCAAGATTCTGGAAGATTCTTCAGAAATCCCTGGATACTGAACTTCATTTAAGCACTGCCTACCACCCTCAAATGGATGGACAATCAGAACGAACTATTCAAACCTTAGAAGACATGTTTAGATCCTGCTCACTTGACTTTCAGGGTATGTGGGATCAATACTTACCTTTGGTAGAATTTTCTTATAATAATAACTTCCATTCAAATATTCAGATAGCACCATATGAAGCGTTATACGGAAAGAGATGTTGCACACCAACCTGTTGGGATGACGTTGGTGAAAGAAAACTTGTAGGCCCAGAACTGGTGGAGGAAACGATGGAAAAGGTGAAGGTAATCCCAAATCACATCAAAGCAGCTCAAAGTAGGAAGAAGAGCTATGACGATAATCGAAGGAATGATTTGGAATTTCAAGTCGGTGATCATGTTTCCCTGAAGGTATCTCCATGGAAGGGAGTCATACTTTTTGGTAAGAAGGGTAAATTGATTCCCAGGTACATCGGACCTTTCGAAATTCTAGAACGAATTGGGGTTGTAGCTTACCGATTGGCAATGCCGCCAAGTCTCTCCAATGTTCACGATGTGTTCCACGTATCTCTATTGAGGAAATACATGCCTGACTCAACGCTTGTACTCACCTATGAGGAATTAGAACTAGAACCTGATCTGTCTTATTGTGAAGAGCTCATTAGGATTCTTGATACGAGAGAACAAGTACTGAGAAACCGGATGACGCGTCTGGTAAAAGTTTTGTGGAGAAACCATAAGATAGAAGAGGAAACGTGGGAACCCGAGGAACTTATGATGAAGAACCACCCGAGTCTTTTCATGCGGTAGTATTCTAGAAATTTCGAGGACGAAATTATTTGAAGGAGGGGAGAATGTAACACCCCAAGATTCTATGGTACGCTTCTCTTTGAATAATGTAATAGCGTGTGTTGTACGCAACATCGAGTTCCAACACACACCACAACCGATGAAACCAGCCGTTATGAATAGTAATACCTAATTTTTGAAATTATATATATTTTATATTTCAAGATGGACTTCATTTTTGGATTCAGAATATCAAAATTATCCTAAGTTGAATTTTTGGTATTTTTTTTGAGAACTTCCAATTTTTATGAATAGTGAAAATTACTTAAAAACAACTTTTTTAATAAAAATAATTTATAGTGACAAATTATTTTATTGAGTGGTTTTAATGTATAATTAGAATATATTTTTACCATTTTATCCAATGGTGTTCATTAGATTTAATTTCAATTTGAAATTGGACATAAACAATTGTCATTCTTTTGATATATATTGTTTCTTAAAAACACGCTATTTGTTGTGAAAGCGGGAATTAATTATAAAATTAATTAATGAAACTTATAGGTTTGGAATTTTGTACAATAGAAATAATTTTTGAATTTGGAATACGAATTATAACTTATGGGGAAATTTTGGCATTATTCTGAAAAACATCAATTTTTGATGAATAGTGAAACTACTAAGTGGTAGTTAAAAAAACTGAATTTTTCATAAAACTTAATTTTACCGCTTCTGTGATTGGAATTTCGAAAATCCAAGAGACACGGTTAATATCAAGGAGTAAAATGTGGTTCAATGAGATGAAAATAGTTTTTGGTGAATAGTAACTTTTTACTTTTATTTATCACGGTTAAACGTAAATAGGGTAATTAACGGTAAAATTGATATTAATATTATCCTATCACATGTACTAATTCTATAGGACAAGTGTATCTCGACCAAAAACAATCTTAGTAATAAAATATTATCATTTACGTTCACTTGGATTAGATTAGGACATTTATTATTATTTAATTCAAAGAAGAGTTAAAAAAGTTAAAATCAATGTTTATTTACTAAAACATTTTTAATATAGGGTTATTCATAAGATAAATTCGATTTTAAATATTCATTAGAAATATAATAAGATTTTCTACATAATGATATTTTATTTATAATTTTTATACAGTATATAATTTAATTTATTTATGACACAATGATGATCCATTAATTAACATAATAGTGAAAAATTAAAATAATTGATATTTTAAATACCCAAATAAATATAATTTGAGACTTTTAATGAATTAAAGTAATTTTCTAGGATAATATGACATATTAGGATTGAGTTAATTGACTTTTTTCGAAGTAATAATTCTTTTATGAGTTTCACAAAAATCAACTATTGAATAGTGTCAAAATTCACATAAAAGAGTTTTTAAAACAATTGTTATATTATTAATTGATATTAAATTCTTAAAAATCTAAGGTTAGGACAAGATACTTATATACTGATATTTTTATCATTACTAGACCACTTGGGGGTCTCTTGGATGTATATAGTAAGTTTATTAACTATATAATATAAAAATACAAAGTGACATGGTAAATGTCAAACTAATTAACTAAGAGTTAATACTTAAAGATAACATTAATATAGTTACCCAAACCTATCTAAAGTCTATTGGTTGAGTTTTTTTCGTCCCATAGCCACCATAACCTTTAAATAATCAACTTTGGAGCCATTATAAACCGAATATGAATTTATTATAAATTATTATTTCTAGCTTTTCCAAAGGTGCCCATCACCCCTCTTATAAAAGGGCACGCCCCTTATCATTACTTCACACCTTAAAAGACTTTTGGTTCGACCAAAATCTTCCCAAATACTCTCTAAACTTCCCTCACTTCATCCTAGAGGCCTTCCTTTAGTCATAAAGTCAACCTAAGAGCCCCTTTGATCAAATCAAAAGGAAGAACCCGAAGAAGAGGTAATGATTTCACCACCCTTTTCCAAGTTCCTTTTTCTTCCACTTCTTCTTCCATTGTTTTTACCATTCTAAAATAATAAATCCAGTATCATATATATACTGTGATGTTATTATAAATATGGTACAACCATATTCAGTATTCTATCCATCCTTTGAATAACATGTCCCCATACGTGCGTACGTACGGCTTACCGTCTCCACGTCGTGGTGTAATTGTTATTCAATAAATTATTATTTGGATGGGTATAATAATGATGTGTAATTCATGTAAATAATAAATAAAACATGATAATGATTCTGTATATATGATATACCATCCAATTATATATTATTTTAATATAAAAAGAATGATATTGTCGGTCATTCGTATGTACGGACTACCGTCTCCACGAACGCGATGAGATTCATTCTCCATCGTATCCATTCAAGTATAATTCTCATTTGATGATTAATAATAGTATATAAGGACTTGATATCATTATGGATATGATTAAGATACAACCTATCCATGAGAAATATAGCTTACATAACAAAACATATAAAATAAAACGAGTCAGTTAACACCCGAAACAACGATAAATCTAAGATATTATTAACAAAGCAATGTTAAGAGATCATATATGATATCATATTAATGTATATGATTATTGTATAATTTCATAAAAAAATTTCACCATTATACAGGACGTTAACCTACCCCAACCAAGGAAAAGTACAAGGTAAGGGTTTATTTCATAATCTCTTCATTATCTGAGGTTTTTTATATGTAATAATCTACTGGGATCTCTTTATCATCCACATCCATGTTTCTTAAAAATTTATTTCAAAACATTTTTACTATTTAAATAATATGGGTTATAGTCATTTATACCCTTGTTTAAATTTTTATAATAGTTTTATAAAGGAATCTTTCCGTCGTTTTCCAAACAAGGTGCTTTTTAATCTTTTCGACAGAATTAAGGTAATAATGTTTTTTTAACTTATACGGCGGGTGCGGCTATTTTCCGCCGTTATAAAATCGTCGAAGCTTCCCTTACAATCTTATAAAAATATTTTCAAATAAAATGTTTTATTTTATAAATATATGACTCTTAAATTATTTCAAAGTAGAAAGAGATATTTCTCTAAAAAGAGTTTTGATTTCATCTATGTCAACATCCTTTAATGGATTTTACGCTAATTTGAAGTTGATTTATTATGATACAAAACATCTATATTGTATTGAAGGTTTTGTGATATGTTTGACTGTGGATGTTCTATTTTTATACCATTCATGGTTTATGGTGAAATTATTGACATTTCGTATGCCAGTTTTAATACGAATGTTTATGTTATGTTTAAACCTTTTAATATGGGAATGCATTGGACTTAATATGTGATGGGTGGAGCCCGCTATAGCTCCTCGATGCATTGGTAGGTCTCATTAGACAAACTAGTTTCTTGGCATAAGGCCTTGACAAAATCTTATGTGTAGTCTTGGAACGACGCCTTGGCTATGTGGTTATGATAGTCTGGAATTATGCATTCCATCATTATGAAAGTGGTTATTGATGTTGCATGTGATTATTCAATTAGTAGAATATCCATGTGAATAAGTAAATGACATTATTTCATTTTATTTTTTCCATACTGAAGTGAAAGTTTAAAAGACTATTGTTTTAGTTATACACTGCCTTAAATGTTTATTCTTATTTATGAAAGTGTCCGCTATATTGTTATCCTTACTGGGAATTTGACCTCACCCCTTTTCTATGTTTTATTTTTCCCAGGATGTGAAGAAGTAAATTATGAATGACCTGCAGGGATATTATGAGGGGATAATAGTGTGGTCTATGGAGACAATATGTTGTTGTAGTAGTTTTTCACCTTATGATGTAATGTAAAACTTCATGAATATATCTAGTGTTTCCAAGGCTACTAAACCAATCGGTATTTTGAGATTTGATCTTTCTTGTGATCATGCCAATGTTACGTAATAATGCACCGACTCTGGGTATCTAGGGTCGGGGCGTTACACCCCATGCTTTGCATGCAGGGTCCCCCCTGCTCGGACATTTTTTACGCCTCTCGTCTCCACGGGAATGGACTCTTCCTTGCATGGAATGAGATCCTCCTTGTCGGAGTGGCGTTTGTCCGCGGGGGAAGGGCCGCCTCAGAGCGTAAGCCCCTAGCCTCTATTGCGGAAGGTTGCACCCGTGCATCTCTGTACTTCCCACTACCAAGGCCAGTGGAGTCCCTTTCCCACTGTGCATTTTCACGCCATGGGCCTCCACCCTGGAGTAAGCCCCGACACCAAGGGCTGCTAACCACGCGTAAGCCCCTGTTTTCTCTTTGGTCCGCTCAACGCGTAAGCCCCATTCCGCTTCTCAAGGACGCACCCTTCGTGACGTGATTGTCTGGTCCCCGTTGCCTCTTGTTTCCCATACTTAGCATGACTCACGTGGGCTTAGAGTGTGCATCGAACATGGCACCACCATGGTCCGCCTCAGAGCGTAAGCCCCATCCCAGCGAACTACGTGGACTTTGATCCGTGCTAATGCATGGTACGTAGGAAGCCTGCATGAGGTTCAAGCCCACCACCCTGTTGTTCCGACCTCTTCACGTCGGTTCACCAACCACCATGGGCCGCCTCAGAGCTTAATCCCCAAACTGCTTTGGGTCGCCTCAGTGCATAAGCCCCATACCGCCATTGTGGGCCGCCTCAGAGCGTAAGCCCCATCCACCATTGTGGGCCGCCTCAGAGCGTAAGCCCCATCCACCATTCCCGCTCCCTAGCGGAACCTGGGAAGCACCCTTGCGTAAGCCCCAATCCATCCCGAACTACGTAGACTTTGATTCCCTGCCACGGGGATACGTAGGAAGCCTTTTTGAGGCTCAAGACTAATTACACCGTCGCCCTTGCGATGGTCCCATTTCATTCCCCCTCCATTTCATTAATCCATCCACCACCCATCCTGATTCTTACCCGGGCCGCCACATCCCAGTGAGATCATGCCACCCCATCCCACTCCATGACATTTGGGAAGCCTCCCACATGCTGTCCCCAACATCGGTGTTCCCCCTAGGGGTCCTTCATCCCGATCTATCTCCGCAAGATGTTAAACTCGCGGCCTACCTCGTGTTAAACATGAGATGCCTGAGGAAAACCGCAAAAGACACGCCCTTGGCGTAGCCATCTCCGCAAGACGTTAAACTCGTGACATACCCCGTGTTAAACATGGGAAGCTGAGGAAAACCTCAGATGGTACATATTCCCCACATTTGATGTGGGATGCCTCAGTCTTCCGTGCCCTCGAGAAGCCCTGTGATGAGGGACCAAAGACAGACATGCCAACGACGCCCCAACGTGACCATTCTCCTCACCGAAGGTTGCTGCCCCCACAAGACCCCTTGGAGCATCTCGACGGAAGCAGCGTAATTAACTGGAGTCCATGTAGATATGGAACCAGGAATGAGATTCATGAGCACGTCTTAAATCTATGAGGGAGACTCGGACTAGGTGATGAGCTCCGAGGAGGAACCTGCGAATCGAAGAACCGACATCCCATCATCCCGGTTTCGATCAAGGAGCAGACGTCCCTGAACAAGGAACGGATGCCGCCCGCCTTTGGAAAGCGGGAATGCGGGGTAACAAGCAGCACGTCCTCCCAACAAACGGATGCGCGCGCCCCGGAGAAATCATCGGAGCAACAAAAAATGGTGAACTCGACGTGAATCTCTTCTCCTCAATACGAAGAATGGTAGTGGTCGGGAATTCGGAAGATTAGCATGTCACCAGGTCCGGGTAACCCTCACCGGGACGTGAACCCGCCAGGGGTCGAGGCCGTCAGGATGTTGACCACTCCATTCTGCGACATCGTCAGCGTGGATCCCTCTCGCCGACTATGGAAGACAGAATGACGTTGGGCCTTGGTTGTTGATCTCCTTTCCTGTTGATTCTAATGGTTTCATCTCCCTGCTTCTAGGAATCAGATCACTGCATTCGGAGCTCGATCTCCACCTGCCCACCGGTGCAGGGGCAGGGGTAGCACCGATGCGGCTACCCCACGTGGTCCCACCTATTCCATGATCGCTCCGACTTTGACCGCCGTAGCATCCGGGTGCTCGCGCCCCCTCTCCCCGTCATAAATCATCCAACGGAGGATGATAAATGACTTGGTTCGTAGGTATGACAAGGAATGGATCATCCCCACCAGGGCATGGCCCGTTTGGATCTAGAGGCGGCTGCGCCTCACCACCATCGCCGCCCTTGAGGGCCGCGCAGGGAGCCGCCACTCCCCACTCTGACATTCAACCTCCTCGAGAGCCTATCCTCGGAGCGCCTTGACACATCCCTACCCTACGCCAATGAGGTGTGGGATGTCCGGGTCCACCCGATCGGAGATCCGTCCCAGGGGTTAAAGGCAGGAACCCTCGCCAGGCTGCATCGACGCCACCGCCCGACTCCCCGAGCCAAGGAGCAGGCAATCTTCATGCCTGCACCGCTGGCTCCGACCCATCTAACTCGACGCCAGTGTCGGGCGTGAGCATGAGATAATTCCCATCCTGGGGCATCAACATCAGTAACCAATGTGGCAAGAGCCACTGCTGACTCCTGTTACCAGATCCCCACACACTTTGAGTAGGGGCAGTCACGTGCCCGACTGGGATCGAAACCCCGACTGCCCTGCAGGAAAGTTGGTTCGAATCTCCCGGTTGCGGGCATTGGCAGTGGCCACTGCATACCAATCCACGGTAGTGCCGCTCACCATGAAGGCTCATTCCATGCTATAAATCTAGAAAGATGAAAAATTTGTCGCGATGGCTATGCTCTGGGTATGACTCTTTCCAGCGCCCACTACATGGGGTATGAGGTCACTCCCCTTACTGTCGGCCCTGAATATGGGACCGTTGTGTATCTAGTCGATCACTCACGTGGAGATCCTCCCCATGTCCCTTTCGACATCTTTCCCGGTGCTTCTCGCACCCCGGTCTTCATTCCCCTCTGTCCCGGCTCTATTGTGGCCAAGGGACCCCTTGACGGAAATCATCCTTACCCTGAGGATCCACCCAGGGGAAGGAAGGCTGGGCGTCGTCACCGTAGGAGGAATGTTAGGGGAGTCCGGATGGAAATTAGACCATTCTTTTTCTTGGATTCTGAAGTGGAGTACGACTCGATGATGGAACCTTCCCCTCAACCCATCGAGTTGAGGGAAGGGATGGGGACGCAACGCGTCAGTATTGTACTCCCCAAATGGGAGATTCGTATTACTCCCCCCTCCCTTTGAAGGTATATTCATGAGGACTAGGACTTGGCGTACCCCCAGGGGTCAAACCCGCAGTTTCCACTGGCCTCCTCGGAAGCACCACCCGCCCCTGTCAGGGAGGCTGGGGAACTTTTCTAGGGACCGACGGAAGATTCGCGAGGCGACACACCCTCGGCGAGCACCGACGCTATGACAGGAGTCCCATTCCCTGGCCCATCCTATCACGACGTGGCAGCCAGGGCACTACAACCCCAGGAGGATGACCTAGGGATCGACGGCCAATCGGCATGTTCGCCGTATTCCCCATCGGCCAGCCCACTGGCCCGCCGGCCTGCCTCGGTGCCAATTCTAGTTCCCCAACTATCCTCGGTGAACGAGCAGATGCAGCAAGGTCCGGACCCCGAACTGGAGTCGTGGAGCTTCTGGACCGTTCTTGCAGCGGGCCACTTCCCTGGGATGTTTTGGCCGGTCGCAGAATCGGATTTTGATGTGCCAGAGTCACTCACCCCAGGAGAGTTTGAATGCTTCCGCCAGACCCTCCAGGTGACCCACTCCCGCCTTACCTATCTGCTAGCACCTTATCCCGGGAGCCAAGCGCATCTCAAGGATATCAGTAAGCAGTTTTGTCAGGTCGACCTAGCAGCGCTCCCCGTGGTTCGGCACCCCGAGTAGTTGGGTCACCACAAGGCCCTCCAGCAACAATGTGTCTAGATTTTTCAAGTACTTCACAGAGTTATTGAGGAAGCCACCCCCCACGCGCACATCCGCGGATGGGGGCAGTATGCCACTCTTCTGTTCTGTGAGATCCGCCGACAGCCCGATTCACTGGGCGGCCCTAAGGGAACATCGCCAAGGGCAGTGGCAGTCAACATGGATGACTTTTCAGATGAGTTAAACGGTGTAGATCCCCTTGACGAGGACTCACCCACTGAGGACAGGCCGCTACTGGACCCATATGGGAGAATTACTCTCCAATAGAGGTGCCTCCTAGGGCTTCCTGTACCCACGGAGGCACTGACACTGAGCCGAAACATCGGCAAGGGTAAAGAGCCCGTCGGGTCTGTCAAACTCGCTGACCCATCTGCCTCGGTGCAGAACGTAGAGGAAGATACCGAGACGGCCACGCTACGCTAATAGCTTGATGAGAAAAAGAGGCCGGTTGATGAGCTCTTGGCCGAACGCATTGCAGAGTGGTGGCCTGACTACGGTGACCCTAGACCAGGACAACAGGGGAAGGAGCATCCACCCCTTGCCTAGATTCCCCCGAGCAACCGTGACTATGTCGTGTTCTCTGATAGGGAGACACTGGAACCCATGGAAAGAGGGTGCGATATGTTTTGTTGGACCCTCCCGAGCGGCGGGACCACCTGGGGGACCCTGCTCGGTTTCCTCCCGCCGCCCCGAGAGTCGCTCTGCCAGCTGCCCTGCGAGCCGCTGAGCGTGACTAACATATCGAAGAGCCTGGAAATGCGCTGGTGGTTAGAGATCCTCTTCAGGACAGAAATCTGCATCCGTATGATCTGATGGAAGTATTCATCGCCCGCTTGGAGGCCCTGAAAACACGGTAGGTGGCAATCCCACCGGACGGCAAGCTATACCCAGCATGGGTGGATGACATGCCGGCTCCGCCAGGATTTGGGAACCCCACTTTTTCCCCCTTTAACATGACCGGAGACCCACCACAACACTTTTCCCACTTCAACTCGAGGTGCGGGCCTATGTTAGGGACTCCTGCGCAGCAGGAGGCTGCCAAGATCCGGTGCTTCATTTAGACACTCGAAGGACCAGCATTCGTCTGGTATAGCCAGCTCCCTGTTGAATCTTTGACTAGCTGGGAGGACCTTCACCGAAAATTCCTCTACCAGTTCAGTTCCACAACCTGGAAGACGAACATTGCATACCTCTTCAGGTGAAAGCAAAGGCCCGACGAGCGAGTCACGGACTTCGTCGCCCGGTGGAAGGGGCTCACGTACTCCCTTGACATACCATTGTCTCAGGAGCAATTACTGAAGATGTGTGTAGGGAATGTCAAGGCAGAGTTGGTTTCTTCTCTGATCACATAGAATTACCCTGGAGGGTTCTGGGACTTCTTGTACAAGGCTCAGTGCCTCGAAGAAGCCCTGCAACAGGCCGGTCAGGCACGCCTGTTGCCTCCTGTAATATCTACAAGGAGAGCCGCCATATCCAAGCCCGCTTCTATAGCCCAGATAGAGGACTCCAGATAGCTAGAGTTTCTGCCAGTAAGTCCATCTCAGCAAGATCATAGGGGTCCACCCCCACGGGCACAGCCTCCGGCCCAACAGGGACCGTCTCAAAATTGGCAGGCACCTCCGCGTAACACACCGCCACCACCTAGGTGAGGTAATACAGCTCCGCCTCCTCGGCCTGCTCCTCCGACCCCTGGTCATGGTCAGCCCCCAAGAGCCCCCTTTCCAGACATAAGGAATCAGACTTACTCGTTTGGCGAGGCCCAAGTCCCTGGTTATTTCCATAGCGCCTTGGAGCAGAGGATCGTGCAACTGCCTGAGTGCCGGAATCCAGAAGAGGCGTGTCTCACTGATCACCCTAAATACTGCCCTTATCACCGGATCCTGGGACACACCATCTAGCAATGCTATGTGTTCAAGGACTGGCTCCATGACCAGATTGACAACAACATAGTCCGGTTGGGCCCAGCCCTGGCACAGGTGGCGGGTGTCTTCGTGAGATCAGATGGCAGTAGTGACAACGGGGATGAGTGGGAACAGGTTTCCGACTGTAGGTCCTGGAAGTATAATGACTGGATGGCCCGCAGGACGGTCACCCGTTCCCATGGCATCATCCGTGCCCACCTAAGTCAGCCAGAGCCCTCAGAGTCTGTGAACGCCGCTTTGGCATCGCCGTCCCAGCCTACTTCTTCCCAGAAGAGCAGGCGGCGGCACAAGAAGAAAGAATGTGCCCTGCCATTGTCATCATCTTCTCGCACGCTTGGCGATTTCAAGCTCCCAAAAATGGGGATCCCTCCGAGACCCCGTCCGGTAGGGGATGACTCCTCGAGTGAAGGTTAGGGGTACGCTTCGGTTGACACCGTAGAGTGGGTAAATCCCATTTTGACTCCCGATGATGAGGAGCGCCAGGTGGACCGCCCCAATGTCCCCAACCTTCTCCAACGTCGACGGAGCCGTGGCTACGGGAATCACCGGGGCACGGCAGTCATCAACTCTAGTCAGGTCATGCATGCTACCGAGACCAGGCAGTAAGCCCAATAGAGAGCAGCACTCACGGATCCCTCACCCGGTGACAACAGGTTCGCTTCCACCACTGTTTGTGTTACTGGATCGGGCGGAACCTCCTTGCCGGCGTCGCAACTAGCCCAGCCCTGCCACTGGCCGACTATGGCCTTCCGGTCCTAGCACGACAACCACCTCTCGGGCTTCAGCTAGTGAACAGCGGGACGTGCCTAGTACCAGTCAGTCACTGGTCCCACCAGCAGGGCCCATCATGCCCCCAATCGCAGAGCGACCTCTTGTAAGCAGAAGCTCGCGTTTGGCGCAAAAGTATGATGTCCTGATTCATCTGGATGGCATTCCGGCAAGGCTTTCCATCCTTGAGGCCCTTTTCCTATCATCTGAAATGCGTGGGGCGCTCGCCGAGGCTCTAAGGACCCCTTCCAGTTTGAAACGGAGGTAGTGGCCGTAGAAGCCTTCCACACCGAGGTGATTGAGGACGCTGAATGTCAGGCGGTTATCTCATTTTTTGGTGAAGATGAAGACATTCCCATACAAGGGAAAATCTGCCTACTGTACATCACCAGACAGTTCAATGGCGTGGAAGTCCATCACTGTCTTGTCGACACAGGTTCCAGGATTAACCTGATCCCAACTCGGACACTGCAAAAATTGGCGTTGTCCGGGGATGATTTAACTCCCTCTAACCTCAGAATCCATGGGTATGACAGGACCGAGCAAATTCCACTCGGCAAGATTCTTCTGAAGACCCAGTTCAACAGCTTAATTTCCAATACCAAATTCATGGTTGTCTCTCAGGACACCACCTACAACACGTTAATGGGCAGGTCATGGCTCCACCTTCACGCGGCGGTTCCCTCATCGTACCATCAGTACCTCAAATACTCCCTTAAGGGTCGAGTGGGTGTGCTCCAAGGAGATGTGTCTCCGTTTGCATCGTGTGAAGCTCGTTACCTGGACACTGACTATTACAAGAGTAAGGACAAGAAAATCCTGGCAGGTGAGGTTGAGCCCACCGCTGTCACAAGTGATCCCTGGGCAGGTTTGGATGACACATATGTCTTCCCAATCCATCGGTTGGAGTCCACAACTCCCGATATGGGAGAGTGATTTGTTGTGTCGGGTACCAGAGGAAGGCATATTTCTGGGTCTAAGCGATAGCGGAAAATCACCTCGTACTCTTACACCAACCAGGCTAAGGTGATCCCCGAGCCTCCTACCCTTGTACGATATCGGGACGTTGGGCTCATGGCAACAGCAGTACGCCATACGTGTCTGTTTCGCCGGGCCGGAATCGACCGGCTCATGCCAACGCGTCACCACTTCTTTGATGTTGTAAAGCGTGGCCCCTTGGGCCGAAGGCCGGATGGGATTGGATCAACCGCCTTCGTCACCATGGTCTCTGCGGTGCATGAGTCTCCCGTCGTGACGACCTCTGCCGCTCAAGCCGGCGCCATCTCCCCATCAGTGTCGAGCAGCCCCGAAACGGCTCCCCTCGTGGACGATCATTCTACAAGAAGAGAAGAAGACATGGAAGATGCTCCTCCTGCCTTTGAGGAGGGTGTCTCTACCACGGTCGATGAGTTAGTGCAGGTGAACCTCGGTAGCGAGGCAGACCCGAGACCCACATTGGTTAGCGCCACTATGCCCCCCAAGGAACGACAATAGTACATAGACTTCCTCATACAGCACAGTGATGTGTTTTCCTGGAGTTATGACGAGATGCCGGGAATAGATCCTCAGGTAGCCGTTCACCGTCTGGGCCTCCCAGAAAACCATCGTGGGTTTAAGCAGCCTCTCAGGAAGATTCACCCCTCTCATGGTGCCAAGTTTGAGGATGAAGTTGATAAGCTTATCAAGGACAACTTTGTCAAGGAAGTCCAGTACCCGAGGTGGCTAGCCAACATTTTTTCCGTCAGGAAGAAGAACGGGTAGATCAGGGTTTGCATCGACTTTCGCGATCTTAATCACCAATGTCTGAAGGATGACTTTCCCCTTCCCGTGACAGAGCTGTTGATCGATGCAACGGCCAGGTTCTAATCCCTCTCCTTCATGGATGGGTACTCCGGGTACAACCAGATCCGGATGGCCCCCGAGGATGGAGAGTTCGCTACCTTCAGGGCCCCCTAGGGTACTTTCTGCTACCGGGTTATGCCCTTCAGCCTGAAGAATGTGGGTGCCACCTATCAACGGGCTATGCACCAGATATTCAAGCCGATCCTCGGGACACTGGTGGAGTGCTACATTGACGACCTAGTGGTTAAATCTCGTCAACTTCAGGACTATCTCAAAGAACTTGAGAAAGTGTCTGGTTTCCTCCTTTCTCACCACTTGAAGATGAACCCATTGAAGTGTGCCTTCGGGGTCACCTCCAAAAAGTTTCTTGGCTTAATTGTTACGTATCGAGGTATCGAGATCGGCCTTGAGAAGATCAAGGCCATCAGTCAGATGTCTCCCCCGAATAATATTCGGGAGCTTCGAGGCCTCCAAGACCACTTAGCCTATATACGCTGATTCATTGAGAATCTGGCCGGCAAGTGTAAGCCCTTTTCTCAGCTCATGAAGAAAGGTGTCGCCTATGGGTGGGATGAAGAGTGTCAGATCACTTTTGAAGAAATCAAGCAGTATCTGCTTCAACCTCCGGTCCTGATGACACTCGTTCCCGGAAAGTCGTTGGTCCTTTATGTGACCGCCCTGGAACGATCCCTCGGCACCCTTATCACCCAGAAGGACAACGAGGGAACAGAGAATAGCCTCCACTACCTCAGTCGCATGCTCCTCAACGTGGAAATTAGATATTCTACCATTGAGAAGAGCTTCCTGGTGCTCGTATTCTCCATACAGAAATTGTGGCACTACTTGCAGCACCACGAGGTACAGCTGGTCTCTCGAGTAGACCCGTTCAAATACATCCTAAACCGACCTATGTTGACTATCTGATTGGCTCGCTGGGTGGTGATCCTCCAACAGTTCGACATTAGTTTCGTACATTAGAAGGTCGTCAAAGGACAGGCGTTGGCAGACTTCTTAGCTGCCCACCCAACCTCTGCGGACCAGCCACTGGATTTGGGCTTTCCGGATGAGTCAATCCTCTCAGTCGATCACGCCACCCCATGCTGGAAGATTCACTTTGATGGCGCGTCTCGAAGCCCTACCGGTAGAAGGATCAACAATCCTATTCTTAACAGAGTGGGCCTGGGTATCGTCTTTATCACCCCGGAGCAAGTTGTTCTGCCATATTCATTCTTGATGTCAGAAGGCTGCACCAACAATGAGACAGAATATCATGCCATCATCACTGGCCTCGAGTTGCCTCTGGAGGTTAACCTACCCCTTCTGTGTGTGAAAGGGGACTCTGAGCTAGTCATCAAGTAGGTTATTGGTGACTATGCTGTTAGGAAGCCAGAACTCATGTCGTTGCTGGAGTGTACCCTCCATCTAATGGCTAAGTTCCCCTCCCGACCAAATTTCGTTCACGTTCCCCGGTCACAGAACAGTTGAGCAGATGCTTTGGCCAGCCTGGCCGCATCACTTGTGGAGCCCGAACAGGATGACCTAATCATCCATGTGGCGCACCGGAGAGTCATTTCTCTTGTTATCCCAGAGGGCGATCGTGGCCCGCGAGTGAACCATCTCACCACTGGTACCCCTATGTCAATACCCTATGGGGCTTCAGGTGTGGTGATCGAGACAGTCCTTGACTGGAGGACGCCCTTGGTTGAATATCTCCAGCACGGAAATCTTCCGATGGACTGAGCATAGCGGGAACGAATCCGGTGCTGCGCGCTGCAGTTCACCCTTCAAAATGGTCCCAACCGTGAGCAGCTCCTTTACAGCCGCGGGTTTGACGGTGTTCTCCTCCTTTGTCATCAAGGAGTCTAGATCCCACAGGTCATGCAAGAAGTGCACGCTGGTTCTTGTGGCGCCCACCAGGCCAGGTCAAAGTTGTCCCACCAGATTCGGAGGCTGGGATACTTCTGGCCCTCCATGATCCACGACTGCATCGAGTATGCCAAGAGGTGTCATGCGTGCAAATTTCATGATAACTTCATGCATCGGCCACTGGAGCCTCTCCGTACCACTAAGTATTCTTGGCCCTTTGCAGTCTGGGGGTTGGATGTCGTGGGGCCTTACCCGCCGGCGACGACCCGCTAGTGCCGGTTCATCTTAACCGCTACAGAATTCTTCTCAATGTGGGTAGAGGAAATCCCGCTCAGGGAAGTCAAGGCTTGTTCTATCGCCAACTTTGTGAGCTCCAATATCATCTACCGGTTTGGAATAACTCACGCTATCCTCATGGATAACGAAACCAACTTACGAGTGGCTGAGCTAATGAAATTTTACACCAAGTACAACATTCCCTCTAACCACACCTCCCGCTATCATGCACAGGCGAATGGACAGATTGAGGCATTTAAATAAACCCTCTCTAACATTCTGCAAAAAATGGTTGGTCAGAAAAAGAAAAGTTGGCCAGACAAGCTCCCCAATGCCCTCTGGGATTATAGGACGACGACTCGTAACTCCACCCAGGTGACTCCGTATTCCCTGGTATATGGAGCTGAGGTTGTCCTGCCCATCGAGATCTAGATGCCCTCATTGCGCATGGTGGTCTACGACCAGTAAGCGCCAGATAGAGTTTCCGAGATCTGTCTTGCCGAATTGGAAGCGCTGGATGGAAGTAGGCTTCGCACTTTACATAACATGGAAAGGCCTTAGAGTAGGATGGCTCGAGCTTTCGATAAGAAGGTTCGCCTCCGCTCCTTCCTACAAGTTGACCTGGTACTGGCTCTCAGAGCGCCAATGTATCCCAGCAGGAAACCACCCAAGTTGGAGCCCAAGTGGGAGGGGCCTTTTATTGTCCATAAGGTCTATCCCAATGGAGTGTATTATCTGGTGACTATGGATGGTGAGCGTATCACTCCTCCCACCAACGCCAGGTTTCTCAAGAAGTACTTTTCTTAAATCCTACAGTCCCGCAAGACCTTAAACTGCACACGGTCCCGCAAGAACTTAAACTACACACGGTCCCGCAAGACCTTAAACTACACACGGTCCCACAAGACCTTAAACTGCACACGGTCCCGCAAGACCTTAAACTGCACATGGTCCCGTAAGACCTTAAACTGCACCTGGTCTCGCACGACCCTAAACTGCACCTTGGTCTGAGTTCTAAGACCTAAAACTAAGATCCTCCTACGGTCCTGCAAGACCTTAAACTGCACATGGTCCTGCATGAACTTAAACTGTATGGTCCCGCACGACCCTAAAATACACCTTGGTCCAAGTTCTAAGACCTAAAACTAAGATCCTCATATGGTCCCGCACGACCCTAAACTACACCTTGGTCCGAGTTCTAAGACCTAAAACTAAGATCCTCCTATGGTCCCACACAACCCTAAACTGCATCTTGGTCTAAGTTCTAAGACCTAAAACTAAGATCCTCTTGGTCCGAGTTCTAAGACCTAAAACTAAGATCCTCTTGGTCCAATTTCTAAGATCTAAAACTAAGATCCTCTTGGTCCGAGTTCTAAGACCTAAAACTAAGATCCATATTTCGTCCTACATGACGTTAAACTGTGCTTCAAGAACTACGTCTGTCTTGATTCCCATCTTAATGGGAAATGTAGGAACGCCCAGACCTTTCGTCTTTGGGTCCAGCTTGAGGTCCGCTATCGCGTCTGTCTCGCCTTTGGGACATTGACCACAGGATCGCGTGGCGTGGTATGGGACTATGTCTTCATTCACGTCGGGTTTTCAATAGTTTTACCACGCGCACCCTGTCCTTAGGATTATCCCTCCTATGTCATGATCCCCATGGAATTTAAAGGTGCCGTCTAGAACTACGTATGGCTTGATTCCCATCCTTATGGGATACGTAGGACCGCCTGAACACCTAGATGTTAGGTCCAGCCCCATCACTTAAGAGATCCCATGATCTCCTGGTTGCAAGGGTGTTTGGAATTGTGCCCCCTCTTTTTCCCGGGGATCTGCCATCTTTTGGATGCTCTCGGACTAAGCCCTCTGACCCTTTCCAGCGGTCTTCTAATGTGCTCAGGGTACTCTGGTCTAGGACTTGGAGTGCCAGGTTCAACTTGGGAATGTTCCATCCACATTCCAAGCTTCGTGTTCCCCTTCATTCGTTCCCCCGTTATCCTTCACACCCGGAGGGACCCCCAAGAACGGCATGGATACAACGCCCAAGGGCTCTCCTACCATCACAGAC
This sequence comes from Viscum album, assembly GCA_963277665.1. NCBI lineage: Eukaryota > Viridiplantae > Streptophyta > Magnoliopsida > Santalales > Viscaceae > Viscum > Viscum album. The sequence continues at coordinate 698,053,423 of OY728157.1, forward strand.
CAACGCCCCCGAGGGTTTCAGACAACAAATTGATACAAATCCCACGTTGTGAACATGGTCAGCAGTTGATGATCATTTGTTTGTCCCCATGGCTAACATGACAGGATGTTGTGTTGCGAACATGGTCAGCAGTAATCCTCAGTCGTCATGCCGGTTCCCCCTGCCCTGAATGTTGGTGGCATGGTTCATGTCATGTTCCGAACCACCATGTCAAGGTGGAATCTCGACACTCCTTGTACTAACCCTCAATACACCCCCACAGGTCAGTCAGAACAAGCTGTGTAGCGGTGTCTCTCGGGGCTCCCGCGATCTGAGCGCTAGAGTATGTGCTTGGGTTTCTTCTTTGCAGGTTGTGTGAAGCTTGACCCTCATCCCCATGGGAAATGAGGAGTCACCCAGACATTGAGTTTTGGGCCCAGAACAGCTGGGAGCTAGAATCTCCTGTCCCCCTCATGATGGTTAGACCCTCGCCGACCCCTTGGTCCGGGGCTCCTCTCTCGGGATCGCGTGCAGTGATGGTATCGCGTCGTGTATGTTCCCCTCGGTCCAAACCTTATGACCTTAATCATTGTGACGGTCCAAACCTTATGACCTTAAACTGTGTGACGGTCCAAACCTTATGACCTTAAACTGTGTGACGGTCCAAACCTTATGACCTTAAACTGTGTGACGGTCCAAACCTTATGACCATAAACTCTGTGACGGTCCAAACCTTATGACCTTAAATTGTGATGTTGGTCCAAACCATAAGACCTTAAACTGTGTTGTCGGTCCAAACCATATGACCTTAAACTGTGTTGTTGGTCCAAACCATATGAACGTAAACTCTGCTATTGGTCCAAACCATAGGACCTTAAACTGTGTGACGGTCCAAACCTTATGACATTAAACTGTGTTGTTGGTCCAAACCATATGACCTGAAACTGAGTGACGGTCCAAACCTTGTGACCTTAAACTGTGCTGCATGTTCCAACCACATGACCATAAACGGTGTGACGGTCCAAACCATATAACCTTAAACTGTGTGACGGTCCAAACCTTATGACCTTAAACTGTGTGACGGTCCAAACCTTATGACCTTAAACTGTGTGACGGTCCAAACCTTATGAACTTAAACTGTGTGACGGTCCAAACCATAAGACCTTAAACTGTGTGACGGTCCAAACCTTACGACCTTAAACTGTGCTGCATGGTCCACCACATGACCATAAATTGTGATGATATCGTCCCGACTATGTGTCGTTAGGACGCTACCACTCAAGAACTACGTATGGATTGATTCTCATCCTTATGAGATATGTAGGAGCGCCTGGGAACTTTCCCATGGGCCCAGCCTACCTTCGTGTTCGGTCCCTCGACTCAAGCATTTCCTCAGATAGCATATGGTATGTAGGGCTTAGGTTCTCATTCACGTCGGGTTTTGTAACCGCCTTTCCATGTGTCCCTTTATCCCCTCACCCATTCATGGTCCAATATATTAGACCTTAAACTAAGACGCTTTCAAGAACTACGTATGGCTTTATTCTCATCTTTATGAGATATGTAGGAGTGCCCGGGCACTTACCCGCGGGCCCAACCTACTTTCGTTTTTGGTCCCTTGACCTAAAACCTCTCCCAAGGGGGTTGTGTGGTGTGATATGGTATTATGTCCTCGTTCACATCGGGTTGTTCACCGCACCATAAACACCCCCTATTCCTTTTCATGCCAGGTGTTTGAGTTACTCCACCGTGTGCCTCTTATGTTTCCTTCCGACCTTTGGTCCGAGTTCTAAGACCTAAAACTAAGATCATTTCGTTGAATTTCTACAACCCTCTCTCTCTTGTGGGATTGCACGATGTGGTGTGGGATTATGTCCTCATTTACGTCGGGTTACTCGCCGTGCTGTGCTTATCCCCAGATGAGATGTGTTTCCCATCCCGCATGACGTTAAACTGTATTCCGTCCAACATGATGTTAAACTGTGTTTCAAGAACTACGTGTGGCTTGATTCTCATCCCAATGAGATATATAGGACCGCCCAGAAATTTTGTTTTGGGTCCAGCCCCAGGGATTACTGAACCCCATCCTTCCTTATTGTCGACCCCTCGGCCCGACTTCATGGGAAGTGGTGTAATCGGGACATCTACCCCGAGGAGGTTCGGGGTGCCCCATGGTAATAATGGGAAGCGGCAGTTCTCTCGCCAAAGAGGTCCTGCCTAGAAATTGGGATGACCCGTGATCAGGTCGGTATGTCCGCCTAATGCGCCTTTTCCATGGTGGCGCAATTTCGGGAGTGTTGGACTCTGTTCGAACAAACCACCACTCCACCTTCCACGCTTTGCGTCCCCCCTTATTCGGATCCTCATTTCCTTTCATGTTTGATGGGACCCCCTAACAATATAGACGGTCGACCTATGGTCTGCCTACTGTCCTGGGCCAACATTCCGGAGGACTGGTCATGTTTGATGGGACCCCCTAACAGTATGCATGCTCGACCTATGGTTCGCCTACTGTCCTGGGCCAACGTTCCGGAAAACTGATTGAAGATATTTGAGTTAGGCCTCGTGTTGCAAACATGTTCAGCGGTCAGTCCTAATTTATTGTCCCCATTCTAGGCCAACATGATATGGATGTTGTTTTTCCACCACGGTTGACAATTATCCTCCATCGTTGCGCCCCATTGTGTTCTGAATTTGGGCAGCGTGATTCACCCTTCCTCTCCATCCCCCTATGTTCGGATGGATTTCAATGCCCCCGGCATCGCCCCACTCGTGTGTTAGAGCCCATTGAGAAGTCGACACATCAATCGGCCCGGGGTCTCCTCAGAAATCTAGGCCCAATTTCAGACGCCTGAAGCTTGGTCAATTCCCCATAGATGGACGAAATGATGGCACGAGCATCCTTTGCTTCTCGCGTTGAGCGCGACCCACAGGAGCCTAGGGATGAGTTGTTATTCGTTTCGAAACTATGGTTGAGCATATTAATTAAAGGGTACAAATGAATGTATTTGGCCATGTATTGGATTGAGATGATGAGCAGTATAAGCAAAAAGTTCATGAGATGGACAAAACAAATCCCTTAGGGATCAACGTGCTGAAGCGATCTTTCCAGCGCTGCTACCCTTTGGTTGGTAGCCTCCATAACTACTTCTCACTATTTGAAGACTCTCTCCCCATCAGCCACCACAGAGCGCAGCTCGCCAGCCCTAGCTTGTTCTTTCTCCCACTCGGTTCGAAGTACGATCATCTGGTGACTCACCTCCACCAGTTGTTCCTGCGCGTCAGCCAGCTGGGCCGTCAGTTGCTCCACAAGCTCATAGCATGTTGTGATTAAGCCCTCCTTCTTTGCCACCTACCATTCAAGGTGCCAGACTTCCTCCTTCTCCCTTAGCAGTTCTTGAGCGCTCGCCGATCCTTCCCGGCACTGGTCAATGTCATTGCGCCGGCTGCTCTCGCGTATCTTCTCGGCCATGTAATCACGGACCTTCAGATGAAGGCACTGAGCATTAGCCCCTCCAGCACACCGGAAGCGCAGCCAGGTCTGAAGTGATCCCATCTGGCTTAGCCAATCCGACTGGGGATATCTGAGGAAGCGCTGGATACACTTCCACCCTTTGTGTCGTGTTATCCGGCTCTCCTCAGCTGCCTCTGAGTCTGAGTCGTCTATCTCCTCAGGGTCAGCGGGTCAGAATATGGGGAAGGCAGCCAGCATATTGGCAGTAGGATCCGCCATAGGGACACCTTCGTGAGGAATATGATCCTCAATGTCCGGGCGACCTTCTTCTCTCTCCCCAGCAGCAATGATGCCTCCATCAGATTCTGACCTCGTCTCAGGAATAGCACCACTGATATCCGCTGCCCTTGTTCATCACTGTCGGGGCCGACTTAGTGCAGGGAGCATGTTCTGAACGAGGTATTTTGTCCACCACTGGTCCACTCGCGGATGGCACGGGCTCCGCAACCTGACGTTCCTCCAGTGTTGAGATCACTACGCAAGGCATACGTTGGTCAGACGGGATCTTTTGACACCAAGCGCCAGTAGTGAAGCGTGAGACTTACTGGAATCCAGAGCGTCGGCCCCCGGTGTTTCGGCCGCTGTAGGGGCCACCGTAAGGGGAGACCCATCTACGCTTGTTAATTCAATGATGGGTGTCAGATCCCCATCATGTACCACCGGTTCCTCTCCTCCCTCCTCTGGTGGGGACACCCGTCCAATGCTCAACTGCTCTTGAGTAGGGTGGGGAAGTTGGTTAAAAGTTTTAAAGGAGAATGGATGAATAAGGTAAATGAATGGAGATAGAGACAGACCTTGAGTATCTTGGTTATGTCGAGATTAGATCCGAAAATCTCGCCGCTCTCTCGGAGACTCCCTTGGTAGGTCGCCCCTTGCGACCCCTCACCTTCGGGCTCTTCTTCTTCATCTTCTCCCTCGCCTTCGTCCTCTCCGGTTTCCTCCTTGCCCTCTGACTCCTCGTCACTGTCGCCTTCTCCTGATGGCATCACTTCCGGATCATTCTCCTGGCCGAGCATCACTTTCACTAAGAAAGGTGGCTCTGCACGTAGCCCCCTTGGGCGTGTGTATGCATCCATGGCCTTCAAATAAGCATACCGCCGATGGAAGTTTACTTGATCGGTAATTCGAACGAGCCCGACCTCTAGCAGTTGGATCCCGTTTTGCATTATCTTTTTTCCAGAGGGCTTCGACGCTTAGCGATTGCCACAGGGTCATCCAGGCCGACCACAGTGCCGAGAGAATTGCGTCTTGGGATGGTTCAAGCAGATATCTTATCTGCTTCCCGGGTAGTTCCCTAGTCGCATCATGTAACCCACCTACGGGTAACGAGGACGTGGAACCACCATGTGATGTTACCGCTGCCGAAGTCCCGGACTGCGTAGGCCTCGCTGCCTAACGTGCCCTTGGTTCCCCCCTTCCGACGGCACCGTGCCTTCTTTCCCGTCGCCCGGTTTTTGCGCGAGTAACCTCGAGTTGCCGGATGCGCTTGCATAATATCCCCTCAGGGTACGCAATGGTCCAGTGTTCGGTGTATTCGGTTGATAGGCCGACATCGACCCCAGTGGGAGGAAGAGTAATGACATCGCCATAGCCGAAAGTGGTAAACATCAACCACATCTGGCGCAGGATGCATGGATTCTTCTCCTGCCAGACAGCCGTGAATACCTTCTTCAGCATTCGTTGGAGGCATCCGAACTGCCTGGCGAATCGGGATGGCACGTAAGGAACGCAGATCACCTTCTTGTCGATCCTAGCCACGAGCACCCCACCCCGAATGCTCTGGAATTATTCCTACTGTTCTAGGGAGCCTCGCCCGTTGTCCACCATCTGGCCGACTGGAGTGGGGAATGGGCTGAAGTTGATGTTGGTGTGGTTTCCAATGCGGATTCTCACGCCCTCCTCATTGAGCGTCAATGGCGCCAACCCTGCAATGTTTATCAAGGACGGTCGCAGACCATTTCCCGGAGGACGGACAGCGTTTGGGAAAGTGTACCTGCCAAGATGAGCTGCCACCCAGCCATAGAAAATCTAGAAGGGACCACATACTCTCCGAGGCGACCCCCCTCGTGAGATGCGCCCCATGATGGCATACAGCTTGGCCCATACGGGGATGCCCAAGTTGAACTGTTTGTTGGTGGCCATGGAGCCCTCCATCACCAGTGTTTCTGGACGGACGCCCATCCTCACATCCCGCACCGGCAGGAGCCACCCGCTCAGGAAGGCGGATGGAACCCAGCATACTGGACATTCGGGTCCCGGGCCTCAATGACGCGGTAGCCCTATGATTGGTATTGCCCCGCCTCCAGAGTCCTCCAGTATGACCCGTCCATGCTCCTCTGAGCCGCGGTTGGGAATCGTTTGCCCTGTCCCGGCATCTTGACGGTCGGATCCTTCTCAAGGAACAGGCTGAACCAGCCCTTGAAGGCAACGTCCTTCAGGAGGTCCTTGACCCCCAGCCTCTCTTTGGATAGCTCCAACAGGTGCCATGTCAGCATAGGCGTCTGCGACCTGTCTCCCCAGGTGTTCTTTGGAGGAACGAACTCGTCATATTGGTAACCCTCCAGTGGGATACCTCTAATGTTGTGAACATCCCAGAGACTGATTTCGACTTCCCCATGATGAAGGTGGAATGTGTTGGTGTCAGGAGACCACCGGGTGAATAGCTCCGGTCCGAGTTCAAGCTGGTGGTGGAAGTGGAACTGCGATGTCCATACCGCCTCGAACAGGTCAATATACTGCAGTTCGTCCCCGAACTGGTCACAGGTATGGCGAACCCAGAACGCCTAGGCCCATTCGCTGGTGACGTTTCCCCCGGACCGTAGGTCCCAAATCCTTCAGCCAGCCCTTTGTGTCATCTGTGACACTCTGACAGAACGTGCTCGCATAGAGGGCCGGGGAATTCTCTGCCACATGCTCGTCCCCGGTAATGGTCCTAGTCCTCGGGTTCAGGACATATATGTCTATATGTCTGGTTTCCCTGGCAGGATGGCCGTTGTTGGTGATGTTGTAGTGAGGAATTTCGTCCTCCCGAGTTACCCAAGACCACGGCGTGTCCACTTCGAAGCCCGGCAGTGGCACCTCCTCCCAGATGCCAAAATTCCAGAGCGGGAGGTTTTTGGACAAGGGATACATCTTCTGGGCCGAAGTCAGCAGATTGAACAAGGTCAGATTATTGGAGAAAATCACCTTGGCGCCATAAACCTCCTCATTCTCCACCATATTTGTCCTATGGGCAGCGGCTTCCCCCTCATCAACTCGGTTTGCGGCCATCTCGAATTTTTCGGGAGTTGGGAGAAATCAGAATTCAGTGCGCGGAATCAGAGAGTTTTGCGCAAAATATGAAGGAGTTGCGCGAAATCCTGGAGATGAACGCGCAATCGGCACATGAAGCGCGGAAGATCATGAACTGGAGCGAAATCACAGATGAATTTTGGAGAGAATTCCGCGCTGCCAGATCATTTTTACGCACAGCCACGGAAGTGATTTCGCGCACAAGAGCAATGAGATTATCGCACGGAAAAAGTGGAAGTACATATTTGGGACCCAATGCCCGCTTTTATAGGAGAGGACAGGGTTCCGCGCTGCGCAGAAATAGGATTCCGTGCACGTTCTTAGTTTTGCGCACCCCATCAGAATTTTGTGTGTAACTTGACCAGGAGACTCAGCACTTCGGCATTTCAGCGTTTCCCTTGGAATCCGATTGTTGCGACCTCTCATCAATCCAATTCCCAGGGGGGCATTTGTTGACGCTGAAAAAAGTCCGTAACTCTCGGAGGAAGTTTCGAAATGACGAAGCGAAATCATATTCCGAATCAGAGGCCCGATCTGGAGGCCCAGGATGTGGTGCGTGAAATAAAGGAGGATCCGTGCAAAAATTTTTTTTCCATGCGTAGTATCCCCATGTTTCGAGGAATCGAGCCGATGAGGTGCACAATATTTGCGCCCCCCGGTTCTGCACAACGAGTTTTTGCGCGCCAGCGGCTCTTAGCGCGGAAGATTTCATGCGCCGCCTGGATTCCGCACCGGACGTCACCTATAAGTAGAAGGTGACCCCAAACGGTTTGTGGGTTGCGGAATTCGAAGTGACTCTCATGCGAGCAATTCGTCTCCCCCCACGCGCAAGATGACTTCCAGGTAATCCCTCATTTCGCGCAACCTTGCCTCGGAGTTCTCCTTTTCGCGCAACTCCACCGACTTAAGTGAATTTTCCCCCTTCCCTGGGTTCCAGCCTTGCACGCAATCCGTGTCTCATGCGTGCAAAACCCTACGCGTAATTCCCTCTCTGCACGCAATTCCCTTGCTCCAATTGCGCGCCATCCCAGTGTTTTGCGCGCAAACCTTTTTTTTAGTGCAAAGCCCAGGACCCTTCACCTTGACGCCCCTTGGCTGCCCCTCTGCACCGGCACCTGATGTCTCCCCTGACGGGCATGCGCGCCATGTGTTGTTTTCCCATACGGCCTTCTAGGCTCGTGCGAAGTAACCTCAAGGTCCCTTGGGGCGTGTTTCCCGTTGTGTTGCTTTTCCTTATGCTTCTCCGCATAGGAATGCTAACGGCTATTGCTTCTTCGCATAGCCACGCTAACGTGGACCCCCTGGTGGTTCTCCCTGCGGCCCCCCATCACCATGGCCTTGCTGATGCCTTCCCTCCGACAAGGGGTAGAGGGCGTTGCGCATGTAAGCCCTAGGCGTGTGGAGCTAACCCACCTCATCCAAGCTGCAGGACATTAAACTGCTAAGAACCTCATCCTTAACACATGACGTTAAATTGTGGTCTGACCCCATGCTTCGCATGCAGGGTCCCCCCAGCTCAGACATTTTTTAAACCTCTCGTCTCCATAGGAATTGACTCTTCCTCGCATGGAATTAGATCCTCCTTGTCGGAGTGGCATTTGTCCATGGGGGGAGGGTCGCCTCAGAGTGTAAGCCCCTAGCCTCTCTTGCGGAAGTTTGCACCTGTGCATCTCCGTACATCCCCCTGCTAAGGCCAGTGGAGTCCCTTTCCCACTGCGCTTTGTCGCACGACTGGCCTCCACCCTGGAGTAAGCCCCGACACCAAGGGCCGCTAACCACGAGTAAGCCCTTGTTTCCTCTTTGGGCCGCTCAACGCGTATGCCCCATTCCGCTTCTCACGGACGCACCCTTCGCGACGTGATTGTCTGGTCCCTGCTGCCTCTTGTTTCCCACATTGAGCATGACTCACATGGGCTTAGAGTGCGCATCGACCATGGCACCACCATGGGCCGCCTCATAGCATAAGCCCCATCCCAGCGAACTACGTGGACTTTGATCCATCCTAATGCATGGTACATAGGAAGCCTCCACGAGGTTCAAGCCCACCACCCGGTTGTTCCAACCTCTTCACGTCGGTTCACCAACCACCATGGGCCGCCTTAGAGCTTAAGCCCCATACTGCTTTGGGCTGCCTCAGTGCATAAGCCCCATACCGCCATTCTGGGCCGCCTCAGTGCGTAAGCCCCATCCACCATTGTGGACCGCCACAGAGCGTAAGCCCTATCCACCATTGATGCTCCCTAGCGGCACCTGGGCAGCACCATTGCGTAAGCCCCAATCCATCTCGAACTACGTAGACTTTGATTCCCTACCACGAGGATATGTAGGAAGCCTCTTCGAGGCTCAATACCAATTACATCGTCTCCCTTGTGATGGTCCCATTTCATTCCCCCTCCATTTCATTAATCCATCCACCACCCATCCTGATTCTTACCCGGGCCGCCACATCCCGGTGAGATAATGCCACCCCATCCCACTCCATGACATCTGGGAAGCCGCCCACGTGTTGGCCCCAACATCGGTGTTCCCCCTAGGGGTCCTTCAACCTGATCCGTCTCCGCAAGATGTTAAACTCGCGGCCTACCTCGTGTTAAACATGAGATGCCTGAGGAAAACCTCAGAAGACACGCCCTTGGCATAGCCGTCTCTCCAAGACGTTAAACTCGCGACATACCCCGTGTTAAACATGGGAAGCTGAGGAAAACCTCAGATGGCACATATTCCCCGCGTTTGATGTGGGATGCCTCGTGATTCCGCACCCTCGAGAAGCCCTGTGATACGGGACCAAAGATAGACATGCCAACGACGCCCCAACGTGACCATTCTCCTCACCGAAGGTTGCTGGCCCGACAAGACCCCTTGGAGCGTCTCGACGAAAGCAGGGTAATTAAATGGCGTCCATGTAGATATGGCACCGGAATGAGATTCACGAGCACGTCTGAAATCTATGAGGGAGACCCGTACTAGGTGATGAGATCCGAGGAGGAATCCACGGAAGGAAGAACCGACATCCCATCATCCCGGTTTCGATCAAGGAGCAGATGCCCCTGAACAAGGAACGGATGCCGCCTGCCTTTGGAAAGCGAGAATGCGGGGTAACAAGCAGCGCGTCCTCCCAACAGACGGATGTGTGTGCCCCAGCGAAAGCATCGGAGCAACAGTCATTAACACCCTATATATTTTCATAGTCTTGATAAACACTATTTTGTTTAGAGTTTTGGGATTATTTTTTGGACTTATTCATGAATGATATACTAATGTACTAGAGGTCATATTTTTATTATGCGAAACATTTTATTCCTTTTTGGGGGTTCTTTAATGACATAAAAGTTATGGAAATATTATTAAGTTCACATTTTTTAAACTTGAGGTGTACTTCTATAGGGATTTATATCATAGTTGTGAGTAATAGTGGGTCCATCAAAGATACAACCAGTGATTTCTTGGGTGGTTCAAAATAATTTTGTTGATGTTTTTATCTTCCTTGTTTTTGAGGAATATTATATGAGGTTCATGTATGATTTATACTATATTATAACTCCCTTAAAATGATTTAACTAGAAGGTATTGGCCTTCCCATGGACTATTCGATGTCAAATAGCATTCAAGTACCTGGAGTAGAAGTTCATCGGTGTTCCTATCCTTATCTTTATATAGGAAGAAGTTATTTTTAGGTTTCTTATATTCTTATCATCCTAGTCAAGGTTTTTTATACAACATAGGGTGTCTATCTCTTACATATCTCTATAGTTAGGGCTCTATATGTATAAATATATTAATCATGATCTTGAGTTATAAGTAATGGAATATTATCTAAAGATTTTGTGTAATTAACACATTGGTGTGATCTTTGTGATCTTCACTAGTCATAAAATATTAAGTTATATCTTCTCTTACTAATATTTAACCCTATTTACATGATGTTGGATAGAGATCCATGATTAAAACAAATTAGAGATCTTTTATACACAAGGGAAAGGTAATGTGGTTGTTTATGCACAATGTAAGAAGTCCTTTTGTGGTGAAGTTCATGAATCTAGAAATAAATGGATGGTGATGGAGGATATTGTAGTGATTTATATCAATATATAGTAATCTAATGGTATATTTTACCAATATAAGGTTAATGTCTAGTCATACTTAGTGTAGAAAGTGGAGCAGTCATAGTTGCTGGATCTTGAGGTGGGGGTTTGGAATGATCCTATGATATGTGGAGATGAAACTAAGAGATGGTAGAAGGATGAGAAACATTAAGTGTTATTTTAGGTAGGGTTTTTTCCTCTGTCAGTGATGTGGAAGATAGTTTTTTGTGAATTCCATAGATCATCTTTATCATTAAATCGCATTACATCCAAGATATATCATTCTCTAAGGATTTAATTATAATTTCCATTGATGAAAATATTTGTGGTTGAGTTCAAATTTCAGTGTATGGTTTTTTAGGTGGTGAAATTATATTATCATTTTCAAGGTTGGTTAATATAAACATTAGATGATCCTAAATATAAGTAGGAAGAAATTTTGATGGATTTCATCACCAATTTACCTTGATAATTGGGAGGATGAGATTCTATAAGGGTGATTAAGGATCAGTTGATGAAGACATCACATTTATTAGCGATTAAGAAGTGTGGTGTAGTGGATGATTCAGAAAATTAATATATAGAGAAGAGATTGTGCGGCTACATTGGGTTCATAATATGTTAATATATGATCAAGATCCTAATTTTACCTCATAAGAATAGAAGTATCTTTAGAATGATTGTTTCTCCTAGATATGACTTATCTTTTCATTTCTTCATTAAATTGATGATCAGATAGAGTGAAACATCCATACATGTAAGGTCATGTTCCATTCATGTATTCAAGATTTTAGAGGTTCATTGGTGAATCATCTACCATTGGTTGAGTTCTCTTATAATAATACACATAAATAAACCTTTTTATGTCTTTGTTCATGGAATTATATGGGTGACCTTGTATATTTTCATTATGTTGGAGCAAGGTTATGGAATCATATTTCCATTGTCCGAATTTGGTGTAGAAAAACAATAGTAAGTTTCATGTGATTCTTGATTAGATAAAAGAATCTTAGTTCATCAAAATTCATATATTGATTATAATATAATGCCATTAAATTTTTGGTTCATTGATTATATATTCTAGAATTTTTCTCATTATCATGGGTTGTGGAGTTTTGGTTATTGTGATAATAATTCTACTCAATTCATCAATATTTTCGAGGTTCTATAACATATTTTGAAGTTGTTATATGAGTTATTACCTCTTATACAAATGGATTGAATCCATGACGTTTTTTTGTTTCATATCCAAGATGAAACATTCATGATGAATTATATATAATTAATTTGGAGGAGTTGGATTTAGAATAGGATGTGACATTCATGGTGTGGTTAGTCAGGATTCTAGATCATCAGAAAAATGTGTTATGAAGAAACTTCACTCAACTTGTTTGTCTAATATAGAGGCCCAGTGGATTGAAATAGTGTATCTAGGAGTATAAATTATATATGCATGCGCAATATCAAGATTTTTACATTTTTTTAAGGATAATTAACATAATTTTAATCCAATGTAATTATTGTTTTTATATTCTTTGTGTTATTTTTTATTTTAGTGATGGCGAGATTACTATTTTAGACATGCATCATGGGGTGTTGGTTTAGTGTTTTTTTATTTTTTTATCATGCATGGTTTTGATTCTCAAGGATGATAATTGTTTGAAAGGTATTTAATGTAAATTATCTAAATCCTCTAGGAATTAACTTTATAACTTATAGGTTTTGAAGTTATTGAGAAGATTCTTTGGTGTAATTAAAGTGAGAATACTATATTTTTTTATGAAATTTCAACTTGAGGTTTAGATCACATCATGGACAATATATTTTTCAATATGATTAGCAGGATAGAGAAGGGGGTTTCGATAATCTAATGTGTTTTATCATGATCTCCTAGGATACATCATGAGGTAATGTTTTTCAATGTAGATATTAGTCCAGTAAATATTGTTGTTGACCTATATAGTTGTGAAAAAATTATTTTGGTATGGCTTATAATGATATTTCCTAGAGCTTATAGATCATAGTGTGGGGACGTTAATTGAAAAATGGTAGTCTTGGATAGATAATTTCAGGTTTCTACTATTTTTTACTATTTCATTTTGGAGAAGGGTTTTTCATTATGATTTGTGTCTGGGAATGGTCATGTTTGAGGACACATATCAGGATGTGTGCATTGATTTCTTATTAATCAATAATTGTAGTGTAATTTACCATATCTCACAATTAATACCCTTTGTTATGTAAAGTTTAAAATGGTTTAAATATCTTAATTATAATATAATCATATTGTGTTTTGTAGACTAGGAAACCACTATAGTGCGACCCTCAACATTTCACCATGATGATTTATTCTCATATTTTAAATTATAAATTCATGTCTTTATTTAAATAACATCTATTTAACTTAGTCCCTTATAATGAAAGGAACCATTTGGCTTGTTAGGTCGTTCCTTAGTGGTTTTAATCACTGGTTGGTTGTGGTTGGGATCCTATGTTATGAAGTTCACTCCCCTCCATCTCTTAATTTTTCCTTATCCTTTTTCCCCCTTTAAAATGTTATAATATAGGGTATTCCTTATATTTTGAGATTTTCTAGTCTATTTTTAATTTAGGTTTTGACGAGTTTATCTCTTGTCGTGGATCCTTATGAGTTTGGTGGTTCTTGATCATTATATCTCGTTTTTTCTTAGGTTTCACACATTAAGGCTTAAATTAAGGTAGGGTATGTGAAATTTCTTCTTTATTTAAATTTTTTTAAGGATCTAAAATTATTTAGATTTCAATGAGTGGAAATTTGTAATTTTCTTAAAAATATAATGAACCAAACATGAATAAATTCTTAGGGATACAATGTTCAACCATGCTTTACTTTCATATACTTTTACTCCAACCATTTATTGATGTTTTCTAAGCATATTATGAACAGTGTACTATGGAGGATTATTATTAATGATTTGAATTATGTTTTTTAAGTGTTGAACATATTCATAACTAGTTAAGGATGTCAACATGTTAATTAATTAGGAAATCAAAAATTTAAAATCAGGTGTGCCTAAAGTTATGTGATGTAAAAATTATTTGATAATAGGGCATGTTAAAATTATATTGATGACTATTTTTTTATTATTTAGTCTTTTATATTAAGATTTTGATTTTAGGTTGTAATGTGAAGTTAATGGTTTTGTGATATTGATAGTTTCATATTGTTTTACTATTATTTTGTGGCTTATGGTGAGTATAGGACTTATTATTACATTGAATTTCTATGTTAGAAATTGGTGAAGAGTAGGATATGTTTCTGACATCCTTGTTTCATATTCCTATATATGGAATGAAAAAAATATAAATGAAAATGTGAGGAAAATGAAATTAGTATGGGTTGTTATATTGAAAAAAAATTGGTGGGGGAAGATTATAATAATTGGAATAATAAGTGGAAGAAATTTGTAAATGAGTGCCTAAAAAATTGGGTTTAATGGATAATAATGTAGGTGTTAATGGTAATTTATGAATGTTAAATCAAAAGGTAAGTTATTATTTCTTTTTTTGTGATTTTTTACGTTGGATGGGGATATTAAGTGTTGTAGTGATGTAAGTGGTTATTGGTTAGAGGTTGAGGTATATGGAATTGTTTTTTTTTTTGTGGTGGTGGTGTTTTTAGTGATAACCATTATTATGGGTTGTTTCCTATTCTATTTCTCCATGTATATTATTTTTTTTATTAAACACAACCACTTTAGTTGGTAACCTTATTGGATATTATATGGTTTTGACTTTGGGTGCACCCCCAACATCCAGTTTGAATAGGGAATGGATATTTAACTACTCCCTCTTCTCCACTCTCCCTTTAGATATAGTACAGAAAATGATGGGTCATGGTAGGTAAATATATATATATATATTAATGGATCAAGTTCATGGAATATATATACATGATGACATGGTTATTTTATTGTGATATGCATGCATGGTGGGGGATGTACATAGAAGGAGGAGGAGATGTGGTTGATGTCGTTCATATTTAGGTTACCAAACCATTGTGAGGTTTTGATCTATGATTGTGATATGGTGATATGGAATATGGTAGTGTTAATGGTATTTTGTGGTTTTGGAATGAGTTATGTGGATATGGAAGTGTGGTTTTGGTATGTGGTATGTGGCAATGGAAATGTGGTTTTTATGATGTGGCTATGTAGTTACATGGTTAGGGAAGGGATGGGTGATAGGATGTAATTTTTTGTGGCATGAGAGTGATTAGTTCAATGGTTATGTGGGAATAGGGTACCTTTATTCTTATATTGCTTTGATATTATGTTACTATATCTTGTGTGTTATATCAGATGAGTAATCCATGGTAAGTAGGGTGGTAGTTGAACTCTTGTTAGTGTTGAGTGTGTTCTATTATTAATTTATTAAGGATTTAGTATGATTCTTCCACATTGTTTGAGGAGTTTTGTGGATAATGCTACAAAGTATATGTAATGTCCCAAGATTATATATATAAATATTAAATCATTTTAGATGAATATTCCAAATATAAAATTATTATCCACACCAAAACTGGGAATGTTTAGTGTCTTAGGAGACTGGATACTTAAATGTATTAATTAGATAAATTCTACAAAATCTCCTAAAATTTTCTTCACACTTTTTACCCTTATTGGCATACTGTACTTAAATCTTTCTTCATAACCTAGGGAAAGGAAATATAATAAAGGGTGACCTTAGATTCTCGGTATGGGTAAACATGGGAGATATCAATAAATAATAATATGAAGTAAAAAAGATAACAATAAGGGTATGTAATCATGACCATAACATATAACTTTTAAATTCAATATTCCAGAAATCATAAACATGTGTCATTCCATAAATAATGGTGCTATGAGAAGAAATGAATCATAAGATTGATTAATATTCCTAATTAAATCATGAATGATAAGTTCATGTTATTAAATTGTGGAACCATAATAGGTATAAAAACCATTTCAAATGTCAAGGTTAACTACCAAGATCATTACATCTTAGTATATCAAGAATCATCACCTGTTTTCCATAATGGATCATACTCTTTAACTTGTTTCCCATAGTCGATTAATAACATCTACTTGTTTTTCATAGTAGATCATGAAAAATGACTTGTTTCTAAAAATTATCGCATAAGAAAAAAAATATTAACTAATGAAATATAGGGAAAATAATTCAGGACCCACCCATTAAAAAAATAAAATCATATATATCTGTGTTAAATGGTCATAAAGCAAAAAAAATACCATAACACATGAAAAATATATGGGTATTATAGAAATTTCAAAATAGCATAACCCATGGGAAAGAAATGGTTTCAAAAACAACTCATCATCATAATCATAAACCCTTAATAGATGGAATAATGATGGTATTAGTCAATAATATCCCTAGTATAAATTGAATTGACATCTAATGTTTCCATCATAGATGAAAAATTCATTTAAAACATCACTTGATGCTTGTATTGAATAAAATACCCTTTTAACATAGAAATAAAATATTTAAACTATTAAAATTTCAAAAATATTAAATAAAATATTTAATTTAAAAATAAATGTGGAATATTATAAATTAATATTTAAGGTGTTGAGTTTTATTGATAACATATAATTTGTTTAAGGATATATATTTTAAAATAAAATAACCAATTTAGACTTTTATAAAAAAAAGTCAAAACATGCACTATTTAGAAAATGAAAAGAAGATTAATTTTAAACTATTTTGTGAAAAGTAAATAATGTTTAAAAATAAATATAAAAATAATATAATAAAATTTAAAAAATTATACGAAACATTTTTAGAAAACATAGATATATAAGAAAAGAATATTTTGGACTAAAAAGAGAAATAAAGTTGGTTTTTCATAACAACATTCTTTTGATATATTTAATTATTAAAGATTTAAAAAAGAAAGGAAAAAATATAATCTCTTAAAATAAAAATAGGTGAAGAAAAATTATGGTTTTTTATCATATAAGGATCTTATAATTTCTTTAATGTGAATTAAAGCATAAATAATCCCAAATAAAATGGGATTGACCCTAAATCCCTTACATCAAGTCTCATCATTATTGGTATTAATTTTAACCTCTTGTATAATAAATATATATTTATAATAATTTTACTCCAAACACATAATCATATATATCATACCATTTATGTTTTACTTATGACATATTATCAATAGTTTTTTTAGGAATTTGTTGTTCAAATCATTGTTCTATGTGATAAGTGTTTCTTTTTTCACGAATGTTTCAATTCCGAAATCTCAATATATATAAACTGATCAAGGAAAAATTATATCCAAAATTTTAATAAATATATTAATATCATGTACATTCTCTATATATAATTTTATATTCATCCATCAATTTTTGGAAGAGAAAAATGAATTACACCGTTCATGGAGACAGTGGGTCATATATACGCATGAACAATGTTTCCAATTTTCCAAAGATGGAACCAAATAAAGATAAATAATAATTAATATTCCTGTAATAATTAATATATTATATATATCGCATAAATTTATTAAATCTATCCTTATTACTATCCATGTAAATAAGAAACAAAAAATGAATCACATTGCTTCTTGCATGTGGTAGTCCACACACACGCATGAGCAATGTTATCAGTTTCCAAAAGACTATAAGGTAAGAATATAGAAATGATATTATCATTACATAATAATAATTATTTTATATATTTTTTATGTAAATATTAAAACCATTATAATACCCATTCATAAAATATGGAAATAAAAAACGAATTGTATCATTATGTATAGAGGTTAAGTCTTATGTACGTAGAGGTGAAGCTTTCACTAATCATTTAATGGGAAAAAGGGTAGATAATGATGGTTTCATAATCATAATAATATTTAAGTATATTTTGGATAATAAATTTATTATTTTATAATAAATACAATATATTTATATGATATAGAAGAATAAATAAAAATAAAGCGATCAGTTAAGGAAATTACCTCATCTTGGAAGGAACACCTTTAGATATCCTCTTAAGGATCCTAGGGTCAGACTTTTGGGAATATCATCCCCAATATAATGTGTATATGTATTTTTAGAAGATAATTTTTTAGTTTTTCTGCAACATATAAGGCTCCAATTGTTTCAAAGAAGGGTAAATAGGGGTTCCCTTTTATAATTGAGGGGAGGGGCACTCATGGAATTTCATAAAAGATTAAAATATAATAAATTCATTCTGTATAAAAATGCTACCAAATATCCATACATTATAATATAAATTATTTTATGTTATAAATCCCACCAACCAATAGAATTTTTATAAGTTTAAGTGGTGTTTTAAACCTCACCGTTTGGTTTAACCTTATAATTAACATATTTTAACCTTAACCACTGTAACATCGTTTTCACTCTTAAAGGGTAATAATTTTACATATAATATGAAATTTGGAAACTAAATGTAAGATGGATAAAATTTTATACCATATCTTAAAAAAATTATCCCCTTTGAAATTTTTTCTGTTTTTTATATAATTTACTAATATATTATTTTCAAAAAATATAATTAATGTCATTTTGGACACTATTAATTTAATTTCACACTAAAGACATGAATTAAAATATGTAATTAGAATATATTCATTTAAAATGTCTCTCATATTTCATTTTTCTATAAAAAAATATGGAAACACTATAAATCACTCAAATTATTTTACATTTAATATTTCAAATATTATTTATTTTATTTTTCTATTAATTGAAGATATGTTATGTTAGTGTTTCCTAACCATTTAAGGTAAATATATATTCACTAAATATTATAAAATAAATTAACATCAACATAAACTATGATTTTTATTTAAAATAAAAATTTATAACTGAACTTATCATATTTTTATCATTATGTAAAAAATTTAAAGATATTAAATTCAAGATAGTGACATTTTTAATTTTTTCTTTTCATAAATTAATATAAATTTCATGATAATATAAATATGGAACCGAGTGACCATTTATTAGATAATTGGATGTAAATATATGAACTCAACTCATAAAATAGTACAAATGAATGTTTTTTTTAGTAATTTTAAAGCTTCATCCCAAAGTTTTAACATAATTTTACATGTTTTACCCTTACCAGGGTGACAAAAATTTACTATTGTTACTATTCATATTGACCTAGAATAAAATAGGCCTATTTAAAAAAATTACCCTCATGATTAAAATTATGGGATCCATTTTTGACAATTAAATTTCTATAAGTGGTAGAAATTTATTTTAAAATTAGTGTGAAAAACAAGATAAGAACCTTTTTTGACACATACATTTTTTAGAAAGAAATTGGATTTATTCATATTCAAATTTTTTAAAAAAATAAGAAAGTTAAAATATTTTATTGATTGCATAACATGTAAATTTTATTAAATCATTAACTAATAGTGATCAATTATTTTATTAATTTAAAAATAAATTTCGCAAATAAAAATAGTTTTTTTTGAAAAAAGTATCTCTTTTACTTTCAAATGATTTTAATATTTTCAATTCAAATAAATTGATAAATAATGAACATATTTTATATATAAATTTTTTATAATTCATTTAGTTAAATTCATACCCACCAATTTATCAACTTGGTTATATGGGTATATTATATTACAGTTCATTTAGGTTCTAGGTTGGGTGTATCACACACTATTGATTTTTTTTATTTGAACAGAAATATATATATTAAAATATCATAATGTTACATTATAACTGTTGAAATCAATTTCTATTACTCTAATTAAAATATTTTAATATTTCTCTATTTTATCACATCCTCATGTTCCCATGTAGATTCCTCTAATTTGTGGTTTCACCACAAAACCTTGATTAGGTGAGTGGTGTTGTGGCATATCACTTTATCTCAATGATAAAGATTCTCTACTGAGTGTTCCTCATAAGAGATATCTTGTTATAGTGATATGAACTTTTACTTCAATATATGTGAAGGATTAGGTATGTAGTTCATTTGGAGAGATAAGTGGAACATATTGTGAACTTGAGAGAGATTCAGTGGAAGCACCAAGTGATACGTTATTGTCCCTACTCAATCAATAATATCAAATGGGAAATTATTCCTATGAATCATATTTTGTTTATTTACAAATATCATGACCATATTTCATTGAGAAATTCACAGAAATACATTTTCACCAAATCCAATCTCTAGATCTCCCTAAAGATTATCAACATAACTTTTCCACCAACTCTAATCTATACTTAAGGGTGGTTGAATCGATATGAACTCATTTTACTTTTCCTCACTAAGATAAAGTCCCAATATATTTATTTATCAAACCTTATCTAAACATGTTGGATTTCAACACTTTTTTTCAGAGAGGGATTTAAAAGTATCTATATGAATTCTTGAGTTAAAACTATTGTTGTATATAAATTCTACTAAAATATGATTTTTATCCCATTCCCCTTTGAAATAACAATATTATGATCTAAAAATTTCCCCATGATTTTAATGGTTCTCTAAGACTAACCATCTATCCAAGGATGAAAAGTAGTAATCAAAATTAACTCTGTATCTAGATCAAGATAACGAATTTTCAAAAAAATTGTGGTAAACCTTGTATCCCATATTGATATAATAGAATGTGGTACTCTATGAAATGTTTCCACTAACATTTTGTATATCCTGTAAAGATTGCCAAGAGGGAAATATTTTCTAATGGAAAATAAATTTGATGTATTCATAAGGAAATATAATGAAACCCAAAGATAATTGAGTCCTTCATATGGTTTGGGGGATCAAAAAATGAAATCCATCGTATTGATTTACCATATCCATTCAGGTTTGGGTAATGGTTGCATCAAACCCTTAGACTTCTATCTCTTATCCATAACTAATTGACAAACCAAGCACTGAGATACATATTCTGAAATATATCTTCTAATTTTTTATTATAATAAATACTCTTTTAAATATCTATACATATTTTTACTTTTAGGATGAATATAAAATTTTTAATAATTATCATCATCCAATATCTCTTTATTCAATCCTATCATTGGTGAGGCACATGCATGGTTCCTTAAACTTATCATTCTATAACAACCAAGGTTAAACATAGGAACATTTATCACCATATCCTATAACTCCACACCTTAAATCTGTACCTCATTAATCTTTACATGGATAGATAGTTGGACACTCAGTTTAGATATATAATATTTCTCCTCTTCCTTCATGATATCTATATCCATCCTTTGAAAATCGTGAAATATTGTTTCTTTTTTATCCCCATCATAGATAGGATAGAATTATCATTTTGACATAAAGTATTTTCCACCTTATTTTCTTTCCTAGGGTGGTAATGTATTGACCAATAATAGTCTTTAATTAGAAACAACCATCTTCATTGGAACATATTTAAATCTTTATATGTGAAAATATACTTAAAAATTTTATGATCAGTTAAAAAATCCCACCATTCTCTATAAAGATAATTCCTTTTTATCTTTCATTCAAAATTACAACTACCAGCTCCAAATCACGAGTTCAGTAATTTTTATCATTTGTTTTTAATTATAATGAGGAATATGTTATCACCTTATAAATATTCATGAGGATTAATCCCAAACCATTCATTTATGGATCACTAAAAATCTAAAATCCTTCTCCACTATAGAGTAATGTGAGCATAGGTTCACTGATCAACCTTAATTTCATCTCCACTAAATTCACTTCGCATTCATTTTTCTATAATATTACCCACTTATTAGTAAATTTGGTGAGTGGATTATATATTCATGTGAAATCTCTCACAAAACATCAGTAATATCCATCCAATATAAGAAAACTATGTATTTTGGATGTTGTGGTTGTTCTAATACATTTTTAGTATCTTCTATCTTTGAATGATCTGCTGATATACCCTCACATGAGATTATATGACCCAAAAAATGAAACTCTATAAATAAAAAATCATACATGGTAAATTCTTCATACTTATTCTCCTTTCTTAAGGTCTTCATCACAATTCTCAAATGATCTTCATGATCTTCCTTTCACTTTTAAAACATAATAAATTCATCTTTAGGGACAACCAAAAATAGAACAAGGTAATTTCTAAAGACTCAATTAAATAAATACATAAAGATAACATGGGAATTAGTATTCACAGTTGGAGTCACTATAAATTCATAATTCATATACCTCATATAGAAGACAGTCTTGGGTATATCGTCTTTCTTAACTCTCAACTAATTATATCCATATTTAAGTTCAATCATAGAAAATTATTTATCTCCTTGTAATTGATCAAAAAAATCATAGATATGTGATAGAGGATACATGTTATTAATAATAATCTTGTTAATATCTTTATAATTAATGAAAATATGAATTTACCCATATTTATCCATAACAAAGTGAATGGACTCCCCCATGGTGATACACTGTAACCACCCGAACTTTTGAATAATATGTTATTTGAAGAAATGTATGTTTTACTATGTAATAGTCAATAAAAATATATATGTATAAATGAAATGTTATCATAGGGTTTTGACCCTTATATGACTGTCATTACATATGACCATTGTAAACAATAATAATTTTTAATGTTGTAATTATTGTTTATAAATAGAAAAGATAATGTAAAATTAATACATATAGAAGAATCAATGTACTCGTCTAGTAGACTCGGACCATATGAGTACCATTAGAAAAATATTTGGAAGGAGGTAGTATAACTAGGCTTCACTATGGACCAGTCCAAAGTTGAGCTTCAGCATGTTAATATTGAACAAAATTACATAAAAGAGAAGTTTATGTTAGTTGATATTACCACTTGGGTGATGTTATCTGAGCTTCCCCAAAAGTCCATCACCCTCACACA
The DNA here is from genome assembly GCA_963277665.1 of Viscum album. NCBI lineage: Eukaryota > Viridiplantae > Streptophyta > Magnoliopsida > Santalales > Viscaceae > Viscum > Viscum album. Next base: position 698,076,197 of record OY728157.1, read on the forward strand.
CATTACCCTTAGGTATTATTCATGTGTTTTAAGGGGTTTTGTTTCATTTCAAGAGTTATATAAAATTTAATCACATTTTTTAAATAAAAATTTTATTTCATCATTTTCGTTTTAAGAAAGGTTTTCCATAAAAATTGTGATGGAATTTGATAAATTGATATTTTGGGTAAAAATTATAATTTTATTAATATATTAAATAATTATTTGTTAATAATTTTTATTATAATGACTTAGAGTTATAAAAAAGTATTTTTTAATTTCAAATTATTAAATATTTTTACTTTTTTCAAGTGTCAAAAATTTTACTATGCATGCTACAATGCATTTTCTGTCAACTGTTATTTTTAATAATTAATTATTTTTATAGTTAAAAGTTTAATTTATAAAATTTATTAATTTTTTATGAAAAATTAAATTGCATTTTCGAATTTATAACTTCGATATTAGGTTATGGTTTATTTGTGATATTTTTATAAAATACTTTGTTTTTTGGTGAATAATAAAAATATAGTTTTGAGTTTTCAGTGTGTTTAATGACATTACTAGTGATGTAATAATTATATAATAATTATGGTAATATATTTTGTAATAAAAAGGGATATTATGTGTCTCATGTTTCCAATACGATGAGAAATACAACGGGAAGACCATGTTTTTTCAAAAACCACTAATGTGGGGTCCAAGGAAATTTATAAAAAGCTTCCTCTATTTTTCTATAAATAGAGGTCCATTACATCATTTAAATTCATTAAAAAATAGTTATCCATTAATTTGTGAAATTATTATCTCCCATTGATTCCTCACAAGGTTCCCTTAATCCCCCAAGGTCCTGATATTTGAGTTTTAGGAGTTACTCTTCAAGGTAAAGCAATTATCAACTTCTCTTTTCCTTTCAAGTTCTTTTTTGTATGGTATAACTTTAAAATTTACAGACCATATTATTATTTCCATTTTATTCAATATATATAATGTATTATGAGTCTTTTCTAAATGGGGAACCTTTTACCTCTCTTTTTAATGTTTTATAATTCCATGTTTCATACCCGTTATACTGTAGAATTTTCATCTCAAAATCTCTTTCTTTTTCTCAAGAAACAATTTTATTTTTTTATATGAAAACACAAAAATCATTCATTTCCATGTGTATTCATCAATACATAAAAATTATTTATTTTATTCTATAATAAATATACAAAAAACTCTCATTCTCTTTCTGTGGGTTATAAATGACATAATGATCAGGTTTTTAAGCATCTTTAAAAAGCCATGATTTTGATATGAAATCCATTAATTTTATTCTCTATGGGTTATTTATGAATTATTTATTATGATATATGTGTCTAACATGAAAATAAATACATATTCTGGTTTTCCATGATATCAATCAAATTCATTGGGTATAGAAATTAATCTCTAGAGATGATAAATTTTATGATACCTTGGTGAATAACCTTGGCAATTTTTGTGACACCTTGGGGATGGACCTTGGTTATGTGCATATGAATGAATAAATTAAATTTTTATTCCACATTTTAAAGTTATTATTCATGTTATTATTATTATTATATTCCTCTTTCTCATTCCATTATTAAAATCATTATGTTCTTAATGATATTTCCCAAGTTCACATGTAAACAATTTCACTTGTTTTTCCTTACAGGGCCTTCTGCTAACAATTTTTTTGATGTATGTCCCTAGGTTATGAAATGAAAAAAATGCACTTAGTATGAAACTTATATAATCAGATAATTATTAATAGAATATTTTTTTATGTTTTCATATATTATGTTCATTATTTACAAGACACTAAACATTAAAATATCCTCAGTTTGTAAAATATAATGAAAAGTTATGTAATAAAGAGGTGGGATTCCATAGTTGGTATCAAAGGATAGTTTAGTTATTTATGAAAATTCTGATTTTAAAACATTAGTAATAACACAAAATAAAAGTTTAAATATATAAAAACATCATAGTATTTTGGTAGAATACTAAGTTAGTGGTTTCTGAACAAATAAATCCCTATCTGGATATGAACAAGTGGATGTGGCTTTGGCACCGATGTTTCTAGCAGTAAAACCAAAAACACTACTTTGAACTAGAATCGAATGGAAACCAATTCTTAATAATGGGTCCTTCTTTACTCATAGTTTGACACTCTCAGGGGACATATTTTGTTAATCATAAGATTTTTAGGAACCATTATGATGGATTTATAGAGAAAGTAATTGTTAATAATAAAAAATGTGTTTACACATGATGTTTTAAGACATAAAAATACTTTAGAGTTATAATATTGTTAAGTGTGACATGTTTATCTTTACAAAATGTTCAGAAATTAGGGGAACCGTGAAAATAGAGACTGTAATGAACCTTCCACTAACGGTCTTTTGATGGAATCCTAAATGGAAACATTTATGATAATTATAAATCAAATGACTCGTCTTATGGGAAATAACTTTAATCAAATTGAGAGAATGATTTCACCAGGAAGGGAAAAAAATGTTTGATTCCATTAGGTGTGAAATACAACCAAAGTTTAGTGGATTTACCAACCCATTGATTGAGTAATAGTGGATAATCTCTATAGAAAAAATATTTTCTCTACCTCAAAGTTCTGAAAAAATAGAAATTCATCCTGGCAATTTATGCTAAGAGATAGAAGTTGATCAATAGTGGAAACTAATTAAAAACATGAGGAAAAGAAGGTATATTGAAGCTATGGAGTGGGAAGAGTTTATAGGGATCTTCTTTAATAATTTTTCCCTCTTTCAATGAGAAAAAAATAGTGAAAGAATTTCTCAACCTGAAGTAGAAGGAGAAAGAATCTATGGGAAGAAACCAGATGAACTTCACCTGGATTTCATGTTACAACTCTAGATTTGTTATGCATTCTAATGGTAATGTTTATAGATTCTTAGGGGGACTAAAACCTCATCTATAGAAGAATCTATCCAACCATGACTATGACAGATATGAGAAGATCATATGAACTGTTATGAAATTCAAACTAGAGTTCGATGAGATGTTATTGTCCCATAAATCGATTGCAAAAAAGAGATCAATAGGGCCAATCTTGGGGAGGATCTTTGATTATGGAATAGGTGGAAATAAAGGGAAACTTCCCAAGTGTAATAAATGTGGGAAGAAGAATTCATGGAATTTCATGCTCAAGAGTAAGAAGTGTTAAAAATTTAGAAGATATGGATATATCGTTGGTAAATGTTGTAGTGAGGTGAAGCCTCAAATTACTAGCACTAAAGACCAAGGGAAGATGGTGTAATCTCTAGTTTTAGTCTAATACTTCAAGTGTGGAAAGCTTGGGAACTTTTCCAATTTTTGTATGATTTTGAGGGAAGTGGAGGGGAATCACCAGTAGCCTCAACATAGGCCAATGGATAAATTTTGTGCTTTTATTATCATGAAAACTGAAGAAGACGCTCCAAATTTCATGGTGGAAGGTACTCTTGTTGTTCTCTCAATGATAGAAAGTACATTGTGTGATTTTGGTTTTATGAATTCCTTAATTTTTTCCATGTTTTCAAAGAATATAGAATCAGTTATTGAACTACTAAAAGTAGATTTATCAATCTAGACTCTTATTGGGATTATCCTATCATAAAAAGTGTTTAAAAATCTTTTATTTACTTTATCCACCAAAATATTATCACAAATATTGTTATCATTCCCATGTTTTAATTTTATAGTATACTAGGGATGGACTGGATCTCAAAGTATAATGCTATGATCAAATGTAGAAAATAGGAAATATCACTAGTCATGAATGGAAAAACAACATTTATCTACCAAAGAGTGATATATCGACTAGATCTTTGTCTATAAGCACCTAATATAGCCTTATTTATGGAGTTGATCAGTAAATAAAAATAATGAAGTGAGTGTTTAAGGATATATAATATCCCCATCATTCAAGAATACATTGACGTATTTCCTAAGTATTTTTATGGACATCCCCTTGAAATGGAGGTAGAGTTCTCCATTGAACTCGTACACAGATCTCATCTGATATCAAAGACCTTGTATAGAATAGAAGATAAGGATCTGTTGAAGAAACGACTCCAAGATCTTTTGGAGAAGAGTTTTATCTGACTAAGTGTGTCTCTTTGGGGAGTGCATGTTCTCTTTGTGATGAAGAAGGATGGATCAATGCAGTTATTCATTGAATATATAGAACTAAATGGGATTATAGTAAAGAACAAATACCATATACCTATAATTGATGACTTATTTGACTAGCTTTATGGGGCACAATTATTCTCCAAGATTGATCTACGATCTGGTTATCATCGATTGAAGGTGAAGAAAGAAGATATTACAAAGACCACCTTGTGATCAAGATATAGGCATTAAAATTTTGTTGTTATGGCCTTATGATGGACTAATGCACTATATATTTTTATGGGTTTGATGAATAATGAATTTAAATACTACCTTTATAACATTATGGTAGATTTTATTGAAATATTTTGATGTATTCTAAATGTTGGGAGGAGCAAGAAGACTAGTTAAGGGTTATATCACAAACTTTGAGGAATGACAGGTTATTTGAAAAGTTTAGCAAGTGTGAGTTTTGGTTACACTGAGTTTCTTTTTTGGGGCACATTGTATCCCGGGAGGAAATCTTAGTTAACCCTTCTAAAAATGGTTATAGAGGAGTGGACTCATCCTATAATAGTATATGGGATTCTTAGATTCCTTTGTTTAGTAGGATATTATAAGAGGTGTTTGAAAAACGTTTCACAAATTTCTAATCCACTAACCAAGTTAAATCAAAAGGGGTTAAGTTTATCTAGTCAAATGAGTGTGAGGAATGTTTCCAAGAGTTGAAGAAGATATTGTTTACTGAACCCATATTAACTCTTCCCTCAAACGGAGAAGGATTCATTATTTTTAGAGATGCATCTGTAAAATCGATTGGGTGCCTCCTCATGCAAAATGACATGGTGATTTCTTATGCATCTCGACAGATATAGCATCATTATTAGAATTATTGTACGCATGATCTAGAGAAGGATGAGGTTTCTTTTCATATAAAGGTATAAAGGAACTATATTTATGGGGTTAAATGTGATATATACACAGACCATCAATGTTTGAAGTATATTTTCACTCAAAAGGAATTGAAGTTGATATAGGGGAGATGGTTAGAACCTTTTAAAGACTATGACTGCTCAATTCATTATCATCCCAAAAGAGACAAAAAAATTTGCCGCATTATGTAGGAAAGACCATGTTGTTCAAGAAATGATGAGGAATCAAGGATATCCCTTCATAAAATACCTAGTTAAACTAGATATAGGAAATTTAAGGGAAGGGACATCATCAACCCTATAAAAAGTGATTTCTTAGCCTTTATTACTAGAGAAGATCAAGAAATCTAAAAAAGAAGATCCTTTATTATAGAATAAGTTTGGGTTTGTGAATTATGGGATTTTTCTTGAGTTCAATATTGATAAAGAATGTGTACTAAAACTTCATACATGTCTATGTGTTTTACCTATTCTGGAAATAAAGGAGTTGATGGATGAATCTCATAGCTCTACATTCTCTATACATCCTTGAAGCACTAAAATGTATAGGGACCTTCCTGATCATTAATGGTGGGATAACATGAATATGGATATTTTCAACTATACTACAAGGTGGTCGGTGTGTCATTAAGTGAAGGTATAGTGACAACTTCCTAATGGGGTATTATAACCTCTAGTCACACCATCATAAAAGTGGGATAATATCACGATGGAGTTTGTCACTGGTATCCCAAGAACTTACAAAGGAAATAATGTGATATGGGTTATAGTTGTCCATTTCACCATGACTACCCATTTTATCTCCATTTGGGAAGATTTCTTTATTGATCAGCTTGACATGATTTACATGAAGGAAGTGAATGGTTTCATGCAGTTCCACTTTCTATCATATATGATCGTGATCCATGGTTCACATAAAAATTATGGATAATTCTTCAACATGCTCTGTGTACTAAATTGAATTTCATTACGGACTATCACCCTCAAATTGATGTCCAATCTGAAAGAACTATTCAAGCACTCGAGGACATGCTGAGAACTTCTTCAATGGAATTTAATGGAGTATGGGATCAATATCACCCATTAGTTGAGTTCTCATACAACAATAGCTTCCACTAAATCATTCAAATGGACCCTTTGAAGCAATACATGAGAAGTGATGTAGAACTCCTACTTGATGGGATGAAGTTGGTGAGAGAAAGCTTCTTGGTCCTGATCTTGTGAAGGAGATGAAATAAAAGGTTCATTCCATCCAACAACTCATTATAGTTGATCAGAGTAAGAAAAAACGATATGCTGACAACTGTCGAAGGAACATGGAGTTTAATTTTGGTGAAAAAGTCGCCAATTAAATTTGACTATGGAAGAGATCCATGTGATTTGGGGATAAAGGGAAGCTTATCCCTATGCACATTGGACCCTATGAAATCCTTGATCACATAGGAGTAGTGGCCTATCTGTTAGCACATCCACCCAATCTACCTCAAGATCATGACATGTTCTGTGTATCCCTCTTGAGAAAGTACATACCTGACCCTCCACATGTACTATATCGAGACGTGGTACAATTGGAACTCGAACTCTTTTATGAGGAGTAGCCAATGGAGATCTTGGATCATAGAGAAAAGGTTCAACACAATAATACTACCCGCCTTGTTAAAGTGTTTTGGAGGAACCAAAAATAGGAACAATATATGTGGGAACAAGAGGAGGATATGAGACAAAATTACCCACACCTTTTCTCTTATGAGGGTATGAGTTGAATTTTTGGGGATGAAATTTCTAAAGGGGGGAAGAGTTTAATGACCTGAAATTTTGAATAATATGTTGCTTCCTAAAAATGTATGTTTCACTATGCCATAAGAGATAAAAATATATAAGTATAAATGAAATGTGATTGTTGGGTTTTGACCATTATATGAACGTTTGATAATATGTCCATTGTAAACAACAATAATGTTTAACATTATAATTATTGTTAATAAAAATGATAGTGGTTCATTAATGCAGAAAAAAAATTCAATGGCCTCATTCAGTTGACTCGAGCCATATGAAGCCCATTTTTCATAGATTGGGAAGGAGGCAGTATCACTAGGCGTTTATCTGTAATAGGCTCATGTTGACGATCAACATATTAAGCTTGAATGAAATCACATACAAGAGAAGTTCAAGTTAGTGTAAATTACCACTCGGGCGATGTTATTCGAGCTGCCCTAAGAGTCTATCACAATCACACACCATACCCTTAGGTTGTATGCGAGTGTTTTAATGGGTTATTTTTCAAGACCCTAGTCACTTAAAATGTAATCTCATTATTTAAATAAATTTGTTATTTTATTATTTCCATTTTATGAATATTTTTTCTTAAAAAAAGTGATGGATTTTGATAAATTGATTTTTTGGGTATCAATTTTACTTTAATTACTATATTAAAAAAAGTATTTATTAATAATGTTTATTATAATTAAATATTATTATAAAAACACTCCTTTTTAATTACAAATGATAAAATAATTTTATTTTTTTCAAGTGTCAAAAATTTTACTATATATGTAACTATGCATTTTTTGTCTGCTATTATTTTTAATAATTATGTATTTTTATAGATAAAATTTTAATTTCTCATTTCTAGAAATTTAATGTGATAAAATAAATGTCCTTTTGGAATTCAGAATGTTGAAATAAGGTTTGGGTGAATTTCTGATATTTTTATAAAATACTTTGCTTTTTGTGAAAAGTAAAAATACAGTTTGGTGTTTCCAGTGTGTTTAATGACATCATTAGTGATTTAATAAGGATGTAATAAATATGGTAAACTATTGAGGAAAAAATATTATATGAGGTGTCCCTTGTTTTCAATACCATGGGAAACTACCATTGGTAAGCCCATGGTTTTTCAAATACCACTAATGAGGTGTCCAAGTAAATTAATAAAAAAAACTTCCTCTATTTTGCTATTAATACCCACCCATTACTTAGTTTACATTTATTAAATATACATTCTACATGAATTTATGAGAGTATTACCTCCCAAGGAGTCCTCCAAAGGTGACCTTAATCCCCCAAAGTCCCGATCATCTAGTTTTAGGATTTAATCTTCCAAGAAAGGGAATTCTCAACTTTTCTTTTCCTTTTATGTTATCTTTTAGGTCATATGTTATTCAAATTTCCATTAAATGTTACTGTTTACATTATATTATATCCCTATAATGTGTTATGAGTCTTTTTTGAATGGTTTTACATTTTCCCCTTTCTTTTTATAGTTTTATAAAACCATGTTTCATACTTGTTATGTTGTAGAATTTTCATCTCAAAATATCTCTCTTCTTCTAATGAAATTATTTAATTTTATTTCTGTGAATACCCAAAACCCTTTAATTCACATATATATCCAAAGAGACATAAAAATTAATTATTTAATTCTAGAATTGACATACATAAAATCTGTATTCCCTTTATGTGGGTTATAAATGACATAATGGTCATGTTTTTAACGCTTTTTAAAAATCCATGATTTTTGTATGAAACCCATTTCATTTATTCTCTATGGGTTATTTATGGAATTTTTTATTATTATCTATTTAGATCACATGAAAATAAAGGCATATTAATGTTGCACCCTGATAGTGCACTAATTCATTAGGTAAAGAAATTAATCGCTGGAGATGATAAGTTTTATGGTACCATGGTGAATAAATTTGGTAATTTTTATGACACCTTGGGGATATACCATGGTGATATGCTTATGAATGTATAAATTAAATTTTATAGACACATTTTCACATTATGATTCAATTTATTATTTTTACAATATTCCAATTTCTCATTCCTTTATGAAATTCCTCATGTTCATATTTATATTACTCAAGTTCACGTGTAAATTGTTTCAGCTAATTTCCCTTACTAGGCCTTATGCTCACCCTTTTTATTTATGTATGTTCATATGTTTTGAGATGAAATAAATGTACTTATAATGAACCTTGAAGAATCCTTTCATGTGGAAAAGAATAATTTTTTAAGTATTCATGTATTATGTACCTTATTTCAAAGACACTAAACTTTAAAAGATCCTCTATTTGTAAAATATATTGAAAAGTTATGTAATAAAAATTTAGGATGACATATACACTAGGGAGTATGAATCCCTTATCAAAACACTCCTATATTTTCTTCTTTAGTTTTTGAAACTAAATTATGTAGGTTCTATAAGGATTCTATGAAATTCATATAGAACTGGGTATATGTTCTATTTAAAACTCAACTTCACAATTCAGAGTTAGACTAAGAAATTCTTGTATAAATACATCAGCAAACATCCATATAATAAGAATATCCTCAATGTATAGTTCATCCCCCGTCATCTAAGATAGATACCCTTCACATATATGAATTACGACTCATAAGATAGAAGTAATTACAATTGGATGCACCCATACATCCTCACACTGATATATTATTATTGATTCATTCAGAATAAGAAATATTACCCCCTTCCTCATTAATTAAAATGGGTTTAATATAAATAAATCCAATTTATTCCAATTATCATATAAAAATAAACTAATGTTGGAATCAAAAGATTTATGGGAAGAACTTTCCCATAAACATCAATTAGAGAGGAACTATAGACTTGAGACAAAACCATCATACCATTAGGAGACTTTAATGCCAAATCAATATATAATCATTGAGTTGGTATCTAGTTACTATTAGAAAATTCATTATATATTAAAGATTAAGTAGATACATAATTAAATAAAACTTTCTCTTTTCTAGAGTGGATGAAAACTATATATTTCACCATGTTATTCTCATAACCCACTTTGGCATCCATGATCACTTGATATTTCCTGTTTTCTTTGTTATTAATAGGTTATTGATGTCAATAATCATCGAAAACATTATAAAAATTCTACTGGTTGGCATATTTCTCACACTCCTTTCATTTAAATCATTGGATCATGGGTAGTGCATTAGTTTTCACCTTCTTTTCCTCCATTTCATGAACTGGTCTGTTCATTCCCTTTTAACATTCAAAAGATTTATGACCCAAATTTCCAAATTTAAAGAACCACCCCATTATATTCAGCAAATCCCACTAATGTTTCTTCCAATATCTCTGACATGTATATGGATGGAATTTCTTTCCACCAAGTGATTTATTTAAGTTTTAATGAGACTCCATCTTCCTTTTATTTTAAAAACCATGGGAATGGTGGGAATATATTATTTCCATTTCTCCCATGAGTTCACATCAAGAAATTTCGTCATATATTCTAAAATATATTATTTTTAATTCCCTTTGGAGACATTTTTTAAATCCTCCAAAGAACCAATTAATTTTTCTTTCAATGATAATGATTAAACCAGAATCACACCATGAAATTCTTGTAAAAATTTCCACATAAGTTCTAATTTATTCATCTTTAATTTCCATAATCTTAAGGAATTCCTTATCCATGATAATAAATAGAATACAAGGGAATTTATTTCTGAAATATATCATCTTAAACATTTAATGAACTGGCTTCGGATGCCATAAAACCTCATACCCAACCTGTCCTACTATAAGGCTAGAAGAGGATTCATGATCCTCATGGGATGGAAACTAGTTCTTGGACATCGTCGAAATTACATTTGGAATTATTTAACCTAATTAAAATATAAACAAAAGTGGAATAAATAAATACAAGATTCAAAGTAAATAAACATTCCAAACAAGTCATCCCCAACTAATCTGATGAAACCCATTTTCATAAATATAAATAGAATAATATTACAATGCTGGTTAAATAGAAACTACACAAACTAAAAATAAAATAACAAAAAGTTGAATTAATCTAATCCCAAAACATCTCTATTAAACCCTCAATTACTCACCTCTACCCAACTCCCTCCATGTTGGCCTTAATTAATTAATAACACACCCAATTGGAAACCTATAAACTAAAATATATAAGTGTGAGAAAAAAATCCCAATAGGTCACCACAATCTACAAAATCAATGAAACATGTTTTAAGAAATATTTCATCAATTATATTTTGAAAATGAATCTTCAAATTAATCTTTTGAAATATATCATATGGAAACCAAAACAATTCCATGGTCATTTTCAAAACATCCCGCATGTTTCTCCACATGTTAAAAATAAATTCTATGAAAACATTTCCACTCGAAGATGTAATTTCAAAACAACACTCTTCTAATAAATTCTAAAAAATATATGAAATTTTTATTTAAATGAAAATGTTTTATTTTAAACATTTTACTGACTAAATCCATATTTAGTCCAAAACAAACATTTTTAAATTCACATTAAATCACTCATAAAAGAGTCTTTAAATTAAAATATGTTTTGTTGACATCTTTGAATACTCAATTCCAAAGAAAATTTCCCAACGCACTCACATGGGTCAATCTCAACAAAACAAGCACTATACATAGCATAAAAAATATTTTAAATATAAAAAATATTAGATGTCATGTAAATATAATAAGGGTAAATTATTCAAAAAAGAACTGGATCAAACTACCCACAATCAATAACCAACTAATAAATCAAATGTTTCATGGGATCAACCAAAGGATTCCTAACATGTGAATCATAAGAATAGTAGAGAATACAAACTCACATACTAGCTATCAGAATGTGATAAAGTTGAAACCACAATTCATCCAATTATCACACATAATCCTCATTATGATGGAAATCCTCCCTCTAATTCCTTTGTTCCAATAATTACATGAGGTCAACTATCATTGTGTGGAATAACTAAAATATCAAATTAGATCTCCCACTTAGTACTTGATTTCCCATGACCAATAAGAAAGTGAGGTGAAAGAACATGAAATGAAATTCTTCCACAAAAGTGATAACCCTATATACCATCACCCTAACACCCTAAAATGAATATCACCATATATAAAATTCACCAATGACATAATAATAACATTCCCACATAAGGAGATAATCTATAATCTCATACAGGTAAAGAAAGCTGAAACAATGGGTTATAAATCAAGGTTCGATCAAGTTGTGTCTTTGAAAACCACTCTTTTGAAACCAGTGTTCTAACTAAGTCTTTAACACCAAAACTTGGTTTGTAATTATAATCCCTTTCAAATTTTATAAAAAACCATTCTAAACACTCCCTATAAACTAGTGGAAATCACACATAATTTAGAAACAATTAAAAAACATCCTTAAATATGGGTCTTCTTCTTGGAAATCCAAAATAAGGCCAAATTCCTTATTTTACTTCAACCACATTTTAAATGATCCATGAAGTCATTATAAAAAGAGGTAAAACACACTCACATTTCAAATCAACATTTGAAATTAATTTAAACCCCTATTCGTATATCATTTTGAGCTCACCACCTCACATTAAAAAACTCTATTTAAAACATAATTTCCGCTCCTTGAAATCTAAAATTGGAACAAAGTCCAAAAATTTCAAAAGCCACATGAAATTTCTCAAAAAATATTACCATATGAAGACATTCCATTTCAAACATTGAAGCATAGAATTTATAATAAAAAAATCTTTATGAAAAACTCAAAAACTCCACCGAATTGTTTCAAATCACCGAAAGGATGTCACATATATTCATACATTCATAAAAAGGTATTTAAAAATAAAAATAAAACATTTAATTCGAAAATTAAATAATTTCCTAGAAACAATTACTTGGAAGAAGTGTTAACCATGTTGAAATGTGTCACCATTAACAGGGAATACACCAAAGGGGAATAATAGGGTTCTTATAAACCCTATACACCAAAATCCCTAGCATTGGATCTACCTAAAACCCTATAATCATCAACTAGTGATGTAGGGTTTATGGGGGAAGGATAACCAAGAGAAAAGTGAGAGGGGTGGAATAGAGAGGGAAAGAGTGGAATAAATACCTCAAATACTTAAGGAAATCACTAAAGAAAGGCCAAGAAAATAAGTATAAGGTTTAATATTATCCTTGTTCTCCCAAGGGTTGATTGACATGGATGAGGGATAAGAGGGGTTAAATCATCTGAATTCAAGATTTTATTTTGTGAAAACCCAAAAAATTTAACACCTATGCAAGTTTCATGGTTTGGCTACATGGTTTTTAAAATTGTGTGTATCCCACTACCTAGACATAGAGAAATTTCATTATTAGTCAAAAATTTCCCCAAATTAGGTGAAAACTATGTTCTATCCTCTACCTAGGCCAAAGAGGACACATGGGTTCAAGGGAGATCCATACGGTATGAAAACCTGTGTGAAAGCTATGACAAATGGATCTATTACAATGATAGGCCCATATACATGGGAAATATATGGTTACTACTAACAATGTGGGAAAACATGCTTATCCTAAAAAAGCTTCAAAAATTTGAAATTCTAGCCCTAAAACTACCATAACTCAAATAGACTCATGATATGATGAAATGATACAAAATCAACAAAATAGTGACATAGGGGGTGTCACAAACTCCCCACCATACAACTTTCTACCCCTATAAATTCCAAATTCAAATAGAAGAGGTAAGGTAAATTGGATGGTTCAAGAAAGATCTAACCCAAGAGATCCACTCAACAAAATCTGATCTTGATGCCCAAAATTGAGATCCTCAAAATTGTCAAACAGATCATCCAGAAGGCACCAAAATCCTCCTTGTATAAATGAAATTTAAAATCAATCTAAAATCCCTAGTCACCTTGGGAGACCTAACATGGTCACCAAACTATTTAGAATTCCTCTAAAATTATGGTATAAAAAGAGAATCAATTGAAAATTACATCATCAAAAAACTAGGAACCCACCATAAAAACTCACTCTCACCCACAAGGAATTTCATACCCTAATGGAGGAAAAAACAACAATAAGCATCAAAAAAAGGACATAATATCTCACCATAGTACCTCACAAGCATGGATAAAATTTATTAAAAAGATGGACACCCTTACATGGTGCATTTGAATGGCCATATCCAACACTAGATAGTATACCAAAATCAACTAGTGGATCACCCACCAAAGTTATCAAATCATGCACTTAGATCCTTTCTCATGAAAAATGTTCACTAAAACTCCATAGAAAATCCTTCAAAAAAACACTCCATAAAAATCATTCCAAAAAATGAGGCTCAAAAAATGACACTCAAAACCAGCCACTAAAAACACACTATAGGGTTGGAGAGGGGGGAATCATTCCATGAATAATATATGGCATGTAATAAATGACATTCAAACCCATCCACAAGAAACACATCAAAATAATAAATTTTTAGGATCCAAAAAAACAAAAAATGATGGTCTAAAACCAAAATTAAAACCTACAAAAAAATGAATTAAAAACACATACACTAAAGGATCAAATCCAATACCTCTTACAAAAATCAATCTTATAAAAAATCTGAAGATAATGAAAACAACCACAATGGAGGAAAACTTTAGGAGGCTTTAGAAAATCTATTTTATTATACCATTTATCTCTATACTACAATAACACGATATATATTCATATCCCATGAGAAAGACTCCTTGATTATATGTTGGCCACAACCTACTTCTACTCATCAATCACTAGTTTATCCTTCCCCCACTATATTAAACTAAGGGATCACCCTCTACAGGGCTGCCTAGAATGTTTAACTTCTATTTGAATGCCCACATTTAAAATATCTTGAAAATATGTTAGGCTGGTAACAAGTATAGATAAACCAAGATTTAGGTGAAGAATATATTCTAAGAAAAATCATTCTTAGAAATATTGGTGATTATCCTCCAACAAATTAGGCTAACTCTAATAATTGATTGATAATCCCCATTAATGATCAATCACCTTGAGGTTGGATCACAATATCAAGTGATTTATTTTATTTCACAACCTTGGGAAACAACCACTTAAAAAATAACATCCAAAAAAACTCCCAAGGTTTATCTTCCTACAATATAGAGGGTATCATAAACTCCCACCAAAAGCAACTAAAACTAATAAGAAATATCTTAATTGCTCTCAACTACGAGTCTTCAGGTTTCCCAAGGAAATTGGAGATAATATCAATCTCATCCAATCACCTAATTTCTTTCAGTAATGCTTGATCACCACTAAAATAAAGAGGATTCTAATTCAAGTAGTCAAAGATGTAGTCTTATGTTGAATAAGTTTTTATGTCCACCCCACCACTCAGAGTCTTGGTAGCCACCAGAACTGAAAAAAACATTTTTACCATTTTCGGGAATAAATAAAATATCACAACACATAAACATCATCCATTAATGTCTAAAAACCCAATTATTCTACCTTAAGGTATAAATCAATTATAAAAATAACAATCCCTAAAATTACGCACCAAAATCATTCACAGAGAGAAAAAAACTTTTCATTAGAAATCATCACTTTCCCCACGGAATTTTGAAATCACCCATCATAAAGGAGTAATATTGAAAACCAAGCCAACCCATTTTTAATAAAAATAAATAAATAACTTATTAGAATACCCAACACCCATACAAGGACCTCCATAATAAAACTCCTCCAATATTTTATCTAATTTTCAAAACCAAAAATCTATTGGATGCCCATCAAAACACATTTCATTTTTAAGAAAAAACAAATCTTACTTGTTTAAAAGAACTATATTTCCCATTATTCAATAAAACTATATTTGAAAATGAACACTTACTAATATAAAATAATTTTACAAAATAATTTTTTAAAAATAAATTTAAATCCAAGCACTATACAAGCATTGAAAAGAGGATCACATGAACCACATCTATAAAAGGGCACCAAAACACTAATCAATCCTTATCCAAAAAAGTTTAAATCAATTTTGGAGAGATCGAAAATCTAGAGAAGTTAAATTAGGCTAATTAGGGGAGAAAATTTATTTTTAATTATTTGGCTACATGGGTTTGGAAACCATGTAATAATTGAGAATTATAGTATATAATGAATGTAAAATAAATCGCCTGGGCACAACAAAATTTCCCAGGTCATGCGATCTATCTGTTTACATCAATTTCCCCTCCATTTTCACCCCAAAACCATGTAATGGACCCCAATATCAGATACATACTAAAAGGGTATCAAAATAGAAATTCACATGAAAATATATTTAAAAAAATAAAATTCAAAAACAAAATCCCTACTTCCCCTATTAGCCTGAGGATTATGATAAAAAAGAGATACCTATACTCTCCACAACCTTCACTCTCATGCTCCAATAACCTTAATCTCCCTTCTACCATGAAATTTACAAATAATGAGTGCTACATAAGAATATTATGATATTACCAAACAATGATATTATCTAATAGAATTTTGTAATGAATATACCTAGGCTTCTAGTAAACCCATCCCTCAACTCAGTCCCCCACAAGTCTCTAAGGGAAATCATGATCCCTACAAGAAACAAAATATGACCTGGGCATAATAGGAATCCATTTGGGAATTATTTTACCCAGTTGAGAGATAAATTATATTGGAATAAATAAATAAAATATCTAAAATAAATAAACATTCCAAATAGTTAATAACCAACTATTTGATCTAACCCATTTACATATATATAAAGACGATAATACTACAAAGTAAGAGAAATATATACAAAATGAATTAAAAAGTAAAGAACAAAAAAAACTTGATCCCATCCCACACCATCTCCATGAATCCTCTAGTTTCTCACCTCCACCCAAATCTCACCTCATTGACCTCAAATAAGGATGAATAAATCCAACTAGAAACCTGGAACATGAAATATGTAGTCATGAGTAAAGAATCCTAGTAGGTTACCCCAACCAATGAAATATTCTAAATATGTTTTTTAGATAAATTAATATATTTTATTTTTAAAATAAATCTAGAAATTACAATTTTAAAATATAACTTACGAAAACCAAAAAAATTCCAAGATCATCTTTCAAAACTTTTATCCTTTTTCTCCTCAATTTATAACAATTCATTGAAAACATTTCAACTAGCCTACACCATTTCAATACCAAACTCCAATGACCATTTCTCCAAATTAGACCAACTTTTTAATTTAAATGAAAAGGGTTACATTAAAAAATTATACTAGATAAATCCATCATTATTCCAAAACACACATTTATAAATTCACTTTAAATCACCCACTAAATAGTATTTTAATTCAAAATAGGTTTTCCAAAAATATTTAAAAACTAATTTACAAAGGAAACAAACCAATGAAAACACACATGTCAATCCCATCAAAACAAGGAAAATCCATTATAGAAGAAATATATCAAATATAAACAGTAATAGCTAAAAAGTAAATGAAATCATGGGAAATGATACATACAGTCACAAGATCAAACTCCCCTCAATCAATAACAAACTAAAAAATCAATTGTTTCATGGTCACTACCATAAGATTCTCAACGTGAAAAGAATCTAAATATATATGAGTATACCAACACATGAACCTTTTTCTATAATTCACTGATGTTCTAACCACAAGTTATCAAACTTTCCCACATAAGCCCCATTGTGATGAAAACCCAACAACAAGCCCTTTTCTCATAGCACGACTAGTGGTCCACTAGCAGCGTGTGAACTAACTAGTGTAAAAAATAAGTTCTCCCACATAAAACCTTATTTCACATTACTAATAAGGATGTAAGGTGAAATAACATGAAATACATGTCCAACACACAAGGTATAACCATATCTACCTTCACCACTAACAACCTACAATGAATATCCTAATATATAAAGTGCACCCATGACATAAAAAGAACATTCTCAGACAAGGGGAGAAACAAGTGTATCAAACCAATATTTTAAATTATATTGAACAAATTTATTCTCTTTGATGTATCATGGTACACACAACATGTATATTTGAAAATAATAACATTTATTTACAATATATGTGAAATGAAATACCAATGTCAAATGACCTGTGAAAAATATTATTTAAATGTGACTGTTATAACATATCCATTAAATTTGAAAGAATTAATTTTATTGATTAAATTATGAAATATATATATGTAAAGGTTCTAATTAATATAATTTTATTGATAAATTCTTAGAAAATAATCACTCCATTTTTTAGTAAATCCATTTTATGCTTCAAAGTACATTTTCTTTAAATAATGTTTTATTTTTTATTTTATGTGTGGGAATTATAATAAATTCATACCACATTTAGAAATATTATTTTATAAAAACAATATAATTTTTTAAATCATAATATCTAAATTAAATTAGGTTTAAATTTTTAGAGTTATCTCAAAATGTTTAATTTTTAGTGAATTGTGAAAATAACGATTTCTTATATATTGTTATATATTTTCAATTAATTATTAAATTTGAAAGTACTATTATGGATTAAATTTGATTGAAAATAAATAAAAATTATTATTTATTTATAAATTAATTAATTCAATACATTTTCATTATATTTATAAACAATTTTGGTATCATTTTATTTTTTTTGGCTTAAAACACATTTTTCTAAAAACTGTTTTTAAATACATGATGTGACACCTTTTTAATTAAATAAAATAACCACTAAAAAAGAAATATTTAAATAAAATTCATAGATTATATATCTAAATACATGAATTTGAATTTATATAAAAAAACTTAATAGTCATATAGGTAATATAATATCATATTATGCTTGAAATGCATTTCTTGAAAACTCTTTTTTCAACAAAAATTGAAAGTTTACTTTAAAATTTAATTATAAAACTTCTGGGAATTGAATTTAATAAAATGGATTAAATATTAATAAAATAATAAATATTATATAATAATTTCAACATAATTTTGTTTCAAAATTATTAGTAAATACATTAAAAACCATTACCCTAGTTAAGGTTTAAATGAGGTTTTACGCATCACATATATTAATTAAATATACCCTTATTATCTACCATGTAAGGTGTAAGTGAAAAAGAAATCATATTTCTTCGTGAGGCAGTACTCTTTTTAACACATGCTTGACATTAAATTATTTTAAATAGAATGAAGTATAAAATGGTACATGTGATATTATAATTCCAAATGTATAATTATATCATAAAAAATTCACTCTTTGGTATAAAATTCATTTCTTACAAAAACATGTTTTCTAAAAATGTTTCCAATAATGTTTTAATATTATTTTTTCAACTAATTTTTACCCATAATTTACTTTTAAAAAAATTAAAATTAATATTCTTGACATTTTCCTAACAAGTTACTTATGAATTTACATACAAAAATATGAAAGGAATCATTGTTTTTAACATACTTAATATGAAATGATCCTTTCTAGTATCATGGACACTCATTTATTTGAAAATATATTCAAAATTTTAAAAGTTTATTTTTTTTGAGGAAATTTTTTTCAATTTTTTTTGAAATTTCTGAGTTTTCAAATTGATTTTCAATGTGAAAAGTATTATTTTTCTCAAAAATGAGTTCGATGTTCTTTTAATGGTATTTCTATTCATAGAAAACAGAAACACTTTATTTTATATATACTCAATTGAGGATATGTTGTGATGATTCCATACTTATTATTTCTATTATTATTTTAAGATCATTTTGATGAAAGAATGTATTAACGTACTCTCTCTTTATTAATTTTTTTACTCATTAAATTTCATCCTGAAATATTAACATTATAATTATTTTTGGAAAAACATTTCTTTTAAATATCCATATTATTTATCATGGATAAGATTATTGCTTAAACTATATGTAATTTCTATATACAGTTTTTTACAATCAAAGTAATTTAATTGAATGGGGAAATATTGATATACTATATTCTTTATTGAATATGAACATTTATTTATAAGGAATAATATTCATGAATTAAATCGATCATTTGATTTATACTGAACATGTTGGACATGAAATTATGAGTGGGGCCCAGTTATAGATAGAGCCTTGATGTATAGATAGTCTCATGAGTTGAATTAGTTGTCTACCCTTATCTAAATGGATTATGTTGTATACTAACCCATTAGTTGAATTCTCCTGGTGGAAGGTTTTGATGGTAATGGTATCATGATTCATGAGATCATGATGTATAATATTAATCATTTAATTCATTTAATTAATTTATAATTTTGTTATTATTGTTATCCATGATATTTTTTCATTGATATTATCTATGGGTGCATTTAATTATCAGTTTTTTAATTAAATAGAATTTTTCTTTAGTTTTACACTTTTTTATATTGATTATAGCTTATCCTATTATGATAGTCAAGTTATTTATTAAATGTAATGTCTGTTCAGATATTTACCTTTCTATAATGTGAATGCCTTATTGATTAAGATTTATTTAATCATGATGGAATCCTCATTATGTAACCCTTACTGAGAATTTTTTCTCACCCTTATTTTGATTCATTTCATCCAGATATGAAAAAGGGATATTTGAATGAGTTCAAGGATGATTAATTTTTTACTTTGACTATGTTTCATTTCATATTTTTTAATTTAATTTTAAGTTCGTATATGTATCTGTTTTACCAATACTACTAAACAATATGGTCCTTCAAGACATGGTCACTTGTATCTTATGCTAATGTAATAAAGTATCCATCAGCTCTGAGCTACTAGGGTCTGAGTCTTTATAGTTGTTATTGAGGGAAGTTTATTAGAAACATTAAGAAATGGATTTATTAAAATATAGATTAGGTGATATAACTATTTTATAGAATTTTATGGTATGTATAGAAGAAAATCCTAATGTTTTGGTAAAGAATATATTATATCGGTTTTCACAGAAATAAAATCATGTCTAGTTAATACAAGTGGACATGGTTCTGACATAGTTATTACTAGGGGTAATAACTCTAAAAAGTTTACATTGGTGTTTGACTCAATAATCACCTAGTGAATGATAACAAACCTTACTGAGAACTAATTTTTGACACTCCTATAGTATATTCTTTGAAAAAATCATTTTTGTTAACAAACCATTATGAAGGATTTAAAAAATATTATGAATATTAATGACCTTGTTTAAACTAAATGTTCATTAGGATGGTAAGTGTAATTTTGATCATAATTTTAATGGAATAAATACGCATTTTGAGGTTTTCTATGATGTGAGTTTAATATTATTAAGGATATTTTGGGAAAACTCATGAGAATACAACCCTTTGATATAGTATATGATGTAGTGAAAATTTATTTAAGGTATAATAACTTTAAATTTTTTGAAAATAATACTAAAGGTATTAATAACCATTAGATTCAATATGATAATTGATATTAATGTAATAATAGTCAATTAATATTAATTTTTTTTTGTAATAAAAAATAATTCATATAGAAAACCCTTCTAGTTAAAAAGTTATTTGATGACCAATGTTATTTTTTAAGATAATTGGAATGTAGGGTTATTTATTTTAGCAAT
Organism: Viscum album; assembly: GCA_963277665.1. NCBI lineage: Eukaryota > Viridiplantae > Streptophyta > Magnoliopsida > Santalales > Viscaceae > Viscum > Viscum album. Next base: position 698,097,633 of record OY728157.1, read on the forward strand.
ATTCTAAGTAAAAACATCGATGGAAATTTTAAAGTAAAATATATTATTTCTCTGTATAACGGTTTATATATATGTTATTATCTAACCTTGTGTAAACATTTAAATTTTAGTCAATATTTAAAGATAATAGGAATGACTTATTATTCTCTTATAGAACTTATGATCCATTAAAAGTTATTTTTAGTGATTTAGGTATACAAAATCATATTAAATATTAATTACTTGAAGTGGAAATTGATTTAGGAACAACCAGTTGAAAAAATTGTGTTTATGAAATAGAAATATATCAAGTAAGTATATATCTTTATATTCTTAAAGAATAAAAGAATTCCTGATCTATAGGAAAATAATTTTGAAAGAAAAAATATATCTCATTACCTTCATATAGGATGAATAAATTATTATTAAAATCAACATAGATTTGTGGTTTTGTGGTTGTTTTCATTATCTTGACCATTCACTTTCTTGTAATCAATTATCTCTATCACTCTCCAAAATTATTTATTCATTTCTTCCATGTACATACTTTCACATACCACTAATGTTCTCTTACATGGAAACCATGTTAGTGTTATTCTATATAACCTTAGTATTTCCCTTTATATATTTTAAGATAAAATTTTATTAATATTTTTTCCTATATCGGTTTTCAACAAATGAATTTTTAAATATCAACCAATAGATTTATGACTACAAGTTCAAATTTCAAGAACAATATTTATTGAAGGTGGGAGAATGTTACACCCCAATATTTTATGTTTTAATAAATATATTTAATAAAATTTATATATTGAAGTACCTTAAACCCTAAAAATTATAAATAAGAACATTATGTCTAATAGTGTATATGACACCTGAAACCGAGCTTAAACAATATTTGAAATATATTATTTAAATATGATCGTTATAACCTAGTCGTTAAATTTGAACTTATAAATATGATTAAATGAATTATGAAATATATATAAAGTTTCTAATAAATAAAATTTTATGGATAAATTCTTATCATATAATCACTGAATTTTATAGTAAATTTATTTTAGGCATCAAAATACAATTTCTTCAAAAATGGTTGATTTCTTATTTTATGTTTGGGAATTATAATTAATTTATACCAATTTTATCAATTTATTTTAAAAAATAATAATTTAATTTTTAAAATAAAAATATAAAATTATCATATGGTTAAATATGGGGTTTTTTAAAAAAGTTTATTTTTTAGTGAATAGTAAAATATACCGATTTTTCAAATATTGTTATTTCTTTTCATTATTAATTATTTTTAAAGTCCCATTATGATTTTTTTTGTTTTAAAAGTCAAAAAAATATTATATATTTATATTAAAAATAATTAATTAATTTTTATTCATCATTACACTCAATTCTGTTATATGTTTATTTTTATGTTAAAAACATTTTTCTAAAAACTGTTTTAAAATGCATAATGTTCTTCTATTTTAATTAATTTAAATTACCTCTTATAACGAAATATTTATATTAAATATATATATATTATATATCTAAATATATTAATTTAAATACATATAATTAAGATTAATACTTATATATTTAATATAAGATCTTATTCCTGAAAAAATGCATTTATTGAAAAAATGTTACTTGACAAGAATTGAGTTTTTATTTTAAAGTTAAATTATAACACTTCTTTGAATTTAATTTTTTAAAATTAATTAAATATTTCTAATAAAAATAATTAATATTATAAAATATTTTCAACATAATTTTTTTCATAATGATTCATATAGACTGATAAATTCAATTACCCTGGTTAAGGTTAAAATGATGTTTTTCTCATCACATGTGCCTGTATTAAAATTAATCTTTAAAACATATAGAATTTTAATTTTATAAATTTAAATTAATATTTATAATTTTTGGGTCTAAATTTTCAATTAAGGATCATTTTTATTTTAGTCTTAAAGGATAAATAACCTAGGTAAGTAAAAAGATACTAGTTACCATGGTGAAAACTAAAATGGTATAAGTAATGAAAATAGAAATTAAGGAAAAACATGTTTAAAAAATGTGTTTTTTATGTATTGGATGTTTTTATTAGACATATAATAATTGAAATGATTTAATTATAAATTTTTTAGGCTTTTGGTGTGAGAGTGGCTTCCCATTATTAAATAGTCTGGGGTATTTAAAAAAATACCACTCCTCCTCAATTAAAGAAGGGAACACCCTCCCCTCACTTATTCACACATCTCAATAAATTTTCCTTAAAGAAAAAATAGAAAAATTTCTTAAAACACACTTATATAAATTATAGATCTTATATTTTTTTCATAAATACAGACCCTAGTGTCCTTAAGAGGATATCTAAATGAGGTTTCTCTAAGAGAAGGTAATCGTCTTAACGAAGAACTGTCTTTTTCATTCTTATTTTACAAACTAAAATTATGTCTTAATAATTAAAATATAATAAAAACAGTATATACCATATAATGAGATTTTTTTATGTTAATTTCATAACTTATATCCATCTCTTATTTCATTAAATGGTAAACAGAATTGTCGATTGTGTGTACGGAAGATTACCACCTCACGAACCGATGTAAATCATTTTCCATCAACACTTCTCAAGTTTGGATATAATTATGGATTCAATATATATTTATATATATAATTTATAATATAATTAATATTATTGTATTATAATATCACATATACCTTTTTTACTTTCCATTCTTTCTAAAATATGATATTGTCTCTCATATGTACGACAGACTACCATCTCGTGAAATGATGTGATTAATTTTTCACATACACTTTACATGGAAGATAAATATAATAAATTTAATGAATATATTTGATAAAAATTACATGATATTTATTATTTTAAATTAATATACAACTCAATTCCTTACCATTCCACCGATTAAGAAATGATATCGTTGCTCATGCATATGTACAACTTACAATCTCCACGAAGCGATGTGATTCATTTTTTATGTCCAACATAAATAATTATTATAATAAAAATTCAATGAACAAAAATTATATTTATAGAATTATTGTAATTAATGATATTATGTAACTATATAATATTCTCAAGAACTATAACTTTCATGTTAAAACATTCATGAGAAAATAAACCAATTAACACCTGAAACAATTGTAATAATAAATGATTATTAAAGAAGAGGTGGTGATATGTTATAAAAGGATCGTATGTGGTATTAAAAATATTAATATGGTTATAAAATAATTTAATAGCATGTTTAAAAACAAAATATAAGAGGTTAAATAATTTTTAACCAAAAGGATGCACGAGGTAAGGGACTTTATCTCAATTTTCATTCATTGAGACATATTGTAATGTTATGAAACTCGTTTATTTTTTATAGTGTATATATTACCACTTTTTTTATATAATATCTTGAATTAATTTTACATAATGGTATTTTATGTTTTAATTTTACATATTACACCCATGTGGATTTGAATTGAAAACTAACAAGTGGTAAATAATTTCATAACTCAATTTATTTTCATTAGATTACGTTACTTTTTATTTTTCATTGATATTCTTAGATTTTGTGTGTACTGAATTTTGGTTATATTATTTTTTACGTCCAAAATTTTTATATGTATTTAATTTTGATACACATAATGAGTTTATTGATTAATTCTCACTATAATGTTATGAACATTTTTTTTGTTTCTCGTCCCAAATTGTCATCTTTGGAAAATATGTCATGTCATACACCCATTTCTTTTCTTAAGGTGTATATACTATCCCTTTGATAAATTATATCATGAATGCATTTATATTCATATTATTTAATGTCTCATTTTAGGTAATTCCTTTCATAGAGATTTCAATTCAAAAGTTACCAAAGTTGTAACAGATTTATGTTTCAATCTAATTTTAATCAATATTTTTTATGCTTAAATTTTCATTAAAGGAAATTATTTTATAATTATCTAATAAAACCCTTTAATTTAAATCTCATTTGGTTATTCATAACTATTTAAAGTAATATTACAATTTTTCTCTCTTTGGTATATAATATTATTGAGAAATTTTTTTTAATAAAATTCAACATCAATCCCCTCTTTGGTTAAAAATCCATTTCTTCCAAATCATTGTTTTTTTAAAATGTTTTACTGTGATTTTAAGAATAAATTATTACCCATAATTTAATTTTCAAGAAATATTTTAAAAGTAAAATTCCTATCATTTTCTAAATAATATATTTTTTACTTTTATTACAAAAATGATAACGGAATATTTTTTAACATACTCTAAATGAACAGAACTTTTCCACCATTAGAACCACTCATTAATGTAAAACATCATTTAAATGGTTAAAATTTTATTTTTTTCAACAATTTTGTTCCCTAATATTTTGGAAATTTCTATTTTTTAAAATTGATTTTCAAAGTGGAAAAGATATTTTCATCAAAAATATTTTTAATGATCTTTTTAGGGTATTTCTATTCATAGATGACACCCATTATATTACATATACTCCATGACGGTTATATTGTAACAATACAATCCATATTCCTTCGCTAGATGGTTTACAATCAGTTTTTCTGGGGAATGTACTGACATACTATTGCTTAATTAATTTTGGTATTCATTTACATTCCCCTTGAAATATTCACTTTCTTATGATCATTAAACATACAGTTCCATTAAATTTATATATTATTCATCATGGATATACTTACTACTTAAACTATATATCATATTTATTTATGGTGTTTTAGTTTGAACATTATTTGAGTTATAGGGGAAATATTGATATATCAAATTATTTATTCAATACAAATATTTATTGATAAGTCATATTGTTAATGAATTAAATCAATCATTCGATGTATGAGTAATGTGTTGGACATGATGTTATGGGTTCAGCCCGGTTATAGATATCCCCTCAATGAATCAGAAGTCTAATGAGAGGAATCAGATAGATAGCCTTATTTAAATGGTTTTTTTTTATTTTTACCTACTAATCAATTAAACTATATTGATTCAATGACTTTATGGTAAATGTATCATGATTCCTCAGATCATTATGTCTAATATTAATCATTTACTTCATCAATAATTTTTTTTCTTATTATTATCTATGAGATTTTCACATCGATATTAACTATGTTTGTATTTCATTAATAGTTTATTAATTAAATATCATGTTTTTTAAGTTATTTACCATTCACAATTTATTATACCTTATATAAGCATTATAGTTAAGTTATTTATTAAATAGAATATTTGTTCATATATTTACCTTTCTATATTGTTTATGTTTTATTAATTTTTCTTCATTTATTTATAATAGATTCCAAATTACTTAACTCTTACTAATAATATGAGTTCACCCTTGTTTTTTTTCCTTTCCCTTGGATGTGAATAAGAAATATTTGAATGAGTTTAAAGATGCTGAAATTTATATTTCTCAATGTTTCATTTCATATTTTAAAATATAATGTGAAATTAAAGTATATATCTGGTTTAATAAGAATACTAAACTATTTGGTCCTAAGGGATACAATAACTATTATCTTATTCCAATTTAATAAAGATACCACTAGTTCTGAGATACTGTGGTTGGGAAATTTACAATAAGAATCTAATAGAGTTAAATAAATCCCATACAATGGGTGAAAAATAAAGGGGAAACCAATGGGTGTCTTTCGTAACCACTATTTTGAAACTAAATTTCTAACAAGTCCTTTAACACTAAAACATTGCATGGAATTAAAATCCCATTCACATTTAATAAAATGCCATTCCAAACACTCATAGTTAAATAATGAAAATCACTCACCTTCTAAAAACATTTCAAACCCACCCTTAAAAAAGGGTATTCTTCTTTAAAATAAAAAAAATTCAAAAGATCTTCTTTTCTTTCAATGACATATTAAATGAGCCAATAATTCATTCTCAAAAGGAGTAAACCACAATCAAATTTCAAAAAACCATTTTAAATCTATTAAATATCCCCTTTATAAATCAATTTGAGGTCAAAACCTCACTTTAAAAACAAAACCCTCATTAAAACATAGTTTATACTCCTTGAAATCAAGAACTTTATCAAATTACCACAATTTTATTTGAAAATATATTAATGGCCACACAAAATTTCAAAAAATCCATAAAAGCATTCCATTTCAAACATGGACACAAGTAATTTTTTTGAAACCTATTTTATTCAAATATTTAGACACAAATAAATTGTTTCAAATAACAATAAGGATACGAAAAATATTCATAAATTCATTAAAATGTATTTATAAAGAATACATACACTTTTAATTTCAAAATCAATTTTTTTTTATAGAAATACATTCTTGGAAGAAATGGTTACCAAGATGAAAAATGTCACCTTCAATGGAGACCAATCCAATAGGGATACAAATGTTGCCTATAAACCCTATAAATGAAAAACCATAAACAATAGATCCGCCTAGAACACTGAAATCATCCAAAAATATATTGGGTTCATAGGGGAAAGTAAACCAAAGTAAAATGGAGAGGAAGGAAACAAGAGGAAAAGGGAGGAAGAAATACCTTAATCCCACTATTAAATCTCCATAGAGTTGCTAAAAATTGAAGGATGAGGAGATTTGAGATCCTCCTTAAGCTCCCAAGTGTTTTCTGACATGAATGATGGAGAAGAGGGGTAAAACCCCACTTAATTTGAAAGGGTGTTTTTTTGTAAAATACCAAAACAATTAACACCTAGCTAATCTATATAGTTTTTCAAAACATACACTAACCATACACATCCCATTGTCTATTCATAGAGCTTCAACATGGTTTGTCCATAGGTTTTTCTAAATCATTTGCTAATAATGTGCCATCCTTTTCCTTGGACAAAGATATTGGATAGTTTCTAGGCAGATCTACATTGTTTGACAAACCATGCAAAATCTATGAGAAATGGATCTGTCACCATAATGGTCCCATTCATACAAACACCACACTATTACCACTGACTGTGTGTGTTATAACCCGAACCTAACTGGCACTCGAGCCACAACTACCTCAATCCCACCTCTATAGGCCAGGGGTGTGAAATGCACCAAAAGACATGTCCTAAATGTGATAAATTTTCTAAAGTACTTGTATGCACACACTTGAAAATCTCGATGATGATGTATAGAGGAATTGAAGTGAAAATGAAATAGCTATAAATTAAAGCAAGCATGAAGAACATATAGGGTGTAAAATAGTACAATATTCCAATGTGAATATTAAAGGGGATAATACACACCCAATAAGAAATATGTCCCAACCTAATAAAACTAGAATGTAAGATGCTCAGACAGCCCTACTCTTTATCTCCAAGATGTGACCATTGTATGACTTCCAAAGTACCAGGTATCCCTAAGATCCTATGAAGTCATTGTCAACCTTTCCATTGTCTGTATAAGACATGATACATGCAAGAAAATTCCATGAATGGGTGAGTATATACATAATCAGTAAGACACCCCAAAATCCAAAGGCAGAGTAGTAATAAATAAAACTGTAATATAATGATAGTAGATAGTACACCAGATGTAGATCAACCCAAAAAAGAGAATTTGTAACCTCATCCAAGAATAAGGGTCTTAACAAGGTGTGTATATGGACTAGATATTGAGTATTTTCCACCAATATTAGGAGAGTAATCTCATTCAACCACGATAAGTGAAACACAGAAATCACATGGGATACCCCACGTGTCTTTCCAACCCAGGGTAAGAGAGTAACAAAATCAAAAGTTATAAATATATATAATTATATAATAATGATCATTCAAAAGAAACCTATATTAGGGAGAAGTGGAATCTCTATCTCATAGATCAACCTAGGAATAAGATTCACCAATTGTTCGAAAATTCCACCAATGATAGTCATTATCTCATGCACCTTTTTTGAAGTAACCATACAAAACAATACACACCTATCCACTATTCCACACAATCAGGGGGTCAAAGACTCAAGGTAGAGGTCACATTCCATGGTAAAAGAGGAGGGTTACACTTAGGGTAGAGGACCCAAGCCCAGCTAAGTTGTAGGACTCTACTCAAGAAGTCAATACATGGATCATGTCTCGCCCAGTTATAGGTTTATACACTAGGAGTTTTTGAGGACCCATGCTCAGCCCAGTTGGAGGGTTTTACTCAGGAGGTCTAGAAAGGATGCATCCCATGTATCAATAGAAGGTTCACACTCTAGTCATCGAGGACTCATGTCCAATCCAACTAGAGGGTTCCACTCGGAAGTAGGTAGAGGAACCATTCCCTACCCCACATGAGGGTTCCACTCTATAATCCTATGTTGATCCTGCATGATCACTGACATCACCAAGTTTTTTTTTAAACAAGAATCATACCTTTAACATTACACATTTTATACTAAAATCCAAACCCAAGGGAACAATTTCATTCAATGTGGAAAAACACTCAGGATAGGCTACTCATGGACCAAAATCAAATTCCAAACGAAGGTGATATGAAATCTTGATGTTTCCTCAAAAGAAACTAAGTGTTAGACGACATGTTAGGGGAACCATATAGAATGCGAACTCACTCCATCACTTGGCCATGTCATAGGATGTACATGACTTTCCAAGCCTTTTAGAGTATATGTCTTGTGGGGGATATACATTATGTTCCCATGCCACTCGAGGTCTCATCTATGATCTTGGTAGCATCTATGTATCCAACTAGTGTCTGTGTACTTTACACAATGTCTGTATACTATAGTAAATGGAGTTCCTCTTCACACTAGGTTTCACCCATGCACTCTATCAATGGTGGTGTACTCAGGTACATGGCGTGTTCTTGGTCTAGTGCTCCATCACATGGATCATCCACATAGTGAAGGGGGTACATCACCTATAGGGTGTCTACCCAGTTTTCCATCATTAAAAAATCTAAAAATGCAAGAAATTGAAACCAACACATGGGATGGTATGTTTTTTTCTAACTATAATATGTATAGTCATGATTTTTTCATATATGTATATCCGCTTCCCACGGTACAAATTTGGCCATTACTCTTTGATTTTGGGCTTGATTCTACCAGAAAATAGTAGATCTAGCCACCTCTCATCTTTTACATCCATTCAATGGCTAGAAATTTGATTTTTTCAAATGTGGGGTTTCTCTATATGCACCATAGACCTATGATCCATACACTACTTATGATTTTATCCCTAATAATTAAAACAATCATCCAAAACATGCAATAATATTACATATTTCCTTATTCCCTCGTTCAATGCATATTTCATCATTTCATCATGACTATAGGGGTCCGATTGGGCTTGTAACCACTTGTAAATGTCAAAATAAGAGCTCAGGGTTCTACTGGTAAAGGACGCAAAGTAATTAAGGAAAAAAATCACTAACACAATTGTGTAACCATCATTTTATGAGCTTTCTTGGCCATTGATTAAGAATGGGGATACCCAGCGTTAGGAAAATAGTGAACAAACAATTTAAATAGTACATAAGAGCATTCCAAGGATCTATAATTGGCATAGATCAATAGAGGGGATTTATATTCTCAATTAATTCAATCAAAATGGGCATAATATAGAAATTAATGATTTCTACCTAAATATTGGATCATTTTTCATCAAATAATGTGATCTCCATAGATTTAAGAAGTATTTGTTTTTGTTACGTCTTATTCTATTCAAATCTAGAGTTTCATCATCGTCTGAGGTGACAAAGCAATGGAAGGAGAGGAAGACCATTTCTTGGAAATTATGGAGTTATAAGGCTAACCCTAGGTAAATTTCTATAAAAAATTATTTATAAGAAAATCCTATTAGGTTAAATGAAAGAATTGATTAATTAATTAATCCATTTAACATTCCACCAAATGGATAGATATCTGAATGCCCCACATCGACCTATTTGAGGTCACACCTAGGGTAAACAATGTGTTCTGAACTCAACTGTGGACTGGGATTTATGATCCAATCTTCGATTTAAGATTTATTACATTTCCTCTACGAAATTGGGTAAGACTAATATATAATATATTTAATATTTTTATAACAAAAAATGGAATATAGGGCCTTAGAATAATACAGTGTATTAGTGCCTGGATTTCGAAATATATATAGAAATATTTCAAGTCCTTACAAAGAAAAAAATTGGATCTCTACATTATTCCCTCCTCTAGGATTTTCATCCCTGAAAAGAAAAACTAAACAAACAATTTGGGATACAAAGCCTTTAACTGGCTCTCCCACTTCCAAGATCTCCCATTCATATTCCCATTCTGTCAAAACATGCAAACCAAGGAGATGGTCCATACACATAGGTTCCTCTCATATCAATAATCAAACACAACTGGGTGCTCTGCAAAGGTGTCTCCTTCCTCTATGTACATCTATCCCAAGTAAATAACATGATTAGGTTCATGCATGTATATCTTTATTTGTGAAATGTGGTAGATTTCATGCACTTGATCCTGTTGTGGTGATAGGGAGAGGTGGTAAGCAACCTTGCTAACCCTCTGCACAGTCTTGAATGGATCGATGAACAACAATAATAACTTTCCTCCTTGGATGAACCTCTAAAATCTTTGTCATAGGGACACTCTCAAGAAAACATGGTCTCCCTTTTCTAACTCCAAGTGCACATGATGGTGAACCTCATAAAATTTCAGCCTACTCTAGATCATCCTCATCTAGTCACAGATAACCTAGAACTTCTCTTTCATCATCTTCATACTCTCTAGGCCCACAAGATATTTCTCACTAATATTTTTTTGGAATAAGTGTAAAAACAGTCTCTCATAAAAGGCCTAAAAAGGTTCCATGATTATGGTATATTTGTATCTATTTTGGTATGCAAACTCTACCAAGGTAAATTGATCCTCCAAACTCAAACTGTAGCCTAACACGCATTCCCTTAGCATAACCTCTAACTCATATACAATTCAAAAAATATTCCCACAATTCTAGGGGAGAAAGTATTTACTCATCCTCATATGGGTCCCAAATTCCATAATTATGCCTCTCCCAAATCATGACATAAACTACACATCATGATCAGAGACAATCATCTAGGTCACACCATGAAGGTGAATGATCTATTATATGTACAACTTTCCCAAAATCTCTATTAAAATATTCTCCCTAATAGTAAAGAAGTGTGTAAAATTCATGATTTGTTCAACTCTCACCCATATAGAATAATGGACCTTCACTGTGCAAGGGATACCTATCATAAATTCAATGGATGTGACATCCACTTCTACTATGAGATATGAAGGGGCTGTAACAAACCTACTAGATATTGGTGCTCGACCTTCACCTATTGAAAGGTGAGGCACCGATATATGAAATAATTTATAATATATCTCATTCTAGATAACCAATATTTTCACTGAAGGTCTCTTTACATCATTCCCACACTTGTATGTATAGGTAGAGGGGAAGTGTGTAGGTCTCACATCACCTTCTCCCAAATCATGACTGGGACCATAGTCCAACCCTCAAAAATGATGGCATGATTACCTCCTTCATAATATCCATATATTGCATCCTCCATGGATAATCAGTCATGTAAGACCTCATAGTTGATGTCTCTAAGCTAGGACTCGTTCACACGCTTGAGAAGTGGAGGATTCAACACCATCAACTGTAGAAAAGTTGTACCCTCAGGTTCCACCAAGGTCAGCTGCAAGAAATCCAACTTCTTGGAAGCATCCTACACAAATAGAACCAGGGACTTCCTAATAAGGTATTATTATACGATGTTTCCCTTCCCTATAGTATAGACTATCTTAAAGTTTTAGTCCTATAGGAACTCTAACTAGCACTATTTTCCTAGATTCAAATCTTTTTACGTGAAGAAAGAAATGAGACTATGATGGTCTGATTAAACCACAATGAAATTCCCCAAGAAGGTACTATCTCCAAATCCCTAGTTTTAAAACTAATAATTTTAACTCCAGGTCATTAGTTCCATAGTTCTATTCATGGGATCCCAACTGCCATAATCGGTATGAGACAACTGCATGCAACTACATAAACACACAATCGTGCCATGCTCCTAAGGAATCACAATACACAATGTAATCCACTCCATCCTCTTATATTATCAACAAAAAGAATCTAATTATCATTATGCTCAACTCTTCAAAGTCCATATGGGACTTCATAGTCCAATAAAATGGATTCCCTTTCCACATTAGAGTTGTCAAAGGGGTTGCAATTCTAGATAGGTCTTCCACAAACCTTCTATAGCATCCTTCCTAGATAAGAAAAATATGAACCTTAAACACACTCTTGGGTAGATCTCAACAAACCACCACATTAATATTTACTTGGTCCATGGATAAAACATGCTTATAAATTTCATTCCCCAGAAAGTGAACCTCATGAATCTAGAACTAGCACTTAAAGAGCTTCCCATAAAATTTTATCTCTTGAAGAAAATATGATACCATCCTCAAGTACTCTATATTCTCTTATTTTAATGTAGAGTAGATGAGTATTTAGTTGACAAAGAAAACCAAAAAATAGTCTAAGTACAGTTGGAAGATCCAGGTTATCAAATCTATAAACACAATGGGGGTATTTGTCACACGAAAGAGCATCATCAGAAACTCATAGTATCCATAACGACATCAGAATACTATCTTAGGAATATAAACCTTGTGAGAACTAAACTTGTGGTAGAAGGATTGAATATTGATCTTTGAGAACCATTACATGCCCATAAATTGGTTAAAGAGGTTATCAATCCTAAAAAATAGGTACTTTTTATTTATCGTATCATGTTTCAGGTGAAGATATCTCATACAAAGCTACAAGATCAAATCCAACTTTTTCATAAACAACACTAGAGTTTCAAAGTGGGACACACTGGGCCTAAGGAGAACATTTTCTCAAAGGTCCTACAACTATAATAACAACTCTTGGATCTTGGTAGGGTCCATATGATATACTACAGAACATATTGGAGTGGTTCCAAGAAGTAAGATGATGAAAAACATCACCTCCCACCTCATAGGTCATCGCAGAATGTCCTCAAATAAGGTGTCCATATAATCCTCCACAACTGAAGGAATCTAGATTCCTAAAGAGTCTATTTCACTATGGTCTGTACTTTCTAACTGATGGGTGATAGACCACAACATCCTTCTCATAAAATGCACTCATCCCACCATGAGATCTCTCTCAACCATAAAGGTGAATCTCATACATTCAGTTTGAAGGAATCTAGATCATTTTCCCGAAAATTCAATCTGGTATCAGACCATGGACAACTATTATATACCCAAGATGATGTCACAGGGTTCCATAATGATAACCAAAAGGTCCCACAAGAACCTTTCTCTACCAAGAGATAACTTTCACTTCCGAAGATAAAAGATATCGAAGAACAATTCCCTATAGAACCCTACAGAAAAATATGTATTGAGTCAATAAGGTTTTCTTTTGACATTTCCATTTCTCTATGTTTTGAAAATCACAAAACCTTTATCTTAAGGAAAACTATTTTTCCCTAACGATTGTTTTCATGAGGAAAATTTCCCTTCCCTAAGGAAATTTTCACCTTGGCCTTTTTTTTCTTATTTCAATTTATGATCTCTCTAAATCAAACTCATTTTATTACTATGTATAAAGTTTGGATTCTTATATAAAACCTAGGAATATTATAATTACTCATATATAGAGTGTTCTGTTTTCATACTCTGAATTCATTGAAATTTAGACTCCGAATTCTTTGAAATTCAGACTCTAAATTCACTGAAATTCAGAATCCTAATTCTCTGAAATTCAGAGTCCGAATTATCTAAAATTCAATTCAAACTATGAATTCTCTGAAATTCAGACTTTGAGTTTTTTGAAATTCAGACTCCTAATTCTCTAAAATTCAGTCTCTGAATTCCTCATAATTCATACTCCAAATTCCTTAGAATTCAGACTCAAATTCCTCAAAATTCATACTCCAAATTCATGAGAATTCAGACTCTAAATTCCTTATAATTCAGACTCATAATTCCTCAAGATTCCAACTCCGAATTCTTGAGATTTCAGATTACAAATTCATTGGAATTCAGACTCCGGAATCTATAAATTCTTTATAAAATAGAATCTAAATGTACATGTCTTATAATCTCAACATTTTTATTTGGTTAGAATCTCAAATATATTTTTCCTTAGACTTCAAAAAATAGATTTGGTTAAGTATATTGATTTTCCAAACACATATTATTGTTCTGAAAATATGTCATGGAATTTGTTTCTAACTAACTGTTGGTTGAGTGACACATGTACAGGTCCCTCCGAAATTCAAGGAAAAATATTACTATTGGAGGAGGGAGATGACCGTTGGAGTTGTGCCAATAAATAAGAGCTCATTTTAATGAGCTCACAATGGTTCCATCAGTATAGAGATTACATACTATTGAAGTGATTTATGGAGAGATAGACCATCATGCCTTCTGCGTACTGAACATCTAATTTATCTTGCTTTATGCGACTCTGATTTTTGTTGAGTACAATCAATGGAATTTGGGGATATAAAGACAGAGGTGTTGACCACCTTAATGTTCAATGGCTTCTAGGGATATGAAGACAAAAGTGCTGACTACTTTAAAGTTCAAGGGTTTGCAGGGATATGAAGAAAAAATTTGATATTTCTAACATAAACATACCCTAGTGTGGGTAAGATATACTTTCTTGAAAGTATAAATCAAGGGACCTGTATCCAAGGTTGTTGGATACCCTACTCTTTGGGTTAAAATATTTTCTACTTGTTACATTTTTTTGTTTCAAGTATATTTCCATTATATATTGATAAAGGAAGAAAGTATAACCTTCTTATACATTCTTATTATTTTATGTACTCTGATAAATAAGATTCTATATGCTTTAAGGTATAATATTTACCTAAGTAAACATTAATTAATTTTTATTTCCAAAACCATATTTTCGAAACCTATAAAGTTTGTCTTGTAGAACTATTTTTGGGATTGTTAATTTACCTTATTTAACTTTGTAAAACATAGTTTTACTTATAGTTAAAAATGAACATTTTTAAACTCACAATTCACCCCCTCTTGTAATTGATCATTTACATTCATATTTAAATCCTACAATTAGTATCAGAGGAGGTTTCTGAAGTACATATATTCACATATAATTTTTCTTTCTCATGTTTTCCTTATTCTAAATTATTCTTTCCAAACTTTTCCTCATTAGGTTTTGCTTAGATATTTTTTTATCTTTGTTTAAAAACTTTTTCTATTAACATATTTTTTGTACAATAAATTTTCTTATAGAATGGTAGAAATGAATATTGGTTCTATAGACAATCTAAATCCTACTAGACCACCTATTTTTTATGGTAATTATTATGAGTACTGAAGAGATAGAATGAATAATTTTGTTATTAATACTGGAGTAAACAATTTTTTTATGCTTACTGGAGATTACAAAATTACTGAGAAGGATGTAAAAACCTTTACCATCCAAGAAAAGTCATAATATCAACTAAATTACAGGGTACTCAAAACTTTTTTTTGATCTATTACTAGGAATATATATAGTCTAATTTATTCTTGTGAATATTCTAACTGTATTTTGAGGAAACTTGAGCTTACTCATTTTGGGACTTCTAAAGTGATAGATACTAGAAGAGATATGATTAGAGAAGGATATCATGGATTTATATTTCCTTATGGAGAACCTTTTTTCAAAGAGAAACAAAGATTTATGACCATTGTTAACAGTTTACAATATTTGGGAGAAAAAAGTTATTGGTGATTAAGCACTTGTGGACAAGAAAATTTATATCATTCCAAATGAGTTGGAATAAAAAAGGACAGCTATTGATTAGAGTAGGAATGTATCTCCAATTACTCTTAATGAGATTTTTTTAACTCTTCTTCAACATGAGATAAGAATGAAGAGAGATGATAATATGATTAAGAAGAAGAATTTAAATTGATGTTTAGCCTTTACTACTACTAAATTCAAGACTGTGGAAAGGGTTACAAGATCCAAGTTTAAGAAATTTATCGTTCTATATAAATCTAGTGAAAGTGAACATTCTAAAAATAAGCTAGCTAATATTACTCGATGTATGAACAAGATAGTGGGGAAGAATAATTTTTAGTATAGATATAAGAAGAAAGATAGAAAGGATAAGAATTATTTGGAAGTCACTTGTAATGAATGTAAAAGAGATAGACACATCAGGCCATATTGTCCTATGCTCAAAAGAAAAGATAGAAATCAAAAATCATTCTAAGAGAAATAGGAACAACTATTACAAGGCTAAGGAAAACAATGTTTTGAAAGAAAATGACACCTAGAGTACCAGTGTTGGTGACTCATCTGATGAATCTGTTAGGTCCACAAGGTTGAATACCCTGAGACGGGGGTGAATCAGGGTATGACTAATTTAAAATTAACACCCATTCTGATCTTGTTTCACTATAAAGAAAAACAATCTTTTCTCTCTTTCCTATTGCACAATGTAAAGAGAATGTAAAGATTGCACAGGACACAACGATTTTTACTTGGTTCACCCTCACTGGGCTACGTCCAAGGAGCATACGCTGACAAGTTACCAGTCGTACCAAATTCTACTAAACTTCACTAGCTGTGGATACAAGTTTTGGGTACAGTCACTCTGTCCCAGGATTACTACCTTTACAAGATTTAGGGTCATCTCACTTCTTTCCCAAGGTTCACTCCCTGTTTCTCTCTCTCTAGCTCACTGCTGGAGGAGAGGATCACCTTCTTCCTCTTCCTTTACTCACTGCTCTGGAAAGGATCCACTCACAGTTTATAGACTTGTAGGTCTCTTCATTTGCATGAAGTATTGCACCTTCCTTAGTATGTAGATGATCTGTTGAAGCTCAACTTTCAACCATAGATGAATATCTCATTGCACCAAAGGTATCAGGAAAACTTCCAGCTTCCAAGCAGCCCGAAAATTGCCACTGGAAATAAACCTTACTTGGCGCACAAGTCAATCTCGGCACGCAAGTATCGGCGCACAAGTCACAACTCGCGCGTAAGTCCTCCTCATACCCTTGCGCGACACAAGCTTCCCAAACTCCAAACCCATGTGACTCTCTTCCTTTTACACCCAAACCAATATTGGCACGCAACTACCAACTGGCGCGCAGCTTCTACCAACCAGCACACACTGGTGCGCAACTCCACCTACGCGACATCACACAACTTGCGCGACCACCACACCTATGCGAAAGGATCTCTTATTTCTCAAAGTGTTGAACTCCAGTGAATAATGAAGAGGGGTTTTCCAGTATTTATAGGCATTTGGTCGCCCCTGCGTGATGGTGCACAAGTCTCTCCTTGGCGCGCATGTCTCGACACTCAGGTCTCTTCCCCTACAAGTCACTTGCACGACCCAGTTAAAAACTTGAGCGAACCTCTTTCCTTTGCAATATTTTGATCTTATGATCTTGAAAAACTACAGGTGCACAAGTTTTTAGGCTTCCAAGGCATCAGCGCGCAAGTCTCTTTCACGGAGCGCAAGTCACTTGCGCGTCACCACCAATACTTGCGCGACACTTATCCCTTTGCCATATTTTGATGATCTGATCTTGACAAAAATATGGTGTGCATGTTTCCAAGCCTTCAAGTACATGGCATGAAAGTCCCTTTTCCAAAAACCACTTTTCTTCATTTGTTGATTTTCAGGCCCAAAAAATTTGGAAACACTGGAAAACGGCGCCACCTTGTATCAGTTCTTTTTATACCACCTCCAGATCATTCATTCCTTTGTCGATGTTCTTGAATCAATCATGGATCATTGACCTCAGCTCGTGAACTTGACATTCCATCATGAAATCCCTTTTGTCAACAAATTTGTATGTCATCGTTTTGCTTTGTCAACAATCACCACTCAGATGTCCACTTTGTCAACAAACACAATCACCTCAAAAATGCTTCAATGATACCTTGAGGGATTTTTTCCCAACAATCTCCCCCTTTGGGTTTGTTGAAAACTCTTCCATAAAAAGATATATCGTTACTTCTGCAGCCACCATTCGCCTATCGTGATTCTGATAGCGATCAAGGATTTACTTAACACATACTCTAAGCCCACATGAGCAATGCTCACCGTGAGAAACAAGAGTAAATGAAATGTTCATCAATGAATCACTTCATCTCTGACACCCAATGTTGACACCTAACTGATACCAATTTTTTCCAAACAGATACCAATTTTTGGAAATGTTCTTACCACTTTCCAACAACACTCTTCTACTTTTATCACAATCCTCAGTTGTCGTGATATCTATTCTTTGATCGATCACTTCTAGCATCGTCAGATTTTATACACTCCCCCTATATGTTCACAGCTTCATCCCTTGTCAGCACCTAACTTCTTTAGCCTTATGTCCTATGTTGTCCAAGCTAATCTTTGGCTAAGCACGTTCAACTAGGTTCAACTCCACATATCTGACTACTCCACCTGTCATCTTCCCCCTTGAACAATCACTATTTTCTCCCCCTTTTTCAATGAACCCAAAGGTTACTCCTTTGAAGTCTGTAATAGAGTAGAGAACACATATCAGCACATTAGGGAAAACACATCATACCTCCAGGAGAGGGGGGGCTCCACATCCACACTAATTCAAGTGTGGGGAGTTGACTGAATTCCCAAAGCCAGTCGATGCCTCTCAAAAGCTTCCTTGGGTTGGGCCTTTGTTAGAATGTTTGTAACCTGTAGCTCTATAGGCACATACTCCAACTTCACGATTCCCTTCTCAACTTTCTCCTTGATAAAATTATACTTTATCTCAATGTGATTTGTCCTTGAGTGATGGATGGGATTTTTGCTGAGATTTATAGCACTTGAGTTATCACACTAGATTCCGATCGGAGACTTCACTTCAACTCTCATATCTTCAAGCTATTGCTTCATCCACAATAACTGTGTTCATGCTTGAGTGGCCGTAATATACTCAGCTTCTGTGGTGCTCAATGAAATGAAATCTTGAATCTTGCTAAGCCAAGAAATACACAATCCACCCAGATAAAATGCACCACCAGATGTTGATTTTCTATCATCCGATGAACCGGCCCAGTCTGCATCAGTATAACCCAATAACTCTGTCTGAGATTTATCAGTATATTTCAAGCTTAAATCCACTGTTCCCTGGATATATCGAAGTATTATTTTTTACTGCAAGCATGTGGCTTTCCTTAGGATTACACTGATATCTTTCTGCTTGGCATGTGGAGAAAACAATATCATGCCGTGTCATGGTCAAGTATAACAAACTTTCAATAATTTTCCTGTATTCTATGATATTAACTGCCTTTCAATCCTTATCCTTTGATAATTTCATCTAGGTAGAAAACAGAGTCTTCATCTCCTTGGAATTATCCATTTCAAACCTTCTCATAACCACCTTGGAATATTTATATTGAGAAATGATTGTTCTATTGCTTCCTTGTGTCACCTGTAGACCAAGGAAAAACGTTAGCTCTCTAATCATTGTCATTTCAAACTCATTTTTCATGAATTCGGAAAACTGTCTGCACTGACCTTAATCTGATCCGCTAAAAATTATGTCATCGACATACACCAGCACCATCATCATTTGATTACTGTCATTGCTGAAATATAGATTGTAATCAACTCCTCCACGCTGGAAACCAAGATTCTTCAAGTACTGATCAAGCCTTAAGTACCATGCCCTTGGTGCTTATTTCAGCCCATACAACTCCTTCTTCAGCCTGCAAACTTTGTTCTCATCTTCATGAATGATAAAACCGTCTGGCTACTCAATATACACCTCCTCTTCCAGAAATCCATTTAAGAATGAATATTTGACATCCATCTGGAACACTTTGAACTTTCTTTGCACTGCTATGGCCAAAAATAGTCTGATCATTTCCAGCCTTGCAACCGGTGCAAATGTCTCATCAACATCTATTCCCTATATCGGGGAGTATCCCTTTCACACTAGACGTGCTTTGTTCTGAATCATTGTGCCATCTTTATTCATCTTTATTAGATAAACCCATTTAGTTTCGATGACATTCTTGCGTGCTGGCCTCGAAACAATCTCTCAGGTCTGGTTCTTCTCGATTTGATCAAGAACTTCATTCATAGCCTGAACCCAGTTTTCATCTTCATCTCCATCAGAAAAAAATTTCGGCTCCACCTAAGATAAAAATGATGTTTGCTGTAATGACTTCATTTTTCAAGTCTGAACTGGAGCTGTCTAATCAACAATGATATTTTGTCCATCAATTTTAGCTCGACTCTTTGTCTTCCTTGCAGACATATACATGACACTTTCTTGTTCATCATCAGTATATTCTTCTGAGTCAGCCTCTGCCACTTCTACTCCCCCGGTGTCACTTACCTCATCATCACTTTCATCCAGAAACTGTTCACTAGGTCGTTGAGCATTATGTTCATTTTCGACTATAGTGACATCATTTCTCTTAACAATTTTTCCCAGCCTTTTGTTGAATAATTTATATGCTTTACATTTCCTTGAGTAGCCAAGGAATATCCCCTCATATCCTCATGCATCAAACTTCCTGTGATTTTCTTTGTTGAGAATGAAACACTTAATTCCAAAGATATGAAAGTATTTCAACGTTGGCTTCTTTCCATACCACAGTTTATACGGAGTCTTCCCTTACTTTGGACACAACAAAGACCTGTTTGAAACATAGACCGATGTCAAAACTACATCCTTCAAAAATTTCTCTGATAGTTCTTTATCAATAAGCATCATTCTGGCCATTTTGTTGATAATACGATTTCTTCTTTCAACCACTCCATTCTATTGGGGAGTTCTCACTAATGAAACTTGATACCTTATTCTGTGTTTCTCGAGATAGTCTTCAACTTGACTATTTGTGAATTCTATACTGTTATCATTACAAAACTTCAGAATTTTTTTCCCAAGCATCCTTTCTGATTCTCTTGTATACTGCTTTATGCAACTGAACACCTCTATCTTATGGGTAATGATGAATACCCAGGCCATTCTGCTAGAGTCATCAATGAAAAGGACATAGTACCTTTCCCCATTTATGGCTCATGGTGAGATATGTTCACATACATTAGCATGCACCAATTTAAGAACTCTAGTTGATTTCTATTCCATTGGCCTATATGTCTTTCTGATGATCTTCCGTTGTTTACAAGAATCACATGTATGAGTATGATCACATGATAGTTTGGGAACGTCTCTAGCAACATCACACCTTACCGGATCTTCCATCAATGGTTGGCATAGATAACCAAGTCTCTTGTGACACAACTGGTTTTCTTCCTCTCTAGATAAAAGACATATATCTTCTTCCCCACATACAAGGTAAATATTTCCCTTTGTCCTTTTTCCTTTCAGAAAAACTGCTCCATCTTTTCCCGTGACAGTACAGGTCTTCTTGGTAAACCGTATAGAATGTCCTGAGTCACAAAATTGACTGACACTGAGAAAATTGTGACTAAGACCTTCTACAACCAAGTCATCAGCACATCTGATTTCTTTTCCCCCAAACCTAGCATTTCCTGATCCAATTATCTTCAGGCCTTCATCATTTCCAAACTTGAAAACTCCTTCATTGTCATATTTTATGCATATATCCAGATCCTTGTTGCCTGTCATGTGAGACGTACAACCACTATCAAGAATCCACACACTAGAACGATCGGATGCTTTAAGGGAAATTTCAGAAACTATTGCCTTCTCTACTCTCTTCTTCTTGGTCCATATTTTTGTCTTCATACTCGGTATAGATTGAGACTCATGATCATTCTCAGTGTACGATGGACCAGCTTCATCTTGCAGAGCTGCAAATCGGTTCTGAACATTTAACTCACTTGTCAGTTTATTGATCCGTTGCTTGCGAACATTTTCATTCTGCTTTTGGCACATTTCTCTGAATAATAGAAGTGTAGTACGTAGCCATGTTCCCAAATCCTTCTCACCAAAAACAGTGTCCTTCAAAATATGTTCTGGAAAACCATTATCTGATTGGCTGCCACCTCTGTTCCAATTCCCTTCTATATCTCTTGTCTATGGAACACACATATTGTGAATGTCCCATATTCCCAAAACAATATCACCTGATATAGGGTGCATTCCATTCTGTTACATCAGCACTATTATTTTCCCTTTGGGATCTTTGAATATTCTGATTCTGTTTTTTGCCCAAGTCAACCTTCAATTTTGGGATGTGTGCTTGCGGTCTAACATCAACTGCCACAAATTTTTGTTTATTATCAAGCCCTAAATCAACCTTAGCATTTGATCTTTCTTGTTGCTCCACTCCTACTGAACTATGAGCCTCCACTTTCATCTTCTCTGTCTTCAGAATGGCCTGCTTTTCTGATATCACATTGGGGGTCAAGAGTTTTTCTTGATCCTTCATTTTTCGTCACAGAATGACCACTTCTTCTTCAAGCTCTCTGATACTTCTGACCTGGTCCTTTCATGTGTTAGTAAAACAACCAATTTCCTTATTTTGTTCCTCAATTTTAAGCTTATTCTCAATAATATTTTCTGAGCTCTCTAGTGTTGAGGATTTTAGTCTTTCAATTTCTTTTAACAGCTAAGACTTTTCTTCATCCTGTTGTTCCATATAGAGTTTTTCATCATGAACTACATTATTGGCTTTCTTTGTTTTGGCTCTCCAAACGTCTGTCTCCTCAAGATATGCTTCCAATTCGGCTTCCATATCAACTCTCCCTTCAATATCTTCTTCTTCTTTAGCGTCAGCTTCTTCCTTTTTCTGAGAACTACCAACAATCGCCACCAAGGAATTTACCCCACGATCTCTGCAATTTTCTATCTCCACAACCTCTTTATCCTCAAACTCATCTGAACTTTCAAATTCTTGTGAAAGAAGATTCTTCTTCTTGAAGAAATTTATCTTGAACTATTTCTTCCCTTTCACAAACGTTGAATTGTTCTTCTAGGGAATTTCAACTTCATCATTATCATTATCATTATCTTCAAACTTCTTAGGGAATCTTGTCGCAAGATGGCTAACCTTTCCACGTCGAAATCATGCTAGTGGAAGTTTCCCTTTAAACATTCTTCTTCTTCTTTGCAGATTTGAAGAAAGGAATGACATCACCTCATCTATCTCTTCTTCTTCTTGAGAATCTTCAATGGTGAGCTTCTTCATAGCCTTGAATGCCACTTCTTTAGATTTCCCCTTTTCCACAGCAATGTTATCATCATTTATCATTTCATATGAAACAAGAGTGTTGTTCAGGTTATCCAATGTCAGTTCTTTTGGGTCTTTATCTTACAAAACAGAAACATTCGGATTGAACCGAGGTGGAAGTTTTCTCAATATTCTCTTCACAATTTTTATATCTTCGATAATTTCTCCATGACACCTCATGTCTTCTACCACATCATTTACCCTATCAAAGAATGCATCCACAGACTCATTCGGGTTCATTCTCAGATCTTCATACTTGTTCCACAACACTTGCAACTTTGCCTCTCTCACCTTTTTATCCCCTTCATATATATTCAATAGTTTTTCCCACATGGCATGTGACGTTTTTCAAGACATCATCTTTGTATATATAGGATTGGATAGGGATCCCCCTAAGGAATTGATTGCATGGAATCAGCATCCATCTCTCTACGCTCAACTTCTGATAATGCACCACTATTGATGTCAGCTGTTATACCATGCATTGCTGTTGTGAACACATCAATTCCTAAAGATCAGAAGTAGTGTTGCATCTGATTATTACATAGCTGAAAATTGTTTCCATCGATGATTGGAATCCCTTTATGATTAGTGACCTTCATTTAGAGAGGAAATATTGTCAACCTTTCCCTATGATACCAATTGTTAGGTCCACAATGCTGAATACCCTGAGGGGGGGTGATTCAGGGTATGACTAATTTAAAATTAACTCCCGTTCTGATCTTGTTTCGCTATTAAAAAAACACTCTTCTCTCTCTTTCTGATTTCACAATGTAAACAGAATGTAAAGTATGTACAAGACACAACGATTTTTACTTGGTTAACCCTCACTGGGCTACGTCCAAGGAGAATACACAGACAAGTTGTGTGTCGTACCAAATTCCACTAAACTTCACTAGCTGTGGATATAAGGTTTGGGTATAGTCACTCTATCCCAGGCTCACTACCTTTACAAGATTTAGGGTCACCTCACTGCTTTCCCAAGGGTCACTCCCTGTTTCTCTCTCTCTGGCTCACTGCTGGTGGAGAGGATCACCTTCTTCCTCTTCCGGTGCACACTACTCTGGAAAGGATCCACTCACAGTTTATAGACTTGTAGGTATCTTCATTTTCATGAAGGATTTCATCTTCCTCAGTATGTAGATGCTTTGTTGAAGCTCAACTTTCACCCATATATGAATTTCTCTTTGCACCGAAGGTATCGGGAAAACTTCTAGCTTCCACACAGCCCGAAAATCACCACTGGAAATAAACCTTACTTGGCGCGCAAATCAATCTCGGCACGCAAGTATCGGCGCACAAGTCACAACTAGTGCGCAAGTCCTCCTCAGACCCTTGCGCGACACAAGATTCCCAAACTCCAAGCCTGCGCGACTCTCTTATTTTTACACCCAGACCAATATTGGCGCGCAACTACCAACTGGCGCGCAGCTTCTACCAACCAGCACACAACTTCTACCATTGGCGCGTAACTCCACCAGCACAACCACACACCACTTGTGTGACCACCACACCTACGTGACGGGAGCTCTAATTTCTCAAATTGTTGAACTCCAGTGAAGAATGAAGAGGGTTGGTCCAGTATTTATAGGCATTTGTTCACCCCTGCGCAACGGTGCGCAAGTCTCTCCTCGGCGCGCAAGACTCGGCGCTGAGGTATCTTCCCCTACAATTCACTTGTGTGACCCAATTCCAAACTTTAGAGAACCTATTTCCTTTGCATTATTTTTATCTTCTGATCTTGAAAAACCATAGGTTTGCAAGTTCTCAAGCTTCCAAGGCATCGGCGCACAGGTCTCTTTCACGGCGCGCAAGTCACTTGCGCGACACCACCAATACTTGTGTGACACTTATCCCTTTTCCATATTCTAATGATATGATCTTGAGAAACATATGGCGCGCAAGTTTCTAAGCCTTCAAGTACCCGACACACAAGTCCCTTTGCCAAAAACCACTTTTCTTCATTTGATGATTTTCATGCCCAAAAATTTGAAAAACACTGGAAAATGACGCCACCTTGTATCTGTTCTTTTTATACAATCTCCAGATAATTCATTCCTTTGTCGATATTCTTGAATCAATCATGGATTGTTGACCTCAGCTCTTGAACTCAACATTCCATCATGAAATCATCTTTGTCAAAAAATTTGTATGTCATCGATTTTCTTTGTCAACAATCACCCCTCAGATGTCCACTTTGTCAACAAACACAATCACCTCAAAAATGCTTCAACGATACCTTGAGGGATTTTTTTCCAACAGAATCCTCAGAGTTTGAATCTTTTATTCAGAAGAATATTAGTATTATAGTAAGAGTTCCTATTGAAAATCCTTTTCTTATGGATAAGTTGAACAATGTTGATTCATTAACTAATAAGTCTTTAAATGAAAATTTTTCTAATGAATAATATTATGAATCCTTAGATGATGAATCTTCCTCATTAGAAGATAATACATTACGTTCATTTGAAGAAGTTCCTATATTTTCTAAACTAATTGAAAATGAAAATTTTAAGATAAAAAAGATGTTAGAGAATGAATATTCTGGAATTTGTTTTGACGAAAGAAGTATCAAATATTTTTAAAGATCTTGATAAAAAAAATTCATTTTGAAAGTGTTTCCAAAAACCTTAAGGAAGTAAATTCTGAGAAGTATAAACATTCTAAGGATCTTGAAGAAATTATTTCTATGAAAAATATTTTAGAGGATAACTCTAGTTCTAAAACTAATGTTTTTAGGATAAATAGTTGGTTATGAAACTAAATTCAGACATATTTTCATTAAGGAAATGACTGTAAAACTTTACCTCTAGTAAAAAATCATTGACAAGATGTATTCCCAAATTCACACTTTAAATAATCCTTATGGATTTGGTTATACCTATTATAAAAAACTTTTTAGTAATAACTATATTGGTCCCCAAAGTGATCCATTTTTTCACTAATTGACAATTTAGTAGACATTGGGAGAAAATATTTCCTTTAAACAAAACCCAGTGTTTAGGTTTTCAAAAATCTTACTTTTATAAAAAATGTGGATTCCAAAAATCTTACTCTCTGAAATTTCCATATTCAAGAATGTTTGGATTCTGAAAGTATAACACTCTTATTTTCTAGAAAATATAGATAGTACCAATATGAATACATGTTACATGGATAATGGATGTTCCCAGCATAAGATGGGTAACGAAAATTTCTTTGAAAATACTTTCAACAAAGATGTAGGAAAAGTAACTTTTTGAGATAATGCTCAAGGAGAAATTGTTGGTATAGGTACCATTGTTCTTCTTGGAAAAACATTAATTTAAAATTTTTTATTTGTAAGGGCCTTAAGTACAACCTCATTAGCATAATTCAATTATGTGGTGAATATTACCATGTGAATTTTGGGAATGATAAATTCTTAGTACATTATTCCAAGAAGATTTTATTCTTTCTGTTGATAGACAAGCGAATGTACACACACTAAACATAGAATACTTTAGGAGCCAAGATCTACCTTTCCTTAGTGAAATGGAAGATCAATCTTGGTTATGGAATAATATATTATGACACTGTAACATTAGGAACCTATGAAAACTCTCAAAGAAAATACTTATTAAGCATCTATCAAAGCATAGATTTTATTCTACAAAAGTTTTTTGCCCTTATCAATTTGGAAAGAAACAAAAATCATGTCTCAAATAATTCAATTAAGTATCAAATCTTGATGGATTTCATTTAGTACATATTGATCTTCTTGGTCCAACAAAAACTAGAAGTATTTGGGGAAAATATTATATATTTCTCTTAGTTAATGATTACACTAGATTTATGTGGGTTTATTTTCTTGCAAAGAAATCTGAATATTTTTTTTATTTATAAATTTTTAGATCCTAAGTTAAAAATTAGAAAATCCTTACTTTGATAACTATTCATAGTGATCGTGGAAAAGAATTTCAAAATTTTGATTTTGAAACTTTTTTGTAGTAAAAAAGGCATTACACATAAATTCTAAGATCCATGAACTCCTAAACAAAATGGTGTTGTTGAAAGAAGAAATTAAATTCTTCAAGAGATAACTAGATCCATGTTGAGTGAATATTATATTGCTAAGAACATTTGGGATAAAGCTATTTTTACTTCTTATTATACTATAAATCAAGTTTTAGTTAGACATTTTCTTAATAAAACATCTTATGAATTGTGTAATGGTAAAAAACCTATAATTTCTTACTTGAATGTTTTTGGTTGCAAAGTATTCATCCAAAATGATAAATATAACTTACATAAGTTTGCACCCAAATCTGATGAAGGAATTTTTCTAGGCTACTCCCCAACTTCTAAGGCTTATAGAGTTTTTAATAAAAAACACTTGTACTATTGAATAAAAATTTCATGTTAAATTTGATGAAACTAATCCATTTGTTTTTAAAAAACCCCAACCAACATCTTCATATGTGTTTTCAAAAAGTGATTTTAAACCCTTGATAGAAGATCCTTCTGATAAGGAAAATTTTAATGAAAATATATCTAAAGAATTTACCCAATAATATTTCCTACCATATGTTGATGAACAAGTTTTAGAAAAATCAAAATAGTTTTTTTATAAGAATCATCCCAGTGATTGTATCATTGGTGATTTACATCTTCCTTTAAGGACTAGATGTTCCTTAAGAAATGAATTAGACCGTCTAATAATCCATTCCCAATTGGATCCAAAATTCACTGATAAATCTTTAGGTGTTGATGATTGGATTAAATCCTTACAAGATAAGCTAAATGAAATTGAAAGGAATAAAGTCAGGACCATGGTTAAAATACCTAAGGAAACATTTTTAATTAGATTAAAATGGGTCTTTAGAAATAAATGTGATAAAAATAGAATAATAGTAAGAAATAAATCTAGATTAGTGGCTAAAGGCTATAATCAACAAGAAGGAATAGACTATGAAAAAGTATATGCTCTAGTAGCTAGACTTGAATCTATTCTTCTTCTACTTGATTTTACATCATTCTTTAATTTTAAACTTTTTCAAATGGATGTAAAATTTACTTTCCTTAATCGATTTGTTCAAGTGGAAGTTTATGTTGAATAAAATCTTAGTTTTTAAGACAAAAAACATCTTGAACATGTTTTCAAACATACCAATGTTTTATATAGACTTAAACAAGCCCCTAGAGCCTGGTATGATAGACTTACATGATTTTTTTTACAAAAAAAATAATTTTAAGAAACATCAGATCCAACTCTTTTTATAAATAAAGATAAGAATTTTTTTTATTGTTTAGATTTATGTTGATGACAATATATTTGGTTCAACTCAACAATCTTTAACTAATTCATTTGTGAATTTAATGAAATCTAAGTTTGAAATGAGTATGATGGGTGTGTTAGCATTTTTCCTTGGTTTTTATATTTATTAAAAACTAAAAGGAACAAATATATCTCAACATAAGTGTATTAAATATCTTTTCAAAAATTATGGATTGGACAACACTAAAAGTATAAGCACTCTAATTGGTACCTCAAATTCTCTTAATCTAGATGAAGTTGGGAAACCAGTATATCAAACATTGTTTAGAGATGTGATAGTAAATTTATTATACTTGATAGCTAGTGATAAAGACTTAATGTTTTCATTATGAATATATTCAAGATATCAATCTAATATAACGGAATCTCATTTAAAAGTAGTAAAAAAAATTTGTTTAAAGGGAACCATGGATTTAGAACTTTTTTATATTCTAGAAATGATTTTGTTTTAAAAATATTTTCAGATGCTGATTTTGGTGGATATAGAATGGATAGGAAAAATAAATTTGGAACATGTCATTTCTTAGGACATTCATTTGTTTCTTGGTCATGAAAGAAGAAATACTCAATAAAACTCTCCACTGCTGAAGTTGAATTTTTTGCAATTGGAAGTTGTTGTGCTCAAGTGTTGTGGATGCAACACACACTCACAAACTATGTTATGGGTTTTACCAAAACACTGATATTCTGTGATAATACTAGTGTTATTTCCCTAAGAAAAAACCATGCACATCACTCTCGTTCAAAACACATAGATATTAGGCATCACATTCTTAGCGATCACAAACATAAAGTAGATATCGTTCTTCAGTTTATCAGAATGCAAGATCAACATACTGATATTTTTTAAAAATCATTACCCTCTGATGTATTTGAATATATTAAACAAAAGTTAGTAATGATCATTGTGAGGTAATCTTCTATATTAACTTTTTTTGAAACTTATCTCCTTACATTAAAAAACCCCCTTTTCATAGGGGGAGTACATTTTCTTGGGTAAAAAAAATATTTTTTGGTAATCAAAGTTTTTTATAATCAAATTATTGGTAATAAAAAAATTTCATAATCAAAAGATTTCATAATTAAATTTTTTGTAATCAAAATTTTTTGTAATCAAAATTTTCGTAATTAAAATTTTCGTAATCAAAATTTTTCATAATTAAATTTTTTGTAATTAAAATTTTTCGTAATAATAATTTTCATAATTAAATTCTTTGGAATAAAATTTGTTCCCCCTTTAAAAAAGTGGGTATCATATTTTTTTAAAAAATACAAAATCTAAACTTCTTCTAGAATATTTTTCTTCATTATTGATAATTTTCCTATAAATCTAGAAGGTATGATTCTGTACATAAATTATTGTAATCAAATTTTTCTCTTGTTGGTATTTCCATCTTGTTTTAAGAATTTTTTTGGGATTTACTATTCTTAAATCTAATGTTTTATCATAAAACCCTCAAAAGATTAGAACATACAAAAATCCTTATTCAGATTCATTCTCAATAGTCAGAGTAGATTAAGATTGTTTCAACTGTTAGATCAATTTGGGAATATAAATCATCGCTTCAATGCCTATATAAGGGCCCCCTTATTATTCATCTCACATTTGTTTTCAATCCTTTGTGTTCTGAAGCTCTTCATCTCTACATAAGGGTCATTCCACATTTCTGGTTTTTCTCAACTCTAAATATATTTGGAAGAATCTCCTCAGAATAATATGTATTCAATCAAGGAAATTTTAGAATGGAAAACTTACAGAGAAATTTTAGTAGATCTAAAGTTCTTTGACAAGTATTATTCTCTAATTATGAAAAAATATAAACCTGAATGGATGAGAGATATTGTGCATAGCCAAACAGAAAGGACATGATTTGGTTTATCCGGAGATTCTTGTAGAATTTTATTAGTCAATGATTTTTTTAATGAAGTTTGGAGAGATAAATTATCTTTCAAAATTTATGGGAAAACAAATTCTCTTTCATTCAATAAGGCGGTTGGTAATATTGGAATATATTATGACGGATAAACCATTTTTTGCACCCAGAAAGTACCAGATGAATCATGATGTTTGGAGAAGAAGAAGGAATTATAATATATCGGACTCAAAGGATTCAAAACACCAAAGATAAATCACCTCTATACAAACTTCAGGCTGCTAGAATAATGGGTTCAAGGATTCTTAATTCATAGAAAAGGGGATAAGGACAACTTGAAGAAGGGTGATATCATTGCTCTGGATTTCATGATGAACTTAAGGAAGATAAATTTATTTTATTATAAATTCCTGACAATCAAAAATATCAAAAATGTCATCCTCAAATCTCGAATCATTATTTATCCAAAACTCCTATCCAAGATCATTGTCTTAGGCCTAGAATCATTCAAAATCCCTTGTAGTTCAAAGCCCAGATCTTTCAATGTCATATTTCTCAGTGATGATACCTTGAAGAGGATGAAGGTTGGATTTAATAGAAAATACAAACAATTTTATGATTTATCATAAAGTGAAATAGAATCCTTATCAAAGAAATCGAAAGTAGAAAAGACTTCCAAGAAGGGTGAGAAGAAGAAAAGGTAAAAGGAACCGGAAGAAAAAGAAAAAAATTCCTATAGTTCAGGAAGCTCAATCAGCACACACAAAGTCTAAGAATAAAAAATCCTACCTTAATTAAGTTATTGAAAAGTGGATGGAAGAGGAGAATAATAATAAGGAGATCTGTTTTTTGGCGTGGATCCTACTGAGGTAAAATATTTGAAGATTAAGGATGCTAAGGGGTATGAAAAACAAGAAAAAGAGAATAAGAAAAGGAACAAAATGTCTAAAGCTGAGATTTTTCCGTCTCTTCTCAAGGATACTTAGAAATATTTTAATCGTATTTAGGTACCATAATCATTTCTCAAAGAACCATTACTAGTAGAGACTCTAGTAAAGAAGATGGTAATTCCAGAACCTGAAGAAGAAGAAATTTCTCAGGTAGAGGTAGTGGATGAAAAGAAGAAGAAGAGGAATAAAGTGATGACTCTAATGATATGATAAGGAAAGTTGAATAACATCATGAGAAAGAAAGTCCATTGGAAATAAATTTGATTTGGACTTCTCAGGAAGAATCAACAAAAATTATTTCACAAGGAAAAAAGGATGTAGATTTTGAAGAGGTTAAAAAACCTTCTGATGATGAAAGAAGCAATCATGACTTCATTCAACTAGTTGATCATAAGTAATATGCTAAGAAGTAAAAATTTGATGAATATATAATCATTCAAGTATCAAATAGTGAACATAAATCCCCAAAAGCTATAGAGACCATTTCTAAAGCAAATAAAGGAAAGTAGGTGATAGTTGGTACACCTAAAAAATTTTTGGTAGCTAGGAAAGTTATTGGTAGTTCCTCGTAATGAAAGGTTGTTGCGATGGAGAAAGAATCATCACCAACAAAGGAATCTGACTCAAAATTTTCCTCACAGGGTAAGGACTTTGTGGATCAATCATTGAAGAAATTAGTTGACCCCATTCCTTTGATTCAGAGTATTGAAGCAAGGTTTCAAATTCATTAGCATTAATTTGATCAGAA
The DNA here is from genome assembly GCA_963277665.1 of Viscum album. NCBI lineage: Eukaryota > Viridiplantae > Streptophyta > Magnoliopsida > Santalales > Viscaceae > Viscum > Viscum album. The sequence continues at coordinate 698,129,696 of OY728157.1, forward strand.
ATTGGATTTTTTAGCATGGTTAAAAAAACATTCATTAATATTGAGACTAATTTTAAAACATTCTATATTGAGAATGATCCTCATTGAAGGTCTAGTAAGGGTATCACTAAATGTTCTAAGAAGGTGATTGAAGAGATCAAAATTCTCGATGACTTTTAAGACTCTGTGAAAGAAGCCTTTGAAAGAGAAGACGTGAGAATCATGGAGCTTAAAAATAGTTTTTCTCATAATCTAAATCTAGAACAAACATCTCATAAGTAGGAAGACAAAGATATGAATAGGAAACTAAACTCAGTTGCTGTAAATTTAAAGAGGGAAATAGATCTCAGAATCGAGTTCGAAGAGAAGTTTAGTAAGCAAGAAGAGATTTTGAAGTCTCAGGAATAAATCCAAAAGTCTCATGATGAAAAGATCAAAGATCTGGAGAAGAAAAATCAGGATCAAGGAAAACTACTCAAGATATTTGAAGAAGATCATAAGGATCTAAAGAAGTTAAAGACCATAGTGAAGAAGTCCACACCGAAGTAGAAATAAGTAGGATTTTTTTTTCAAATCTGATCTTTTGTTGTACTTTCCTTGTACGAATTTTTTAAACTTTAATAAAAAACTCTTGTTTTTCTCAATTTGTTTTGATCTATGTTGTTCTAATATTTTATGTACCATATTTTTTTCATTCTCTTTATCCATTTTTGAAAATCACAAAGGGGGAGAAAGGAATGATAAAAATTATACTATGTATAGAAGATAATGCCTTAAGTAATGGGAAGTATATCTAAGGGGGGGGGGGTTTACTCAAAGAATATTTCCATATGAAAGAAAGAGAAAAATATCTTTAAGGAAGTCCAGAATATGATCCTTATGGATTTCAAAACCTAAGGGGGGAGTTAATCGTATTCACCATAATTCCTAAATAAAGGGAGAAAATTTTTTCATTTAAGTTTATAAAGAAAAATTCATAGTCCTTATATTCTTTTTCATTAAAACATTTGTTCTTTCGAAAAAGGGGGATATTTTTGAGTTAATAAGGTTTTCTTATGACTTTTCCATTCCTCTATGTTCTGAAAATCACAAAAATTTTATCTTAAGAAATTTTATTTTTCCCTAAGGATTATTTTCATAAATAAATTTTCTCTTCTCTCCGTAAATTTTTATCCTTGCCTTTGTTTTCATTGTTTCATTTTATGATACCTCTAAATCAAACTCATTTTATTACTAAGTATAGAGTTAGTATTCTTATATAAAACCTAAAAATATTATAATTACATAGATGTAGAGTGTGTTGTTTTTAGACTCTGAGTTATTTATAATTTAGACTTCAAATTCTCTGAAATTCAGACTTTGAATTCTATGAAATTTAAACTCAAAATTATCTGAAATTCAGACACCGAATTCTCTAAAATTGATGATACAAATTCTCTGAAATTATAACTCCAAGTTCTCTAAAATACAGACTTTGAATTCTCTAAAAGTTGGACTCCGAATTCTCTGAAATTAAGCCTTCAGATTCCACAGAATTCAGACTCAAAATTCCTTATAATTTACACTCTGAATTCCTCAGAATTCATACACTAAATTGTCATAATTTAGACTCTGAATTACCTATAATTCAAATCTGAATTCCTTATAATTAAAACATAAAATTCCTCATAATTCAGACTCTAAATTCCTCAAAATTCAGATTTGGAATTCATTGGAATTCTGACTTTGAAATCTATAGAATTAAAATTCATAATTCTTTGTAAAACAGAATCTGAATGTTCATGTCTTATAGTCTTTGAATTTTTATTTGGTTTGACTCTGAATTCTATTTTTCCTTAGACTTCAAAAAATATATTTGGTTAAGAAACTTCATTTTTCTAACACATATTATTGTTATGAAACGATGTCGCGTAATCTGTTTCTAACTAACCGTTGGTTAAGTGACAAGTGTACAGGTCCCTCCAAAATTTAAGGAAAAATATGATCGTTAGAGGAGGGAGCCGACTGTTGGAGTTGTGATTATAAATTGGTTCTCATTTGGAAGAGCTCAAAACTATTCCATAAATCTAGATATTACATGATATTGATGTGATTTCTAGGGAGAGGGACTCTCATGCCTTGGGTGATCTAAAAATCTTGTTCATCTTGATTTATGAGACTCTCGTTATTGATGAGTACAATCGAGAGATTCTGGGGATATAAAGACATAGGTTATGAATACCTTAAAGTTAGAGGGCTCCTAGGGATAGAAAGAAAGAGGTTTCTACTACCTTAATGTTTGAGTGATTTTATGGATGTCAATACATATTTTGATATTTCTATCGAAGACTTACCCTGGTGTGGGTAATACATACTTTCCTTAATGTATAAATCAAGGGATCTTTATCCAAGGTTGTTAAATACCATACTCTTTTGGTTGAAAGATTTTATACTTGTAACTTTATTTTTGTTTCAAGTTTATTTCCACTATATTTTGATAAATTAAGAAAGTATAACCTTATTATAATTTCTTATTCTTTTATGTACAATGATAAATAAGATTTTATATGCGTTAAGGTATAATCTTTATCTATGTAAACATTATTTATGTTTATTTCTGGAACCTAATTTCTAGAACCTATCAAGTTTGTATTATAATATTGATTCAGGGTTTTTGAATTTACCTTGATTAACTGTGTTAATCATAATTTTCCTTAAGGTTAAAAATTAATCTTTTTAAACATACAATTCACCCCCCCCCCCTTGTAATTGAGAATCTACATTCATATTTCGATACTATACGATGATGGTATAAAACCTTAACTAGGATATTAAACTCTCACACCATGATTATTGAGATGAAGGAATGACTTGACCAATCATCTACTTATACTGAAGAGGGATTAGAATAAACACATATTATACCACTTACCATCACATGCACTGTGGGGTCATAAGCCTCCAAATCTTATAGTAGTCTACAATCCATACTTCCATCTCCCTGATCCTAATGTGTGCTTCCTGATGGTGGTGGTGGAAGGATCTCATGGCATTGTCCACCACCCATATCTTCTCCTACTCCTCTATCAGCACTACCTCCCCAGTGTCAAGATTTCCCTCGCCTGGGATATCCATAATCATAGTGTTGCCTATTCTATAGTGGTCCATCAACTACATGTATGTGCTCCTCATCACATCTCTTGGGGAAGTCATGTGCTATGTTAACTCAACCATCACAATAATACAACTGAACCTCTCTGATCTACCTCGGTTCTCTATGTTATCCCTGTACTGCATGACCTTGTTCCTATGTCGGATCATGAAAGGATATCATATACTCATATCCCACTAAATAGTTCCTTATAGTTGATGTAGATAACTCATAACTGTAGAACACACTACTAGCTCTAGATTTCTGGCATCCATCTGATAGAAAACTCTTTTCACATGTTCTAGCTCCAGTACCCCATCATAGGTGGGGATTCACAAGGGCACCACACTGGAATGGATCTATCTATGAGTCCCTACTCAAAATTTCATTCCTATTAGTATCCGAGGTGATCATGTCGAGGGAGTATCATGTAAGGTTTATAAACCTAATTTCATAATCATCCACCATCATCCCTCCCTAATGAAACTCCAAAAGCTCATGAATATGAACCAAGTGCAAGTATGAGGGTATTACTTCTCACTGAATTGTTGTTGGAAGATAGAACATGAGAGTGTCAATTCATCATGAATCAGTGTAATAGAGATCTACCAGTTCTTAGATGCTCTAGGAAAAAGGTAGGATACCAGTGAAACCATGTGTTCTTTCAGTTTCTGGATGAGCTTGAAGATACAAACCACTAACATTATCCAGTCCTCAAATTCTTGAGGATTTGGCTCGCCATAGAACATTAGTGACCTTTGGTGCTGGAAATAATGGATCGCACTAAGCCTTATCACATCCTCATCCTAATATACTGGGATGATATTCTACTCAACATGTGGATTGGTTTTTACCTACCCTCTTATAGAAAAAAGCTCATGGGATAGACCCTAAACTAAGGCCTGATCGCTCATCAGATAGTCATCATGATCTGGAAATGGTATCCTGGCTAGATGGAATCACGGAGGCTTATTTAATTTTATCAAGGCATAACAAGGTTATATGGGAATATATATATATATATAATGGGGATTTGAATCAATAACGACAGTAAAAGACTAAATCTTATAAAATGCATGTACTATTAATCCCAGCAACCAATGTCTCAGTATGCTGAGTCAAAAAGAAAGTTTTCAGGGTCTTTGTGAATTGACACGTTGGTTGCTCATTCAATCACAAGATTCCCTACACTAAGAGATACACTAGAGACACTTTGACTCTACTTCACTTATTGCAACCAAATCCTTATAAGTTGACAACTTCAGAGAACACCCTGAAAAATTAGCTATGAAGATACCAATATATCATTGTCCAATCATAAAAGAGGCTTGAGCCATAACTAACCTAAGCCTTCCTACCTAGGAAAAGAGTGGGAACAATATCCAAAATACATATCCTAAATGATAGGCCTTTTCTTAATTATTTGTACGCACACACCCATCCATCTCAATGTTGAGGTTCATAGGAATAAGAGTAAAAGATGAAACAACAATGAAGTAAACGAAGCATGAAAAACCTCTAGGTTGTACATGATTACGACAGTGAAAACTAAATGGTAAAAGGGAAAATACATTCCTAACCAGAAATATGTCCCAAACTAAAAAAATTGAAAGTAAAACATGGAGAGATCCATGCTCTTGATCTCCATGTTGCAACCACCTTATGCGGTTTAAAGTACCAGGTATCCCAAAGATCCTACGAAGCCACCATAGACCTGTCTATCTTCGGCATAAGACATGACACATTTGGGAAAATCCTATGTAGGGGTGAGTATGTACATACCCATCTGGATTCCCCAAAAGTTTAGGGGGAGAAGTAAGAGATAAAAAAGGAACAGAAATATAGTAGATAGTACACTAGATGCACCTCAACACAAATCAAGAGAAATAGTAACTTCATCCTAGAACAAGGATCTCAAAATTGTGTAAAGATAGACTACATGTCAATTTTTCACCTCCCTTAGAAAGAGAGTAAACCCATCCAACCTTGATAATATAAACACAGAAACCAAGTAGGATACCTCACGTGTATTCACAACCCATGGAAGGATATTAACCAAATACAAAGTTAGGGATATATATAGGTGTATATATATTTATATTCCCAGTAAAAAGAAACCTAAATAAGAGAGAAAGGGGATCTCCATCTCATAGCTTTTCCTAGGAAGAAGAGTCACCAACAATTACAAAAGTTCATCAATGATGCCCAGGATCTCATGCATCTGCCCCGAAGTAACTATCCAAAATAATCCATGCATTACCACTATTCTATATAGTCTAGGGGACACAATATCTAGGTAGAGGACCCATGCCATGGTACAATTGTAGGGTTCCACTCAGGTATAGAGGACCCATGGCCAGCCCAATAGGAGGGTTCCACTCTAGAATTCGATTGAGGGCACATGCTCTTCCCAGCTAGAGAGTTTCACTCTAGGAGTCATTGAGGACCCCTGACTAGCCTAGTTGGAGGGTTCCACTAGTTATTCCTATAGTGGACTCATTCCCTATGCCAATAATAGGGTTCCAGTCTAGTCATCTAGGATCCATGCCCAGCCCACCTACAGGGTTCCACTTAGAAGTCGGTAGAGGGACTATACCCTGCACAGTATGAGGGTTCCACTTTAGAATAATTTGGGGGTCCTAAATGATCATTGTCATAATCTATCATCACCTAACCAATCTTCATGCTCAGAACATCCCACATCATATCCCAAAGTCCAATCTTGAGGGAACCATCATGTTCTACAGGCAGAAACACTCATGATTGGATACTAGTAAGCCAAAATCTAATTCCAAACAAAGGAGATATGGAATCTTGACATTTTCTCAAAAATAATATAAAGGGTACCCAACATGTGTTGGGACCCACGTGACATGTGGCCCACCTCTATCACCTTGTCTTGTCTCTATAGTAACAAATCTGTCCAATCATGTCGGAGTACAAAGTGTGAAGGGGATATACCTAGAATTATCATGCCACTCAGGGTCCCACCCATGTTCATGGTCATGTTAGTGTATCCAAGACATGATTATGTACTTTAACCCATGTCCAAGTACTATAGTACATGGTGTTCCTCTTCAAATGGGATGTCACCTGTGTTCCCATGTCATTCCTATGTACTTGGTCCCATGTTATGTTCATGGTTTTTTTCTCTATCACCCGGATCATCTACATGGGGAAGGGGTTACATGGCATGTATAGGGTTTACACGGTATTCTATCCTTATAAAATCTCAAAACCCTAGCCACCATAGCAAAATCCTAACACGCCATGAGTTCTTCAAACTACACTGTGTATAGTCTAGATTCTTCTAGTTTCAAAAATCCTCTTTATATGCTTCAAATATGATAATTCTAATTCAATTTTGGTGTTTATTCTGTCCAAAAATAGTGGAATTACATTGCACTCATTATTTCAAGCCATTTGGTGGCAGGAAATTTGATTCTGTCAACCGTGTGGTTTCATAGTATGAACAACACATGTGTAATCCTTCCAACATTAATTATTTGATCTTTAGTAATCAAAATAGTCATAAAAACCTAAAAAAATCCCAAATATTCACCTATTGAATCTATACATACCTTTTTCATCATTTCATCATGTTTTTGGGGGTCCGATTGGGCTCAGTACTTCCCAACAACATTAAATTGGGACCACGGGGACCAACTGATGAAGGAAGAAGGGAAATTGAGGGAGAAATGCACAAGAACATATGTTTAACCATCATTGTCCAAGAATTCTTGGACAATAATCAAGAATGAGGATACCCAAGGTTAGAAAACCAAATAATAAAAAATTTAATTACTACATAAGAGCATGCCAAGGATCCAAAATTGGAACATATTAATAGAGGGGATAGATCTACTAAATTAATTTAACTAAAATGGAAAAATCCATGCATTTATGATTCCATCCTTGAGATTTATCATTCATTATTGAAGAAATCTCTCTCCAACGATTGAAGGTAGTCGTTATGTTTGTTGTGTCCTGATTTTCTCTGATCCATAGTTTTTTCATCATGCAAGGTGATTCACCAATGGAATTCAAGGAAGAACATCACTTGGTGATTCCAAGGTTTTCAGGATATCTCGAGATATATTTCCATAAAAATTTATTTTTTTTAAACCTCTTTAGTTTAAATTAATTAATCTACACAATGTATCGACAATGGGAGATATATCTGAACACCCTATGTCGACCTATTTTAGGACACATTTATGGTAAACAATGTGTACCAAACTCAACCTTGGTATCAGATATATAGTCCAATATTATGTTAATGAGTTATCACATTTTCTTAAAGAAACACTGCATGATCAATACAAAATATATTTTATATTTTGATAAAAATAATTTTGGGCACACTGGGCCTCGTAATTGCACATCGCCTCGGCTCTTGGCTCTAGAAATAAATATAAAAATATATCAAATTCTTAAAAAAAAATTGGGTATCTATAGTGTGGTATGATTGTGATTCTCCAAAAAATCCCCTAAAACATAGAATCCCAGTCCAAAAACTACCAAAACTAAAATTGGCTCAATATATAAACAATTGATACAAAGTCTAAAACATGGTGACATGGGGGTGTCAAAAAACTCTTAACATTCCATTGAGTCAATTTATTCCTCTGAATAGATATTCTTAAACATATTTTACCATAGATTTGTTTCTCCTTCAAAATGATAAATTTCTTGGTTATCCTTTTAATGTTCAGAGCATTAAAGTATAAAAAATATTTTATCAATGGTGTTGATTCATCACTCAACCACTAGTGGATCGAAATACCTATTAAAATAAGGTGTATGTTGGCTCATAAAATATTCAATAGTACATTGTTCCCTTCATTTGTTTTTGGGAATATTAGCATGATTCTTGGCCTGAGAAAGATGTGTGATCATAAGAAACATTCTTCATTACATCTCTCGTATCATTTGGTTAATCACATGGCTAATCATTTCATTGTTTACCACATTTTTTATTATCATGATGTCTTCTTGGTTAATCCATTGACTAAAACCATAAATAAAATTATAGTCATAAGAATATAATAATCATTTTAGTATATCAAATAATCATGAAATATCATTCATATGATGTCTAAATCATGAAAAACATTATCATTCTTTGAAACCATTGGTTTATCTTAGTTTATCCATTGTCATCGCCAACACATTAAATTTTTTTACTACACATAGACTTATCCCCATGTATTTTTCACCCATATTCTCTAATCTTAATCTCTATATATTAACTAAATCCTAATCTGATACCAACTATAAAGTCATATGGTTTTTGTGTATAAATATTACATCATTTTAGATGAATATTCCTTATATTACATTATAATCCCTTCTAGAACCATGAATATTTTATTGTCTTTGAGACTAAATACAAAAATTTCTTATATATCATCCCCCATAATTTTCTTCCCACTTTGTACCTTTATTTACATACCCTACTTAAACATTTATTCATTACCTATGGAAATGAAACATAATAAAAGGTGATCCTAGAATATTAGTAAGGGTAAATGTGGTAGATATAAATCGATGATCATATGAAATCATAATAGAAGTATAAGTGTAAGAGAACATGACTATAACTTACAAAGTTCATACAAAAACAATAAAACATAATAAAAAAGGGTCATAGTATAAATCATTATCATTTCAAAATACATAAATCATAAGAGTGATAAACATTCATATATCAATAATGAACCATAATTTCATGTTATAAAAGTGTTGCACTATCATGGGTACAAAAACTATTTCATATGGCATGGTTAACTACCAATTACATCAAATCATAGTAGATTGGGAATCATCAATTGTTTCTCATTATGGATAAATTATATAAAATTGTTTCTCATAGTGGATCAAGTACATATACTTTTTTCCCATAGTGGACCAATCACATTGACATGTTTCCCATAATTATCTCATGAGACATAAAACATCACCCAATTATTTAAAGGGATATATAATTATGGTCCCACGTATAACATAATTAAAACAATATATATTGATTCCAAAAGATCATAAAATATTCACCATATTATAACCGATTAAAAAAGATGAGTTTTATAAATATTTCATCATATCATAACCCATGGAAAAGAAAATTTATTCATAGACATTGCTTAAATCATTATAGTATAACCCATGGAAAAGAAATGGGTTTTGTAAAAAAATAATCATAATAATCATAAACCCTCCATAAGAGTAATAAATATAGTATTATTTGACCATTTACCAGTATAAATTTAAGTAACACCAAAGGATGTCATCATAGATGAAAAATGCATTTAAATTTTCACTAGAAGAATATATTTAAGAAAATATACTTCTCAATTTGAAATCACTTAATTAAATTCTAAAATTTCCTAAATTATAAAATAAAACATTATATTTGAAAATAAACTTGGAAACCTTTAAAGTAATCATATAATCATTTATTTTTCATGATGATGGGGTATTCTATTCCTACCATATAATCTAAAAGAAAAAATTCCTTTCATGCTTTTTTAAAATAACGTCAAATAAATAACCCGTACAAAAAATGAAAAGAATATTAATTTTAAAAAAAATATTAACTTAAATTGTGGGTTAAAATTATTTTAGAAAATCACAGTGTAATATTAAAAACCTTCATGGAAACATTTTTATAAAACATTTATATGAAACAAAATGGAATTTTGACCGAATAGAGAAATGAAGAGAGTTTTCCTTAAAGGCATTCTTTCAGTTTCTAGATTTAATAATGATAGTAAAATGAAATTGAAACATATAATCTCTAAAAATTAATACAAAATATACTAAATTAAAAAGAATTATCATATAAGGATCATAAAATTTATTCAATGAAAATTATTTCATAAATAATCCTTATTGAAACAATATTGAATCATAAATCCCTTACCCCAAGCCTCATTGTTTTTTTATAAAAATTAAAAACCCCCATATAATAAATATATATTTATTATAAATTTATTATAGAACCATAATTATATTTAGGATTTTATTATGATATATTATCATCTTTTTATAAGAAATTTGTTATTAAAATCATTGTTTTGTGTGATAATTGCTTTGTTTTTTATACATGTTTTGATTTGGCTGTCCTAATCCTTGTACTTTGATAAAAGATACATAATATTGAGAATTTTAATCAAGATATAAATATAATAAATATTGATTATATATAAATTTGTATTCATCCCTAAAAGGTAGCTAAAGAAAAATAAATTACACCATTCATGGAGGTGGTAGGTCATATGTACAAATGAACTTTCTTTACATTTTTTGAAATATTGAACAAAATAATGATAAATAAGAATTCACCTTTATATAATAATTATTATATCATATATATCACATATATTCATTAAATATACCATTCTTACCATCCATAAAAATAATAAATGAAATATAAATTGCATCACTTTGTGGAGGTGGTAGTCTACACATCTGCATGAGCGACATTATCATGTTCTAAAGGATTGGAAATAAAGAAGGAAGAAATTATATTATAATTAAATAATTATTATTATTTAATAAATTTAATGTATAAACACTAAATCAATCATTATACCCGTCCATAAAATATGCTAATGAAAAATATATTGTATCACTACATGGAGATAGTAAGTCGTACATATGCACAAGTGATACTTTATCTTATAATTTGATGGTAAATATTGGCTATAATTTATTAGGATAATTAATTTAAAATTTTATGATTAAGAAAATATATTTTTAGGAGTTATAGCAAGAAATAAAAAATAAAGGGATCGATTATGGCTATTACCTCTTCTTTGAAATAACTCCTTTTGATCTCATCTTAAGGATCCTAGGGTTGGTATTTTGGTAATACCAACACCTCTATCATGTGTCTAATGATGTTTGGAAGGTAATTTGAATTTTTTGTTCAATATATAAGGCCAAAAGTTTTCTAAACAAGATAAATTATGGGATCCCTTTTTATAATTTAGGGGAGGGGCACTCCTGTAATTTTTGAAAAAGATTAAAATATAATAAAGTCAATATATAGAAAAATGATTCAAAATGGAATGATATTCGAAGATAATGTAGGGTAATATCAAAATCAAATCAACAAATAATTTTTTTATTGTTTTATGTGGTTTTTTATTCTTTATCTTTTGGTTTAACTAATTAATTAACATATTTTAACCTTAATCATAGGAAAACATTTTTCAGACTTAAAGGGTTATAATTTTACTTCTATAGAGAAATTGGATGATAAATATCTAATATATGAAGTTTTAGGTCATATATTCTCCACCTTATTTTATTTCAAGTTTTTTATAATTTTTAAATAATTTAATATAATATTATTTTCATAAAATATTAGCAATGTCATTTTTGACACTATTCACTTAATATGACATTGAAAATCCAAAGAATAATATGGAATTAAAATATAATTATTTAAAACATCTATAATATTTCATATTAATCTAAATAATTCGTAGAATATAAAAAATCACTCGAATTATATTACATTTAATATTTTAAAAAAATATTTTATTTTTCTATTAATTAAAAAAATATTGTGCTAGTGTTGTTTATGCATTTAAGGAAATTATATAGTAAAAAATTTGAAATAATTTATTATCATTAAATAAAATAATTTTTTTAAATAAATATTTATAAATGAACTTATTTTTTTTATTCTTATGTAAAAAAATTATAGATATTAAACTCAGGAGAGTGACATTCTATATTTATTATTTTCTTAAATTAATTTTTTGGTCATAATCAGAGAAATATGGAATCAAGAGGCCATATATTAAATACATGGATATAAATTTCTAAATTCCACTCATCTAATAGGATAAAATCGTGTGTTATAGAAATTGTAATCCTTATTCCAATGTTTTATCCCTATTTTACCTGTTTTACTCATACAAGGGTAAAAACAATTTACTGTGGTTACAATTCATATTGACTAAAAATAAAAGGGAATAATTTACCAAATTTTAACTTCATAGTTTCCAAAAAATGGAGGCCATTTTCAAATTCTATAATTAGTAAAATCTTATTTTAAAAAAATTGTACAAGACGCAATGAAAATTATTTTTTAGGAAAATATATTTTTAAGCATAAAATCAAAATTCTTATTAACTAATGTTTAGAAAAGTATTATAAGAATGTTAATTTTTTAATATATTATATAAAAATTTCGTTAAATTTATTCACTAAGAGTGGTAAATTTAATTTAATAAGATAAAAACACATTGCTTTTATATAAACAGTTTTTTCTGAAAAACAACTCTTTTAATATAAAAGGATTTTTTATTTTTATTTATAATCTATTAATAACTAGTGAATTTATTTTATGAATATATTTTTCAAAATTTATTTATTCATATTCATTGACACCAATTTAATGGGTAGGTCATAATTGTATACAATATTATGTGTTATTGAGACTTGGAGTTGTGTGTATCATAAGCTATAAAATTTTTTATTTTAATATAGATGTATATATATTAAAATAAAAAGGTATTGAAATATACTCATATTCTCACCCCTTTATATAGGTGTATGTTTATGTTTCTCTGTTCACCAGATTTTCATGATATAGTAAGTGGTCATGATTATATGTGCTATCTTCAATATAATTGTTGGAGGTTGAGCTAAAACCTCCATGACTCATTAGAGATTTCAAGTCATAAAATTACATTTAATTCTATAGTTATCCACAAATAATTGAATGGAAACATGAAAAGAGTATGATTATTTGGTTCTTCAATCAATTCTTTCCATCTTCCAGACCCATTTTGGCATGTCTATCTTCTTCATAGCATTATATTCTCAAACTCATATATCTATAAAAACACTAAATAAAAATATTTTTCATATTGTAATTTTTCCTCCTACATTAAGGTGAAGTAAATGAATAGATATGTGGTGAAGGATACTCATTTAAAAATCAATAATATATTATATGTGACATTTTTCTTCATGACTTCACATGTATCTCATATGGAAACATCCTGTTATGTAGATCATCAAGTGATAGTTCTACAAGATCTCCTTCCTCAAGTGTTGGTTACTTTGGATTGTGTGAAGTTGTAAATATTATTAGGATCATTTTAAAAATTTATGCATCTTTCATAACATCATTGAATCATCAAATAGATTCAAAAAACCTCAATGAGGTAATTTAAGAAACTACTGAGGTTTTCAATTGATCTTATCTTCAGGTCACCAAATCTATTATAAAAAACATATATATTCACCTCGTTTACCTTACTATCACCCATATAAATGTTATATAGTTTTTCTGAAATTTTCTTTTCTAATGCATAGATAATCACCTTCATGTATCTAAAATTTGGAAAAGGGATATACAAAGTGTTTTGTTCCTCTATATCCACAAGGATTATTTTCTTATCTACTTTACTCATCATAATATTTATAGGTTCACAAACTTGTATTCCATGCAATTATTTTGAGAAAACATTTATCCAATATGACTATAAATGTTAACTCATTATATTAATCCAAATTTGATAATTAAAAACATCAAACAATGGTACTCCCATTTAATTCATAGTTTTTTGGATGAAAAAAATATACACAAATAAATTCACCCCAAACAACCTTATGGATCTAATACCAATTGTTGATTTCTTCCTATTGAATATCCAGGTCTCTTCAAATTTATATGGTTATTCATGGATCAATTATACCCATGTATTAATATAATCCACTCAAGATAAACACCTGAACCACACACAAAATATGGATTAATAAATATATTCACTTGGGAGATCATACCTTTCCAAACCGTATTGATTTGGGGGAGGTAGTTAAAAACCAAGGTTCAACTAATTCCACTCAATCAAAAGTGTTTTTAGAGGTTTTATGAGAAATTAAACAATTTTTTTATTCAATCCATAATTTCTATCCTTATGATTCCTTAATCTACCTTCTCTTTAATAAAATGAAACTTAATCTTAAGGTTTTTTGTAAATGAGTGTCATACCTGACTTTTTATCAACTCAATATCACTCTTATTATCACATTTAATCCCCATGGGAAACAGTAGTACATCCCTAAGATCTACCAACTAATTATTCATCCAAATCAGTGGTATACATTAGGTTATGGCCAATCTGTAGTCCGATTTGGTTGTACTACATGATATTCTTTCTAAATTCTTACTGATGAAACCAATGAACTTTATTTTGAAAATTAATAATCCTATTATCATAGATTTTCTACCCATAATTTCTCAAGATCAATCCATATATAAATAGATGATCAAGTCTTGGTTTTTTACTCTATTGAACACCAAATCATAATGAATATTCCCTTGAATATATGTCATGATTCTCTTCATAGTAGTGAGGTATTCTTCCTTTGGACTACATTAATATTGACCTGGTGAACTTGTAGCATACAAGGTATTTGGAATTGATGTTATCAATTAAAGTAATCTCTCAATAATCCTCTAATAGACTATAGAATAAACTGATTTCAAATATCTATGCTTCCCATTAGGTGTTCCAATAACATTCAGTGTTGAAATCAATTTTTTATCATACATATTGAACTTTTAATATAACTATTCACAATCATTTTCCTGAGAAGAAAATTTATAACCATTTTTTTATCAATATAAGCTTGATAAATTATATAGTAATTTTAATCATCAAAATATCAAACTAAAATATTATAATCTATTCAAAGTCTTCCATTAAATTATGCTTTCTTCCAAAAAAATATGATATCATTGACCTAAAAGAGTACTATGGACTACTCTTCATTGGTTTATTTCAAATATAATTTGGGATCAACACCACCTATCTAGAACATAAAATTCTACAAGTAGTTATCTAACTATGTATACCAATATCCCAATGCTCTCTTTAGTACAAATAATGATTTATTCTATTAATAAAAATTTTATTGATCATAACCCATTAAAGAAATAACCATTGTTAAATGTATACTTCATCCTTCATCACTAAATTCATGAATATCCACTTCACAACCATTTTCATGACCTTAAATCGTTTTTATTTCAACAACCAATAATATTATTATCAACTCAAGTCTCACAGCCAATTTGAATTTTTATTCCATGTAAACACAAATAAATTGTGCATATGCTTTGCACACTAACATTTATATGTCTTGAATCGTATTTACCAAATCATTATTATTTTTTAAACACCCGTATTGTTCTGATTATATAATAAACCACCATCCTCATTAAAAGTTGTTGGGTCTAATTTTTCTATATTTGATTCGTCTCCTAATTCATAACCTTAACCCATTATTTTTTTCTTTTCTTATTCTTAAAGTAATTATGAGGCCACATGAGATAATATAGTAGTGATATCGAAACTTGTCATTATCTGTGTTTTTGTTAAAGTATATTTTCCACTAATTATATTAGATTCATTAACTTCAACCAATTTATTATTAATTTGATTCAATTGTTGACTCACTTTAGTGGAATATTTTTCTTTCAACTCCCCCTCAAAATCTTCTTCTTGTGTTGGAGCTTTAAAATATCTAAATTATAAGTGAAAAATATATTATTCAGCATAAACTTATTCCCAAAATAAATATTTAGAATTAATTTAACTTTATCATTCATTTATTTCATATCATGCCACTAAAAAATACCATTAAAACTTTCTTAAAGATAGTTTTATTTTATACACTTTGTATAGTATCCTAATAATATTACTTTGTCTTCAAAATCTCCATATTTTCCATATATAACATCTTTAGTATGATTATAAAACTTTCCTCCAAATATTTTAAAGTGTTTAAGTGTCGGAATTGTTCCATGAAAAAACTAATATGGTTTCATATTACCTATTATAATTATAAAATCATATATTTGTGTGTACACAGTAACTTGTACAACTTCCTACAAATAGTTTTGAGATATTATACTCTCAATAAGTAAAGTCTTTATTACAGATTGTTTTTACCTTCTTTCATAATTAAACATGTGTTCTTCTTACTACCCACTTCAAATAAATTTTAATGTATTATCCATCCTTTAATAAATGATTTTAAAGACTTTACCTTGATCAAAAACCCCTTTTTATAAAATTTGACTTCAATTTATGGGTCACATAATTGGATAACACTAATGAGGTTGTGATTAAGTCCATCTACATAAGCCACTCTTGTTTTCTTGAAATTCATTACCAATAATATTCATTCTTCCATTTACTATGATCTTCATAGAAACATCGTTGCCAAATAGAATCATTATATCGACACATACCATTACATTAATATATAAATACATATTTCTAGTCATGTGGGATGAGAACCCACTGTCTAAAATCCATGTTCTACTATTATTTGTAACCTTTAAATAAATATTGACTATATACCCTTATCTTAATTCTTTATGTTCTTCCATAAAATTACTGGTGTAGTTGATACATGTGATTATCTCTCCTCATTCTCCTCATTATAAGAAATATGGTCATACCATTCTTCCTATAATAGGTCAAATCTGTTTACTAATATAATATTTATTAGTTATCTTTCATTTATCCTTATTTGGGTTAATTGATAGAAATTCCCCCTTTTTCATTTACCTATAATTACAAATTTATAACAGAAAATTGGTTCGTAAAATCAATACCTGGAAAAATGAAATATTCTTTCAGGGTGGGATGTGATTGTATCCACGTTTTCTGACTATAAAGTTCCTCTGATTTCAAATAAATATCCACCACATTGCAATATGATTTTTTTAAGTAGACAATGTATTGGTACTTCATGAAGGGTGAATTTTTATTGTTTTTATCTCTCAACATATTTAAATCTTATAAAAACTCATTGGTTATTTATTAGATCTTTATGATTGATAACTATCTCCAACCTTATATTTTCCTTCACTCATATCATTCATTATCCTATATTTTTAGGTCTCACTATTGAAACCAAGGTATCTTTTACCCATAAAATTGGTTTTTTGAGCACTCAACACATTCTCAATATTCTTAAAGACTCATTTATCCCTTTCCTATTGTTATATATCTATAAATATTCTAAATTAAAACTTCTTATTTGGACCACCTATGTTTATTTCATAATTATGTTTCCTTCTCAAAGTAACCACATATTATTTAAGGTATTCAGCCTTTTTTCATGATAAAAAAATTGAGTTCATTGATCTCTTTATCTTGATGTTTAATTTTTATCTTAAATTCCAGTACATCAACACATAATTAATGAGAAACATCTTATTTCCTCAATAAACCATATATAAAAAAGTGAGTTTGGATTTAACTTGATCAGAATACTCTTAATATTATTTCGGCAACACAATAATTTTTTTGTTCTTATTTTATTGTATGTTCAGTTCTTCAAGGGCTCCTTCATGTGTAGACTCAAGGTCAAAAACTCCATTCATTTGATTCTTTACATCATTTATGGGTTGATCATTCTCAATATTTACCATCATACAATCCTTTTTATTTAAAATGAATTTAGCTTCAACTTATTCAAATCATGACTCATATTAAATAACTTATTTTCACAATTAATTATTTATTTGAAATATCATTCCAGTTTTGTTTCTAGATTTAAAATTCCTTTTTAGAGATATCTTACTTCACTACCTTTGGCAAAATTTACCTTCAATTTCATAATCATCCTTCCTTAGATATCTTGTAACAATGCTGATGAATTTTAAATAGTTAAATAAATACTATGATAGTTTTAATATGAATCTTCCTATACCCATATTGAACTTTCATTATGAATCTAATCTTCTCAATTGATTTAAATTCCATTTCCATTGAATAGTCACTCATTATCACTTTTTGATTCCTCATATGAGACCAGCATGTTGTGTAGATGTTTAATTGATTCTTTCACTATATTTCCATCCTTGAGTGTCAAAACATTTTCATTATATAAAGTTCTAAATCTTATTATGATATTTTTTATTATTTATAAATATTTTAACTCATAACCGAGTCCATGACTATATCAAAAAACCTTAGTGAGACAGATTTTAAGAATCAATATTCAATAAAGTTAATGTAACTATTATTTATTCAAGTTTCAAATGAAATTCATTAATTATTTAATTAATAAATATTAAAAATTTATTAATAAATTAATAATTATTTCTTATATAATCCTCAAAATAAAAAATAGATTTACTAGAAAGGGAGTTTTTGAATTTTAGGTTCCATATGCATAATTTTGAAAGACACATTTATTTAAGTTAATAATCAAATTTATTATTATATATATATATATATATAATTTCTTTTATAATGAAATTTTTTCAATTTGTAAACATCACATAGGAATTTTATTAGTGTTAATTTTTGGAATTTTTTTATTGAAGTTTAATTTTTTTAAATAGTATAAATTACAGTTTTTAAAAATACCTTCATTTTTAAAATATCATTATGATGTAATAATGGATTAAAAATTCATGAAACATTCTTTCTTAAAATATTATTTAAGTATTAAACTAATTAATGTAAAAAAAATTAATTTAAAAATTTATATTTAACATTTTGGAACATAAATTCCATTTTCTCTAATAAAAATTATTTATTTGATTCTTTGTATTTATGGGAGTGTTAGAAAGTTCCAGTCTATTTTTATTTTAATTAAATGAAAAATAACTTTCCATTTTAAATAATAATATAAATAGGTTCATTGAAATTAATTACACCAGAAATTAATTTTCATAATTACAAAATAATCAATATTTTTACAAAAAAATATCCCCTATTTAAGTATAAATCCCCACCCATTATCTCATTCCTCTCCAATGATAATCCATTGAGAATTAATTACCTCTAATTTTCCCTCTCAATAGTATCTCCAAGTAATTATTATGGTTTTATGTTTTTTCAATCAATATTTGATAAGCTACTTTGAAAGGTAAGGGTTTCAAACCTCTTATCTCCCTTTATTTTTACAATCCTTCTATTTACTTTTCTTTCTAATGAGAAATGTTATTATGATTAATTTTTATAAATTACATATAATATTTTCTGTTATATATCACTATTCCCTCTCATTATACTACATTTATAATCTATTATAATTTTCAAGCATTTCAGTAAACATAAAAATTTACAAATATTTTGTAAAGAGGGTGTGGTTTCTTAGTAATTGCATCCCAATATGGATACAAACAAGTGGGTTTATTCTTTGGATTTAATTCACCGAGAGGTAATAAGATTGAAAAGGTTTGGCTAGGTATTGACTGACTATTTTCTTAGGGCATGGAATGATATCTGAATTACACACCTAGTTTGAGACTCATGTGGGATATTATTTGGATAATTTAAAAACTCACTATAAAGAATAATAAAGGATTATTTTCTTTTGATATCCCCACACAATGAATGTACTACTCATTGTTAAATTTTTATCATAAATTAATAAGGTTATTTTACATTACATTTTCAATATCATATTTTTCTATGTTTATTGTGGAATATTAGCCTAGATAGTCGTATTATTCCATAAAATGGGGAAAATTGATAGTCCTTATTTCCACATGGAAAATTGTTCGGTAACATTATGAAATGTATTTTTTATCCATTATATTATTATGAAAGGATCATTGTACTTTGTATTTGATTGTTAAGGCCTAAAATTATATAACCCCTTGATGCATTTATAAGTCTCCTCAGACAAACTAGTTGTGTATTTAGAATAATCCTTACCCATTTATGTATGATGTCATAAAATAAGGCCTTGGTGATATGTTTATGATGCCTGAAATTGTTCATTCCATCACTATGAGATCATTTATTCTTTTCGATGTATTTATTTTCTATTATGCAATCCATGGATATATTTTTTGTTATGGAATTTATTTATTCCTATCATGTTATTGATTCCATGATTATATTTGATAGATTCCTTTATATGCTACCCCTTATTGAGCATCTGAGCATACCCTTATTTATTATATTCCACTTCCCTAGGAAAAAAGTGGATTACTATGTGTAACATATTCATTTTCATAGAGAAAGAATAAAATATTCATTTTTTTAATATTATGTTTCTATAATTTTCAATTTAATATAATGTTCAATTATATATCTAGTTTCTTGATGCCACTATATGGTTAGATCATGTGTCTATGTATTTTTTACCAATGTAATAAAGTAACCATCAAATTTGGGTTCATGAATTAATATTATTATATTTTTGGTCAAATAAATTTGAATAGAATCCTTAGGAACTGGATTAAAAAGAACATAGTTAAAGAAAAAAACAATATGACAAACCATTAAGATAATATAAAAATATATCTTTATTAAATGAAATTAATTTTTAATAAATTAATATTAATAATATATTATAACTTATTATTAATTGTTTTACTCATGAACTATTTAAATATATTACATGGTTTTAAATGGAACTTAATGGAAGGAAAATCAAGTAAACAACCCTGATAAATATGAAGATTTCCATCAATATAAATTCAATGAGGCTGGTGTTATAAAGAAAAATATTATAACTATATTATGGGAGTTGTCTTAGCTTATAACTTATAAACTATCACATATAGAAAAATATTTTTCACCACAAAATGGTGTAATAATATTATATATCTTTATGAAGTAGCTACTTTTATCCTAAAATGGAACCATGAATCTATTAGTAGTATAACAATGGATAAAATATTTAGAGAAGGTATTCCTTAATTTATTATGAAATGAAAGAGATAATATTATCATGGTATTATAATTTCTAAAAGGAGATGTTGATCAATAGTGGTTCCCGATTCTAAACACCAAGAAGGAAGAGGGAAAAGAGAAAATGGAATGGATGTTTTTTAAGGTGGTATTATTTAAGAAGTACTTTCCTCTTGAGAAATGGGTTTTCATGGAAATAAAATTCATATATTAAAAAAAATATGAAATTATTATTGAGTTTGAGGATAACTTTAAAATTCTATCAAGGCATGCACTAGAATATCTATATATTTTAGCAACCAATATTGATTACTTCTTTGATGGGTTAAAGAAAATATTTCTAGAAGGACAGTCACTCAAATATTTTCTTCATATGAGGAGATAGTGGCCAATTCCATTAAGAATAAGAAAGAGTTATCAAAATATTTTACATTCCAATGGAATCATTATAAGAAAAGGGTGGTTTAATGCCATGTTGAAAATAATTTGGGAAATGTGTAGAATGGAAGGGTAGAATTAATTTCATTTAATAACTATGGGATGAAACACCATGGGTGTATATTAAAAGGAATTTTGGTTTATTATAAGTGTGGAGATATGGTCCATAAATATCATGAGTGAAAGTGAAATAAAGAAGCCACAAATTTATAATTCTTCAATTATAGTGTAACTACCTAAGATTTTTCTATATCTTCTACTTAAACAAATAATATATTAAATAGTATCTTTCACACAAAAAACTAAACTAAAATAAAAAAACATTTTATATTTTTAATATTAAATATAACCATTAAAACATAGTCGTTAAATTATTTGGTATAAAATTAAAGTATCTATATTACAAAATCAATGAAGAATACAAGAAAAATATATCATCCAGTAGTAGAAATCATATTTATGAAGCCCATTTTTCTGAGCTCTAAAGGCTTGTATCTTCCCTATGGTTGTCACTGGACAAATCCTAAGATAATATAATGAAATTATTTTTTTAGTAAACCCATATATGGGAGAATTTAAAGCTCATTGATATTTCCATAAGATCTATTCATGTTGAAATGCCAATAGAAACTGAAATTACTACTTATCTAATGCCTAAATATTATGTGGAGATCATAATGTGTTATATGTATAAATTATAATTATATAAATATGTTAAAAAATTCTATATATATATATATATCATGAATTTTTATATTTTTTTAAAGGTCATTTTTACTCAACTCACTTAATGCTTAAAAATATTCCGTGCAAATCAGTAGTTTATTTCATGGAAAAATGTTCATTATAATTTAATAATAACAATATATATTGATTTTATGAATAAAAATTTATCACTAGATTAATTAATAATTTATAAAAAAATAATAGTTAATATAGAAAAAGTCATTTCCTAATAAAAAAAATGTTTTCGGTATTTTATGTTTTTATTTTAAATTAAAATTTATAAATTTTAAAATATGAATTTGAAAAAATTAACTTCATTGTTGATTTATTATATAAATATTAGCTTAATATTATTACTTTTTATTTTTAAAAAATAATTATTTTTTAGGTCAATAGTGAAATTCTAATTATACAAAAATATATTTATTAAAAATTATATTTAAAAAATGCTTTTTGAAATATAATATATATTAATAAATTCAATAATACATTTAAAAATACCAAGTTTCATTTATAAAACCCATATTTAGTGTTTCGGTTACTTAAGTTGTGGTTCACTCAAAAAACTACTTTTTAAGCATTTATATTAAAAATTAATTTTTCTCACTTAAAATAATATAATAAAACAAAATGGATTTCATATTTTATATTAACACGTGTATATTAGTTCATAATTTCAATTAATTTTTTAGTCATAAAAATTAGATCATTAAGAGTGAGGTTAATTACCATTGATGGTTATTGGTGGTGAGATTCGGTTGAGAGAGGTCGACATTAGCCTTCTTCCATACCTTCATTTATTCAATGAACATAATTCATCCTCCAGTAGTGTATTACATTTCAAAGAATTCTTTTTCTATTCCCTACTTATCATGTAAGAATTTCTTAAAGGTGTGGTTGTGAGAGGGGTGAGTGTGTGGTGGATAGAGGTTTTATCTATAATTATGGAACTGGGATGTGCACAATGGGAAGGAATCAAGCTTTGCAGTAGTTTGGGTGAACCTTCTTGGGATCCCTCTTACTTTTCTCAATCCCTCAATTCTCCAAAGCATGGATGAAACATTATGTGGTTTCCTATGTGCTGAATTTGAAACAGGTAGCCTTTATTATTATTTATCACCCTGCTTTTGTATGGAATTTTATCTAGACATACCTCTTTCAGATTGTTTTTTCATTCATGTAGAAGAGTACTTCCCTTGGTGGAAGTGCATTTTCTTTCAGTTTTTCCTAGTATATTCTAATTATGTTGTTTGTAGGGTCATTAAATTTATCATTGAAGGTGTTTAGCTAAGGGTAAAGAAATGTCTCTTCTGTATGGTGGCCTAGCAGTAAAGGTCGATAATACTACTCGTGTCTCATGGGCATGTGATCTTTCAGGAGATAAGTATGGTAATACTTCTGATAGTATTGTGGTTTCTAATATAACTTTAGGTTCTTGGAATATGGGTCTTATATATGATTCAAGAGATGTGGCATCTATCCATGGTGTTTATTCCCTAGATAATATTTTTTCTTTGGTTTTTTATCTACAAAGGCGTCAGCGGAAGAAGAAGATGCTTTTGTGCCTATTGAATTCAGTGTTGTGAATGCTTACAATCTTCTTTTAGAATATGCCTCAAAAGAAATATCAGGTATCTTATCGGAATTATCAGGTCATATTCTTATTAGTGACTCTGGGGGGAGTTTTTTCTGGTATTTATTTTCCTATTTAGGATTGTGTTTAATCAAAGGTTCCCTTGTCATCAGGTGCCTTGATGGTACAAGAGGCTGGATGAGATCCATGTAAAGTTGTGTTGAGTGCTCTTCCAATAATATTCTGGTGGCTATCCCAAGTGATATCTCTTCTAAACTTTAATATCTCTCTATTTGGTGTGTTTCAGGTAGTCTGAACATGTTTCAGTAGCCTCATATTTGCTTTGAGGCCCTATCAAATGAAGTGAAGGATGTTGATTGGACTCTTCCTAAGGGGATGGAGAAGTATTCCCTATTAGGAATAGTGGATTCAATGTTTTCTATATAATTTCAGTTTATTACAAAACAATGAAATAAAGGTATGTAGAGAGTTTTTGGTATCAGTTATTTTCAAAACTAATGCCAAAACTTATTATTTTGTGGTTTTTTACATTGGGTTTGTGCACTACAAGCTTGGGTTCCCATTCAACACCCATGTTTTGATTTTTTGGAAGTGTAATTTCGTTTTTGAAAAGGATTAAATTTACCCCCAAAACATCATAACTAAGATATACATGGAAATATAATATTTATTATTCCCCTTTAAATATAAAATTTTTAATATTTTGGTGAGAAATTATTTTTGGAAACATCTTGTCACCTTCAAACTGAGTAATATTTTCTAGTTTTTGGGATGTGAATTTAACACTATTAATTACATGTCATAAAAAATTGATTTGTGGAGTACTAAGTTAAAGTGATGTTGGATTTCAATGATTTTTTGTACTCAGATGGTCTCATGGACATGGATTTCAAGGGAGAATTGTTAATGTGGTTCAATAATAAAAGACAAATAGAAAGAATATTGTGCGGGTTGGATATGTTTTTATCAAATCTTCAAGGTCTTGACTCCTTTCTTCATGATTATTTCCTTCAATAATCATGTGTTATATCCCATCATGATAACCTCCTTGTTCATATTAATAGGGAGAAAATAAGGTTTCTTTATATTGAGTACTCAGCTAGTTAGGTTCTAGAGGATGTCTTTCTCCATATTGTGAAAAAGCTCGTGAGAATAACTAGTGAGTTTAAGAGTGTGGGATGGCTGATTAAATATATTAAAAATACATAGAGGTTACTTGTAGGATTGGATCTCAACCAAGACTAGAAATATTTTCTCCTTGGAAGATATAAACTAGGAAATATGAGTGATGGATAAGAATCTACAAGAGATCTGGGATGATGATCCGTTTTATTTAATGACGGATAAAAAATACAGTTTTTGGGAAGCTTTTGAAAATAGAGAGAATATAATTGTATAAATAAAGGGTCTTATGTTTAAGGTAAGTGTAAAATCATAGGATACTTCCATTTCTACTTGAAGGAGAGGTCAGCTTCAAGGAATATCACTCTTCTATTAGAGGATGGGAAATACATAATGGATTTGGATGTGTCTAGAAAGATAACTAAAAAGACTTTTGAGAATCTTATAGAAGGGTAAATTACATATAGTGATGGAGTCACTAGGATGGGTCTCATAGATGATATTTTTATGACTACCATCTTAGTTTTGGTTGAGGATCATTATAATGATTAGATAGAGGCTATTCCGGATGAGAAAGAGATTAGACAATATTTTTTTCATTGAATGCTGAGAGTGCAGTAGGACTAGATGGTTTTATAGATTATTTTTATAATGATTCTTGGGATATCAAAAAATCTCAGGTTAATGATGCAGTGGAATAATTTTTTAGAGGGGTTCACCTCCCAGTGCACACTATGCTCGAAAGTTGGTTCTTATCCAAAAAGTGAAGGATTTGAAAAATCTCAATCAATACAGGCTGGTTTTTTTAATAAATTTCTCTTAAAAAGTTCTTTACAAATATCCTAAATAATATGATAATAATAGTGATTCCATAGATAATATTAGTGTAATATCATGTTTTCATTCAAGGTAGAAGCATTCAGGGTGTGGTGGCTATTGTGAAAGAGATGGTGGATGATCTTAATAGGAAATATAATCACTATAATAACTTGATAAAAGGGTACATGAAAAAAAAACAATGATAGTATAGATTGGGGTTTTATCTTGATTGTTACAGGTATATTTGTTTTCAGTGGTTGGGCATGTGATCTTATATTTAATTGTTTTCTTTGTTTTGGATTTCTATTTATCTTATATGGTGATCTTCTGGTTTTTTAAAAAAATTGGGGACTTTATCAGGGGACCCAATTTTTCCTATCCTATTTATTTTATATCTATATTCTCTATTAAGGAACTTAATCTTTGGGATACCTTTTTGGGAGATAACTCTATTCAAGAACATTTCTTGGATAGGCATCATTTCTCACCTCATGTTTGGTGACCACATGCTCGTTTTTTTAAATTACAGGTATAATTATGTTGAGGGATTTAACAAATTTATGTAAAAGTATGGTGTTTGGATTAGGAAAAAATTAATCTTCATAAGATAAGTCTTTAAGTCTTTAAATATTATTTTAATTTTCATAGAAGATAAAATTAGGGGAATCTTGGAAACCAAAGAAGACACATACCATGGGTTTATCTTTGATATCCTATTTCAGATTGAAAAAATAGAAAGGTGATATTCTCGGATTTGTTTACGCATGTAACAATTAATATTTATGAAAAAAATAAGATATTTTATTTTAGGGGTATGATAATGATGGTTAATGGAGTTCTGAATTCCAAGCCCTTTCATATTCTCTCTATTATCAAATCTCTAAAAGGAGCCATTATGGGGTTGGAAAAAATTATGAATTCCTTCATCTAAGTCTTCAAATAAGAGAGGATAAGTCACTGGACCTTATATAAAATAATGGTGAGGACAATATCTAAGGGTTACATCAAACCATGTATTGTGGAAAATAACAATACATTTAATGAAACCCAAATGGCATGGGACATAACTGAAGTAAGATCTTTGAGGGACAAATTCATGAAGGATAGGTACAATGTGGATTATAGAACATGGGTTAAACATTCTGGAAAATTATCTAGCCTAGAAATATTCATGGTTGATCATTCTGAGAATTTAAAGGATTGTGTGTGGTGGGTGGTTGAGAGAGGTGACATCAACTACTAGAAAGACAATTGGGTAGGCACCTCTTTTTTCTTTATTGGTTTTCCAATTCCATAAATTAAATTTAATGGTTTGTATAAGACAATTATCTCAACCACTATGGATAAAAAGGAAAATAATATATTTGATAAGATAATTTTAGAGGATGAGACAGACATATGGGAATACACATTTTCATCCTATGATAACTTCTTCTCTAGGGATTATACATTACAAAGGTAGGGAAAATGGAAACTGATGAATGGGATACCAAACAATGGTGTAATAAGATCGTATTGAAAATGATCTTTATGTTCTGGAGAGTCCACAAAAGACCAATTTCAACAAAGGATAATATTTATATAAATGGAGTGCAACTGGAATTACACTGCATGTGTTGTGAGAGACCTGGCATCAAAACTATTAGGAACATATTTTTTTAGAGTGATTAGGTAGGTGTCTCATTGAACCTGATTAGTCTGATGATGGGTATTTCAATTCATGGTGAAGATATGTGTGATTTCATAGCCTTATGGTTTAATAGGACTGATAAATGACCTCCTGTTTATTTGATACATAGTACGGAATTTTATTCTATGTGATGGGTTATATAGACAACTTATAACAAACAAAGAGAGTGTAAGATTTTCTCTTTCCTGTATCTCAAATTTCATATTACTTTGTTGTTTAAGGAGTTGTGTGCCCTTCTTCCTTAGGGATAAGACTTGGTTTCCAGTAGTAGGCTACTTTATATGGTTTTTGATAGTTTCTAAAGGATTTAATTCTAAGCTCCATAGAGTATGGTTAAAGTGGAATCCTCCATGTGTCTGTTTTAATTTTAATGTGGATGGTTACTTTCACTAGGGTGTCATGAGAGGATGAGTTTTGGTTCGTGAGGATAGAGGATCAGTGGTGCTTGGGTTCTGTACATATTATTTTCCGGATAATTCCATATAATTATAGGTTTAAACCATGATTTGTGGTGTCTCACTTTTTAGGATTAAAATATTCATATTAACTTTATTGAGTCAGACTCCATGATTCTTGTCAGTTTCATAAATGGAAATGCCAATGTCCCATGGTTTGTGGTGTGTGACATTCAGAAGTGCAGGTCCCTTCTAAAAAAGGACATAGAGATTTCTCACATTTGGAGGGAGGGTAAATTAACTGCGGACAAGTTAGAAAGTAAGAAAATCACTAGTTATAGTCTCATTATTCTCGGTTATATTATCTCTCTTCTAAATTATTACAACTTAATTGATATTTGTGATACCCAAGAGCTTCAATACATTTGACCCCATAACATCAAATTTATGAATAAAAAGTAATTTTGGATTAAAATAGTTTAAATTCATATTAAATTTTGGTATATAACATAAATATTTTTTAATAATCTTTACCTTATACTTTTCCATAAAATTAAAATTACTTGGTTAATAACTAGTTACCAAGGTAAATACCAAAATTATAAAATGTATAAGTCCAATATTAAATAGATAAAAATATGGTTAAAATAAATATTGAAATTATTTTTTGAGGAATTATCAAATCAATATCAACTCACAATCCATTATTTGAAACATTTGGATTCATTTTCTCATGAATAGTATAATTATATCATTGAAATGTAAAGGGTATTCACAAAATTTTGCATTTCTCTATTAATAAAAGAGGGTCACTTCCTCTATTTCAAGGATAATATTCCCATTCAAATTTTCCCAAAACCTTTATCTAAAATACCTCTCAAAGAATTAAAATTATCATCATTTATCCCCTAACCACTAGAATTTGCCCTAAGGATTTCTTTTCTAAGGATATCTCTAAAAGATAATTGAGCCTCCAACATAAGAATTAACTACTATATAATATTTTGTTTGTAATCTTCTTATTCCATACCTATTATATACATACCAATATAATTATATATGTATCATTATCATATATATATATATATGTGTGTGTGTGTGTGTGTGTAATTTGTAACACCCCAAGCTTCCACAGTACATTTCCTTTTGAATAATGCAATAGCTTGCATTGTACGCAACTTCGAGACTCTAACACACCGCGACTAATCAAAGCAGCTGTTATGAATAGTAATACCCACTTTTTGAAATTTTATAAATTTTATCTTTCAAAATGGACTCCATATTTGGATTCGTAATATCGAAATTATCCTAGGGTGAATTTTTGGTATTTTTCTGAATACTTTCAATTTTTGATGAATAGTGAAAAAACACTAAGTTATGGTTTAAAAAAGAATTTCTATTTAAATAATTGTTTATTTTATTTAAATTAAATTAAGGTCAAAATAGATACATAATACCAATATATGTTCAATGTAATTTAGTTAGTTTAGAATAATTTTAGATATATAAAAATGTTATAGAACTTTTCACCGTCTTTTACCCACCTCCTAGGAGAATTTGGAAATTCATGTAAAATTAATTTTACCACTTATTTGATTGGAATTTATAAAATCCAATAGACACGGTTAATATTAAGTAGTAAAATTTTATTCAATAAGATAAAAATAATTTTTCTTGAACAGTAACTTTTTACTTTTATTTACCACGGTTAAAAGTAAATAGGGTAATTAAGGGAAAAATTGATATTAATATTACCCTAACACATGTCCTAATTCTATTGGACAAGTTTATCTCGACCAAAAAACAACCATAGGTATAAATTATTATCATTTAGGTCCACTTGGATTAGATTAGGACACTTATTATTATTTAATTCAAAGAAGATTTAAAAGAGTTAAAATCAAAGGTTAATTATTAAAAAAATATTAAGATAGTGTTATACATAAGATAAATTCGATTGTAAATATTCATTAGAAATCTAAAAATATTTCTTACATAATGCTATTTTATTTATAATTTTTATAAATTAAATAATTTAATTTATTTATGACACAATTGGGATGTAGTAATTACAAAATTAATGAAATATTAAAATAATTGATAATATAAATATCACAATAAATGTAATTTTAGACTTTTTATGAATTAAAATAATTTTATAGGATAATAGGACATGTTAGGATTGATTTAATTTACTTTTTTAGATGTAACCATGTAGTTGTTTTTTTTACAAAAATCAAATTCCAAATAGTGTCAAAATTGACATAAAGGAGTTTTATAACAAATATTATATTATTAATTCATATTCAATTACTAAAAATCTAAGGCTTAGACAAAGGACTTATATAATGATATTTGTATCATTAATGGACCACTTGGGGGTATCTTGGATTTATATAGTATGTTTATTAACTATATAATATAAAAATACAAAGTGACATGGTAAATGTCAATCTAATTAACTAAGAGTTAAAACTAAAATATAAGGTTAATATAATGACCCTAACCTATCTAAAATATATTGGTTGAGTTGTTTTAGACCTGTACCCATCTTAATATTTAAATAATACACTTTGTAGCCATTATAATCCGAATATGAATTTATTATAAAATAATATTTCTAGCTTTTCCAAAGGATCCCATCACCTCTCTTATAAAAGGGCACTCCCCCTTCTCAATAATTCACACCTTCAAAGCCATTTGGCTATGCCAAACCCTGCCAACATATTCACTAAAATTCCCTCACTTCAACCTAGAGTCCTTAGTTTGATCAGAAAGCTGACCTAAGGATCCCTTTTGATCAAATCAAAAGGAAGAACCCGAAGAAGAGGTAATGCTTTCACCACCCTCTTTCAAGTTCCTTTCTTCTTAAACTTCCTCTTTCTTTGTTATTTCCATTATAAAATATTAACTCCAGTATCTCCTATATACTGTGATGTTTTTATAAATATGTTATAACCATATTCAGTATTCTATCCATCCTTTGAATGACATGTCACCATACGTGCGTACATACGGCTTATCATCTCCATGTCGTGGTGTAATTGTTATTCAATACATTATTATTTGGATGGGTATAATAATGATTTGTATTTCTTGTAAATAAAAAATATAACATGATAATTATTCGATATATATGATACACCATCCAATTATATATTATATATTAATTTAATATCAAAGGAATGATATTGTCGCTTGTGCGTACGGACGGACTACCGTCTCCACAAACGCGATGAGATTCATTCCTCATCGTATCCATTCAAATCTAATTCTCATTTTATGATTAATAATATTGTTTAAGGACATGATATCATTCTTTATATGAATAAGATAAAATCAATCCATAAAAAAGACGGCTTATGTAACAAATCATATAAAAGAAAACGAGTAAGTTAACACCCGAAACGACGATAATACTAAAATATTATTAACAAAGAAATGTTAAAAGATCATATATGATATCATATTAATGTATATGATTATTTTATAATTTAATAACAATTATTTTACCATTATATAGGAGGTTAACCTACCCTCAACCAAGGAAAAGTACAGGGTAAGGGGTTTTATTGTCACTCTTTATTCCCGTGAGATTCGTACTATATTGCCACTATTACCTTTTGTGTGGTGTATGTACTGCCCATAATTGTATTCTTTGTGTAATACACTTTAATTTATGTGTTTATAAATATTCATTGTATGATTCCTCTTTCATGGGGTGTATGTTTCGTAAGTTACCAAATTCGTAAGGGTTTATTTCACAATCTCTTAATTATTCGAGGTTGTTTATACGTAATTATCTACTGGGACCTCTTTATCATCCACATACATGTATCTTAAAGATGTATTTCAAAGCATTTTTACTATTTTACAGAATATGGGTTAATGTCATTTATACCCTTGTTTGACTTTTTATAAGAAGTTTATAAAGGAATCTTTCCGTCATTTTTCAAACAAATTCCTTTTTAACCATTTCAACAGAATTAAGGTAAGAATGTCTTTTTTTTAACTTATACGGCGGGTGCGGATATTTTCTGACATTATAAAATCTTTGAAGCTTCTCTTAAAATCTTATAAGAATATTTTCAAAGTAAATTTTTTCTTTTATAATTATGTTACTTTTAAATGATTTAAAAAAAAAGATATATCTCACAAATAGTTTTGATTTCATCTATGTCAACATCCTTTGATAAATTTTACACTTGTTTGAAGTTGATTTATTATGATACAAATCATCTATATTGTATTTAAGGTTTTGTGATATGTTTGACTATGGATAAGTTATTTTTATGCCATTAATGGTTTATGATTAATGTTTTGGCATTTCGTATGCTAGTTTTAATACGAATGTTTATGTTATATTTCATCCTCTTATAAAGATGAATGTGTTGGACTAGTATGTTCCGGGTTGGGTACCGGTAAAAGTAAGCCCTCCGGGTTGGGGTACGATTACAGCAGACCCTCCGGGTTGGTGTCCAGTTATTAGAGGCACTTCGGGTTGGTGTCCGGTTATTAGAGGCACTCCGGGTTAGTGTCCGGTTATTATAGGCACTCCGGGTTGGATTCCGGTTACAGAGGCTCTCTAGGATGGAGTCCGATTACAGAGGCTCTCCGGTTTCGGTTGCAGTTACAGTTATCCCTTAGGTCTTGGCATGAGGCCTTGGCGTATAAATTAAAGTTCGGGATTATGAATTCCCTTGTTATGAAAGTGGTTATTGATATTGTATGTGATTATTCGATTAGTAGAATATCCATTTGAATAATTAAATTGCATTATTTCATTGTATCTTTTCTATATTATGATGAGGTTCAAGTTTAAACGGCTTTTGTTTTATTTATACAGTGCCTGAAATGTTTATGTTTTTTTATGCAAGTTTCTGCTATATTGTTATCATTACTGAGCATCTGAGCTCACCCATTTCAATGTTTTATTTTTCTCAAGATGCGAAGAAGTATTTTATGAATGACCAGAAAGGATAGTATGAAGGGATATGGTGAGAATATGTTGTTGTAGATTTTTTTAATTTATGATGCAATGTAGGACTTATGAATATATCTAGTGTTTCCAAAGCTACTAAACTGATCGGTCTTTCAAGATTTGATCCCTTGTGATCATGCCAATATTATGTAATAATGCACCGGCTCTGGGTAACTGGGGTCAGGGCATTACAGTTGGTATCATAGGAAGTTTAGTACAAACCTTGGAAGAAAGAATTAGATAAACTAGGATTAGAGCACATATCCCTAAGATAGACTTTGAGGGTTAGTATAGAAGAACTTCCTAGAATTTTGGTATTATAGAGATTTTGTGAGTTTTCCGAGCAATAAATCCCTGTCTGTATACAAGCAGGTAGAGGTGGATCTGGAACAGATGTACCTAGGGGTAAAACCCGAAAACACCGCTTTGAGCTAGACTTAAAGGGGAACTGGTTCATGACAACATGCCTTGCTTCACTCTTGGTTACGACACTCTCATGGGATATTCTTAGGATAATTCTCATTTTCATTAAAAATCATTATGAAGGTTTTATGAGTATACACTTCCTCGAAGAAAACATCTTTTTATGATTATGGATTATATCCATAAATAGTTCAATTTATGTAAAGTGTTTTACAAGTATGGAATTATGTATTTTGATTCATAAACTGCTCTAGTTTATGCCATTGTTTAGAAATGGTGTTAGTGTAAGAAATGGAAACTTTATCAATGCATGCACTCCATGTAGGGATTTCCCCCTTGCTCAAGATAATTATAGTGGAGCTGGTGATGCAACTGGTGCTGATCAGCTGATCAGCTAATCACCATACTGGGACAACTCACTCAGGTTATGAATAATAACCTTACCCATATGGAGCACCTTGATCCGCAGTGTGGAGGATCAATGTTATATTTCTTCATGAGGCAACAACCACCAACATTAAATGGGAGTACAAATCCCTTAGTAGTTGAGCAACGGATAAATTCCTTATAGAAAATATTCCACACCATAGGGAGTAGCGAAAGGGAAAATGTTTTCATAGTAGTTTACCGCCTCACTGGAGATGCTGATCAATGGTGGTCATTGATTCAATACATGAATAAAGATGATTAAGTATCAAATATGAAATGGAGGGAGTTCAAAGAGATTTTCTTAGAAAAATACTTTCCTTGTGACCATCAAGCAGATATGGAAAGGAAATTTCTAAGTCTAAGAAAAAAGGAGGATGAAATTGTCACCAAGTATGGGGTTAACTTGACAAGGTTAGCGAGGCATGCTGCAGATTATATACGTAACCCAAGAAGTAATATTGATCATTTCTTTGATGGGTTAAAACCATTTATTCATCGAGCATTAGTCTCAAAATATTTCTCAACGTACAAAGATATAGTCTCATGTGCTATCAAGACAGAAAAAGAATTCTCTAAATCTTATGACAATAAAGTAAAGCAAGAGAAGAAGAGAACGATGGAGCAAGAGATAGATAAAGAGAAAAGGGGAAAGAAGTATTTTCCATTATGTGAAATTTGTGGGAAGAAACACCCCGGTACTTGCCTAAAAGGAATGGGAGTTTTTTACAAATGTGTAGAAAAAGGTTATCAGACTCGTGATTGTAAGGGAAAGAAGGAGGCTGTCAATGTTGAATGCTACAATTGTAGAGAAATGGGGAATTATTTGAATGAATGTCTTAAGCGTCATGGAAACTTACCTCAGAAAAGGCCATGGGATTGAGGCCAACCTTATGTTGTAACTACAGTTGAAGAGGAATAATTAATGTATTTGTGTTTTTGGACTCAAGGATTATATTATGGTTATGAGAATAACATGATATATATAAGGATTGTATTTCAGTACTTGTTCTTTTCATTAAGGTTTTAATATGACTAAGGTAATCATATTTTCAGTATGTGGCAATATGATAAATTTTACTCTGTTTGGTGAATCTGACGTTGCGATTGATTTTGGAATTTAGATACCTTTTACAGAGAGTCTGAACAAAGGTACTTTGGATAACTATAATGTTTTGGAATGTATTAAGTGGAACTTTGGATAGTATTTTTCAAGTTTAAAACATTTCTTATGATTATTTTTGGAATATTAGGATACTATAGTTTTAGGAAAAGGACCACCTGTAGGTCTTGCGATAACCCGTCACATCGGACAAAGCTACAGGAATCAAACCGACAACCATAGTGCGACATGCCTTTATATCCTACCACTAGCCTACATGATGTCCCTGGTTATTACAAAATATTTTTTCATTATAATGGTATGTGTTAATGATTAGACCCTTATACTATTCGGATAAATATAATATTTTTGAGTTCTATTATCTTTTAGAGTAAAAGATGAGTTCGTGGTAGAAATTAGTTGAAGGATGAAAACTCTACTTGTGAAGATGTATATATATATATTTATCTTATTCTATGAAGAAATTAATTCTTGAACTTTAGGGAAGGGATATTAAGTCCAAAAATGTGTTATCCTAATATATTATGTTTTGTTGAACTGATGATATTTAAAATCATCATAGAATGATGGCTTTGAGGCCCTCAATTCTACACTTGTTTGTGATTGATTACCTCAATCACTCTCTATAAATATTTAGATTTTTTCTCTAATTACGTGTTTATAATTTTAACCAATGTTCTCCTATTCAAAACCCTAATTTGGTAGTGACATTCTCATTTCCCTTTCCCTCTTATTAAAACTAAATTTTATTAACCCTATTTTCGATATGGGTTTTCCACAAAGGTATTATCTATTTTCAACCTTTTATTTTCAAAGAACAATTTCCAATTTTGAGGACACAATTATTCGAAGGGGGGAGAATGTAACACCCCAAGCTTCCACGGTACGTTTCACTTTGAATAATGCAATAGCTTGCATTGTACGCAACTTCGAGACTCTAACAAACTGCGACTAATCAAAGCAGCCGTTATGAATAGTAATACCCACTTTTTTAAATTTTATAAACTTTATCTTTCAAAATGGACTTCATATTTGGATTCGGAATATCAAAATTAACTTGGGTGAATTTTTGGTATTTTTCTGAAAACTTTCAATTTTTGATGAATAGTGAAAAAACACTGAGTTATGGTTTAAAAAGGAATTTTTATTTAAATAATTATTTATTTTATTTAAATTTAATTAGGGTCAAAATAGATACATAATACCTATATAAGTTCAATGTAATTCATTGTAGTTAGTTTAGAATAATTTTAGATATATAAAAAGTTTATTGAACTTTTCACCGTCTTTTATCCACCTCCAAGGAGAATTTGGAAATTCACGTATAACTTAATTTTACCTCATCTGTGAGTGGAATTTCGAAACTCCAAGAGACACGGTTAATATCAAGGAGTAAAATGTGGTTCAATAAGATAAAAATAATTTTTGGTTAATAGTAACGTTTTACTTTTATTTACCACGGTTAAAAGTAAATAGGGTAATTAAGGGTAAAATTGATATTAATATTACCCTAACACATGTTCTAATTATATTGGACGAGTGTATATAGACCAAAAACAACCTTAGGAATAAAATATTATCATTTAGGTCCACTTGGATTAGATTAGGACATTTATTATTATTTAATTCAAAGAAGAGTTAAAAGATTTAAAACCAAATTTAATTATTAAAACATTTTTAATATAGGGTTATACATAAGATAATTTTGATTTTAAATATTCATTATAATGATAAAAAAACATCATACATAATGGTATTTTATTTATAATTTTTAGACATTAAATAATTTAATTTATTTATGACACAATGGTGATGCAGTAATTACCAAATTAATGAAATATTAAAATAATTGATATTATAAATATCCCAATAAATGTAATTTTAGACTATTTATGAATTAAAATAATTTTATAGGGTAATAGGACATGTTAGTATTTATTTAATTAACTTTTTTATAAGTAATCATGTTGTTGTGTTTTTCACAAAAATCAAATTCCAAATAGTGTCAAAATTGACATAAAAGAGTTTTTAAAACAAATATTATATTATTAATTCATATTCTATTCCGAAAAATCTAAGGTTCAGCGAAAGGAATTATATAATGAAAGGTGTATCATTAATGGAACACTTGGGGGTTTCTAGTATGTATATAGTAAGTTTATTAACTATAAAATATAAAAATACAAAGTGACATGGTAAATGTCAATCTAATTAACTAAGAGTTAAAACAAAAAGATATGGTTAATATAATGACCCAAACCTATCTAAAATCTATTGGATGATTTTTTTCAAACTATACCCACCTTAAAATTTAAATAATTCACTTTGGATCCATTAGAAACCGAATTTGTATTTATTATAAAATAATATTTCTAGCTTTTCCAAAGGAGCCCCTCACCCCTCTTATAAAATGGCACTCCCCCTTCTCACTAATTCACACCT
This sequence comes from Viscum album, assembly GCA_963277665.1. Classification (NCBI taxonomy): domain Eukaryota; kingdom Viridiplantae; phylum Streptophyta; class Magnoliopsida; order Santalales; family Viscaceae; genus Viscum; species Viscum album. The sequence goes on from OY728157.1 coordinate 698,166,686, forward strand.
TAAAAGCCATTTGGATCAGCCAAAACCTGCCCAAATATTCTCTCAACTTCCCTCACTTCATCCTATAGGCCTTAGTTTGATCATAAATCCAACCTAAGGAGCCCTTTTGATCAAATCAAAAGGACGAACCTGAGGAAGTGGTAATGTTTTCACCACCCTCTTTCAAGTTCCTTTCTTCTTCAACTTATTCTTTCATTGTTATTTCCAATCTAAAATAATAACTATAATATCTCCTATATACTGTGATGTTATTATAAATATGGTACAACCATATAAATTATTATATCCATCCCTTGAATGACATGTCACCATACGTGCGTACATACGGCTTATCGTCTCCACGTCGTGGGGTAATTGTTATTCAATACATTATTATTTGGAAGGGTATAATAATGATTTTTATTTCATGTAAATAATAAATATAACATGATAATTATTCTATATATATGATACACCATCCAATTATATATTATTTTAATATTAAAGGAATGATATTGTCGCTCGTGCATATGTACGGACTACCGTCTTCATGAACGCGATGAGATTCATTCCCCATTGTATCCATTCAAGTCAAATTCTCATTTGATGATTAAAAATAATTTTTAAGGACTTAATATCATTATGTATATGAATAAGATACAACCTATCCATAACAAACACGGCTAATGTAACAAAACATATAAAATAAAACGAGTAAGTTAACACCCGAAACGATGATAATACTAAAATATTATTAACAAAGTAATGTTAAAAGATCATATATGATATCATATTAATGAATATGATTATTTTATAATTTAAAAAAAATTATTTCACCATTCTAAAGAAGGTTAACCTACCCTCAACCAGGGAAAATTACAAGGTAAGGGGTTTTCATCTCACTCCTTATTCCCGTGAGATTCATACCATATTGCCACTATAACCTTTTGTGTGGTGTGTGTACTGCCCAAATTTTTTTTCTTTGTGTAATACAATTTAATTTATTTGCATCTACATATTCATTGTATGATACCTCTTTCATGGGGTTTATGTTTCATAAGATACCAAATTGGCAAGGGTTTATTTCACAATCTCTTCATTATCTGAGGTTGTTTATACGTAATTATCTACTAGGACCTCTTTATCATCCACATCCATGTTTCGTAAAAATGTATTTCAAAACAATATTACTATTTTACATAATATGGTTTAAATTCATTTATACACTTGTTTGAATTTTTATATGAAGTTTATAATGAAATCGTTTCATCGTTTTCCAAACAAGGTCCTTTCTAACCTTTTCGACATAATTAAGGTAAGAATGTATTTTTTTAACTTTTACGGCGGGTGAGGATATTTTCCACCTTTCTAAAATATTTGAAGCTTCCCTTAAAATCATATAAGAATATTTTCAATGTAAATGTTTTCTTTTATAATTATGTGACTTTTAAATTTTTTCAAAAAAAGAAATATTTCTCACAAATATTTTTGATTTCATCTATGTCAATATCCTTTGATAAATTTTACACTTGTTTGAAGTTGATTTATTATGATACAAATATTCCATATTTTATTTAAGGTTTTGTGATATGTTTGACTATGGATGAGTTATTTTTATGACATTAATGGTTTATGATTAATGTTTTGCCATTTCGTATGCTAGTTTTAATACGAATGTTTATGTTATATTTCATCATCTTCTTAAGATGAATGTGTTGGACTAGTATGTTCTGGGTTGGGGACCAGTAAAATTAAGCCCTCCGAGTTGGGGTCTGGTTAAAGCAGACCCTCTGGGTTGGTGTCCGATTATTAGAGGCACTCCAGGTTGGTTTATGGTTATTAGAGGCACTCCGGGTTGGTTTCCGGTTATTAAGGGCACTCCGGGTTGGAGTTTGACTACAGAGGCTCTCTGGGTTGGAGTCCAGTTACAGAATCTCTCCAGTTTGGGTTCTGGTTATAGTTATCTCTTAGTTCTTGTCATGAGGCCTTGATACCGAAATTAAATTTCATCATTATTCATTCCCTTGTTATGAAAGTGGTTATTGATATTGCATGTGATTATTCGATTAGTAGAATATCCATGTGAATAATTAAATGGTATTATTTTATTTTCTCTTTTCCATAATATGATGAAGTTCAAGTTTGAAAGGCTTTTTTAGTTATACATTTCCTTAAATGTGTATGTTTATTTATACACGTTTTTGCTATATTGTTATCCTTACTGAGCATCTGAGGTCACCCCTTTCAATGTTTTATTTTTCCCAGGATGTGAATAAGTATTTTATGAATGACCTGAAAGGATAGTATGAGGGGATATGATGAAAATATTTTGTTGTAGTTTTCTTAATTTATGATGTAATGTATGACTTATGAATATATCTAGTGTTTCCAAGGCTACTAAACTGATCGGTCTTTCGGGATTTGATCCCTTATGATGATGCCAATATTATGTAATAATGCACCGAATCTGGGTAACTAGGGTCGGTAAATTACATAATTATATAAATTTACTAACCATTATTATCCGCTTTATCCACTAAAGAAAACAAAATTGTCGTTAGTGCCTGTGTTAGAACTAACACCTCCACAAAACTGCATCTTTAGTTATTTATTAATGCCACTCAGTATTGGTTTTAGAGATGGGGTTGATGAGTAAATAAAATATATAATATATAATATATGATATATCTATGATTTTCAAATTTCAAATTATTATATACTTTAATTCCCTCTCGCTCATTCAGAAATGGAAATATTAATTGTGCAGAAAACTGCCTAAACGAGTGATGAATTTGTTTCATTTTAACCAAACAATATGGATGGAATTGAAATGGTATTTATATATAAAAAAATAATATTTTACTACACTATTAATAATTTGGATATTCTGATACTATTTTACAACACTTCTTACCATGGTCAATAAACCAAAAAAGTTACATAGGAATTAATTGAATAGCTCCAAGTAACTAATGTAGAAGGGAATTATATTAAAAATAATTAAAAAAAGATTAAAAAAATAACTTATAAAATTAAATATATACGAATAAAATTATTTTGAATCTATTTAATAAAATTAATTTAAATATTTAGGGAACTAAGTACAAGTGAAGAAAAAACCAAAACCCATGGTAAGGGATCGTCCATATCACACTCATTACTTTTCGGTTACATGTTTACTTTATTTTTCTATATTTTAAGTATTATTATTATCATATTGTTTATATTTCATCATATATTTACAAAAAATATATACTTAATTAAATATAATTTTCATTTCTAGGGTTATACATGTTTTTATTTTCCTATAAAATTCATACTTTTAAGTAAACCTAGATTAAGGTAACTTTCCTATTTCTTGTCTCATGTCAAGAAACACCCCCATCAAGTGTTTTAAAATCGTAGATATATTCTAAAAACATCATTATTTTATGTATAACAATTATGGTTCAATTATGGTTTTATAAAAATAATAATGTTTCTCCTTCATTGGAAATATCCTTTACTTATTTCATAAATCTCCACCCAATTGGTTAATTCTTATTCATTATTATCTTATGCCCTTCTCATGAGTTTTATATTGAAACATTAGGTTCAAGACCTATATTCCTTTTCAAGTATTAAATTCCATAACATTTTATTTTCTTTTTCCCTTGGGAATTTGTATTATCTAGCCTTCGGTTTATTGTTTCTTTTCCTTATGGTAAAAACATATATATGATTTTTTTTAAGAGATGGGTGGGACCAAAAATATATATAACTCAAATTTATTGGGTAAATATTTATGTCTTATGAGATTTTATGAAAGGTATTATGGAGTGAACCTAATCCACCATGGGACTTTGTTCGCTTTGTGATGATGATCTTAAGAGAGACCCTTCACTTTGGTTTATAGTATGAGGTTTTATATTTTTTCCACATGTTTATGATTCAATGATCATATAATATCATTTCCTTATACCATGTATCAATTATTATGATAATAATTTTTATGATATCATGTTATGTCACTTGAATCTCATATTATGCTTTATTAACATTTTATTCCATTACTAGGATTTCTGGATCACCCTTTGCTTTATGAATTTTCTCTAGTGTATGTTATGTAGTTTTAGAATATCAATGGGAGTTATGAGAACTATATGGAGTTTTAAAAAATAATGATGTTATTATTATTAAGATTATGTATTTATGAGTAATATTCCATATAATATAAACATATATATTTTTAGCATTTACTATTGGGAAAGTATGTTATTAATAGTGGATAAATATGTGTTTAAGGATTGGTTCACTACAGTTGGTATTAAATAATGGTATATTTATTTTTATATAATATTATCAGATAAATTTAGTGAATTACTTAGGAATAGGTTTAATAATAGGGTAGCATCCTATATTTTTTGGTAAATTCTTGAGTATAAGGTTTTCTTAGCAATGAAATCTCTATCTAGATACAACAAGTGTATTCAAGATCTGGAACAGATGTACCTAGGGGTAATAACCCTGAAAATGTAGGATTTGGTATTCACTTGATCATCACATGGTACATGACAAAGAGGCTTAACTGCACACCTATTTTGAAAATCCTGGAGGATATTATTTAATTGATAATATTCTCTTTATTAACCACTAAAAATGATTCATTTCCCAATTAAATTGAGGGAATAGGTTGAGAAGTATAAGATATCCAAATTTAACGTAACCTAGGTTAAAATAAAATTGATATTGGTGGAACTAAAGGAATTGAGGTCTAACCTAATGAAGTAAAAGGGAAAAAAGTTTTAAGCTTGAATCCGTTCTATATAATTTATTATGATAATTCTCCAATGATATTAAATTTTCATCACTCATGTTAACCCTTTTGGTTTTAGTGAGGGATGGAACCTAGTGGAACTAAGTTAACAATGGGTGTGAGGTACAATGTAGTGAGTCTATCAATAGTGAACCCCTTATAATAGAAGATAGATGGATAAATTTGATGATCATGTAAAACTAACTATCATGAAATTTTATTAACAATGTACCCATTGTTAAAATTATGAGTGAACCGAAGAAGGTAATAATAGAGAATCATGAAAATTTAATCAATAAAAATGATGAATGAAGGAATATTAAACCACTAATATTTCAAAAAAGTGGGAATAATCACCAAGATAATTTCCTCATAAAGACTGTAAGTTTCTTTACTTGTGGAATAGGGGTTCATCGAGCATCAATGTGTTGTAAGAAAATAAAGAGTCCAATTAGAATGATGGGAGTGAAATGTGTGTTTCTAAAAGAACAACTAATTTTCCAATGTATTTTGTTTAGAAACATTATACATTATCTAAGTCGTTTTCATAAATCCAAAAAATAATAATAATGATCGGTGTGAATAACCCCCAAAACCAATGGAATAATGTGGAACATGTTCAATGACTACTGATGAGATGGATTGTGATAACTAAATCCCGCACTTTGGAAATTTAAATATGATATAATAATTCTATTCACTCAAAGTTTCCTAGATTTTTCTTAGTGCAATACCTTGATATCTTATTTAACAAATAAAATATAGTTTTATTGTTATTTCATATAAAAATTTAATTTTATGGGGATAAAATTATTTTCATGGGTCTTTAATATGGATTTAATGTGATTTTTTAAATGGATTAACTAATTCAACATAGAATCCTTATTCATTAATTTTGGTTAGACCACCCATAATATCTTTAATATTGGAAAAATCTATGGGGGAAAAGATAAAAATTGGAATCCTCTAAAGATAAATATTAATATCATAGAAATAGTAGATGATAGTAATGGATAGTCTTCACCATTATCAATCAATGCACCACTACCAGGGGTAGGACATGATGTTTTATAGAAATTTAAATAACCATTCCAATGGAGGATGTTGAATAGAACCACCTTCTACTGCTACTAATGCTATAGAACATAGTTATTAGGAAAAAATAGGGGAGGATTCCTAGTGACCTTAGGGATGGGAGCAGTTTGAGAATTAGGTTTGATACCCTGGATCAAATTTTACCATATAACATGTAAAAAAATAGTTAGCATCTTGGAATTCCCTATTTGAGAACATGAAGATACACCCAGAATGGATGTGGTGATGTTCCCATCACTAAAAAAATATTTATCTAGTAGGGATTTACATAGCAGGAAATGCATAGATTGGTGTAACAAGTGGACGAGAATATGGGTGGAAATGTTTTGTGGCTAGAAACATAGGTCAGGGATAACCTAGAGAGTGGTTAGGCTAGTGAGGTGGAGGAAGGTTCTCCAAAAATATAAGGAAGGGCTCTAAATGTGGATATTAATGATCCTTATGAGGATGAGGATCATTCTTTATCGACTTCATCACTTGAACTCAAAATTTCATCACACCTCCACGTTAAAGAACCATAGGGGATGAAAGGTCGGTGTGTGTGGGTATCTATTATGAAAATAGGGAATCATAGTTCATAACTCAAAACCACTTATGATAATTTGTCACTATAATTTTAACTATGAACTCAAGGAAAAATAAATTTGGTCTTAACACTACATCATGAAAAGTATTTAACTCAAATGGTTAGGAAGAAACATAGTATTTGGATTTAACTTATTATATCTGAATATATATATATATTGATAACTAATTATAAAATTAAATACCAAGTAATATTATAGATACCCTTAGCTAACTTCAATATTTAGTAATAAATAAAACTGTGTGGCCACAATTTATTTAAGGGGGGAGAATGTAATGATTTGATATTTCACTGTATATTCCCCTTAAATAGATATAATATTAAAGTGTGTTTCACATAACACACAAAATTAATATGAAAAATTAAATATTGATATATTCTGAATATTAAATATATCAATTAAAATTTATTTGTTAAATTATCTAGTATAAAATTGAAGTAACCATATAAAAAAATAAAGTAAGAAGAAATAGAATCTAGAAGTGAATGTTTTCCTTATAAAGCATATTTTTAAAATCCTGAATGAGAGGTTTATTTTCAAAGATTTTACATAGACTAAATCCAATATATACTTGAGTAATTTTAATTTTTTCCAAAACTTATACTATATAAGTTCAAGCTATTGGATATTTCTACAATATCCATACTAGTTGAAACACCACCCAAAATTGCAACCAAATAATATATGAGGCTTAAGAATTACACATAGATCATAAGGTTCATTTAAGTAGAGATTATTACTATTTCAACATATAATAAAATATCTATATGTATATATATATCATGATTTTTTATCATTTTTGAAAGGTTATTTTTTCTTTTCACTTTATTATTATAAGTTTTAATTTCCAAAAATTAGTGTTTTATTTCATGGAACTAATTTTATTATTATTGAATTATAACAAGATATATTATTTGTGTAAATAATAATTTAACACTATATTAACTAGTAATTTATATGAAAAATAAATAGTTAATATAACAAAAGTCGTTTTTTTATAATAACTACATTTCACTGTATTTTATTTTTTAAATTAAAAATAAAATTTTGAAATTTTATAATGTGAATTTTAAATAATTAAATTCAATTTTGTATTTATTATTTTAATATTATATGAAGATGAATTTTTTGTAATTTTCAAAAATAATTGATTTTTATGTGAATAGAGAAATTACAGATTTTGCCAAAAATATTACTATTAGAACACTATATTTAAAAAAAATTAAAATAAAAATTAAATATTTATAAATTAAAATAAATCATTTAAAAATACCATGTTTTATTTATAAAATTCATATTTAATGTTTCGGTAACTTAAGTAGTGGTTCACTCAAAAAAACAACTTTGTGTGCACTTATATTAATAATAAATTTTTTTTAACTTCTAAGATATAATCTAAAAAATGAAGTTCTTATTTGAGAAAAAAAATTACCATACTAGTTAATAAGCTCAATTTTAATTTTAGGCTTAAAAATTATTTTACTAGGATTGAAGTTAATTAATGTGATAATTGTAAAACTTTTTTCCCCAAAGACTTGTTTTAATATCATTGCATATTTTTTAATTAATCAAATAAATAAATCACTTATCAATAATAATTATAATATAATTTAGTAACATTTAAAAAAAATTATTAATAGACATTAATTTTTAATAAATACTAAATATTCTTTGGAACACTTAATTAGGAAAACATCCTTCTTCTACAAAAAAATGTTTTTCTATATATTTTATATTTTTATTTAGAAGATAATTTTAAATTATTTATAAATTTTATTAGGTTATATTTAAATTAAAATTAGGTTCATGAATTCAAAAAAATTTAACAAGTTTTTCCTTATATATTTTTAATAAAATATAAATTACTTAGTTAAAAACTAGTTACCAAGGTATAAATCAAAATGCTAAATGTAAAAATATTATGGTAAATAACTAAAAGTTTGTTTAAAACATGTGTAGGAATTATTTATTGAGGATTTATCGACCCAATATCACCCCACACTCAGTTATTTTAAACTTTTGAATTCATTGACCCTTGAATAGAGTAGTGATATCATTGAAATGTAAAGAGTATTCATAGAGGTGCTCATTTCTTCACATATGAAAGGGGGTCACTTCTACACTTTCAAGGATATTCATACCATAAAAATTTACCTTGAAACTCTAACCAAAATACAACTCATCGAAGTCCTTTTCTAATACTTAATCCCCAAATATCTATAATATTTTCTATGGCCTTCGTTTCCAAGGATATCTCTAAGATAAGATCGAGCCTCCAATATATATATCGCCTACTTTTTAATATTTTATTATAAATTATTCACTAAAAAACTTTTATATACATAAAGATAAAATTAAATTAGTATCATTATTAAAAAACATGTTATTATTTGAATGTAACAACCATTATTTATTCCTTTTTATCAACTAAGGAAGAAAAAACTGTCATTTGTGCATGTGTGTGGACTACCACCTCCACAAATAGATGTCTTAATTTTTTTGTAATAGCCTCTCTTGTTTTGTTTTGATTATGGAAATGATGAATAAATATTATATATAATACAAACCTTATTTTTAAATATAAATTTTTTATTTACTTTAATTATTTATCATTCATTGAGACATGGAAACCTTAATCATGCGTATGTTCAGTATACCTCCACCACGAGTGATGAATTTCATTTGGCATCACTGCTCAAAATGGATGGATTAAAAATAGATTTATATATTTATATAGACCTTATTTTCATTACACTGTTAATATTCTGAATATTATTTTTCTATTCTACAACAATTTTATCCACCATCAACAAACTAAAAGGGTTACAAAGTAATTAGCTAAATAACCCCAAGTAACTGACATAAGCATAAATAATATTAAAAATAAATAATAAATTATAATAAATGGACCATATAAAATTAAATTAGAATTAATATGGGTCTCAGTAATATATTTACTAAAATTAATTTAATTATTTAGGGAGTTAAGTGAAAGTGTAGAGGAAATAGGAACTGAGGTAAGGGATCTTTCATATAACCCTCATTACTTCCTAGTTATCAGTTCTCTTTATTTTTCTCCCTTTTACACAATATTATTCTCATAAAATTCCTATATTTTTATATATATGATCCTTAAATGTATAACTAATTCAATATTATATTCATTTCTATTTTTATACCTGTTTTTAGTTCTATTTGAAATTCATACTTTAAAGTAAACCCTATTTAAGGGAGCTTTCCTTTTTCTTATATCATATAAAGAATCATCACTATAAAAGTTTTTTAAACCATAGATAGATTATGAAAATATCATTATTTTATAGGTATCCCAATTGGTTCAATTATGGTTTTATGAAAAATAAATATTTCATTCAATCTTTAAAAATATCCTTTACTTATTTTATAAAGCTTCACCCAAGTCATTCTTTCTTATTCTTTATTCTCCAAGATCATTCACAAGAATTTTCTACATTGAAACTAAAATTTCAAGACCTATGTACCATTTTAATTATTAAATTCCAAAACAATTTAATTCCTTCCTCCTTTTAAAATCATTATGATTTGGCCTTTGGTTATTCATTGAAACAAAATTATGAAACCCACTTCCTTCACATTGATTTGATCATAATTATTATTTATGTATAGTTTATTTTTATCATATTCCATGAATATGTAAAATTTTAATTATGTAACAGATTGTCATAAAATTATGTATCCATACAATGTATTAGTTAAATCTTTATATCTCATAAGTTATATGTAAGGGATTAGTGAGTGAACTTAATAAGCCATGGAACTTCATCCACTTTATAAAGATTGTCTTGGGATTAAAACATGACTTATGTTTATCATTTCATGTTTTATGTTTTTTCTGAATGTTTATTATTATATGATCTTATGATATTATTTTCCTATTACATTTTTCCATTGTTATTATCATTCTATTTATGATATCATTTTATGTCTCCTAACTCTCGTTATATACTTTATTTCCATGTTTATTCCATTATTGGGATTTGTAACACACCATTTTCTTTATATATTTTCCACAAGGTATCATATGTAGTTTTATAATACCTCTAAGAGTTAGTATAATTTTGTCGAGTTTTAAATAATCAGGATGTTTTTATATTTAATATGATGTTTTTAAGGACAATCTTTCCAAGACACTAGACCTATAGATCCATAGATTTTATCATTAGAAAGGTGTGTTATAAATCATCAATTAGTAAGAGTTTAAGGATTGGGTCACTAAATAAAAATATATATAAAATTATTCAAATTAATTTTCCAAGTGTCAAGGAAACATACCCTAGAATTCGTTTGTGGTGAAAGGATAAGCCTATGTTATCACAACAGTAGAAATCGAGGTCCCAAATGACATTTCAGTACGTACATTGATTATAAACTTAAATAGAGTTAAAAAATTATTTGATTTTTGACCAACACATCCATTAATATATTCCATGTTTTATAATAAGATTGAATCATCCCCTAATTCACTAAGGAATTATTTATCTATTAAAACTCTTTGTAGAAATCTTATAGCAATGAAATTGTATTTTTTGTCTTTATTAAATTTTATAAGGTTTTAATTGTTTCAAACTCTTTTGTTATACCTATGGTTGAATTTAACATATTAATTTGTATGGATTAGGGATTTAATTATTTTATAAGAACTTGTTTTAAAGATAACGATATTAAAATATATTAGTCTAGAATAAAAAACCTAGTTTTTATAAGAAATATTTCAATATCAGAGTCTAGTTTAGAACCATCCCTATTAGAACATCCTAATGAAATTGTTAAAGATGAAGAATAAATGAATAAAAAGGATATCCTTAGAATTGATAATGTCACTATTGATGGGGATTATATTAATTAATTACCTAATGAATTACCTTGATATTTATGAGATAATAAATTTTAATTCTCTATTGATTATATCTCAAATTAAAATAGCATATCTAATCCTCCCTATAGAGTGTGATGTAACATCTCCCTACACTAATGTGGAAGTGGGTTTATATAACAATTGAATTTTCTAATGATACTGCCGATGATAACTAATATGAATGATTTCTTATGGGGCATTGGGTTACATATTACAAAGTCTGCACATTTCATATAAATATCGGAGATCTACCCAAGGAATTTCTTACAAGACTCTATATCGATGAATTTGTGGGACATCATGGAAAATATTTTTAAATTAGTTTGTATCATGATCCTAATTTCACTTCCAAATATTTGCAGGAGTCTTAAAAAATAGATGAACTCCGAAATACACATGATCACTACTTACTATACAAAAACAAATTGGAATTCAAAAATTTCTCTTCAAACATTAGAGGACGTGTTGAGGTAATTTTCAATTTATTTCTAATTCATGTGGGAGAAGTGTCTTACATTGGTAGGACTTTTGTATATAAATTGAATCCATTAGCATATAAAAATGTAACCTTATCAGGCCTTTTATGAGAAAAGATGTCTAACTTTAACTTTCGGTGATGAAATTGGGGAAAGGATGCCATTTGGCTCTAAACCCAATGTGGAAAAAACTAAAAAGGTATAATACAGATAAAATAATATCAAGATAGTACATAGAATATAAAAAATTAATACCAATAATCAAAGTAATATCATGGGATTCCAAATAGGATATTATTCCTTCTTGAAGGTATCTCTATAGAGGGGATTTATATGTTGTGTTAATAAGGTAATGTTGTATTCAAGATATATTAGTCCTTTTGAGTTTTTTGAAGTAATTAGAGTTGTGCCTTATAATTTGTATTTTCCACCCAAAATATCTTAAGTGAACTATGTCTTCCTTGTATCAATGTTAAATTAGTACATATGGTACCTAACACGTGTACTCATCGTCAAATAAATACAGTTCAAACCTAACTTGTCATATAATGAAGTGTCTACCTGAATTATTGACACTAAAGAGTGGGTATTACAGAATCAAAAAACTTGAATACTGAATGTTATTTATAAGAATAAAAATATGGAAGAATAAAAATTGGAATTAGAGGAATAATTAGAATCATTTATTCTGTAATTTTCATTCAGCCCAAATTTTTAGGATGATATGACTTAATGAGGGAGAATATAAGGCCCATGGTTCGAATAATGTAATGTAAAAGTTATTTATTCAGGTGTATAATAAAATGAATTAAATATTTAAATTAATAAATATTAAAATATATTAATCAGTTAATATAATTACAAAAAAAATTCTCATATTAAATATTATATTTTATAGAAGATGAGTTTTCAAATTTTAGATTCTGAATGCGTAATTTTGAAATAAACATGTTATTTTATTTGATAACAAAATATCACATAGATAGAGATTTATTTTAATAAAAATTAATTTAAAGTTGAAAACATTTCATATAAATTATATTAACGTTAATTTTGGATATTTTGATAAGGGATTTTAGTTTTTAATGAATAGTAAAAAAATATAGTTTTTTCGAATACTGCAATTTTTATGATATCATTATGATGGAACCATAAATTAAAAATTCATTAAACCTATTATTCGACCAAAAATGTATTTAAGGATTAAAATAATGAATTTAAAAATATTTAATTGAATTTAAAAACTTATATTTTACTTTTTGGATAGTAAATTACTTTTTATACTAATAAAAAATTATTATTATTTGCATTTAACGGAGTGGTTGGAAGGTTTCGTTATTTTTTGGATTCATTTAAATATAAAATAAACATAATTATTAAATAATAATAATAATACTAATAATTTCATAAGAATTAATTCCACACAAAATTAGTTGGCTTAAATAACAACGTAATCAATATTTTAACCTAAAAAATGCCCCTTCTTAACGTATAAATACCCACCCATTCTACAATTCTTATCATATCCAAAGCCATTTAGTATTAATTATCTATGATTTTCTCTCTTAAGAGACTATCCAAGGATTTTCTAAATTATAATTTATTTCTCTAAATCAATAAGAAGCTACTTTTTCTGGTGAGATTCTTTAACCCCTTCTCTACCTTTAAATTTTTAAATCCCTTTATTTACGTTTTTATCAATGAGAAAAATTATTATGATTCATTTTTTTAATTTCATTATTATATTTTTAATGATATATCACCATTTCCTCTAATTATACTAGATTCATAATCCATTATAATTCTCAAACACTGTCAAATCCATAAAACATCTAAATATTTTTGTAAAGTAAAGAGGGTGTCGGTTCCTAGCGATGACATCCTTGTCCAGATAAAAACTAGTGGATGTAGGCTCTGAATCTGATGTAACTATGGGTAATAACACTAAAAATTATTGTTTGGGTATTAACATGATCTTCACTGAGTGAAAAAAAATATATCCTAACTACATAGTTGGTTTGACACTCTTGGAAGATATTCTTTAGATAATTAGAGAACTATTTGTAAACTAGACTGAAGGATTGTTTCCTATTTATATTCCCAAACCATAAAATTACTCTTCAATATTACTTTTTTAACATATATTTGATAACTATAATTTTAATTAAATTGTGAACATCATATTTTCTTATGTTTATTATGGGATAGTCACCTAGATTTTCATATTGTTCTATTGAATGGGAAAATAAAGATTATCCTTATATATATTATTTCTATATGAAAAATGTTTATATATTAGCCACAACTATGTATGAGGTTCCTTATAGAATATTATGGTATGTATTTTTTATTCATTTTCTTTATATGATGGATACATTGGACTAATTATATGATGTGTGGGGCCCAGAATTATATAGCCCCTCATGCATTGGTAGGTCTCATAAATAATATTAGTCAAATATATTTGACATAATCCTTACTCTTTTATGTATAATATCATGGAATTAGGATTTATGATATGTTTATGATGTCCACCATTATGTATTCCATCACTATGAGATCAGTTATTCTAATCCATGCATTTATTTTCCATTATGTAATCCATAGATGTGTTATTGTTATGAAATTTATTTATTCCTAATGTATTATTGATTCCATAATTTGTCATGATATCTTCTGTTATATGTTATTTCTTATTAATTATCCTATAATATCCCTTTATATTTATTTTTCATTTCCCTAGTAAACCAATAGGTTTAAAATGTGTGACATAATAATTTTAAATGATAAATAAAAAAATGTATGTTTTCATATGATGTATTATCAGTTTTCAATTTAATATAAGGTTTATTTATGTATATAGTTTCTTGAGACCACTAAACTATTAGATTATGTGATCTATTTACATCACATCAATGTAATAAAATTACCACTAGCTCTATGTTTTTGGATTTTTTGTGTTTCATATTTGAAGAACCCAACAATGTTTTCATTCTTGTTCATATTCAAGTCATCAAACGTATTATAAAGAACATGTAACATTACCTCCTTCACCTTTTTCTCTCCTAATTAATATTATAAATTATGTCTCAAATTATATTTTCTAATTAAAAACGCATCACATTAATGTATATCTGAATTTATAATTCTCTAGAAATGTTTTTTTGTACCTTTCCATCTATATTTAGTAGTTTCATATGCAATTAAATCTTTCAAAACTCCATAAAATAACAAACCAGTATTTGAGGAAATATTTTTGAGAAAACCTCAATACTGAGAAATTTTAAATTTTATATCATTATATTATTCCACATATAATAATTTCATCCATTAATCAATATCACTCCCTTTACATTTATATATTTCTCCATGAAAAAAATCATAGATAGATTCACTCAAAAAAACTTTGTGGGACTCATAGCACTTGTTATAACTTTAAATTATGACACATTCCCTATGAGGGTAATGAGTTAGGGTGTTACAAAAATTAATTCTTATTTCAAATTTCATTTTATGTTTCCCTCATTTTTTATATGCACTTTAAATCTTTCATAAAAATTACAAAACCACACATACAAATATAGAAATAAAAATAGCATTGGCACTAATATTTTACATGGTCCACCTACACTGGGCTATATCTAAGGAGTATTTATCAATGATGTTTTCTTATACCTAATAATGATTACTTCACTAGTTAGTGATGAAAATATTTAGGATAATATCACTACTCATCTATGTTTCATAGTCACATCCCATATTTCAATCATGACTTTTTAAGAGCGATACAATAGATTATAATTGTGGAAAATCAGTCATTATTATGAGGATAAAAATAAATGAAATGATGTCACATGGGAAAGGGTATTCTCTAGTATGTTCTGATCTTCTCTACTAAAATATTCCTAATCTTCACAAGTATGAACAATAATTTCTTCTTTGTAAAACTAATCATTAATTATGATCCATTCATAAAAAATCACTATTATAATCTCAAATGTTTAACAAAGTCCCTACCATAGCCATTCTACTTATACTACCTATTTTTTAGTATATTCTACCTATTTAATCTATTTTTAAATTTATGAAAAAAATTCTTATAACTAATCAGTGAATTCGAATTTTTAAATTATAATTATCAACCATTTTTCATTTAAACATACCCCTCAAATTAATTATTATTAAATATAAACTAGTGATCTCAATTATGAATACTCAAGGGTGATACAAAACATTGATGACTCATCAAATATGATATGTCCTAAAATTTCATTAAATTGTACCTTTATCTAGAAATCACAGTGTGACACCATGAATTTAATCTTGGTGAGTTGTTTTCTCCAGAGGTTTCTTCTGGCTTTCAAACACTTTATGGTGTGTTTGTCTTCTTTATAGTGAAATATTCTCAAACATGAAAATCCAAAATTACACGAAATATTTATGATTTCTATATTTCTGCATGTCCTCATATATTATAGTGTACTCAATGCATTGTGATGTAATTTGAGTTTCCTCATTTTTGGATCAATAACATCTTTTGACATTACTCATTACTTCATGAAGTAATCATTCATTCATTACCAAAAAATAGACACACCAAAGTGTCACAGATTAGGAATTATTACATCATCTCTCCTCATCGTCCTTATATAACTAAAATTTTAATCTTATATGAGAATTTGTTGTAGTGTTTCCAATCTGGTTATGGTGATGTAAACTATCAGCTTCACCATCTTACTCCATTCATAGCCTTCTTTAACAGTGTGACTATAATAGTTGCACCAAGGTTGTTTTCATCATAAGAAAACCATAAAACATTCATCAAACATCTATATCTATCCAAAACTCTAATAATTAAAACCAAATGACAAAAACTCCAATAGTACAACCACTAGATGAAACATCTTAACCCTTTTAAAAAATACAACATTAAAACCTATGGTTGTCACATGAAACAACCAAATATATCACATCTCGATACTTGATACAGTATGCCACGTAACCAGAGGTTCATTACTGGTCATATTGAGAATGAAACAAGTGCTAATGGAATTATTTTCTAAGAACTGGGAATAATTTATCCCTTATCATCTGAATTTAATAGGTAATTCCAAATAATAATAAAAACAAAATAATTACAAGTCATTTTTTTAATGTTCAGTATGTATCTCAAATTACGTACACAAAAACTATATGTAAGATTCAAGATAAAAAGGTATAAAAAAGATGCATTAATAGCTCCATTTGATACATAAACACCATCATACATCCCTAATTCCATTTCTTTGTTTCTAAGATAATATTTTAATTGATTTGATATTGTTGGCTGAGTGTGAGATATCGAATAGGTCTAGCAGGCGTGACTAGACATTTTCAAACATAAAACAATTTAAATAAATTTGAGTAATTAAAATTTATAGTTGTAAAAAAATTAATTCATATAAAGTTCAGTGCAAGTTCAGTGTAGTGTTCAATATAATAATGTAGAAAAAAATAAAAAAATGTACATTAGTTTTTTATAATAGTTCTGATCAATAGATCATATATATAATCTCCACATCCATTTTCTATTTTAGAGGAATGGTACCCACTAAAATAGCCTCATTTTTTGAAAGGTGTGATAACTATTTACATACAACTTCTTTTTTCTCACTTGGAAGCACAACCTTGTAAAAATTATCCCTACCTTCATACATACCAAGTCATAATGATGAAAACCTAAATTTTTGGGAGTCATAACCGAATAGGAAGTGCCTTTTGTTTAAAATTTATCCCCAATAGATACATAATTTTGGAATGTGAAAAAAATAAATTCATGATTATAACACAAAAAATATATACGATGTTGAGATCTATAAATTAAATAAAGAACACAATGCCAAAGATGATTTAGTCTGATTTAGATTTGATCACTTCAACAACAAAGGATCAAATATTAAACCTCTCTTTTAATCGTTGTGGGAATGGAACTCACGTTTGTAAATTATCAGCATAATCATATCTCAAATTTTCTATCTATCTCACATATTAATATCAGAGTCATCAATGGGTTTTTGTTTGACATCCCATGATCAAATTCTCAATGACTAAATTCCCTTGTAATAGAATTCATGATCTTCCTAATCTTGTGGTTAGTTTTTGAAAAACAATATTAGATATTCATGATTAGAAATAATATAATCATGGAATAATATCATTTCCTATATATGTAAATATCATTCAAAAGGTGAAAATCTATTTTCTGGGTATTTCATTAAAATTTCCAAAAACACTTTGAATAGCATATTTAGCTTATATATTTATTTTAAAAACTAATAAAATTGTGGGAATAAATCATATAAACTTGATAAAAATAAAAATATTAAAATTTAAAAAAACAAAGCATCATGTTTCCCTTAAAATTATAAACATAGTTATGCTTAAAGATTATTATACTATATTCATAATCATTATTTTAGTTTATTTTGTAAGCATAATTTTTCATAAGCATTAAAATTTCTATAAAAATTAAATATATATAAGAATTAAATATCTATATGCATGAAATATATATAAGAATAAAATATCTATAAGAATGAAATATACATATGTTTGAAATTTCTATAAGTATCATTTCACCATATGGATAATTCTTTAAGAATCATTTTCTTGTAAGAATGAAAATTTTTTAATCATGAATTTATAGTGTGTGTGAGACATCTTTAAGTCTTTGTCACAGTCATTTTTTGGTTTTACAAATGAATTTGAATTATGTAATCCTTTTTTAAATTCAATTTAACTTTAAATTTGTCTCATAATAATTTCTTTCTCAAAAGGAATATATTTTATAATACCTAAAAATATCTTCATAAATATCCCATTAATAATATAGGAGTAACATTCAAAATTTGTAAGGTTAAAACAACATTTTTGTAATGGTATCACATGAGTTTTTTATACTGTATAAAGGTAATACTCTGTATCTATACACAATATAAAGGTAATTTAGCTTATTCAAAAAGTCCATTAAAATGTTTTTAATTCAGTGTAATGATGATATAGATTACATGTATAGGTAAATAAAAGATAAATCTCATTTTCTAAAGGTGAAATACATTTTCATAAAGTTATAAATAATATATGTAAAGGTCAAATATATTTTTGTATAACTAAAAACAACTCATACATAAGGGTAAAAAAATTCAAAAAAAAACATAAGCACATAAATATTAAACCAATAATAAAAGACATGAAAAACATATAAATAAAAATATACTAATACTGTAAGAAATTATAATTTTTTGTTTATAAAATGATTAATGTAAAGACCTATTTTTATGGACTATGAATGTTACATCCCAGGTAATGGTAGAATAATTATTTTCCATATTTATTAATATTTATGAATTAGATATTAATTTTACCTTAAAATAGATTCTATCTTTAATACCATAAGAGACATACAACAATGAATTTCTTTGGAATCTTACATTTCATGCAAGACTAGGTTATACCAAACAATAATATACAGTTAATATTATTAATTTTAGTGGTAGTAATAAAGTATTATTTTTACCAGAAATAATGAATAGAAACAACTATATTGTGTTTACACATGCTTATTAAAAAAATTACATTCATCCAATTAAATTTGAGAGGATTAAAATAAGAATAAATCAAATTTTAAGCAAAAAATATGTATATTTGTAAAAGGTAGTTTAACCACATTTTATGGGAGAAACTAATTTAAAAATAAATTTTGACACTTTAATAAATCTAAATTTTCGTTATAAACTTAATTTTTTAATTCTTAATGTTAAAATTATCTTACGGTGACTTTTTTTTTCTGAGAAGTTTCATTTATTGATGAATACTGAAAAATATTGGATTTTAGTTAAAAATTACAATTTTATTTTTATAACTATTAATGATAAATTGTATTTTTAGTTGGTTATAAATTCAAAATAGATCAAATATCTATATAATAATATAATGTAGATCATTGGAATCATTTTTATATTTAATATAGATAAAAATCTTAATGAACTACTAAACCTTCTTACTTTAAAAACCTTCTTTCTCGCCATGCCTATGGGATTTGATTTAAGCATAATTATGTCACTTCTGAGAATTTAATTTATAAAAATATACATACATAGTTTTAATCAATATTTTATTTATAGTATAATAATATCAACTTAATTTTTGAAAAAATAATTGTGAAAGTTATTAAAATTAATTACAATTCTTAAGGTAAAATTAACCATAACAAGAAACTAATACTTAAACATAGGGTCCAAAATTAAATTTACACTTTTCCACAACCTATTTTATTTCCATATTTCATCCAATACACAAATAAGGTTCAATATTGGTCTATTTATCAATTTGGGAAAAAGTTATACTTGGAGAACACACAATTCATTTCAAAAATATCATATGTGTCTCTTCCCTCCAATATAAAAATGCCATCACACCTCCCACTTCCTCACACATCTCAAGACACATTGTATCAACCATGATATTCCCAAATATCTCCTCAACATACCTCCACAAATCCTAGATTCCTAAACTTTGGAAGAAATCTATCCAAGGAACCCCTTTGGTGCAAACTAAAATATGTTACCCGAATAAGATGTAACACCCTTCCTCAAGCTTATATATTTTATTTTCAATATCCACTTCATCAAATATTACTATTAAATGAATAAATAATAAAATAATTATAATTTATATACATTAATGTTTTTATGATATTATTTTGACCTACACTTATACATACATCTATTTAATGGTTAAAGAAATTACAGTTCTTATGTACGAAGAACTACCGCCTCAACAAAGGATGTTGTTCATTTTTTATTTACCACCTTTCATGGTTGGTAATTATGATGGAAAAAATATTTATATATGCTATATATGATCTTTATTATTTCATTATTATTATTTAATTATTTTATAACACATATCTTTATACATTCTATTTTTTTATAAATATGATAACATTATTTCTGGAAGTGTGGACTACTACCTCCTCAAAATGATATGATACATTCACACACTAAATAGAACATACTAAGGATGGGTTTAATTAAATATATGTCAACTAAAGAAATTATATATGATATTCATTACATAATTAACTTTTTATAAATATAACACATAATTTTCTTTTACACTTTTCCTCACACTAAAAAAGTATAACGTCGTTAATGGACATGTGTACTACCTCCTCCTCGAAGAGATGTGATTCCTTTTACATCTCTAAAATTATATATATAAGTATATATGATAAAATAACATGTTATATATAATATAATAATCATTAT
This sequence comes from Viscum album, assembly GCA_963277665.1. Taxonomy (NCBI): domain Eukaryota; kingdom Viridiplantae; phylum Streptophyta; class Magnoliopsida; order Santalales; family Viscaceae; genus Viscum; species Viscum album. Next base: position 698,187,820 of record OY728157.1, read on the forward strand.
ATAAAGATAAATTTTTACTTTACTTCTATCTATAATTATCATTTAAAAATGAGAATGTTACACATGCATACGTACGACCTACCGTCTCCATTGTTGTAATGTTTGTTCCTTTTTCATAACGATATTTCATGATTTGATTTTAATTTATAATTGATGTATAAATATTATAATTATTTCATGATAATTATTATTTATATATTCATATAATAATCCCTTATACCATTGTTTACCTACCAAAATTGTTTTGACATAAAAAAACAATTGTGGTCAAAACACTCGACGTAGAATTAATTGTTTTAGTAGTTGTATAAAACAATGTAATAATTGAAATAAAATTAAAAATAAACTTGAAAGATTTTATTGATAAAGTATATAATTAATATAATTTTATTATTCAAGAAGGTAAGGATACAGAAGACAAGTCGGAACCAAGTTAAGGGATCTTGTCTCAATTCCCTTTCGTTGTGGCATTTATTAATTATATGCACCTTTATAATTTTTTAAGGTACATAAACAACCCATTTGAAAATATATATCCATATTTTATCTATTTTCATGTTATTTAATATTTTTTAAAATTTTAATATTTTCTTGGTCTTATGATTTAAATGTTCAAAGTGGTATGGGAGACTTTAAATGTTTAAAGACTTAATTTCAAAATCTTTTCTCCATGTAAATATTCTTGATATTATTTTGCATATTTATATACACGGATATAAAAGGATATAAATATAATTTTATATCTATTTTTAATTTCATTCAAATATTTTTGAAATGGAATATTTTTGCATGCTATATATAGAACATTTTGATGAATGGCAAAAGTAATATTCAATTCTTATTGTACACGAAGACAATGAATTTTACATCATCATGGGAATTATTTTATTTTTTCTTTCATTGGAAGATTTCACATTTTATTAAATGAAAAAACTTAATTTTATTTTTTGGGTATTTTGTTATTTAAACTGGGTTTTTAAAATGGATTTATTATTGCAATATCTGGAAAAGTTTTCTTGGGTCTGAAAATGAAATTTTCTGAGTGAAATGTTGAAAATTAAAATATTTTATATGTTAAGATTGTATAAATTGTAATTATACATTTAATATATGGTTTCATAATAAACTAATAATGGGACGTTTAGTAATAAATCAAGGATGGGTGGGTATGTGATATCCCTCCAATGCATTGGGTATTGAAGTCTATTATATGGATATTCTATTTGTAATAGTGACATGTATAGAATTCGATCGTATGGTTATTCCATTTATAAGAGTTACAAGTATACAGATGTTCCTGGTTACCTTTATGTATTTTATATGAATTTTATGGGTTTTATGGTAATCCTGTTATTAAAAAAAGTATAAAATTATCTTATTATCAAAGCAATGTTTTTACTTATTATCATGGTGAAAATTATTACTTCGAGATTAAGTTTTCATAATTTTTTAATGTTTATAAATTGAATAAATATTTCATTAGTTTTATATCCACTAATAATATTTTTATTCTCATCCCACATTTTATCATGTTTTCACAAGATTTAAAGATAATTAAGGGATTGTAATAATTTTTGTTGGTATTCATACAGAGTTGTCAATAATAGATCTTGTTTTATATTTTTAAGCTTTCATATATTTAGAAAATGTATTCTCATTGGAAGTGTCCTTTTTATTTTATTATTTTTTTATGCATGAATTATGACCTAATTCTCTACAACTCTAAACCTGAAAAGATTACCAATTCGTAATAAATTAAAATTCTCGACATAACTCAAAATTATGTAATGTTTTAAGGTTGGGTCCTTAAAGTTGGTATCAAAGTAAAAGCATAGATAAATTTAGAATTCAGGTTTATATTAGTAGCATTCTATTAGAATATTTTACTTTATGGTTAATTTAAAATGATATAGGATTTGAATATTACAATATTTCTTCATCTAAAGTATATTTCATTAGAATGTTTTTCTATAGAGGAAACATTGAAGCTATTGTGGGAAGGCACCAAAAGAAAAATATCCTTCCAAATCAGCATTCCAATATGGTTTGAATTTAAATTGAGTGGTTTTTTGTGGTGATATATTAGTTTACATTGTCTATAAATGGTGGTGGTGTCCATGAAAGAGAGAAACCAAATCTACCACAGAGGAACATGATGATAGTGGATCATTTTATGCTACAACATCACTCATCATTATGTGGATAATTTTTCCCCATGACGGATGAAGGATGGATTCAATCCCTTGAAATTATATTCCATTTCAGGGGCTGTTTGGATCACCGAAATGTAACTCCTGCAACTTATCATTTTGAAGGTGAAGCTGATTAGTGGTGTTCACTGGTTAAGAACATCAAGGAAAGTGAAGAGATTGATTCCTTAGAATGATATGAATTTAAAAATATTTTATTTAAGAAATATTTCCATATGGATGTTCTAATTAGGATAAAGAAATTATTGGTATTGGGAAAAAAGGAGGAATATTTAGTGGCTTTATATGAAGAAAACTTCACTCGATTGGCAAGGTATGTCCCAAATTTTATCGTAGATATTGATAGAAAGATAAATCAGTTTTAATCAGGAATAAATTAAATATATTTAAGGTAATTGGATCCTCATGAGTTCAAGAGTAATTAGAATCTTGTTCGTTGTGATAAGAAGGTAGAAATGGAGTTTTTTGATGATCATGTGTCCCATGATAATAAGAAAAATAAGAGGTGCAGTTGGAAGGAAATTGGAAATCATTCATTAATTTTTTTTTGAGGTAATAAAACCAAATTAACATCTTGTGAGAAGTGTAGTGAAAACAATCCTATTGAATGCATTTCAAATTCGTAGAATTGATTCTGAGTTGGTAAGATTGATTATATGGTCCATGACTACAAGGAAGCTGATCACACAAGAAATTGAAGGCATGTTGTTAGATTTTTTAGTTTCAATGAGTTAGGCCACTATGCCAATGTGTGTCTAATGTTAATTAACCAGGGTGGAAAATAGTAAGATTGAAAGAATAATGGTTTGTAAAAATATTTTTCTACTACTACAATTGATGTTGGGTTGTCATATGATGTGGTTATAGGTATGATACTATTTATTCAAATAATTCAAATACTCTTTTTGATTATGGCTCTTTATAATCTTTAATTTTTTATAAAATTTCTAGAAAATTGGGAATATAAATACATTAAATTAAGATATAACATTTGGTGAAAACTGTTGGTGAAAGTATTATAGTAACCAAGATTTATAATAATCTTCTTTTTTCATTAGTGTGATGGTATTTCCAATAAATCTTGTTTAACTACCCATAGTGGAGTTTGATATCATTTTGGGTATGTATTAGATTTTATTTTATCCTGATAAAATAGATTGTAAATCCAAGAAAATTTTATTCAATGATTTCATAATTTTGATAAAGTACTAAGAAGCTGGAAATTGATGAAAGATGAAGTTAAATTTATCTTACTCCTATTTTTGAAAATAAATAAATAGTTCTGATTAGTGACATCCTAGTAATGAATGAATTTATAGATATTTTCTCTAATGAATTTCATGGTGTTTTCCCTGATCAGAATTTTAATTTAGTATTGATTTGGTTCCTAATGCTAAGCCAGTTTATAAATCCCATTATATAATGTATCAATTAGAACATGTGGAAAATAAATACTAGTTGAAAGAATTTTTTTATTAAGGTTTCATTTGACCTAGAACTTCACCATGAGGTGCTCTCATTTATTTCTGAAAAATACATATGGTTCCATGATAATTTTCTTGATTATAGATCCTTGAGTAGAATCCCTATTAAAAAGAAGCATCATTTTCCTCATATAGATGATTTGTTTAATTAGAACAAGGGAGATCAGTGTTTTTTGAATATTGGTCTGAGGTTCCAGTACTACCAGCTGAAGTTGATGGAGGATGACATTTTGAAGACAACATTTTAGATGAGATATAGGCATTCTGAGTTTGTAGTTTTTCCCTTGGGTTATTTAATGAATCTTTTGTATTTATGAATCTTGCGAATACAGTCTTCCATAAGTTTTTTGTTCAGTTTGTGTTTGTTTTCATAGATGATATTTTGGTATATTCTAAAAACTATAAGGAACATCAAAGACATTTAAGGATTGTTTTGACAAACATTAAAAAAATAGAAACTATATGGAGATTTTATTAAAATTGAATTTTTGTTGAAACAAATTTTATTACTTGGAAATATAGTTTTATAAATATTTTATAACTTTTGAACCTTCTAAAATAAAATTTGTTAAATAGACACCAAGACCTACCAATTTCATTATGATTCATAGTTTTCTTTAATTAGGGGGTCATTACCAAAGGTCTATTGAGAACTTTTCTTGGTTATCAAGTCCACTAACTTAGTTAACATGAAAGATAGTTTGTTTTATCTAGATAGAAGAATGTAATGTTTGTTTTTAGGAATGGAAAAAAATATTGGTCAATGATCCAGGTTTGGACCTGCCTACCAAAAATGGGGAATTTTTCCTCTATAGTGATGCTTCCTTAAAAAAACATGGTTTTGTTCTAATATAGAGGGATAAGGTAATTGATTATGCTTCACGTTAGTTAAAAAATCATTATTCACATTACCATACACTTGTTTTTGAATTAACTACTATTGTTTTTATGTTAATCTTTTGGTGGCATCATTTTTACGGAGTGAAGTGTGAAATATATATCGATCACAAATGTTTGAATTATATATTCACTCAGAAAGAGTTTAACATGAGATATATAATATGGTTATAACTAATCAAGGATTATGATTTCACGATTCATTATCATCCTACAAAAAATAAGGTGTTCGATGTTTTGAGTCGAAAAAGTAATTCTACAATGACCATGTAACATTACATTGTGATCCTTTGGTTAATAATTTTATAAATTTTTTCCAAAAATATGTGGATGTAGAGACCTACCCAGTTCTGTTTTAGGTTTCAATGTAATAGATTTTGTCAAATAGAATTAAGAGGGATCATAAGGTGGATCAGTATTTAGATGAAAATGTATAATTCATTAATAACGGTAAGTTTATTTATTTTAATATTGATGAAGAATGTGTTCTATGATTTGGGAAAAGATTATTTGTGCCTTGTGATTCATTGTTTAGGAAAGATTTGTTTACTAATGCTCCTAAATATCTGTTTTCCATTCATCTGGGATGAACTAAGACGTATAGAGACCTTTGGGAGTATTACTAGTGGTATGGAATGAAAATAGATATTTCTAAATTTACCATGAAGGGTATGACTTCTCAAAAGATTAAAAAAGAGTGACTATTATAGAAGTGTATTCTACAAACATTTCTAGTTCTGAAGTGGAAATGGGATAATATATCAATGGAATTTTTGGTGGTATTTTCAGAGACATACCAAGGTTATAATGCGATTTGGATTATTTTTTATCAATTAACTAAATATGCACATTTCCTTCCCAGTTGAGATTAAATGTCTTTAGATCATCTTCCAAGAATGTGTCTAAAAGAGATTATAAGGTTAAATGGAGTGCCTTTATCCATTGTATCGGAATGTGGTCCCAGGTTCACAAATAATTTTTGGAAAAGGATTTAGAATTAATTGGGTATTGAATTAAATATTAGTATAGATTTTCATTCTCAATCCAATGGATAATCTGAGTAGATGATTCATACCTTGGAAGAAATTTTGTGTTCTTTCTCAATGGATTACCAGGGATATTGGGATAGACATATTTTTTTGGTTGAAATTTATTAAAATAAAAAAATTCATTCTAATGTACAGATGGAATCTTTTGAGGGATTATATATAAATCAGTGTCAAAAACTATATTTTGGGATGATTTTGGAGAAATAATGTTAATCAGACCCGATTTGGTAGAGGGAATAGTAGAGAAAGTTCAGTTGATTCAGTGACACATGAGAAAACCTCAGAGTAGGTAGAAAGGTTATGTAGATAATCAGAGGAAATAAATTTCTTATGAGGAAGGTGATCATGTCTTTTTAAAATTTTCTCCATGGAAAATTTTGATGCATTTTGGTTAGAAGGGGAAGTTGTGTCCATGATTCATTGGACCATATAAAATTTTATAGAAAGTTGGAATAGTTTCCAACAAAGTGTCCTTACCTCTATGTTTATCACAAGTACACAAATTATTTCATTTATCAATGTTAAGGAAATATCTACCAGACTCATCACATGTTTTGAGCCTTGTATTAGTTCAGCTGGAAGAGAATCTACCTTTTGAGGAGTAACCAGTTCATTTTCTTAACCATAGATAACAAGTGTTGCGGAATAAGATAATTTAACATGTTAAGGTTTTATGTAAAACCCAAATGGTTTAAGAGGATACGTGGGAATCGGAAATTTATATGATGTAAAAATATTCCCACTTATTTGATAAGTGAATAAAATTGTGACGATGCAATTTATAAAAAGGGGAACGAATGTAACATCTCAGGTAATTATAGAATAATCCCTTTTCATATTTATTAATATTTATGAATTAGATAATTTTTTTCATTAAAAATTATTCTATGTCTAATATTGTACATGACATGAAATAATGATTTTCTTTAGAATCTTACATTGCACGCAAGACTTGATTATACCAAATAATAACATACAATTAATATTATTATTTTAAATAGTGGTTATCGCCTAGTCGTTGTATTAAAAAGAATAAATAGGAATAAATATATTGTTTTTATATGTTTTTATTAAAAGTTTTTACATTTATTATATTAAATATGATAGGTTTAAAATAAGAATAAATCCAATTTTAAGCCCAAAAGGTTGTATATTTTTAAAAGGTAGTTTTATTGCCTTCTAAGGGTGAACCTGATTTAAAACTAAATTTTGACACTTTTATAAATATTATTTGTAAAAATAATATTTGTTTTTTTAATTTTTAAGGTAAAAATTTGCTTAGGGTGAATTTTTTGTTTTTTTCTGATAATTTCCATTTTTTGATGAATAGTGAAAAATATTGGTTTTTGGTTGAAAACTAGCTTTTCATTTTAATAATTGTTAATGTTAAATTATATTTTAAGATGGTTTTAAATTCAGAATAGATAAATTATTGATATATTAATCAAATTTATAACATTTTAATCATTTTTCTATTGAATTTAGATATAAAATCTTAATGGACTTTCGAACTTTCTCGCTTTAAAAACCTATTTTCTTTCCATGTCTACGAGATTCTCTTTAAACTTAATTTTTCTTCTTATAATAATTTAATTTAAAAAAATGGAAATAAATAGTTATAATAAGTATTTTATTTATATTCTAATAATATCAACTTAATTTTGGACCACAAAATATTAGTGGAAGTTATTCAAATTAAATACAGCGATTAAGGTAAAATTAAGCTTAACAAGGGACTAAACCATAAAATTAAGGGCCAAAATGAAATATACACTTGTCAAAAACCTATTATATAGACATATTTCATCCAATACACCTATAAGTTTTTATAATGGACCAATTTTTCACCTTGGTAAAAAGTAATACATGGGAAACACACAATTATTTTTAAAAATATCATGTGTGTCCTTTCCCTCCACTATAAAAAGGCACTCACACATCTCACTTCCTCACACATATCAAACAAAATTTTCTCAAAAAAATATATATACCCAAATATCTTCTCAATTTACCAACCCTCATCCTATAATCCTCACCTTTGGTAGAAAACCATCCTTGGAATCCCCTTGCTGCAAACCAAAAGGAGTTATCTGAATAAGAGGTAATAACCTTTCTCAGTCTATTTTATTTTATTTTCATTATATACTTCCTAAAATATAATTATTACATGTATAAATAATAAAAATTTTATTCCTAATATAATATAATTTTTTATGATAATATTTTGACCTACACTTACACACACATCCGTCTAATGGGTATTGAACTTACCATTCTTTTGAACTGAGAACTAACACCTCAAGAAATGATGTTGTTCATTTTTCCATTACCACCTTTCATGGTTGGGAATTATGATAGAAAAAACTATTTATATATTATATATATGATATTTATTTTGTCTTTATTATTCTTTAATTCTTTTATAACACATACCTTAATACATTACATTTTGTGTAACTATGATAACATCATTTGTGGGGGTGTAGACTACTCCCTCCTCAAATCGATGTGATAAATTCATACACAAAATGGAACATATTAAGGATGGTTTTAATTAAATATATGTCACATAAATAACTTATATATGATATTCAAGACATAATTAACTTTCTGTAAATATATCACATGATATTCTTTAACACTTTCCACACACTAAAAAAGTGGTTACATTGTTCATGGATGTGTGGACTACCTCCTCCTCAAAGTGATGTGATTCATTTTTCATCACCAGAATTATATATATGTATATATTATTAAATAATAATTCATATATTTTTTAATTATCATTCTTGAAAGATAAATTGTTATTTACCTTCTTTCCATAACAATCATTGAAAAATGAGAACATTACTCATACGTACGTATGGCCTACCATCTCTTTTATTGTAACATTGGTTAATTTTTCTTAACCATCATTAATGACTGGTTTTAAATGTGTAATTTATTTATATATATGATAATTATATAATTATTATTATAATTCATATTTTTATATAATAACTCCTTTGAGCATATTTGACCTACTAATGTTTTTTTGACACATAAACCGAATATGGTCAAAACACTCAATGTAAACTTAATTGTTTGAGAAGATATATAAAAAATTATAATAAGTTAAATAAAAGTAAAAATAAACTTGAAAATATTTCCAATGAAACTAGATAATTAATATAATCATATTACTCAGGAAGGTAAAAACGCAAAAGAAAACTCTGACCCAAGGTAAGGGATTTTGTCTCAATCTCATTTCATTGAGGAATTTCTTAATTATATTAACCATTATTAATTTATAATTTGTGTATATAGCTCCTTTGGCATTATATATCCATTATTATCTAATCTAATTTTTTTAAAGTTTTTTTAAATGTTAATATTTCATGGGGATTATGATTTAAATGTTTAATGTGGTATGGGACACTTTGAATGCATAAATACTTAATTTCATAATCTTTTTTTCCATGGAAATATTCTTGATATTATTTTACATATTTATTTATATAGATATAAAATGGTAATAATGGTAATTTTATGTTTATTTTTATTTTCATTCAAATATTTTTGAAAATTAATATTTTTACGTGATTTAAATGAAATGTTTTGACAAATGACAAAAGGAAGGTTCTATTAATAATGTAAATGGTGGAAATGATTTTCCCTCCACTATTGGAATTATTTTATTTTTGGATTCCATTAAAATATTACAAGTTTTCTTAAATGAAAAACCTTATTTTTATTATTTGGATATTTTTTATTTAAAATGTGTTCTTTTGAACTGGATTGATTATTCCAATATCTTGAAATGTTTTCTTGTGATTTCAAATGAAATTTTATGAGTTAAATGTTGAAAATTTCAATCTTTTATGTGTTATGATTATATAAATATTACTTGGATATTTGATGGTTGGTTCTATAAAAAAACCAATGATAGGTTTTCCAGTGATAAACCAATGATGGGTGGGTCTATGATAGACCCCTAATGCATTGGGTATGGAAGTCTGTCATACGAATATTTCATTTGTAACACTAACATGTTTGGATGTCGATTGTATAGTTATTCCATTTATAATAGTGATGAGTATAATGATGCTCCAAGATACCTTTATGTATTTTATATGCTTGTTATGTTTTCTATGGTAATATTGTGATTCTAAAAAAGTATTAAATGAGCTTATTATCAAAGGAAAGTGTTTACTACATATCAAGATGAAAAGTATTACTTCATGTTAAAGTTTTGATAATTTTTAATGTTTATAAATATACTAATTGTTTCCTTATTTTTATATACTATACTAATATTTTTATGCTCATCCCACTTTTTATCATGTTTTCCACAAGACATAAGGATGTGTAAGGGATTGGAATAATTAATGTTGATAGTTATAAAGAGTTTTCATAATAGAGATTGTTTTTTATTTTTTAAATGTTTTATATGGTGATAAAATGGGTACCAATAAACAGTGTCCACTTTGTATTTTATGATTTTATTTATGTATGATTTATAGCCTAATTATCTAAAAATCTAAACCTAAAAATATTCTTAAATTTGGGATAAAGTAAAATTATTCACTTAACTCAAGATTATGTAATGTTTTAAGGTTGGGTTCTTATAGTCAAATCCTATAGAAATTTTATATTTTTTTGGAAGATCATGAGGGTTAAAATGGTCATTTTCACCTATTATAGATCTTGGATAATTTTTTCACTACTATGATGGTCTTGAAATATGGTTTTTACTCTAGTATAAATGTTTTTTGGAGTTCTAATCCATTTTCATTTTTATGGAATAATTAATAATTAATTTTTAATTAATTAATTTTTAATTAATTTGTATGAATTCTTTTAGATATATATTTTCAGAGTATATCCCTATTTAAATTTTATCTCTACCATTGAGTATGAAATAGGTTGTTTTTTCTAGTTGACTCATAGACTTAGGTCGGGCATCGGGGCTGGGACCAGACCGCTTTTCTTTTTATTTTCCTTTCAACCTGTTCTTTCTCATTTTTCAATCTTATCATCCCCGTTTTATTATCAAATATACACCTATTTTATTCCACTTAATATTATAAAGAGTTAAAATAATAGAATGAGTGAAAGAGATAGAGGTATAATAAGAGATGTGTCATCATGTGTATGAACTTGGGTTTTTGGAATGGGTCAAAATCCCGACCCTGTTTGAATTTTTTGACTGGTTTCTAAAGAAACTTGAGAAAACGGGATGTTTCTTGAAATTTTTAGACTACACGCTTTGTACTTTAAGTACATTCCATGTATGCATAGGTGAGTGATCGGCCGTGTACCCTCCGAGTACATGTCGTGTGATGACCGTGTAGTATTTTCTTTCTACATGACATGTAGTTTTGAACACACAATGTATACCCCGACCGTGTGACGCCATACATGGCGTGTAGGCCTGTTTCCCGGGTAGAACCAGGGGCACGCCGTGTTCAATTTGGAAATGCCGTGTAGTCTAGACATGTATAAGGGAAACACATGGCGTATGGTTAAGTCAGCGAGGAAGAGAGGAGAAACCCAATACACGCCGTGTACCCATAGGTACACACCGTGTACTCATGTCGGTAGGTTCAGAAAGTAAGTCGGCGGAATCCTGTAGTCTAATGAACAGTTTAATGAAATATACATGGTGTGTAGTCCTAAAGTACACGCCATGTACTTTCTTTTTTTCAATTTAAATGGGCAGTAGCCTCGTATTGAGGCAAAACCTCGTACCCTCCACCCTGATTCGTGAACAAAGACGGCCATGACCTCAATCCTTCCCCAGATCGCTGTCTGAGACCCGTTTTGAGCTCTGATTAGTGCATTGGAACCCCCTTGGTAAGTCCTTAGTTCCTATTTGTCCGTTTTGTTTGATTTATATTCTAGAATGAGTTATTAGAATTTGAATGGAATTTAATCTTTTGTAGATTTACCTCATTTTAGACTGAATTGGCGGCTGTTACTGGAGGAGTATCATCATGCGAGTCTCAGGTAGGTGGTGAATACCTCATTTTGTGTTTTCGTGGTTGTTTGGGTAACACGGCCTTCAGCGCGTTATTGGGTATTTTGAGCGGGACCCATTTTATCTGTTTTTTTCATACTGTATTGCTTATGTGACCTCTGGGATGCTTTTGGGTATGCCCAGTTACCAGTTTGCATGAGCAAGGCCGGGTGAGGGGTCGTTGCTCGTCGGGGCATTTTGGTCGGGGAATGCCAAAATGGTTTTAATTAAAATATTATTGTTATAAGTTGTTTAGTTTAATTTATTAAATCCTGTTATAATTGTTGGAGGCATTTAAGACCTCAGTGCTGGTATGGGACATCACCCGGTGTAGTGTAATTCAACAGTTTAGATTGTTTTGCTTGTTTATGTTTTCAGTTGAATATGCTATATGTGCAATTGATGAACATCATCTGCTGGACCTTTTTGGGTTGTGTTGGGCTTGGCCCGGTTATTCTTGAGTGATGCTGATCACAGGTTGGGGATTTTCTCAGGTTACTTTCGGTGGTTTTGACCACGGGATTGGGCGTCATGGACGTCGGTTTGAGGCAGTATGACTGTTAGGTTGGGCATGGCCCGAGATACTAGGATGGCGATGCCATCGGACTTGAGCGGCATGGTTGCAAGGACACGAGGAGTCAGACGTGTTGGTGGACTAGGACTATTTTTGTGATTACCGCTCACTCGGGACATTGAGTAGTGTGCACACAGAGATTCTCCATGACGAGGTGGTTTTGAAAACTCGTGTGGGTACAGGCCCCCGTAGTTTCGGTTAGGTGTTTTGGTTGGGGTGCTTGTTGTAGAAGCCACGTGGGAGGTTAGGAGCCTTCAGGGGATGGGCGAGCCTTCAGGACGTCAGTACTTGAGACATGAGGTGTCAGGAGGCACGTGGTGCCGGGTTAATATTTTTGGGTGTGCCTTCGGGACGTCGGGACTTGAGACACGAGGTGTCAGGAGGCACATGGTACCGGGTTACTATTTTTGGGCGTGCCTTCGAGACGTCGGTACTTGAGGCACGAGGTGTTAGGAGGCACATGGTGTCAGGTTACTATTATTGGGCGTGCATTTGGGACATCGGTACTTGAGACACGAGGTGTCACGTGGCACATGGTACCGGGTTATATGACAAAGATTCTGGCATTGGCTGAAGCAAGTGACACTCCATGGTGGTTGTTGAGCACCAGTGGAGTTTGTGTTTATTTTTGCATTGTACAGATTACTGCTTTCCTTGTAAGTGCATGATAGCTTAAACACATATATTTAGTACGCACCGTTGGGTGGTATCATACTAAGATTTGTCTCACACCCTGCACAGGCCCTTTGGGACGTGTGTAGACTTTATGAATTTACGTGCAAGAAAGAGGCCAGCTTCAGGTTCTAGGTTGTGTTAGTTATTCCATGGAGATGGTATGGACCTTGAGGTCATGCCTAGCTGGGATTACATTGTTTTGTTTACTTTTCGGTATCAGCATGCTTACTTGTTGTAGCTATGCTGTTGGTTAGCCATTGGTTCCCTTTTCATATTCAGTTGTGTATGACTTGCTTTGGATGCATGCTTGGTTGTTTACATTAGTTGTTGCAGTTGATTGCGGGAATGTTGTTATGTTTACTTTCCACTGTAGTTGTTTTCTATATTGCTTCCGCTGTTTATTGATATTGGATATGCTTCCGCTCTGCGGGTCTGGTTCGAGTCTCTTGAGTCATTTATTTCCGCTGCATATTTTAGTATTATACTCGGACTAGTACCATTTTATTCCTACGAGAGGGTATATCCTCCACACTATACCTATTCAGACCCTCACTGCTAGTCGGAAGCCTTTGGCGTTTAGGGGAGGTGCGCTTAAGATAGTGACACCCGACCCGTTCAGCACTATTCGGGTGGTTGGCCGGGTCCGGGTCGTTACATCATGGACCACGGGAGTTGTTGGATCACTGTGAGACAATGGATGATCATCTAAACGAGTGAAGCTTCAGTGGATTTCTCCCAAAGGTAGTATTTTTTATGTTTAGGAAATAAATCTCTCTATATTTTTTTATTTCTAGTTTTTGATCCCTATTATGACTTCTAAGGACCACTAGTGGGTTGATCAATACTTAATTGGGAGGAAAAAAAGGATTTTGGGCATATTTCAGGGGTTCTTGTTTAGGAAATCCCAATCACATGTTTTGTGGTACTATAAAAACATGTCATAAACTCTTGTAGTTCATGTAAGATGGATTTTTAGAAGTATTCATTGTGTACATGTATTAAAAATTGTATACTAGTGCTTTTCTACGTTTCCAAGTACATGGACAGATATAATTTTCAGAACAATACATCATGTACTTGGGCTGCACACCATGTAGTCATACCTAGCCATATGGTTGAGAACATGAATATAAAGTTCATGTAGTGACACATGGACATGGTAAGTATATGGATAAACCACATGTGATTTACAAACCATGTATAAGTGAAATTCCCTGAAGAAACACATGTCTAGAACATGTGAGGTACTTGAATAGGCCCCCCATGTAGGGTACCTATTGTGTAGATATTTTACACATTGTGTGTAGGAATTTTTCATTCCATGTTATGATAAATTATACGCCTAGTTGGGGATTTTTCAGGTCACATCGTGTACTCTGGTATACACACCTTGTACTTCCCCCTTTCTATCCTTTAAAGGATTTTTTTATGTTTTAAGGAATCATAGTCTTAATTAGATGTATGAGTAGTCTATTTTAAGATATTCTCATATTGATCATAATATTTTACACCTTAGGGTGTTTTGAAGTCATTGAAGTTGTGTTTTATGGTGATATACTAAATGGATACGTTCTTCCTTAGTAGAACTATTTTGTTGTATCCTATGAGTGAGGCTTGTGATGAGATCTACTTGAGGGTTGTGATAATGTTTAGGGGACATGGAATGGTATTTCCAAGGTCCCCATCAAATTTTTATTGGAGAGTCCCTAGTTAGAAGGAATGGGACATGACTGGATGAGATAGTTTTTGTTTTGTGATTAGACTAACCTAGAGTGATATAGTGATCTGATATATTCCATGATCCATATCTCTATAAAAATTCCTTAGTATATTTTCCCCAAGTGGACATTTCCCTAGTGAGATGTTCCCTTCTATCCAAAGAGGCTTTGAAATGTTATAGATGGGTTTGTGTGAAGTGTTACTCCAAGATTCATGATTGAGGATACCATATAGGATGCCTCTGGTTATGTTTTGACATAAAGTATTCCATGTAAGATGCCTCTCCAATGTTTTATTTGGGTTCCCCATTGCTTAACCAACCATAGAATGTATATTGTGGGTTTTCGGTATAGATGGAAACAGGTGTCACCATAGAATCCATACAAACTTGTGAGCCTAAGGGGATATGGTAGTAGTAATGGGTTTAGGCGTTTGACCACCCACACTCTTTACTTATTCTTTCTTATGGATACTCTCTATATAACTGTGATTTCTACAGGAGCTTTCATGAACATGGATGATGAGCCTAATATGATATAGCATATGATGGGTATTCTCTGATGTACATCCTAAGATATGGATTCTAAGCCTTTCTAATTCAATATTATTTATGGGGATTCCATTAGATACTACTTGGGATCCATCTTTTGAGCCTTACTAATAGAATATTAGTCGACATGGTGCTCCAGGGAAATTATTAACATTATTAAACACGGTGTTACATAGTGTACAAGGAGTTCCACAAATATGATAATGATTATTGGAAATGGAATTCCATAGTGGTAAAGGTGTTTAATATATATTATTGAGATTAATTGACATGAAATTCCATAGTGGACATGGTTTTCTAGGGTTATTATAGAATTATACAATTCCTTGAGCGATACTTGGGTTCCTGGTATGGAATTCCTTTAATGGGATCATAAGGCTAATGGAATTATGTTATTACTTGTGTGATACTTGGTTTCTAATTTGAAATTCCTAGGATGGGATAATATTATTAATGGAATTGAATGTATTATTCTTGAATGTTGTTATACATTGATTCCTTGTTTACATACCTCAGTTTATAACTCAAAATATATAAATTAAAATGCTTAGAGACATTTTTGAAATTTGACAATGAAAGTATTTTCGATCAGGATCATCGACCCTAGGAATGAAAGTAGACCTATTTTATTTATTTATTTCATTTTTGTCTCAGCTAGGATAATTATGTTTCATTATCATGCACTTATAGAATCAATCATTGGTTCTCCATTGGGGGTGGACTATTAAGATTTATATTTCACCCACTGTATGTAGAACATAGTGTGTGTGTGTTAACCTTATGTCAACATTAAGGTTGATCACAGACATATAGTGGATATAGATGAGTCTTAATGTTTTATGATCAAGTGGAGTTGCTGGTGTTGATTCTTATGGTCAGGATGTAGTAGCTCAAAAGTTTCATAGAGACTGGGTATGCAGTTCGGTGAGAATTTGGTAGCATATCCTTGTACTTATTTTATTTTCTTTATTTAAACCTATATTTTCCATCATCCAAGTGGGTGATAAGCTATTGTATATATGAAATAGTCGTGTAGGACTTTACTACATTTAATTTTATGTTAATAACTTGTTATATTTGTTACTATGACACTCTTTTTTAATGGTATGGGTGATGTTCAGTTACATCCTCTAGTTTATTAATCTGATATGAGGAAATATTATCATCGTAGAAACACCCTAGGCCTTCACTTCTTTTTGGAAACCTTTATCATATGTGGAGTAATTCTTAAGTCCTACTAATTCTTTTTTATAGAGTGAACCGTTTTAGGATGTGAGAAAGTGGTATCAAAAATTTTCTTTTGAGATTGTATTTCTATTTGGGATTTTGTAGAAATGAGTATTGGGAATGGGTCAAAACCTTTTATGGATATCATACTAGTGCATCAAGAACACTTGTTTTGGTGAGAATTCATAGTTTCCATGGATATGGAATCGTTTTTCCTGATATTTAATGTTGTAATTTTATATGAATTCATATTTAAGAGGTGCACATGTTGTGTGTATTTTATGATATATTATGGATTTATGTCTCTCATTACATTGTAGAGAGTACATCGATTGATTTTTACTCTTTGAAGGAAAAGGAAAGAGCCATCTCATGCTTTATATTCTGCACAGAGGGTCAACATGTTATAATCTTTCTAGAGTGTTATTATTACTGAAGACAAAGTTTAGTTGTTTAAAGTGTCCAAAAAAACCTAATTGGTGTTTTTACATATATATTATTGTTGGAATTATGGTTAGTTAGGCTGAACTATGCATATAATTCCTTTTGATTACAATTTATATGCATCTAATATAATGACCGAAACTTTTATAAATAAAGTGCCCTTTTTGGTTGAATTAAATTTCCTATTATGTATTATAGTTACAGAATACTCATGCACATATTTGATTTTATTATACGCTGTCATATTTAAAAGACTACTAAGAAACATAATAATTTATAATATAGTCATTGAACAGTGACCATATAATTAGTATAAATATAGGGTTTTGAAAAATCCAATTGATACAGACAAAGGAAGTGATATCCTCGACCAGAAGGATCTTACCCAATGAAGCCCATTTATCTTAGTATATGACAGAGATATCATCATTAGTATTTTACCATGTCCATTCCTAATCTATGATCCAACAATATAATACTAAGAAAAAAATTTACAGGATATTTTCAAGCTAATTGAGATCACTGCCAAAACCATGTACACCGAGCCACCCCATGAAAGTCTCACCATCATGAACCTTACCATTATGGGGTTTTATGGTGTAATAATGGACCGTGTATAAATAATCTAATAATATGAATATTTATATTGAATTTCAATATAATAATGGTTATATTTACTTCTTATTATTGATAATTTATAAATGATTTTGATTTTGATTTGATAAAATCCAAATTATATTTCTGCATAATATGTTATTTCAATTAAGACATTACTTTTGATGAATTAATGAATTACTGAAATAAATTATATTTTAAAAAAATATTATATTTAATAATATTTATTGATTATCGTTTCTAATATTATTTTATGAAGTCAAAAATATTTTTTATAAGGGTTCGAAAATTGTTATTGTTAAAAATCCAGCAGTTTTAAATAAATAAAGATTTTTATTTTAAAAGTAAAAATTTAAATATTTAGAAAATTATTTTGATAAAATAAATAGTTTTTTTAATTTTAACTTCTATATTACACAATGGGGAATTTTTCATAATTTTTTTGAGATAGTATAATTTTCAGTTAAAAATTAAATACAATATCAATTTACGGTGTACATTATGACATCATAATGACCCAATAGTGATGTAATAAATTAATAAAAGGGTATTAAAGACTAAATATATTTTCAACATTTAAAATAATGTTATTTTTATGTTATTTTATTAATTTTAAAAAAGATACTTGAATCCTCCAAAACGTATATAATATTTTAAGGTTTTAAAATCATTTCTTTAAAAACATGACTCACTTTCACAAAACTAAGGGTAATATTTAAATAAGTATGGACATTTTACTTATAAAATAATTAAAAAAACTCTTATTTTGAATAGAAAATGGTCAAAAACCTTGGTATTATTTATTTTTTTGACTATGTTATTATATACAATACAAAAGCTATGTTTGGAAAATATTAAAGAACTCCCCTCTCTTTTCCTATATAAAACCACCCAAACTCCCATTCCACTTCACTAAAACATCCTGGAGCACATAAATAATCTACCCTTACCTTTGTATATTCCACCCTTGTTTCCCCCCATGATCTAAAGATTGTTCTCCCAAACGTTTGGAATACCTCTCTCAATGTAAGCGATTGTTTCCTTCCCCTATTTATTCAAGCATCTTATTCATTTTATTCCTTTGATTTCTAATTCCTAATGTCGGGATATTTATTTCCACATCCTTATTACTTTCCATTTTGTTTAAAAATTATTATATACCACTTTCACTCTCATTAAACCATTTTATGAATCACTATGTATTGTCTTAATACGGCAAAAATTTCACTATGATTTTTCCATGCCAAATATTTTAATTGTGAATACCATCATTATTTCCACTCAAGGGAATGAACATAAACATACTTGTACCTATTTTATTGGGGACCCCCATGTATTCATTCCATATTTCCTTGATCTTGGAATTAAATTTGATGAAATGTGATCATATGTTGAATGGTCTATGTGGCACACTTATGCATGTAAATGATGTGGAAGTGATGGGTGTTTTCGGAATTATATAGCACTCCAATAAATTAGGAAATGTTTTAGTCTCATGATACATCATGCAATGGATTATGGAGT
This sequence comes from Viscum album, assembly GCA_963277665.1. Classification (NCBI taxonomy): domain Eukaryota; kingdom Viridiplantae; phylum Streptophyta; class Magnoliopsida; order Santalales; family Viscaceae; genus Viscum; species Viscum album. Next base: position 698,206,786 of record OY728157.1, read on the forward strand.
GAACCTAATAAATTATGGTACTTTTTCCACCATGTTATGACATCTTGGTCGTTATCCTTGTCCTATGTTATGATTTCATGTTTAAAGTTGTTTCCACCTTCCAATGTTGCTTTTATGTTATCATGCTTTTTTATGTATCTATGTTCATGTTAATGTTTATCACCCATTTGTGTTACATTAAAATTCCTATTCTATATCTTTTAATACATTCTTCATTTTATTCCATGTTTATTCCCTAACTAGAGTTTATATATGACCCCTTTCTTATGTATGTCCCCAGGTTATCCCATGCAGTTTTAAATGTGATGGAATATTATGACCATGTTAAGGAAGTTTTAAATAATTAAAATACACCCCCTATTTTAAGTTGTTATGAAATGTACCTAATTACCAAAATACACTATACTTCTCAATTTTACTGGTTTTATTATGTGTAATATTATGTAACAAATCTTGAATTAATGTGTAATAAAGACACAAGTTGTCATAGTTGGGGTGAAATGAAGTTTTAGTTATTTTTTGTGATTAGGATTATAAAATGATAGGTAAATCCTAAGGTAAAAACTAAATATAAGGAGATGTTTCCAAATTTTTTAAATTATAAATTTAGTGGTTCATAAGAAATATATCTTTTTCTAGATACTATAAGTAGATGTCTCTCTGGAACAGATGTACATATGGGTAACTCTCAAAAAACACCACATTGAGCTATAATTGATTAAGAAGTGGTGAAGGACAATAGTACTTGTTGTACAACTAGTTTTACACTCCTGAGTTATATTCATTGGTAGATTCACAAGCTCATTATGAACAATTATTAAAAGAAAAAATTCCAATAAGTGTTTATATGAAAAAATAGATCCTGGATAATATAGATTGAATCATAGAAATAAATATATTAATGAAGTAAATGTTGTTTATAAACTATACCTTTAATGTTATTGGATTTACATTTATGTGTATAATAATATAAAAATATTCATCTGAGATTTTCCCGTTACATGAGACAACGAATGGAAATAGGAGGAATCAATTAAAAAACCAATGTGAATAAAAATGTGATTACTTCCCAAAAAAGATATCTAACATAATGAGAGAAGGAATCATGAACATTATGATGATACACTCTCAATTGACTTATGTTATGAATTGAAGCCTAAATCTGGACGAATTCCAAAATCCCCCTAAGAATGAACATGTTTCTATCGATCCCTTTATGTGACAAATTCAACTGAATTTAAATGGATCATTTGATCCCTTAATCTCAGAACAATGGATCAAATCCATTGAGAAGATATTCTCTATCCATCAATTTTTTAAGTAAGAGAATGTTATACTATAAGTTTATCATATGGAGGGATAATATGATCTGTAGTGAAAATTGATCAATAATATGAAGCGTAAGGAATATATCAAAGCGATAGGGTGGGTGGAATTCTAGAAAAAAGTTCAACAAATATTTTCTAATACTCTCTAACTTAAAATGGAAAGGGATCTGCTCACCCTAAAAAACATGAAGAATCCATTAGTGGGTATGAGGAACACCTCACAGGACTTTCATGATACCCATATGGCTTTATCATTACCCCTAATGCAATGTTTACTGCTTCTTTGGTGGGATAAAACCTAGTCTACAAAAATCCCTTGTTATCTGAGTCTTTGGTAGGTATGAAGAAACTGTCAGGTGTGTCCTCAAAGTGAAAATAGAGATTGTTGAATATTAAGGGTATCACGGGGATAAGAAGTGGAATGTTGACTTTAATTATGATGCTATGATGAAAAAATATAATGGTGGTAAGAAATTTCATCATCCCACTTATCAAAAGTACAGAAACAATCACCCTAGTAAATTGCATGAAGCGAATGAGGAAATTATTTAGGTGCGGAAAGGAATAGAACCTAACTATAAATTATCGATGGGAGAAACCCATCAATATAATGGAAGAGATGAATTTTCCATTCACCCCTAAAAATGTTTTTCAATGTTTCAACTACAAGAAATAAGGGCACTTTGAAAACCAATTCACTAAGAAAAGGGTGGTCAGAGAAAATCATCACCCCCAACCATAAAAAAAGAAAGGGAAACCTATTCCATTATAACTGATTAGGTGGATTCCAAAAATGAAGTGGTGGAAGGTACGATATTTATTCATTCAATAATAGAAAATATTCTTTTTGGTTCTAGTTATACACATTTTTTTATATCACACATGTTTAGTATAACTATTCGAACATCACCAGAATTCATTGAAGTAGAGCTGTTTTTGGAAACCGTAAATGGGGAATTATTCCATCCCAAGTATTCAAATCATCCCCTATAAATATTTCAGGATTGATCTTCCTAGTGATCCTTTTGATACTCCATTTAATAAAAATTTATGTAATTATATATATGGATTGGTTTCCCTTATATAGATCCAACAATAATTGTTTTGAGAAGGAAATCACTCTCTATATCACGAATCATCCCTTGGTTATATAAAATTTAAAAGAGGAGGATGATTATTATTTTGCACCATCTTCTCGGGAATAGATATTATTTCCCTATGATAATGTGTATCATTCTCAAATTATTGAGTCTTAAGAGAATACCATCATTAAAGACATTCCATTTTGAGGGAATATACTAATGTGTTTCCCAAAAAAAATTGTATGGTCTTTCTCCTAGCCAAGAGGTTGAATTTTCAATTGAGCTTATACATATGGTGTTTCCATTATCCAAGACTCCATAGAGAAGGGATTTCTTGGAATATAAGGAGATGAAGGTACAATTATAGGAAAATCTAGAAAAAAGGTTCATATTCCCAAGTGCTTCATCATGGGGTTCACCAGTCCTCTTCATCAAGAAATATGGTGGATCAATGAAACTTTTCATTGATTATCACGATATTAAAAAGATAACAATGAACTACTATCATCTTCAACATATTAATTAGTTTTTCAATTAGTAACTTAGATATTAATACTTCTTCAATGGGGATCTGCGATCATGGTATTATGAATAAAGGGTAAAGAATGAGGGTATCCCCAAGACTGCTTTCCATATATGTTATAAGAACTATGAGTTCATATTAATTCCATTTGAACTCAATAATACTTTATTATGATTTACGTACATGATATATAGAGTGTTTAGATATTACCTCAAAAAATGGTAGTCTTTATAGGCAATATTCTAATATACTCAAAAAGAAAGAAGGAGCATGAGGGGCATCAGAGTATTTTGCTAAAAACCTTATAAAATGAAATGCTTAATGAAAAGTAAAAAAATGTGATTTATGGTTAAAGTATGTACCATTATTGGGGAATATTATCATATATATGGGATATTTTTTGACCCTTAAAAGACAAAAGTAATTAAAGGGTGGTCCAGACCAATATCTATAATATAAATTGGTAGTTTCCTTTAATTATTTGGGTATTATCATTGATTTGTGATAACTTTTTCAAGATTGTAAAACCCTCAAACAAAAACAACTTTGACGGTATTCATGTTTTTTGGGAATAATGAATGTCAAGAGATCTTCAAGGAGTTAAAAAAGAGGATTATCACTACACATGGACTTATGCTACCCACAAGTGGGGAAATTTTCATGGTATAAAGTGATGCTTCAAATATGTTTTGGGTTTTGTATTAATGTATAATAAAAAAGTGATAGAATATGGATCAAGGTAATTAAAGTTTCATGAATATAACTTCCTAAAACATGATCTAGATTTGGTTGTTTTTATCTTCACATTGAAAATGTAGTGGCATTATCTCTTCAGTAGAAGTTTGGAATGTATCTAGATCATAAGTTACTCAAGTATATATTCACACAAAAATAAATCAATATAGGCCATTGAATATAGGTATGGATAATTAAGGACTAAAAATTTTAAATACACTACCATCCTAGGAAATAAAATAATGTGTTAGATGATCTAAGAAGAATTCATCCTACAATTTTATCATTGATGGGAATTGAGAAGGATCTAGTCTCTTAGAATTGAAAAGGATGGACATGGGAATCACAAAGGTGGGAAAATCATTGATCCTTTCACAAATTATTTATTAACCATCACTTCTATAGTATATAAGGTATTCAAAAAGATATGATGTTGAAATTCAGAAGAATTTGGAAGCTATATTAAAAGGGAAATCCTCATAGTTCAAAATTAATGAATAAGGATTTAATGATTTGGGTAAAAACTATGTTTATCATTACATCCTTAGTTAAATATGGATTTGTTGGATAATGAACATAGCTCGGACATCCCCATACATATAGTGAGTTAAAAAATGTATCGAGATCTATAATATCACTAAGTGTGTCAAAATATGAAGAAGTATTTCATGAAATATACATCAAGGTTTTTTGTATGTCAGCATGTGAATCCTAAAAGGGAAAATACATGGGGATGATGAAACCAATACTCATACCTACAAGGAAATATAAAAACATGACTGTATAATTTTTCACTAGTATTTTGAATAAATCAAGAGTAAATCATTCTATATGGGTTATGGTGGATCATCTTACAAAGATTGATCACTTCATTTCAATTCAATAGGACTTCTCACTCAATCAAATTATAAGGATAGAAATTTGATAAGTTTTGAAGTTTTATGGAACACCACTATCTATAGTATATGATTGAGATCCAATATTGACATACAAGTTCTGGAATAATATAAAACATGCAAAAAAAACTGAGTTGAACTTCATTAGGGTTTAACACCCTCAAAATGGTGACCAATCAAAGTGCTTTTTCCAGACACTCAAGGACATGTTGAGTGAATTCTCAATTGACCTCAAAGGATGATGGAATAAGCATCTTCCTCTAATCTAGTTATCATATAATAATAATTTCCACTTAAGAATGAAAATGGACCCTTGTGAATCTCTTCCTATAAATAGGTTCAGAACACCTACATGCTAGGATGAAGATGGTGAACCCAAACTGCTAGGACTAGAAATGGCCGGGGAAATGGTGGAAAAGGTCAAGACCATTTAGCTGCACATCTGGACTAATCAAAGTTGATAGAATATCTATGATTGAAATAGTCAATGAAAATTAGTTTTTAAGGTTAGAGACAAGGTATTCCTCCATATATATCTATGTAAGAAACTCATGTGATTTGAGAAGAAGAGAGCTTAGTCCAAGATACATTGTTCCGTTTGAGATCATTCATCGCATCAGAGTGGTGGTCTATCGACTAGCACTCCCACCTAACCTATCCCAAGTACTTTATGTGGTCCATGTATCCCTATTGAGGAAGTATAGACCATACCCTACATATTTAATGAAACAAAATGTGGTAACATTAGCTAATGATCATTCGTATGAGGAGAAGTCGTTGATGATCGTAAACCATAGGGACAATGTTCTATAAAATAGTAAAATACACCAACTCAAAGTGTTATGGAGAAACTAAAAGTTTGAAGAAGATATGTGGGAACCAGAGTATGTGATGAAACATAATTACCCGCATCATAGTATGAAATAAAATGTTTTAGGGATAAATTTTTGAAGGGGGGAGAATGTAACAACCAGAACTTTTATAAATAAGATTCCCTTAGTGGTTGAATTAAATTCCATATTATGTATTATGGTTATAGAAAACACATGCACATTTCGGTTTTAATATATCCTATCATATTTAAAATACCATTAAGAAACAAAATCCTTGATAATAAATCCATTGAACAGTGATTATATGATTAGTATAAATATAGGGTTTTGAAAAATCCAATTGACACGGACAAAGGAAGTGATGGCCTTGATTAGTAAAATAATACCCTATAAAGCCCATTTATCAGAGCTTATAAGGGATATAGCATCACTATACATTTCATTTGACCAATCCCGAGCTGTGATTCATCAACTGAAGGATGAGAGAAACCATTTATGGAATATTTCATGTGCATCGAGATCACGTCCCAAACTATATACGCCGAACAAACCCAAGAAAGCCTAACTATCACACACCTTATCCTTTGTGAATTTTTTGGTTTAATAAAGTTACATTTATAAATACCTTACCAATATTCATATCTATGTTTTATTTCAACAGAATAATAGCTATATTTACTTCTCATCATTGTTAATTTATAAATGATTTTTAATTTAATTTGATAAAACACAAATTATATATCTGGGTAATATTTAATTTTTATTATGGAATTTATTCAGATGAATTATTGAATTCTTGAAATAAATGGTATTTTATTAAAATATTATTATTAAATAATATTTATTAATTACATTTTATTATATAATTTTTGAAGTCCATTTTTTTAAGAGATCCAAAACTGTTATTGTAAAAAACCTATCATTTCTAAATAACTATAAATTCTTATTTTAAAAGTTAAAATTCACATTTTAAGAAATTTTTTTATAGAATATAAATACAATTTTTTTAATCATAATTTCAAAATTATCCGAAGGTAAATTTTCCATAATTCTCTGAGATATCCAAATTCTTGGGTAAAATTAATTACGACATAATAATATAATGTGTATTATGACATCATAATGGCCCAAATGTAAAGTATTAAATTCAATAAATGGTATACCTGAAAAAATATATGTTTCCATTTTAAAATAATGTAATTTTAATGTTATTTTATTAATTTCATAAATATTATATGGATCCTCAAAGACCTGTATTATATTTTAAGGTTTTAAAATCATTTCTTTAAGAACAGGACTCACTTCCACCTCACTAATGGTGATATTTTAATATGTTATATCCTTGAACTTATAAAATAATTAAAACAACTTCTATTTGTAAAAATCCATGGGAAAAAACATGGTAATGTTTGTGTTTTTTATTACTTTATGTTATTGAGTTCAAAACCAATGTTTGATAATTATAAAATAAATCCTCTCTCTTTTCCTATATTAACTCACCCAAGATCCAATTCATCTTCACTCAAAAACCATGGAAAAATAATTACTCTTCCATATCCTCTTTATAGTCCTCCCAAGGATCCCCAAAGCTCTCAATAAGATCCTCCCAAGCTTTTGGAATCACCCTCTCAAGGTAAGGGGTCTTTTCCATCTCTTATTTATTCAAGCATCTTCTTAATTATGTGCCTTTGATTTCCAAATCCCAATGATGGGATATTATATTCCACATACCTATTACTTTCCATTTTATTTAAAAATTATTTTAGACACATTTCACCTTAATTAAAACTTTTTATTAATCTCATGTTACTGTCGTTATGCTTCAAAAATTCCACTACGATTTTTCCATGACAAAAATTTGTATTGTGAATACCATCACTATTTCCACTCAAGGGTATTCAACTAAACCTACTCATACATAACTTATTGGGGACCACCACCTTTTTATTCCATATTTCCTTGATCTTGTATTAAATTTTATAAAATTTTATCCTATGTTGAATGATCTATGTGGCACACTTATGCATGTACATGAAACGAATATGACAGGTGTGCTCGGAATTGTATAGTTCTCCAATGCATTGGGTAATATTTTAGTCACATTAAACGTCATTAAAGGAAATAGTAAGTTAACATAATCTATCATGGGAATTTTTCCACTATTTTATTATATATAAGTGGTTATCCGAGAACTATGTTACGATTTCATGTTTAATGTTTTTCCACATTTCCATGTTTTCTTTATGTGGATTACTTTATCATGCCTCACTATTCAAGTTCTTGTTTATCACCCATTTTATTTTTCCATTTAAAATCCTATTATATGATATGTAATACATTCTTCGTGTTATTCCTAGTTTATTCCCATTCTTGGATTTATATCTCACATCATTCTTATGTATGTCCCCAGGTAATCCCATGCAGATTTAATTACGGTAAAATATTATGAGCATGTTAACAATGTTTTCAATAATGGAGATGTACCCCCTATTTTAAGTTGTTATCAAATATTCCTAATTACCTAAATACACTAGTATTCTTCATCTTCAAGGTTATGTTTTGTGTAATATTTTCTAATAAATCCTGAATTAATGTGTAATAAAGACAAGGGTTGTCATATCTATAGTGAGACATTTTTTGGGGAGCCCAATGACTCCATCCTATTTTATAGAAGGTGCACTAGCCCTATTGGTTAGATATGTAACATGATTCCCATGTGTTAGACCCTATATGGGGTATTTATACCTTGTTTTGGTTATTTAAAGAGTCAGTAAAACCTATATAATGTTTTTTATAACATGGAATAAAATTCTATTCAACTAAACCATGTCTATGTTAGGTAACACAAATCATTGAGGTAATGTTCTATGTAATATTGACCCTTCTAGTTTGACATTTCAAATTTATTATTTTTAGTATACACTTTTTGGGTGTATCCTTTTTGGGGGTAGTTAACTAAAATACATAGCAACTTACATAGATTTTTTATCTATCTTTCTACGATATTTTACTTACCCAACATTCCTTCATGGTTATATATTTTTAACCTCTAGTGTGATGTTTATAGGTACCTAATCATTGATAGTGAGTGGGGAACTCTGGGTGGTATTACCATATTCAAATACCTGATTATTATTTGTTCATTATCTTTACCACATTCATATCATGACCCTCTAAGGAGTAATTTCTTATGATAATTCTTAGAGAGGATAAAGTTTTGATATTCTGATGGTTTGCATGTGATTTTGTTAAAACTATTTTCATAAATTAATTGTTACTAATGGGTTACAATTAAATGTGTTTCTACATGAAACTTAAAGGGTTAATTTCTCTATAAACTTAAATTTAAATCTGGTGTAACTGATCACAAGTTGAAAGGTTTTAACCCGAGTAGGTTGATTCTATCTTTACCTTTCATAGAGAAGGTTGAAAAGTGTGTTGGAACCAAGGTTTTTCATTGTTTCAAATATAGTATAGTTTATTTTCAGAACACATTGGGTTAATCAAGGTGTTTTAAAGAAAAGTGATCTTACAGTATAAGACGACTATAGTGTTGAAGGTGGAATCATTTCCTATTGTTTTCTAAATTTTTGGGTCAAAAATTTGGATGATGAAAAAATTTGGGATGTTTCACACAAGAATGAAGGTTAATTGATACCTTTTTGGTGAGAGGTGTTTTGGGAACATCACATCAAAATATAGAAAAGACATAATCTGGGCTCAAAATATGAAATCGTACAAAAGAATATTAAATTCCAATTACGACATCAGAATTGAGTTATGTACAAGTGGATTTTTATATCATCACTTCAAAATAAGGAAAAGTCATGAGCTGCATGAAAAGGTTCAAACTTCATGAAAAGATCTTACATGCCAAATATGATGTCAAAATCAGTCTTATTCACATAGTGGTTGGAGTGAAAGGTACATTCATGGAGGGAAGAAAACTTATCTAAATAAGTTGTTACCCCCATTTAAGAGTTATAAATTTTCCAATGAAAATTTGGTGTCTCTAATGCGCAAAAGAGTCGCATGTAGAAGACTTACATAGGGGAAAAATTTAACGAAGAATGTTCTTTGTGTAAACAAAGACCAAGTTAATCTTGTGGTTTGGTTGTGTGAAGTATATGGGTTTCATGAAGGACATCTTGCACAACAATCCTAAAAGTTTCACACAAGAACATGTGTTTCATGAAAGTGATGAATTTTGCTCCTTTCAGGTTTTGAATATCTAGTTTGTCTGATTAGTGCTTTCAACTACATCAATTAGGACTATGGTCCAAGCATAGTCTTATTCTAGTTAGGTAAAAATACTTAAATTCCAATTTACTTAAGCTGCCATTGTGTAATTAAACGGAGTGAAACTTCACCAAAATTAGTGAGCTAGGGGGAGTTTATGAAATTTTTCTTAGGGAAGCAGTTTTATACCCCTAATGTATTTTAATGGTAGTGTGTATGTAACATAGTGATTGTGTCTAAAATTTTTTATTCCTCAACTAGTGAAGATTAGTGGATTTTGGTATGAATGAAACATTTTTGGCATATTATCCTTGGAATAGTCCTTAGTGATAAACCAAGTAAATTTGATGTGTCATCTCCCTGCATGTGAATGTTTAATTACCACATGATTGCATTAGATACGTTTAAAAAGTTCCTACCAACATGGAAACAAGATCTATCTATTTAAAAGAAAATGTTGATGCCCTGATTCACCCCTCCCCTCTCAATTTGTTCCAGGGTCCTACAAGTTGTATCATAGGCAAGTTGATTGTGTTAAATATATCCTATTTTGTTTTAATGGATAATTCAATAAATTTCAAGGGAGTCACCCTATTTGATGGAAACAACATACAGATTGTGAAGAATGGGATGATATCTCATTTAAAATCTCTTGGAGTATAAGTTAATTTTTCTGTTGTATAAGGGATTCACGTCACTAATATAACAGGACTTTCTATGACTGAAACGAAAAATAATATTCTTAATGTTGATGCAATAACACAAAATGCCCTTACTATAGCTCTATCTGATCAAATATATATGAAGGTGGTGATCTTCACTTCATCCAAGTCTTTGTGAGAAAACAATTATATATATATATATGAAGGATAAAACAAATTGAATGAGGTGAAACACCATGATTTTCACACAATTGGTTCATTGATCTGAAAATTCATCTTGATAGAAATGAAGAAACCCTTTTTAATCGAATTACTGATGTTTTTGGACAATATAAGGACTTGCTGAAGAAATAAATGACATAAACATTGTGAATAAAATATTGAGAATACCTACACATATATACAATAAAAAAATTTCAACCCTTAAGGAAAGGATCTTTCTAAATTTTTTATGTATGATATACTGAGAAGCCTGGTGGAATATGAAATGAGAGTCAAACCAGAAGATGTAACAAGTTTAGTAAATAAGGAAATGATATTCAAATATGTAGAACTTGATACTTATATAGATTGTGTTTATTAAGGTAACAGGGAAGATGAAACTATTTCTCTTTTTTCAAATAAATTCAAGAGAGTAAAAGGTATATTTGAAGGAAATCATAACCTAGCCTATTTTAGATATGGTATATTTCGGAACATTACAATTTTTATTCAAGGAAGTTTGATTATAAAGAAAGTAATTCTAGAAACATATAAAATCCTCAAAAAGGATTCCCTAAAATAGAGACTTCAAATCATGAAAAAAATTATTGATAAAGTGTTTCATTTATAAATAATAAAAATATGATAATTACTTTTTTAGGATGATGAACCAGAGTTTAAATCTGATACCCAAGAATCTATGGTGTCTATAGTTGAAAAGCAATAACCTTCAAAAGATAAAGATAATCAGTTTATTGGTGTTTTTGATCTCAAGGTGGAACTTGAATGTGTTCTTGAAAATCATGAAGATAAAATAAAAAGAAACAAAATTTTGATATATATTCTAGAAGAGTTATGAAACTATGTTGAATAGCTTGAAGAATAAATTGATCGACTAAAATATGTAGAAAAAGAAAATTCAACAACTCATAAATGGACGAAAGATGTTGTGAAATGTAAGATTAGGATTTAAGAGAATGGAAAACTAATTAATGATCATCCATTAATACTAGAGGATAAATCTAAGATAGTTTAGGGTCTTGAAGAATAAGTTTTTACCCAAATGATTAAACTAGAAATTTATTCAAATCCAAGAGAAATAAATAATTAATTATAGTTTGGAAGATTCTAAAATGTACAGTTGTTGGAAAGTTTTAAGAACGGTTCTGAAGGAGTAGAGAAGTATTTGAATGATAAAATATACACATCTACAAGAAAAAGTTGAATTTTTTGTGATGTTGAAACATCAAAGGCTAGAAACAAGATGATCTAAGATAAATAAAAGTAGAAATTTGACATATCACATAAGTATATGATGTCCTAACAAAGAAATCTTCAAATAAAATAAAAATGATAGTTGAAAATTATCCTTAAGTATCTAAAAATTATTTATAGTCAAATAATCTTAAAAAATAAGGGTACACAAGGAGGAATGGAATAGAAAAGATATTTTCTCTTATGGAATGTCAATTTTGTGGATTTATAGACCATAAAATGTCATATTGTGAAGAATCAAGAAGATATTTGAATGGAGAAGAATTTATATGTAAAAAAAGGAGAATGAAACACTATCCTTAATCTTATAGAAGAAATAGTTTTGTGGATATTTGTTTCACTCTTATAATTATAGCCAAAAAGTAATTTATTTCAGGCAAAGTAAATGGGGGAATATTTCCTACAAAACTCAGAGAAAAGCCAATACATGCCAACCAAGTTGACTTGTTCTTTCAAACAAGTATTATCCTATGGAAGAACAATTTGAATGTTATAAACCAATTCATATATAAATGAGATTGTAAAGAACATCTTTATCCTCCACACAATTAAACATCGCAAAGAAGTAAATAAGAAAATCAAGAAATCCAAAATTATAAAAATAGATCTCAAAGCTACAAATAATAGTAGCACATGGATTCTTGACTGCTGATGCTCATCCCATATAATTTGAAATGAAGATTTATTGAAGAATTTTAAGAAAATGGATGATGGAATAGTGAGGTTCAACAATGATGGCTTCTTAAATATCAAAGGTAGATGAAATACAGAACTAGAAAAATGATGTGCTTAGGAAAGGTGATGGTCTCTATGTGGATGGATTGTGTAACAATCTCCTCAGTGTGAGTAAACTCTATGAATCAGGACTAAAAATGATATTTAATCAAAAAGGTTTCACTATAAAAGAAAAATAGGTAATTATCTCATGAAGGGATGAAAAATAGATTGAAATCTATATTAGGGTGTAAATAAAGAGAACATTTGTTACTTAAAATTTGAAAAAGAAAACAAAATGTAGAACATGATGTTGTGTCACAATAAAAAATAATGAATGATAAATATATCTAAGTTTATGGTAGTCATTGATATCCCCAATTTGAAGCAATAAATATTAAATACATGTGATTCTTTCATATGAGGAAAGATGGTATGCAGTTCATATCGGCCAAATAACAAAAGGGAATCAAATCCACTTGATCATGTCTATAAAAACATATTTGGTCTAATAAATGTGGCTAGAACATATATACCGATGTAATTTAGTATTTTTATCAATTATTATATTATAATGTCTTTTTTAATGATTATAAAAAGTAAATATAAAGTGGTTTATTTTATAAAAATTTATCATCGAATAGCTAAGAATGATACTAGATTCACAATCAAAGTTCAATGATATAATAATGGAGGGGAGTACACATTCATTAAATTTGAAAATTACCTAGAAGAACATGGAATAAATCATGAGGTGGTCGTAGCGAGATCCCCACATCAAAATTTATTTATTGAAAACATGAATTGATAGGTGAACAAAATGGCCAGAATTATATTGATTGAGAGTCATGTATCTCATCATTACTTGAAAGAGGTTATTAATGCATTAGTGTACACTAAAAATAAAATAGGGTTTTTATAGGAGAAACCAAAACACTATATGAGTTACGGTTAAGAATTAATCCCTCTCAAAAGTATTTTTTTGTTTTTGGAAGTAAATTTTTCATCCAAAACAAAGAAGTAAATCAGGGAATGTTAGGTGATATTACATATGAAGGAATATTCCATGGATATTAAATGAAGACTAAAGCCAAAAAATGTTACAATAATTGTATTGGAAGAATTGTAGAAATAATTGATTTCATAATCATTAAAGATAAATCCAAGAATACCTCAAGGAGCTCATATTATGATGTGATAGAAGATGAAGAAGTAAACAGGGGAAAAATTAAAATTTAGAAGTAAAATAAGGCATGAATAACATTCAGGGGCTAGAAAATGATGATGATTCATAAAAATAATTAGAATAGGAAACAATGGCTGAAGAAACTTATTTTTAAACCCACAAAATAAATATAAGAGCATAAATTGATCAATCCAAAATCATTGAAAATTGGATCACACCCACATATAAAAGTAGAATGAGGAATGAAGCGCATTCTATCTTCCTATCACTTATGGAACCAACCTCATTTGAAGAAATAGTGAAGGATTAATCATGGGTTTGAGTCCATTAATGAATAATTGGATAAAATTTATAATAACCCAACATTAGATCTTGTTAAGAGACTCAGAAATCACAATGTGATTGGAACAAAATGGATCTTTAAAACAAATTTGTTGATAATGGAAATTTCATCAAAAATAAGGCGTGTTTAGTGCATAATGTTTATACACAGATTGAAGGAATTGGTGTTGAATAAAAATTTTCTTCGATGGATGGACTAGAGTTAATTAGGATTTTCCTCACTATGTAAATTCAAATATGATACAAATTTTATCAGATGGATGTAAAAATAGATTTATTAAATTGGGTTCTTGGATAATAAGTCTACATAGAAAAACTAATGGATTTTTTTTATTATTAATCATAAAGCAAAGGTTTTTTAATTAAATGAAGTTATCTTTTTTCTTATATAAGAACCATAATCATGTTACTCCCAATAGTATACTTATCTGAAGAATATTCAATTCTAAATTTATGGTGTAGATCATATTCTCTATAAAAATAATTCACAAGAAGATCATTTTTTGGTTCTTGTGTACATATATGATATTATATTTGGTGGAGGAAGGCAGGGATCAGTGGAGAAATTTACTAATAACATGAATTCTTAATTTTAAATGTACATGATTGGTGAAATCAAATAATTCTTATGTATTTAGGTGATTCAAAATAAGTATTACACCTTCATTTATTAGAAAAAAATATACAAGAGAGTTACCGAAGAACTTCAACATGCATGACTCTAAACTGATTTCAACTCTAATTGAGGTTGTGAAAAAACTTATAAATCATAGGGATGGGACATATATGGATCCCACGTTATATAATAGAATCATTTGAATCTTATTGTATTTGACTGATACATGGCTAGATATCATATTTTCAACATGATTAGTGGCCCGATTTCAATGTAATCTGAAGGAAGATCATTTGGTTGTAGTTAAAAGAATCTGGAGGTACATTCAAGGTACTCTTAATTCTGGATTATAATTTTTTGTAGGAAGATAAAATGAATTATCATCATTTTTTGATGCTGACTGGGTTGGAGATGTGGTGGATTGAAAGTCCTCAAGTGGTGGATCATTCTTTATTATAATGAAATGTGTCAGCTGGTTATGAAAAATAAAGAAATAACATCTCTTACCATAGATGAAGTAGATTATATATCTACTATAAATTATTGCACTCAACTATTGTAGATGAAGCAACAACTGACTGATATTGGTGATGTGGTGAAATAACTGATGGTGATTCATTGTAACAATAACAGTGCAATCAATCTTATGAAAAATATGGTTCAGCACTCTCATAGAAAACATAATGAGATCATATATTACTTTATCAAGGAAAAAATTTGATCAAGGTGTGATTAAAATAGAGAATGTTGGAACTGATGACCAAGTTGCTTACATTTTGACTAAGTCATTGGTAGCACATGTATTCAAGAAACATCATTTGAACCTCGATGTCCATCCACCTCCCAATACATGAGTAGGTTATGATTTTTCCCCACTCTCCATTTATGTTAAGTTTTTTTATCATATTTTAGAAGTGACGTAGGTTTATGGGGGTGATAAGATCCAATGGGAGTTTGTTTTGGAGCTCTGTAAGTACAAAAATAGGTTCCTTGGGTTTATTAAAAAAGGGGAGGATAGAGAAATTAAATGTTTTATTGGTTTTTTGGTTGCTATGTTTTGCAAACCATGCAATAATTCTATGCCATTATTATAATTAGGTGTTATGAGGAAACATACAGAGCTTATCTTGGACATCTCTATGAATTCCAAAAAATAAAAACCTAATGCATGCTTCCCATTTGGTTTTCTACATTGATATTTTTTCATGTTTAATTAGAGTGTTGGATTACTTGTCTCTCATATTTTATGTTTTGATAGTTTCTAGTGCTTTATTGAAATTTTTTACTAATTCCCACAAAACCCAAAGGGATATTTTTTTGGAACAAAGGTTTTTATTTTTTGGAAATGGATTCTAGTTTGTGTTTAATGTCAATACACATTGGGTTGATCAGGTACTTTTCATGGAAAGTGATCTTATAGTACAAGATGACTATAGGGTTGAAGGTGGTGTCATTTAGAAATGTTTTCCATATTTTTCGATTTGAAATTTGGAGGATGAAGATATTTTTTTCATAAAAAGGATGTTGTTCCCAAGATTGAAGTTTAATTGAAATCTTATGCCCAAGAGGTTTTTTGAGATCATCACATCAAAATATAGAAAAGGCATGAGCTACATGAATAAGTGATATTGAGTAAAAGAATCTAACATGCCAAATATTTTTTCATAATTGAGTTACACACAAGTGGAGTTTCTATATTGTCACATCAGAATACAAAAAACCAAGATTTTCATGCAAAATCTAAAATTGCATGAAAGGTTTTTACACTCCAAATATTATGTCAACATTAGTCCTACGCGTACTAGGGCTGGAACACAAGGATCTTTCATACATGAATGAAAATTTCTATAAATAAGTGGCTACCCCATTCAAGAGTAATAAAATTTCTAATGAAAATTTTTTCTCTTCCACATGAAAGAGTTTCACACAAAATACTTGTGCATAGAAAATCTTGGATGTAAAATGTTTCTTGTTTCTATCAAGACCAATTTAATCTCATTGTATGGTTTCATGAAAGATAAGGGTTGCACAAAATACATCTTGCATGAAAATCCTAAAATTTTCATGCAAGAATTGGTTTTGACCATAAGTGATGAGTTGTGCTCCTTTCGGGTTTTGTCTATCCAGTTTTTTTGATCAGTGATTACAAGTGATTCAATTCAGAACTGTGATTCAAGAAGAGTCTCATTATAGTTAGGGATAAAGACTTAAATTCTAATCTAATAAAGTGACCTTCAAGTCATTAAACTGAGTGAGACTTCACCCAAAGCAGTGACCTATGGTAGACTATGGATGTGTACTTATGGAAGTGGTGTGTTATCCCTAAAATAATATAAATCCAATGTTCCTAGCATATATTTCCTATGTCATAACTTTTTTATTACAAAATTAGTGAATAATATTTAATTTTTTATGACTGTCCCAATGTCATTGTATGCTCCTTGGACTAGTCCTTAGTGGTGAACCAAGTAAAATTGCTTATTTGACTCTCTGTATGTGAATGTTTAATTAATGCACAATTCCATTAGATAGGTTTAACAAGTTCCCACAAATGTGGGAAAAATATTTAACACTTTAAAATAAAAAAAATTCCCCCTAATTAACCACTCCCCTGTCAGGGTGTTTTAGGTTCCTATAAAACATGCTAAATGCCTTTGGTTGAGGAATGTGTGTGAATGATGCCTCATGAGATGTGAACCTGGTGAAAGATTTAACCTATGGGCTATGTTGTATGGCCCAGATCCCTTATTATGAAACTTGACCATTATGTCTAGGTGGGAGACATAGAAGCCCTTAGTTTTGACTCATACCCTTGTAGGTTGAAATTCAGTTTGTTCAAGGGAAACTGTAAATGGGGTTGGCCCTAGTTTATAGAGGCCTTATAAGGAAGTGATCTAGGTTTTACTCTAGTTTAGAGATGGATCCATAGAAGTTTCTTAGGTTTTATGATATAGCCATGATGCTTTCGGATTCTGAGGAATCATAGTGAATTCTTTGCTATCGATAATTTCTTTTATAGGATGGACTGTTTGGGTTCGTAGCCCTGTTGACTAGTGGTTTTTTAGTTAGAAATTTTGTCATAGTATGGGGTATATGATCTTGACTATAAAAACACTATTTGAGGGGTATTCTTGGAATAAATTGGGGAATGGGTAAGGTTTTTGGCTTTCAATAGAACATCTGAGAGAGCTTCTTGAGTAATGGGGACGATGTGTCATGTTGCATATTATTCTTGGACTTAGTGATGGATAAATAACTAGAGTGTGAGTTATGTCTTGAACTGGGTGATATGGGAGTGTATGAACATTGTGTGTGGTTATTTTAGTTCATGATCATTATATGTGATAACTGGTTAGTGTGGAACATTTGTGAGTGAATGGGTATGGGATGAGGATCGATGAATTCAAATATTACTCATGTGGGCATGGCAACCTAGATCTTTGGTAAATTAAAATAAATGTCTATGATTTGGTCTATCTTGGGAATTAAATAGGTTTTGGGAGGTGGTGGACCTATGGTTAGACTAGGACACACATTGTAGGGAGACATGGTGTCAATAGTGGGTTAAAAGAAAATATGTTCTTGATGGATTTGAGTGTGTCTAGGGTATAGTGATACATTCCAATAGATATAATATTAGTGTACTCTAAGTTTATAGTTGATAATTCCCAAGATCTTGACATCATCTTGAGTATACAGAGATAGAATAGGCAATAGGAAGAGTTCTTAAAAATATTTTCAGGTTTATGAATGAACTTCTTGGGACCTTTTCTTGAGGAGTGGTATAATGTAATCCATATGGTAGGTAGGGTTCCATTGTCCATTTAAGGTTTTTGTCCCACATTTTGAGTTATAATTCAGTGTTTTCCATGGGAACAATTCTTGGGACATAAGAATAGGTTATGTTTTGATGTTTTGGTTGATTATTAGGAATGAGAGGTTTTTGTCATGCAGGTCATTGTGTTCAGTGATGGATGCAGCATGGGCTATAGATCTTTGTTCTCATTTATTAGGAAATAATAAGGATACTCCTATGTTGGGGAGTATTAGATCAGTCACAGTTAAATATTTAGAGGAGTTTCAAGCCATTTGAACTTACATGGAATAATTGATAATTGATATTTAATTAATTAAATATTTATATATTCTTAAAAGCATGTTAGGAAATATATTTTGAAGAGATCATCTAATTTAAATTTTATCTCTCTCATTTAGCCTATAATGGAGGTGTTTTCCTAGTCGATGAATAGACATTGATCAGCAGTTAGGGCTGGGTCTGATCCCCTTTTTCTTTTTCTTTTATTTTATTCCTTTTCTTTTTCCTTTTTTGTTTATTCTTATACCAACTGGATTCTTCAGTACACCTCTATGGGATTCCCTTTCATGTTACTAAGAGATAAAAGTTTATTGAGAAAACTATAGGGGGAATAATAAGAGAGGTGTCGTCGTGGAGATTAGGAGGAGCCGGATTGTCGTGTGGTAGCGATGGATCATTGAAATGGGAAAATCATTAAAAGATTCCGCACAAAGGTAGAACATTTTTTGGTCTCAATCATAAATACCGATATATATATACATCTTTTTTTATATCATAATCATGACTACTAATGAACCCTAGTGGGTTGATTTATGCTTAACCTGGAAAAAATGAGGTTTTGGGATGATTGTAGGGGTTCCTATTTGGGAAATCTTGACCACAAAGTGTGTGGTTCTAAGAACATATGTCATGGAATTTTCCTATTTAGGGAATATTAATTATTGTATGTACATTCCACATAATTGGAATACACATTGTTTACTGGTTCTTGTCCATGTATCCAAGTACATGGTCAAATAGAATTTTGAGATCTGCACGTCGTGTGCCAAGGGTACACTATGTATAGTCGTACTCAGCCGTATAGCTGAGTACATGGACATTCAGCCCATGTAGGAGCACTTGGCCATGTTGAGTACATGGAAAGACCATGTGCGGGTTAAATGTTGTGTATAATTACACATACAGAATGAAAAAAATTTCTAGTCCATGTGAGATACATGATAAGGTACCTCATTCTGGGTACACTTTATGTACATGTTTTACATGCCTTTTACATGGTTTTTAATTACATTTTAGGCTTAAGTACATTACTAGGTGAGGATTTATGAGTAAACACCCTTTACTTGAGTATAGATGTCATGTACTTATCCCTTTATACCCTTTATGGGTTTTTCATTTTTTGAATCCTTGAAGTTTGAATTAGATGTATGAATAGCCCATTTTGATTTTTTTAGATAGATCATGATGGTTGAATCCTTGGGGTGTTTTGAAGCCTTTTAAAAGGATTTTTTGGGTGATAGAATCAATGGATAGGTTCTTCTTCCAATGAATGAATTAAGTTGTCTCCTTGGAGTGATACTTGTAATGACACCCTTTTGAGGGTGTGATAATCATTAGTGGACTCAGCATGTATTTTCCAAGGTCCTTGTCAAATGTATCTTGGAGAGTCCATGGTTTGTGGGATTGGGATGTGAATTTCTAAGTCAGTTGTTTTTGGGTGTTTGGACCAACCTAGTGTAAGACTAAGGTCTGATATGGGCCATGATCCATCACTATAGACTGATGTTTTAGTATCTTTTCCCCTAGTAGACATCTACCTTGTGAGATTTTCCCTTCTAGACCAGGATACAATGAGATTTTAGAGATGGGTTTGTGGGTTTTGTTACCTTAAGAGATTAGTTGTGATTGAGGATCCCATGTAGTATGCCTTCACTTATGATTTGACTAAGAGGATCCCATGTAGGATGCATATTCTAGGTTGGATTTAGGGGACCCATTTGGTGCCCTAGTGTCTAACCAACCCTATCAAGTGCGTTGTGGGTTTTTGGTAGAGATGGTAGTGGGTGTCACCAAAGAATCCATACTGAACTTATGAGCCTGATGGAATGTATAATTAATGATGGGTTTAGGTTTTCAACCACCCTCACTCTTTACTTATGCTTTCACATAGATACTATTGATGCATCTTTGATTTCTAGAGATGGTTTCTAGAATGAGACCTATAAGCCTGATGTGCTGTGTTATATGATGTGGATTCTCAGATTTATATTCTAAGATCAAATTTCTATGTATTTTTTATTATATAATATTTTTGGGGATTTCAAGAGGTACTACCTAGGATTCTAATTTTGAGCCTTGTGAATTGAATGTTAATGGAGATGTTGTTACGTGGAAATTATTAACATTATAGGACATGGAATTCCAAAGTGGACATGGATTTCCATAGATAATATAAAGATTAGTGGACATGTCATTCTATAGTGGAAATGGAATTCCTTATATATGATTGGGATTAGTATACATGACTTTTCATAGAGTACATGGAGTTCCATGGTCATTATATAATTATATTTTTCCATGATTGTTAATTGGGTTCCTAAAATAGAATGCCTTGGATGGGATCATAGGTATAATGAAATTATGTTATTCCTTTAGTAATACATGGGTTTCTATTTTTACCTCCTTGGATGGGCCCCTAGGATTAGTTTAATTTTTTGTATTGTGATTGAATTCATTTATACATGGATGCCTTGATTACATATGTCACAAACCATCCCGGGTCGACCCTAAATAGGTCACCCATATCGCTCCGCAACAAGTCTCGAGAGGTGTCTTGGTCCTCCCAGTATGGAGATAAACACCAAGGGAATCAGTACAGTGACAAGGGAACAATTTCCCCCAAAAATAAACAATTATAAAAATAGAAGAAACAAATGGACAGACCAATACACATTTATATAAAGGTTGAACTGAAAATTATTTGTACATGAAGGTGAATATACAACTGAACCAGAAAACTCAACTAACCGAATCTGACCACCAACTAACTCCATGTGACCAATATAGTCACTCTACAACACATTGATCACACATATACTAAGGGTATCTAACTCAATATGAAACATGCACAAGGGCTAAAAATAGAAGAAGATTATAGGTGTGAGTATTAAAATTGAGTAGTCCAATAAGATATTATATTCCCAATTCACTTCCATTAAAATAAAAGATAAATAAATTTCATGTTTTAAATACAATATATAAAATTATGTTTTCCAAAAAAAATAGTTCCATGCTACAAACATCACAAAATAAAATGCTTGTAATGTTTCATAAAAATAAATTCTAGTAACCAATTTCAATGAGATGCAACTTTAAAATGAAAATAGTTTTTAAGAGAACTGCTTTAAAGAATGTACAATTTTAAATAAAACAAACATGATACTAAATTTACCTACTAGACACATTTTATGCCGATGATTAGTATAAAATATCCAATGAGCACAAGTCAAGGGAACACACCTAGGCATTAGCAAGCTGTGGGCCCCAGGTACCTCGTATCTCAGTGAAAATAACTATAAAAATATATATTCTCAGGTATGATCCACTAGTATGTAACCATGCCCATAACTTAGTGTTCCCAAATATAATCATCATAGTTTAGTTAGTGTTGTCATCATCAAACTTGCTACATGAAATAGGGATGAAACTACTCGAGATCACTAGCATACTCGTACATGTCCGCCCACATAGATACTCGGGTTTCCCTTTCTGTGCTCAATAAAGTGACAAATGTTATAAAAAACACTTTGAACATGAAAATTTCATTTTCAAATCATACACACACTAAATATCCCGCAAACATATTCCGCATCTCTTCCAGAAATCAATAAACCGCTTAAAACTTTAATAAAATTTTTCAAGAAGTATAACGAGGCTTTACACATAAAAACCCATTAAAAGATTCTATTTTAAAGCCCAATGCCCACCAATACCATATTTTTCATCCCCTACACTATTTCATGAATCATAAAATGACCCCACATGGTTCCACAAAAAACAGACATGAGAACCCTTTTTTAAGAAAAATGTTAAAGAAGCATTTAAGAATTCTACCCATCCAATATATAACAAATATACGAATTTCACCTTTCCTAAATATGTGTACACACACCATTATATATAGAAAAATATTTAGGTTACACAGTCAAAGCTAATCAATTTTCATAAAAATGTTGAACATGCCACTTACCAGAAACTCATGACAAAAAGTGTCAAAAACAAAATCCCATCTCTTTATAAAACCAAATAAACTTTTTAAATCCATAAAAGGATACCAAAAATAATACTTTTAATGCTTCATATACTTTAATCAATTCAAAAAATTCATTTCATGTCACATTTAGCACACAAAGTCCAACTGGGCACTTTTTCTGAAAATAAGGCATGAAACATTTATCAATGTAATTTCTATTTAACATCCAAAGGGGTAAAAACCAAAGTTTTCATGAAAAAAAATTATTAAAGTAGTTGAAACATGTCATAAACATCACAATTTACATACAAAAACTAGTAGAACATTTATTTGAATAAGCAGTGTGCACTTTTATAATGAAACAACTCCAATTTACACCAAACAGGGCATAAAAACCATTTTGCACACCAAATAAATCATCCAAAGGTTGAAAAGAAATAATAAAAATATATTTAAGGTTGTAAAATAAATACAAAATATGAAACTTAAATAGGAAAGGCCTGTTCTTGGGAGAACCTGCCTCAAAACCAAGGCGGAATGGAAATGCACACCCTAAAACACCACCATGCGTTCCAAAACCCTAAATCTATGAAGACCATCCCTAAACAAAAAACCCTTCAAAAATCATATTATAACATAAACCTAGGTCTATAATGACCAGGTGAGAAGATAAACCCAAGGAAAATTGGAAGGAGAAGGAAGATGGAGAAGAGAGGAGAAGGAAACACACCTTGATAACTAGAAAACTCTTCATATTCTCTTATATCCACACCCTTAGAAGATATTAAATGGATTGGAACTAAATGGAGAGTCACCTAGTGTTAGGAAGAACCAGGGAAAAATATTTGGTGGGAAAATAGAAAAAAAAATGATTCCTGAAAGAAACAATTTACCTTACCAAATCTGGACGATTTGAGAATCCTTGAGAAATTTCACCCTAATGCGTGACTAAGATGAACTCCAAAGAGGGAAAATGAAACATGGGGGTGAACCTAGGGTTTTTTGGGCTCTATTGAGATTTTTATTAACTTAAAAAATATTTGAAAATGAATAATATGTAAAATAAACAAATTATTATTATTCTAACTAGAAATGGGCTCACAGGATGGCCCAATACCTCAATAAATAACCAAAATCCACCATGATTATGAATTACTAATGTGTCCAAATGGATATTTTTGTTTGAATAGTTCAGGGAAAGACAAGTGGGAATTGGAATGAGTCAAAAAATTTGAAAAATGAAGGAGTTATAAAAGAATCAAATTTTGTTTTAAAATCTAGAAATGGGCTCACAATTGGCCCAAATCTTGAAGTAACCACTCTTTTTGCCAAAAACTCCCAAACAAGCTATGGGTAACCCATGTTAAGTTGATTATACATAGATGGTAGTTCAAAACATAACTTTCAAATCAAACAAAACCTATTAAAAGGATCAGTATTTCCAATCCATCAGATCAAAACCATGTCATGAAAAACACTGTGTGACAACATTCCTTGTGTACTTGTTATATTTATATAAATTAAATTTCCTAGACATATTTTTAGAACTTTACAAAGTATGAATTTTCAAAATGGATCATGAAACCAAGGATTTTTATTGGATCTATTGTATTTCTCTATTTTAGTTATGTCTCATCTAGGACGAGAATATTACATTCTCACCCCCTATACATTCACCTTGGTGTGAGTGTAGAACGTATGTCTACTTTATGGTTGAGCATGGTCATAAAATCGATAGGGATGAGGCCTAAGGTTTCATGATCAAGTTGAGCTACTCATGTGTATTCTTATGATCATGATGGATTAGCTCAAGAATGACATGGAGACCAATTATGTGGTTTGGATCATATTTAGTAGAAAATCCTTTTACTTTTATTGTTTATTTATTAATTTACTTCTATATATGGGATCTACCAAGTATGAAATCAGTTATTGTATGTATGTCATGGACATTTGGGAATTTACTACATTTTATTTATTATCATATCTTTGTAATAATTATTTCTTCTGCACACAATTTATTTACTACTATGGGTGATGTTTAGTTATTTATAATGGATTCTTACTCCAATAAAAGGGAATAGTCTCCCCATAGATACACCTTAGCCACTCACTGTTAATTATAAGCCTTTGTAATATGGGGAGATGTGCTTGAGTCCTAGTCAAAAATAAGTATGGTTATTATTTATAGAGGAAATCGGATCAGGATATGAAAATCAAACTATTAACGTGAGGTATTTTAATATTAAAATAAATAAACTAGCAAACATAAATAATAACAATCTCTACATCAATCAAACTTGTTTCTTCAACTAATAGATATAATAGTTATTATCTACACTTTAAAAATAAAACAATAGATGAGAAACTAAATACACATCTGAGTATGTATATAGTGTGTTAGTGGATGTTCCTAGTGGGATTCCACCACATGCTCTATATATAAAAGTGATATAATAAACCATAACATTATAGCTTGAAATATAAATATAAAAGTTCCATATTCATTTTATGAAACCAAGTAACATTTAAATATTTTATTTAAAACGTGATTTTATAGAAAACAAGTTATAAAAGTTTAATAGAAAATAAATATATCAATAATGAATATAATAAATGGAGTAAAAATTCATTAATAATAAACCAAAAAGGTATCATGGCAGTGAACCTAGGTAAATCGAGGCCCAAAAGACAAGGTTCCTCATACTATAGATATATCCTTCCCACTATATATAGAAATCCACTAGGAAAATTCTAATCATGAGTCAGTGATAGGAACATGAGGGATAATCATTGTGGAATCCAAAAGGGAGAGTAACCACTAGAGTGAGGCCCATAATGGATAATCTATATGTTATTCACTAGGGAGGCTAAACCCTTAACCTAGCCTGGTATATGTCCCAGGTTACCACATAAGTACCCAAGGATTTACTATAGTAATTACCTAAACTAAAGTATTTAACTTGTTCAATGAATCATACAAGATATCATTATTTTATAACACCTCATCATTATTTATTAGATTAAAATAAAACAAGGAAATCAGTTGGAAAAATATTTTTCAATTCAAATAATAATTCAACATAGAAGAAACACTTAGATAGGATAAAAAACCTTTATTCAAAAAAAATTATTAAAACACACCAAAAAATCATGATAAATCAGAATATATCATTATAATAAAACAATCTTAGTTAAAATAAAGTAATAATGTATTTAAAATTTTAATAAAGACCTTGATTACACTAATTTATATAAAAACAAACATACATTTTATAAGACACCCATTCCTCTAAAACATTTGGAAACCCAGGAAGAATTAGTATATAATATATTAAAGTCCTTATAAATATAAAAACATAATTCATTTATATCAAAATATCCATTTGAAACATCAAGCACTCATGGATCTTTGAATAAATGAGGATACATAGAGCTACCACCTTCATCGTATCTTTAATAATTCCAATGGGTATTATCCACACCATAACTTTATTAAAGAGAAACATATTCATCAAAAATAAATTATAACTCATACCCTAAGTAATGAGATGATCTCTAAAACCCCTAAAAGTGAGAACACTCAATGAATAGTGATAAGTGGAAAATTAAACCCAAATAAAGGTTTGGAATAAAATGAAGGGCTTCTCAAACCCATAGAATAAAAAATTCTCTATTATATTAGGTTGTATCTCTATAATATGGAGAAACCCCTAAAATACATGAACTCTAAACAAATGGATCATCTTATAGAATAATTCAACTAGAAGAAGAGAAGAATAAAAATAAAATAAAGGTGACATAAAGTGGGGAGGAAATCCTTGATGGGTACAGGAGAAACGGTAGAGAGATCCCAACCTAACCCTCCATTGGGTTGGGAGGACAAAATAACAAAAATAGGGAATTTCCAATATTTACATGTAAACAATATAACTAATAAAATATTATTATTAATATATTAATTAAATATATTTTTAAGAACCTCTAATAAATATATTTATATTTGACCTTTGTAATTCATATTATAGTCATCAAATAATATATTAAAATTGACATTTCAAACAATGAATAATTTAACATACATATATATATAATATTAATAAACAAAATCCTACATGACACATATTATCACTTGTATTTCATAATAAAATTAATTCTAAAGGACAACATTCCCCATGGGACTATTTTAGTTGTTTTGGGGGCCATGCAGCTCTCTCACTTTCCAAAGGCGAGCAGCCTCTCAATCACCTTGGTTAGTGATGATGTAACCTTTTTTAAGATGATATAATGGGGGGTTAGATCATCCCATAAGGGATATTATGACCTAGTTTTGGACTCTCTTATAGATTTAACTAATGTTTCTTAAATCCTTCCTTAAAATAATACTAGTGAAACTGATTGTTTGAAATGTGAATTATATTGTCTCTCATTTAATCCAAGTATTTGGTTACTCTTGGGTTTTAATACATATAATATGGTACTATAAAATCTATCTCCATCCAGGGAAGCATTGGGCTTCTCGAGAAGTAGGAAGTATTGTTGTATTGGGATCCGGTCCATGAATGGGTATTCCTTTGTTTCCTGGTAAGGGTAATTAGAACCCATATAATGTTTTTCCATATAACAAGATATTTCTTACCTTTTTAGGACATGTGAAAAGGACCATAATTATACCTTTTAGGTTCATGAATCCATGACCCATTCTAAGAAGTATAAGGTCATATAGAGTGGAATAATAAGTGAATGGGACCTATAATTGGTTTTGGGTAGGATTTACTCCAAATCATACCTTTTGAGTTAAATCTGGTAAATGTTCTAGGTGAATGAATATTTAGGGAAAAAAGAGGAGAATCTCAACTCAAGGAATATTTGATGAAACCAAGAGGATAATCTTGACTTTAGGAATTTTGGGAAGACTGATAGGGTAATATTGACTTCATTTATTTGAGGAATCCAAGAAGAGTCTCCTAAATCAATGAATTTTAGGAAAACAAAAGGAGTATATCGACTCTTAGTTCTTGTGTAGGGATTATGCATGATCTTATTTGATAGAAAATCATTCACTGAAGTGGTTTTCCTATAGGTAATATTACATGTTTTTGGAATTATTAAAAGGGAGAAACTTGTGCTATAAAATGATAATCCCCATAAAATATTTGGTTCACATGAAAGGATGGTATTTTTAAAAAGTGAGTCTCTGAAACCTATAGAAATAATATTTAATGAAGTGGTTAAACCCACGTCAAACCTTACATGGAATTATAACATTGAAAAGAGGGAAATAAACACATTAAAAAGCACTAATGTTTCAATAGATCATATTCATATAAGAGTGTGTAGGTTCTTCCAAAGACATGTTTGTTTAAGGTTTTCCCCATAAATAATTAATACAATCAATATCCCTCTATGAAGGAGTAATATATAAATAATTCCACTAATTATCTTCCCTCCATGAAGGAGTTACATAGGAATCTTTTAAAAAATATCTTGCATAAGAGTCTTGGATAAATATTTATGTTGGGAAGGAATTACTTTGAAGATATTGCATGGTTCCCATAATCTTATCTCTCTCTCTCTCTCTCAGTATTAGACATGGATGTTTTCTAAAGGGATACATTGAAGGATTTTCATAAAGGAAAATTTTATTAATATAGTGATTCATCTCTTGAACATTGTAATAAAGAAAGCTAATCCTATCCTCAAAGTGTGTGTTGGGTATTTATAGGGTATTCATGTAACTATTTTCCTAGGAATCGAGGGAACTATTGTAATGACCCAAAGTTTTTCAATGGCAATTAACTTCTTGTATTTATGTCATAAAATAACATGAAAACCAAACATAATGAACTACTAAGTGATAAGTGACCTTTAAATATAAGTTTGTCACTTCTGTGTTTTGAATTTTAAGAATCCGACAATCACGGTTGTGTTCATGATGATTTTTGGAGTCTAATGAAAGAAATATAATTTTCAGTGAATAGTAACGTACCCTTGGGAATAGTAACATACCCTTATGAATAGTAATATGACCATTATGAATAGTAAATCATCTAACATAAGATTAACCTTACCCATGAATAATTAAATAAAATTTAGACATCTTAGAAAGTGGCAATTTGACCTTGGAAAACGTTTTGGTATTTTGTAAGTCATATATAATTAATTATAATTAATTAATTAATTAAGAAGAATATTTATACTCCTAAAATGCATTCATAAATTATTGAATCAATTTATTATAGTTTTTATATAATTTTATAAGACCCTACATAATTTTTGAAAGCACTATAAAATCAGTTTTAATCTTAAAAACTGTTTCTTTAAGAAAATTATGATTTTAATTAAATATTAAATTAATAATATTTACAAAATTATTTTTGAAAAATGGAATTCATTTTTGGATTCTAAATGGTTAAATATTTTTGGGGTAAATTTTTGGTATTTTTCTGAGATACTTGAATTTTTGATGAATTGTAGAATATGATAATTTACAATAAATGCTAAATAATGGATTAATTGAGTCATCGATGATGCTCTACTGATGTAAACCCACTTGGTTCTGGATCACATGATAAAATTACTATTATTGGTCATTAAAGAATCACTATTCCTTGTCTTATGGGAAATTAATAAACTAATATATTTTATATTTAGGAAACCCCTCTCCCCTCCACTATAAAAGCCACCCTTCACACCCTCATTTCCTCACACCTCTCAAGCTCCAAGCCTTCTCTACAATCTTCCCAAACACCTACCCTAGACCCTCCCACATGTCCAAGAGATTTTGGTCTCATAAAAAGACAAACCTTAGGCCCTTAAGGAGGTTCTCAAGAGGAGGATTCTAGAGGACATTAAAGAGATGGAATCATTCAGATACAAGGTAAGGGGAAATTCTCAAACCCAACATCCATCCTTCAGATTTTACCTCTTTCACGCCATTTTTGATATGGTCACTCCTTAAATATAATTTGTTCATCATTTTCTTTCCTTTTCTGGGATATAAATGTTTTCTAATGAAGTTTATGCCAATCCAAATTTTTTCTAAAATAACTCTTCTTTTAAGAACTCAACTTTTACCTCTCATTCATGGTTGATGGTTCTTGTATCAAATATGTTGTTCCCTCTTTATTTTGGGAAACCAAAGCTTATTAATGTATTATTATGAGATGAAACCCATTCCATTTCATGGATTAGTTATGTTCATTTATGTTATGTGTTCATTGTGGCTTGCATGATAAATGATAATGTTATGATGTGACGGGTGCGTCCAGAATTATACAGCGCTCCAATGCATTGGGTAAAGTGATGAATCTCATGAGTAAATGTGAAATGATGTGTGAACAAGATTATAGCTTGGTTCACAAGTATGTGTGGTAGTTAACCACTAATACATGATGTTTCATTTTTATGCATTGCCACATTTCCAGTCTTTTATTTATGCTCCTCTCATGTTCATGATCTTTTGCCTATGTTATGATTATGATCACCCTATGCTATATTGTTCTTATCTATCCTCTTACTGGACTTCTAGATTACCCCTTTTGATGTATATCCTCAGGTGGCTACATGTACTAAGGAGAGGAAAAGTTCCAATAAGAAGCTATAGAAGAATAAATTAAATAAATGTTTATGCTAGATGTTGTATTTGTTATGTGTGGTCCTAGTTTTCCGAAGACACTAAACCTTTAGATCCTCTATATGTAATACTATTATGTTGTTTATCATTGAAATGATGAAATAGTAATGTATGAAAAGGCCGAGTTTCTATAACCATCACCGTAAAGGAGATACACTATCATATAGAACTTATTCCACATCTCCACAAAGTGAATCTCAATCATGAGAATGTTATGCAGTCGTGAATGATTTATAATTTCATTATACAAAACTACTCCCAATTGTGAGAATTTTATGCGTCTATAAAGGATTTATACTATGACACTAAAAATTTTGTTTGTGCTACAAGTTCTTCCCTGCATGAACTAATCTATTTTTGGTGAAAATTTCATTTATGATAAAATTAATCACAACAAAAAATGAACATAACTTTTGGTTTGGGTACCAGCTTAGGATTTATGAGTGGTCAAATTGAAGCCTACAAAATAAAATACACCCCTAGCTATAATTTTCACCCATAGAAGGTTTTTTATGAGGCCAAAAAGATTCAAAAATACCCTAAAAATTGGTTTTAGAGTTTCAAAAACATTAACTAAACTCTGGTCATCAGAGTGAGTCTCATATTACAATAATCACAACAATGTTAAGGGTACACAATATTTTAGCTGATAAAAAATTAAATTTAAACATTTAAAACACTATAAATATATTACATGATTATATCAAACACCTAGAAATAATATAATAACAATACAATGGTTGATTATAACATATATTGGGATGTCTAGGCATGATACTTATGGTTTTAGATCAACTTTATGAAATGCATAGTTTCTTTGCATAGTATTAAAGACTATTCATTAACCATGAAAAATATATCACCCCTCTAAATTAATATTTCATGTTCATTATATACTATAGAACCCATTTTTTCCTTATAAATCATTGAAATATTTTTATATATATTTCTAGATCAAGGAGTTGAGACGTCATGTGATTCTGAAGCCCAGTGTTCTCAGAATTAATTTTATATAAATATTAAATATATTTTTTACTTCATGGGTCTATATTATTAAAGAATAAAACTGAAAATTTTAAACTAAATCTCATATCAGAAATTTGATACTACAGTTGAGTCTTGAATGTGGTGTTTACCCAAGACGTGACATAAAATGTATTGGCGTGGGGCATTTAGACTCCTCACTCATTGTCTATACGCTTAGTGAAATAATTAATTATTTAATTTTAATACAGTGATTTATTCTATAAGAATAATTCTTGGGTGAATTATCAATGGATAGCTTCATAATCCTAGAATCTCCAATGACACTCTCTTTCCTCCTTCCATTGGTGGATCACCCCAGGGGACGACAAAATGTTGAGTTGGATTAGATCAAGATGCAGCAAAAACAAAAAAACGCTAACATTATAGGGTACCTTTTTCATCAAAGAACAATCCAAAAGATAGATATGACTCATAAATTAGTGATTTATTCACTTGTTATTAAATTTATTTATCATACCAATCATTGTTCTTCGATCTGCAACAATTGTGGCCAATTTCATGCACCCGGGTACAAAAACATAATTTTATTCAATTTTTTGAATCCATGGATGCTCGTTCTTGATCGTTTTCCAATAAAAATAAGTTCAATATTGTTTAAACCTTTATTTGTTTTCTTTTCTCACTTTTTTTCTTCACATTTTTCTTCAGCTGGACATCGTGGTCCTAGTTCGACTTTTTCGGGCAGTACCGAGCCCGATTAGTCCCCAAAAACTTCCACAGAATCATGTGTGAGGAGAAGATCAATGAACTAAGAACAAATATAGGTTTATTACATGATTAGAATGATAGTTTTAATGTTTCTGGATCAATAAATCAAGGATGTAATTAATGGTGGTGTGTGGGACATGCGACGAATCCCCAACGAACCACCAAATAAGATCACCAGTAAACGAAGGCCAGAAACCATGATTTTCAACTAGATACACCATTTTAGGTTGAAGATAGGCCTTAAATACATGTAAGACAAACATATTAGATATTTTAAATTAGATTTGGAGATCCTGAAGAAAACCTAACTAGGAACCATGTTTAAGGATGAACACACGATGTGTATCCCATTAAGTGTGGCGGCTAGGGTTTCAATAAAACATAAGGATAACATGGAATGTAAAATCTCCTACACGTCATGTACCCATTATGTGGATGGAAAACCCGTATGATGGATCACATGGGTGGGAACCTATGTATAACTACACAGCTAGGTACACAGCCATGTACTCAAATACATGGACATGGGTTTCAGTACATGGACACGACCGGGTCCCGATTTGTCTGGACACACTATGAAGTCCACCTAAAATGTGTGTACTACTACATTGTAAAGGATTCATGTTATATCTATGCACACTGTTATACGTTGAATTAGTACCACACGTCGTGTGGTTCCCCTCACATGTTGTGTATCCCTTGACATCTTTTGGGGAAACATCAATCATTTGTATATCCTTCATCTGAACTTGTATTTTGGCCCACAAGTAGGTTATCCTGATTTATTTTCATGTATAACATTATGGTTACCTTGGTTTTGTATTTTTAGATATGATGTGAAATTTTCTAGGTAAGATTCTAATTTTGGCAATGCTTGATGATGGTCGTGATCAAACATAATCACCAGAGATTAGCGAGTTATACCCTCCAATAAAGTTGGGCAATGGATTCCTTGACCTTTAATGTGGAAACCCCCATCTACATGGGTGTGGTTCCTCTATATTTAACTTCTATGTGGAACCACTTATCAAATAGGGTGTAAGTCCTCAATGACCAGAGTGGAACCCCCCTTTTGTACCAGGGCATAGGTCATCAACTTCTGAGTGAAACCCCTCTATTAGGTAGGGTGCAGGTCCTCGATGACTATAGTGGAACCGCCTATCACACCAGGGTTTGGGTCCTTAAATTTTGAGTGGAACCATCTATCGGTCAATTCATGGGTCCTCGATGACTAGAGTATAACCCCTATGACACCAGGTTTTGGGTCCTCGACCTTTAGAGTGGAACCCCCCATTAGCATGGGCACGGGTCATCTACCTTACCAAGTGGATCCCCACCATCAACATAGGGAATAAATCCTCATGACACTATAATGGAACCCCCCCCCCATTGGAATGGGTGTGGATCCTCTATAGATACTATCAGAGTGGAATCCCCTGACATACTAGGGTTTGGGAGCACTACTTGAAATTTGTGGCCCCTCAATTATGTATCATACTGAAGAGGCATGGAATGAGTTATATGATTACTTCTAGGAAGATATGTGAGATGTTGGGCATCATTGATGTCCTTTTGGTCCTATTACATGCTCTTCTTCTTATGCTAATCTATGAGATAGTGATCCCCTTACTCTCTCATTGGGGATTCTCTTAACTATGAATATATATATATATATATATATATATATATATATATTATTTTTTATCCACACATTGGATTTAGTTACTCTCTTTCCATGGGAGGGAATGACATAAGGGGAATTCCATGTTATTTCCATATTAAGCTTCTCAAGGATGGATGAGTCTACTCTCCTTCAATAGGTGGTGAAGACATAACGAGTAGTTCATATACTAATAGTGTTGATCCCCTTGTGTACAGATGAGCTTACCTTCACTCTTGGTTTGGGTTGAGCTATTCTCATTGTCTATATCTTGCATCTACTATCTTCCCATTCCAATTGTATCTTTTATTGCACCCCATTCTGCATTTGGGGTGTCACACTAGGTATGTATATAATCACCCCTATATGAGATTTTCTCGCATGTGTCATGTCTTATGAAGATAAAAGATAGGTCAGTAGTGACTTTAAGAGAGCCTAGGGATACTTGGTACTTTGGACTGCGTACGATGGTTGTATCTTGGAGATCTCCATAAGGGATCCCTCAATAGTTTAATTTTCCATTTTTTCATTTTGGGTCATATTTATGGTTGGGAGTGAATTTTTCACCTTTACTTTTCAGTTTGTACAATCATACTCTTGTACACCCTATAGGTTATGCATGCTAGGTTTACTTTATAGTTTTGTTTCATATTTTACTATTTCCCCCTGTAATTATTCATCAAGATGGTTGTGTGTGTCTATATATATACTTAAGAAAAGGCCTCCCCATGTTTATTTATGCCTTAGGCGCTTGTCTCTACCCCCTGGACTATGGAGGCGGGCTTGGTGTAGCTGTATCTCATGCGCTGCCTTGGGTTGGGTCATGACAAATTGGTATCAAAACAATTTCATTCCTTAGGGAAATTGTTTGAACTAGTCCCCTTTAGAGGATTTTTATTGGGTTTAGGGAAACATTCTCAAATTATTTCAAGTGTATCTCTTGGGATAGAGAGTCCATTGATAGTGTAGGGTCCAATGTATCATTTCCCCAAGACCCTTACCACCTACTTGTAAGCTCAGTATACTAAGACATTTGGTTCATGGATCAATGGTACATGCCTCATATAGGATTGAGTCTTTGATTTTCATTCTTGATTCAGCTCCCCAATTTTTTTGATATATATATATATATAATCATTTCACCATCATACGTCCTGATAAATCTCAATATGCATCCAAGATGATAGCCTTCTAGGATACCAGTTCTGGATCATGATGATGATCTGATGAGTGATGAATACTTAGTTCAAGGTACATCCTATGATCCCCTTCCTCCAGGTGGGAAGGTAGTAGTACCTCCACCTATTGAGTAGAAGATCATTCCAGTAGAGAAGGCCAAGGATGCACATAGGCTTATCACACTCTGTGAGTTCCAGTGCCATCGTATGCTAAGGTTCTATAGCTAGCCAGATCCACAAGCAGTAAAAGATTGTCTAGAGACAGTGGTCTTTATTTTCAAGATTTTTTGGACCCCAATGGATTAGGTGGTTACACTGTCATCTAGCCTTTTTCCTATATCATTTAGGCACTAGTGGAGCATTGTTGCATATATTCATGATGAGTCGATACTCTCATGGACTGGATTTTAGAATTTTTTTCATGAGGAGTATTACCCCTCCTGCTTGTTCTCAATTAGAATCTAGGATCATTTGGATCTCTATCATAGTTGGATGATGGTGGATGGATATGAAATGAAGTTCACATACTTTATGTGGTACTCCCATGACATGATCTATGATGGATATATCATAGAACATAAGTTTGATAAGGGACTTCATATATAGATTTGTGCCAATATGGTTCACTTATGAATCCCCACCTATTCAAGGGTGTTGGACTGGGAACTAGTGATATAGATATTTCTATCAAATGGATACTATACAGCTGGAGCTGGTATTGGGTACCACAATGTTGAGTCATCTTCAGTAGCTATCAGACACTAGGTCCTAGTATCTTGGCATAGGAGACCTCCCTGTGATTAGATTCAGGCTCATGGTCATAGGGAGCATAGAGTTAGAAGACATACAATTGAGGGGAGGTAATTTACTTATGACAAGTGAGATCAAATGGCATGATAATTCTTAACCAGACATGATGAGTGGCAAAGGAAGATAACTAATGGACTGTCATGGTAGACGTAGCGATATGATAAGTGGTCTCCCAGGCATAGACAGGGTAGTCCCCGGGTAGGTGAATATGGAAGAGGGTCAGAAAGAGTTATGGGTGGTTTATGATACTATGATATCCTTCCACCACCACCACTACAAGGTTTCCCACATCATGCTCATGGAGCTAGTGATCGGGGTCATAGACAGTTGCAGACATTGGAGGTTTATTATCCCAAATCACATGAGATGATTAGAGGTGTGATGTGTATTTATTATAATCATGATTTAGTATTTTTAGACATATCTTGTAGTCATTCCTTTATCTTCATACTCCTTGAGTGAGAGATAGAGCTCCCAGTTGAGGCACTATCCCATCTACTTTGCCTTCAGGTTTCTATAGGGAACACTTCTTCTGTATCTTTTATCTTATAGTAATGTGAGATATCTCATGTTAGAAATAGGTTCACTTAGGACTTTTTGGTCATCAAAATGGAGCCCTATAATATCATCTAGTGATTGTATTGTTTGTCTATTTTTCGAACCTAGATTTATTATCACCATATACAAGTCAAATTTTGTTAGTCCCACTAGGTCAAATTCCCTAAGAGGGGGTGAATCAGGGTATGATAGATTAAAACAACTTCCCCTACAGATCTTGTTTCATTGTTAAAAAAAATTCTACTCTCTCTTTCCCAAAAAAAATTATAACCATAAATTAAATCATGCATGATAGACATAAATTTTATATGGTTCACCCTCACTGGGCTACATGCAAGGAGAATACAACAATAATGTGATGATGTACCAAATCCACTAAAATTTCACTATTGTTTATCAAGTCCAAAGTAGACTCATTTTCCCTCCTGGTTTACAACAATTCTCAATTTGAAAGATCATTACTCTCTTAAATGAAGTGTGATCTCTACTTCTTCATAAGATCCTCCTTTTATTTCTTGAATCAATATTTTTTACACCACATTTTGTGTATCATTGAATTCAACATTAATCCACTTGATGAATACCCCTTTACCATATAATTACTAGGAAACTTCAATATTTCATGCAACTGTTGATTTCTTTGCACCCATCTTTTTCAATTTTCATGCAACATTTACCTTTTTCATGGAAAACCAACTTTCATGTAACATTTATGTTTTTTACCCAAACTTTTTCTTATTCACAACTCTCTTATTATGCACAAATCCCTTCGCACACAGTTCTTACATGATTTGGAGCCCTGGTTTTCTCTAAGGGATCAACTTCTCAAATAAGGGGGTGGACGTCTATTTATAGGATTGACCAACCCTACATGTACGATCCTGACACATCTTCCTTTAAAGGCATATGATCCACTTTGATCATGTAAAAACGCATTTGATGTTCAACTGGGTGTCTAATCCTCTTTTTTGCTAATCAATTCATCTTTATTTCAAAGGTCTGTGGAAACCACATTTCATGGAAAAACAATATTTCGTTCAATTATTTCCCATTCCATATTTTGATGTTCTGATTCTGGAAACCCACTTGCACGTAACATTTGGATTCACCTTCAATCTTGTATGAAACTTACTTTTCTAAAAACATTGTTCCCCATTCTCTAGATTTTGGACCCAAAAATTTGGAAAATACTAGGAAATGAAACCACCTTGTATACAAACATTTTTTACCACCTCCAGAGCATACATTCTTATATCTTTGATCTTTTTAAACATAGCTTATAAAAATCTCTCCTTATCTCCCCAACTAATTATGGAAACTCAGTTTTTGAACAAATAAAATCAAGCCAAAAATGATTCACTGTTAACTTAAGGTATTTTTTCCCAACAGATGCCTACTCAGTAATGCAATGAGATTCTCCTTTTCTAGTGAGAGGGATATCATAATAAGGAAAGTGGGTTCTATGATCAGGAGGATTTATCCCATCACCCATTAGATAGTGAGTATATCCCTTGCTGCAGCGCACTATTTGGGAATCTGGGTTACTTTAGTTGTGGAGGATTACAAATACATCTTCTCCAAGGACATTTTGGGACTACCTCCAAGGTGGGATATGGAGTTATCATTGACTTTCATCCTAAAACATCTCTGATATATTCTTAATTATATCAAATATACCCTCGAAAGCCCTATTATTTGTGGTTTCAATTGGGGGACCTTCGAGGAGAGGGTATTATTAAGCCCAATGTGTCCCTTTAGGCAGCTCCGGTGTTGTTTGTGAAAAAGGCATATGGGATCTTGCAGCATTATGACGATTATCATTGCCTAAACAGGGCCATAATAAATAAAAGTACCCTTTTATGAGTATTGAAGACCTCTTTGACTAGTTATGAGGTGTCAGATGATTCTTGAAGATTGATCTTTGGTCTGGATACCACCAGTTGAGGGTTTTTTAGGCTAATATTCCAATGTTGGAATTCTGATGTCACTATAGACACTGTGAGTTCATAGTGATTTCCTTTCATGTGATGAATTCCCCTGATACATTTATGGATTTGATAAACCAGGTCTTCTAGCCGTACTTAAACAATTTTATTATTGTCTTCATCGATGACATACTCGTCTACTCTACACCATATGAGGAGAATGCAGGGAACTTGAGGATAGTCCTGTATTTTCTTCAATAACATCATATTTATGGAAATCTTTTGAAATTCTAGTTTTGGATTCATGAGTTTCACTTTTTATGACATGTCTTTTATGAACCTAATTTTTCCATGGACTAGTGAAGATCTATGTAGTACATGCTAGGGAGCCACCCAAGATAGGTTCAAAGGTGTGGATATTTCTTGGCCTGATAGGTTACTATAGAAGGTTTGTGGTAGACTTTTATAGAATCACAACCCCTTTGATCACTCTGACATAAAAAGGGAATCCATTTACCCAGTTTAAGTAGTGCCATAGGGCCTTTGAGTAGTTGAGGTTGAGGATGATGAGTGATCTAGTGTAGACACTGATAGAGGAGGTCATGGAGTATGTAGTTTATTAAGATTCATTGGGATCTAGGCTCAGCT
Source organism: Viscum album (assembly GCA_963277665.1). NCBI lineage: Eukaryota > Viridiplantae > Streptophyta > Magnoliopsida > Santalales > Viscaceae > Viscum > Viscum album. Next base: position 698,245,657 of record OY728157.1, read on the forward strand.
ACGTATTGATGTAGTTGTAGGTAGTTATCACATACGGGTCAAGGTAGTTGAGACCACCCAAGCAGAACTATATGACTTGTGAACTATAGCTGGCAGCGGTAGTATTTTCCTTAAGGATGTAGAGACACTACCTTTTGTGGGATCACTTTGTGGTTTACTCAGACCACTAAAGTCTTAGGTATGGCCTCATGTAGAGAAATATAAACCTAAGATAATGCCATTGGTTACAATTCATGTATGACTATGACTTTGAGATTGTATATACTCTAGGGAAGGGTAACATTTTAGTAGATTATCTTAGTTAGAAGACCCAATATCACTTATCTATTAAGATTTACATCAGCTGGCCTCCTTGCAGCTGACCCTGGTGGAGAAGGAGGGTATAGCTTTTCTACAGTTTATGGTATTGACTACTCCACATCTTGAGCAAGTGAGGGAGTCCCAACTGGGAGACATCGACTTTGAGGTATTATGTGATCATATATTGATAAGAAACTCACAATATGGATATTCTGAAGGAGGGAATCATGTCTTCTTATTCTAGGGGTGAAAATTGGTTCTAGACACATTGTAGGAAGAGGTTATGAGAGAGTTGCACACTTCTCCCCAAGTTGTACATCTCTATGGGAGGAAGTTTTATATATACCTTTAGTGGATGTTTTGGTGGTCCGGTATGAGATAGAGAATAGATGAGTTCGTCTCTCAGTGCCTCACTAGTTAGCAGGTGAAGGCTGATCACCATGTTTTGGCAGTTTTGCTGCAACCCCTTGAGATCCCGAAGTAGAAATGGGATGGCAAATCCATGGGCTTTGTGACTGGGATTCTACACACACTAAAGGACCATGACACTATTTGGGTGATAGTTGACCAATTCATGAATTTAGTGCACTTCCTTACTATCAAGAAGAATAGTTTGGTAGATATTTTAGGGAATTCGTATGTATGGGAGATCATTTTCTTTTATGACGTTCCATGATGATTGTATATGATCATGAAATGTGGTTTACATCATGATTGTGGAGAGGCCTATAGGGGTCATTCAGCACTCAAATGAGAAGGAGTACATCCTTCCACCCCCAGACTAATGGGTGGATTGAGTTCACTATATAGGTGTTTTAGGATATGTTGAGGGTGTTCATGTTAGACTTTCTCCAAAGCTAAGAGGATCAATTTCCATTGGTAGAGTTTGTGTAAAACAACAACTACCACTCTATCATCAACATCAAAAATTTCGAGTCCCTATACAGAAGACTCGTAAGGTCACCCTTATGTTGGATAGAGATAAATGAGACATCTCTTATGGGCCCATAGTTGGTGTAGGTGATGAAAAATAAGGTTTAGGTCATCCATGATTAGATTAGGATGGACCATATCAGATAGAAATCATACAGAGATCACTATCATAGGCCCTCTCAGATTGATATGGGAGGCCATGTTTTCTTGATTGTATCCCCATGATTTGTTTTGAAGAGGTTTTTATTGGGATCCAAGCTATAATTTAGTTTTATCAGGCCATTTTACATAATGAATAGGGTTGGTGAGGTTTCTAACTGCCTCTCCCTACCCTCACATCTAGAGTGAGTGCATGACGTCTTCCATATATCACAGCTGAGGAGATACATTCATCACCCCATGCATATTATCAATTGGGGTGAGATGGATATTGAGCATATATCCACCTTTTCAGAGCACCTATTGGAAATCAAGGATCGGTAGGATGGAACCCTGTGTGGATGGACTATCCCCTTGGCTATCATATTGTGTAAATAGAGGAATGTGTAGGAGAGTTCCTATGAGCAGGAGATTGAGGTGAGAGCTCATTATCCCAAGTTGTTTGTTTAGTTTTTTATTTTCAGGGATGAAATTCATGAAGGAGGGAATGATGTAGAGACTAGGTTTTTTCCATTCAAACTTTGAACTATTTCTATATATATTTCTTAAGCTAGGTGCTAATATAGCATGTGAATCTAAGGCCCGATGTTCCAGGAATTAATTTAATAAAAATATTAAATATATTTTATATTGTTGCGACAAATATTATTAAATAATATATGATAACTCTTAAACACATGCTTGGATCATAAATCAAGGACCTTGGTTGAGTCTGTAATACATTGTTTACCCTATGCATGACATAAAATGGGTCGTCATATGGGTTTTGGACTATCAAAATAATTATTTATTTATTTATTTATTTATTTATTTAAATTTAATGTAGTGAGTTATTCTATAAGAATAATGGCATGGATAATTGGATAGTTTTAGCCTCATAATCTTAGAATCTCTGACAATGATCTACTTTCTCCCTCTGTTGGTGGATCACCTTGGACGATAATGAAACACTGAATCAGATTAGATTAGGATTCAGTGAGTGCAACAAATTATATTGATCATTAGTGGGTGAGTTCTTCATCAATGAATGGTTGAAAAACTAGGTATTACTCATCAATTGGTGATTCACTCTCTTTTGAGTAAATTGGTTAAGTGGATCTATCATTTTTCATGGATACGTGCCAATCGTGGCCAATAGCATGTGCCCGGGTACAGAAACTTAATTTTATTCAATTTGTTTCCAACCCTAGATGCTAATTATTGATTTTTGGAAAATAATTTTTGTTTAAAAATCTTTAAACCTTTGGTTTTGTTCATTTATACCTCATTTTCATCAAATTCTTCATCGGTAGGACCCCTTGGTCTCAGTTTGACTTTTTTTAGCAGTACCGAGCCCGATCGGTCCCTTAGAACCGTAATAGAATTGTAGGCGAGGAGTGTATCAATCAAATAAGACTAGATATTGGTTTTTTTAAAATAAATATGATCATTTTTATGTTTTTGGATCAAGAAATCAAGGATGAAATGAATAGTGGTGTGCAGGAAATGAGATGAAACCCCAACGAACCATTAAAGCCAATCTTCGGAGAACAGTGGCCGAAAACCATGATTTTAGGCTAGATATACCATTTTTGGATAGCTATAGGGCTGAAATCAAATCTTGATTAATAGATTCAAGAAAAAAAGTTAGATATTATGATTCTAGAGAAAACATGACTACACGTCGAGTACAAGGATGAACACATGATGTGTAGCCCCAAAAGTGTGGCGGCTAAGGTTTTGGGAAAACGTAAGGATGACATAGCATGTAATATCTATTACCCATCATGTACCCCTTCCCTAGATGGAAAAACCATGAAATCAATCACATGGGTGGGAAACTGTGTCGAAGAACACAGCCAGGTACACATCCTTATACTAGAGTACATAGACACAAGGTCTGGTACCTAGACACTACCAGCAGGACATGACCCAGTCCGGATTAGTCTGGACATTCCATGTAGTCCACCTAAACATTATGTATGACTACATGTGATGGGATCTATGGGTGAGATAGGGACATTCCCTATGTGGTGAAGTGGGACCACATGCCCTGAACCCCTTAACCTCTTTTGAGGAAACATCAATCCTCAGTATCTCCATCATTTGAACATGCATTTTTTCTCATGAGTATCATATCCTGAGTTTTTTTCTACATAAAACATGATGGTACCCTCGTTTTTGGATTTTGATATATGAGGTGAAATGCTTTAGTCATGTTTCTTATTTAGTAAATGCTCGATGATGGCAATGATTAGACAGAATCGCCATAGATTACCAAGTTATACCCTCCAGTAGAGCTGGGGAGTGGAGTCTTTAACCTTTAGATTTGAACCCCCATCATCATGGGTATAGGTTCTCTAAAACTACCTTCTGATTGTAACATGCCTACCAGATTGGGAACAGATCCTCAATGATAAGAGTGGAACCCTGTAATGACCTAAAATATTATAAATAAAATTCCCCATGAATTTTTATTAATGTCTTATTATATAATATGGTTATAGAAAAAATATGCACGTATTTGTCTTATTATGACAATTAGATTTAAAATAACATTATATACCATTACCACTTATACTATAGTTTTTAAACATTGATCACATGATTAGTATAAATATTAGGTTTTAACAAATATATTTGTCACAGACAAAGGAAGTGATGTCCTCAGCCAATAGGATCGTACCTGATGAATCCCATTTATCGGAGCTTCTGGGGGAGATATATTTTCTAGAATTTTCCCTTGAAAAAATCCAAGCTATGATCTAAAAACTTAAGTATTATAAAAACCATTTATAGGATAATTTCAAGCCCATCGAGATTATAGCCCAAACAATGTTCGTCGAACCACCCCATGAAAGTCCCACCATCGCGCACCTTCCCCTTATGGTGTTTTCAGGTCTATTAAAGGGATATGTAACAATATCCTACCAATATGATTATATATATTATTTTTTATATATTAATGAATATATTTCCATATTATTATTTTTACTTTATAAAAACAATTAATTTTGATTCAATAAAACACAAATAGTATCTTTGATTAATATTCATATTCAATTAACAAATTTATTTTATTGAATTAATAGATAATTTAAATTAATAATATTTTAATAAAATATTTATATTAAATAAAATTAACTAGATATAAATTATCATATAATTTTTAGGAATTCGAATGTAATTTCTATAAGGGTTCTAAAAATGTTATTGTAAAAAACCCAACATTTTCAATAAATGTCATGTTTTATTTTAAAATTGAAAATTCACATATTTAAAAAAAATATAAAATGAATATTATTTGTGGAATCAATACATAAAAATTATCTAGTGGTGAATTTTTCATAATTTTCTGAGACAGTCGAATTTCCATGTAAGAATTAAATACCATATAATAATACTTTATGTTTTATGACATCAAAATGTCTCAAAAGTAATGTAATAAGTAATATAAAAAGGGTACACAACCAAATATATATTTTTACATTAAAATAAGGTGACTTTATGTTTATTTTATTTATTTTTTAATTCCATTATGAAACCTCCAATACTTATAATATATTTTAAGATTTTAAAATCATTTATTTAGAAGTATGACTCACCTCCACATAAGAAAGTGAATTATTTTATTATGTTCAGACCTTTCCCTTATAAAATAATTTATAAAACTATCATTTTTTAGAAAACATGAGCCAAAACCATGGTATGGTATATGGTTTTGGATATTTTATTATGTAAAGTCCAAAACCAAAATAATAAAGAAAACACCCTGTTTTTCTGTATAAACCCACCCAAGATCCCATTTCTATTCACTAAAACTGATTGGAGAATATCAATAATCATCCTTCCATTCTCTATAGCCTTCTTAAGGTTCCCCCAATCTCACAAGAAGCCCCTTCCATGCTTTTGGAGTCACACACTCAATTAAGGTATCTTTACCTTCCTCTCATCTTATCAATTCAAGCACATTATTTGAAATTAGTCTTCTTAATTTCAATTTTTTATATTCTAATTAATTTATAATAATTATCATAATATAAAATTTATGTTATTTTAATGATATATAATTTATCCTCTCTCACTTTGACCCTTACCTAAGTTGTTACTGTGCCAAAATTCCGTAAGAGATATTCAACTCTCCTCTTTTATCAAGAACTCCTTTTATGTTATGTCTTTTACTTTTCAATTTCATATGATGTTATATGATATTCCATATTCCCATTAATTTAAATTTGGTTTATAAATGATAATATCTTCATTTCACTCTAATTAAGCCTCCCATTATCCTTTATGCACACTCATTTCCATGCTGAATTTTCATAAGGATTCTTTTCTCTATTCATGTTTCCTCATTACCTTATTCCTTATATTTAAAAATTTTGAATGTTGGGATATTATTTTTCATGTATATATTAATACCCATTTTATTTAAAAATAATTATAAATCATTTCTCTCTCATTAACCATTATTATGAATTTTTAAGTAATGTCGTTATGCTGCTGAAATTTCACCGCAATTTTCCACGCCAAAACAATTGTGTAGTGAATACTATAATCATTATTCTATCAATGGTATTATCCTTTATGAACATATACTTATTTATTGGTTACTTACATGAATTTATTCCATATCCCTTGATCGTGAAATAAATTATTACGATGAATGAATCCCTGTTGTATAATCTATATGGCACACTTAAGCATGGGAATGAAATTAATATGATGGGTGTGCCTAGATAGTTGTCTAATGCATTGGGTAATGTTTAGTATCAGGATACATAATTTTGGGATAGGGGTATACCTAATGCCTTTATGATACTTTTTCCACCATGAATTCTTGGTGGTTTAGCCTTGACCTATGTTCATGATTTAATGTTTTATGTTGTTTCCACAAATCCCATGTTATGATTATCATGCTATATCATGTATTATTATTCTTGTTAATTTTTTCCTCATTGATATATCTATTATCTAACATATATCACTAATTCAATTTTTATTCCTATACTTGCATTTATAGCTCACCAATTTCTTATGTTTGACCCCAGGTTATCCCATGCAGTTTTAAGTTCGAAGGAGTATTTTGAGCATGTTAAAGAAGTTTCCAATAATGATGTTGTATTCCATATTTTATGTTGTTATGTAATGTACCTAATTCCAAAATAAAATGTACATATCGATCATTCTGGTTTTATTTAGTGTAGTTTTATGTAATAAATCATGTATTAATGTTTAATAAAGAGTAGGGTTATTTTAAACCCCCTATTATACCAAGCCACATATCCTAAACTTCTGAGTGGAACCCCATACTGGGTAGGGAGAGGGTCCTTGATGGCTAGAGTGTGTAGAGAACCGTATCTTGACGTACATTTACATTACATTACATTTTAGGAATACTTATTACATAACAAAAAGACACCCACAAGGATCGTAATAGTTTAGTATCTTTGGAAACTCGGAATATAATCTTCTAATCCTGGTGAAAGATCTTCAACATCTCCCATAAAGATCTTCCTTTTTTTTATACCTAAAACCTTTCTTTATATCCTGGGGAAAAGAAAACATAAAAGGGTGAGCTTAAATGCTCAGTAAGGGTAAACAAAAGAAATATCAATCACATCATATACATAAGCACATAACTTTTGGAATTCTTAACCTGTAAAAGAGATCATAATTTGATAACCTGGGGTAACTCATGGCAGTGAAATGTAATCACAATAATCATAACTTAAAACATGAAACTTTGTGGCATTCACACATAATCATAGAGAATCATTTCTTGTTAGTCAAGACTCATTTCCAAGACTATATTAGTGGACAAAGTCCCTTTCTGAACTGAGTCACCCTCGTTTCAGTCCTGTTTCACTGACCCGGTATAACCTACCGTTCCAGCCATATCTATCTCATGAGATATAAAATCTTTACCCAATGCATTGGAGGGAGATATAGGTCCCACCCATCTCATAATGATACCATTCTATTTTGTGCCACAAAATCATAAATCATACATCATTACATAACCCATGTAATAAAAATGGGAATCTTAAACATCATGAAATCATAAAACAATTAATATACGATAAAGGAATTCATAAAAATAATTCCATCACAACATAATCAAATCAATGTAATAATAGGGATAAAAATAGAACCCTTTATTTTCTTAGATGGAAAATAATTTTGATAAAACACTTGAACTTCATTCTTGAGGAAAATATCCTTTCTACTTCAAAAACACTTTTCCTTTCTTAACATGTCGTAAAATTATAAACTAAAAGAAGTTGATTAAAAATAAACTTGAAAACTTTTAAATTAAGCTTCTTGGAAATAATGTTTTAAAAATCCATTCATGCCGTATAAGTTAAAAAAACATTCTTCTCGTACTTTTGTCGGAAAAGTCAAAAAGTACATCGTACGAAAAACGACAAAAGATTCCTTTCATATTTTTTTACTAAAAACTCACCAAAGGGTAAAATAGGTTTTAAACAATTTTAGTTGGATGGAAATAATATTACATATTGAGGGAACATGGACGTGGATGATAAAATACACCCCAGTAAATACTAAAGTATAAACAATCTCGGATAAAAATTAGATTGTGATATTTCCCTTACCTTAGGTCCGATTTCCTTTGTACGTGTCCGAATATCCTGTATAATGGTTTAAATAATGTTATTGACTTATTCAAGAATCATACATATTGATATGATATCATATATGGTCATATTCTTAGCTTCTTATTAGTAATATTTCATTGTTACTTGTTACTCGGGTCTTTATTGCCTTTTGTTCTTATGCGTGTTTTGCCGAATAAATTCTTATTCTTCTTTTAAGGTTATAGATACCTTATATCCAGAATGGTACTAGTGTAATATATATCATATTCATTCATTCAATTCATTTATATAATCATTATGAAATGAAGATCATGTAGAACGAGTCGCATCACATCGTGGAGACGGTATTCCATACGTACGTACGAGTGATGATATCATTCCTATGATCGTGGAATTGTATTGGAGTATATGTATACTATTTCATAATCAATATCAATTTATAATAATCATATATAGTTACTCATTACACCATTATACCCATCCTTGTAAGGTGATGGTGGAAAATAGATTACACCACGGCGTGGAGACGGTATTCTGTACGTACGCACGCGCGGTGATTTCATTTTTCCGTAGGATGGATAGAAGGTGAATTAGGGTTGTTTCATATTTATAATAACATATCAGTATGTAAGTAATACTTATGTTATTACTTTATCATGAAACAACTAATGAAGAAGAAGTTGAAGAAGAAATAAATTGAAAAAATCGGTAATGGATATTACCTCTTCTTTGAAACGCCTCTTTGAATCCTCCACTTAGGGAACTAAGATTGGTCTTTTAAGAAGACCAGGACCTCTAGGGTTATTCTAGGGAAGTGGAGAAGGGATTTTGGCAGTGGTTGGACGAGCTTGAAGGCTCAAAGTTGTGTGAGGGAGAGAGGGAGGAGGTGCCCTTTTATAAGGGAGGATAGGGGCACCTTAGGAATATCTCAAAATATTATTTTATATTAAAGTCAAAATCGGTTTATAATGGTTCCAAAGGGTCTTATTTAGATGTTAAAGTGGGTATGGGTCGAAATCCTATCAACCAATAGGATTTAGACATGTATAGGTTATTATTTTAACCTTATCAATTAGATTTGACTCTAAGTTAAATAATTTAACTTTTACCATGACTTTTTGTTTTCTTACACTATATGGTTAATACACTTACTATAACATGACAAACTAACCCCAAGTTGTTTATTATTAATATATATATCCTTATCTAAGTCATTTGGCCGAACCTTAGATATTTAAGAATAAAATAACAACTAATAATGTAATATTTGATTTAAAAACTATTTTGTGTCAATTTTGACACTATTTGATATATGATTTTTGTGAAAGTCATAACAGAATTATATGTTCGAACCAAATTGATTAAATCAACTCTAATATATAATAGTAACCTAGAAAATTATTGTAATTCATAAAAAGTCTCAAATTACATTTATTTTGGTGTTTATAACATCAATTATGTCATTATTTCATTAATATGATAATTACTGCATCATCATTGTGTCATAAATAAATTAAATTATTTAATGTCTAAAAATTAAAAATAAAATACCATTATGTAGGAAATAGTTTTAGCTTTCTACTGAATATTTATAGTCGAATTTATCTTATGTATAACCCCATATTAAAAATTATGTACTTATTAAACTTTGATTTTAACTATTTTAACCCTTCTTTAAATAAATTAATAATAAATGTCCTAATCTAATCCAAGTGGGCCTAAATGGTCATATTTTATTCCTAAGTTTGTTTTTGGTCGAATTTAACTTATCCAATAGAATTAGGACATGTGTTAGTGTAATAATAATATCATCTTTACCCTTAATTACCCTATTTACTTTTAACCGTGGTAAAAAAAAGTAAAAAGTTACTATTCACCAAAAATTATTTTCATCTCATTGAACCACCTTTTAGTCCTTGATATTAACCGTGTCTCTCGGATTTTCAAAATTCCATTCACAGAAGCGGTGAAATTAAGTTTTATGCAAAATTCAGTTTTTAACCTACCACTTAGTGGTTTTACTATTCATCAAAAATTGAAAGTTTTTAGAAAAATACCAAAATTTCACCATAGGCTAATTTCGATATTCCGAATCCAAAAATGAAGTCCATTTTGAAAAATAAAATTTATAAAATTTCAAAAAGTGGTTATTACTATTCATAACGGCTAGTTTTAATAATATTTTAATAGCATATCATTGTTTAGTGAAACTCGGTATTGCGTACGACGCACGCTATCAAGGAAGGTCACAATTTCGTGTAATGCAAGGAAAATCAAGGATGTGTGTTGTGCAAGCTCCTTTTGGTGTAGCGTACAACACAAGACATTAGTGAAATTAAAAAGAATATTTTTCATAAAATCTCGGGGTTTTACATTCTACCCCCCTTAAAATGAATTTCTCCCTCGAAATTCGTTGGGGTTATAAATGGTTTACTATTCGAAAGTTTATTTAATGGAAACCCACATCGTAAAAAGGAATGCCAAAACCAATCTTTAAAAACGAAAGTATGAAACGTAACGGTTACCCAAATAAACTAATCACTGGGTTTCCACATAGGTGAAAATAAGGATATGGAAGAAAAATCTAACCATCTTGTTCTGATAGAGAGTGGTAGAGAACATGGCTATTGAAAAGCCAACAATCAAAAATCCATAAATTTGCGACGATCTAAGGTACCATCTGATTAATCAGATATAGGAGCACTAGGACAACATTTTTGGTTTTCAAGATCATTTCCCTAAAGTTGAAGAATTTGAATTAGAATAAATACTTACTTTATTTTGGTACAATCTCACTGTTTTTTGTGCCTTGAACAATTTTCACTTCATCTCTTAAATAAATGAAGTTGAATTTGTTATTCGGGAAGTGTTAGCAGATCATGTGATAGAATGACGTGTCATTCCATCAAAAGGTTAGCAAAAGTTATTAAATATACATAAGTCATTCTATAGTGAGATTAATCATATATGGTACCTAAAATGGACTTATACTTCATATATCATACTGATTAATATAATAAAACTAGTTTCTACTAAACAGGGACTTCCTGTAGGACAGTGGTAGGTGATAAAGGCCAGTCGCACTTCGGTTGTGGGTTCGATTCCCACAGCCTTGTCCGACGCGATGGGCTGTCGCCCGTCCTGCAGGTTGTCCTTTTTCTAAAACTATAACATCCCATCAATAATATCAAAAAAACTTCTATCCTTAAACAATACTAACTTATGTCCAACATAATCCATTTCAATCTTTAGGCTTATCCATAATACTGCAGTCCACTCTCATAACATAGTGAAAACGATTACCAGAGATTTAATACCATCGTTGATCCCCATATATCATAAGATATGTTTTTTTGGTCACATTCAAAGTCATTAATCTTGTATTCTCTTGAATACCCATTGAGCCTTAGTGAAAACATGAATGTAGTTAAAAGTTAACACTTTCCACATTCCAAAATCCTCAAAATTCAATATACTCAAACCATGATATCACTTAGTCCTTATATCAATCAGGAGCTCATGAATACAATCAAACATCTCATTATCTTCTTATCCCTTCATTATGATCATATCATCTGTTTACCTAAAATGTCTCAATCACTTTTCATGGTTACCGGTACCATAAAATTATTGAAATCCAAAACATAAATATTCCAATATTCCACGATACTATATACAATATTATTTTGAAATCCCATTACATAAACACTTCATCATTCCACCACATCGTTGTCATATTCAACATCGCCAATAGTGATCGCATGTGACTTCCCTTTGTCCTTTGCCTTAAATGGTTGCTCATGTTGATCATCACTAACCCTTAGATTAGGGCATTTATTAGCATAATGCCCCATTTCCTTGCACTTGAAGCATTGAAGTGTTTCTGGTGCGTTCTCTGCAGTGTTTGCTTTATTCACATCATTAGAAACCCTTTTTCCATTACCTCGACACTCAGCTACTCGATGACCTTCTTTTCCACACTTAAAACATTTTTTAGTCCCTTTTAGACAATCTCCACCATGCTTCTTCCCACACTTTGAGAATAAGGAAACATTCATCTTCTTTTCACCATTATTCTGAGATTTCTCCTTGAACTCCATCTTTCGTTTCTTGTCAAAACCATGAGATGGATATGTAACACCAACTTCCATTTCTACCTTGATAGCAAAACGCAAAATTTCTTCATAGCTAATGCCCTTCGAAGACTTGGTTTTAAGCCACTGAAAAATTGATCAACTTTACTTTCAGGTTGGATGATAATGCCAGATGCATACCTTGCAAGTCTTGTAAAATTCACTTCATATATACCAACAGATTCATCATCCTTTTGCTTTAGTTCAAGAAACTCCTTCTCCATATTTTTTCGAAGAATACGAGGGAAGTACTTATTGAAAAATAAGTTCTTGAACTCGTCTCATTCCATGGACTCAATTTCATCCCTTTGCCTTGTATTCTTAATAAGATTCCACCATTGATCAGCATCACCTTCCAAATGATACATTGCTAAGATGACTTTATCATGTTCAGAACATTGAAGAACTGAAAATATCTTTTCAGTGGTACTGATCCATTGTTCAGCAACAAGTGGATCGGAAGTCCCACTGAATGAAGGTGGACGTTGCCTCATGAAGGACTCAATAGAATATTGTTCCCTTCTATGCTCATTTGGAAGTCCAGAATGATTCATAGCTTGTGTAAGTATAGTAATAAGATTTTGCACTCCATATCCCATAACATTTGTTTGTTCAGGAGGACAATCATTTCATTGTCCATTGCATTGATCAACACGGTTCCTTCGGGTTCCAGCCATCGTCTAAAACCCAAAAAGAATAGTGTGAGAGGCAAAAATCATGATAGGGAAAACAATATAATAAAGGGGGAGTACCCTGAATATCTAACATCTTAGGTTAAATTCTAAGATCATTAGCGTAATTCTAGGACTATAACCTATACGTATACTTAACCTTATAAACATCCCTAGACATACCTTAGAAATATCTCTAGGGATCTCACTAAAGTTCTCGCATCCTAGTTTCCAAAGGTTGACTAAACCTTTCCTCTGATACCAACTGTAGAGACCCGTATCTTGACGTACATTGACATTACATTACTTTTGTGGAATACTTAGTACATAACAAAAAGACACACACAAGGATCATAATAGTTTAGTGTCTTTGGAAACTCGGAATATAATCTTCTAGTCCTGGTGAAAGATCTTCAACATCTCCCATAAAGATCTTCCTTTTTTTTATACCTAAAACATTTCTTTATATCATGGGGAAACGAAAACATAAAAGGGTGAGCTCAAATTCTCAGTAAGGGTAAACAAATGAAATATCAATCACATCATACACATAATCACATAACTTTGGGAAATCATAACCTGTAAAAGAGATCATAATTTCATAACCTGGGGTAACTCATGGCAGTGAAATGTAATCACAATAATCATAACTTAAAACATGAAACTTTGTGGCATTCACACATAATCATAGAGAATCATTTCTTGTTAGTCAAGACTCATTGCCAAGACTATCTTAGTGGACAAAGTCCCTTTTTGAACCGAGTCACCCTCGTTTCAATCCTGTTTCACTGAACCAGTATAACCTACCATTCCAGCCATGTCTATCTCATGAGATATAAAATCTTTACCCAATGCATTGGAGGGAGATATAGGTCCCACCCATCTCATAATGATACCATTCTTATGTGTGCCACAAAATCATAAATCATACATCATTACATAACCCATGTAATAAAAATGGGAATCTTAAACATCATGACATCATAAAACAATTCATATATGATAAAGGAATTCATAAAAATAATTCCATCACAACATAATCAAATCAATGTAATAATAGGGATAAAAACAGAACCCTTTATTTTCTTAGATGGAAAATAATTTTGATAAAACACTTGAACTTCATTCTTGAGGAAAATATCCTTTCTACTTCAAAAACACTTTTCCTTTCTTAACATGTCGTAAAATTATAAACTAAAAGAAGTTGATTAAAAATAAACATGAAAAATTGTAAAGGAATCTTCTTGGAAATAATGTTTTAAAAATCCATTCATGCCTTATAAGTTAAAAAAAACATTTTTCTCGTACTTTTGTCGGAAAAGTCAAAAAGTACATCGTACGAAAAACGACAAAAGATTCCTTTCATATTTTTTTACTAAAAACTCACCAAAGGGTAAAATAGGTTTTAAACAATTGTAGTTGGATGGAAATAATATTACATATTGAGGGAACATGGATGTGGATGATAAAATACACCCCAGTAAATACTAAAGTATAAACAATCTCGGATAAAAATGAGATTGTGATATTTCCCTTACCATAGGTCCGATTTGCTTTGTATGTGTCCGAAGCTCCTGTATAATGATTTAAATAATGTTATTGACTTATTCCAGAATCATACATATTGATATGATATCATATATGTTCATATTCTTAGCTTCTTATTAGTAATATTTCATTGTTACTTGTTACTCGGGTCTTTATTGCCATTTGTTGTTATGCGTGTTTTGCCGAATAAATTCTTATTATTCTTTTAAGGTTATAGATACCTTATATCCAGAATGTTACTAGTGTAATATATATCATATTCATTCATTCAATTCATTTATATAATCATTATGAAATGAATATCATGTTGAACGAGTCGCATCACATCGTGGAGACGGTATTCCGTTCGTACGCACGAGTGATGATATCATTCCTATGATCGTGGAATTGAATTGGAGTATATGTATACTATTTCAGAATCAATATCACTTTATAATAATCATATATAGTTACTCATTACACCATTATACCCATCCTTGTAAGGTGATGGTGGAAAATAGATTACACCACGGCGTGGAGACGGTATTCCGTACGTACGCACGCGCGGTGATTTCATTTTTCCGTAGGATGGATAGAAGGTGAATTAGGGTTGTTTCATATTTATAATAACATATCAGTATGTAATTAATACTGATGTTATTACTTTATCATGAAACAACTAAAGAAGAAGAAGTTGAAGAAGAAATAAATTGAAAAGATCGGTAATGGATATTACCTCTTCTTTGAAACGCCTCTTTGAATCCTCCACTTAGGGAACTAAGATTGGTCTTTGAAGAAGACCAGGACCTCTAGGATTATTCTAGGGAAGTGGAGAAGGTATTTTTGCAGGGGTTGGCCGAGTTTGAAGGCTCAAAGTTGTGTGAGGAAGAGAGGGAGGAGGTTCCCTTTTATAAGGGATGATAGGGGCACCTTAGGAATATCTCAAAATATTATTTTATATTAAAGTAAAAATCGGTTTATAATGGTTCCAAAGGGTCTTATTTCGAAGTTAAAGTGGGGATGGGTCTAAATACTATCAACCAATAGGATTTAGACAAGTTTAGGTTATTATTTTAACCTTATAAATTAGATTTAACTCTAAGTTAAATAATTTAACTTTTACCATGACTTTTTTTTTCTTACACTATATGGTTAATACACTTACTATAACATGCCAAACGAACCCCAAGTTTTTTATTATTAATATATATATCCTTATATAAGTCAGTTGTCCGAACCTTAGATTTTTAGGAATAAAATAACAATTAATAATATAATATTTGATTTAAAAACTATTTTGTGTCAATTTTGACACTATTTGATATATGATTTTTGTGAAAGTCATAACAGAATTATATGTTCGAACCAAATTGATTAAATCAACAATAATATATCATAGTAACCTATAAAATTAGTTTAATTCATAAAAAGTCTCAAATTACATTTATTTTGGTGTTTATAACATCAATTATGTCAATATTTCATTAATAAGATAATTACTGCATCATCATTGTGTCACAAATAAATTAAATTATTTAATGTCTACAAATTAAAAATAAAATAAGATTATGTAGGAAATCTTTTTATATTTCTAATGAATATTTATAGTCGAATTTATCTTATATATATCCCCATATTAAAAATTATTTACTTATTAAACTTTGATTTTAACTATTTTAACACTTCTTTAAATAAATTAATAATAAATGTCCTAATCTAATCCAAGTGGGCATAAATGGTCATATTTTATTCCTAAGTTTGTTTTTGGTCGAATTTCACTTATACAATAGAATTAGGACATGTGTTAGTTTAATAATAATATCATCTTTACCCTTAATTACCCTATTTACTTTTAACCGTGGTAAAAAAAGTAAAAAGTTACTATTCACCAAAAATTATTTTCATCTCATTGAACCACATTTTAGTCCTTCATATTAACCGTGTCTCTCGGATTTTCGAAATTTCATTCACAGAAGCGGTAAAATTATGTTTTATGCAAAATTCAGTTTTTAACCTACCACTTAGTGGTTTCACTATTCATCAAAAATTGAAAGTTTTCAGAAAAATACCAAAATTACACCGTAGGCTAATTTCAATATTCCGAATCCAAAAATGAAGTCCATTTTGAAAAATAAAATTTATAAAATTTCAAAAAGTGGTTATTACTATTCATAACGGCTAGTTTTAATAATATTTTAATAGCATATCGTTGTTTAGTGAAACTCGGTATTGCGTACGACGCAAGCTATCGAGGAAGGTCACGATTTCGTGTAATGCAAGGCAAATCAAGGATGCGTGTTGTGGAAGATCCTTTTGGTGTAGCGTAAAAAAGAAGACATTAGTGAAATTAAAAAGAATATTTTTCATAAAATCTCGGGGTGTTACAGAGTGGACCCCCCCCCCCCCATCACACTGGGGCATGGTTCCTATACTTCTGAGTGGAACCCACCTACCGGGTAGGGCGTAGGTCCTTGATGACTACAGTGCAACCCCTATCACACCAGTGCATGGGCCCTCGAACATTATAGTGGACCCCCCCCCCCCCCCCGTTAACATGGGATCAGGTCATCTACCTTACCAAGTGGAACCACCCTATCAGCATAGGGCACGGTTCCTTATGACATTAGAGTGTAACACCCATCGGCATGGGTGTGGGTCCTTTATGGATACTATCATAGTGGAACTCCCCGAACATACATTGGAGTGGGACCTCTATTTAGAGTTTGTGGGCCCTTAACTATATGGAATAGTGATTAATAATGACATGACTTGGACAACTACGTATGGCCAGTCACATGAGATGTTGGTCATAATTGATGGAATTTTGAAACTATTAGATACTATTATTCTTAGGATGATATTTTTCAATAGAGATCCTCTTAATCTCTCATTTGGGATTATTTTTACTGAGAATATATATGTATATTATTTTTTATACACACCTTGGATTTTGTTACTCACTTTATATGGGAGTCAAATATTCATGGGTCTACCATATGATTTTCGTTTTTATCTTCTTATGGTTGTATAGGCCTACTCTCTTGCTATAGGTGGACAAGACTCAACAGGTAGTTCATATACATAATATGTTGAGACCCTTTTTTCGATAATCTTACTTTCACTCATGGATTGTCTTGAGTTGTTCTCTTTGACTGGGTCTTTCATCTACAATCATTCCTTTCTTATTATATCTCTTACTTCTCCCCCTTCATCTTTCAGGGTGTCATAATGGGTTTGTATATAATCACCCATGAATGGGTTTTTCCCCCATGTGTGTGTTTTATGCAGATGATAGAAAGGTAGGTAGTGACTTCGTAGAAGCTTATGGATATCTGGTACTTTGGATCGTGTATGGTGGTTGTAGCATGGACATCTTGAGTAGGGTTCTGTCATCAGTTTACTTTTCTAGTCTTTTTGAGGTTGGAACATATTTCTAGTTGGGCAAGTATTTTTCCCATTTCTTTTTAGTTTGTATCATCGTAGTCTTGTACACCCTAGAGGTTATGCATTCTTGGTTTACCTTATAGCTATGTTTCATCTTTAACTCATTCTCTGAACACTTTTTCATAAACATGGTTGTGTTTGTGTGCAAGTACTTAGGAAAATGCCTAAACAATTTTAGTTTTTCCTTTGGTTCTTGTCTCCACTCCCTAGCTTATGAAGGTGGTATTGGGGTTATTCTAGATCGAGCCCTAATGTGGTTTATATTCTGACATAAATAGACTCTGATAATTTACATGGACCATGCTTTGCCCAAATTTTATAAAACATTGAAACCCCCAACATTTTTTATTGTCAAAATATCTTTTTATTTAAATATAATCAAAAATAAAAATTAGGGTGTTATAATTATTGAAAAATTGATTCTATAGAAATTCATGATTTTTTATTGGTGTAATAATTTAATTGAGTTAATATAAAAAATTATATTTCTTAATAATTCTATGACATGAATTTATTGGTTATGGTTCAGTTTTGGGTTTAAGAATGGGTTTTTGATCCATTTTAAGTGTGGGGATATTGTTAGGTTAAGAAGAGAATATCTAGGGATCCCCACTTTAATGTTTAGGATTGTTGATAAGGCAGGTTTAGACTTATGTATAAGTTACCTGATGGTTGTGGTGTGGACTTAGAGTTACCTTAAGTTCAAGTTAGAAAAATGTGGGTTTGTGGGTTGACATGTAATTTATGGTGTTATGGAATTTTTTGTCAGTGTTTTATGAAAAACTATATATATTGATAGTGATTTCAAATTATTGATTTGATTATATAAAATTTCATTAGCGTGGTATGTTTCCATAAATCACATATGAACTACTTGGATTTCACATGGATGGATTTAGGGAATTCATGGGAAAATTGTTCAAATTTTTATACTCACCCCTTGTATGTCTATCATGATGTACATGCTGGTGATGTTTTATTTGAGTTATAGGTGGTTAGGGAATTGCTTCATTAGATTTGATGTACTAGAAGTGGTTGGATATGGGAGACTAACAGAGCTTTTAGTGTAGGTTGTAATATTGTTTTGGTACATTTGATGTACTTTAACTAAGAAGGTTATTTTTACAGATGTGGAATACATTTTTGGTTTGTATGAATTTTCATTTTTATATATTAACTTTGAATGGTTGTACAAGTATGTGGATGTGGGGTGTGATTGGTAAATTCATCATTCCCCATGATATATGTTTAGTGGTTGAATTTAATTATCAAAAATTGGTTGTTGGGGATGATTCTAAGGGAGGAGTAAAATTTCAATTTAGATCAGATTAATCTAGTATGTCACTAATGGTTTTTATTAATTTTGACCAGAGATTAGTAGGTGTGGAGGTGCAATGTGTTGTAACTTGGGAGGTAGATTATAAAAATTTATTATCAGTACCTTTAAAGTGAGACCTAGTCTTCTGTTAAATATTGGGAATGAGGGTTCTTGATTTAATTAGAATGAGTCACTCAATTTTGATTTCACCTGGTGAATTGTATTTGACACAGTGGATTATATAGGCTTTGTGTCACATGCATCATGTAGAACCATAATAGGTATTTCATGGAATGTGTTTGAATATGCATGGTTGAGGATTTTTTTTAGATTTTAATAAACTTAATTTTTTTAAGAATAATCTGTATTCCTTTGTTAATAAATTTTGAAAAATAAAGAATTTATGTGAGATATTTATTATTGTTATGTTGTTATTTAGGCAAAGTACATGTCTATTAAAGTGTAAATGGTATATTTACATTTTTTATAACTCTTTATGGATGGTTTTTTTAATATTCTTGATATAAGTCTTCACTACATATCATCTTTATCACTAGTATTTATTCATAGTGTTTTATTTTAGGATTCTATGAAATTTAATGGCCATTGAGCATTTTATGAGACACCAAAGGATGGTATGGTTATGGTTAAATAGGTTATTTAAATATGAACCAATTAATTTGATGTTTAAATTGAAATTTAAGATATTACTGTGTCTTTCTTTCTATATTATGTTGTTAAACTAGTCAAATTTTCTTTCAAATTTTTATAGGGATCTATTAGTTTTAGATATGTTAAATGAAATTTAAATGGTGTTTTTAGTAAATTATGATTTTAGGTTGCATAACATGTTCCTATCATGGGGGGGTACACAGAAAATTATTTCTATATTTAAAAATGCATTATAGTGGTTAACCTAGGTTTTCTCTAAATATGAGCACACGTCAATCAAGTTGTAACCTTTAATTAGAGAAAAATTTGTTGTTTTTGAAATTGTTTGATTTTGAAGAGAAAGAATGTAATTAAAATAAATTCTTAACATAAATTGATGAAGAGGGTTATGGGGCCATTTTAGGATACCCTATTTCCATTTCATCATGGTAAAAAAATTATTCCCCCTCTCTTCATATTGAACGATAAATGAAAAGATCCTCAATCGAGTTACCAATCACCCATGGTTGAAAGAAGTGATGGAAACCACTCATGTTTGAATGAAAATATAAAAAACATTCCCAAAATAATAAGTCAAGTCCTAATTGATAATTTTTTCTCCTTATAAATCTAGAAAAAAATAACTTATTCCAAAAATGTTCGAACAATCAGAGACACTCACCACCTAACACAATCTTCCAAATCAAGACAAGTTGTACTCCGTGGAGGGAGTTTAAATATAATCAACCAAAATTTTCAAAAAAATAATGAAACCAAAAACCTAAATAAAATCATACTAAGATAATTTGGGAACCACTAAAAACATAATTCATTCAATAGAAAAATATTGTTTCAAATTAAAGCATAAGACTATAACATTAACAAAAGAGAATTCCCCCTTCCCTAATCACTCAAAATTTTTACCCCTCAATGTCATGGGTAATAGAGTTGAATGGGGAATAAGGTATTTTTTTAACTAATAAAATAGAAAATAGAAAATCCAAACCAATTCAAGGTTCCAATTCACTTGCACATCCCCTCTTTCTCCTTCTTCAACCCTTTTGAATGGAAGAATATGCACATATTTATAGTGATGAGGGTGAAAAAAATTTCCCTCTGATTTTTGTCAACCAAATTATTGAGATTATTTCACATAGTTAATTACTAATTATATAGAAGGTGTATTCATAATATTTTTTCCTCCCTCTCTTTTAAATGCACCCAACAAATATCATATAATTTGTATAAGTTTCCAAAATTTATTTATGAATTACTCAAGCACACATTTTAGTTCTGAAGAGTCTCTTTGACTTCCTTCAATTCAGCATATTAAATGAAGACCTTAATGAGTCAAAATATTTATGAAATTTAACATACATGTGATTCTCTGAGTACTATTTCAAATCCAGATATAATCACCTAATTTGGAGGTCCTTATCCCAAAGTTATATATCAATTATTAAGGTGGGTTCCATTCTATCATCCATAATGATTTTTTATATTGATTTATTTTTCTGGACCTTTTTATTTAGAATTTATTATTTGTCCAAAAGAAAAACTTTAATGACATGAAAAAAATACTAAAATATAATCACACCAATTGGATAAATATTGTAAAATTTAATCTCAAAATATAAATGTTGTGGAAAACTATAAAAATTATGGAATTAATAAATTTTCACATTAAACCAAAATTCACCAAAAATAAAAAAAAAGATGAAAATAAACTCACATTGTTAAATTGGTAGTGATTATATCATTAAAATACACTTACAAAATAATGAAAATATTAGCTTTATCAATTCCACCACACTTAGTACTCGGGATCCTGGATAAGTAAGCATTAAAATCAAATCAAAGAAAATTCAAAACACATACCCCTAAGATCCATCAATTTGAAAAAAAAGAAAAAAAGAAATCATGACTCCTAAAAAAATTATTTCATGTTCTTTATTTAGATAATTCAATACATTTCTACTTCATTTCTCTTCCCATGCACCCAAAACACTTATGACACAATATTTTTCTCTCATCTTACAAATGTCAATTTTCCACAAGGATTTTCTCATCCAAACCCATGAAAGAGTCACCATAGGATTGATAAATTCCAAATTATCCACCTAATATGAGTCAAGGATATGTGTTTATCATGAGGAATTTGTAGGGTTTTTCTATGGATTTTATTTGGTAATATTTAGATGTCAAAAATTCTAAGGTCAAATGAAGAGGTCATTTCTCTTTTTGAGGAAAAATTACATGATTCTAATATTCACTCAAGTATGGTCTCCTCCTCAATCCCCTTAGGAAAAATTAAACTCAAAAAATATTTGGAAATCTCATGGATATCCCACACCATCAACATTTAAAAATAAAAATTGCATTTATATTCTCCATTTTTTTGTAAAGTCTCTAGATAGGAGTAGCTTTCTTTCTCCTTTAAAATCTCCACAAAGGAAAAAATTCCTTCATCATGAAAGATCTTGAAAGGAACATGTTTCAAAAGAATTAATATTTAAGAATAAAAATCATCCTTTTAACATTTTATTTTACACCCAAAGTATCAACAAATGATGTATCATAGCACAAGATAGCTTCCCCCCTCCCCTACATATAAGTTCAACTAGATCATGTAATTTCACATCAAGAGCATGTTGGATAGAAAAAATTGTCTTGTAATGTGGTGAACATACCAGGTTGTTCATCGATTATAAGGGTTAAAATGATTAAATATACTAGGAATTAAATAATAAAAAGGATTTTTTTTTGAAAAGGGGTCATTAAAACCAATGAAATTCCCCAATAATTTCAAACACAAGTACCTCAAACCCTCGAGTTCTGAAAGGAATAAATAAAATTATGGTTAATGTAAGAAGGGATTGGTTCTCTCCAGAAATGAGGTGAATGTAATGACTATGTCAAAATTGGTTCAACGTCCTCATGGGAAGGTGATTTTGAGGATAAATACAATGATATGGGGCATGGTATTCAAAAATCATTGGAATTTTTAGAAAATTCCCAAAGATTCTAACGTGAAACAAAGTCATTTTAATAATTAATTTAAGCTCATTTTCATAAAATAAATTGTATCATTCAATGAAATGGGTTTAAAAAATGGAAAACATAATCATATCAGCTCAAAAGTTTAAAAAAATCGAAAAAGAAACAGATAAAAATTTCATAAAGAAACAATTTTTCCTAGAAAAATAGAAAAACAAACAAAAAATAAATAACATAAACTACAAAGGTTCCCTACCCCACACTTAAATGATGTAGTATCCACAATTCATTAAAGTTTATTTAACATGTAAGAATATTTTAAATTGAATCATAGTAGTAAAAAAACTATAAAGGAGATTTATGACCTGATGAATTTTATTGATAAATAGGTTGGAGGAGTGTGACCACCTCCACTGGATCAGATGGCATAATCCCATGTAATTTCATCAGCCTACATCCATTAATAGGGAATGAATAATCTCTATCCTTTATAATTTTCAAAGCAATAGAAGGATATAAATGATTAACTATAAATGGACCTTCCCATATGGAATGAAGTTTACCTAGAATCATCTTAAAACTTGAGTTGAATTATAGTATCATGTCACTAGGATAGAAGCCTTTCAGTTGGATCATCTTTTCATGAGCCACTCCTGTTCTCCCTTTGTAAATTCTTGAATTTTCAAAAGATTCCCTCATAATTTCCTCTGTCTCCTAGAATTGAAATCTTCACTCTTTCCCATAACTTTCATGATTCAAAATCATCCTCCTCATAACCTAATATTCTTTATGCTCCAATTTCATAGGCATGTCATGAATTTTTCTATAAATTAATCTATATGAACTCACTCCTATAGGGGTTTTTTAGGCTATCATGTAATCCCATAATGTTTCCTCCATCCTTTGGCTCCAATCCTTCCTAATAAATTTAATAGTATTTTCCAAAAAATACTTTAATTTTTATGTTATATACTTTAGTTTTCCTATTAGTCTATGGAATATAGGGATTTTATCTTTTATAATGAACCCCATTATTTTTCATAAAATCCTCTATTATATTTTTAAAAAAGTGAGACTGTTGATCACTAATGATGGCTCTAGGTACTCCAAACCTACAAAATATATTAGCCCTAACAAAATCCCAAACAACTTTAGCATCATCAGTCCTAGTAGATTTTTCTTCCACACATTTTGAAACATAATCAACTATAAGAAATACAAAATAATTTTAAAATGAAATTTGGAAATGTTCCATAAATCAATCCCCTAAAATTAAAAACTATTATAAACATTAAGTTGATTTTGGGGAATTTCTTTTATTTTTGAAATATTTCTAGAAAACTGATTATTTTTCACACCTTTTTTAAAATTCATGAGCATTATTAAAAACGGCGATCTAATAAATTCCAAATTTTAAAACCTTCCTTATTATCCTTTGAGATCTAAAGTTTATTTCACAGGATAAAGTCTGAAAAAAATAAAATATAGAATCAATTTTACTTTCATTAAAACATCTTCCTATCACATGGTCATTGAAAATATTCCAAATAAATGGATCATCAAAAATGTAATATCTTGATTTATAGTTTAGTTTTTAAATTTTGTGGGAATTTAAATTATATAAGACATGATATGTTACTAAATAATTGACCATGTCAGCATACCGAGTAACTTCCATATCAATAAAGTATAATTTTCCTCCTAGAAGGTGGTCAATGAGTGGTTTATTGTCTATAATTTCATCTTCAGTAATGTTAGGTAGTCCACTTAATTGATCACCCAATTGGTTTTCAGATCCCTTAATATCATTGATTTTTATGTAGAGCTTCTACAGTAGTAGCATCCATAACACTAGGATTGTATTAGCTTCATCCTTATTTATCAAGTACCTAAGTATCGAATGATTAGAAAACACAATTAATTTAGTTCTAATAAGATATCATCTAAATATTTATAAAAAAATGAAAACTATTAATAATTCATTTTTTGTGGTTATGTAATTGAATTAGGTTTCATATACGGTTCCCGAGACATAAGAAATTGATTGTTGAAAACCCTCAGTTCACTAAGAAATGAATGATCCTACTACTTGGTTGGAATCATCACAAAGTAGCTCAAATGGTTCTCCACAATTTGGTCGCTACAACACTGGTGGGGTAATAATTCTCATCTTCAACTCATCAAAGGCTTCCATACACACACCATGGAAATAAAAATCAGAATATTTTAAAAGTATCTAGATAGAGGAATTGAAATATTACTAAAATCTGGGATAAATCTCTTGTACAATCTTTCATGTCCTAAAAATGAACTAAAATGTTTCACAAAAGTTAGGTAAGGTAATTAAATATCAATTAAATTTTTTATTTATCCACATCAATGGATTTTTTTGAAATGAATTCCTAATTAAAATTCTTCTCTCAACCATGAAATAAAAAATTCAAAATTTATAACAATATTCTTTTCAATGTAGGTCTTTAAAAAAATCAATATTTTTCAAACAATTGTCAAAAGAATTTCCAAAAAATTGTTAAATAATCCAAGAAAAAATCCAATAAATCATCAATGTGGTCATAAAACATATTTATCATGAACCTTTCAAATTTACCTAGAACATTACATAATCCAAATGGAATTCTATTATATGAAAAAGTATTAAAGGGAAAAGTAAATATAGTCTTATCTTCATCATAGGGATAAATTGGTACCTGAAAATCCATCCAAAAAGAAATAATGAGTTCTCCCTACCCATCTATCAAACATCAGTTCAACGACGAAGATTGGGAAATGATCTTTGTGAATGACATAATTCAAATATCTAAAATGTAGGCACACTACCTATTCTGAATTCTACAAGTATTAGTTCATCTTTTTCATTCATTATAGTGGTTAGGATAGTTTTTTTACTAAATGAATGGGGATAACCCATTATGAATCTGAAATGGGATAAATTATCCTAGATTCTAGGATATTCTTGATCTCTTTCTCCACAACCTCCGTCAAGGTGGGATTCATCCACTTTTGGGGCTATCATCTATGTTTGTAATATCCCTAAAAAAATTATAGGTGATCCTAATTTTAGTTTTATTCCTAGGATAATACCAAATATCTACACTATTTCTTAGAATTTATCTCTCAAAATATTAATAAAATACTTTTCTTAGGTTTTGGACAGATCATTAGCAATTATCATTGGTAATTTATCTTCTTTAATAAGGTACACATATTTCATATCCTTTGGGGTTCTTTTAATTCCATATCAGGGGGATAAAAAAGAAATGAAATTAAAAATAGGTTCCCCACTTCCAATGGTTATACCACCTACTCAAAATAAACCATATCATGTTCTTATTTATTTAACAAATCATCAAAAAATCATATTTTTCATATTCTTCCCACATGAAATTAGTGCCACATGTGTTTTGGTTATTTACATGTTTAGTGAAATTGTTAATGGAAAAACACTCTCTTAAGGATAATAATTCAGGGAACATATCTGATTCTTTAATTTTGTTAGTACCATATTCATGGGAGAGTGAAAATTGAGAGTGATCATATAATGGGTGCCTCATGGATTCAAAAATATTTAAGAGAAAAATTCTATCTCCAAACTCCAAAGTGAGTATCCCTTTATGGAAATTGATGATGGTTTTTTTCATATTTAATAAAGGTATCCCAAAAATTATTGGTGAGTAATGGGATCTTATATTATTCCATATTCAGCACATAAAAGTTAATATGGAATAAAATATATTTAATATTCACAAAGATATCCTCTAGAAATCCTACTAGGAAAATGTGGTTCTATTTTCAAGATGGACAACCAATCTTATGGGATTATTGTCTCCCATATTAAAATAAGTTTATACATAGGGAGGTAATAAATTAATATAATCACCTATATCATATAAATAATTATATAAATTTAAAGATATAATGTTTAATAGAATGAAAAACATCCTTGGATCTAGAAATTTGGTTGGAAACTCTGGTATGAAAAGGGTTGAGGCACTTCTTCCCTATTTAATCCTCCAATTCCCTTAAATTATCATCTTATTTTTTGAAATATCCTTCAAAAATTTATCATAACTTTCAAATTTTTTTAGTTCTTCAAGAATTGGGATATTAATTTACACTTTTTTAAAGGTATCTAGAATATCTTTTTAAAGAACTTGTTCCTAAAATATCATTGATTCAATCATTCTTGATGGAAAAAAAGAATAATTATTTACTCAACCTTTACTGTATTTTTAATGGTGTTTCTTTTATCTACCTCCTTGACCTATCCTTATCCTCTCCCCCTTTATTTTCTTCTCCTCATTTAATTTTCCCAGAATTTTCAGAATTCACAACTTCATTCTCCCACAACATAGGTGGTCTTATTTTAGGTTCAAGGGTGGATGGTAGTGGGAGTTCCTTTTCACTTCTAGCTGTCATAATTATGAAATTATATTTTTGTTTTTTCATTGTTTTATTTGGTTTTTTCCCTTGATTCCATATAGGATTTCCACAAGAATTCCTATTATGATTTCCATATTACCAAACTTAACCTCTAGGAACTCATACTTAGATTATAACTGTTTCACAGGAGGTTGTGTGATATTAGATGGTTTCTCAAATGTACTTTATAAATTGGGTGGTTGGTGGTATAAATTATAGTTATAAAATTTCTTTTGCTGAAATAGTGGTGGGTTTTTCAATTTTCACTATAATGGGGGTTATTTTGGAACTGGTTTTGGTATTGGGATAATTTTTGATTCTGTTGATTTCAAAATCCATGATAGACTTGGTTAGGATCTATCCATACTTAATATTTTTTTTGAAATTATACTAAAATACATTTTATTATATGTACTTCATCACACTAGTCAATGAAATGATCAGCTGATGAGAATAAATTGCATACATTAGTTGGTGCTTTTGGTTCAATCACTTGTTTCAAATCCATCTATATCACTAAAATGGTTAGCTCATAAAACATAGTTTCCAATAAGGGTGATTTATGATAATATATTACCTCATGGATACCTCTTGTTCTAGTATCTCTTGTACCAAATTATTATGAGTTCTGTGAAATCTTCTCAATCAAGACCTTGTCCTCTTCTAGATATTTTTTAATCAATAAGCCTCTAAATGAGGCATCTAGAAGGTTTATTCTATTATCCAATAAGCCTATATAAAAGAATAAAATAATGTTATCCTCCTTAATTTATTTATGTGGGTAGCTAGTACATATCTTCTTAAATAATTCCCAATACTAATAAAGTGTTTCTCCATATGATTGTCAAATGTAATAGATTATCTTTTATTATGGTTGTGCTTCTAGAGGTAGGAAATAATATTTTTATGAATAATCTCTCTAATTAATTACAATATTGTACATCCCCTTGTTTTGGGCCATAAAACAATTCTTTGGAAGCTCATTCCAATAAAACTGGGAATTCCTTCCACTTTACCATCTCCTCAGCAACTCCTCGAGGACTGAAAGTAGAGCAGATATACATGAACTATTTAGTATATTTTTAGGGTATTCTCCTACTAAGAAATGAAATTTTTAAAGAAGTGGTATCATGTTAGTTTTCATTTCAAAATAATTGTGTAACCCAAGCATCAAAATTTGATTGATTTTATTAAGGAATCTTGGTGAAAAAAGGACTCAAAGGGTTTGGTTTTGGTTTCTATACATTATGATAGGATAAGAGTGAACACTTGATGTTTCACTCATGTATGTAAGAGAAATTTCCAAAAGTTAATATTGAAATTTTATTTTTAAAAAGTATAGTCAATAAGGTTATTTCAATATTAGGATCTACGAGTCATGGGTTGATATTTTTGGTTATATTCATGTAATTTGAGAGACAAAAATTATTGGCACCACCTCTCTAGAAACAACACCAATTTATGACACATTCCTTACATGGGGTGTGAAAAAACGATTATTTATTATGTTAAAAATTTATTATATTGGTAAAGCTAGGTTTTCTATAGAGAGTAGCATAGAAAAATCAAGTTTTCTCCTTTAATTAGAGGAAAATTGATTGTCTTTGAAATTGTTTGATGTTGAAAATAAAGAAATAAATTAACATAATTTTTGAAAAAAACATGATTAATTGGTTGATGGGGTGAGGGCAGGGTCACCTTTTTCAAAGTCATCATGGTAATAAAATTCATTACCCCTCTCTTTAAATTTAACAATAAATGAAAGACTCCTCAATAAAGTTTACAATCACCCTTGGTTGAAGAAAGCAAATGAAACCACTCCTATGTGTATGAAAATAAGTAAACCATTACCAAACTACTAAGGAAACTTTTTATTTGGAATTTTTTATCCTTATACATCATGAAAAAAATAACTCATTATACAACATGAAAATGATCACAAACACTCACCACCTAATACAATATGCTCGATCGAGACAAACTTCACTATGAGGAGGGAGTTTAAAGATCTTAAACCAAATATGTAAATAATGAATGAAACCAAAACCCTAAATAAAATAAAATTAATAAAATTGGGTAAACACTAAAAATTGAAATCATTAAATATAAAATTTTGTTTGTAAATTAAATCCCAAGACTCCAATATTACAAATAGAAAACTATTCTATCTCTAATCACTAAAAAGATTTACCCCTCCATGTGAAGGGTAATAGAGTTGAATGAGGAATAATAGATCATTATAAAACTAATAAAAGAGAAAAGAGAAAATACATATAAATTAAAGTTTCCAATTCACCATAAAATCCCCTCATTATCCTTTTTTAACCCTTTTGAATAGATATTGATTCACATATTTATAGGGTTGAGGGGTGGAAAATTTTCCCTCTAGATTCTATCCATTGAAAGTTGGATCTTATTTTTCTTAGTAAATGGATGATTATTAAGAATTTTTATTCCTAAAATTTGTTCCTCCATACTTGGTCATGTGCATACAAAATTTCAACTTTTTTGGACAAGTTTCAAAAAATTATTCCCAAATTACTCCAGAAAACATTTTATGGATGGAGACACCCTTAAACTTCTTCCAATTTGGTGCATTAAATTACTGACTTATTGAGAAAAACTCTCCAAGAAAATTATTTTGAAAATAAAAATTTGGGTACTATTTTAAATAAATCAATAATAACTTTATTTTTAAGTCTTTATCATGAGTTATGTCTCGATTACAAATTTGGGTTCCATTCTATCATCCATAATGGTTTTTCAAATTGATTTATATTTTCAGACTTGTGTATTTTAAATTATATATATGCCTAAAAGAAATGGTTTAATCCCATGGACAAAAATAATTATAAAAAAAGAATAAATTCAATTATATTAGTATTTTAAAAGTTGTAATCAAAATACAGAGTGGTAAAAAACTGTTAAAATTTCATAATTAAGTAGTTTTCACATTTTAGCATAAAGTTCACAGAAAAATCTTAAACTAATGAAAATCATATTAAATTGTTAATTTTACAGGGATTATATCATTCAAAAAAATTAAAATAATGAAAATATTATACCTATAATTTTGTATAACTTTTTTGGGGATAAATGATAATTTTGTGTTCAAATTTTTTTTAGTGAAATCAAATTTCAGAATCATATGGAATAGAAGTTTCAAAGAATTTTTACATTCTTGTTGGTATTTTGGTTAAGGAAGGGTTATATATATAATTTTTTTATAGTTAAACTTGCTTTTCTATAAAATAAAAGGGTGGTTTTTTAGAATTTTTTTTATATTCATGGGCTTTTTTATAAAATTACAATGGTACTTGTTTTTATGAGAATGACAAGGTGATTTTTAAGGTTTTTGGATTGTTTGAACACTGTTAGAAAAATGATAGTTTTTTATTTTAGGTTTTATCTGTTTTATTTTTTTAATGGGAATGAAAATGATTTTTTTAAATATATTTTTTTGTTGATGAATTTTGGATGGAAAATCACTTGATGGTTTTCACATAATAAAAATAGGATTTTCAAGTTAAATGATTAGGTTAAAACCATCTGGTGAGATTTTTTTTATTTGGAATATTTTTCCAAAAAATATTTGTATATAATTTGTGTAATCAGTTTTTTTCTGATGATTTTGGTGTTAAAGTAACCAGTTTTAATTAAATTTTGGGAATGATTTAATTTAAAAATGCTCTAATTTAATCGGTATAAGGTTTTCAAAATGGAGGATATCAATCTGTTTAAAGGACAATGGTTATTTTCAAAGTGACATTTTTTAAATGATGATAATCCTTATTTTTTATGCGAAAATGATTTAAAAAACATTACTTTGTTCAAATTCACTTTGTAATAGTTCTTAGTGTGCTTCATTATCAGTGATATGTGAATAATAAAAATTTAGTTTTGAATGAAATTTCTTTTTTTAATGGTGATGTCATTTAGAAGTGGGTTATATTTCTCTGGGTAGTTTAGGTTTCTCTATATATTGTTTTTAGGATTTATTTTTTGGTTTCATCGTAGTGGTGATGGGAGGAGTTAATTCATCCACATAATTCACATGGGTTTATCTGTTAGTTGAGTAAATCTATGTACAAATAGAGGAGTTGGATTGGTAGATTTATTATTTGGGTAATGAAACCTCATATATAGATGAAGAATATTGGTACCAGACTTTATACTTTGGTTTATTTAACTCCATTTACATATGTGTTAGTGAATGGAAGGGTGAATTGGGTGATGAATTAGTGGGGTATTGTTGCAACTCCAGGATTATGACATATAATATCAAATAGTCACTACAACACCATGAGAGTGTGTCTAGCTAAGTTATTAGCTGGATCAAATCATACATTTATTTTGGAAAGATCATTTAATATTTGAGAAACAGTCATCTCGCCTCTAATCTTGGAATCAAAGAGGGTACTCTACCTTTTGTTTACCTTGGTGTTCTTATGTTTTGGGGAAAACCTTGGCAGCCCCACTTCTCAAATGCTTTGGATCAAATGTGGAAGTCCCTTTCCTCCTGAAAAGGGAATTCCCTCTCAATGGTTAGGCACCTCTTCCTCGTTATACATGTTGTTAACTTGAAATTGGTATATTCATTCATGGTATATCTTTATCCATATTCCATTATTAGGCGGCTCAACACGATCATCAAAAACATTGTTTGGAGTGGAAGTATTATGGAATAGAAATTAATCACTGCCTCATGGAAGAAATGTTGTTTGGTACACAATCTGGGAGGTCTTGGTATTAAGAATCTGGAGGCCTTCAATCAGTCTCTTAAAGGTTAGTTTGTATGGAAACTCATCAACACCAAGTCAACTGCATTGGCTTTCCTAAAGAACCGGTTCATGTCCAGACTTGTTTCAAAAAGAGTCAGCTATCTTGTCTCGTCTATTTGGACTGGGATAAAATAAATTTTTCCGAAAATAATCAATTATTCCCAATGGATGGTGAATAGTAATTCTTCACTTCGCTTATGGTATGACAACTGGACTGGTGGAAAACTCATTAACCAGGTTAACCATGAGGCTTCTATAATCAACCATAACACCACGGTCAAGGAACAGCTAGAAAACATGGAAATGGTACTAGATGGTGTTTCCAATATCATTTAATAGTATGATTTTATTAATTAAGTTGATACATTGACATGGAAGGGGTATTCAAATGGTTGGTTGTACTCTAAAAGAATTTAAAATAACTTGATTGATGGTGAACAACAATGGATTTGGAAATTGAATAAAAAATATATGACACCTTCACGGTTTAAGCTGCTATGGAGGCTGACTCCCAACAAGATATTGGTGGAGGTCAATCTTAACAGGGTTGGAATCTATTTATATTCTTGATGCCCCATTTGTATAGAACATAGAAAAGATGTCGATCATCTTTTCATGAGCTTCAAGGCTGACTTCTCTCTTTAGAGAGCAATACAGCAGATTTTTGGTGTTCGAATTGGCTACACTAATTCTATCTGAGTTCTTCTCACAGAACTTTTCAATGCTTGGATCTCAAAACAACTACTTGTGATGTTTCAAGTGACCTGTGCTAAAGCTATACATTTCATATGGAGTAGCAGAAATGTCACTATGCATACCAATCTTTTCTTAAATGTAGGTTGCGAGCTGGGCACAATTCTTGCTGCGGTTCATGCTGCGAATAGTCTGCATTCAGAAACCTGCAGCAACCTAATAGAGGACTAGGTGATTCTTCAATGGCTGAATAATCTTGGAAACCACCCAGCCCCTTGTCACACTTTGGAAGTCTTCTGGATTCCCCCATTTGTAGGATGTATTAAATTCAATATGGATAGAGCATCGAGGGGTAACCCATGCCCCTTGGGATATAATTCCATCTTTATGGATGAGAACGAGGATACTATTGAATGTGTGTTTGGATCTTGTGTGGATGCCACGGTGCTTGAATCTAAGATGATGGAGCTTATCATGGCAGTTGAGGTCTTCACCCAAAAAAATTGGAATAAGGTTTGGTTGGAATGTGATTCCACCACCACTGTGCAAGCTATAAGAATGGGGAAAAGACATTTGTCATAGAGACTGGCCGCTAAATGGGTGAACTACATTGAGAAGATTTATACATTGAACTAATTCATTACTCATACCTTCCGGAAGGCCAACTATATTGTTGATTTCCTGGCTAAAAAAAGTGTTTATGCAGATAGATTTCATCACTTGACCACTCTACCTGACGATCTGGTTCCTATTCTTCTCCAAGATAAATGTAAATTTCCTTCATTTCACCACCTATAACTTTCTTTCTTCTACTTATAATACAAGGGCACTTGTACTCACTTTTCTCAAAAATGGATTTATTATGGGATTAGGAATAAGTATATCACCCACTATGGTAATGTATTGAATCCATGGGATATGGTTGTGTTGGATTCGTGACCTAACTACTTAGGTGTGGATACTCCATGGGAGATATAGGGGCCACTTTGGATTTATTGGAAGGAGGAACCTAATCTTATATGGTGTATGGTTATATAATTCAACTGATTATTTTTTATCCCATCAAAGAAATTTTTCATGAATAATTAAGTTTCATAATTTATTGATTATGTTAGGAACTATAGTGGTTTTCTTATAGTGTTATTCTAGATTTCTTGAGTTTATCTTGATATTGATGTATTAGTTGGTTACCTTTTCCTTTCATTCCATGTTATAATGGGGTTTCCGTTATATTTTATCGTAGAAATGAGATATTTTCATGTGAAGTAGAAATGGGGCTGGGAACTTAGTGATTTTCTTCATGTGTTTCAATATATACCAAGGTACACTATTTAATTTCATATGTATGAGAAGATATATCATTAAGAAGGTGTTGGAAAAGAAATTATAATTGTGGTGAAATATAATTGCTTTTAGATCATGGATTTCTATTTTTGTGTATATAGGACTTTTTGGGATTCATTAGTAGTATATCAATACATAGGTATTTTTTATATTCCTAACACAATTTAAGGATGGATTTTTTTTCTTGTAATTTTTGTAGAAAATTAAAGGATTTATGTGATGTACATGATGTTTTTGGAAGAAATGAAACCCAACTTGAGGTGTGAGTTTGTGTTTTGAAGACATTACTAGTGGCATGTAAAGGTTGGGTCCTAATAATCCAGGATTTTTCCAAAGTTTGAATTAATTTTTTTTTCATGCCTTATCATATGAGGTAAGGGATTTGGATTAGTTAAACGGAATATGGGTCATTTGGATGACTTCTCAGTCACTTACGATAAGTTTCTGGCTCATGAGGTAGGAATATGGGTTACAAATATAATAGTTGACTTTGGATTGATCTAAATGTCATAATATATCTTGATGAGGTTGTTTTAAGTATTATAAGCTTCCTAGGGGAGTTTTTTGTGATAATTATCATGATTAACACTAAAATAGTGTGATAGTGATGGGAAAATTGAAAATTATTTTGGTTTCCATTGAAAAATTATGTAAAAATATTTTGAGTGGGGAGTTAAGGTGAATGTGAGTTTTGTATTTAGGTTAGGATTTCATTTTAGAAACTATTTTAAGATTACTTAGTAGTTTTGGTTTGAATGTTTGACATAAGATGGGATATCACGGTTTTCTAATTTATCCTCGATTTGATTATTTATAATTATAGTATGACATGGGGTTGTGGTATTTGTGTACTTTAGTTTAACTATGTAATGATTTAAGATGATTTTATTATGATGGGGAATCATTAACATATGGTTTTAATTGAGGATATTTTCAATAGATTTTTTAAGAAATAAGGTTATTGTTTCCTTCCATTATAATACTTTAGGTTCTAGATAGTGGTTAATTGTTGTGGGGGAGCATTGATGATTGACATTCCCAAGATATGGGAATGGTTAGCTTGTCACATTTTCTATCATTTTAATAGTGAAATTTGTGATGGTGATAAGGGTTTTTAATCCCATATTTTTAGTGGTTGGTCGATGGATTATCATAACAATTTTTGTATGATGAAAAATTTTTAAGGAGGGTATAATTTAAAGAAAAAGGTTTTATATGAAAGTAAAGACTTAAATCTTGTGAGTTTAATAGTTTTATGAGAAGATTGATGGATGTTAGGGTAATATTAATTCCAATTTATAGGTTTTTAGAGGTTTTGGAAGTTTTAAGAGTTTCAGGATGTTTTGGGATGTTTTTGTAAATTTTGAGAGATTTATATAAGTTTTTAGAGGTTATTGAAGTTGAAATAGGTTATCCAGAGAGAAATGAATTATTAGATTCAAGCTCTAGTAAGCCTTGTAAGTTGACCATACAGTCTATAAATAGTGGAATAATAAAATGCATGATCCCATACATAGTTTGGGATACCTTTCATTCAATCCATTCATCATATTTATAATTCATAAAAAACTAATTTTTAATATTAAATATCCTTTTTCCCCCACTTTTCAAACCCAACTCAGGAGATGGGGTATCTTGGGTGATTTTGGTGGTTCCTTTTGAACTATAATTCATTCTCTTCCATTATATTTTATATAAACCTTGGATTAAATGTATTTTTTCCCTTTTTATTCTCCTCTTCTCTCTGCTCTCACAAAGGGTTCAAATTTAGGGATTAGATATGGGAGTTTCACCGTAGCATGAAGAAACCATATAGGATAATAATTCTTTTATTCAAGAATGAGAGATGATGTGTATATGAATAGTACTCACGTAGATTCATTTTTTATCATCAGCATTATTCCACCTAGTGAGTATTTATACATTTTAATGAATTTTTGGTGATTAAAAAAATACATTAATTAAAGATAGAGATTTTTCCTATGTTGTTTAGTGTGAGCGTGGGCATTCTTGGGATGTGTGGGAAAAAAATTATTGAATTAAGATGAGTTTGGTGTATTCCCATTCTCACTGTTATGTGATAAATTTATTGGATTACATTCTTATTTTTAAAATAAATATTTTAAATTTATTTTAAATGATTTTAAAAATATATTTTCTCTATTTTAATAAATGATTTTAATGTGGGCATATTTATAGGTGTGTGAGAATTAAAATGACCTAATTCACTAAGACCCTGTTTGCGTCAATGGTAAGTCAAGTGTATTATCCCAAGCTCATATCCAATAGGAAATGGGATAGTTACTAGCACTAGAAAGGCATAACATACATGGGAAACCATATCCTATAAAAAACTATAATAGACCTACAAATCCAATATGTAATATAATCAATAACCACCATTTGCTTGTGTATAAATATATAATTGCACTATAAATCAATGCATGAATGCGACATAAAAAACAATTGTAATTTCACATAGGAAAATACCATAGGACTGATACATTAGAAAGAATCTATGAAAACAATAGAATAGATAATATAAACACCTCTTCTTTATAATGGCTCCAAGATTGGTCCCCAACTACAGTCATCTATTCTATGAATCAATATATTTCACTATGAAATAATATTGTAATTCCACTAGTTATGCATCCATCAAGGTCGCCTATAAATTTTGAATTATTTATGCAGACACAACATGTGGGGGAAAAAATATTTTTTAGGGTTGAGTATAAACATATTCAATAGGGCACCCCAAAAATAATAAAAAATAAGACGCAAATAAAACAAGATATTGAGGAAAATAGGATGAAGAAATCCCTAAATTCAATATTTAATCTATGTTCATGACAAACAAGGTTGAAGGAAAAATACCAATCTTAAAAAATCATCTCTATAATGAATCGTATCCCATAAGAACCCAAAAAAACCAGAGTATTAAAAGACCTATAAACTTGAATTCAATAGTCAAAATATTTGTTGTATCTTGAAGGAAACCAATAATTCTTGACAAGTCAAAAGATCAATATATTTCTATAACACCTCACCAAAACTTCCAAAATATCATAATTTTTATTCTATAACAATACAATTATAGTCTGTGTTCCATGATTCACTAAGCTATGTCTATCAATTGAGGGAATACCATATCCAATCAGAGGTATAACTCTCACCCTATCTCAGGGGGGAAATCATTTACCACTGTAGGTGTAGGGCCCATAACCATAAAATGTGAGAGTATTAAATTTTACTATAGTATAAGGGAATATCATCTCATTAAGACTGAGAGAGTAATGAACCCCATGTGACCTGATTCTATGAAGGAATATTGAACTCCATAATACA
This sequence comes from Viscum album, assembly GCA_963277665.1. Taxonomy (NCBI): domain Eukaryota; kingdom Viridiplantae; phylum Streptophyta; class Magnoliopsida; order Santalales; family Viscaceae; genus Viscum; species Viscum album. The sequence continues at coordinate 698,282,995 of OY728157.1, forward strand.
TATATAGGAACTCATTTCCTATCATCAAAAAATATACATGGGAGAACATAAACCTTATGCATGGAGGATCATGCCCCAATACATGGGGAAGTACTTGAACACCTTTTCTTCTCTAATCACCTCACCATGAACCTTGTAATCATGTATAAGGAGCTAAGACTCATTGAACTACCCATATTTCCTTATGAATGATCTCAGATTACTAAGGGCATTGTATTATAATTCTATATGAAGAAAAATTATCAAAATGGTCTGTTTAGTTTTTTAATTCTAATTATTCAATGATAAAATATTAAAGCTACTAAATTATAAGAACTATATAACATGTACTTACAGATATATATAGTATCTATGACTATGCCAGTGGCTATGTGTGTACAATTATCATACAACAACATGGATTCACCCAAAATTATGTGTCCTATTAGAGAACATGGTGTGTGGGACTTTCAAGATGCTCAGGCATGTACCACTAGTATAATATGTGTTTATTTATCCTATTATTCATAGTATTCCTTTCTTCTAAACATGGGAAGTGAGACCCATTGTTTATTACGTGTTTCCTAGAACTATACACAAGTAATGTCGTCCAACATACATGGTGTTCACTGTGACTCTTATAGTGCATAGGTTCAAAGCAGTTTAGCCAAGTGCGTACCCCCGTACACACCTAAGTTATGTGTACCGATATAGATGGAGTGTGACCTGAAGTCACACCGCATGTGATATTTATCAACCCATGTAATACCAATCCTAAATAGGTAAAATGAAACATGGTGTGTGACCAGGAGGATTGGACACCATGTTGTCAATAAATCAAATCCCATCTGCCTTTTTCCCCATAAATCAAGTCATCACCACATGATTCATAGTCATAATCCATCTCACCGTCATTAATGCATGGAAATCACCACATATATTCTAGGGCCTATGGTCATCCCATCTATTATCATAATGATAATTTATATGAACTAAAGTCATATCTCAATTCCCTTGAGTCTCCTTTCCGTCAATAGTATGCTCGAACCAGCTCATCACTATGAGTCACTACCACCTCACCATTATAGATTCCCCAATATGAATCATTAATAAATTAAAAGGCTCTCATCAATCACACCCCAATGTAATGAAATAAGAATAATGATAAATGGTGATCATTGGGGATTCAAACCACTTAAATTTTTTTCAGCCACGAATAACGAATAACATAGTAAAATGAGGTTTCCTTAAGTATAAATAGAAATGATGGTCAAAGTTCGGATATTATGGGTATTGTTTTCATAAAATTACATCACCTCCTTGATAAGAAATCTATGTAACAATGGTAAGATAAAAATTTAGAATTATAATAACATCATAAAAAAATTAATTTGTAAAAATATTTGACAAATCAACACCAAGGATTTACCATCATTTAAGAATAATATTAATCAATAATATTTCAAGGTACATAGGAAATTTTAATTCTAAAATATAATATGTAATAATGTAGGTTTTAAAAAATAGTAAAAGTATTCTCTCATTTGAAAAATGTTGGCATGTCAAAGATCTAACCTTGATCCATGAAAATCATCATCCCCGTTAAGAATAAGGATCCCTAATATCACCTAGTGTTTATATATCAAATTTCATTGGCTTTTAATCCTCTAAAAGAATTATTATTAACAAATATATATACATATATCATGTTTCAAGGTTCATTGGTCACTAACTAGGTCTTTTTTAACCAAATTCTTAGAACAGACTCAAAGTAGGCCCACCTCCCCCCAATAAATTTTATATCTTTCATAAGTATTTCCCCACTCACTAAATAAAGTCATGGTGTTTTAATTTTTATTAGGGCTTCCATTTAGGATTTATCAATATTTTTCTCATAGGATAAATATGAATTTAATTAATATATATTAAATTTATCTTAAAATTAAACTAACACAAAAAATTACCAAAATCTATAGGGTGTAAACACTAAGTTCAGAGAGAAAAGAAACACGCCAATGATTATAAGATTTTACACTATGGTAAAAATATTATTCTAAATTTTTATAAAAATAGGATGACAAAACATAAAAACTATCTAACTATCACCTAGGTAAAAACTCTGGTCAATAAATATTATGTACCTTTAAACCTTTTCATCTATGAAAAGGAAACAAATAGATTTACTAAATTGGAAATATCAAAACATAACCTTGTATGAAAACAACCCAATACTGAATGCACTTTATCTACCACTATAGGTACATGATGTATGTAAAGCTGGGTTTTAATTACATAGTAATATATCCTATTCTCAATAATTTCCATTTCTGGAATTTTTCACCAGAGCATCCATTTATTTCCTAGGATAATCAGCCAAAGATAGTTCTATAAAAAAAACCTTGATGATGCTATGAGATCAAATTTATCTGATCTCCACAAGATCCCTCACCAAATACACTTTCATTCATGGGTATCCTATATTTAATTAAATAAATAAAAACAATAAAGCAATTATATCATCATGTACATGTCCCATTAAAAATAGAATTTCCTATAGGAGTACCACACTCACCTCCTTTAATGAGTAACACATAAATTAAAACATGAGAAACATTGGCTCATATCAAACCCTACCATTGGGTACATCTACTCATAATTTTTCATTAGACTCATAAGATATCCCATTTTAGTCTTCTCAGGGTCTGGTTAAACTTCTCATTATCACCTAGGAAGATAAATATAACAACACAATGAGTAATAATTATAAGTACTATAAAATATCTTAGTGAAATAATTCCCCTAATAATTTTGGGAACCTTTCATTCTCTTGTATAGATAAGATTGTTGCCACCACCAAAGATAAATCAATTAGTTTTATGTCACTCTTCAGGAAAGAGACTAGTGATCACATCAAATATAGAATAAAACTCCTCAAACTACAATGAAACTAACCCTAAACTCATCAATCACTAATTCCACCACAATCAGAAGGGGGTGGTCCTGACCCATTTAGTTGACCTAGTATTTTCATCTTTAAGCCCCTGGATAACACCTGACAAGACATGAGTTACCTTGACCTCAACCCATTATGTAACACTCTCCACCACATAGTTAAGGTTACCACATGATGAACACCAGTGATCATTTATTCCTATATTAATGTTATATACCCCACTAAATGAGTTATGGGACCACCCCAAATGATGAAAAATACACCATGCCTCTATCTTTTACTAATGAAACCATAATCGATGGAGAACACAACATGCATACCTATTATACCAAAAAAGACATATTAAATCTATATTGTTATATATGACCTCAATATAATTATTTGGAGTTCCTACAAGTGGTGGAAACTACCATTCAACAATTATGCCACCCCTGTATCATAAGTCATCCCAATATCAAAATCAATAGATGGAAACTATTAGTCAATCATACTAAAAAGAGTTCCCCTAGAATGAGGAATCCTCACATCTAGAACTCACACATTGGTAGTTTACCACATTGTTGGTTATCTTAAATTAATCCAAAAATAATGTTTAAAGACTCAACTAATCCAAATTAATTGAGGAAATCATCAAATAAGTCCTATAAAATTGATCTATAGACTCATAAACTTATAATTGGTATTCATTACTATTAACAGTACCACAAGTATTTCAACATGTACATTGTGATTCCTTAAAAATAATTGAAAAATAACCTTCTTTTTACACAAAAGTTAATGAAAATCATACCCAAACAGGATCAATAAGGACCAACTCTTTTCCACTAGTTATAGAGGATACATTCAGTTTGATGAAACATCTCTAAAATGGAATTCCAACTAAACCATTAGCTCCATAAACTCAGTCATGCTAACCAATAATTTATAGAAGATATTGGTTTATCTATAAAAGAAATTTCATGTTAAGTTTCATTTCTCAATGATGGAAACCCTATAATATTCTCCCATAAAACATTCATGTATTCCTTCACCAATATTGAAAATCTATCCTCTCAAACATCCATTGAACACTAAGCTAAACTCACTAACTAGTGGGTATTGAGACACAATATTCTAAGGGTTATCCCTACCCACTCAACATTGAATATGATAATCAACCCATCTTCTCGACTTCACACTATATTAAAATAATCACAAACTATTTTTTTCCATAGAAATGATGATGTCATAGGGTCTCCTTTTTACATGATGGAACCTCAAAAAAAATCTATTTATCTCTCCATTTTAAGATCAATCTCACTCCATCAATTGATGTTATAAAAGGGTGATCACTACTGTAAGGAGTTACTTGTCAAGGAGGGTCATAAATGAGTATTAGTTTTTGTGAATAATGCAAAAATTATACCTTAAACACTATGGGGTACTTTTTGATTTAGTTCATCTATCATGTGATATTATCCATAGCCTTTCTGGTAGAACCTTATTCTTGATTAAACCACTTATAAGTGGTAGTGGAGATGGTACAAAGTATCTCCCACCTCTAGATTATCTAGCATGAGTAGGTCCTTTGATAACATCACCTCCTGAAGGGATACCGATCCTATAATAAGAAGGTGTATGATTTAAAACATAAAATTAATTTTTAGATTAGTCCATGAAACCACTCTATTTATCCTAATGAAAATACATATTAACCCTCATACTATTGTGCATTTGTTTTAATAAAATCACGTTGTACAACATGAACACAAGGTCCTCGACATAGGTGGGGGTGAAAAAATAAATAAAAATATCTCACATTTCAATCATGATCCCTCAATCAAAATCTTAATCATAGAGAGATCAAAAATTAGTCATGTTTGAGGAGTGCCCCATCTTTAAACCTCTAACATACTCGGTCATGGTTAGGCTACCCTAAATAAGGTCCATCAACTTTTGAAATAAACTATCATCAATGCCACAAAAAATATATCTACCCAAACTAGGGCTCAAACTCTAACAATGATACAACATTACCACCATGATTTTGGGAAATGTCCAACAACCACTCATTAAACCACAAAGTGGAATCAATGAAAAACCCACTATTTGGTCGATGGGTGTATGGACAACATAGGAAATGTGAGTCTTAGAATTCAACCAATCCTCTATCATTAGAGTATTAGGCTCACCACAATCCTAGGAGGCTTATATCACTAAGATTCATGTAGCACATTTAGCTTATTAGTAGTCTCATCAACTCGATGAGAACTATCATCGGACCTATGATGAGGTTTGAACTAATCATAGTGATAAAGGATTTTACCTCTACTATAGAAAAATGATACTTCCTAGTTAATTGACTATATTTCTGACTCTTATCTTTACTAATTAGTGTAAAGAGTCTCAAACACTGTTATTATCCCATAATGTCCCAGACATTATATTTGATCTTGCTAGCTATAGGTAGCATTATTTATTTGATGGGATGAACCTATGATTATTAGAGTATATCGGGTTGATCATACATTGTAAGGACATGAAATATCATGACTTCCTACTTTATAATGAATTTACCAACTTATTTAAACCCTACAGATAATTATTTAGAGTTCTAAGTTGACTAACAAGTTTTTATAATCTTAGTGAAAGGATATATCAGTCATCACACCTATACTGGTCTCCCTTGTCTAATGATAGAACTCAATACCCCCTTGATGTCACTATCCTCAATTTCTTAAAACTGATACTTATAAGACTATTAACTCCATAATCCATCCTTAGGGATCAACCACTATGATATAACTCTAACATGACTCAACCCATTGAGACCTCAACTAGGATAGAGTTAAGACATTTTTGTCACCCCAATCTTACCTATAATAGTCTAGGGACATGTGAGTTACACCATGAAGTCATAAAATACACGGGAGGCCTTAAACTATAAAAACCTATAATATACATGAAACTCTAATTCATAATGTGATTAATAACAAGTAACCATATATACAAACAACTAAACTATAAATCAATGAAACTATGAGACATCAAACAATAATTACAACACCACATAGTAAAATACCAAAGTAATAATACATCAAAAAAATTATTTGAGTACAATGAACATGAAAAAAGAAACCCTTATGTCTTGTAAGGTATCCTGGATCAATATACAGCTACATCCATCTCAAACATGAACCATTATACATCATTATCTAATAACACTATAGTTCTACTAGCTCCACATTCATCATGGTAACCATCTAGTTATGTGGAATCTTAATAGAAATAGAACATGTGGGAACAAGGATCATGCAAGGGTGATATAAAAAAACTTAGTAGGACATTCCAAAAAACACAAAGTAAAAGTAAAAAAATTTACCTAAAACAAAATACTTTGGGAAAGAGGAAGAGGAGACTCATAAATGAAAGATATTCTCCATGATAACAATAACCAAGGGTAAAAGAAGAATATTAGTCTCTATAAATCATATCCATAAAGAATATTATCTCAAAAGAAAAAAGGGACACCCAAAGCATTGAAATAACCATAAAACCAAAGTCTAAATCTCAATTTTTCGTCATATCTCAAAAGTAACCAAACGTGCAGTACATGTCACAAGACTGAAAAAATATTTATCACACCTCATCATAGCTGCCTAAATATTATAACTTTTATACTACCTCATTGCAATCGTAGTTGGGGACCCATGCCTCATTGAGGTACACATAATAGTTGAGGTAGTACCAAACCCAATCAAAAATATATCTAACACCATATATGGTGGTGTAAAACATTAATATTTATAGGTATAATACACCAAACCCATCACATGAGAAAGTACTATCTCTAACAATAGTATAGGGGACCCACACCTCATCAAGATAGGGGTAATATCAAACTCGGTGCCACGATGGATAACATATTCCTTATGAGTGGAATTATTATGTCCAAGATCTTTTGGGAGAGTACTAAAATTAACTATACATTTAAAGGAAATATTCTCCACCATCAAAAAATCATCTAGGGAATACTTATACCCTATGTGGGAGGACCATGCCCCGACACATGAGGGAGTATATGAACTCTATATCTACTTTCGTCACTTCACGATAAACCATGTTGCCACCTATATAAATTCAATATTCACCAAATAACCAAAAATTAATCAAAAACTATCTCTAATTTATAATAATATCTCAACATCATGATCTACATGAAAAAAACACGCTGAATTGATTATTTATCTGTTTGATTCTAACACTCAGATGATAAGATATAAAAAAACGCATGAAAGTAAAAACATTACCCAATATGTACTCAGAGGTACATAGTTTTTAATCCTTGTTCAATGTTCGAAAATATATTTTTATTATGTTTCTATGTGTATTCAACTGACATGAAATGTCCCATAATGGTACATGGTGTGTTTCAATCTTTATCTACTTAGGCATGTACCACATGTACACATTGAGTTGAATTGTCCTGATATACATGGCATGCCTTTCATCCATACCCAATGTGTGAGACTAAGGGGTTAGTCAGCATTCCTTCTATAGATTCATGAATAGATTCATGAGTCATATAGTCTGATATAAACATCATGAACCATGTCCCACGTGACAAGTCAGCACAAGTTGGGTTAGCCAGACATGTACCCTGGCACACGCCCAAGTCCCATGGACCAATATAAAAAAGGTGTGAAGTAGATCCACACCCAATTTAATTTTTATAAAAAACCAAAAAACATAGATTCTATATAGGAAAGGAAACATTATTTTTAATTACGAATTTGAGATCTAGTAACATTTGTTACCCCCAAATCACATCACTATCATCATTTCTTATGTCTTATCCACCATCCATCAAGTTATCCACCACTCCCAAACACTTCCTACACACTTCTGGTGATAAAAATAATCCAATACATTGTATCCATTAATAATCACACTAACCCGAATCACTGGTCCAATCCCCCATGTACCCTCCTTGGCACTTCTATGCACAAATTGATCCACCACTACTAGTCACTGGAAACCTCGCCATATTTATCACCTAAATTCAAAACACCAACCACTTTTAATGATGGTAATGATCATTTTATCATTAAAGGGAATAAAAATAATGAAAAATGGTGTTCATTCGGGATTTTAACCACCAATTTTATCTTCGTAATATGAATAATAATGAATATGGTAAGATAAGGTTTCTTTGGAGAGAAATAAAAAATATAGTCCAAGGTCAACCATCGTGAGGATTTTTTCACATAAAAGAACATAATATCCTAAATTTGGAATCCATGTAACATGATAGGATAAAAATTGAGTACTCAAAGTGCATCATAAATAAATTTTATTGGTAAAAATATTCAAAGAATAACCACCAAAGATCTACCAACAATTTTTGAATAATATTAATCAATAAGATTTCAAGGTGCTTCAAGAACGTGAATTACATAAAATAATTCATGAGTAAGGATGTGAATAACAATAGAAAACGTTTTTTCCTCATTGGAAAAATGTTTTTACTTTAAAGATCTAATCTCGATTCTCAAACATCAGTATCACCACCATGAACAGGCATCTAAAATCTCTTATAGGGTTTCTACATCAGGTTTCATTTATGGATAATCATATCAGTATAGTATTATAAATATATATATATATATATATATATATATATTAAGGTTTAGGGTTGTTTTTTCACTAATTGGGCCTTTATTTAAACAAATTCTCAAAACTTTCACATACTAGGCCCAACCCACCCACCCCCCCCCCAAATAAATTGTATACATTTACTGGGAATTTTTTCACTAACTAAACACAATCATGGTGTTGGAATTTCAAACTCCAATTACATTTATTGGATATCAAAATTAATGTTCATGAGATAAATATTCATTTATTTAATAACATTAATGTCCTTTAAAATTAAACTAGCTTGTAAATTCACCAAAATCTAAAATGAGGGTAAAAACTATTTCATGAGATAAATAGAACACAAAAAATAAATTATGAGATCATTTACTAAGATAATATTAAAATTCTTTCATTTTATTTACTTAGGACTCCAAAAATATAAAAATAGTTAAGTACTATCCAGGTAAAAACTATAGTCAATACATTCTTTATTACTTTAAAACTTTTATCCCGAAAAAGGAAAAATATAGAGCTAATAAACTAGAAAGGTCATAAAATAACCTCATGTGAAAAAAACTCAAATTCTCATGAAATGTATCCATATATAAAGGATCGATATCTTTGAAAACCTGGGATTCAATCACATAAAAATATATCCACTTTTATACCATTTTCATTATAGGTTTATCCTAATGCTTTCACTTATTTTCTAAAAAACATCTCAACCTCAATCAAGAACAAATCTTCAGTGAAATCATGTGATTTCATTTGGAAAGTATCCTCTTAATATTTTAATAAAGACCCTTCCATCCATATGTCTCTTATCCTTATGTCATCAAGAAAAGCCATGAACCATTAACATCAATATGGATATGGTCCATTAATAAGAGAATGTTCTATTAGAGCACCACACAACCATAATTTAATGAGTAGCCCATAAATTATCACATTATAATCATTGAATCACATGAAATCTTTCCATTAGATACATCTACTCATGATATTTCACCAACTCTTTATGTTCTTCCACATGAGGCTCTATGGGGTCATTTCAAATCCGCATCATCACCCGATAAGATTAATCTAGAAAAACTATGAGAACTATGAATAATTACTTCACAACATATTAGTAAAATATTTCCCATGAAGTAGGTAGGAATATCATATTCACTGCTACAGAAAATATCATAGCCACTATAAAAGATAAATTTATTTTTCTAGGTATCTCTTCATGAATGAGACTAATGATCACATCAAGAATGAAACTAAACTACCTAAACCACCATGAAATTAATTATTATCTCATCGATGACACGTTTCACCACAATATTATATAGATGGTCCTGACCCATTCATATGATCATGTATTTTTAGATCTATACATCAATATAACATCTAATAGAACTCTAGTGACTAGTAACTTCAACCCACTAAGAAACACTCTACACCACATATTCAAGGTCACCATGAAATGGACATAAATGCTTAGTTATACCTATATCAGGGTTTTATACCCCACTCTATGATTTTCGGTGCCACTAAAATCCATGAAAAACACACATGTATCCCTCTTATAATGAATCAAGCTACACTAAATTTAAATTCTCAAATATCTCCAAAATATATTGAGTAAGATTTCTTGATAAGGGAGGGAACTATCATGCTACCACTACACCACTCTCAACTTACAATCCATTGATTCCAACTACTAATCCATATTATAAGGTGATTTTATATTGGAATAAATAATCATCGCATCTTGAACTCACACCTCAATAGTTCAAAATATATTTAATTCTCTAAAAATAATCCAAAAACAGGACCAAAATACTCATCATACCCATATTAAATGATTTCATCACCAAATAATCCCTTTATAAATTATTCATGGGTCTAATAAACCCATTAATGGTTTTTTATACTCCCAATAACATCACTAGGATTTCAAAAATTCCATAGTGATGTTAGAATGAAGCTTACATAATACCCTTCTCATGATACCAAATATAAATCTAATCATCCTTGAATCAAAACAAGAACCTATTTCTCCTTTCCAATTTTCATAGAGGTCACACTTAGTTTGTGAAACTATTTTATAAAAATGTCTTCTAACAAAACCAATAATTTTTTAATCTTTTTTGGTTTAACCAATAATCTATTGAAGATATTGATGCATCCAAACTTCAATTTTATTTGAAAACCAATCCCTTTATGAGGGAAACCCTGGAACATTCTCCCAAAAAACATTAAAGTTTTCCTCTACCACTATGATAAAACACTCCTCTAAAATATTCACAGTGAAATAAGATAAACTCACCAAGTAGTGGGTAATTAGTCATAATCATCTAAGGGTTATCCCTAATCATCCTTCTCGAGGGTCCAACTCACCATTAAAGATGATCCCCAAGGAATCTTCTTTACTACACACTATCTCAAAATAATAAAAAAAATCATTCATTCTTTACCATGGATGATGTCACATTGTGTACTCTAAACATGATGAAATCTCAAAAAAGATCTCTCTATCTATCTATCTATCTGTCTATCTACATCTCTCTATTGAGAGAAAATTCCCACAATATTCTAATTTTAGTGAATGGAAAATTTCTAATAATTGTATTCTATAGAAAAATAGTGTCATTTGTGAGTATTATTATTAGTTAATAAGACAAAAAAATACCTTAAACCTCATTGGGTACTGCATGACCAGATTAATCTATCATGTGTAACTATTTATAGCTTATTTTCATCATTATTTCATTAATGAGTATCACCTAGAGGTGGTGGTTGAGATGGTATAAATAATCACCCACATATAGCTACTCATGTACCACTAACTCCTCTACCAATATTTCTGTTGAAGGGTAACTAAGCCTACAATAGAAATCTATCTAATTTGAAATATGAATTTAACATGGATATCAATCCATAACACAACTATAATTGACCTTGAGAAAAATAAAACCTTCCCTAATTCTAAGGAGTATTCATTTTAGGAAAATCTCAATAGAAATTCATGTACAAGGGCCTCAGCATAGGTGTGGATGCAAAAAGGCATAACCCGAGCTCACATCTCACTCAGGAGGCCTCAATAAAACTTTTATGTTTAAATATATCCAAACCAAGTCATTTATAATGAGTACCCCATATGTAAACCTCTAACATACTTTTTTGTGTTCATTTTAACCTGAAGAGGATCCAGTAGCTTCCAAACTCAAACCATCCACAAAATAATTAAAAGGAACTCCACTATATAAGGGTTGAAAATATATCTATGGTAGGGAAATCCCATCATGGGTTTGGGTAAACTTAAAATGATGGATCATTATGATATAAAACTAACTCAATGCAAGAATCAATATCTAGTATATGGGAATCCAAACTAGATGGTAGGTGTTATTCGTAGACTTTAAACAATCCTATATCACCTCCAATGAGGATTATATCACCGAAAAACATGAAACACATTCATCTTATCATAATTCTCATCCAATCAATAGGAACTGCCATTAAATGAGGAGGTTTTCACTAATCACAATGATGAAGAATCCACCCAATACTCAGGGAAAAAGATCCCACCAAATCAATTCCCTTAATTCATATGTCATCCATTCAATGATCAGTGTTAATAGGCACAAACACTTGAACTATCATGTCATAGATCTACCTTTAAATCTAGACTTGTTGTTTATATGTGAAATCCTCTCTTTGATAGGATAATCCTATGAATATTAGATCATATATGAGTGAGATTACACACTATGGAAATGAAATATCATGAATTTTCATTATATTATATGTGTACCAACTTACATATACCCTATAAATTGTATATTATGGTTCTAGATCAACTAACAGGTTTTCAAAGTCTTAGGGAATGGATGCATCAGTCGTTGCACTTATGTAAGTCTCTTTGTTCTGATAACTGAACATAAGACCCCATTGACATTGCTTCCAAGAATTTACCAAAACTAATACTCAAAATACCATTAACTCTAAACTCTATCCCCTATGATAAACCACTCCAATTCCACTCTGATAGTACCCAACTCACCAGGACCTCTCTAGGGTTGGCGGTAATCCAACTATGCCACCCCAATCCCACCCTAAATAGAATAGATGTTGGTGACTAGAACTAGGAAGTAATAACACACATGAGAGACCTTTGGTTATAAAAACCTTAAAATTAAATTAAAATTTAATACATAATATAATAAATAACTAGTATACATATATTTAAAAAATTGAACTAAAAACACTCATGTATGAGACATCAAATAAAAAGTACAACACCACGTTAAAAAATACCATAAGAACAATACATCATAAAAAGTATTCGAGTAAAATAAATTAGAAAAGGGAAACATCTCATTACTGTAATTTCTCTTGGATTGATGTACATATATTGTATTATTCACCAAAAACCATTGTATTTATCTATACAATAACACTACAAATCCCCCAACTCCACATTAATCATGTTAACCTTTGAATTATGTAGCATCTGCACAGAAACAACAAGTATGGTCACAGGGCCTCTACAATGGTGAGTATAAACATACTCAATGGGATGATATGAACACACAATGTAAAGAAACATGAGTTAAATTAACCCTAATAATGATCTAAATATGAATATGATAACTAGAAATTATAGATATACTCTATCTTCATGATAACCAAGGGTAAAAGAAAAATCTAAGTCTCCATAACTCATCTCTATGAATAATCATATCTAGTAAGAAACCCAAAACACCTAGAGTATTAAAGGACCCCTAAACTTGAATCCAACAACCCAAATATAAGTTATATCTTGAATGAATCCAGTCATGAAAAATATGTCTCAAAACCCAAAACAAATTGTATAACACCTCATCACAACTTCCTAAATATCATAAATTTTATAATACCTCACTACAACCGTAGTAGGGGGCCTATACCTCATTAAGAAACCTATGAAAATTAAGGCAGTACCAGAACCTATAAAAAGTATAAATTTTAACATATTTCATTTGAAAAATAAATAATATATATAGGTGTAACACCCATTCCCAATCATATGGGTAATTACTAACTCCAAAAATAGTATGGGATAGTCACACCTCATTGGGGTTGAGGGATTATCAAACCCGATGTATGGATAAAGAAACTATTCCATAAGAAAGTAAGTCTAATGTCTCAAGTCCATGGGGGAGTAATTAACTCTACTATACATATAGGGGACCTATGACCCATCATCATAACCCTACCAAGGGAGTACTTAAACCCCATTCATGAAGGACCATACCATAACACATGATGTAGTACCTAAACTCCATGTGTACTCTTATCACCTTACACTAAACCCTATCTTTACCACTATGAAGATAATAGTCCCTAAATATCCTAGAATTCTTCACAAATGATATCTAATTAATAATAGTTTCATATCTTCATTATCTACATGGAAAAAACATCATAATAGGATACTTACTTATTTGATTATGACACTTGGGTAAGAATATATATAAAGTAATAAAGTATAAGTATTATATGAAATGTACTAAAATGGATTATTCATATAAGCCTCAGATAGTGAACGAGAATGTATTTCCATCATGCTTCCATGTATAGTCAACAAACATGGAATATCCTAATTTGATACACAATATATGGAACTCATGAGCTTTTTTAGAATGTGTAGCTAGTACACACTGAGCTAAGTCCTTAAGATATACATGGTGTGCCTTCCATCCAAACATATTTTGTGATACCCATGGGTTTTTTTTATTTTCCTCTATAGATACATGGGTTTTATGTTATAATATATATATATATTTATTTATTTATTTATTTATTTAATATCATCTCACGTTGTTTGTGGGCCCAAGGGTAATTATTCTGGCATGTTCCCCAATATATGTCCAAATCCCTTGGACTGATATACATAGTGTGTGGCCCAGATCCACACCCCATGTAATATGTATAAAATAATATATACCCAATATTCTATATGGGAAAAGACACATGATATGTGACTAAGAGGATTAAATTTTTTTTATTGTAAAAAATTCCCGATCAAGCCACTTTTAATTCTTGAAATGACATCACTTTAATCACAGCTTTCACCACAGCATCTTTACATTATTTCATCCACCGCACACATATTTTACCACCAACCATATAGATATTATCTCTATACCATCCATCAATTACACTTTTTTCACACTAACACATGTCACCACTAGATCCCCCTGAGTCGCCTCCTCTAAACTTCTATGCCCGGATAGACTCATCATCATTGTTCACAGGTAACCTCACCATCTCAATCACTCAAAGTTTAACAAACAACTAATGTTAAGACTAGTAGTGATCATTTTCTCTTTAAGGGAAGAATAAGAATGAGAAAAGGTGTTCGGTCGAGATTATGGCCACCCAAATTTTATTTTCAACAAATAATAACAATGAACATGGGAAAATTATTTTTCTTTGGAGAGAGATGAAAAAAATTATTGAATAGAGGGAGTTTCATGGAGTATTAAACATAAAAACTCTTACTAGATTAAGAATTCACATAAAAATGATAGGGTAAAAATTTAGTGTTCTAATAACTCCATAAAGAAATTCGGTTTGTAAACATATTCAAAGAATCTCTGCCAAATATTTACCATCTATTTTGGAAAAATATTAATCAATAAGATGGAAATGTACATCCAAAAAAGTGAATTTTATAAAATAATGAATTAGGAAGGACGTTAAGAATAATAGTGAAAGTCATTACTTGTTAAAAAAATGTGGGTGCTTCCAAGATCTAATTTAGATCCATAAAAATCATCATTCCCACCGAGAATAGGGATTTCTAATCTCCTATAGGCTTCATAAATCCAATTCAATTAATAGATAATCCCCACATAATATTATTAGAAATATATAAATATATAAATATATATAGGGCTGGGGTTTGTGTATTTTCAACTGATCCTTTTTTCTAGAAAAAATTTCAAAACAGTCTCAAAATAGTGTTAAAATCCCTTAATAAATTTTATGTCATTTTATAGGTATTTTCATACTCACTGAACACAATCATGGTATCATAATTTCTATTATGTATTAAATTTATGAGATATAAATATTTATGCTCACTTGATAAATATTTCATTATTTAATAAATATTAAATGTCCCTTAAAATTCAACTAGCTTATAAATTCACTAAAATCCAAATCAAGGGAAAAAATTATATTCTAAGATCAATAAAACATTTAAAAATTAAGATCATTTACTATGGTAAAATTAATTTTCTAACCTTTAATAAAATTAGGACTCCAAAAATCAAAAAAAAATATCTTAGTAAAAACATGTTATAAGCTTTGGTCACTAAATCCTCCCAAACATTAAATATTTTCATCCCCCAAGAAAAAACAACTAGGGCTGATAAATTGGAAGGGTCATAAAATAAATTCATTTAAAAACAACCCAATATCACATGCACTTTATTGTCCTCTATCGATTAAAAATATATGTAAAAATAAGATAAAATTACATGGTAATACATTATACTTTATAAAATTTTCATTCCATGAATTTTCCTCTATGATATTCTACTTATTTTTTGAAAAAAATTAGCCTAAGATCAAAATAGAAAAAATCCTCAATGAAAATGTGAGATCACATTCAGTGAATATCAACCTGATCTTGATTGGTTTTAATTGATAATCATATGTTTTGTTAGAAATGGAAGGAAATCAAAAAATTAATATAATCTATCTTCAAGAATAAGAACATTTAAATATTATAAAAAAACATAACATTTTTAAATACTCAAAACATATATAAAATAGTAGCATTCATCCTTTTGTTCAAAGGAGAATGGTTACTGAAGATCATTGAAGAAGAAGATGAATTATGCATACATCAAAGGGGAACACCAAAAAATGGATCCTGATTCATAATTGGAGGACTCCTAAACACTATAAGGGGTGTGAGTGCCTTCATTGAATTCCAAGTGATCCTTATAAAGGAAGATAGATTCATGAAATTTTCATAAAATTGATGACCACCAACACGTCAAATGAATGAAAACCATCCACACACAACAAAAGATAATTCTTCTCTTTACATAAGAAAAGATGAATGATCCATATTTGTAATGTAATACATGAATTATTGTTTATTGGTTTTAATATTCATTGAACACATAAATGAATAAGAAAATCACAAATGACCCGACTCTTTGGTTTATAACTGATGGAAAACCATGACGGAGTGGCAATGTCATCCATTCCATCACATGAAATGCACTAATTATACATAACATTAATATTTAATAAAATATACCTATTATATTTATGCATGTATCATATTCATGTATATTAATAACACTTTAAAAAATATCTCAATCAAACATAAAATCCATATGGACTCAATTGCACATTTCAAAACTCTTTGTGAATTCATCCAAAATCTTTTGGATATGGTTTCATCAAAATCTATTTATTTTGAAACAATTATTTTTCTAAAATTTTATCTACATCCAAGTTCCTAATTATGTGACCCTTAAGGTATTAGAAATGTTTAAAATTGATATAAAATCCCCCATTTCATACATGTAATCTATGAGTATCCTCTAACTAAGCATCAGTTCTACTCATTCTATTAATGGGTCTGGTCTGATCTCCATAAAACATACTTATATCTCTATATGAACATATAATGGCCCATTCTTGACATACATTAACATTACTTCAATTTTTCTAAATACATAAAACATTACTTCAATTTTTCTGAATACATAAAACATAATACAAATAGATTCCCCAAATACTATACTAGTTTAATTCCCTTGAAATCATAGAAACATACAAACTGGTACATTGGTCTACATTATCCCCCACTAGGTTTTTCATGACTATAACCCTTCTTAAAAAAATCACACTTAATTAAAATATTCATATCCTTGGGAAGGAAACATAAAAAGGGTGAGATTAGATGATCAATAAGGGTAAACACTGGATATATTTAAGAATAAACATGATCATAGGGGTATAATAACATGATCAAAACATTTGAAGATCATACCCTGCATATCAAATATTATAACCCTATATCATGGCAAAAAGCTTGAAAGTTCATAAGGCATGAATCATAAGGAAATAAAAAAACAAAATCCATGAAATCAAAACATAGTAATAAAACATGGAATTGTTTCAAACACAAAATTGTACAATATGATTTTCATGGTAGCTAAGGCATCACTGCCAAGAACATCTTAGTAGTATGAGTTCACTCCCCTATAACATCTTAGTAGTCATGGTTCACTCCCATGGACATATTAGTAGCATGAGTTCACTCCTCATACAATCTTGTCCGTCATGGTTTACTATCATGGCCATATTAGTAGTAAAGGTTCACTATCAAGAACATCTTATTCTATCTCATGAGATATAAATATTTACCCAATGCATTGGAGGGAGATATAGGTCCCACCCATCTCATAATGAAATCACATATACATGTGAAAATTACTTATAAATAATCAGATCATAACCCGTGAAATGAAATTTCTAGCATAAACATGTAAACTTATCATAACCTATAGAAAATATATATGTTTGATGATCATTTCATTTGGAGTGTAACCCATCAATGAAAAATGGATTTGATATACATATAACTCATGAAAGAGAAATGAGCTTCATAAAGAACATTACATCCAGAATAAAACATTCAAAGAAACAATTGTAATGGAAACTTTATATAATTTCCAATAATGGTATGATTAACATCAATGGATGTCATCTAATATGGAAAATAATTTTAAAAGATCTTTAAAAAAAATTCTTAAGGAAAATATCATTTCTTCTTTGAATATATGATTTTTTTAAAAAAAAAATTAAAACCCTTTTATTGGGAAAAAACTTATAAATAAATAATGAGAGCATTTTGAAAACCATTTTACATGAAAACTTATAAAATAATCCTGAAAATATTTGGAAATCATTTTTCCATGAAAACTTATAAAATAGCTTGAAAACCTTTTTAAAACCTTTTTCTTTGAATGTACATTAAAACAATTAATTTATAGAATATTAGGATAGATTAATTTCTAATGAAAATAAATTTTAATCTTGTAAATGAAGCATCAAGTTAATATCAATCATTCTTTCAGATAAACTTAAACACGTTGAGCATTCCTTTTAAACCATAAAAAGTTTAAAAAGGGGCCTCAACTGGAAAAAGACTATAAGATTACTTATTAAAAACCTTTTTGTTTAAAATGGTAAAAAATGGATAAAATGTATTTTAAATATCATAGGGAATGATAAAATATTTTTTAAAACCTTTTATAATACATGGTTTTTAATGAACATATATTTTTGACCAAAGAGAGAGGTAAAGTCATACTTTATTAAAAACACTTTTTTAACTATCTTATATACCAAAATGTGGAAAAATGGTACCAATACATAAATATATCAAGAATAACCATAATAGAATAAAATTAATGGGTTTTATTGAGATATTTATCATAATATTTCATCAAATAAAGTATAATCACAAACATTCTTTAAAAGCAATGAGATTATTTGAATAAACTATTATAACTTAGTAACTGTGTAACATAATCCCCATTTAATAAAATGAAATTAAAGTAATATCAAAAAATAATTAAAGTAATTATATTAATTATATAACATTTCAAAGGTATTATATACATCTAATATAAAAATATTGGTTTATAACATGGCATGTGTCTCAACGAAGGAAAATTGAGACAAAAATTACATTACTGATTTGGTAACTTTTGAAACCTAAACCCCATGATATAAATATCTTAAAATGGTTATGTAAATATAAATATTTTTAATTATAATAGGCATATAATACATTAATGGTCAGTATATATACATCACCAAATAAGTGAATGGTGAATAAGGTATGTATCTCACGGAAATAAGGAGTGAGATTAAATTCCCTTACCTTACGTCTTGACTCTATTCATACTCATACAAAACTCTTATATAATAAATATAAATTTATTTTGCATATATAACATAAATATATTATTATATCTAATACTATATATTATTTTATTATGTCTTTTTATTACCCTCTCATTTATAATTTTATATGAAGGTTTCACTTCGTGTAATATCTTCTTTGTTCTTCACATGTGTGTTAATTTGTTATATTTTAATTCATTATATTTATATCATGAATTCCTTAATGTAAACCATGATTTAAATATAATTTATATTCAGTGCATTTTTATTATAATAATTCATATAATATAGAAGTATCAAATGGAATACACAGCTCACGAAGACGGTAAGTTGTACGTACACATGAATGTTATTTTCGTTTAATAGTTGTGTTGAAAGAAAGAAATTAAAAGACAGATATATATATTTATATATATATTTATTAAATTATCTTTATTATATTATATATATCTTATATCTTAAATAAAATAATCCTCAAATCCAGCTGTAATCATCTCATTTGGAGGTCTTTATCCCCAATTTATATCTCAATTATTCAAGTGGGTTCCATTCTGTCATCCAGAATGATTTTTCATATTGATTTATTTTTATGAACCTTTTTATTTAGAATTTTTTCTTGGTCCAAAATAAAAAGTTTAAGGACATGAAAAAATACTAAAATATAATCACACCAATTAGATAAATATTGTAAAATGTAAGCTCAAAATATAAAAGTTGTAGAAAACTATTAAAATTATAGAATTAAGAAATTTTCACATTAAACCAAAATTCACCAAAAATAGAAAAAAGATGAAACTAAACTCACATTTTTTAATTTGTAGGGATTATATCATTGAAATACACAAGAAAAATAATGAAAATATTAGCTTTGTCAATTCCACCACACTTAGCACTCGGGATCCAAGATAAGTAAGCATTAAAATCAAATCAAAGAAAATTCAAAACACATACCCATGAGATCCATCAATTTGAAAAAAAAAGAAAAAAATATATCATGACTCCTAAAAAAATTTATTTCGTGTTCTTTATTTACATAATTAAATACATTTCCACTTCATTTCCCTTCCCATACACACAAGCCACTTACGACACAATATTTTTCTCTCATCTCACAAATGTCAATTTTCAACAAGGCTTTTCTCATCCAAACCCATGCAAGAGTCGACATAGGATTGATAAATTCCTAATTATCCACCCAATATGAGTCAAGGATGTGTGTTTATCTTGAGTAATTTCAAGGGTTTTTCTATGGATTTTAGTTTTTAGGGTTTATATTTCAAAAATTCTAAGGTCAAATGAAGAGGTCATTTCTATTTTTGAGGAAAAATTGCATGATTATAATATTCACTCAAGTATGGTCTCCTCCTCACTCCCATTGGTAGAAAAAAAACTTCAAAAGTATTTTAAAATCTCATGGATTCCCCACACCATCAATATTTCAAAATAAAAATTACATTTTTATTCTCCATTTTTTTGTAAAATCATCAGATAGGAGTATCTTTCATTCTCCTTTAGAAGCTCCATAAAGAAACAACTTCCTTCATCATGAAATCTCTTGAAAGGAACACATTTTGAAAGAATTAATATTGATGTATAAAAATAATCCCTTTAAAATTTTATTCTACACCTAATGTATCAACAAATGATGTATCATAGCACAAGATAGCTTCACCACTCACCCACATATAAGTTCAATTAGATCATCAAATTTCACATGAAGAGCATGTTGGATAGAGAAAATTGTCTTGTAATGTGGCTAAACTAACAGGTTTTTCATCAATTATAAGGATTATAATGATTAAATATACTAGTATTTATCTAATAAAAAAGCTTTTTTGGAAAAGGGGTCATTAAAACCAATGAAATTACTCAATTATTTAAAACACAAGTGCCTCAAACCCTCAAGTTTTGAAAGGAATAAATAAAATTATGGTAAAAGTAAGAATTGATTACTTCTCGCCAAAAATGAGGTGAATGTATTGACTATTTCAAAAGGGGTCAAAGTCCTCATGGGAAGGTGATTTTAAATATAAATACAATGAGATGTGGCATGGTATTCAAAAATCATAGGAATTTTCAGGAAACTCCCAAAGATTCTAACTTGATACAAAATAATATTAAGCATTCATTTAAGATCATTTTTATAAAATAAATTGTATCGTTCATTGAAATGGGTTTCAAAAATGGAAAACATAATCATATCATCTCAAAAGTTTCAAAAACACAAAAATCAAAAAAGAAACAGATAAAAATTTCCAAAAGAAACACTTTTTCCTTTAAAAATAGAAAAATAAACAAAAAATAAAACACCTAAACTACAATGGTTCCCTACCCCACATTTAAATAATGTAGTATCCACAATTCATTCAAGTGGATTTAAATTTAAGAATATTTGAAATTGAATCATAGTAAGAAAAAAACAACAAATTAGAGGTATGACCTGATAGATTTTATTGATAAATAGGTTGGAGGAGTGTGACCTCCTCCACTAGATCAGATGGAATAATCCCATAGAATTTCTTCAGCCTACATACATTAATAGTGAATGGATCATCTCCAACCTTTAAAATTTTCAGAGCACTAGATGGATATACATTAGTAACTATAAATGGACATTCCCATCTGAAATGTAGTTTACCTAGCATCATCTTGAGTCTTGAGTCAAATAAAAGTATCATGTCACTAGGATGGAAGCCTTTTAGTTGGATCATCTTTTCATGAGCCACTCTTGTTCTCACATTGTAAATTCTATAATTTTAAAAATCTTCCATCATAATATCCTCCATCTCTTGGAATTTAAATCTCCACCCTTTCCCATCACTTTCATGATTCAAAATCATCTTCCTCACAACCTAATATTTCTTATGCTCAAATTTCATAGGCATGTGATAAATTTTACCATAAATCAATCTATTTGAACTCACTTCTATTGGGGTTTTTTTGGCTGTCATGTAATCCCATAATGTGTCTTCCAACCTTTGGCTCCAATCCTTCCTGATCAATTTAACTGTATTTTCCAAAAATCCTTTGATTTCCATGTTATATAATTCTGTTTTTCCATTAGTATATGGATGATAGGGAGTTATTATTTTATAATTCACCCCATAATTTTTCATAAAATCCTATATTATACTATTGAAAAAGTGAGTCTGTTGATCACTGATGAAGGCTCAGGGTACTCCAAACCTACAAAATATGTAATCCCTAACAAAATCACAAACACTTTAGCATTATCAGTCCTGCAAGATTCTTCTTCCACCCATTTTGAAACATAATCAACTACGAGAATGATAAAATAATTTTCAAATGAAATTGGGAAAGGTGCCATAAATAAATCCCCTAGAATTAAAAAATATTATAAACATTAAGTCGATTTTGGGGAATTTCATTTATTTTTGAAATATTTATAGAAAATTGATATTTTTCACACCTTTTTTAAAATTCAAGACCATTATTAAAAATGGTGGTCTAATAAATTCTAAATTTTAAAGCCTTCCTTACTTTCCATTGGGATCTAATGTTTCCTTCATAGGATAAAGTGTGACAAAAATCAAAGATAGAATCAATTTTACTTTAATTAAAACATCTTCTTATCACTTTGTCATTGAAAATATTCCAAATAATGTGATCATCAAAAATTTAATATCTTGATTTATAGTTTAGTTTTTAAATTTTTTTGTAATTTAAATGATATACGACTTGATATGTTACTAGATAATTGACCATGTCAGCATACCGAGTCACTTCCACTTCAATAAAGTATAATTTTTCTCCTAGAAGGTGGTTATTGAGTGGTTATTTATCTATAATTTTATCTTCAGTGATGTTTGGTAGTCCACTTAATTGATCGACCAATTGGTTCTCAACTGCCTTATTATCATTGGTTTTTTATGTTGAGCTCCTATAGTAGTATCATCCATATCACGAGGATTGTATTAGCTTCATCCTTCGTTATCAAGTACCTAAGTGTCGTATGATTAGAAAATGTAATTAATTTAGTTCAAATAATATATGATCTAAATATTTATAAATAAATGAAAACTATTAAAAATTATTTTTTCTGGTCATGTAATTGAATTAGGTTTCATATAAGGTTCTCGAGACATAAGAAATGTCTTGTGGCCAACCCTCAGTTCCCTAAGAAAGTAATGATCCTACTACTTTGTAGGAATCATAAAAAAGTAGCTCAAATGGTTCTCCAAAATTTGGTCGCTACAACACAAGT
Source organism: Viscum album (assembly GCA_963277665.1). NCBI lineage: Eukaryota > Viridiplantae > Streptophyta > Magnoliopsida > Santalales > Viscaceae > Viscum > Viscum album. The sequence continues at coordinate 698,306,751 of OY728157.1, forward strand.
GGTGTAATAAGTCTCCTCTTCATCTCATTGAAGGCATCCCTACACACACCATTGAAATAAAAAACAGTATCTTTTAAAATTAATTTAGATAGTAGAAGACAAATATTACTAAAATCTTTGATAAACTGCTAGTACAATCCTTCATGTCCAAAAAATGAACTAACATATTTCACACAAGTTAGGTAAGGTAATTAAATATCAATTAATTTTTTTTATTTATCCACATCAATGGATTTTTTTAACTGAATTCCCAAGTACAAGACCTCTCTCAACCATGAAATAAAAAAATTCAAAATTTATAACAAGGTTCTTTTCGATGTAGGTCCTCAAAAATCTTTAAATATTTTTCAAATAATGTTCAGAAGAATTTCCAAAAAATTATTAAATAATCTAAGAAAAAATCAAATAAAACATCAATGTGATCAAAAAACATATTTATCATGATCCTTTGAAATTTACCTGGAGAATTACATAATCCAAATGGAATTATTTTTTATGAAATTTTTTTGAAGGGACAAGTAAATATAGTCTTCTCTTTATCCTAGGAAGAAATAGGTACCTTAAAATCCATCCAAAAAGAAATAATGAGTTCTCCTTACCCAACTCTCAAACATCAGTTCATTGAAGAGGATTGGGAAATGATCTTTGTGAATGACCTGATTCAAATTTCTATAATGTCGAAACACGCTAGCTATTCTGAATTTTATGAGGATTAACTCATTATTTTCATTCATTAGAGTGGTTAGGATAGTTTTTTAACTAAATGAATGGGGATAACCCATTTTGAATCTGAAATGGGTTAAATGATCCCAAATTCATGGGTATTCATGATCTATTTCTCCACAACCTCCATAAATGTGGGATTCATCCTCTTTTGGGTTTATCTTCTATGTTTGGAATCTCCCTAAAAAATTATATGTGATCATTATTTTAGGTTTATTCCTTGGATATTACCAAATATCTGACCTATTTTTTAGAAGTTATCTCTCAAAATATTAATAAAATATTTTTCTTGGGTTTCGGATAGATCATTAGCAATTATCACTGGTAATTTATCTCCATTAATAAGGTGCACATATTTCATATAAGTTCAGGTGGTTTTAATTCCATATCAGGGGGGTAAAAAAGGAATGAAATTAAAATTAGGTTCCCCACCTCTAATGGTTAGACCACCTAATCACAATAAATCATATCATATTATTCTTCATTTCACAAATCATCAAACAAATCATGTTTTTCATCTTCTTCCCACATAAAATTAGTGTCTCATGTGGTTTGGTTATTAACATGTTCAGTGAAATTTTTTATGTAAAAACACTATATTAAGGCTAATAATTCATGGAACATATCTAATTATTCAATTTTTTTAGTACCATATTCATGGGAGTGTGAAAATTGAGAGTGATAATCTAATGGGTGCCTCGTGGATTAAAAAATATTTAAGAAAAATTTTATGTCTCCAAAATTCATAGTGAGTGTCCCTTCATGGACATTGATGATGTTTTTGTTAATATTTAAGAAAGGCATCCCAAAAATGATCAGTGAGTAATGGGATCACATATTCTTCCATATTCATCACATATAAGTCTACAGGGAATAAGTGATATTTAACATTCAGAGAGATATCCTCTAGAAATCCTACTAGGAAAAATGTGGATCTATTTTCAAGATAGACCACCAATAATATGGGATTCTAGTCTCCCATATGAAAATAATTTTATACATAGTGAGGTAATAAATTAATTTAATCACCTATATCACATAAATAATTAGATAAATTTAAAGATCAAATGGTGAATAGAATGAAAAACATCCCTGGATCTTAACATTTGGTTGGAAACTCTGGTGTAAAAAGGGTTGAGACACTTCCTCCCAATTTAATCCTCTCATTCCCTTAAATTATCCTATTATTTTTGGAAAGATCCTTCAAAAAGTTATCATAACATTGATTTTTTTTTGAGTTCTTTAAGAATTGGGATATTAATTTCCACTTTTTGAAAGGTATCTAGAATATCATTTTAAAGAACTTGTTCCTAAAATATCATTAATTCAATAATCCTTGATGGAAATAGAAGGGTAATTATTTACTCTAACTTTAATGTTTTTTAAATGGTGTTTCTTTTATCAACCTCATTGACCTATCCTTATCCTCTCCCCCTTTCATTTCATCTCCTCATTTCATTTTCTCAGATTTTTCAGAATTCTCAACTTCATTCTCCCACAACCCATGTGGTCTTTTTTTAGGTTTAAGGGTTGATGGTAGTGGGAGTTCCTTTTCACTTATATTGTTCATAATTATGAAATTATCCTTTTGTTTTGGCATTGTTTTATTTGGTTTTTCCCCCTGATTTTTTATAGGATTTCCACAAGAATGCCTATTATGATTTCCATCTTACCAAACTTAACCTCTAGGAACTCATCCTTAGATTATAGCTGGTGTACAGAAGGTTGTGTGATATTGGATGGTTTCTCATATGTTATTTTAAAATTGGGTGTTTGGTGGTAGAAATTAAGGTTATAAAATTTCTTTTGTTGAAATAGTGGTGGGTTTTTGAATTTTCGATATAATGGGGATTGTTTTGGAACTGGTTTTGGTATTGGGATCTTGCTTGATTCTACTAATTTCAAAATACATATTATACTTTGTTAGTATCTATCCATACTTTATTTATTTGGAAATTCCTAACCAAAAAGGATACTAAAAACATTCTATTACATGTACTTCATCACACTAGTCAATAAAATGATCAGCTGATGAGAATAAATTGTATACCTTAGTTGGTGATTGTTGTTCACTCACTTGTTTCAAATCCATATATATCACTAAAATGGTTAGATCATAATCCTTAGTTTCTAATAAGGTTGACTTAGGAGAATTTATTACCTCATGGATACCTCTTGTTCTAGTATCTCTTGTACCAAACTATTATGACTTTTGGGAAATCTTCTCAATCAAGAACTTGGCCTCTTCTATGGATTTTTTAATCAATACGCCTATAAATGATGCATCCAGAAGGCTTATTCTATTATCCAATAAGACTATATAAAAGAAGAAAATAAAGTGATGCTCCTTAATTGATTTATGTGGGTAGCTAGTACGTAGCTTCTTAAATCATTCCCAGTACTCATAAAGGGTTTCTCCATATGACGGTCTAATGTAATAGATTTCCTTTATGATGGTTGTGATTATAGAGGTGGGAAAGAATATTTTCTTGGATAATCTCTCTAAGTAATTCCATTCTTATGCATCCCCAAGTTTTAGGTCATAAAACAATTCTTTGGAAGCTCATTCTAATGAAACTGGGAATTCCTTCTACTTTACTATCTCCTCAGCTACTCCTTGTGTTTTGAAAGTAGAGCAGATATACATGAACTATTTAGTATATTTTTTAGGGTCTTATCTTACTAAGAAATGAAATTTTTAATGAAGTGGGATCATGTTAGGTTTCATATCAAAATAATTTTGTAACCCAGACATGGAAATTTGATTGATTTGATTTAGGAATCTTGGCACAAAAAGGACTCAAAGGGTTTGGTTGTGGTTTCTATCCATGATGACAGGATAATGATGAACACATGATGTTTCACTCATGTATGTAAGAGAAATTTCCAAAAATTAATATTGAAAAATTATTTTTAAAAATTCTATTCAATAAGGTTATTTCTATTTTAGGATCTACGAGTCAATGGTAGATATTTTTGGTTCTATTCATGCAATTTGAGAGAGAAAAATTATTGGCACCACTTACCTAGAAACAACACCAAGTTATGACACATTCCTAACATGAGGTGTGACAAAAACAATTATTTATTGAGTTAAAAATTTAATATATTGGTAAAACTAGGTTTTCTATAGAGAGTATCAGAGAAAAATCAATTTTTCACCTTTAATAAGAGGAAAAGTGGTTGTTTTTTAAATTGTTTGATGTTGAAAATAGAGAAATAAATTAACATAAGGTTTGAAAACAAATTGATTAATTGGGTGATGGGGTCAGGGCAGGTTCACCTTTTTCAATGTCATCATGGTAATAAAAATCATTAACCTCTCTTCCAATTTAACAAAAAATGAAAGACTCCTCAATCGTGTTTACAATCACCCTTGGTTGAAGGATGAAATTGAAACCACTTTTATGTGTATGAAAGTAAGTAAAACATTACCAAACTACTAACAAAACTTTTTATTTGGAATTTTTTTCCTTATAAATCCTGAAAAAAAATAACTCATTCCATAACATGAAAATGATCACAAACACTCACCACCTAACACAATCTGCTCGATCGAGACAAACTTCACTAGGTGGAGGGAGCTCAAATATCTTCAACCAAATATGTAAACAATGAATGAAACCAAAACAATAAATACAATCACATTAATAAAATTAGGTAAACAATAAAAAATGAAATCATTAAATAGACAATTTTGTTTTGAATTTAAATCACAGAACTCCAATATTACAAATGGAAAACTATTCTATCTCTGGTCACTAAAAGTTTTTACCCATCCATATGAAGGGTAATGGAGTTTAATGGGGAATAACAAATCATTATAAAACTAATAAAAGAGAAAATATAAAATACATATAAATTCAAGGTTCCAATTCACCATAACACCCCAACATTCTCATTTTCAACCCTTTTGAATAGAATTTGATGCACATATTTATAGGGCTGAGGGGTGGAAAATTTTCCCTCTAGATTCTATCAATTGAAAGTTTCAGATTATTTTTAATAGTAAATGGACGATTATTAGAAATTTTTATTCCTAAAATTTATTCCTCTATACCTTGGTCATGAGCCTACAAAATGTCAACTTTTTTGGACAAGTTTCAAAAAACGTATTCCCAAATTACTCAAGAACACATTTTATGTATGAAGACACTCTTAAACTTCCTCCAATTTACTGCATTAAATAACAACCTTAATGATAAAAACCCTCCATGAAAATTATTTTGAAAATAAAAATTTGGGTATTATTTTAAATAAATTTATAATAACCTCATTTTTAAGTCTTTATCTTGAGTTATGTCTCATTTACTAAGGTGGGTTCCATTCTATCATCCAGAAAGATTTTTCAAATTGATTGATTTTTCGATAATTGTGTATTTTAAATTATCTCTAAGTATAGAAGAAATGGTTGAATCCAATGAACAAAATAATTATAAAAAAAGAATAAATTCAATTAGATTAATATTTTAAAAGTTATTATCAAAATACAGAAGTGGTAGAAAACGGTTAAAATTCCATAATTAAGTAGTTTTTATATTTTAGCCCAAAATTCAAAAAAAATATAAAATGGATGAAAATAATCTTAAATTGATAATTTTACAGGGATTATATCATTCAAATAAAAATATAAAATAATGAAAATATTAGCCTTATAATTTTTTCTCACTTTTTTGGGGATAAATGATAATTTTGTGTTCAAATTTTTTTTCAGTGAACTCAAATTTCAGAATCATATAGAATAGTATTTTCAAAGAATTTATAAATTCTTGTTGGTATTTTGGTTAAGGATGTGTTATATATATAATGTTTTTACAATTAAACTTGTTTTTCTATAAAATAAAAGGGTCATTTTTTAAAAAAATTATTAATGGGTCTTTTATAAAATTACAATGATACTTGTGTTTATGAGAATGAAAAGGTGATTTTCAAGGTTTTTAGATTGTTTGACCACTGTTTGAAGAATGATAATTTTTTATTTTAGCTTTTATTATTTTTTATTGTTTTTTATGGGAAGGAAAATGATTTTTTTTAAAAAATATTTTTGTTGTGGATGAATTTTGGATGGAAACTAACCAGATGTTTTTCACATAATAAAAATAGGATTTTCATGTTAAATTATTAGGTGAAAACCATCAAGTGAGTTTATTTTTATTTGGAATATTTTTCAGAAAAACATTTTTATATAATTTTGGTAATCAGTTTTTTCTAAAGTTTTTGGTGTTAAAGTAACTTGTTTTAATTAAATTTTGGGAATGATTTAATTTAAAAATTCACTAATTTAATATGTATAAGGTTTTCAAAATGGAGGATATAAATCCGTTTAAATGGGAATGGTTTTTTTCAAAGTGATATTTTTGAAATGGTGATAATCCTTATTTTTTATGTGAAAATGATTTAAAAAAACCTTACTTTGGTAAAATTCACTTTGAAATAGTTCTTAGTGTGCTTCATTATCAGTGATATCTGAATAGTAAAAATTTAGTTTTGGAAGTAATTTCTTTTTTTAATGGTGATGTCATTTAGTAGCGGGTCATATTTATTTGGGTAGATTAGGTTTCTCCATATATATTTTTTAGGATTTATTTTTTGTTTTCATCGTAGTGATGATGTGGGGAGTTAATTCATCCACATGATTCACATGGGTTTATCTATTAGTTGAGTAAATCTATGTACAAATAGAGGAGTTGGATAGGTAGATTTATTATTTGGGTAATGAAACCTCATATATGGATAAAGAATATAGGTACCAGACTTTATAATTTAAGTGATTTAACTCCATCTATATATGGGGTAATTTATGGAGGGGTGAATTGGGTGATGAATTAGTGGGAGATTGTTGGAACTCAAAGATTATGACATATAATATCAAAGAGGCACTACAACACCATGAGAGTGTGTATCTCCAAGTTATTAGCTGGGGAAAATCATAAATTTATTTTGGAAAGAGTATTTCATCTTTGAGAAAGTGTCATCTCACCTATGATCTTGGAATCAAGGAGGGTACTCTACCTTTTGTTTACCATGGTGTTCCCTTGTTTTGGGGAATACCTCAATAGTCCCATTTCTCAAATGCTTTGGATAAAATGAAGAAGTCCCTTCTATCCTGGAAATGGAATTCCCTCTCAATGGTCGGCCGCATCTACCTCGTTAAACATGTTGTTACCTCGACGTTGGTATATTCGTTCCTGGTATATCTCTTTCCATGTTTCATTATTAGACGGATCAACACAATGATAAAAAACATTGTTTGGAGTGGAAGTATTATGGAACAGAAAGTAATCACTACCTCATGGAAGAAATGTTGTTTGATACACAATCTAGTATGCCTTGGTATTAAGAATCTGGAGGCCTTCAATCAGTCTCTTCAAAGTCAGTTTGTATGGAAACTCATCAACACCAAGTCTACTGCACTGGCTTTCCTAAGGAAGCGGTTCATGTCCAGACATTTTTCAGTAAAAGTCAGCTATCTTGACTCATTTATTTGTACTAGAATAATATCCATTTATCCAAAAATAATCAATCATTACCAATGGATGGTGAATAGGAATTCTTCACTTCACTTCTGGTATGATATCTGGACTGGTGGACAACTCATTAACTAGGTTAACGAGGAGACTTCTATCATACACCATAACACCATGATCAAGGAACAGCTGGAAAACATGGATATGGTACCAGATGATGTTGCGAATATTGTTTATGAGAATGATTTTATTAATCAAGATGATACTTTGATCTGTAAGGGGTCTTCAAATGGTTGGTTTGACTCCAAAAGATTTTACAAGAACTTGATTGATGTTGAATAGCAATGGATTGGGAAATTGAATAAAAAATAGATGACACCCTCACAGTACATGTTGATATGGAGGCTGGCTCTCAACAAGATACCGGTGGAGGTCAATCTTAAAAGGATTGGCGTCTACTTATATTCTTGATGCCCTATTTTTACACAAAATATAGAAGACCTGGATCAACTTTTCATGAGGTGTAAGGCTGCCTCCTCTCTTTGGAGAGCAATACAACAGATTTTTGGTGTCCGAATCGGCTACACTAATTCTATCTGAGTGCTTCTCACAGAACTGTTTAATGCTCGGCTCTCAAAACAGCCCCTTGTGATGTTTCAGGTGGCTTGTGATGAATTTATAAAATGCAAATGGAGCAGTATAAATTCCACACTGCATACCAATATTCACTTCAATGTAGGTCGCGATCTAGGAACAATTTTTTCTACAGTTCATGCTGCAAATAGTCTGCATTCAGAAACTTGTAGCAACCTAATAGAGGATTGGGTGACTCTACAACAGTTGAATATTCCTGGAAACTACGTGGCCCCTTGTCATAGTTTGGAAGATTTCTGGATTCACCCATTTGTAGGATATATTATATTCAATACGAACGGAGCTTAGAGTGGTTACCCAGGCCCCTCTGGATATGGTGATATCTTTAGGGATGAAAATGGGGATGCTATAGAATGCGTGTTTGTCTCTTGGGGGGATGCCACGGTGCTTGAATCTGAGATGATGGGGCTTATCAAGGTGGTTGAGGTCATCACCAAAACAATTTGGAATAAGTTTCAGTTGGAATGAGATTCCACCATGATTGTGCAAGTTATAAGAATGGGGCAAAGACAATTGTCATAGAGACTGGACACTAAATTGGTGAACTGCATTGACAAGATTTCTACAGTGAACTACTTTATTTCTCATTTATTTTGGGAGACCAACTATATTGATAATTTCCTAGCTAACAAAGGGGTTAATGTGGAAGGATTTCATCACTTGACCACTCTACCTAATGATCTGGTTCTTAATCTTCTCCAGGATAAATGTAAATTCCCTTTGTTTCGCCTCCTGTAACTATAACTACCCATACTTTACATACATTTTTAGTACTTCAGAATTGAAGTACACTTATTACAACATATAACAAAACCATGAAAGGACCATATAGGTATAGTGTCTTTAGAAACTGGGAAACATAAACAACTGGTTCATAAAGCGTCTACATTGTCTCCCATTTATTTCATCATATCTATAGTCCCTTTTGGCATATCTTACTTAATAACTTTCTTCCTGACCAGGGGAAATAAAACATACAAAAGGGTGAGCTCAAATGCTCAGTAAGAGTAAACAAAAGAAATATCAATCACATCATATTCATAAGAATATAACATTTTGGAAATCTTACCCTGCAAGAGAGATCATAATTTCATAACATGGGATAAATCATGGCAGTGAAATGTAATCAAAATAGTCATAACTTAAAACATGAAACTTTGTGGAATACACACATAATCATAGAGAATCATTTCTTATTAGTCAAGACTCATTTCCAAGACTATCTTTGTACACAAAGTCCATTTCTGAACCGAGTTCACTCCTCGTTTCAGTCCTGTTTCACTGAATCGGTTGAACCTTCCGTTCCAGCCATGTCTATATCATTAGATATAAAATCTTTACCCAATGCATTGGAGGGAGATATAGGTCCCACCCATCTCATAATGATACCATTCTTATGTGTTCCACAAAATCATAAACAATACATCATAACATAACCCATGTAATAAAAATGGGATTCTTAAACATCGTGACATCATAAAACAATTCATATAAGATAAAGGAATTCATAAAAATAATTCCATCACAACATAATAAAATCAATGTAATAATATGGATAGAAACAGAACCCTTTATTATCTTATATGGAAAATAATTTTGATAAAACACTTGAACTCCATTCTTGAGGAAAATATCCTTTCTACTTCAAAAACACTTTTCCTTTATTAACATATCATACAATTATAAAATACAAGAATTTGATTAAAAATAAACTTGAAAACTTGTAAATGAGGCTTCTTGGAAATAATGTTTTAAAAATCCATTCATGTCGTATAAGTTAAAAAAACATTCTTCTCGTACTTTTGTCAGAAAAGTCAAAAAGTACCTCGTACGAAAAATGAAAAAAGATTTCTTTCATATATTTTACTAAAAACTCACTGAATGGTAAAATTGGATTTAAACAATTGTAGTTTGATGGAAATAATATTACATATTGAAGAAACAAGGATGTGGATGATAAAATACACCCCAGTAAATTCCAAATTATAAACAATCTCGGATAAAAATGAGATTGTGATATTTCCCTTACCTTAGGTATGATTTCTTCGTAAGTGTCTGAACCTCCTGTATAATGATTTAAATAATGTCATTTACTTATTCTAGAATCATACGCATTGTTATGATATCATATATGGTCATATTTTTAGCTTATTATTAGTAATATTTCATTGCTACTTGTTATTCGGGTGTTTATTACTTTTTGTTCTTATGTGTTTTTTGTTGAATAAATTCTTATTCTTATTTTTAGGTTATAGATACCTCATTTACAGAATTTTATTAGTGTAATATATATCATATTTATTCAATCAATTCATTTATGTAATCATTATGTAACGAAAATCATGTAGAACGAGTCGCATCACATTGTGGAGATGGTATTCCGTACGTACGCACGAGCGATGATATCGTTCCCATGATCGTGGAATTGTATTGGAGTGTATGTATACTATTTAAGAATAAATATCACTTTAAAATAATCATATATATTCATTCTTTACACCATTATACCCATCCAAGTAACGTGGTGGTGGAAAATAGATTACACCCCGGCGTGGAGACGGTATTCCGTACGTACGCACGCGTGGTGATTTCGTTTTCCGTAGGATGGATAGATGGTGAAATAGGTTTGTTTCATACTTATAATAACATATCAGTATATTAATGATACTGATTTTATTAATTCATAATTAAACAACTAAAGAATAAGAAGTGGAAGAAGAAATAAAGTTGAAAGAATCGGTAATGGACATTACCTCTTCTTTGAAGCGCTTCTTTGAGACCTCCTTTTAGGGCACTAAAATTGGTCTTTGAATAATACCAGGACCTCTAGGATGTTTCTAGGTAAGTGGATACAAGAAATTGGTAGGGTTTTTCCGAGCTTGAAGGCTCAAAGTGGTGTGAGGAAGAGAGGGAGGAGGTGCCCGTTTATAAGGGAGGAGAGGGGCTCCTTTGGAAAAACTAAAAATATTATTTTATTATAAATCCATATTTAGTTTTAAATAGCTCAAAATTGATTTATTTATAATCTAAGGTGGGGATGGGTCGAAATTATCTCATCCAATAGAATTTGGACAAGTTTAGTTTACTATTTTAACCTTATCATTTAGATTTAACTTTAAGTTAGATAATTTTACTTTTACCGTGTCTTTTTGTGTTCTTACACTATAAGGTTAATAAACTTACTATAACAAGACAAACTAACCCCAAGTTGTTTATTATTAATATATATAACCTTATCTAAGTCATTTTTCTGAACCGTAGATTTTTAGGAATAAAATAACAATTAATAATATAATATTTGTCTTAAAAACTATTTTATGTCAATTTTGACACTATTTAGTAATTGATTTTTGTGAAAATCATAACAGAATGAGTAATTCGAAAAAAGTTAATTAAATCAATACTAACATGTCATATTAACCTATAAAATTATTTTAATTCCTAAAAAGTCTCAAATTAAATTTATTTTGGTATTTATAACATCAATTATGTCAATATTTCATTAATAAGGTAATTATTGCATCATATTTCTGTCATAAATAATTTAAATTATTTAATGTCTAAAAATTACAAATAAAATACCATTATGTAGGAAATCTTTTTATCTTTCTAATGAATATTTATAGTCGAATTTATCTCATGTATAACCCTATATTAAAAATTATTTACTTATTAAACATTGATTTTAACTATTTTAACCCTTCTTTAAATAAATTAATAATAAATGACCTAATCTAATACAAGTGGGCCTAAATGGTAATATTTTATTCTTAAGGTTGTTTTTGGTCGAATTACACTTATCCAATAGAATTAGGACTTGTTTTAGGGTAATAATAATATCATTTTTTATCTTAATTACCCTATTTACTTTTAACCGTGGTAAATAAAAGTAAAAAGTTAATATTCACCAAAAATTATTTTCATCTCATTGAACCACATTTTACTTACTGATATCAACCGTGTCTCTAGGATTTTTGAAATTCTACTCACAGAAGTGGTAAAATTAAGTTTAATGTAAATTTGCAAATTCTCCTAGGAGGTGGGTAAAAGACGGTGAAAAGTTCAATGAAATTTTTATATATCTAAAATTATTATAAAATTACTCCAATGAATTAAATTGAACTTATATAGGTATTATGTATCAATTTCTAGCTAAAATAAATTTAAATAAAAAGTCGGTTTTCAAATAGTATCCCAATGTTTTCACTATTCATCAAAAATTGAATGTTTCCAGAAAAAAATACCAAAATTTCACCCTAGGATAATTTCGATATTCCGAATCCAAAAATGAAGTCCATTTTGAAAAGTAAAATTTACAAAATTTCAAAAATTGGTTATTACTATTCATAACGGCTAGTTTTAATAATATTTTAATAGCATATCGCTGTTTAGTGAAACTCGGTATTGCTTACGATACAAGCTATCAAGGAAGGTCGTGATTGCGTGTAAAGCAAGACAAGCTAGTGTTGTGTATAGTGAGAGATTCCTTTGATGGTTTATATAAAATAAAAACAAAATATTTCTTATAAAAGTCTCGCGTGTTACATTCTAACCCCCCTTAAAATGAATTTCTCCCTCAAAATTTGTCACATGTAACAAACAGATGAGGATACCTCTCCCACATCATATCCTCAAGCTCCCATGTAGCTTCTTCTAATTGGTGGTTCCTCCATAAAACTTTCACCAAGCGAGTGGTCTTGTTCTGTAGGACTTTTTCACTACGATTGAGAATCTCTATCGGCTGTTTTTCATAAGAAAGATCTAGTTCCAGGGGTACAACTTCTGAGCTGAGTACATGTGAAGGATCAGGTATGTACTTTCTCAGGAGAGATACATGGAACACATCATGAACTTGAGAGAGATTCGGTGGAAGCGCCAATTAGTAAGCTACCTTCCCAACACGATCCAGTATTTCTAAAGGATCGATATACCTAGGGCTCAGCTTTCCCTTCTTTCCAAATCTCATTACTCTCTTCCAGGGAGATATTCATAAGAACACTTTATCACCCACTTCACACTCTAAGTCTTTTCTTCAGTTGTCAGCATAACTTTTTTGTCGACTCTGAGCTGCTCTTATGTGCTGTTGAATAGATCGGACCTTTTCTACCATCTCATCAACAAGATCAGGTCCTAATAGCTTTCTTTCCCCAACTTCATCCCAGCAAGTTGGAGTCCTGCATTTCTTTCCATATAGAGCTTCATAAGGAGCCATCTGAATGCTGGAGTGAAAGATATTATTATAAGAAAATTCCACCAAAGGTAGGTGTTGATCCCAACCACCTTTGAAATCCATAGAGCAAGCTCTCAACATTTCTTCTAGAGTTTGAATTGTCCTCTCAGACTGACCGTCTGTCTAAGGATGATAAGCAGTGCTGAAACTCAACTCTGTATCTAGAGTAAGCTGAAGACTTCTCCATAACTTTGAGGTAAACCTCGAATCTCGATCAGATATAATAGAAAGTGGTACTCCATGTAATCTTACCACTTCCTTTACATATATCCTGGCAAGCTGATCCAGAGAGAAATCCTCTCTAATAGAAATGAAGTGTGCAGACATTGTAAGATGATAAACTATGACCCAGATAACATTATTGTCTTTGGATGTTTTAGGAAGTCCTGTGACAAAGTCCATAGTGATGTTTTTCCATTTCCATCCGGGTATGGGTAATGGTTGTAACATCCCCTTAGACTTCTGTCTCTCAGCTTTAACTTGATGACAAACCAAGCATCGAGAGACATATTCAGCAACATATCTTTTCATGCCATCCCACCATAAGTACTCTTTCAGGTCCCTAAACATATTCGTGCTTCTAGGATGAATAGAGAATGAAGAACTATGAGCCTCATCCAGCAGCTCCTTCTTTAATTCGGGGATGGGAGGAACACAAACCCGATTCCTGAACTTTATCATCCCATCATAATCAAGGTTGAATTCAAGAACATTTCTCACCTTCTTTTGTAACTCTACATCTTCTTTCTGTGCCTCTTTAATCTTAACATGTATAGATGGTTGAACATTCATTTGAGAAAGATACGATTTTCCCCCTTTCATTATAATTCCAAGATCCATCCTTTGTAAATCCATAAATATTGGATCTTTTGTGATCCTCATCATGGATAAAATGGCATGGTCTGGTCGACTTAATGCATCTGCCACCTTGTTTTCTTTCCCAAGGTGGTAATGAATTGAGCATTCGTAATCCTTAATCAGCTCCAACCATATTCTTTGGCACATATTTAGCTCCTTTTCTGTGAAAATATAATTTAAAATTTTATGATCAGTATAAATGCCACACCTTTCTCCATAAAGATAATGCCTCCAAATCTTTAATGCAAAGATTACCGCAGCTAACTCCAAATCATGAGTTGTGTAATTTTGCTCTTGGATTTTCAACTGTCGTGAGGCATAAGCTATAACCATACCATTTTGCATAAGAACACACCCCAATCCCTTCTTGGATGCATCACTGTAGATCACAAACCTTTCTCCACTACAAGGCAGTGTGAGCACAGGTGCACTGGATAACCTTCTTTTCAACTCCTTGAAATTCTCTTCACATTCCTCCGTCCAAACAAACTTAACTCCTTTCCGAGTCAACCTAGAGAGTGGATTAGATAATCGTGAAAAATCTTTCAAAAAACGTCGATAATATCCAGCCAAACCAAGAAAACTTCGGATTTCAGTTACTGTTTTTGGTCTCGACCATCTTTCGATAACCTCTGTTTTTGCTGGATCCACAGATATCCCCTCTTTTGAGATTATGTGACCCAAAAATAAAACTTTTTGAAGCCAAAATTCACACTTGGTAAATTTGGCATAAAGCTTCTCCTTTCGCAGGGTCTTCAATATATTTCTCAAGTGATCTTCATGTTCTTCCTTGCTCTTTTAATATACAAGAATATCGTCTATAAATACTACCACAAACTGATAGAGATAGTCTCTAAAGACTCTATTCATCAGATCCATGAAGATAGCAGGGTCATTAGTAAGACCAAATGGCATCTCTATAAATTCATAGTGTCCATACCTTGTATGGAAAGCCGTCTTTGGTATATCCTCCCTTTAGACCCCTAATTGATGATACCCTGAACGAAGATCAATCTTGGAAAAGTATTGAGCTCCGCGTAGTTGGTCAAATAAGTCATCAATGCGCGGGAGAGGATATTTGTTCTTAATAGTGATCTTGTTAAGTTCTCGATAATCAATTCAGAGTCTCATTGATCCATCTTTCTTCTTAACAAATAGAATAGGTGCTCCCTAAGGTGACGCACTAGGTCATATGAACCCCTTATCAAGATTCTCTTGGAGTTGCTTCTTCATTTCCTACAACTTAATTGGGGCCATTCTATAAGGTGTCTTTGAAATAGGTAAAGCACCCGATACGAGTTCTATTGAAAACTCAACTTCACGATTTGGTGGAAGACCCAGCAATTCCTCCGGAAAGACATCATCAAACTCCCGTACAATGGGAATATTCTTAATCATTAGTTTCTCACCAACCATTTGAGATAAATAACCTTCATTTAGTGAAATCAAGACCCATAAGATGGATGAAATTTCCACTGGAAGGTTATGTTCATCCTTGCATCGATAGACGATCAAAGATTAATCTGGAATATGAAATGTGACTTCCCTTCTTTGGAAATTGATATGATCTCCATATAGAGAAAGCCAATCCATGCCAAGAATCACATCAAATTTCACTATAGGAAGGATCACAAGATTTTCAGTAATCACTTTCCCACAAACTTCAATCGGAGAAGAATTATAAACTTTTGATGCGACTGTTGTGCCATTAGGGGTTGTCATAGCAAACTCAACGTCTAATTGTTGAGGTAATATGGTGATACCCTTAGAAAATTATTCAGAAATAAAGGATTGGGTGGATCAAGAATCAAATAAAACATTTTCTACTTTAGAGTGGATGGTAAGTGTACCTTTCACCACTTTGTTATCGTACTCCACATCGCTGATAGAAATTGCATGTGACATTCCTTTGTCTTTATCCTTAAGAGTTTGTTGACGTCGATCATCATCAACAATCCTTGGATTAGGGAATTGATTGGCATAATGCCCCATTTCCTTGCACTTGTAACATTGAAGTGTAGGAGGTGAACTCTGTGTAGCCTTTTCATTGTTCGCATCACTAGACATCTTCTTCCCATCTTTGCAGCATTCAAATGCTTGATGACCTTCCTTTCCACATTTCCAACATTTACTTGTCCCTTTAAGACAACCCCCTCCATGTTTCTTTCCAAACTTTGAGCATAAGGGAAAACTCATCTTATTTTTAGTGTGCTCTTTAGATTTTCCTTTGAATTCCATTTTCCTCTTCTTATCAAAACCATATGACTGATGGGTTACTCCAATCTCCATATCAACTTTGAGAGCACATCGAACGATTTCCTCATAGCTATTGAAGTCCCTTATGGATAACGCCCTTCGAAGACTTGGTTTTAAGCCACTAAAGAATCGATCGATCTTACTCTCAGGTTGGATAATAATGCCAGAAGCGTACCATGAAAGTCTTGTAAAATTTTATTCATTGGTACCAACAGATTCATCATCCTTTTGCTTTAGTTCAAGAAACTCCTTCTCCATATTTGTTCGGAGAATACGAGGGAAGTACTTATTGAAAAATAAGTTCTTGAACTCATCTCATTCCATGGACTCAATTTCATCTCTTGGCCTCGTATTCTTGATAAGATTCCACCATTGATCAGCATCACCTTCCAAATGATACACTTCTAAGATGACTTTATCAAGTTTAGAACATTGAAGAACTGAAAATATCTTTTCAGAAGTACTGATCCATTGTTCAGCAACTAATGGATCAGTAGACCCGCTGAATGAAGGTGGATGTTGTCTCATGAAGGATTCAACAGAATTTTTCTCCTTCCTTTGCTCGTTGGGAAGTCCTTCATGATTCATAGCTTGAGAAATTTGTGTGAGAATGGATACAAGATTTTTCATTCCAGCTCCCATAACTTTTGTTTGCTCAGGGGGACAATCATTGCATTTCCCGTCGCATTCCGCATTAACACGGTTCCTTCAGGTTCCAGCCATTGACTAAAACCAAGAAGAATAGTGTGATCAACACTAATTATAATAGGAAAACCACATAATCAAGAATAAAACATCACACTTAAGGTCTTATCATAGGTTATTCATGGCCATTTCTAAAACACTAATATTGTGTTCTATGCTTAGACTTATTGTTAGGGTTCTTACTAAGGCTTTCACATCCTAGTTTCTAAAGGTTGACTATACCTTTCCTCTGATACCAACTATAATGACCCATACTTTACATACATTGTTAGTACTTCAGAATTGAAGTACACTTATTACAACATATAACAAAACCATGAAAGGACCGTATAGGTATAGTGTCATTAGAAACTGGGAAACATAAACAACTAGTTCATAAAGCGTCTACACTGTCTCCCATTTATTTCATAATATGTATAGTCCCTTTTGGCATATCTTACTTAATAAACTTCTTCCTGGCCTGGGGAAAGAAAACATACAAAAGGCTGATCTCAAATGCTAAGTAAGTGTAAACAAAAGAAATATCAATCGCATCATATTCATAAGAACATAACATTTTTTGAAATCTTACCCTGCAAAAGAGATCATAATTTCATTACATGGGATAAATCATGGCAGTGAAATGTAATCAAAATAGTCATAACTTAAAACATGAAGCTTTGTGGCATAAACATATAATCATATATAATTATTTCTTATTAGTCAAGACTTATTTCCAAGACTATATTAGTGGACAAAGTCCATTTCTGAACCGAGTTCACTCCTCGTTTCAGTCTTGTTTCACTGAACCGGTTGAACCTGCCGTTCCATCCATGTCTATCTCATGAGATATAAAATCTTTACCCAATGCATTGGAGGGATATATAGGTCCCACCCATATCATAATTATACCATTATTATGTGTGCCACAAAATCATAAACCATACATCATAGCATAACCCATGTAATAAAAATGGGATTCTTAAACATCGTGACATCATAAAACAATTCATATAAGATAAAGGAATTCATAAAAATAATTCCATCACAACATAATCAAAATCAATTTAATAATAGGGATAGAAACATAACCCTTTGTTATCTTAGATGGAAAATAATTTTGATAAAACACTTGAACTCTATTCTTGAGGAAAATATCCTTTCTACTTCAAAAACATTTTTCCTTTCTTAACATGTCATACAATTGTAAACTAAAAGAATTTGATTAAAAATAAACTTGAAAACATGTGAAGGAGGCTTCTTGGAAATAATGTTTTAAAAATCCATTCATTCCGTATAAGTTAAAAAAACATTCTTCTCATACTTTTGTCGGAAAAGTCAAAAAGTACCTCGTACGAAAAATAACAAAAGATTCCTTTCATATCTTTTACTAAAAACTCACCGAAGGGTAAAATTAGATTTAAAAAATTGTAGGTGGATGGAAATAATATTAAATATTGAGGAAACATGGATGTGGATGATAAAATACACCCTAGTAAATTCCATAGTATAAACATTCTCGGATAAAAAAGAGATTGTGATATTTCCCTTACCTTAGGTCTGATTTTCTTCGTAAGTGTCTGAACCTTCTGTATAATGATTTAAATAATGTAATTGAATTATTCCAGAATCATAATCATTGTTATGATATCATATATGGTCATATTATTAGCTTATTATTAGTAATATTTCATTGCCACTTGTTATTCGGGTGTTTATTACTTTTTGTTCTTATGCGTGTTTTGTCGAATAAATTATTCTTCTTCTTTTTAGGTTATAGATACCTCATTTCCAGAATGGTATTAGTGTAATATATATCATATTTATTCACTCAGTTCATTTATGTAATCATTATTCAATGAAAATCATGTCGAACGAGTCGCATCACATTGTGGAGACGGTATTCCGTACGTACGCACGAGCGATGATATCATTCTCATGATCGTGGAATTGTATTAGAGTGTATGTATACTATTTTAGAATCAATATAACTTTACAATAATCATATATATTTATTCTTTACACCATTATACCCATCCAAGTAAGGTGGTGGTGGAAAATATATTACACCACGGCGTGGAGACGGTATTCCGTACGTACGCACACGCGGTGATTTCCTTTTCCGTCGGATGGATAGATGGTGAAATAGAGTTGTTTCATACTTATAATAACATATCAGTATATGAGTGATACTTATGTTATTAATTCATAATGAAACAACTAAAGAAGAATAAGTGGAAGAAGAAATAAAGTTGAAAGAATCGGTAACAGACATTACCTCTTCTTTGAAGCGCTTCTTGGAGACCTCCTTTTAGCGCACTAAAATTGGTCTTTTAAGAAGACCAGGACCTCTAAGATGTTTATAGGGAAGTGGAGAGGAGAAATTTTCAGGGGTTGTCCGAGCATGAAGGCTCAAAGTGGTGTGAGGAATAGAGGGAGGAGGTTCCCTTTTATAAGGGAGGAGAGGGGCTCCTTTGGAAAAACTAAAAATATTATTTTATTATAAAGCCATATTAGGTTTTAAATAGCTCCAAATTGATTTATTTCGAAGCTAATGTGGTTATGGGTCGAAATAATCTCATAAAATAGAATTTGGATAATTTTATTTTACTATTGTAACCTTATCATCTAGATTTAACTTCAAGTAAGATAATTTTACTTTTACCATGTCTTTTTGTGTTCTTACACTATAAGGTTAATAAACTTACTATAACAAGCCCAAATAACCCCAAGTTGTTTATTATTAATATATATAACTTTATCTAAGTAATTTGGCCGAACCGTATATTTTTTGGAATAAAATAACAATTAATAATATAATATTTTTCTTAAAAACTATTTTATGTCAATTTTGACACTATTTAGTAATTGATTTTTGTGAAAATAATAACAGAATGATTAATTCAAAAAACGTTAATTAAATCAATACTAACATGTCATATTAACCTATAAAATTAGTGGAATTCATAAAAAGTCTCAAATTACATTTATTTGGGTATTTATAACATCAATTATGTCAATATTTCATTAATAAGATAATTACTGCATCATCTTTGTGTCGTAAATAAATTAAATTATTTAATGTCTAAAAATTACAAATAAAATACCATTATGTATATAATAGTTTTATATTTCCAATGAATATTTATAGTCGAATTTATCTCATGTATAACCCTATATTAAAAATTATTTACTTATTAAACTTTGATTTTAACTATTTTAACCCTTCTTTAAATAAATTAATAATAAATGTACTAATCTAATCCAAGTGGTCCTAAATGGTCATATTTTATTCCTAAGGTTGTTTTTGGTCCAATTACACTTATCCAATAGAATTAGGACATGTGTTATGGTAATAATAATATAAGTTTTACTCTAAATTACCCTATTTACTTTTAAGTGTGGTAAATAAAAGTAAAAATTTAATATTCCCCAAAAATTATTTTCATCTCATTGAACCACATTTTACTTATTGAAATCAACCATGTCTCTCGGATTTTTGAAATTTCACTCACAGAAGTGTTAAAATTATGTTTTATGTAAATTTGTAAATTCTCCTAGGAGGTGGGTAAAAGAGGGTGAAAAGTTCAATAAATTTTTTATATATCTAAAATTATTATAAAATTACTCCAATGAATTAAATTGAACTTATATAGGTATTATGTATCAATTTTGACCTAAAATTAATTTAAATAAAAAGTCAGTTTTTAAATAGTAACCAAGTGTTTTCATTATTCATCAAAAATTGAAAGTTTCCAGAAAAATACCAAAATTTCACCCTAGGCTAATTTCGATATTCCGAATCCAAAAATGAAGTCCATTTTGAAAAATAAAATTTAAAAAATTTCAAAAGGTGGTTATTACTATTCATAACGGCTAGTTTCAATAATATTTTAATAGCATATCGTTGTTTAGTGAAACTCGGTATTGCATACGACGCAAGCTATCAAGGAAGGTCGTGAATGCGTGTAAAGCAATCCAAGCTAGTTTTGTGTGTAGTGAAATATTCCTTTGATGGTTTATATAAAATAAAAACAAAATATTTCTTATAAAAGTCTCAGGTGTTACAGTAACTTTCTTTCTTATTCTTCTAATACAAGGGCCATCATGCTCACGTTTCTCAAAAAAAGGGATTTATTAAGGGAATATGAATGAGTAGATCAACCAATATGGTAATGTATTGAATCCATGGGAGATTTTTGTGTTGGATTCATGACCTAACTGCTTAGGTTTGTATACTCCATGGGAGATAATGGGGCCACTTTGGATGTATTGGAAGGTTGAACCTAATCTTATATGGTTTATGGTTATATCATTCAATTGATTATTTTTTATCCCATCGATTAATTTTTTTTCATGAATAATTATATTCCATGATTTATTGATTATTTTAGGAACTATAGTGGTTTCTTTATTATGTTATTCTAGATTTCCCTAGTTTATCTTGATATTGATGTATTAGTTGGTTACCTTTTCTTTTCATTCCATGTTATAAAGGGGGTGTAGTTATATTTTATCATAGAAATGAGATATTTTCCTATGAATTAGAAATGGGGCTGGGAACTTAATGATTTTCTTCATGTGTTTTAATATATATCAAGGTACACTATTAAATTTCATATGTATGAGAAGATATATCATTAAGAGGGTTTTTGGAATAGAAATGATACTTGTGGTGAAATATAATTACTTTTAGATCATGGATTTCTATTTTTGTGTATATAGGACATTTTGGGATTCATTATTTGTATATCAATACATAGGTATTTTTTATTTCCCTAACACAATATAAGGATGGATTTTTTTCTTGTAATTTTTGTAGAAAATTAAAGGATTTATGTAGAGTGGATAATGTTTTCGGAAGAAATGAAACTCAACTTGAGGTGTAAGTATGTTTTTTGAAGACATGACTAGTGACATTTAAAGGTTGGTTCTTAATCATCCAGGATTTTTCCAAAGTATAAATTAATTTTTTTTTCATTCTTTATCATATGAGGTAAGGGATTTGGATTAGTTAAATGGAATATGGGTCATTTGGGTGACTTCTCAGTCGCTAACGATAAGTTTCTAGCTCATGAGGTAGGAATATGGGGTACAAATATAATAGTTGACTTTGGATTGATTTAAATGTTAGAATATATATTGTTGAGATTGGTTTAAGTATTAGAAGCTTCCTAGGGGAGTTTTTTATAATAATTATCATAAATAACACTAAAATATAGTGATATTGATGGGAAAATTGAAAATAATTTTGGTTTCTGTTGAAAAATGATGTAAAAATATTTTGAGTGGGGAGTTAGGGTGAATGTGAGTTTTGGATTTAGGTTAGGATTTCATTTTGAAAACTATGTTAAGATTGCTCGAGTGTTTTGGTTTTAATGTTTCACATAAGATGGGATATCAAGGTTTTCTAATTTATCCTCGATTCGATTGTTTATCATTATAGTATGACATAGGGTTGTAGTATTTGTGTACGTTAGCTTAACTTTGTAATGATTTAGGATGATTTGATTATGTTGGGGTATGATTAAGATATGGTTTGAATTGAGGATATTTTCAATAGATTTTTTTAAGAAATAAGGTTATTGTTTCCTTCCATTAGAGAAATTTAGGTTCTAGATAGTAGTTCTTAGTGTTGGGGGTGCATAGATGATTGACATCCCCAATAGATGGGAATGGTTAGCTTGTCATGTTGTCTATAATTTTAATGGTGAAATTTGAGATGGTGATAAGGGTTTTTAATCCCATATTTTTAGTGGTTGGTCGTTGGATTATCTTACCAAATTTGTGTATGATGAAAAAAATTTGAGGAGAGTATAATTTCAAGAATAAGGTTATAGATAAAAGTAAAGAGTTAAATCATGTGAGTTTAATAGTGTTATGAGAATATTAGTGGACGTTTGGGTAATATTAATTCTAATTTAGAGAGATTTATATAGGTTTTGGGATGTTTTGGGATGTTTTTTTAAATTGTATGAGATTTATATAGGTTTTTAGAGGTTATTTAAGGTGAAATAGGTTATCCATAGAGAAAGGAATTATAAGCTTCAAGCTCTGGGAAGCCTTTTATAATGACCATGCAGTTTAGGAATAGTGGAATAATAAAATTCATGGTCCCATACATAGTTTGGGATACCTTTCATTCAATCCATTCATCATATTGAGAATTCCTAAAAAAAACTAATTTTTAATATTAAACATCCTATTTCCACCACATTTCAAACCCAACTCAAGAGATGGGGTACCTTGGGTGAATTTGGGGGCTCCTTTTGAACTATAATTCATTCTCTTCCATTCTATGTTATTTAAACCTTGGATTGAAGGTATTTTTTCCCTTGTTATTCTCATATTCTCTCTGCTCTCACAAAGGGTTCAAATCTATGGATTTGATACAGGAGTTTCACTGTAGCATGAAGAAACCATATCGGATAATAATTATTTTATTCAATAATGAGAGATGATGTGTATATAAATAGTATTCACATAGTTTTATTATTTATCAAAAATATTATTCTACCTAGTGTGTATTTATCCATTTTAATTCATTTTTTGGGATTTAAAACAATACATTAATTAAAGATAGATATCTTTCCTATGTTGCTTAGTGTGAGGATGGGAATGATTGGGATGTATGGGAAAAATTATTGAATTAAGATGAGTTTGGTGTATTCCCATTCTCACTATTATGTGATAATTTTTTTGGATTACATTCTAATTTTTAAAATAAATATTTTAAATGTATTTTAAATGATTTATAAATATATTTTCTCCATTTTAATAAATGATTTTAATGTGGGTGTATTTATAAGTGTGTGAGAATTAAAGTGACCTAATTCACTAGGACCCTATTTGTGTCAGTGGTAAGTCAAGTGTGTTATCCCAAGCTCATATCAAATAGGAAATGGGATAGTGACTTTCACTAGAAAGGCATAACATACATGGGAAACCATATCCTATAAAAAAATGTAACAGACCTAAAAATCCAATATGTAATATAATCAATAACCACCATTTTTTGTGTATAAATATATAATTGTACTTTAAATAAATGCATGAATGAGACATCAAAAAACATGTATAATTTCACATAGGAAAATACTATAGGACTGATACATTAGAAAAAATCTATGAATACAATATAATAGATAATAGAAACTCCTCCTATTTATAATGTCTCCAAGATTGGTCCCCAGCTATAGTCATCTATTCGACGAATCAACATATTTTACTACCAAATAATATTGTAAATCCATTAGCTTTGCATCCATAAAGGTCGCCTATATATTTTGAATTATCTATGTAGACACAACATGTGTGGGAAAAAATATTTTGAAGGGTTGAGTGTAAACATGTTCAATAGGACACCCCAAAAATAATAAGTAATAAAACCCAAATAAAACAAAATATTGAGGGAAATAGGATGAATAAATCCATAAATTCTATATATAATCTATGTTCATGAAAAACAAGGTTGAAGGAAAATACCAATCTTCACAACTCATCTCCATAAAGAGTCATATCTCATAAGAACCCAAAAATACCCATATTATTAAAAGACCTATAAATTTGAATTCAATAGTCCAACTATTTTATGTATCTTTAAGGAAACCAATAATTCTTGACAAGTCAAAAGAACAATATTTTCCTATAACACCTCACCACAACGTCCCAAATATCATAATTTTTATGCTACAATAATACAATTGTAGTCTTTTATCCATTCCTCACTACGCTATGTCTATCAATTGAGGGAATACAATATCCGATCAGAGGAATAACTCTCACCCTATCTCATGGGGAAAAACATTGACCATTGTAGGTTTAGGACCCACAGCCATAAAATGTGAGAGTACTAAATTTGACTATAGTATAAGGGAATCTCATCACATTAAGACTAAGGGAGTAATGAACCCCATTTCCAAATAGTGGACTCACACCACATGAAATTAAGTCATGTGACCTAAGTCTATGAGGGAATACTGAACTCCATAATACATATATAGGAACCAATTTCCAATGATCAAGAAATATACATGGGAGTACATAAACCTTATGCATGGATAATCATGCCCCAATACATGGGGAAGTACTTGAACACCTTTTCTTCTCTAATCACCTCACCATGAACCTTTTCATCACGTCTCAGGAGCTAAGACTCATAGAACTACCCATATTTCCTTGAGAATGATCTCATATTACTAAGAGCATTATATCATAATTCAGTATGAAGAAAAATTATCCAAATGGTCTATTTACTTTTCTAATTCTAATTATTGAGTGATAAAACATTAAAGGTACTAAATTATAAGAACTATATAACATGTACTTATAAATATATAGTATTTAAGACTTTTACAATGGCTATGTGTGTACTATTATCATACAACCACATGGAGTAACCCGACATTGTGTGTCCTATTGGGGAACATGGTGTGTGGGACTTGCAAGATGCTCAGGCATGTACCACTAGTATAAGATGAGTTTATTCATCCTATTATACATAGTATTACATTCTTCTAAACATGGGAAGTGAGACCCATAGGTTATTGGGTGTTTCCTAGACCTATACAAAAGTAATGTGGTCCAACATACATGGTGTTCACTATGTCTCTTATAGTGCATAGGTTCAGAGGGGTTTAGCCAAGTGTGTTACCCCATACACATGTGAGTCATGTGGAACGATATAGATGGAGTGTGACCTTAAGTCACATCGCATGTGATATTTATCCTCCCTTTTAAGACCAATCCAAAATAGGTAAAATGAAACATAGTGTGTGACCAGGAGGATTGGACTCCATGTTGTCAATAATTCCAATTCCAGGTGCCTTTTTCCCCATAAATCAAGTCATCGCCACTTGATTCATAGCCATCATCCATCTCATCAACATCCATGAATGGAAACCACCACATATATTATATGGCCTATGGTCATCCCATCTATTATCATAATGATAATTTATATGAACTAAATTCATTTCTCAATTCCCTTGAGTCTCCTTTTCATCACTAGTATGCTCGAACCAGCTCATCACTGTGAGTCACTGCCACCTCACCATTCTGGATTCCCCAAGTTGAACCATTAGTAAATTCAAAGGCTCTAATCTATCACTCCACCATGTAATGAAATAAAAATAATGATAAATGGTGATCATTGGGGATTCAAACCATTTAATTTTTTTGCAGCCATGAATAATGAAGAACATAGTAAAATGAGGTTTCTTTATATATAAATAGAAATTATGGTCAAAGTTAGGATATTATGGGGATTTTTTTCATAAAATTACATCACCTCCTTGATAAGGAATCTATGGAACAATTGTAAGATAAAAATGTTGTATTATAATAACATCATAAAAAAATTAATTAGTAAAAATATTTGATAAATCAACACCAATGATTTACCATCATTTAAGAATAATATTAATCAATAATATTTCAAGGTACTTACAAAATTTAAATTCTATAATATAATATATAAGGAAGGAGGTTTTGAAATATATTAAAAGTATTCTCTCATTTGAAAAATGTTGGCACGTTAAATATCTAACCCATATCCATGAAAAACATTATCCCCGCTAAGAATAAGGATCCCTAATATCACCTAGTGTTTCCATATCCAATTTAATTGACTATTAATACTCTCAAAGAAGGAATAGTAACAAATATATATAAATATATCATTTTTCAGGGTTCATTGGTCACTAACCATGGAATTTTTATCCAAAGTCTTAGAACAGGCTCAAAGTAGGGCCACCTCCCCCCCCCCCCCAATAAATTTTATATATTTCCTAAGTATTTTCCCGCACACTAAACAAAGTCATGGTGTTGTAATTTTTATTAGAGATTACATTTAGAATTTATAAATGTTATATCTCATAGTATAAATATGAATTTATTTAATATATATTAAATTTCTCTTAAAATTAAACTAACATGAAAATTTACCAAAATCCCTATGGGGGTAAACACTAAGTTTAGAGAAAAAAGATACACTCCAAATATTATAAGATTTTATACTATGGTAAAAATGTTATTCTAAATTTTTATAACACTGGGATACTAAAACATAAAAACTAGCTAACTATCACCTAGGTAAAAAATATGTTCAATAAATATTCTCCACCTTTAAACATTTCATCTATGAAAAGGAAACAAATAGATCTACTAAATTCAAAATCTCATAACATAACCTTGTATGAAAACAACACAAACATGAATTCACTTTATCCACCGCTATAGGTACATGATCTATTTAAACCTGGGTTTTAATTACATAGTAATATATCCTATTTTCAATAATTTCCATTTCTTTAATTTTTCCCCTGAGCATCCATTTATTTCCTAGGATAATCATCCAAATATCACTCTATAAAAACCCTTGATGATGTTATGTGATCAAATTTATCACATCTCCACATGATCCCTCACCAAAGACACTTTCCTTCATGGGTATCCTATATTCAAGGGAATTAATAAAAACAATAAAACAACTATATCATCATGTATATTAATAATTAAAAATATTATTTCTTATAGGAGTACCAAACACTCCTCCTTTAATGAGTAACCCATAAATTACCACATGAGAAACATTGGCTCATATCAAACCCTACCATTAGGTACATCTATTCATAATTTTTCATTAGACAGATAAGATATCCCATTTGAGGCTTCTCACGGATTGGTTCAACTTCTCATTATCACATAGTAAGATAAATACAACAACACTATGATTAATAATTATAAGTACTATAAAATATCATAGTGAAATCATTACCCTAATAATTGTGGGAACCTAACATTCACTTCTATAGATATGATTTTTTCCACCACCAAAGATAAATCAATTAGTTTGAGGTCACTCTTCATGAAAGAGACTAGTGATCACATCAAAGATGGAATAAAACTCCTCAAACCACAATGAAACTAACCCTTAACTCATCAATAAACCATTCCACCATAATCAGAAGGGGTGGTCCTGACCCATTTAGTTGACCCAGTATTTTTAGCTCTGGGTCCCTGGATAACACCTAACAAAACATGAGTGACCATGACCTCAACCCATTAAGTAACACTCTCCACCACAGAGCTGATGTTACCACATGATGAACACCAGTGATCATTTATACCTATATTAATGTTATATACCCCCACTAAATGAGTTATGGGACCACCCCAATCGATGAAAAATACACCACGCCTCCATATTTTACTAATGTAACCATAATTTATGGAGAACACCACATGAATACCTATTATACCAAAAAAGAAACATTAAATATAGATTCTTATATATGACCTCAATATAATGATTTAGAGTTCCTACAAGGGGTGGAAACTACCATTCAAAAATTATGCCACCCTGGCCTCATATGTTATCAAAATATAAAAATCTATAAAGGGAAACTATTAGTCAATCCTACTAGATGGATTTCCCCTAGAATGAGGAAACATCACATCTAGAACTCACACATTGGTATTTTACCACATTGTTGGTTCTCTTAAATTAATCCAAAAATAATGTTTTAAGAGTCAACTAATCCAAATTAATTGAGGAAATCATCAAATAAGGCCACTGTAATTGATCTACCGACTCATGAACTTATAAATGGTATTTATTACTCTTAACAGTATCACTATTATTTCAACATTTCCTTAGTTATTCCTTAATACTAATTGAAAAATATCCTTATTTTTACACCAAAGTTAATAAAAATCATACCTAAATAGGATCAATAATGACCAACTTATTTCCACTAGTTATAGAGGTTACATTGAGTTTGATGAAACATCTCAAAAAAGTATTTCCAACTAAACCATTAGTTCCACAAACTCAGTCAATTTAACCAATAATTTATATAAGATATTGGTCCATCTATAGAAGAAAATTAATGTTAATTTTCAGTTCTCAATGAGGGAAACCCTAGAATATTCTCCCATAAAACATTCATGTATTCCTCCTCCAATATTGAAAATATAGCCTCTGAAACATCCATTGAACACTAAGCTAAACTCACTAACTAGTGGGTATTGAGACACAATATTCTAGGGGTTATTCCTACGCACTCACCATTGAATATGATAATCAACCCATCTTCTTCGGCTTCACGCTATATTAAAACAATCACAAACTATTTATTCCATAGAAATGATGATGTCACAGGGTCTCCTTCTGAAATGATGGAATCTAAAAAAGATATTTCTCTTTATCTCTCCATTTAATTATCAATCTCATTCCATCAATTGATGTTATAAAAGGGACGATCGCTACTAGAAGGAGTGTCTTGTTAAACAGGGTCATAAATGAGTATGATTTTATGTGAAGAATTCACAAATTGAACCTTACACCCTATTTGGTACTTTATGATTGATTCCATCTATTATGTGATATTATCCATAGCCTTTCTGGTAGAACACTATTCTTGATTAAACCACTTAGAAGTGGTGGTGGATATTGTTCAAAGTATCTCCCACCTCTAGATTATCTAGCATGACTAGGTCCTTTGATAACATCACCTCATGAAGGGATATTGATCCTATAATAGGAAGGTGTATGATTTAAAACATAACATTAATTTTGATATTAGTCCATGAAACCAATCTATCTAGCCTAAAGAAAACACATATCAACCCTCATACTATTGTGTATCTATTTTAATTAAATCACATGGGACAACTAGCACACAAGGTCCTCGACATAGGTGGGGATGAAAAAATACATAAACCTATCTCACATTTAACTCATGATCCCTCAATCAAAATCCTAATCATAGAGAGATAAAACCTTAGTCATTTTGAGGACTACCCCATCTATGAACCTCTAACATACTTGGACATGGTTAAGCTACGCTAAACAAGGTCCATCAACTTTTAAACTAAACTATCATCAATGAAACTAAAAATAACTCTACCAAAACTAGGGCTCAAACTCTAACAACCATACAACATTACCACCATGAGTTTGGTAAATGTATAAAAACCACTCATTGCACCACAAAGTGGAATCATTGAAAAAACCACTATTTTTTAGATGGGTGTATGGACCATATAAGTAATTTGAGTCTTAGAATTTAACAAATCCTCTATCATCAGAGTATTAGGATCACCACAATACTAGGAGGCTTCTGTCACTTAGATTCATGTAGAAAATTTAGCTTATTAGTTTCATGGTGGTTTACTGAGTTTAGTTTCATTCTTGATGTGCCCATTAGTCTTTTTCATGAAGATATACCTCCAAAAATAAATTTATCTTTTATGGTGGCAATGATCTTTTCTGTAACGATGGATGTGATATTCCCACCTACTTTATAGGAAATATTTTACTAATATATTGTGAAGTAATTTTTCATAGTTCTCATAGTTTTTCTAGATTAATCTTATCGGGTGATGACGGGGATTTGAAATGACCCCAGAGAGCCTCATGTGGAAAAACATAAAGAGTTGGTGAAATATCCTGAGTAGATGTATCTAATGGAAAGATTTAATGTGATTCAATGATTATAATGTGATAATTTATGGGATAATCATTAAATTATGGGATTGTGGTGCTCTCAAAGGAAATGATGTTATTAATGGACCATATCTATATTGATGTTAATGGTTAGTGGCTTTTCTTCATTCCATAAGGATGAGAGACCTATGGATGGAAGGGTCTTTATTAAAATATTAAGAGGATGATTTCCAAATGAAATCACATGATTTCACTGAGGATTTGTTCTTGATTGGGGTTGAGATGTTTGTTTTAGAAAATAAGTGCAATCATTAGGATAAACCTAAAATGAAAATGGTATAAAAGTGGATATATTTTTATTTGAATGCACCCTAATTTTTCAAAGATATTTAACCTTTATATACGGATACATTTTATGAGAAGTTGAGTTTTTTTCACAATAGGTTATTTTATGACCTTTCTAGTAGGACATTCCAAAAAACACAAAGTAATGTAACACAATTTAACTGAAACCAAATACTAAGGGAAAGAGGAAGAAGAAACTCATAAATGCAAGATATTCTCAATGGTCACAATAACCAAGGTTAAAAGAAGAATATTGGTCTCTATAATTCATATCTATAAAGAATATTATCTCATAAGAAAAAAGGGAAACCTAGATCATTGAAAGAACCATAAACCAAAAGTCTAAAGATCAATTATTAGTCATATCTCAAAAGTAACCAAACTTGTAGTACATGTCACAAGACTTACAAAATATGTATCACACCTCATCACAGCTACCTAAATATTATAACTTCCATACTACCTCATTGCAATCATAGTTGGGTAATTGTGCCTCATTGATGTACACCTAATAGTTGAGGTAGTACCAAACCCTATCAAAAATATATCTAACACCATATATGGTGGAGTAAAACATTAATCTCTATAGTTATAATACACCAACCCCATCACATGAGAAATTACTATCTCTAACAGTAGTATAGGGGACCCACGCCTCATCAAGATAGGGGTAATATCAAACTCGATGTCTCGATTGAGAAAATATTCCTTATGAGTGGAATTATTATAACCTAGATCTTTGGGAGAGTACTTAAATTAACTATACATTTAAAGGAAATATTCTACACCATCAAAAAATATTCAAGGGAGTACTTATACCCTAGGTGGGAAGACCATACCCCGACAAATGAGGGAGTATATAAACTCCATATCTACTTTGGCCACCTCACCCTAAACCCTGTTTCCACCAATATAAATCCAATATTCACCAAATAACCAAAAATTACTCAAAAAATATCTCTAATTGATAATAATCTCACAACATCATGATCTATATGAAAAAATAATCTGAATTGATTATTTATCAATCTGATTCTAACACTCAGATGAGAAGATATAAAAAACACATGAAAGTAAAGACATTACACAATATTTACTCTGAGTTACACGGTGTGTAATAATTATCCAATGGTCAAGAATGTATTTTTTTTATGTTTCTATGTGTATTACACTAACATGAAATTTCTCATATTGGTACATGGTGTGTTTCACTCTTTATCTGCTTAGGATTGTACCACAAGTACGCATTGAGTTGAATCGTCCTGATATACATGGAATTCCTTTCATCCAGACCATATGTGTGAGACTTAGGGGTTAGTTAGCATGTCTTCTATAGATTCATGAATAGATTAATTATAATGCCCCAGCCTTAAACCTTACTTAATCTTGAGTTATTACAAGATTACACATTGAGGATCTTTTCAAGTTTAGAGTTTTAGAGAATTAGATCATAAAACTTGCATTACATTCCACATTTAAACAAAGTGGTTACATAAAAGATAGTATTCATTTTTTCCCATCAATGGACACATATTTAAAAATAAAGAATGGATTATTTCTTGACACTTCCTTGACACTATCATCATATCATGTACCTTTCCCTTGACCTGTGAAAAACATTTTAAAAAACATGGGATGAGCATAAAAAGCTCAGTAAGGGTTATAAAAAATATGGAAAGGAAACATGAGTTCATATATACATAAGAATGAAATCATAATTTACCCATAAAACATAGGCACTTTAACATACCTCATCAAATCATGAATAAATCATAGGAATAATAATACATAAAAGGTAACTTGAGGCATTCATAACATTCTTACGTAGGGAGTAACCCACTTGGTTACCTTTGGAATACCCCCCACAGTATATTCCCTAAATCTCTTCGGAGAAACCTTAACGTTTCACTCCTTCGCGTTACCCAATGCATTGGAGAGCTATATCGGGCTCACCCACCCTTAGTTTATCACGGAACCACCCGTCTTCATAATAATTCCCAAGAACCATAACATAATCGTATCACATAAAACATGCATAAAGGAAACATAACATTTCCACTTTTCAATCACAAGATATCTATACAACACATTGATATAAAAACATTATGAAAACCATTTTCAATAACAAAATAAAAGAAAAGTAAAACATGGAATTTATTTTTATTTTAAAAAAAAGTATGGCTTGTAGAGGAAGCCGAAACACAAATAATGGTCACGGCGGCGGAGAAGTCGTTGTCGCCGCATACGTACGACAAAAACATTCACTTTTGTCATTTAGTAAAACGCTTTGTATAAAAAATATTACTTTTGGATAAATGTAAAAGTCAAAGGGGTTTATACGCCGTATAAAATAAGGTTGTGTATAAAACAAAATATGCCTCAATGAAAGGAGATTGAGATGAAGTCCCATACAAAGACGGTATCCTTGGATTAAGGATAAATCAATTACATAATTATGTGTGACAAACTAATACACCAAATATAAGTGGATATTAAGTGTAAAACAATCAGAGTTTATTCACACATATTCATAGAACGACATATTCAAGGAGTACAAGCTTATCGCAAACAATCAAAATTGGGTTAAGAAGTTCCCTTGCAAAAATTTGACAGCCTAACGGCGTCACTACAAAATTCAGAAAATGAGTTGATGAGAGATAAAAAGGGTATCTCATCACTTGGAAATAAAATTTAAATCACTAAGGATATATAAGAACACATCCCAACATAATGTTATGTGAATTAAAAGACGTAACAAAATAAGTCTTTTAAAAAGAAGAGGGTGAAAGGTTCCCTTACCGACATGGGTATCTTTCGAAACACACACCTCGTGAAAGAAGGACAATACAACATTGATGTAAATACTCATAAATGAAATTATATTACACAATGAGTAAAATAATGGTCATTACATACACCACTAAAAGGAAATTGTGGAAAATGTAGCATAAATCTCACGGGAATAAAAGTGAGATGAAAAAATCCCTTTTGAAAACTCGGCATCCTAACGGCGCTACTTAAAACTTCCAAAAATGGATTGATGAGATCAAATAGGGTCTCTCATCGTATTATAATAAAATTTACAGAAAGAGGAATATAAAAGAAAATCCCCCATCATAACAAATAGGAGCTTAAAAGAAGTGACATAAAGGAGGGTACTTAAAAAGAAAGAGAGAGGTTAGATCTCTTACGAAAATTCGGCAGCCTAACGGCGCCACACAAAACTTCCAAAATGGATTGATGAGAGAGAATAGGGTCTATCATCATATGAACATAAAAATTACAGTAAGATTAATATAAAATAACATCCCAATCACAAGAAAGATGAGCTTAAAAGGAATGACATAAAAGAGTGTACTTAAAAAGAAAGAGAGAAGTAGGATCCCTTACCTCAAGTCCAACTTGTCTTGTTCGGTTCTTTATATTCCTGAATAATAAACTTTGGTCAATTTATAATTGACTAAGTACCTCCTTTAAAGATTATTATTCAGTTAATATCACATATTATAATGTTATAATAATTGTTTAATAATTTTAGTTCATATCAAACGTTTTTGCCGATGTTTGGTACATGAGTCAAAAATGAACTTGTTTGAAAAATGATTTTCCATGTAGATATAAGTAAATAATTTCCAGAATAGTATTAATGATTAAAATATCATATATATCCAGTACATATTCATTTTATACTATGCCATATAATTTGGAGATAGAAAACGAAAAGCACCATTCATGGAGACGGTAGGTCGTACGTACGCATGAATACTACTTTCGTTTTTTCTTTGTCATATTAACGGAATTAAAAATAAATGAAATATATATATATATTATATTTACAGTATAATATATATGTTATATATGTCACATATGTTCATTAATTTCATTCTTTATACGTTCCATGTATTGCATGTACGAGTCACATCACTTGAGGGGGCGGTAGTCCACACTTCCTCATTTGAAATTATCGCATTTACACAACATGAATAGAATAAAGGTATGGTTTAAATATAAAATACAGAAGAATATAGTGAAAATAAATACCATATATATCATATATAAAATACAGTGACATCATAATGGCCACCTTTAAAGGTGTTAAAAAAATATTGAACAATCATCGTTTCGTGAGGCAGAAAATCGCCGACCACAGAAACAGTATGTTCTTTAACCATTAGACGAAGGTGTGTGTAAGTGTAGCTCGAATAATTATTATAAAAACATCCTTGTATATTGAAGATACTGGATTTGTTACAAAATAAATGAATAAAAATATTTTAGGGGGTTGGAGAAGCAAAATAAAACAAAAGGACACAAGTGAAGACATTACCTTAAAATTGGGTAACTCCCTTTGGTTTGAGCTCAAAGGCTTCCTTGGGAAGACTTCTGCCCAAAGTGAGGCTTCAAGGAGTTATAATGGGATTTAGAGATACAAAATGGGCAGGGGTTGTCCGAGCCAAAGGCTTTGGAAGTGTGGGTAAGGAGGTAGAGGTGGGGGCCTTTTATTAGAGGAGAGGAGGGGCACTCTTGGAAAGTAAAGAAATGTTACTTTATTTTAGAATGATTTTTGGATTTAAATGGTCCCACATTGATGTGTTTCTAGGATAATGTGATAAGGGTTCTAAATCCACCGATCCAATAGGTTTTGGACATGTTTATGTCTTAGAGTTTACATTATCTTTCCATTTTATTTAAATCGTTAAATAATGAGGTCATCGATGCATCATCATGATGTCATAAATAATTTAATTTATTTAATGTCTAGAAATTATAAAAAAATACTATGATGTAAGAAATACGTTTAGCTTTCCATTGATTATTTATAGTCAAAAATCTGACTTGTATAACCCCATGTAAAAAATTTGTTTAGTAAAACATCTCATGTTTGTGTCATTTTTACTTTAACATTAAATAAAAAGATATTTATGTCATTTTCCAACCAAAGTGGATCCATGGGGTCCCCAAGTAGACCCATGGATTTTCATGGTCAGCCATGATACATCCAATGAGGGTAGGACATGTTTCTAGGTCATTTCATTTTATTAAAACATTATTCGTACCTTAAACTACACTAATTACCTCTAATCGCGATTAAAAACGTAATAAGTTACTATTCACCAAAAAAATTATTTTAATCCCATTAAACCACATTTTACTTCTTAATGACAACCATGTATGTCGGATTTTTTAAATTCAAAACCCAAAGATGGCAAAATTTCTTTTAAACGGAAAAATCAGTTTTTATAAGTACCACTTAGTGGTTTCACTATTCATCAGAAAATTGAAGTTTTTCAGAAAATTACCAAAAGTTCACCCTAATCTATATTTGATATTCCAAATTCAAAAATGATGTCTATTTTACAAAATTCAAAACATATAATTAGCATTAATTAATTTAATAATTAATTCCCGTTGTCAAAACAAATAGCGTGTTTTTATGAAACAAAATGTATCACACTACTGGAAATCCATGTTTTCCCAACGGTTTAAAACCATTGGGAAAGGCCCTCAAACCATTGGGGAATCTTATCCCAACGGTTTTAGAAACTGTTGGGCTGTTAGGCGTTCGGAAATCCTTATACCAACGGTTCACGTTGAACCGTTGGGGAAGGCTGTTTAGATTTCTGTTATACCAACGGTTCATCTGAACTGTTGGAAACATCAGTGCAGAGGGGAATGCCCACGGTTTTAAAACCATTGGGATAAACATATAGGGGGTGTATAACCCAACGGTTTTGAACCGTTGGTAAATGCAGGAAATGCAGCAGGGGTATAACCCAACGGTTTTGAAACCGTTGGGAAATGCAGCAGCACACATATAACCCAACGGTTTTGAAAAATGCAGCAACACACATATAACCCAACGGTTTTGAAACCGTTGGCTTAGAACCCCATTAATTTAAAATGAAACAGGATGCAATCAATTGTAGGCTGCAATGAAAACTCTGTGAAAAATGTGCCATCTCACAAAAAACACACTGAAACCTGCAGAAACAGAAAAAAAACACTCATTATGTGTGTTTAGGAACACTGCAACCTAAAATCAACTGCAGGATGCAATCACAAAAAACAAACTGTAGCCTGCAATCACAAAAAACACATTGCAGCCTGCAATAAAAAAACACACTACAGCCTGCAATCACAAATAAAAAAACACTCATTATGTGTGTTTAGGAACACTACAACCTGCAAACAAATAAAACACACTCCACACATAGAAAACTCACTTCAATCACCTGCAATCACACAAAAAACACACAAGAAACACATAGAAATAATCATCTCATTTTTGAAGGCTTACTCACATCCCTTCCCCTTGAATGGTTCACATATTGATGTGGTAGAGAGACCAAGAACCAAGAAAATGTTGTCTTGTTGATCAAATAGGGAGGGGGATATTGGAAATTCAAGTTTATAACTCATATATGAAGAATCCCCTGCCTCAATCCTGATCTATCGGATAAGGGTTATTAGTTTTGATTACTTCAGTATAAATTTGATATTTTTTCGATGAATTTAATCATTCAATATACTAACCTAGAAGGATATTTACACTATGACCATTATAAACATTTTTTTCCTAGAGTATAATGATGGGGGAATCATATACTATGGGGCAATGACTTCTATAATGTCAAGAGATTTAGTTATATTGTTGCATTTATCAAGGTATTGGTTTGTGTTTAAGAGAGGGATATTGGTCAGGCTTCTATCACACATAGATTCTATGGGGATAGATATTTACTTGATTCATGAGAGATATTGCATGCCTAATTTTCAAGGGGATCTGCTATGATGACATCCAACATGGTGTTTGTCAGTGGTTATGAATCATTTACATCATCTGTTGGGCTTACTGATCGATGATCACGTTTTTCTAGTCGTTGATGTATTGGTTCATCCATCAACATTGATGTTCTTTCACCCCCATATCTTATCTTTTCTCACCCCTAGCACATCCCCCCCTCTCCCCCACCTGCACAGCCACCTCCAACCCCCTGTCCAGCCCCCCTCCTCCTCACCTCACCCCTCCCATCCCCCCCCCACCCCCTCCAGCACATCCCCCCTCATCTTCACCTCATTTTGACCTCTTAAATATCAATAAAAATGATTCTATACGGGTAAATTACAACAAAACTGCAACCTAAAATGATATATTTCTTGTGTTTATAAGGGGATCATAATAGAGAGTACATTGCAGCGAAATGGAACCAAAAAATTGAAAATAAATGAAGGCATACATACTGATTTAAAGTGAATGAACAAAAAATACTTGAATCAAAGATAAGATGACTTTTTGGAAAGTAGAGTTAGAACCCTCAAGAGTAGGTAGGGAAGCTAGGTTCCAAACACAACCTAAAATCGTAAGGGGATCATAACACATACCCATTTAATGCAGAAGAATAGAGTGTTGGAAAACCAGACCTGTCGCGCTGGGAAGTAGGGTTCGCGTTGAGAGTCGGTTGGGAAGTAGGATTCATGTCGTGCTATTGGAAACAATCTTCCATATGGGTGTGTCGAGCTATGGTTTAGGGTAAAATGAGAAGGGTTATGGGTTCTCATAGAGATTTTGGAAAAAAAGCGTGAGTGCTGATGAGAAGGAAGCGGTGAGCGGCGAGCGGCGAGCGGTGGTTGGGATGGGAGCGGTGGCGAGGGGTGGTCGGTATGGGAGCGGAAGCGAGGATTGGAGGAGTATGGGATTGGCGCCGAGGGTTTGGAGAAGTGCGGCTTAGGGATTGGAGAAGTATCCTGACAGGACTGCGAATCGCCACAGGGTGTCGTCCTGGAGTAGGGCCAAATCACGGCGTGACCGTGGCGTGACCGCGGCGTGTTGGCCCGGTCCAGCGACATCTGCAGGGCAGCATCTTCTAGCCAGGAGTGAAGGGAGTGGGAGGAGGCTAGAATGCTAGTAGAAGGAGGCTGGTTGCAGGTGCTGGGGGGATGGTGCGGGATGATTTGAAGGTGGAAGGGGGCTGTTGCGGGCTGGAATGCTGGTGGCAGAGGGCTGAAATGAAGGTGGATGGGGGCTGGTGTGGGTTGGATGTCGCTGGAGCAGGGTCAAATCACGACATTACCGCGGCGTGACCACAGCGTGATCGCGGCGTGACCGCGACGTGTTGGCCCGATCTAGTGACATACGCGGGGCAACATCTTCCGGCCAGGAGCGAAGGGAGCAGGAGGAGGCTGGAATGCTGGTGGAAGGGGGTTGGTTGCATTTGTTGGGGGGGTGGTGCGGGCTGATTCGAAGGTGGTAGGGAGGGCTGTTGCAGGCTGGAGTGCTGGTGGCAGAGGGCTGAAATGAAGGTGAAATGGGGCTGGTGTGGGATGGATATCGCTAGACCAGGGCCAAATCATGGAGTGACCACGGCGTGACCGCGGCGTGACCGCGGGGTGACTGCGGTGTGACCGCGGCGTGACAGCGACGTGTTGGCCCGATCCAGCGACATCCACGGGGCAGAATCTTCCAGCCAGGAGAGAATGGAGCAGGAAGAGGCTGGAATGCTGGTGGAAAGGGGCTGGTTTCAGGTGCTGGGGGGATGGTGTGGGCTGATTCGAAGGTGGAAGGGGGGCTGTTGTGGGCTGGAATGTTGGTGGCAGCGGGCTGAAATGAAGGTGGAAGGGGGCTGGTGTGTGTTGGATGTCACTGAAGCAGGGCCAAATCATGGCATTACCACGGCGTGACCGCGGCGTGACTGCAGCGTGACCGCGGCGTGACCGCGACGTGTTGGCCCGGTCCAGCGACATCCATGGGGCAACATCTTTCAGCCAAGAGTGAAGGGAGCAGAAGGAGGCTGGAATGCTTGTGGAAGGGGGCTAGTTGCAGGTGTTGGGTGGTGGTACGGGCTGATTTGAAGGTGGCAGGGAGGGCTGTTGCGGGATGCAATGCTGGTGGCAGTGGGCTAAAATGAAGGTGGAAAGGGGATGGTGTGGGATGGATGTCACTGGATCAGGGCCAAATCACAGCGTGACCGTGGCGTGACCGCGGCGTGACCGCGGCGTGACCGCGGCGTGACCACGGCGTGACCGCGGCGTGATGGCGGCGTGATCGCGGCGTGACCACAGCGTGACCGCAGCATGACCGCGGCGTGACGGCGGCGTGACCGCGACGTGTTGGCCCGGTCCAGCGACATCCGCAGGGCAGCATCTTCCGGCCAGGAGCGAATGGAGCGGGAGGAGGCGAGGCAACATTCCGGCCTTCGCCCTGCCGCCAAATGATAGAACATATCAACTATTTAATATGCTATAACAATGGATCACCAGAGATGGTTGTAGCAAGTGACACAATGACGCAACGTCTAAAGGGAAACAAAACGACAGAAAATAACTATCACTACTCTTTGGTTTAGAAGAAAGCGCACCTCCATTGAAGGGCTTTTATTATAAAATCATGGCATTGCTTTATCACAAAATTCATTTAATTATATTTAACATTTATTCTATAACTCATTCAGCACAAATCAAATGCAATAATTTAAGCAACTAGATCAACATAACTATCACTGTGAGTTTTTGCAGACAGCGCACCTCCGTTGGAAGGGTTTTATTATAAAAAATGACGTTATTTATCAAATGAAATGATTATATAAAAGAACACTTATTCAAGATATGAAAGTCGATATAATTATGCATAATTAAGAAATAAGGTAATACAATTTAAAGAATTCTTTAATTAAAGAGACTAGAAGAGGGACCCTACCTCAAGGTGGAACCAAGCCGTCCACTTCGGCTCTTGGATCTTTCTAACTAAAATCTGATGCTCCCCAACTATGTATACACACCTTCACACACATGCAAGGACACCTATCCCCTATGCACACACCCACATGGCCATGAGCATGTGCAAGGGGATCCTTACACATATTCTTAAATTCATATACCAGTCTCCACTCTCCTGTGTATGCATTTTTATATATATACATGGGCACACCAAGCCCCATACGTGCATAATCATTGCCATGGTTGACTATACACGTAACGGGGGAACCCACATACATATACTTACTTACCTATGCACACGCAGGCGAGTCACCCTTGCCTTGGTGACTCGAAACCAACGAGCAGGGATCAACGCACTACAAAAAGGATATTAAGAACCTTAAAACACATAAAGGACCCTACATAACCAGTGAAAAACCAACCAATAACATTAAATCCTTACCTCCATTGGCGAGAACCAAATCCACCCGAACCAACACAAAATGATCCAACGCCCTACCAAAAACATAATATGGAGTCAAAAACATTGAAATCCCCAAAATATATGAGGTGCGAGACAAGTAGTAATCATAGAATCTTACCTCAGATCAAAGCCGGCGGACTGAAACAGTCTGAACCCCTTCTGGCCTCCTTCGTAGAATATAACGACTCCCTGTCCATAGAAACCAATAAAAGACCTAAGTGGACAATGTGATAAAGAAAATAAAATAAAAACTAAACTAAAACATACCTGTCTCGTGTGACTATACATGTCACCGCCCAACATATAAGAACCACAACGCCACATAGGTCAAATCATGTTCCTGCAAGCAAGGGGGAAACAAATCCATGTTTCAAAATGATACTATTAAAAATTAAATTCCTATTAATTAACAATTAATCTTCCTATAAATTCTATATAATTATTTTGGCTCGAGTTTCAGCTTAGTTTGGTTTTGTTCGATACAAGTTTGTTTGGGAAATTACATGGCTACACCATTACTAAAGGGTCAAGATAGGTTGTGGTGTAAAGTTATTGTGGAATGGAAGGATGAAAACATTATTATAAGTGATTCCAACTAATCTTCAATGACCAAAACTTCCTAGATGATCTTAAACAAGCTAGATCTTGAGATCTCTTAGATATTGAGTAGGAAAAATTGTTAGTGATTGAATATGAATCAACATTCACTAATATGGTAAGTATATGTCAAATCATATGATTAATATAAGGCTTAAGGCATGAATATTTGTGATGAAGCTATGACTAATGATGTGATCATGGACCAGTCTTCTGATTTTTCTCACCTATATATTTGTGGTTAGTATGCTGTATTTGGAAAATATAGGTTTTACATGAACATGGAAGGTGTGTTTTTTAATTCCTCATTCATGTGGAGGGAATACATCATTTAGCAGTTAGAAGATGAAGTATAAGCACCTCCATAGGTGATCAACCATTACTTAAATTAATTGTTTCTTTAAATAATAATTCTTATGTATATAAAGATAGTATTAAGAGCCTCGATAGACCCTTAAACACTAACTTGATTATTCGATCATAGATTGCCAAGGGATTTATTATAACTATGTTCCATGGGAGTCATGGAGTCTAATGACGGTAAATGAAAGTAAATAGATTAACATATTAGACCTATAGATATAGTGTTCACAAGCCGCCTAGGTT
Source organism: Viscum album (assembly GCA_963277665.1). Taxonomy (NCBI): domain Eukaryota; kingdom Viridiplantae; phylum Streptophyta; class Magnoliopsida; order Santalales; family Viscaceae; genus Viscum; species Viscum album. Next base: position 698,348,798 of record OY728157.1, read on the forward strand.
TAGATAAAATTATTTAGTGATTTTATTGAAATGAAATCACCATGTCACTAGGTATCCAAGTGGATAAGATATCAATTGGGATATGAGTGGTCTAACATATGTCTTATAATTTTGATGATATGTGTATGGACTAGATGAGGGTTTAGATCAAGTAAAATATTCCTAAGAGGATTGGGCCTTATGGTGATAAATGTGGCAATTGTACGTTTAGTGTTTGATGAGGAAATACTTATGAGGATGGATTGGAATCTTGGTGGGTTCTTAGAGTGGGATGGTCCCTCAGAGTCTATAAAATGTATTATGAAAGGTTTTACTCCATTTAATGATTCAGAAGTTTAACTAAGGAGATCAAGGATGAGATTCTACTGTGAGTATTGGGTATTGTCGGACATACGAATTATAATGCCAAGAGGCTTGGTGTGTTAGTGGGGCTGGGTTAAAATACATGATTTTGATGAGGTTCTTGACCAGATTCTTGATAATATAATTAAGGAATGGTAGACATGCCGATAGAAGACTATAGTGTGTGGGATGAGGATTATGGGATAATCCTCGAGAGATGAGTCTATACTATGTGACTGAGAGGATAGAATACGATATGTTTGATATGATTGGGTGAGTGGACAACCCATGTGAGGAGGATACGATGTATGGAGACACTTGGGGTTATTTATGCTATCTCATGGAGACATTTGGGGTTATTTCAACATACTCCGGAAATGTTCTCACATTATGTTTTAGAAAAACAAATCCATCTCATGGAAGACCCGAAGGCTACTCTAGCTTCCAATGTTTCCTCACACAAACAAGTGAGAAACCTCGCCAATTGACCATAAGAAAAATAAAAGAGATTTCATAGTCAAATAAGGGGTGGAAAAAACAAACTAGTAACTGCATAATCAAACAAGTTACCACATGGACAAGAAATCAAATGCATGATCAAATAAGTGACACCATGAATAAAATTATAATTTGAAAATGTAAAAGGATCTAATCACCCTCTTGAAACCTCCAACCCTCATAAAACACAAAGGGTTTTATGAATTTGGTACCCTATAACAGATATCTCTCAAACAATTAATGTCCTTTAGAATTTAAAACAAACTTGAAAAGGAGAGAAAGGGGCCTGAACATCCACCCTATGAAATGACTCCCAAGGATATCATTATATAAAGAACATAAATTCACATCAGATGAACAAGGTTCATAACCATGAAACATCATTAAATAACCAAAAAAACACTCTCGTGTGAGATGCCTCTCAAAAAAGGGAAAATCCATTAAAAAGCATCACATCGAAGAAGAGAAACGATCTCATAAAACAGTATAAAGTAAAACAAATTGTATCAATAGAAAGGAAACAAGAAAAGAATCTAAATAAGGAATATCACCCCTCAAACAAATTGGGATACTGATTATAATACACATGTCATGCAGTTATTGGGTTTCACGTATGTAAATGTGGAATCAAAAAACATTGATTCAATATATAGGTGAACTCAATGACGTATTGTTGAATCACCCTCCTTTGGATAATTTTGTAAAGGCAATAATCATCAACGGAGCTAAAATAAATCATATAAAACATTGGAAATGACAGTTATATATCCTGAATGAATCATATAAATACTAATAATAACTCATAATTAACCTGAATTCAAACTTACAGAGAGTTAGAATTGATGCTTACACAGCATAAGGGGGATTCGCGAGCGACCATGAGCGGGAAGCTGCGAGCGGCGAGCATGATTTAGGATGGGAGGAGGGGAACTCAAGGGGGGTGAGAGTGGCGGTAATGACAGGAGGAGAGACCGGCAGTAATGACAGGAGGAACGGAGTGGCCCTGTAGGGTTTGGATAACTGTGGCTTGAAGGGGGATGTGTGGGAGCCGATGAGCAGGGAGCGGCGAGTGGCGAGCCGTGAGGGGTGGTCGGTATGGGAGCCCTGGTGAGGACGGGAGGAGTATGTGAGTGGCACCGAGGGTTTGGAGAGGTGTGGGTTAGGAATCGGAGAAGTATCCCGATGGCGGAAGTGATTTTAGATGGATATATCCCAACGGTTCATTTGACCCGTTGGAAAAACCGGTCCATATGACCTATATCCAAACGGTTCATATGAACTGTTGGCATAGGGTCTTTTTCCCAACAGTTTATTAAAACCGTTGGGAAAAAAGCGTTGTGAATGATGGAATTTCCAGTAGTGTCAAAAGATTGACACTAGTTTAAGTCCGATTTCAAAGTAAAATTAATTCCAACGACCACTATTGGATTAAATGGTAAAAATATATTCTAATTTCACTTTAAAACCAATTAAAAATATAATCTAATCATATAAATAAATTATATTAAAAGAGGTTTTGGATTAAAATACAACATTTTTCACTATTCATTAAAAATTGAACTTTTTCGGAAAAATACCAAAAATTTACACAAAGTAAATTTTGATGTCCCGATTCTAAAGAAGAATTTTATTTTGTCAAATATAACACATAAAATTTTCAGAAAGTGGATTTAAAAGAGGTTCGACATCAAAAGGCGGTTAATCGACCTTTTAAAGAATATTAGAATGTTTACGCTTAAAATTGGATTCATTTGCATTTTTAATCCTCTAACATTTATTGTAAAAAGTAAAAATATTTGACAAACATATATAATCATTTTGTAGTTAGTTCTGTTAATTCCCTCCATCACAACGGCTAGGCGTTAACTACTATTTAAAATAATATTATTTTATTATTAGAGTGCAACGTAAGATTCCCAAGAAACTCGTTGTTGCGTGTTGGGTACGCCATCGAGCATAGCATCCCCTTTAAAGTAATATTAATATTTTATTCCCAAATATGGATAAATATAAAAATGTCATATTCTTTATTTACCTGGGGTGTTACATTCATGAGTCATGTAGTCTAATATACATTTCATGAACCTTGTCCCACATGACATGTCAGCATAAGTTGGGTTAGCCAGACATGTACCCTGGAACATGCCCAAGTCCCATAGACTGATATAAAAAATGTGTGAAGTAGATCCACACCAAATTTAATTTTTTATAAAAACACAAAAATCATAGATTCCATAGAGGAAGGGAAATACACTTTTTAATTAGGAATTCGAGATCTAGTAACATTTGTTGCCCCCAAATCACATCACTATCATCATTTCTTATGTTTTAGCCACCATCCATCAAGTTATCCACCACTTCCAAACACTACCTACACCATTTTGGTGATCAAAATCATCCCATACATTACATCCACCAATAATCACACTAACCCAATTCCTTGATCCAATCCCCTAAGTACCCTCCTTGGCACTTCTATGCACAAACTGATTCAACACTACTGGTCACTAGCAACCTAACCATCTTTATCACCTGAAGTCAAAACACCAACCACTTTTAATGATGTTAATGATCATTTTATCATGAAAGGGAATAAAAATAATAAAAAATGGTGGTCATTGGGTATTTTAACCACCAAAATTATATTCGTAATATGAATAATAAAGAACATGGTGAGATAAGGTTTCTTTGGAGAGAAATAAAAAATACAGTCTAAGGTCTACCATAGTGAGGTTTTTTTCACATAAAATAACATATTATCTTAAATTAGGAATCCATGTAACATGATAGGATAAAAATTGAGAACTCAAATTGTATCATAAGTAAATTCCATTGGTAAAAATATTTAAAGAATAGCCACCAATGATCTACCAACAATTTTTGAAAAATATTAATCCATAAGATTTCATGGTGCTTCAAAAACGTGAATTCCATAAAATAATTAATTTGGAAGGAGGTGAATAACAATATAAAACGTTTTTTCCTCATTGGAAAAATGTTGATACTTCAAAGATCTAATCTCGATTATCAAACGCCATTATTACAACCATGAACAGGCATCTCAAATCTCTAATAGGGTTTCTACATCAGGTTTCCTTGATGGATAATCCTCTCAATAGAGTATTATAAATATATATATATATAAAGGTCTAGGGTTGTTTTTTCACTAATCGGGCCTTTATTTAAAAAAAATCTCAAAACGTGCACATACTAGGCCCAACCCCCCCCCCAATAAATTTTATACATTTACGTGGAATTTTTACACTCACAAAACACAATAATGGTGTTGGAATTTCTAACAAGGATTCTATTTAGTGGATATCAACATTAATGTTCATGAGAAACATATTCATTTATTTAATAACTTAAATATCCATTAAAATTAAACTAGCTCCTAAATTCACAAAAATATAAAATGAGGGTAAAAACTATGTCATGAGATAAATAGAACACTAAAAATAAATTCTGAGATCTTTTACTAAGATAATATTAAATTTCATCCATTTTATTTACTTAGGACTCCAAAAATCAAAAAATAGCTAAGTAACACCCACTTAAAAACTGTGGTCAATACATTATTTATTCCTTTAAAACTTTTATCCATAAAAAGTAAACTTATAGATCTGATAAACTAGAAAGGTCATAAAATAACCTCATGTGAAAAAAACTCAACTTCGCATGAAATGTATCCATATATAATGGTTCAATATCTTTGAAAACCTGGGGTGCAATCAAATAAAAATATATCCACTTTTATAACATTTTCATTATAGGTTTATACTAATGCTTTCACTTATTTTATAAAACTAACTTCTCAACCTCAATCTCTCACTTGAACATAAAATCTATAAGGACTTAGATCCACACTTCACAACACTTTTTGAATTCATCCAAAAAAATTTGCATATGGTTTCATCAAACTCTCTTTATTTTTAACAAATAATTTTTCAAAAAATTTATCTATATCCAAGTTCGTAACTATGTGACCTTGAAGGTATTAACAATGTTTAAAATTGATATAAAATCCCTATTTCATACATTTAGGAAATTAGTATCCTCTAACTAAGAATCAGTGCTACTCATTCTATTAATGGGTCTGGTGTGATTTCCACAAAACATACTTATGTATCTATATGAATATATAATGACCCATTCTTGATATACATTAACATTACTTAACTTTTTTGGAATATATAAAACATAATAAAAATATATTCCACAAATAACATACTCGTTTAATGCCTTTGGAATCATAGAAACATAGAAACTAGATCATTGGTCTACATTATCCCCCACTAGGTTTTTCATGACTATAACCCTTCTTAAAAAAATCACACTTAAAACAGATCTTTATAACCTTGGGAAGGAAACATAAAAATGATAATATTAGATTCTCAATAAGGGTAAACAAGGGATGCATTTAAGAATAAACATTATCATAGGGGTATGATAACTATAAGGCCCCAGCCTTAAACCTTACTTAATCTTGAGTTATTACAAGATTACACGTTGAGGATCTTTTCAGGTTTAGAGTTTTAGAGAATTAGATCATAAAACTTGCATTACATTCCACATATAAACAAAGTGGTTACATAAAGATATTATTCTTAATTCCCATCAATGGAAACACATTTAAAATAAAACATGGATTATTTCTTGACACATCCTTGACTCTAACATCTTATCATGTACCTTTCCCTTGACCTGTGAAAAACATTTCAAAAACTTGGGATGAGCATAAAAACTCAGTATGGGTTATAAAAAAACATGGAAAGGAAACATGAGTTCATATATACATAAGAATGAAATCATACTTTACCCATAAAACATAGGCACTTTAACATACCTCATAAAATCATTAATAAAACATAGAAATCATAAGACATAAAGGTAACTTGTGGCATTCATAACATTCTTACGTCGGGAGTAACCCTCTTGGTTACGTTTGGAATACCCATCACAGTATATTCCCTAAAATCTCTTCGGAGAAACCTTAACGTTTCACTCCTTCGCGTTACCCAATGCATTGGAGAGCTATAACGGGCTCACCCGCCCTTAGTTTATCACGGAACCTCTCGTCTTCATAATAATGCCCAAGAACCATAACATAATCATATCACATAAAACATGCATAAAGGAAACATAAAATTTCCACATTTCAATCACGAGATATCAATACAACACATTGATATAAAAACATTATGAAAACCATTTTCAATACCAAAATAAAAGAAAAGTAAAACATGGTATTTATTTTTCTTTTAAAAAGAAGGTATGGCTTGTAGAGGAAGCCGAAACTCAAATAACGGTCACGACGGCGGAGAAGTCGTTGTCGCCGCATACGTACGACAAAAACATTCCCTTTTGTCGTTTAGTAAATGCTTCGTATAAAAAAGATTCCTTTTGAATAAACGTAAAAGTCAAAGTGGTTTATACACCGTATAAAAGAAAGTTGTGTATAAAATAAAATATGCCTCAACGAAAGGAGATTGAGACGAAGTCCCATACCTCGTATCCGACTTGACCCGACCGTTCTTTAATCTCCTGAATAATAAACTTGAGTTAATCTCTACTTGCTTAAGAACCTTTTTCAAGTTCATTATTCCTTTTATACCATGTTATGAACATCATGTAATCTGTCAAGTTAATAATGTTCATTTTGTCGGTATTTGGTTCTTAAGTCAAAAATAGACTTCTTACACTTACATGTTGTTAATTTGGTCAAAGGTTCATTATATCCACAATGGTATTCATGATTTAGATATCATATATGTCATATATATCCAGTACATACATGCATTTATAATATTACATAATCATTTAGAGGTAAGAAATGAAATGCACCGTTCATGGAGACGGTAAGCCGTACGTACGCATGAACGCTACTTCCATTTCTATTTCATTTTTTCTGGATTGGAATCATAATGATATAAGAGTATATTATAATTCCAGTATAATAACATATATAATATCATTAACTTTATCCTTTACACATCCCACATATGGTATTAACGAATCAAATCACTTTCAGGGGGCGGTAGTCCGCACTTCCTAAAATGAAGATATCGTGTTTACCCATAATGGAAACCATAAAGGTATGCCAAAAATGAAAAAAACAGAAGATTAAGGAAAACATAAACATATTAGATATCATATATAAAAATAGTGACATCATAATTGCCACCTTTGACGGTGTTAAATGAGTATTGAACAATCGTCGTTTCGGGAGGCAGAATTTCGCCATCCACGGAAACTGTATGTTCTTTAACCATTTGATGTAGTTGTGTGAGAGTGTAGCTCAAATAAATATTATAACAACATCCTTGTATATTGAAGATACTGGTGTTGTTACAAAATAAGAAAATAAAAAGAGTTTAGGGGGTTGGAGAAGCAAAATAAAACAAATGAACATTAGAGAATGAATTACCTTAAAAAGTGTAACTCCTTTTGATTTGAGCCTAAAGGCTTCCTTTGAAAGGATTCTTCCCAAAGGTAATCCTCTAGTATGAGGAGAGGGATGTGGAGAGAGCAAATGGGCAGGGGTTGGCCGAGCCAAAGGCTTGAGGAGTGTGTGAAATGAGGTAGAGGTGGGGGCCTTTTATAAGAGGAGAGGAGGGGCACTTTTGGAAAGTAGAGAAACATTACTTTATTTGAAAATGTGTTTCGGTTTTAAAAGGTCCCACATTGATATAATTCGTGTATAAGGTGATAAGGGTTCTAAATCACCTCTTCCAATTGGTTTTTTCCATGTGTAGGTTTTAGATTTTTCATTGTCTTTCCATTTTATTTAAATCGTCAAATAATGATGTCATCGCTGCATCATTATTATGTCATAAATAATTTAATTTATTTAATGTCTAAAAATCATAAAACAAATACTATGATGTATTAAATCTTTTTATCTTTAGAATGACTATTTATAATCAAAATTTGGACTTGTATAACTCCACTTAAAAATTGTTTTTGTAAAACATATTATGTTTGTGTCATTTTCACTTTAACATTTAATAAAAAGTAATTTATGTCATTTCCCAACAAAAGTGGATCCATTGGGTCCCCAAGTTGACCCATGTCTTTTCTTGGTCGGCCATGACACAACCAATAAGGTTGGGACATGTGTCTAGGTCATTTCATATTATTAAAGCATTATTTATACCTTAAACTACACTAATTATCACTAATCGCGATTAAAAGCTTAATAAGTTACTATTCACCAAAAAAATATTTTAATCTCATTGAACCACATTTTACTTATTAATGACAACCATGTATGTTGGATTTTCAAAATTCAATACACATTAGTGGTAAACTTTCATTTAACTGAAAAATCAGTTTGCTTGATTACCACTTAGTGGTTTCACTATTCATCAAAAATTGAAGTTTTTCAGAAAATTACCAAAAATTCACCCTAAGCTATATTTGATATTCTGAATTCAAAAATGAAGTCTATTTTACAAAATTCAAATCATATAAGTCACATTAATTAATTTAATAATTAATTCCCGCTGCCAGAGCAAATAATGTGTTTTTACAAAACACTAAGTATCAAAAGATTGACACCAGTTTAAGTCTAATTTCAAAGTGAAGTTGATTCCAATGACCACCATTGGATAAAATGGTAAAAATATATTCTAATTTCACTTCAAAACCAATTCAAAACATAATCTAATCATATAAATAAATTAGATTAAAAAGCAGTTTTGATGTAAAATGCAGTATTTTTCACTATTCATTAAAAAATGAACATTGTCAGAAAAATACCAAAAATTCACACAAGGTAAATTTTGATGTCCCAATCATAAAGAATAAGTTTATTTTGACAAACATAGTTTATAAAATTGTCAAAAGATAGATTCAAAAATGGTTTTCCATTAAAAGGCAGTAAAACAATCTTTTAAGAATATTAGTGTATTTCATGCATAAGATTGTATTTATTTTCATTTTAAGCCTCTATAACACTATCTGAATCATTAATAGACATAGATAAAAATATCTATTATTCATTACTTACTTGGGATGTTACATCCTTCCCCCCTTTAGAAAATTGTGTCCCCACAATTTATTTACTTATTAAATAAATGGGGGTACTTATCCCTCATTGCATTTTCAGATTCCCATGTTTCCTCTTCAATCATGTGGTTTTTCCACAAAACCTTTACCTGCTTAATCACCTTATTCCGTAACACTTGCTCCCTGTGGTCAAGAATCTGGACCGGTTGTTCCTTATAAGATAGGTTCTCTTCCAGCTGAACTACCTCTGGACTCAAAACATGAGATGGATCTGGCATATACTTTCTCAACATCGAAACGTGAAAAAAATTGGGTACCTGAGATAAACTCGGAGGTAAAGCCACTCGGTATGCAACTGATCCAACTCTTTCCAGAATTTCGTATGGTCCAATGAACCTTGGACTCAACTTTCCTTTCTTACCAAATCTCATCATACTTTTCCAAGGAGAAACCTTGAGAAAAACATGATCACCTACCTCGAAAGATAGATCCTTCCTCCGGTTATCCGCATAACTCTTATGCCTGCTCTGAGATGTTCTCATGTGTTTCTGAATCAGCTGAACTTTTTCTGCCATATCTTCTACCAATTCTGGTCCCATCAACTTCCTTTCACCCACTTCATCCCAGAAAGCTGGAGTTCGACACCGCTTCCCATATAATGCCTGAAATGGTGCCATCTGTATACTGGAATGAAAACTGTTATTATATGAAAACTCAACTAAAGAAAGATGTTGGTCCCAACTTCCCTGATAATTCATAGAACAAGCTCGTAGCATATCCTCCAATGTCTGAATTGTTCGTTCTGACTGCCCATCTGATTGAGGATGAAAAGCTGTACTAAAATTTAATTCAGTACCCAACGACTTCTGAAGGCCTTTCCAAAAGTTAGAAGTAAACCTGGGATCACGATCCGATACAATGGAGAGAGGAACTCCATGTAACCTGAATATCTCTTTAAGATACAAACGGGAAAGTTGAGCAAGAGAGAAAGTATCTCGTATAGCAAGGAAATGAGCAGATTTGGTCAAGCGATCAACAATAACCCAGATTGCATTATTACCTCGAGATGTCTTGGGTAATCCAACAACAAAGTCCATGGATATATTCTCCCATTTCCACTCTGGCACTGGTAAAGGCTGAAGCATCCCTTTCGATAACTGCCGCTCTGCTTTAATCTGCTGACAAGTCAAACACTTCACAGTAAAATCAGCAATATCTCTTTTCATTCCATCCCACCAGTAATACTCCCGCAGATCTCTATACATCTTAGTACTGCCCGGATGAACTGAAAACGGAGAACTATGAGCTTCACATAACAACTCTCTCTTCAACTGTGAATCACAAGGCACACACAGTCTCTTCCCAAATCTCAAAACACAATCATTATCAATGTTGAATTCAGGCAACTTACCTTTCTGAACCAGCTCTACCTTTTTCTGCAACTCACTGTCTTGCTTCCTTGCTTGCTTGATTCTATCTGATAGAGATGATCTCACTGATACCTGAAACAAAACAGAAGGACTTCCTGCACCAACAACTTCTATGCCAAAGTTCATCAAATCCTTAACCAAAGGATCACGTTCTAAACGCAACATTGTTAATGAAGCATTACTTTTTCGACTCAAAGTATTAGCCACTTTATTTGCTTTTCCCGGATGGTAATGAATTGTACAATCATAATCCTTGATTAATTCAAGCCATCTCCTTTGTCTCATGTTCAATTCTTTCTGAGTGAATATATACTTTAAACTTTTGTGATCGGTATATATTTCACACTTTACTCCATACAAATGATGCCTCCAAATTTTTAAAGCAAAAACAACAGCAGCTAGTTCCAAATCATGTGTAGGGTAATTTACCTCATGAGTTTTCAACTGTCGTGAAGCATAAGCAATTACCTGATCATTCTGCATTAGGACGCAACCAAAACTCACACTTGCGGAATTTCCCATACAGTTTCTTTTATTTTAAGGTTTGCAAGATAACCCTTAAATGTTTTTCATGCTCCTCTTTACTTTTAGAAAACACCAAAATATCATCAATGAAAACCACCACAAACTTATCCATGAACTCATGGAAAATTCTATTCATTAAGTCCATGAATATAGCAGGTGCATTGGTTATCCCAAAAGGCATTACTACAAATTCATAATGGCCATATATCGTACAGAACACGGTTTCGGAATATCTGCCTCCTTTAACTTCAGATGATGGTACCCCGATCTCAGGTCAATCTTGGAAAAAAACTGAGCTCCCTGGAGCTGATCAAACAAATCATCGATATGAGGCAAAGGATATTTGTTCTTAACAGTGATATTATTCAAGGCTCTATAATCAATGCAAAGTCTCATAGAACCATCTTTCTTTTTAACAAATAAAACAGGAGCACCCCATGGTGATGTGCTAGGTCTAATGAAACCTTTCTCTAATAAATCTTGCAATTGCTCCTTCAACTCTAAAAGTTCAATTTGTGCCATTCGATAAGGGGGTTTTGAAATTGGCTTAGCATCAGGAACTAAGTCAACAATAAACTCAACTTTTTCGATCTGGTATTATTCCAGGAAACTCATCAGGAAAAACATCAGGATACTCATTTACCACTGGCACATCATTAATCTGAACAGTTCCTTTATTTTCAACGACGTGTGCAAGGTAACATTCATTTCCATCTTTTACAAGTTTCTCGGCCTCTTGATATGTTATCAAAAGTAAGGGTTCATTCTTGTAAACAAACTGAAAATCTTTCTGAAAAGAAACTTCTTTAGCTCTACAGTCAATCTTAGCATGGTAGATAGAGAGCCAATCCATACCCAGGATAACATCAAACTCTACTAGACGTAGAACAATAAGGTTTTCAAGTAGGTTCTTTCCACAGATAAGGATATGAAGATTCTTATAAATTCTTTTTGCCTCGACACTTCCCCCAGGTGTTTTTACCAAAAGTTCAGGAGTCATTTCTTGAGATGGTATTCCCATTTTACTAGAAAAGGTTTCAGAGATGAAAGAATGTGTAGACCCCGAATCAAACAACACACTGGCATAATCTAAAAAAACAAACAAAGTACCTGATACAACTTCATTTGATGGCCCGACATCTGCTGAAGTAGTTGCAAAGGATTTTACCACCCCTTTCTGCTTGTAGTCTAACTGCTTCCCATCACTCAAGCTCCTTGTCGGACACTCGTTTGCATAGTGACCCATCTCATTGCACTTATAACACTTCACTAACTGTAAATCAAATTTGTTCTTACATTCAGCTTGATCCTTTTCAGTGCAATCACGAGCCTTATGTCCCATCTTACCACATCGGTAGCACTTTCCAGAATTCAGAAGACATTCCCCAGCATGCCTTTTTCAACATTTATCACAAACTGGAAACTTAGTTTTCTTACCATCAGACTTTTTTGAAGAATTCTTACCTTTCTCATGCCACCTCGGTCTCTTCTTCTGCTGGTTGTTATAGAAAACTTGGTCATCGGCAAACTCCATTTCCACCTTCTCAGCACATCGAACAAGCTTTTCATAACTTTTAAACTCACGAGAAGCTAATGCCCTTCGATGTTTTGGCTTTAATCCTGAGTAAAAACGATTGATTTTACTATCAAGGTCTCGAATAAAATTTGGAGCATACCTTGCCAATCGAGTGAACCTTTCTTCATAGGCAGCCACTGAGTCTTCCTCTTGCCTCAATTCCAAGAATTTCTTTTCCATCCTAAGTCGAACAGCCTTAGGAAAATACTTCTCAAGAAACATACCTTTGAATTCATCCCAGTCAAGAGCATCAATCTCATCGGCATCCCTGATATTTTTAACCATAGACCACCACTGATCTCCTTCACCCTCCAAACGGTAAATAGCAAGACTAACCTTTTGATTGTCTGAACACCCCATGACATCAAAAATATTCTCCAGTGCTTTAATCCACCCTTCAGCTAGCACAGGGTCAGATGATCCTCTGAATGATGGTGGATGTTGCCTCATGAAATGTTCCACCACTAACATGTTCCTCTGCGGTTGATCTGGCTGATCTCGTGCATGGATACCACCGCCATTTATCGCTTGAGTCAACTGCGCCATTACTGCAACAAACTGTTCAGTTCCAATTCCGACCATTTCTGGATGCTGATTCGGAAGGTTATTTCCTTCTGTATGCCTTCCTAGCACTGCTTCCCTGTTTCCTCTGCGGAAAACCATTCTGAACAAACATGTCTTAGATGAAGCAACATGGTAATCTTTAAATGCTACATCATTTCGAAAAAAAAAATATTTTTGGATAATCATTTAATAGAATTCTAACTCCTAAAGTTATCTAAACCGACCTTTGATACCAACTATAAGGCCCCAGCCTTAAACCATACTTAATATTGAGTTATTACAAGATTACACGTTGAGGATCTTTTCAGGTTTAGAGTTTTAGAGAATTAGATCATAAAACTTGCATTACATTCCACATATAAACAAAGTGTTTACATAAAGATAGTATTCTTTATTCCCATCAATGGAAACACATTTATAATAAAACATGGATTATTTCTTGACACATCCTTGACTCTAACATCTTATCATGTACCTTTCCCTTGACCTGTGAAAAACATTTCAAAAACTTGGGATGAGCATAAAAACTCAGTATGGGTTATAAAAAAACATGGAAAGCAAACATGAGTTCATATATACATAAGAATGAAATCATACTTTACCCATAAAACATATGCACTTTAACATACCTCATAAAATCATGAATAAAACATAGAAATCATAAGACATAAAGGTAACTTGTGGCATTCATAACATTCTTACGTAGGGAGTAACCCTCTTGGTTACGTTTGGAATACCCATCACAGTATATTCCCTAAAATCTCTTCGGAGAAACCTTACCGTTTCACTCCTTCACGTTACCCAATGCATTGGAGAGCTATAACGGGCTCACCCGCCCTTAGTTTATCACGGAACCTCTCGTCTTCATAATAATGCCCAAGAACCATAACATAATCATATCACATAAAACATGCATAAAGGAAACATAAAATTTCCACATTTCAATCACGAGATATCAATACAAAACATTGATATAAAAACATTATGAAAACCATTTTCAATACCAAAATAAATGAAAAGTAAAACATGGTATTTATTTTTCTTTTAAAAAGAAGGTATGGCTTGTAGAGGAAGCCGAAACTCAAATAACGGTCATGACGGCGAAGAAGTCGTTGTCGCCGCATACGTACGACAAAAACATTCCCTTTTGTCATTTAGTAAACGCTTCGTATAAAAAAGATTCCTTTTGAATAAACGTAAAAGTCAAAGTGGTTTATACACCGTATAAAAGAAAGTTGTGTATAAAATAAAATATGCCTCAACGAAAGGAGATTGAGACGAAGTCCCATACCTCGTATCCGACTTGACCCGACCGTTATTTAATCTCCTGAATAATAAACTTGAGTTAATCTCTACTTGCTTAAGAACCTTTTTCAAGTTCATTATTCCTTTTATACCATGTTATGAACATCATGTAATCTGTTAAGTTAATAATGTTCATTTTGTCGGTATTTGGTTCTTAAGTCAAAAATAGACTTCTTACACTTACATGTTGTTAATTTGGTCAAAGGTTCATTATATACAGAATGGTATTCATGATGTAGATATCATATATGTCATATATATCCAGTACATACATGCATTTATAATATTACATAATCATTTAGAGGTAAGAAATGAAATGCACCGTTCATGGAGATGGTAAGCCGTACGTACGCCTGAACGCTACTTCCATTTCTATTTCATATTTTCTGGATTAGAATCATAATGATATAAGAGTATATTATAATTCCAGTATAATAACATATATAATATCATTAACTTTATCCTTTACACATCCCACATATGGTATTAACGAATCAAATCACTTTCAGGGGGCGGTAGTCCGCTCTTCCTAAAATGAAGATATCGTGTTTACCCATAATGGAAACCATAAAGGTATGCCAAAAATGAAAAAAAACAGAAGCTTAAGGAAAACATAAACATATTATATATCATATATAAAAATAGTGACATCATAATGGCCACCTTTGAAGGTGTTAAATGAGTATTGAACAATCAACGTTTCGGGAGGCAGAATTTCTCCATCCACGGAAACCGTATGTTCTTTAACCATTTGATGTAGTTGTGTGAGAGTGTAGCTCAAATAAATATTATAACAACATCCTTGTATATTGAAGATACTGGTTTTGTTACAAAATAAGTAAATAAAAAGAGTTTAGGGGGTTGGAGAAGCAAAATAAAACAAATGAACATTAGAGAATGAATTACCTTAAAAAGTGTAACTCCTTTTGATTTGAGACTAAATGCTTCCTTTGAAAGGATTCTGCCCAAAGGGAATCCTCTAGGATGAGGAGATGGATGTGGAGAGAGCAAATGGGTAGGGGTTGGCCGAGCCAAAGGCTTGAGGAGTGTGTGAAATGAGGTAGAGGTGGGGGCCTTTTATAAGAGGAGAGGAGGGGCACTTTTGGAAAGTAAAGAAACATTACTTTATTTGAAAATGTGTTTCGGTTTTAAAAGGTCCCACATTGATATAATTCGTGGATAAGGTGATAAGGGTTCTAAATCCACTCTTCCAATTGGTTTTTTCCATGTGTAGGTTTTAGAGTTTTCATTGTCTTTCCATTTTATTTAAATCGTCAAATAATGATGTCATCGCTGCATCATTATTATGTCATAAATAATTTAATTTATTTAATGTATAAAAATCATAAAACAAATACTATGATGTAGTAAATCTTTTTATCTTTCTAATGACTATTTATAATCAAAATTTGGACTTGTATAACTCCACTTAAAAATTGTTTTTGTAAAACATATTATGTTTGTGTCATTTTCACTTTAACATTTAATAAAAAGTAATTTATGTCATTTCCCAACAAAAGTGGATCCATGGGGTCCCCAAGTTGACCCATGTCTTTTCTTGGTCGGCCATGACACAACCAATAAGGTTGGGACATGTGTCTAGGTAATTTAATATTATTAAATCATTATTTATACCTTAAACTACACTAATTATCACTAATCGCGATTAAAAGCTTAATAAGTTACTATTCACCAAAAAAATATTTTAATCTCATTGAACCACATTTTACTTCTTAATGACAACCATGTATGTCGGATTTTAAAAATTCAATACACATTAGTGGTAAACTTTCATTTAACTGAAAAATCAGTTTGCTTGATTACCACTTAGTGGTTTCACTATTCATCAAAAATTGAAGTTTTTCAGAAAATTACCAAAAATTCACCCTAATCAATATTTGATATTCTGAATTCAAAAATGAAGTCTATTTTACAAAATTCAAATCATATAAGTCACATTAATTAATTTAATAATTAATTCCCGCTGCCAGAGCAAAAAGCGTGTTTTTACAAAACAATAAGTATCAAAAGATTGACACCAGTTTAAGTCTAATTTCAAAGTGAAGTTGATTCTAATGACCACCATTGGATAAAATGGTAAAAATATTTTCTAATTTCACTTCAAAACCTATTCAAAACATAATCTAATCATATAAATAAATTAGATTAAAAAGCAGTTTTGATGTAAAATGCAGTATTTTTCACTATTCATTAAAAAATTGAACATTGTCAGAAAAATACCAAAAATTCACACAAGGTAAATTTTGATGTCCCAATCATAAAGAATAAGTTTATTTTGACAAACATAGTTTATAAAATTGTCAAAAGATAGATTCAAAAATGGTTTTCCATTAAAAGGCAGTAAAACAATCTTTTAAGAATATTAGTGTATTTCATGCATAAGATTGTATTTATTTTCATTTTAAGCCTCTATAACACTATCTTATTCATTAATAGACATAGATAAAAATATCTATTATTCATTACTTACTTGGGATGTTACAATAACATGATCAAAACATTGGAAGATCATACCCTGCATATCAAAGATTATAACCCTATATCATGGCATAAAGCTTGAAAGGTCATAAGGCCTGAATCATAATGAAATTAAAAACATAATCCATGAAATAAAAACATAGTAATAAAACATGGAATTGTTTCAAACATAAAAGCATACAATATGATTTCCATGGTAGTTATGGCATCACTGCTAAGACCATATAAGTAGTACGAGTTCACTCCCCTATAACATATTAGTATTCATGGTTCACTCCCATGGACATCTTAGTAGCATGAGTTCACTCCTCAAACCATCTTCGTAGTCATGGTTCACTATCATGTCCATATTAGTAGTCAAGGTTCACTCCCAAGACCATCTTAGTCTATCTCATGAGATATAAATATTTACCCAATGCATTGGAGGGAGATATCAGTCCCATCCATCTCATAATGAAATCACATATAAATGTTAAAATAACTTATAAAAAATCAGATCATAACCCATGAAATGAAATGTTTATCATACAAATATATACATATCATAACCTATATAAAATATACATGTTTCATAATCATTTCATTCGGAGCATAACCTAGGAAGGAAAATTTGATTTCATAAACATATAACTTGTGAAAGAGAAACGAGTTTCATAAAGAAAATTACATCAAGAATAAAACTTTCAAAGAAACAATATTAATGGAACCTTTATATCATTTCCAGTAAAGTCATGATTAAAATCAATGGATTCTATCTTAGATGGAAAATAATTTTTAAAGATCTTTCAAAAACATTTCTTAAAGAAAAAAATCATTTCTTCTTTGAAAAGGACTTTTTAAAAACAAAAAAACTTTTGAAACCCATTTTATTGGGAATAAAAATTATAAATAATTAATGAGAAAATTTTGAAAACCATTTTACTTGAAAACATATAATAGAATCAGGAAAATATTTTGAAAACGTTTTTCCTTGAAAACATATAAAATAGCTTGAAAACATTTTGAAAAACTTTTTCTTTGAAAATACTTTAAAACCTTTAAATTATAGAATACTTGGATAGATTTTATTTTAAAGAAAATAAATTTTAATCTTTTAAATTAAGCTTCAAGGTAATATCAGTTATGATTTTTGATGAACCTGAACATGCTGAACATTCCTTTTACACCGTAAAAAGTTTAGAAAGGGGCCTCAACTGGAAAATGACTAGAAGATTACTTATTAAAATCCTTTTTGTTTAAAATGGTAATAAATGGATAAAATGTGTTTTAAATATCATCGGGGAAAGATAATATTTTTTTAAAACCTTTTATAATACATTGTTTTTAATGAACATAGATTTTTGACCGAAGAGATAGGTAAAGTCAGACTTTATTAAAAACATTTTCTTAACTATCTTATAAACTAAACTATAGAAAAATGGTACCAATAAATAAATATATCATGAATAACAATAGTAGATAAAATTCATGAGTTTTCTTGGGATATTTATCATAATATTTGGTCAAATAAATTATAATCATAAACATTCTTGAAAAGCAATGAGATTATTTCAATAAACTCTTATAATATGGTAACTGTGAAACATAATCCCCATGAAATAAAATGAAATTAAATGAATATTGAAATATAATTAAAGTAATTATATTCATTATATAACATTTAAATGGTATTATATACATCTCATATAATAATATAGGTTCATAGCATGGCATGTGTCTCAAAGAAGGAAAATTGAGACAAAAATTGCATTACTGATTTGGTAACTTTTGAAACCTAAACCCCATGATATAAATATCATAAAATGGTTATGTAAATAGAAATATTTTTAATTATAATAGGCATATAATTCATTAATTTTCAGTATATACACATTTCCAAATAAGTGAATGGTGAATAAGGCATGTATCTCATGGAAATAAGGAGTGAGATTAAATTATCTTACCTTATGTCTTGGCTCTCTTCATACTCATACAAAACTATTGTATAATAAATATAAATTTTTTATGAATATATAACATAAATATATTATTATATCTAATACTATATATTATTTTCTTATGACTTTTTATTACCTTCTCTTTTACAATTTTATGTGAAGGTTTTACTTCGGGTAATATATTCTTTGTTCTTCACATGTGTCTTAATTTGTTATATTTTTATTCATTATATTTATATAATGAATTCCATGACGTAAATAATGATTTAAATATAATTTATATTAAGTGTATTTTTGTTATAATAATTCATATAATATCGAATTATTAAATGGAATACACCACTCATGAAGACGATAATTTGTAGGTACACATGAATGTTATTTTAGTTTAATAGTTGTGTTGAAAGAAATAAATTAAAAGACATATATATATTTATATATATCAATATTAAATTAGATTAATTATATTATATATATATTATATATTCAATAATATAATCTTTAATACAATCTATGTGGTGTACGAATGAATCAAATCGCTTTCAGGGGTGGTAGTCCACACTTCCTCAAACGAAATTACCGTATTAACACAAAATGGAAAGTATAAAGATATGTGTTGTAAAAATTTACAGAAGCACAAAGATATAATTAATATAATATATAAAATATATAAACATAGTTTACATAAAAATTTACACCATTATAGGTGGTAAAGGAAAATATGAATAATCATTGTTTAGTGAGGTCGTAGTCCACCATACATGTAAACAGTATTTTCGTTACCCATTAGATGCAAGTGTGTGTAAGTGTAGGTAGAATAATTAGAATAAAAAATTATAGTATACTAAGGATACTTGTGTTTTTATAAAACCATGTAATAATAATATTTTAGGTAGTGGAGAAAGAAAATAAAAAAGAAAGAAGTTTGAGGGAGTGTGTTACCTTTCAATCGGGTAACTCTTTTTTGGTTTGCACCAAAGGGATTCCATGGGTGGATTTCTACAAAAAGGATGATTCAAGGATGAATTTAGGGATTTTGGGGAGATATTTTTATATATTTATAATTAAATCAATTTTATTGAGATTTTTGAGGAACTTGAAGGAGTGGAGCCTTTTTATAATGAAGGAGTGGCACTCTTGTAAAATTTTAAAATAGAAGAACCCCACCCATGTTATTTTTATTTAAAGTTGTTAAATAATGGTCCAACATAGATCCAAGGAATTATAGGGTCGAATATACCCATCCAATTTCTTTATGTCAAGTTTATAGGTCGTTTTGGTCCTTAAGGTTATGGTTTAGTTCTTTATTAATCATAATTTAACCTTAATCATTGTAATTAATTTTAATTACTATAACTAATAATTTTCCTCAAAAAATAAGTTGAACTTATTAGACATTATAAATTATTTTGATTAAAAATATAGAATTAATTTTTTCAAATTAAAATCATATTATTGGTAGAAATTAATTTAAATTTAATCCTGTAATCGGGTCGACAATGTGGGTTTTTAAAGTAAAAATGATCAAAAATTTGCTAAGTTTTTATATTTGATTTCAATGTGAAATTGTTTATAATGAACAAAATTGGATTAATTGATAAAAATATAATATAATTAAACATTTAAAACAATTTAAAATATAATTTAACCTTATAAATAAATTAGATTAAAATGCAGTTTTGAACTAAAATACTATATATTTTACTATTCATTAAAAAATAAAACTTCATCAAAAAATATGAAAAAATCACCCTAACCTAATTTTTATATTCATTTTCAAATATGAAGTTTATTTTGAAATATAATATTTATAAAATTTCAAAAAGTTATATTTAAAATAGGTTCACCATTAAAAGGCGGTAAAATTGCCTTAATAAAAATATTGTGTTTTATGAGTTAAATTGGTTTTATTATTATCTTGTTCTTCTAAAATCTATTGGATGAATATTAAAATATATTTACTTTGATATAAAACAACTATATTACATTAAAATTTCTTAATAATTATAATTAATTTAATTTTTCTATTATTAAATGAACTTTGTGATCATAATAATAGTTTTCTAAAAAAATACTCTTATATTAAATTAGTTCTTATATTCATTTCTAAGGAATTTGTAACTAATTAATTCATTTTATATTTTTTTTGAAACTATATATTTACATAAGTTTTTTAATAATATTTATAAAATCTAATTTAATAGATAGATTATATATATTATTATATCATATCTTATTGTTCGGCAACACTCGGTCTTTTGTGTTATGCAATCTATCAGGGAAATTTAGTACCTTAGTGTTCCATGTATAGTAATCTTACCATTATATTGTGTGTATTACATTATTAACTTGGTATTTAATATAATGCAAGACAAAATTAGTAATTTAATATATAAATTAACTATTTTTAGTGTTGCATGAAATGAAAAATATAAAAAAGATTAAATTAATTCAAAAAACATATGTCACAAAATCTTAGGGTGTTAAATTTTACCCCCATTAAAATTAATTTTCCCTCAAAATTAATTTAGGTTACCAATGTTTTAATACTTGAGATTTATTTTAACTGAAACCCACATCATAAAAATGTACACTAAAACATAATTTAGAAAAAAGAAAGGTGGAACCGTAATAGTGACCTAAAGTAACTCATAGATTGAATCCCACATAAGAAAACATATGTGGTAAGTGAAAACATGGAAAATTAAGAGAAATATAACCATCAATTTCTGATAGAAATTAATAGATAATATGGTCATGATAATGTTTACAATCACAAGGCCATAAATCTATGATGATCTAAAGGACCATTTGATCCATAAAAAACAATGGTACTAGGATAAAATGTTATTTATATATCATTTTCCTAAAGATGAATAATTTTCATGGAAAGATATACTTTCATGATTTCTAGAAAATCTCACCCTTTGTTGATACTTGATCCACTTCACCACTTTCTCCAAAAAGGATGCTAAAATTTTCATTCTTAAATCACTATCAAATCCGGAGATCCATGATAATAAATCTCATATATCATTAGTTACCATCAAGAAAAAATTGTTAGAATACATTATCCAATATTCATGAATCCTCATATGGTGAGATAATACTTTAATCTCATGAACATCATCCAAAGTTTAAGTTAAACATCCCAAAAATGGTTAACCATATAACTCTTCTGAGAGATAAAAATCCAAAACAATATAAAGTCATGAAATCATCTTAACATTGATTCCCCCATATATCACAAAGTATATTTTATTTTTCACATTCTAAACATGTGAATACCATCATCATGTATTTTCATGAAAATTTATAATAACTTTAATTTCTATAAATAATTATAGAAAACATGCATGCTAAATTATTTCATATATTATTGAATATATTTCATAAATACAAGAATTTTTGAACTTCATCCATGATAGCATAAAAAACTTGTCAGTAAGTCCTTAGTACTGTCTAATTTACATATATCCATCATATTTTTGTCCAAAAAAATATCAGAACATAAGGAACATATTAATGGTTATCTTTCCCTTAATCATGTGTTTTCCATGGAAATCACCCTTCCATTAAATCACTTTTCTATTACATCAAATCCATTCAACAAATTCTTGTAAATAATTACGGAAAAAACAAAAACTTTAAGATCCTTATATATTTTACCTTTAATATAACATAATTATTGAATCCAAATATATAAAAACTTTTATTATTCCACTTCATCCTCATTACATTAACAAGGTTACCTCATCCTATTACACAATACCACTTTACTTTCACATTTCATATATAGTCTCATCATCATATTCAATTTAACCATTACTCACACCAACATTATGATTCTCTTTAGGATATTTATATTCATACATTGAGATGCATAATGACCATTTATTCTATACTTAAAACACTTAACCTCTGATAAAGACCAAGCAAGGTAAATATTTCCATCCATTTTGTTAACTGAACTCTTAATTTTTCCCTTGCATTTAATTTCTTTCTATCCTTCTTTTCCAGTGTCAAAAAATATTCTTGTTTCTCTAAGACATTCACTCAGGTGATTCTTTCCACATTCATGGAATAAAAGAAAACTGAATCTTCTTTCCCCCATGGTCTCCATTACCCAAACTCTCAGTGAACTCCTTCCTTCTTTTCCTTGGTGAGTCCGAGATTTTGTTAAGGTACAAATATTTGATCATGTTACATGAAAATTGATTAGTAATGATCACAATATATCTCAATCCAGTTATCATAACACTTGACTACTCATCAAAAAACCATCCATCACATTCAACATTAATCCAATTCCTTTAAATTCTCTCCATTGTCAAAAAGTTGAAGCATATTGTGGGCATTACTTATCATAGTGTAAAACCATGTAGTCGAGAAAATAATTACTTAGGATATATAAATCATGACACCTTCCTCAATTTATGACACCTTAGGTTTATCCTATTTATTCCAAACCCACTTATATTTAAATACTTCATAATGGTTTGTGAAGAGTTCATGAATTCCTAAAGAATGTCCCCCAGTAGTGTCAAACCAGGTGTGAAATAAGGCATATTTTGATGTACAAAATAACCCTGATTCAGACCCAGAACATCTTGTCAGAGTTTTTACTCCTAGGAAAGTTTGTACTAGATCCATATTCACTTATAATATCTAGAAATGAATTTATTTCTAGAAAATCACCCACTTTATCCTTTAACAAAATTCTTGTACATTTTCCTATGATTTTACTTATCCTTATACATATCCTTAGACATGTCCTTAGGGTTCTCAGTAAGTTTTTATTATCCTAGTTTCCAAAGGATAACTAAAACTTTTCTCTGATACCAACTATAATGACCTAGTTTTCACATACATTCAGATTACATAACTTTTTTTGAGCATATAAAACACAATACCAACATACTCCCCAAAGACCATGCTAGTTTAGTACCTTTGGAAACATGGAATCCTAAATACTAGAACAATGGTGAGCTAAATTATCTCCCACAAGGTTATTCATGACTAGCACCCTTCTTAGAAAAATCACACTTAATACAAATCTTCATAGCCTGGGGAAAGAAATATAAAAAGGGGTGACCTTAGATTCTTAGTAAGGGTAAACATAGGATACATGTTAGCATAAATATGGTTTTAGGGGTATGAGAATGTGATCAAAGCATTTAAAGATCATACCTTGCATATCAAAGATAATAAACATGTATCATTCCATAAATCTTGATAATTAATAAGGCATGACTCATAAGGAAATATATAATAAAATCCATGAAATCATAACATAGGAATAGAACATATAATTTTTGAAAACACATAAACATATAATAAGATCTCCATGGTAGTCACAGAATCGCTACCAAAACCATCTTAGTAGTTTGTCTTCACTCCCTATACCATCTTGGTAGTAATGGTTTACTCCCATGGACATATAAGTAGCATAAGTTCACACCTCATACTATCATGGTAATCATGGTTCACTCCCATGGCCATCTTAGTGTTAAAGTTTCACTCCCAAGACCATCTTAGTCTATCTCATGATATATAAATATTTACCCCATGCATTAGAGGTAGGTATAGGTCTCACCCATCTCATAATGAAATCATACATACATGTTCCACAAAACCATCAAAAATTATATCATAACCCATGAAAAGAAATGTGTATCATAAACATGTAATCATATAACAATTGGTAGAAAAAATACAAGTTTCACAATCATTTCATCAAGAGCATAAACCGTGAAAGAAAAATGGATTTCATAAACATATAACCCATAAAATAGAAATAAGTTTTCTAAAAACCATTACATCAATCATAAATAATTTAAATAAATAAAATGAATGTAAAATTAATATCATTTCCAATAAATCCATGAGTAACATCAATGGATATCATCTTAGATGGAAAATAATTTTGAAACACCTTTCAAAAACATTTCTTGAAGAAAATATTCTTTCCTATTTAAAAAGTATTTTTAAAAACATAAAACCTTTTTAAATCCATTTTATTAAGAATAAAACTTATAAATAAATCTTTAGAACATTATGAAAACAAAATTTACTTGAAATATTATAAAATAATCTTGAAAATATTTTGAAAACCATTTTCCTTGAAAACTTATAAAATAGCTATTAAACGTTTTGAAGACCATTTTCTTTTAAAATACTTTGGAACGATGAGTTTTCATAATATTAGGAAAATAATTTATTTTTTTAAAATAAAATAAAATTTTAATTTATAAATGTAATCTTCAAGGGAATGTCAGTCATGCTGAAGGATAAACCCGAATACGTCGAACATTTCTTTTACATCGTAAAAAGTTTTGAAATGTGCCTCCACTAGAAAAGGATAAGAAGATTCCATATTAAAAAAAAATTTTTTAAATAACACATGGGTAAAATTTATTTTAAATATTATAGGGGGATAATAGAATATTTTTTTAACTCTTTTTGAATACATGGTTTTGAATGAAAACAGATTTATGATAGAAGAGATAGGTAAATTCAGACTTTATTACAAAGTACTTTTTTACTATCTTATGTATCAAAGAGTTGAAAAATGGTACCAATACTTAAATATATCATGAATAACCATAGTATAGTAAAATTCATGGGTTTTTTGGGATATGGATCAAAATATTTCATCAAATAAAGCATAATCATAAATAATCTCAAAAAGCAATGAGATTATTTTAATAAACTCTTATAACTTGGTAACTTTGAACCATACTACCCATGTAATAAAATGAAATTACCGGAATATTTAAATAAAATTAAAGTAATTATATTCATTATATAATATTTAAAACTTTTCATATACACTTCATATAAAAAAATTGTTGTATAACATGGCATGTGTCTCAAAGAAGGAAGACTGTGACAAAAATTACATTACTGATTTTGTAGCTTTTGAAACATAAACCTTGTGATATAAAGATCGAAGAATGGTTATGTAAATACCCATATATTTAATTATCAGATTAATATAATACATTAATATTAATTATATACACCACACCAAAGAAGTGAGTAGTGTATAAGGCATGTATCTCACGGAAATAATGAGTGAGATGAAATTCCCTTACCATACGTCTTGACTCTCTTGATACACTTACAAATCTCATGTATAATAAATATAAATTTATTATAAATATATCATAGAACCATATTCTTATATCTAATACCATATATGATTTTATTATGATATTATATTACCCACATGCTAACAATTGTTAGTTAAGTTTCACTTCGGATAATATTCTCTTTATTCTTTGCATATGTCTTAATTTTTTATATCTTTGGTCCTTATATTTATATCATGATTTCCAGAATTTAAAAAATTATTTAAATATAATTTATATTCATTATATTTTTTTATAATAATATGTATAATATAGAATTATAAAATGTAATACATTTTTCATGGATACAGTAAGTCGTACGTACAAATGAACGTTATTTACGTTTAATAATCATGTTGAAAGAAAGATATTACAAGACACACACATATATATATAATTATTAAATTATATTTATTATATCATATATATATACTAAATCATCCTTAATATATTCCATGTAGTTTATGCTTGAATCATGTTGCTTTGAGGGGGTGGTAGTCCATACTTCCTCAAACGAAATTATTTTATTAAAAAAATGGAAAATATAAAGATATGTTTTGTAAAATAATTAAAGAAGCATAAATATATAATAAATATAATATATAAAATATATAAATAGTTATTTCATCATAATTTCCACCAAGAGATGTGATAATGGAAAAAATGAACAATCATCATTTAGTGAGGCGGTAGTCCTCCATACACAAAAACAATATCTTCGTTACCCATTATATGCAAGTGTGTATAAGTGTAGGTAGAATAATTTTCATAAAAAAATCCTAGTATATTTAGGATACTAGTATTTTTAGGCAATAATGTAATAATAATAATTTAGGGTGTAGAGAAATAAAATAATAAAAATAAGATTGAGGGAGGGTGTTACCTCTTAATTGGGTAACTCTTTTTGGTTTGCACAAAAGGGATTACTTAGAAGGATTTATTCAAAAAATTAGAATTAAAGGGTGAATTTAGGGATTTTGGGGAGGTATTTTTTCAGAGTTTTTATGAAATTAAGTGTCTTGAGAGGTGTGATTAATTATGAGGAGAGGAGGTCTGTTATAATGGAGGAGTGGCACTCATGTAATATTTTAGAAGAGAGGAACCCCACTCACATTTTTTAATTGAATGTGGTTCACTAATAGTCCAAAGTAGATAAAAGGGAAGATAGCGTCAAAATATGGTCATCTAATGGATTTAGGACGAGTTTATAGGTCATTTTTATCTTTAAGGTTATGTTTTAGTTTATTATTAAGCATGATTTAACCTTAATTATTGTAATTAATTTTAAATACTTTCTCAACTATTTTTGGACAAAAACTACTTTAAAATTATTAGTAATTATAAATTATCTTGATTCAAAATATGGAATAAATTTTTCCAAATTAAAATCACATAATTGATAGAAATTAATTTAAATTTAATTCTAGAGTCGGGTCAACAATTTGGGTTTTTAAAGTAAAAATAACAAAATTCTTGCAATGTTTTTATATCCGATTTCAATGTGAAATTGGTTATAATGATAAAATTTTGATTAATTGATAAAAATGTTATCAAATTAAACTTTTAAACAAATTTAAAATTTAATTTAACCATATAAATAAATTAGATGAAAAATAATGTTTCAACTAAAATATAGTATTTTAACTATTCACAATAAACATCACAAAAAATACCAAAATATCACCCAAACCTAACTTTTATTATTATTATTCAAATATGATGTTTATTTTGACATATAAAATTTATAAAAGTTTAAAAATTTATATTTAAAATAGCTTCTCCGTTAAAAGGAGGAAAAAGTTCCTTAATAAAAAAATTGGGTTTTATGAGTTAAATTTATTTTATTCTTATCTTATGCTTATAAAATATATTGGATTAATATAAAAAATATTTACTTAGTTATATAAAGAATATATTTCATTAAAATTACTTGTTAATTGTAATTTATTTAATTTATTAGGATTAAAACAACATTGTGATCATAAAAAAAAGTTTTTTATAAAAATTATCTTTTATATTCAATTGGTTATTATATTCCTTTATAAAGAATTTGTAACTAATTAATTCATTTTGTATCTTGTAAAAAAATATTTATATAATTTAGTAAACAATATTGATAAAAACTAATTTAATGGATAGGTTATATAAATTATTATATAATATATTATTGTTTGGTAACACTCGGTCTTCCATGTTATCCAAGTCATTGAGGAAAGTGAGTCTTGCATGAAATGAAATATTCACTCAGTTTTCTATGCATAGGAAGATAACCATTATATTACATTTATTCCATGATAAAATTTTAATTTCATATAACTCAAGCCAAAATTAGTGCTTTAATATATAAAATAACTATTTTCGGTGTTGTGGGAAATGAAAAATATCAAAAAGATTAAATTAATTCAAAAAACATATTTCTCAAAATTTTGGGGTGCTACAGAGCATTTCCACCACAATATTTATCATATAAATCATATTTATACCAATATAATCTCATTTATTATGACATCAAGTGACCACTAGACATGAAACGTGTCAATCTAGTTTAGAAAACTTATTTTTTTCTTTTTTCTCTAAAAAATAATAACCAATATGATGAATACAACACATGTCATTCATCTAATAGATGACAACATCTCATGTCTCTCATCAAATTAATTGAAAAAATCATATGTGACTTAACTAAGAATGACAATTCATTTCCTTAGTCTAATTCAATCAAGGTCTGTATGCTTTTATCTTTTTATACAAGTTGATAAAACCCATAATTTTTGTGCTTCAACTAATAACATAATCTGCCACATACCCCACCACACCTGTATTATCTAAGTAAATATATATTCTTACATAAGTAGGGTAAAAAAATTTCATGTTTCTTATGTTAGGTATCTCTCTAACTTCAGGTGAGGAGGATTGATAATAACCATACACCCCTAATTATATCGATGAATATAGGGAATTCCATGAGATATAATTTTTAAGGTTAGTCCAAATAATATGTCTCTACTTATTTAATCATTAACATACTCTTTATATCTCATGTATGACTCATTTAAATGAATAAAATTATCAATTTATTCTAATATCATCATATCATCAAAACCCATAATACTCCACGATGATCATTGATTAGGTACAAATCAATGTCACACTTTAAGGAGATATTATCATTTGATCGTTCATGAAAAATAAGTTGAAGTACACATGAATGAATTATAATTGGATATTTTCTTTATTATAATAACATGGTTCATTTTAAAACCATTATAACCAATATCTATTGTGTATTATACCCAAAGACTCAACACGACCCTCATGTTGTTGTTGAGTTAATGGTTTCACCAATGAATCTAACACATTCTTCTTTATATCCACATAACTGGTATTTACGTCATCCCTATAAATGATATCCTATATTAAATGGTATTTTCAATAGATTTATTTAGTCCTCTGGTGAGACCAATGATCCTTAGCAGGAAAACAATTCTCCATTGTTGCCACAATATAACCCAATTTCTCCCTCAATACTGTGAACTGATCCAAGTTCAGTAATGAACTTATTATTCAAAATTTATTCCTTCATGACATTAGATGAAATGATGCACTATATCTCTATTATTTAATACACCATGATGTATTTATTAGAACACTTATAACTAATAGCTCGACCATTTAGGGAAAACATGAATCTAGATTGAGATCTCAATTAATTTTTATCCGATTGAAAACTATCATTTTTTAACCCTTTACAAAAAGTTCATAATATCCTATAAAGACCAAGAGCATATAATTTTTCCTTCTCAAGTACATAATAATGTTCTCCATAGCATTCTAGTGACTCTCACCAGGATTGGATTTCTATGTACTAGTTATTATCAATACATAAGAGACATCAAGTCTAGTGAAAAAACATTGAATATATGATAGATCCTATGGTTGATGCATAAGGTATCTTATATATCCTTTCTAACTCTCTAGAAGTATCTTAAATATTCTTAAAATTTAAACCATGAAATACTAGTAAATACTCCCTTATGGAGTTCACCATGATAAATCGCTTTATCACTTTACCAATATAATTGTTTTGACTAGGTAGAAGATACCTCTTTGATCTATCTCTATATATCTTCATACCCAACATGTAGGATACATCTATTAGGTCAGAATAATATGAAGATACACTAGAGGCAGGTGAATTGTGTCTTTTTCGAAATTTAGAAAGATTCAAACAATTATCCTTATTCATGATTTAAGCAGATACATAGAATTATATTATTTAGGTAAGTTTAGTATTGGATAAACAAATAAGAATAACACATTGGGTTTTATAGTTTTTTAGTGCACAAAGATCCCCAAGTCCACTCCACCAATATTCTCTCTATGAGCTTAGTAATTTTCACTAAATAGGTCCTCCTATCATAATACCTTAACAACTAAATATTGGTAGTTTACACCTTTACAATTAAGAATTTATATTGCCTTCTAGTTATTTTACAAGAAAAATATATATCATATATTAGTTTAAGAAGCTGATAATCTACCACCATGAATGTGTCTGAGCAACCAAAACCCCAGTAAATAAATATTTTTTTTATTTAATTGAGAACAGAAAGTATTGTTAACAGTTACAACAAAAAATAATAGAAAATGGATCTTCTACTTCAAATATAAATGTCTTAAAGAATGAATAAATTTTAAGATATCCTAGTTGAAAATAATGTTTAACAAAAACATCAACAAACAAATATTATTAGTAAAAACACTAGTTTTTTAGTTGGAACAATATTGAAGCATGTATGTCACTAAGATGTAGAGTCCGTGGATAAATAGAGACATTCAATATTTCATATTTTTAGCAACTCTATATTGAAAAATATATCCCACCATATATCAAAAAAAATATTCTTTTTATTTAACAAGAAAATCTTAGCTTTCTTTTGGTCATAATATATTCAAGAATATCTCCATAAAAATCATGATCATTTTATTTTAAATAATTTAAGAGAGTCGTAACTTCCCATAGAAATAGCAATGATTTAATTTGTCAAATATAAGCCTTTTAATTATTCATAAAAAATATTTGAAGATATATTTACTTCTGGGAAGACTATTGTAGAAAATGAGGATAATATATTTAATTTAAAACTCTGTCATTGATTAGTCAAATGTAGGTTACCTTAATGTAGCGATAACCTCAAAAAGTACAGTTTAAAATGTATGGTTCTTTGCATAAGTAAGGATGATGAACCAAATATATATTCCTCTAAATGTATAGTTTCTTCCAAACATACTGTTATTGATCCATACTTCTTAATAGCGTAGGGTACATGATCCATACATGCCATTCCAAACATAGTGTTTCCAAACCATACATTATGCTTACAAATGTAGGGTATGAACATTGTTTCTAGAGTACTTTCAAACACATCTATAAAATATTAAATAAATATTTTAACCCATAAATATGATAAACTTATCAAGAAATATATTCCGAAAAAATATTTCAAGTAACTTCATTAGTAAAAAAATAAGGGTATGTGTGATCATGAAAATCAATAATATTTATATATTATTGTTGATATAATACATTCCTAAAAACCTCCCCATTTTTTGTTGTCACATAACCCATAACATGAATTAATGAAAATATAGGAATTATAAATAAAACAAAATAATATCTGTAAAAAGATATAACATAAATTATAATAGAAACTCTAGTTGAAATTTAAAGTTTTGTGTACAGTAAACATTTAAATTCATATACTCTGTAAAAAATGATATAAAAAAATTAATAATTTTGAAAATAAGGATGTTTTTTTACCCATTTTCTCCCCTTTTTGTGATATCAAAAATAAAGTAGTTGAAAATGGTATAAAACATATTCAATGTAGCACAGAACTGTGAATGAATTTTATAATATTCTAAGACAAAAATGATATTTTTTAGTAATAGTTGTGAACAAAAATTATAATAAATAAAAACAAATATAATAAATAAAATAATTTCATAAAAATATGGTTTTAATTAAAATAATAATTTTTATTTGATATTTTGAAAATGTAGAACTTGATGAGGGTGAAAGGTCTAGTTCAGAAGAGGAATCAGAAGCATGAGAAGCTCGAAAAACTTGATGGACTTCATTCATCTTTGTCAGCAGTCCTCTGAACCTATTATTAAGGTTTACATCAAACTATCTCATCAAAATTTTTTAATCCTAACCCACCTTAAAACTTTTAACCAAGGTTTATTTTTAAAAACTCATGAACATTATCTTAATATTGAAAAAATTGTGAGATCATTTCACATAACTAATTGAGAAGATTTATGATATCGAGATCTTCGGATGTTAACTTCTCAATAAGTTCTCTCTGCTTTTTCAAAAATCAATTTAAAGGTGAACTATCACACTAAAGAGAATATATCCTGTCATTAGAGGTGGAATTTTAAGCATTAATTTCTTCAACCCTTCTGATTAAAACTTGAGAAGTTTGTGTTAAAACAGTAGATGTTATAGATTGACTATTACTATTACTAACTAATTCAAAATGACTCCCTAAATAATTATTTAAATCACCAAAATATTAATTTTAAATATATTCTGCTCTTAATTTTCTAAACTATTTCCATAAAATTCATAAAACTATCTTCTAGAAAATTAATGTTCTATGAGATTGTATAGTTGATCATGAACAGATTCCAACTATTCTCTTGGAATATTTAAATTTCACAAATCTTCTAAATATTTTTTATAATATTCCATTTCACTTTGTAAGTTTGTATTATCTTCGATCATTTTATTATAGTTGAAAACTAAAGTCTCTAATTGAGTATTTAAAGCATTGTATGATTCTTCTTTTTGAACTTGAGATGGTTTTCCTCTATTAACCAAGGGTAAGGATGTTTCTTTATATTTCACAATAGAGTAGGAATATAAAATTTCAAAAACCTCTACTATTTATGATGATGAAAATATATCTTTGGACAAAGAATATTCAATAATAGAGACTATTAGATTCTTAACTAACCTAGTAGTGTTAACTACTGATGTTTTTTTCTCATTTCCTTTTTCAATTTCCTCAATTTTTTCTTCAACATAATCTTTTTTCATATAATTTTTATGATGATCCTCTCAATATTGATTTTTATTTTTATTTTTATAAAGAGACTTTCTTTGCTCTATTGTGTAGTATATTCTCAAGTTTTTGTTTCGAAGGATTGATTGAGACTCCCAAAAACACGGGTTGGTTAGCTTCTATTGTTGAAGTAGTCTTTGCTTTTAGTGTATAAACTATAAGAGACTAACTTGCAGGTTGATCTCTATGTTTAGGTCGGGTGATAAGGGGATCATTTTTTTCTTCTTCCAAATTTTCTTTAAGAGATTAATGAACATCTCTTGAAATATCTGAATCAAAGACATCAGATATAATTCTTTATCTCTTTGTTTGAAAATGATTTTCTATTTTCTATTCTAAAACTAATTATTCATGAATATGAATTGAACCAATTGGTTTTAAATTTTCTTTCTCCCCAAGAGTAATAAGACTAGATTCTTTTTGTTCTTCTACACCAATAGGTAATAGATTTATTATGAGTTCACTCTAGAAGAAACCTATCTTTCTCAATTTTATATCATTCAGAATATTACAATGATGAAACCTAGTGTGCATTTGTACATCTCAAATCTTGTATTTTTTATACAAAAGAATAGAAATAATCCTTCCATATGGATAAAATGACATTATTTCCTCTATTTAACAATAATATGCATGTATCAAAGCATATATATTGGGAAATTAAATTTGATATCTCTCAGCCTCAAAAACATTATATACATATCAGGATAAATAATCTTTTTTAACTCACCATTTCTCAGATGTATTACTGAATAAATAAAATTGACCAGTACCTTCCGATCAGCCTTAATATCCTTTACGAACATTTTTTGAATTAGGGTTCATCCAAATAGAAAATACATAATATATTCATTGGTATGTTCTTGGTTTCCAGTTGATAAAATATCGTAACAAATATCCCTTTATGATGTTATTAAAAAATCTTTTCAATTTCTATTGAAAAAAATCCTTATCATTTAGCTTTAAAATTATAAAATCCTCTATGTCACCAAAGATGAATCAAATATTTCTATGGAATTTAATTACTTCTATGTAGAACTAAAACTTAGTATTTTCTTCCTTAAAAGTTAATTCAAAACCTTAAAAGGATATATTCTGTTTCAATAGAATATTCATATGGTAGAGGCATTTGAAATCTATAACTTCCCCTTAATTATTTACAATTGTAAGTTATGCGTTGATTATTTTATATGCTTGGTTTTCTTTTATCTTTCCTATTAATCATAAATGTTGATAATAATCTGAATATTGAAGGTTTGGATTCTAGGGTTTCAAAGTGAGGATGAGAGCACTGGAAGTCGAAAGGATTCAAACACTGATAGTAAGAGTGAAAGAGAGAGTGTGTGTCTATTTTCTAACAGTTTTGGTGATGTCAGTTCTGGTTTCTTGAGCCAATTACTGTGTAATAATTCTTTAATTTTTGAAAATACATTCATTCGAAAAGGGCAATGAATATTTATTTTAAAAAATTCGTGAATAATAACCAAATCAAAACAATTAAAATAGTTAATACAAAATTAAAGAAACAAATTAAGAAATATTTATTTAAAAATAAATATTCTTAACCCCCCTCTAATAAAATCAATACTGGAAGTGGGAAGTCGTCTTGTAAAAATATCATCAGTTTTGTATTTAGTATTTACAAAATCTAAGGATATATCCCTTTTTAAGACCTAATTTATTAGAAAATGGTGTCTTTTATCAATATTATTAGTTATTAAATGACTTATAGAATTTTTTAAAAAATTTATTGCACTTGTATTATCATATAATATAGTAATGTTATTGAAATTAAGTCCAAATTCCAATAAGTTTTGTTTCGTCCACAACACTTGTGCATAGTAACTACCATCAGATATGTACTATGTCTCGGTTCTTAACAAACAAACTAAATGGTGTTTCTCACCTGACCATGAAACTAAGGATTTGTATAAAAAGTTATAGGTTCTTGATTTATTATTCTTATCTAATCTAAATTCTCCCAAATTAGCATCTGATTATGAAATTAAATTAAAATCAGAAGTTTTTAGTTAAAATATGGATAGAAAATAGTTCCTATTAAATATCTAAAAATTATTTTAACCAAAGTAAGATGAGATTATTTATGGTTTTGATTTAAATATAGAACATATAAATACATAAAACATTATTATTAGTCTATTAGTAGTAAGACATAGTAAATTATCAATCATACCTCCATATACCTTGTTGTGAACTGGTTTTCCAACTTCATCCAAATCAAGTTTTTCATTAGTATACATGGGAGTTATATAAGTATTAATGTTTTCAAGTCCAAATTTTTTTAATAAATTAATAATATATTTACTTGGATATAAAATATTTCCATAAACCTTTTGAAATATTTGAGATCCAAGAAAGAAATTTAATTCTTCCATTATACTAATTTCATATTCTTTTTTCATAAGATTGGAAAAATCAAAAAATATCTTTATTTTTTGAACTAAAAATAAAATAATCTACATAAATCTGTGCTAATGAAATATTAGAACAAATTTTTTTCTTAAAGGGAGTTGGATCTTTAAACACTTTAGAAAATACATTTTCTAATAAAAAAGATCTTAATCTTTCATACTAATCTCTAGGATCTTGTTTAAGTCCATAAAGTGATTTATTAAGTTTGAAAACTAAATATGGTAAATGATGGTTTTCAAAACCTAGTGGTTATTCAATATAAACTTATTATATTAAATATCCATTTAAAAAATATGATTTTACATCCATATAACATAATTTAAAATTCATAAGATATGTATAATCTAGAAGGATTTTAATAGCTTATAATATAGAAACAAGTGAAAAGGTTTCATAATTATTTATTCCTTCTTTTCAATTGTATTATTTGGCTACTAATATAGCTTTATTTCTAGTGATTATTCCTTTGTCATCTTGTTTATTTCTTCACGCCCATTTGGTTCCTATTTCTATATGATTGGTTGGTCTATCAACTAATTCCCAAAATTTATTCATATTCAATTGGTTATGTTCTTATTGTATATAAATTAGCCTATTTTCATATTTTAAAGCTTCTTCTATTGAATTAGGTTTTAATTATGATAAAAGGTCATAAAATTATGCTAATATTCTTGCATTCCCTATAGTTCACACTCCTGTATCTAGATCTCTTATTAAGGTTTCTAAAGGGTGATCCTTTAAGGTTCTATATTTTCTAGGTAAGACACTTTCATGTCCATCATTTTCATGTTTTCTAAACGATATTGAATTTCATTTATTTTATTTTAAATTTAATTTTAATTGATTCATGTCTTACGTTGTCTAAAAAGTCAAAAATTTCATCTGTTTGATCTTTCCTTTTATCAAAAGGACCACTTTTGTTAAACTTCACATGGATAGATTCTTAAAAAATTATTCAATTTTTCTTATACACTCTATAAAATTTAGAGGTATAAAAATATCATAAAAATATTCCATCTTCAGCCTTTGGATCAAATTTACCAAGGTTTTCCTTAGTATTCATGATATACACCATACATCTAAATGATTTAAAGTATCTAAATTTAGTATTTCAGTTATTCCCTATTTCATATTGTGTCTTTTTAAGTAGAGGTATTATTAAAACTCTATTCTTGATATGAAATGTTGTGTTTACAAATTCCTCCCAAAAACAGTAGGAAAACTATATTCTTTTAACATAGGTCTTATCATTTGATGAATAGTTTTATTTTTTACTTTTACAATTCCATTAATTTGAGGTGTTCTTGGTATAGAGAAGGTGTTTTTAATACTGAAGTATAAGAAAAAGAGTTAAACTCTTGATTCTCAAATTATTCAACTTGATCACTTCTTAGTGAAATTATCTTAAAATATTTTTCATTTAGAAGAATTTTATAAAATAATTCAAAAATAGTAGACATTTCACTTTAAATATTTATAACATAAACCCATGTAAATCTTGAAATGTCATAAACTAGCATAAAAACATATGATTTTCCAACCATAATTTCTATTCTTGATGGTACAAACAAATCCATGTGGAAATTTTCAAGTGGTTTGGATGTAGTAACATTGTTAATAGATTTGAAGGATGCCTTGTATTGTTTTCCAATTTAGAGTGCATCAAAAAAATCATTATTTATAAAATTTAAAACTAAGGAAATTATAAAATAATTGTTTCTTTGATAATGTATATAAATTAAATATATTTTAGGATCTAAGTCCCGTATTCCATATTTAAGATTCATTTGTCTCAATAATTAAACAATTCACTTTTTATTTACACAAGGAATTAAGATCCAAGGTATAAACATTTTCAATTCTATGTTCTATAAATTTATAAAAATTATATTTGAAAACTGAGTTGAAATTATTATAGTAATAAATATAAAATCCATCATCACAAAATTAATAGATACATATCAGGTTTTTCTTTAGTCCTTGAACATATAGAACTTTGTTGATTGAAATTGATTTTGGATCTCTAACTAATCTAATTCCAACTATATTTTCTTTATAATTATATCCAAATATAACTAGTACTCCATTTAGTTTTTCTAGTCAATTAAAATTTGAAGAGTTTCCACTCATGTGTCTTGAGTAGCCATTATCAGTATACCATACATCATTTTTTGTTCATATAACTTTTTTCAAATAAAATCATTTAAACAAGAGTTTTTTTCTACCCATATTTTCTTGGGTCTAACTTTGTCAGGAAGAAAATATCTGGGTAACTAGGTTTTACTTATTTTACCAAAATTCATAGTACATGCTTTAGATATTTTTCTAGAAATAAAATCTTATTTAATTTCACTAATCTGGGGATTTCATAAATATTTATCATTAGATATTTTTCCCATAATTCCAAAATAAAAAAATTAACAATATATATGTTATTGTTTTTAGAACTAATTATAATGTAATTTTTATATAATTTTGATTTTTCACCCTTGCTTCCTATTTCATATTTTCACATTTGGAAAAAAATCATTCCAAGAATCTTATTTAAAGATTTTTCCCCTTTGGTAAATATACTAGTATCAATTTTTAATGATTCAAATTCATCTGGTAATTGTTTTATTCTATTTTCATGACTAGTATATTTTGAATTGGTTTTTGTAAATTTTTATTTTAATTCTGTATATTTTTTTTGACATAGCATCTTTTTCACTTAAACAAAATTATTAATCTTCTTTAATGACTTATTCTTTTTACTAAATATTCATAAATTTCTTCAATCATGGAAAAATAAGAAACTAATTTTTTGTTCGAATGCTTACAGAGTCACAAGAATAAGAATAATAGGTTTGTACCTAATATTCTTCCTTATCCCTAAATCACACGTTTCCCTTTAGATTTTTTTTCTCTTTTTTTAAGCCAGATTTGGAAGAGCTATGAGAGACCTCTAATACAATACAAGAATCATTTATAGCTTTATTTCTTTTTTTATCATTATCAGTTCTCATCTGATTATTAGTTTCTATCTTATCCATTTTCTATTTTCTTCCTTTAGCTGTGGGCAATCAGTTTTGATATGTACCATTTGTTTAAATTCATAGCATAATAATTATTTAAATAATTTTTCATCTTTCCTGAAGGTATTATTGAAACCTCTATTTTTCTTATAAAATTTTCTAAATCTTATGGCTAATTGATGTGGATCCATTATAGATTCTAAACATTCTGAATCATTTTCACACTCTTTTATTTTCTGTTCATGCTTATGAGTAATTTCTTTAAGGGTAGTATTATTCCATTTTTATCATTTTATGATCTTCAGATTTAGATTTCATTTATGATTCATACCTCATATGGGTTTCAATCTATTCTTTCATTGTCAAATATTTGACTGGTGTTCATTTTCATATAACTGAAAATGTTCCATTAAATTTAGAGGCTAGTACTCAACGTACTTCCAGCACCTGATCTGATTGTGAAATTAAAGTTCCTATGGCCCAAAACCATTGAATATATATTTCAATATATCATTAATATTGGTTATTATTTCACCATAAAACATTATAAAGTTATCAAATTTTAGATTTATATTAGTCCTCCTTAATTGTCTATAATTTTCAATACCTTCATAGGAAACATCAATAGTTTTCTACATTTCATAGGTAGTAGGGAATTGAGATAAAATATTTAATTCATCTGAACTAAATCCCTATATAAGAGTGTTCATTTCTTTTGAATTGGTATCAAACTTAGCTTATTTTGTATCATCCCATGTTTCTAGTTTTTCAGGGATTACATATGGAGTGGAAATATTCATGTATACATTGAATCCAAGATGTTTCATATAGATAATCATGTGAGATTCCCAACATCTAGAATTATCATAATTAAAGTAACTAAAATTTATCATTGACATACCTTATATAGGATCATCCATTGACATTTTTCTTTGTATAGACCTTTTACATTGAACTTTCTAGATTTTATCTACTTTATTCAAAAAAACTCCTTTGATACTAAGTATTAGGTCATAATAACACAATGATGGACAAGGGGGTGAATTGTGTATTTTAAAAAATATAGGGAGATTCAAACTTTTATCCTTCTTCATGATTTAAAAAGATATACAACATTCTATTCTTTAGTTAAGTTTAGCCGTGAATAAATAGATAATAATAACATAACAATTTTTGTAGTGGTTTAGGGCACAAAGATCCCTGAGTACACTCCACCAATGCCCTCTATATGATCTTGGTGATTTTCACTAAAAATTCCCT
The DNA here is from genome assembly GCA_963277665.1 of Viscum album. Classification (NCBI taxonomy): domain Eukaryota; kingdom Viridiplantae; phylum Streptophyta; class Magnoliopsida; order Santalales; family Viscaceae; genus Viscum; species Viscum album. The sequence continues at coordinate 698,388,457 of OY728157.1, forward strand.
CTTATCAAATGACCTTAACAACTAATTACATGTAGTTTTAACCTTTAAAATAAGGCTTTTAGAGAGCCTTTTGGAACTTTTATAAAAAACTGATTTATATAAATCTTAGTCTGAGAAGATGATACTCCACCACTGTGACTAATTATGATTTGCTGAAAATATAACAAATTAATCGAGTTTGATTTAATTGAGAACACAAATTATTGTTCACAATTATTTAAGAACCTAATAGAGGATCTTCAGCTTTAAAGAAAAATTTCATCAAGAATAAACATATTTGAATTAATCCTAGTTGAAAATAATATTTTACAAAAATAGTAACAAAAAAATAAAATTAGTAACAATAGTTGTAGTTTTAGTTGGCAGATGATTGAAACATGTATGTTTCCAAAATGTATCTTATTTAGAACAATAGATACATTCGATCTTTTATATTTTTCAAAAACCATGTATTCAAAAATATATTGAACTATTAATCAAAAAATAAAATATTCTTTCTATTAAATTAGAAAATATTAGATTTCATTCATTCATAAAAAATCCAATTATATTTCTAGAAAAAATTGTGATCATGTGAATTTAAATCATTCGAGATAGTCATCAATTATTTTAGAAATAGAAACAATTTAATCCGTTGAATATGAGCCTTTTAATTAGTCATAAAACAACTTTAAATAGATATTTACTTCTAGAAATTTTGTTGGAAAAAACACATATAATATCTATAATTTAAAACTCCATCATCGACCAGTCAAATTTAAGGTTCCATTTCTTAGAGATAAACTCCAAAATTACAGTTTATAATGTACTATTAGTCTCAAAAGTAAGTTTAATGAACCATATATTTATTCCTTTAGATTTAGGGTTTTATCCAGATGTAAATGTATCGATCCATACTTTTCAACAGCATAGTGTACATGATCCATATATGTTATTCTAAATGTAGGGTTTCTAAACCATATTTTATTCTTACAAACATAGGTTATCAACAGTGTTTCTAGAATTCTTTCAAACATGACCGGAATACATTACATAAATATTTTAACCTATAAATTAGACAAACATATCAAGAAATATATTCCAAAAAAATATTTAAAGTAACTTAATTATTAAAAAAACAAGGTTATTTGTGAGCATCAAAAAAAATATTCATAGATTATTTTTGATACAATACATGCCCAATATCTTCACCCATGTCTTCTATTGAAAAATATATACCCAACTATACCTTCATAGAATGAAGTGTCAAGATATCATTTCTAATAAGTAGTTTGTCTTCTATATAAAATATCATAAATATTATTATACACTCGCTGACCCGCTTATATATATTCTAATCATCCAAGTTCTTGATGAAACCAAACTCATTGATTACATCATCAAACTAGATATTCCAACTCTAAGAATCTTGATTAAGTCCATAAATGGGCCATTATAACTTGAAAACCTTATAAAACTCATTTAGAACATTAAATTGACTGGGTTGTATCATATACACATCCTCATCTAAATTATCATTAATGAAAGTGGTTTTTACATCCATTTGATATATCAAATAATCAAAATGATTTTTTATGGATTGAAAATCTAAATAGACTTTATCATCTCTATAGGTGAAAATGTTTCTTCATAGTTAATACCATTTCTTTTTTTGTAACCTTTAGCCAGGATTCCTGGTTTATAGGTAGATACTCTACCGTCTATTTTAATTTTCTTATGTAAACCTACTTACACCCTATTTGTCTAACCCATTCTGGTTCATCCACTAAGTTCCAAACATTTTTTGTGTACATGGATTCCAACTCAAATTCCATTTATTTTAACCATTTATCAAAATCAAAACTCCAAATGGCCTCTATATAGTATATTGGATCATCTATTATGAAATTTATTTCATTTTCATTATCCATGAGAAATACATATCTATTGGGTTCTTGTTGAATCATATTATACCTTTGAGGTAATTTTATAACTTGCCCCACCTCTTCTTCTGTTACTCTTTGAATAATCTACTCTACCTCCACCTTAGAAACATTTCATGATTGTTGGTATTAAACTTATATATGTTAAAATTTACTCACACTAACTAATCAATTGATTTTTTTCTCTGAATGGTAACACAAACTTGATCCACAAACAAATTTAGCTCAGTAAGATTGTTTAAATAATATCCCTTAGTTTTCTTGAGATAGACAACAGATAAGAATTTTTATAACTTGGGGTCTATGTTTTCATAATATAATCATCATTTGAATACTTAAAAACCCCAAATCCACATAAAAGGAATCATGGGATGTTTCTCAATCCATATATCATATAGTTCTTTATGACTGCTTTATATTGAATGTGGTTGAGTATGGATGCTTCTATTTCCAGATTATAACCCCATAATGAAATAGAATTGTCACATAAAATCATCATTGATTGAACCATGTCTAACAAGGTTTTATTACTCTTCTAAGACACACCATTCCATTTTGGTGTTTTAGGAGGAGTAATTTTTGAAACAATTACACAATTTCTTGGATTATTTATGAATTCTTAACTTAAGTATTCACCACCCTAATCTGATAAAAGAACCATGATTCTATTTACCAATTGATTATATAATTTATTTTAAATTTATTTGAATTTTATAAAAGTTTCATAATTTTATTTCATCAAAAACAAATAACCATACTGAATATAGTCATTGCTAAAGGTAAAAAAAGTACTTAAATCCACTAGTTTCATGTATTCTCATTAGTCCACATACATCGCTACGTATGAGATCAAACAATCAAATATCCCATTCATCTTTTATCTCAAAATTTTCATATCATTTTTACCAATATTTTTTTTCAGGTATCAGATTATTCATAATTTAATAAGCCAAGTGATCAATCTATATGGATTATTTGAATTTTTTTCTCGTTTATTTTTTTAGGTAACAATTCCAAAGGTAGGTGGGGACAGAATCAACCCTCGCCTTCTTATTTGAATTTTATAAATGGTATTTTCCATATCAAAAATATATAAATCATTCATAATATTTACAATTACTTAAAAAAATTCATTCTTCTATATAGAACAAATCTTTTTCATGATAATTAATAAAAATCCCATCTTATCCGAAAAATATATAGAAATAAAAGTCTTTTTTATAGTGGGAACACAATAATAGTTATTCAATTATAAAACTAATACATTGTCTAGAAATTGATCATAAGTTTCCATTTCTAATATAAATATTATTTCTATATCACTAATATAAAGATCCACTTCTACATCAATTCCTTCTTATCCTTGAGTTTGTGTTTGTCGGTATAAATTTTTGATGCACAACTGGTATCTAATGCCTCTGAGTGAGAGTTAAATAAATTAATTTCTATAACATTTTCATATAGGGGATCTTAATTATTCTCCTCGATAACACTTCTCAACCCTAGTTACAAATATTTAACAATTTTATAGTTCATACCTATAAGTGATCTCAAAATTATTATCATTAAATATATCATAATCTATGATAAAGAAAAATTATTCAGTGAGTATCATGTATTATTTATTTCCATTGTGGAATTTTAACAAAATTTCTCCCACTAAAAATGATGAACACTCATATCATATGAATTTAGTGATCCAAGATCCATATTTCACTCAGTAATTACCCCTCTTTGGGGTGAAACAAGTCACATCAGTAATTTAGTTAGGGTTCATCCCAATAACAATAGTTATTATTCTTGGATAGTTGTGTACATAAATATTTATTCATTTTCATAATATAGATAATACTCAACTCTATTCATATGATATACTGACCCTTAGGATTTCTCATATAAGTGTAACCAAAGTAAATATTAAAATAAAATCTAACACATGAAAATCTAGGGGTACCCCACTTTGGAATGAATCTACCTGATTGGATAATGATGATCCACTTATTACTTTCTTTCCTTGCGCAATTTAATTTAGTGGAACTATTCTTTAGTGTGAAACTTCTTGGTTAGATGATAAAAGTCTTTACAAGTTCCTCTTTTGAATGAATCTCACACTTAGTATTTATGGGGATATCAATTTATGTCGCACCAAATTAATGTGCATAATATGAATATTAAATTTATAACTATTAAATTTTATATAATTATTATCTTCTCATGATTTATACCATTTTATGTATGAATTCTTCTAAAGTCATATTTTTTGAATCACTTTTCCAACCACCAAATTAATTTGTCCACACCATATTAATGGGTAACTCTTTACAAAACCCACAATTTTTTATTACATTCCCAAAAATAGAATGCAAAAATATTCATACATTTAAAAATACATCATATTAATTAGTTACATGAAGACTTCATGTAAAGTCATGGATTTATATGAAATTGAAAATCTCTACATGAGTAATCTTAGAGTGATAGATAGTCAACCCCATTAGCTTTTCTAATAAGGCATAATCATCACTACCAGTAGGTAGTCTGACCCAAAGTCCCTTTACCAAGGAATACTTTAACTGAGAGAGAATCCAATTCATGATATCTCTAACACATAATATGAAAAAATTATATTCGAAAACTATTTTAAATATCATAACCTCAAAAAAAATAAAGTTCATGGTAGATGAAAACTAAATTTTATGGAGTTGTAACTAACATGTAATGCATAGATATAACTCTGAGAAGTATCTTAACAGATAAACTTAAATCATACACATTATTCAAATTTATTAAAAAAATTACAAAACAAGAATATCAATGGAATTTAAAAAAATAAAATTTTATTTATTTTCCAAAACATTAGATGAACATTAATGATAATTTTATAAATAAATGATAATTTCTAAACATTTAATAAATAATAATTTTATAATAATTTTTATAATCATTTCAATATTAACTCTTTTATATTTTTCATTATATGGAATTTATATACCATTTTATGAATTATAAACATTTTATAATTAAATTTATATTATATAAATATATCAAATAATCTATATATCATATATTTTATAATTTATAAACACATTATAGATTATACCTTATGAAATCCAAATAAACTTTTTATTTTTAAAGCATAATCATTCTAAATAATTTAAAAAAATTATTTTAAATATTAACATTTAATATTTGGGAATAAAAATTTTTATAAATAATTATTTAATTAATTATAAACCTTTTATAATTAATTAATTATAAATTAAAAAATCCCAAAATATCTTTCACAAGGATTTATAAACATTTTTTAAACCATATAAAATTTAAAATCTTATAAAATAAATTTTTAAAATAGTTTTGTTTACCTTACATGTTATCAACACTCTTTGTAAGGGTAACCTCTCACAACCATTTCATAGACAGTATACATGATGGTAGATTTTCATGACCCTTACACAATGCATAATGCGTAAGGGTACTCACTTTTTACCTTTACGAGAACCCCTCATGAAAAGGTAAAACTCAGATTACCCTTACGTAAACCCCTTCATGTAAAATTATTCCATAGACTCCCTTTATGTGAACTTCTTAATGTAAAGGTAATTCATTAACTACCATTACACTACCCTTTTATGTAAAATTCAGTCTCGACATACCTTTACAAGATCCCCTTACATATATGTAATTGGGTGATAATGTTCACATAGAGTGGGATAGATGTTTATTTTATAAAAAGGTGTCTAGAAAATACTCTTTTCCATATAAAGTTAAATGGAATAGCCTATACATAGATCCAAGGCTATGTAAAGGTAGATAAATCTGGATATAATTTTTATGATATTGTTATTCTTTGTAGTGACTAAAAAATATGTTTTTAAAACATAATGAATCCTTGTAAATTCTCACTTTGATACCATTGATGGGTTTGGATTGATCATTATATAATCCTTAGTAGGAGAAGAAAACCTATAAATAGTCTAATTTATCTTCAATAATCCAAATGCGTAATTATTATCAAAAATAGAGCATTATAAAATACTTGGAACTCATATACAATAGCAGTATCCATGCTCATGTTGGAAGGATAATGATTTTTGAAGATAACTAATGTAACATAATAATGTTTCCTACCTATGAGAGGGGAAATCTAATAAAATGATCTCAGTTAATAACTAGTGGAATCTCAAAAACTGGAAGGGATTATTGATCCTTCATGGAAGGATGAATGAGATTTGGGAATGAAGAGGGATTCAGGAACTTATAATAAAATTGGTTGTCTCTAAAACTTCATAAGAATACAAATCATCCACACCTGATAGAAGATATTTCTTCTCTTTATATAGGTGAAGTCGAATGATCCCCATTTGTAATAAATTGTATGCATTATTATATATTGTATTTAATATTTATCAAATACTTAAACGAATAAGAAAAGAATAAATAAGCAAACTCTTTTGTTCGTAACCGATAGAAAACATTTTGGGAGTGGTAGTTTCATCTGTTGCATCACATGCAACACACTAAATAGGCATCACATGAATATTTAATATAATATAGATATTATATATATTCATGCATCATATGCATGTATTTTAAGTTCATGTTCTATAGATATGTTATAAAAGACCCTTCAATATATAGGTCTCTCATCCTCATTATGCGAAGAAAAACCAAGAACCATTGACAACACTATAAATATTGTCCATTAAGAGGAGCATGTATTATGGGAGCACTGCACTCCTCTCCTTTAATAAGAGACCCATAAATTTCCACATGAAAAATATTGTCTTGAATCAAACCCTACCATTGGTTACATCAACTTAGGATTTTTAACTGACCCCATAAGAGCTTCCACGGATCCCTGGGGTTTGTTTCAACTTATCATAATCACTTGAAAAGAGGAATGAAACGACACTATAAGCACTAGAAAATTAATATTTTATAAAAATATGTCCCCTAATGTTATTGGGAACTATATATTCACTACTACATACAAGTTCATAGCCTCCACCAAAGATAACTTGTTTGGGTTGAGGTCTCTCTTCATGAAAGAAATAAATGAGTTCATCAATAATCAAACCCAAATCCTCAAATCACTATGATATTAACCCTGAGATCATCAGTGACCCATTATACCACAATCTAATGTGGATGATCCTAAAAATTGTAGTTGACGCATCTCTATTGGATTCATACCCTAATATAACACCTAACAATACTCAAGTGAATAAAAACCTGAACCCACTAGGTAATCTAGGGTCACCAAATGATGAACATCAAGGCTCGGTTAGACCTTTGTTAATGTTTAATAACCCACTCTATGATTTTTATAGCCACCAAAATCGGTAAAAAACCCCACCACACCACCCTCTTCTACCAAAACAAGCCAAACCAAAGCTATCTACTCAAATATCACTCGAAATTTATTGATTTGAAGTTCCTACTAAGGGAAGAAACTACCATTCTGTTATTGTGCTGATCTAGCCTCATAATCCATCACAACCTCAAAATGAATAGATTTTAGCTATAATTCTATACTTCTTGATGACATGACCTAAGGATAATGAATCCCAACATTTATAACTCACACCTTGATATTTAACCACACAACTGGAGCTCACAAAGTTATCCAAAAAAACATAAATTAATCGAAAAACCCAGATTAAATGAATGGATGGCCAAATAAGACCACAAAAAATGATTATAAATTCTCATAAAATTATAAGGGTAATTTCTTACATCCAACGACATCACTAGGATTCAAACATGTCTATAGATATTCTCGAATGGTACTTTTGGAATACCATTCTCATGATACCAAATATGAGGCTAATAAATCCAAAATTGGACCATGAACCACCTGCTACTTTCCATTGGTCATAGAGGTCACATTGGGTTTGATTAAACCTTTATATAAAAAGGTATTCCAACTACGCCATTAGATCCTTAATCTTGGTTAGGTTAACCAATAATGTTTTGAATATATCTATCTATCCATATAAACCAGTTGATATGAAATTAAACCTTTTAAGGAGGGTAACCCTAGAATATTATCTCAAAAAAATTGTATTTATTTTCACTATAGTAAAGAAATATTTTATAATTTTCATATTGAACTAAGATAAACTCACTAACTAGTGGGTAGTCGATAATTATATTTTTGAGGGTTGACACTTTTCATCATTATGAGGGTCCCAATAACCATTGAAGGTGAGATTTACCCATGTACTTACCTACACACAATCTTGTAATAATCATAAATCATTCATTTTATACCAAGGATGATGTCATAGGGCCTAGTCTTTATATTATGGAATCTCAAAAAGGTCTCTCTCTCTTTGCTTGTCTCTCTATAGAGAGAGAAAACTCACACAATCAATCATTGGGAGTGAAAGGATGATCTACACTTCTAGGAGTCTCTAGCTAAATAGGGATATCAGTGAGTATGAGTGTTATTTAGTAAGATAAAAATCAAATGTTAAACCATGTTGGGAATTGCTTTATAAAATCTAGGAATCATGTGAAACTATTTGTAGTATTTCCATTAGCTCTCAATTATAGACAAGTACCCCTCAATGTGGTGGGGGATATGTTCAAAGAGTCACCAACCTCTAGCTAATCCTGAACCACCTTATCCTATACTAAAATAGTCACCTAAATGGATATTAATCCTATAAATAAGGTTCTTAATTTAGAATATTACTTTAACATAGATATTAGTCAACTATAGGGAGAAACAATTAAGAGGATTACTCTGTCCAATCATCAAACGGACATAGTGGGAACTTTGTATATTGTATGGACGTCCCTCCAAAAGTCTTAACCTGTGCATCAAAAATCTCTAAACACCACCAGATGAAATTTTGTCTAATAATCACCCCTATCAAATATATGCACTAGAACTAGGATGAGATACCACATAATCCTCACATGAAATAAATGAACATAATTCACCAAAAAAATAAAAATAAACAAACCAATAGGATTATGTGGTTAGGAAAATGTTCTTATATCCATGTGAGAACACTAAAAAATATAAATATAGAGATACAAGTGAATACAAAACTCATTTCTCAATTCCTCTCCACTTTAAAAAGTCTTAGAAAATAAATTCATGAACTCATATCTACTCAATAATGAATCCACATACATCAAAACTAGTCCCCAACCTCTAATTATCTAGTTCTTTGTCTAATTAACCGATCATACTACCTTCTGAGAAAAATGGTCAACCTCATATTGACCGAGAAACCTCTGATAAACTATTTAAACTTATGATGAAATTTCCAATAGTATGTGTTTGATCATGTTTCCTATAAATCGGGTCACCACCCTACATCTATTGGAACTCTATTTGATGGGATTTATCTAATGGACTTTTTCTAGTGAAAGTTTGTCCAATGAAACTCTTCCACCTGATCACTCTGAAATCACTCAATATGAAACCATCATCTAGTGATCTATGTATAATGATATCCATCTATAAAACTCTATCTGGTTAAAATGAAGAATCTACAAAATTACCAACATAAATAATATCACTCTAGATCACCTCAAGAAAAATCATACTTATTACAATACTAGGGTGCAATGATTTTAGAAAATTATCATTATATAATGCTTGAACATGGTATTTTTTGTAGATGGGGGTGAAAAAAGGTATAAACCAAGATTATATCTCACTCAGAAGGTATCACTCAATTATATATGATGTAATAGATCTAACTTGAGTGATTTACAAGGATTAACCCATCTACAAACCTCTAACACAGTCAATCATGGTCATACAACCCAAAAGAGGGTTTAACATATTCCAAACTCAAACCATCCTTAACATTGATAAAAATAAATCCACTTTAATAATATCTAAAACTCTAACCATAATATAGAATTCCCATAATGAGTTTAGGTAAACAACAAACAATGGATTGCTACGCTGCAAAGGGAACTTTGTCTAAGAACCACTATCTAGTTGATGGGTGTCTAAACCAGATAGGAAATATAAGTCTTAGAATCCAACCAATCCACTATCAACCAATGAATAGGATAAACTTGAATACTTATAGGATTCTATCATTAAAACACAAGTTCTATATTTAGCCTACAGGTAGTATTTCTGCTCATTGAAACTATCATTTACCCTATAAGGATGTTTCTACATGTAACAAGGGTGAAGGACCCTCCTTCTACTCAAGGTAAAAGATAATGTCCAACCAATTCCTTGAATAGGTGGATAATCACTCCAATGATCAACATAAAGAATATCAGACACTGATAATTTAATATCATGTCCCTATATTTAAATATGATCTAGATATATTTAATTGGAAGCCTTTATTTTATAGGATAAACCAACAATTATTAGAGCATATCTGGGTGTTCTAACATAGTAAGAGCATGAAAAATCATGACTGACCATATTAAGATGCATGTACCAACTTACTGATAACCTAAAAATGATTCCTTATAGTTATAATTTGAATAATAGGTTTTTAGAGTCCTATAGAAAGGATACATCAATTGTTTTACCTATGGTAGTCTTATGGGTCAGATAACCAAACTCAAGACCCCATTGAAATTGTTTCCTTGAATTTTCCAAAAACCAATATTTATAAGAACACTAAAACCAAACTATATCCCTAATAATAAACCACTATAATACCATTCTAACATGACCTGACCCACCGATACCTCTCATATTCTATAAGTAAGACCAATATTCTACCCCAATCAAACCTTTAAGCCAAGGTTAGGTGACTTGGACTGATAAGGCATAATATACATGGGAGGAATTATCCTATAACAACCTACAACAAACAAGAAACTTAAATATATAATGTAATCAATAACCTATATCCATATATATAAACAACATAACTATAAAAAAATTGTTTGATACATAAAATACCAAGTATAATAAAATAGGAAAAATACATCAAACAAAGTCTATGAGTTCAATGAACTACCAAATAAAAACACCTCTTAACTGTAAGGACTCCTATGTCAATATCTAGAAATAATCCTCATTTCCATAAGCCATAGTATATCAATATGCAACAATAATATTGCTCCACCATCTCCACATCCAACCATTCACCTCTAAACTATACAGTGTCTGCACAGGTAAAACATGTATTGGCATTGAACCCATGTAGGGGTGAGTATATACATACTCTCTAGGACTATCTTAAATCATAAATAAAATAATAAAATTTCAAATCTAACTTGTGAATAAATTAAATGATAATAATAAGACAATAATTTATATATATATGATTGGCCCATGAAATATCATTAGTTTCGTATGGGAATAATCAAATTATAAATATATATATAACCAAACTAGCATGACTATAAAGATACATAAAATAGTGGAAGTCGGTGGGTCGAACCCATAGAGAGGAGATGAAAATAGATTGTGACCAAAGGATTAGAACCTAGAATGGATTACTCACATTATTATTAGTGAAATTGGATTTAAAACAAATTGATTAGATTGAATTTGATTAAGGACGTGTTTAGGATCAATTTTAGGGAGCATGAGCAAAGGGTACCCTGAAATCTAGCATGCAAAGGTCTACTGGCTTAGACTGTGAAGCTATTTAAGAATCACCAAGTTATTTTTGGTCAAGAAAATGGATCTACCTAAATTGAAAACCACTATGTGTTTCATAGGTGGTTGTAAACCTAGTTGTATTATGTGAAACTTAAAAGGTAGAGAAAAACAAACTATTCTTCCTAGCTTGATTCATAACTATTAGGTTAGGTTCCTTCCCTTAAAATCCCCTTGGTCTTTCTCATGAAAGGGAATGAAATGGTCATGAATTATTAACCTAATTCCTATCCAATAAATTACCCACTATTTGATTTAAGAATTCATTGAAGGTGTCACTACCCCTACTCTTAATCCCTAACCCTATGTGGATTGTCCACACATCGAGATAGAATAATCAGACATGTGAAATAGAGGGATGGTAAAAATCATGTTCATTAAGAAATAAATGACCAAATCACATGAGAGAACTAAAATAAATTTATGTTATAATAATGAAGAAAACATACTACAATGGGATTTAAACAAGGGTAAGGTATGGAGCAATGATAGATAGTTGAAAATTACTTAGAATGAGAGTAAAAAAGAAATCTGAAAGTAAAATGAGAAAGGAAATTAAGAAATAACTGTAAATAATAGCATCAAAAACTAAATCAAAAAATGAGATCCTTTAATTTAGGATATGGATGTAATATATGAAGTTCAGTTCCCCTTACGATGTAAATGGTTTTATGTTATAAGTATTTGTGAGATTATTTCTTCCCAAAACTTTTACATTGTAAGTATGGATTTTATTTCATAAATAATATCTTTATAGTATTTATTATTTTGTATATCCATGATTTATAGCCTGGATTAAATCATAGGATCTTCATGAATGTTGACCATAAGTAAATCCATAGGGTTTTACAAAATTCAATAAAAAATCACAACAATATACTATAAACCCCATTTAAAGATCTATAAATTGATTACAAATTATATATATGAATTACTCTTATAAATATTATCTATGTTAACAATTACTAGGGGTAAATAAAAAATATATGTCTCCATAACTCGTCTCTATAAAAAAATCATGTTTCATATAACCGGAGATACATAATGTATTGAAAACCCCATAAACCTTAAGTTGATAGATTAGTTATAATTTATATCTCAAATTCAACCAAACATGTATGATATGTCATAATAACCAGAGCATCTATATCATACCACATCACAACTACCCAATTATCATAACTTTCATGCTACCTCACTATAATGGTAGTAGGGTACTTGTGCCAAATTGAGGTACAGCATACAGTTGAGGGAGTACCAGAACTTATTATAAGTAAAACTAACACCCTATATCATGTTGTAAAAACTGACCTCTACAGGTGTAAGAATCGTACTCCATCGCATGGGGGAGTACTGGCTCTAATATTTATATGGGTTCCACACCACATTGGTGTCAAGGAAGTATCAAACCCCATGTCTTAATGGAGGACTTGTGCCCCATAAATAGAATTCATATATTTTGATTCTATGGCGGATTAATTGACTACACTATACATATGGGGTACCTACACTCCATTATCATAAAATACCATGGGATTAATTAAACCCCATGCTTGGAGGACCACGCTTCGATGCATAAGGGAGTACTTGAACTCTATTTCAACTCCAATCACCTCTTTCTAAACCCTGTCATCACCTCTATGAAAATATGATTCCCCAAATGATCTATAATTCCACGTAAATGATATATAATTACGAATACGGTTGTACTATCACTCTATATATGTAAAATTTATGAGAATAAACTATTTACTTGTCTAATTATGACACCCATGCAAGAAGATATAAAAAGAACTCAAGTATAAACAGTACATGACATATACATTGAGGGATATGGAATGTAAGCCTCAACCAATTAATGGGAATCTATTTTCATATTTTTCCCTATAGAGTCAACCAACATGGAATTCCCTAGTAGGTTACGTGGAATGTGGAACTCACTAGCTGCTCATGCTTGTATAACCATCACATGTTGAGCCGACTTATCCCAAAATACATGAAGTGTATTTCATCCTGACATAGTGTATGGGGCCTATGGGTTAGTTAGTGTGTACTCTACTGATACATGAGTCATGTGGTCAAATATATATATCATGAAGATTTTCCCACATCTAATGTTGTCACAAGTAGGGTTATCCAGGCATGTACATCGATACACACCCAAGTCTCATGGATTTATATAAATGATGTGTAATATACAGTCACACCCTATGTGATATTTAGAAAATTATATAAACCCTATCTACTATAGGGGAAATTACACATAGTGTTTTACCTATTTTAACACTATGATATTTTAAAAGAATAAAATTATGTTTGATGGTGAACATGACATGCAACACTGAGCTTAAATGAACAACAAAATATTATTATTTAAAAATTATTATTATAACCTAGAAATTGAAGTTGATTGTATGAATATGAATAAACACACTATTAAATATATATAAAAGTCCTAATTAATAAAAAAATTGTTGATTAATTCTTAGGAAATATTAATTCAATTATTTTAGTAAAGTTGTATTATGCTTCAAAAATGCATTTTCTTTTAACATGATTTTTTTGTAAGAAAATATTATTTTTAAATTTTGAATCATTTAAAAAATTATTTTATAAAATTCAATTCAATTTTTACATAAAAATTTAAAAATTATCTTTTAGTGATTTTTTAAGAGTTTTCTTAAAAGAATGATTTTTCCATGAATAATAAAAAATGCAAATTTTTAAGAAACATTGTATTTTTTTATTTAATAATTAAAAAAGTTACATATTTTTTAAAAAAAATTAAATGTAAAATTAGTTCTCTTATGTTATGAATAATCCAATTTATTTCATTTTAATCAATTTTTTGGTTGAATTTGGTATGAAAATATGTGTATACATGAAAATACTTTTTTTCAAAAAACTATTTTCCTTTGAGTTTTGGGTTCTTATCTAGAATTAATTTCAAAAACTTATAGAAATTGAATTTTGAAAAATAAATTCCTTATTTTTAATAAAAAGGTTTAAATTTGGTAAATAAGTCCTTTATGAATAGTAATTGTGGTAGAATTTATCACTTCGGTAAAAGGTAAATGGGGTAAAACAAGATTAAAACTAAGTGTTAAGGCCATAATTTTTCATATGAATTATTATTTGACGAATTAAATTAAACCCTCACCACCTCATGCTGTAAATTTAGTATTTTAAGGGAAACTAGTCCATGAAAATGGCCTATATGATATTTAAAGTAAAGAAAAATTCAAAAATGTTACTCTCTATCTTTTTAATACCTATTATGTGTTCACATATGGAAAAAGTAATTTTTGAAAAAATATTAGTAGATATTTTTATATTAATTCAATTATTTTCATAATGATAATTTTTTAATAATTTTTATTAAATATATAATTATATTGAAATCTTATGCAACCCTAATACAGTATTTATTCAATTAATAGAAAAATAAAATAAATGATTTTAAAAATATTAAAAGTAATATAATTTTAGTGAGGTAAAGTGTTACATGAATTTTATATAATAATTTAACATATTATTATTTTTTTAAATGATTATATTCTAATTCCATCTTTCTCTTTATGTCTTTAAAATCAAATTAAATTAATAGCATCAAAAATGAAATTAATGATATTTTATGAAAAAATATATTATTAAATTAAATTATAAAATTATATAAATAAGAAAACGGTGATAATATATTTTCTAAATTATCATACCTTGTCCATTCATTAACCAATTTTTACCCAATAATTAAAATAATAACTCATTATGAGTGAAAATATGTGTAACCGCAATTAAGGTTAAAATATGTTAAATAAGGGATTAAACCAAAAGATAAAGTTTAAAACATAACATAAAACAATATGAATTTTATTTTTTTAGGCAATTTAAACAAAATAATACCTTATATTTTAATATCTTTTTATTTTTAATCATTTTTCTTCATAATTACCTTACAAAATTTTAATCTTCTAAGAAATTCCAAGATTGCCCATCTCCCTACTAATAAAAGGAAACCCATCCTTTATCATATTTAAACCAATTTGGGACATATATATCAATAAAAACATAATAAATTATATTTACTTATTCCCTATACATAAATTATAGGTTTCGGTATTCTTTAAATACCATTTAAATGGTCCTTAAGAAGCGATCTAAAGGAGGCCTCCTAAATAAGAGGTAATTGTCTTACCCGACCTCAATTAACTTATTTACTATTTTATCTACTATAAATATGTGATATTATTTATAAAATAATAAATTATTTATAATAAATAGGATGTAATTTAATTATGATTATGAAACTACCTTTATTCATCTTCTTTTACATCAAATGGAATGTGAAAGTATTGCTTGTGTGTACATATAGCTTATCGTCTCCACAAAGCAATACAATTCATTTTCCATCCCCATATTCCAAGGATGTATAATATTATGTGTTTAATATTTATATATTATATTTATCATATAATTATTATTCTATAATTATAATATCATATCTATCTTCTTACCTTCCAATCCATTGGAAACTGATAACGTCACTCGTGTGTATGTGTGGACTTCCACCGCCACAAACCGATGTGATTCATTTTTTATCTCCTATTTAAATGGATGGTAATGAGGATATATTTGATAAAAATATATTATACATATGATATTTTAATTATTCTTAATGTTTTAATTATTATATACTTTTCTTTTTTTCTATCTGTTGAAAAATTGAAACATCGTTCATGCATATATATGTATGACCTACCATCTCCATAACTGGTATAATTCATTTTTTATCTCTATATTTTATGTATGAATATAATTATATATATATAATTAATATATATGAAATTTATATCATGATTAACAATTTTTATTTTATTTTACCATGATTGAATTCCAAGTACATGGATTTACAAAATGAAACATGCATGAAAAACGAAGCAGTTATCACCAAGAACGGTAATTTTAATAACAAATTATTAATAAATAGTTGATAAGATGTCATAATTATATCATAAATAGTATGATATATATTATTAAGTTTCTATAATAAATTTATAATAAATATATTTTTATTATATAGTAGGTTATAATGTGTAGAAAGAAAAATGATACTTGAGGTAAGGGATTTTTGTCATGCTTTTATTTCTATGAGACACATGCCATATTCACCACTTGCTTCACTTATATAGTGTATATAATTACCATGAATGTATTTTATTATTATTATCATGATAATTATGTGTTTATTCATATCCATATTGGTTTCTCTCTCTCGTGAAGTTTTTATTCGAAAGTTAACAAATTGGTAAAGGATTTATGTTTAAATTCTATTTTAATCAGGATTGTTTATGAATGAATTTATATTGAGAAAATTATATGATACTTACCAAATAAATTCCTTTAATTTTTATACTTATATATTTCCTTATGAAGAATAAATTTTACCCTTTCATTTTTCTCACTTTATGTACTTAATAGATTGATATAATGTTTTTAAAAAAACTTTCTTTATTTCTCTCTTCAATCGAAAATAATTTTCCTTCCCTATCAATGTTTGATGAAATTTTTTTCAAGAATTATTCTAATACTATAATATTATTTTTTAAATTTATTTTTACCCTTGAATTAATTTTTATAAAAAAATAAAAGTAATATTCTTTTCTTTTTATAAATAAGGTAATTTTTTACAATTTATAAAAGTGTGAAAGTGATATTTTCTTTTAACTTATAATTCTCTAAAAAAATTTCCTACCATCATGACTACTCAATTATTTGAATATTACTATATAATTTTTCAACATTCTTTTCAAATAATTTTCTTTATCAATATTTTGGAAATTTTTACATTTTAATTATATTATTTTAAATTAATAAATGTTATTTTTATCAAGAAATATTCCAATGATTCTTTTAAAGTAATTTTCAACTATGGTAACATACCTTGATATTTATTTATTTTTAATATGAATATAATCTAGTTATACCATCCTTATCATTTATCATTATATTTTATGATTATGATAATGAGATGTTTAAAAAACTTGTTTATTTTCTAGGTATTATGAGATGATGAAATTATGAAATGATTATAAAACCTGTTTTCTTTTAATGGGTCATAATATGATGATAGTATTATTGATTTATGATATTTTCGTACATATATATATATATTGTTTTAATTATTTGATGTATGGTCATGGAACTATATATCCCTCCAATGCATTGGGTAAAGTTTTATATCTCATGAGAAAACTATGAGAAAAAATTTGATGTGCTTCATATACTATCATAAACAAGTCATTGTTCTTGATTCACTATGGTAAATAAGTCATCATGATTAATCCACTATAGGAAAAAAGTGATTATGATTGATCTATTGTGAAATGGTAAATAGGTTTGGATGTTATATTCACTATTATTTAATAGTATCTATAGTTAAAATTGATATATGATATGGTTTATATATTTATTATGGTTCCACACTTACATGACATGAAATTATGATTCATGATTTATTTATGACAATTCCTCGCTATTATAAGTTATGTATTTTGAAATTATAATGATTTATTCCATTATTCATTTTTATGATCTATGATATATTGGGTATGAAATTTTGAATTTATATTCATGATCTAATACCCTTATTATTGTCATATTCTTTCATATGATTATTGATTGATATATCCCATCATTACCTTAACTAAGCATCTAATATCACCCTTTCTTATATTTTTTGCTCGTGTTAAAAAACCGTATAAAATAGGGAATTTATAAGAAGAGTATTATGTGGAAAAATATTTTTTGAACATGTTTAAGATATTGAATGAAATAAGAAGATTGTGTATCTAGTCTCTAAGTACACTAAACCTTTATGGTTCTAGAATGGATCGTAATGTTATGTATTAAATATTCATCAAAATTTAATATTTATTTATTAAATGTTTCGATATCTATAGTTAGTATTAGATAAGGGTCTAGTTAATATTTTACGATTAACATGAGAAAAAAATTTAAGACTATGGGGATAATCCAAGGTACATAATAGCATCCTATTTTTTAGTAAAGAAGTGATTATTTTGTTTTCCTGTAAATACATCACTATCTAGATAATACAAGTGTATGTGGTTTCATAACATATTTATCTAGGGTTAATAACCCTAAAAATATATGTTTGAGTATATATTTACCATCATTATAGTGCATGTTGTGTTTTCCCTTATTGTTCACCTAGTTTGACACTCCTGAGGAATATGATTTTGTTAATTCACATTTTCATTATGAACCATTATTAAGGATTTTAATATATGATGATCATGGATGACCTAGATTAAACTTAATGTTTTTAGAATAAAAATATGGTGTCTTGACTTATAAATTTTATAAATTATTTTTTATGAGTACATGGTTTCCCAATATGATTATTGTTTCTCACACAAAGATTTTTGGTTTTAGTCAATGGGTGTAACCAGGAAGATTTATGTTAACATTAAATGTGACAGGAAATGGAATGATTATCCTTATAAGAAACCAAGTGAAATGAGTTCAATAATTTGAAACCATGTGTTTATTCCTAATCATCTATCATTTTATATAATTAACAATCTCAACTTGGGTGAGTTTTATTATAGACCGAATAAGAGAAAAATGGAGTTTCAGGAAGACCATGGAGGGAAGAAGATTGAGTTTTCTACATGTCAGGTGTGTTGAAAGAAGCACCTAGGTAAATGTCTCAAATTAGTAGGAAGATATTTTGGGTGCATAAAATAAGAACATAAAACAATTAATTATAAATGAAAAATAAAAAATAGTTTAATACAATGGATGACAATAACGTTTCCTCTAAGGTATCTTCAATGGATGAATGTGTTAAATGTGTAAAATATGGGTATTATTAAAATCGATGTCCTAAGGAGAAATATCAAAAATAGGATTAGTAAGGGGATATGAGTAAAGGCTTTACTATTAATAATTAAGAGACTAAAATTGAAACATGAAAGGAATGAGGTATTAAGGAATAAGAAAAAGAATCATAGTTAATGGTTTATGAAATAAGGGTAATGATTCGTATTTTAATGCATTGGAAGTTAAGAATTATTATTTTCTAGATATAAGAATAATGAAAATTTTAAGGATTTTTTTGTAATAGTTTTTTTTAATAATTTTTAAGTATATTTTGAATGTTACTAATGAACTATAAAATTGATTTAATAGTAAGGTTATATTTTATCGAAAAAACATGTGTTTGATGGAAAGATAACCCTTAATATGTATTATATTTTAAAATAATAATTTCTAGTTGAGATAATCATATTATGGATAAATTAAATGGGATATTATTAAAAACCATGGAACTAATTACTGATTTGATGAAAAATTATTTTTTTTATTTGAATAAGATTGCAACATTTTTTGACTTATGGAAAATATTTTATAATCTTGGACTTTATTTAAGTAATTATTAGAGAGTTTATTTTTGGAATCATGAATGATTTCATTGAGGTTTTATGGTAATTTTGGTTAATACCATGTTTTAGGAGAATATATGATCAAGGTATTCACAAATATGGCATGTGTCATAAATCAATACTTTATGTTTTTGAAGGGATTTATGTTAAGTTTGTTTTTAAAATATAGTGACCTTATTTCAAAAAACTGGATTTTGAATTTATTCAGACATATTTTGGATGGATTTTAAGGCAAACTACATGTGGAATGGTTTAAGTTGAACATTCGGTATTATTGTTAGACATTAAATCATAAATTATCATATTGGAAAACCTATGATAGCCATTTTTTGGAAAATTTATAGGTATGAGGAATGGCTTTTAATTATTTTATTGATATAATGATTTTTTTTTAAAGTTAATTTTAGTTATTTAGGGAATGAAAAAATCATCTTGAATATTAATCTCATGGAGTAATAGTTAGAGTGAAAATTGATCAAAGCACAACCAAAGGATGGAGTTATTCTTATGATATGGAAAGAAATAAAGTAAGTGTATTTTTAATTATTATCTATCTTGGTAGTAAAATAATTTGTAAAATTTAGGAAAGTGATCTTAAAATAAAATTTTATATTTTTTCCTTAATTTTTGATGAATCAATGGTCTTTTTACCCATTACATATTTATAGTTTTGTAGTCAAAAAAATTATTTTGAAAATTTTCTATATCACTTTATAGTAGTGATTGGGTGTTATTTTTCTCTTCCATGTCCATGTTTTCTCTTCTCATTAATGTTATCCTATTTAGAAATCTAGTTTTTTGTTATTCTATATTACCTTCATATTTCCCTTTCCCATTTTTTAAGAGGAATTTTTAATAATCCTTTTTACGATTTGGGATTTCCAAAAAGGAATATTCAAATGGAAAACCCAGATTATCGAGAAAAAGTTCAAGTTATGAGGATACAATTTATAAAATTGGGAGAATGTAGCACCCTAATATTTTAACAGAACATTATGTTTCACAGCGTATACGACACGAACGTTGAGCTTAAATGAATCATGAAATATTATTATTTAAATATGACTATTATAACATAAGAATTAAATTAGAGGGTAGGAATACAAAAAACCAAATTATGAAATATATATATATATATTAAGGTCTTACTCAATAAAAATGTATTGATAACTATTTAGTAATATGAATTCAATTTTTTTAGTAAAGTCCAATTATGCTTCAAAAATATGTTTCCTTCAACCATTATTTTTATATATATTTTTGACAAAATATTATATTTAATTTTTTATTAAATTATAAATTTTATTTTATAAAATTATATTCATTTTTTAAATAATCATGTCAAAATTAGTTTAGATTTAATTTTTATGAATTTTCTAAAAAGATTGTTTTTTCGATGAATGGTAAAAAATACTACTTTTATAAAGAAAACTATATGTTTGTTTCAATAATTTGAAAAGTTCCATTTTTTAAGATGGTTTTGAGTTAAAATTGGTTATCTTATATTATTTATAATCCAATTAATCTTATTGAAATCAATTTTCTAGTTGAATTTAGTATAAGATTGTTTTTATACTTAAAAAGACATTTTTCTGAAAAATTGTTTTCCATTGTGTTCAAAATTTTTATCATAAATTTATTTATGCCATTGATAGAAACTTAATTGTGAAAAAATGGATTACATATTAGGAATTAGAAAATTCAAATTGGTTAAATATTTCTATTTTATTTTTAGTCATTATGAATACTAATTGTGGTAAAATTTATCACCTCGATAAAGGGTAAATTGGGTTAACCTAGGTTTAAACTAAGTGTTAAGGTCACCATTTTTAATATTAATTATTATTGGTTGAATTTAGTTCAACCCTTATCCACAAAAATGTTAAATTTAAATGTTTAGGAGACAATGTTTTATTAAAATGACCTATATAAAATTTAAAGCAATGAAAAGTGAAAAATTTCACTTTCTTATTTTTAATATCTCTTATGTGTTCACATGGGGAAAAAAGAAAGTTGTGAATGAATATTAATTTTTTTTTATATTAAAGAAATTATTTTCATTATGATAATTATTTTAAATATTTATTAATTATATATTTACCTTAAATTCTTATACAACACCGACACTGTATTTCATCAATTAATCAAAAAATAAATAAATAATTTTAAAAATATAAAAAGTTATATAATCTAAGCGATTTATAGTGTTCGAAGAATTTTATAGAATAATATTGAATATTAGTGATGTTTTAAAGTATTATAATATAATTATAACTTTTTATTTATGTCTTTAATGTCGAATTAAATGAATAATGTCAAAAATAAAATTAAAAATATTCAACAAAAATAATATTTTAAAAATTATTTTAGAAAAATAAAAATATTTTAATAGTACAATATTGATAATATATGGTATAAATTATCTTCCATAATCCATTTATCATCCAATTTTTAAATTATAATCAATATTAAAACCCTTTAATAGTGAAAAAGATATTATTGCAGTTAAGGTTGAAATGGGATAACAAAGGGGTTAAACAAAAAGATAAGGTTTAAAACACCACTTAAATCAGTAAAAATTTTATTTATTTATGTAATTGAAACAAAATACAACCTTATGTTTTATTATCTGTCCATTTTGAATCATTTTTCTTAATAATTATGTTATTATATTTTAATCTTCTAAGAAACTCCAAGAGTTCCCTTCTCATAATTTATACAAGGGCACCCATCCTTTATTCTATTTATACCACTTTTAGCAATATATATTGAACAAAACCTAAATAATACATTATAAACTTTTATATAAATTAATTAGAGGTTTTTTTATTCTTAAAATAACATTCCAATGGTTCTTAATAAAGGATCTAAAGGATGTCTTCTGAAGAATAGGTTATCGTCTTACTCAGCCTCTTTCAATTTTTCTCTTTTTATACCTCTTATAAATATTTGATATTATTCATAAAATAATAAATTAAATATCCTAAATATCTTTATATGCTATTATAATTATAAAACCACATTTATTAAACATTTGTTTCATCAAATGGTAAACAAATTATCACTTGTGCATACATACGGCTTATCGTCTCCACGTAGTGATACAATTCATTTTCCATAACCATATTTCATGGATGGTTATTGTGATGGATTTAATGTTTATATATGATATTTTTGGGATAATTATACTTCTATAATTATAATATCATTTCTATATTCTTACCTCTCAATCCATTGGAAAATGATAACGTCGCTCATGTGAACGTATAGACTACCACCTCCACGAAGTGATGTGATTCGTTTTTCATATCCACATTACATAGATGTTAATAAGGTTAGATTTAATGAAAATATATTACATATATGATATAATAATTATTAATTAAGGTTTAATTATTATTTACTATTCTTTTTTCCATCCTTTGGAAAATGGAAATATTAATCATGCGTACATAGGGCATACCGTCTCCAAGACCGGTGTAATTCATTTTTATATATTTATCCTATTATGTGTGACTAAAAATATATATATATATATATATAATGAATATATGTTATTTTACATAATTATTATAATTATTTATATGATATAAAAATTATAAAAGTAGAATTATAGTGATTTAAAAATTGAAACATGCATGAAAAATAATGGAGTTATCACCTAGAATAGTGATTTTAATAACAAATTGATAATAAACAGGTGATAAGATGTCATAAGTAAATAATATATTGAATGATATATATGATTTTGGTTCTTTAATGTTTTTATAGAAAATATTTATTTATTATATAGAAGTTATTAAAGTGTGTACAGAAATATGTTACTTGAGGTAAGGGGTTTTCGTCTCATTTTTATTTCTACTACACACTTGTCATAATCACTACTTATTTATTTTATATGGTGTATATAATTACATTTAATTTATTTTAAGAATATTCTCATGAAAATTTTGGGGATATTTATATATATTTACTTTTATCTATTTCATGAAGTTTTTATTTTATAGTTACCAAAGTGGTAAGGGTTTTATGTTTCAATCCTATTTTAATTAGGATTGTTTATGCTTGAATTTACATTGAGGAAATTATATGATCCTTAACTAATAAATCTACTTAATGTTTATTATACTATGTCTAATTTTGAATAATACATGTTTTTCATTCCTTTTTCTCACATTAAATACTCAAGATATCAAAACAATTATTTTTATGGAAATCCTAATTTATTTATCTCTTCAATCAAAAATCTATTTTATTCCATATCCATGTTTTCTAAAGAAATTTTCAAGAATTTTTAAAATTTTATTATATAATTTTTCAAATTAATTATTACCCATTATTTAATTTTAAAAAAAATTAAAAGGAATCTTCTTGTCATTTTTTAAAAATGTGATTTTTGAATTTTTACAATAGTGTGAAAGTAATGTTTTATTTTATATTTTACAACATGAATAGAATTTCCAACCATCATTATTGATCAATGTTTTGAAGATTAAATTATAGGTTTTTAAGGTTATTTTTAAGGACACCATTTTTTCTTAATATTTGTGAAATTTTTATATTTTAAATAAGTGATTTCTAAGTAAAAAAGGGTATTTTAATAATAAAATATTCAAGTGATTTTTTTAATGTAATTTTCAAAAACAATAACATATTTTGATGTTAATTATGTTTTACTAAGGATATAATCCAATGATTCCATCCTTATTCTTTCTTTAGATGGTTTAGGATTATGATGATGAAATTTTTATGAAACTCATTTACTTTATATGGGTAATTCTATGATGAAATTATGATATTTTTATGAAACCCATTTTATTTTCATGGGTTATGATATGATGATATGATGAATGTTTTATGATATTTTTTCACACATAGATATGGATTTCATTATGTGATAGTGGGACCAAAATTATATATCCCTCTAATTCATTGGTTAAAGTTTTATATCTCATGAGATAACTATGTGAAATAATTCGACAAGCCTAATCCACTATGGGAAACAAGTCGATGTGCTTAACTTACTATGGGAAAATGGTGATTATTCCTAGTTCATTTTTCATGTGAAATAGGTTTTGAGGATTAATCCATAAGGATTTGATGGTCTTATTAGTTACCCTTGATATATGAAATGGTTTCTGTATCTGTGATAGTGTCGCACTTATATGACATGAACTTATGGTTTATAATTAATTTATGATGATTCATCACTATTATTATTCATATATTTTGAAATGATAAAGTTTAATTCCATGATAAATGTTTATGATCCAAGATAGATTGGGTATAAGCTTTGTAATTTATGTTCATAATCTCATACCCTTATACTTATCTTATGATTTTATATGATCATTGATTATTATATACCATGTTTACCCATACTGAGAATCTAAGAACACCCTTTCTTATGTTTACTTTCCCTAAGTTATGAAGAAAGGTATTAAATAAGGAATGTATTAGAGGATTACTATATGGGATGATCTTTGTGAGATACTATGAAACCACGTTACCTTTAATGGGTTATGATTGGTCCTTTGGCCTTCAATTTCCATTTTGGTTTTGGTTCTTTTGGTAGAATAATGGTTTTCTACTAATCTGCTAGGAAATTAAACATTGTGTGATGGGAATACGTGTCATGTATTTATCACCAGGAAGATGTCATGAGATTTTTTTTATGGAGTGAATGTTGACATGCCATGTATTTTAAATTCACAATTTTTAATGGTTAAAAATTAGATTTTAATAAAAGACAAGGATTTTTTTAGTATATGTGGCCTTTGTGGATTACACGACGGGGAACAGGATTACATGTTATGTAATTCTTGAGGCATGAAGTTTTAAGTGTTCTTCACATCTAATTTTTTTACCCTTATCCCTCCCTATCACAACCTAGATCCTTCCATAGGATATTTTGGCTCCTCCAAACCCTTTCCATCAATGATCAAAGGTGCATTGACATCATTCAATATTCTATGAGTTCTTCGCTTGTGAGTTTCCTTTCAATCTATCTTTCTCTCCTCTTTATATTTTGATATATCATAATGTAATTATGGATCTAAAATCCTCTTCATTAGATATTTATTCTAGGTTATGTTCTAATATTTTTCATTCCTTTATTCCCCATTGGTGAGTTCTGTTGGAGGTTTTGATTTCAAGATATTTGATTAAAACTTAGGTGGTTCTATAAGTATTTACCCTGTGATTGAAACCTTGAATGGATTGATTAAATTGAAATGAGTTTTTAAATTATTTAAAAAAATGGATTTTATATGATTCAATATTTTATTTGTAATGGGTATAAAAATAGATAAACCCCCAAATTTTAATGGAATTGAAATTTTGGGTAGATTTTTGAAAAATGATGGGTTGATTTTGAAATTTTTTTGATTAAATGATTTGATGTTGATCTTAATAAAATGGTTTAAGTTGAAAAGTGATTTTAAATGGAATTAAATAATGAAAACCTATGATTTAGTTTTGAAATTAAAAGTCATATTGAAAACTAAAATTGGGAAATTGTATTTTGAAATGTTGATTGTAAATTTGATTTATTGATATTGAAGAACATATTATCCTAGGTAGTTAGTGGTAATTAATACATGCATTATAGGACATTGAATCTATGGAAATGGATTAATGATGAAAAATATTAGTAAAATAAATATATAATTACCATCCATTATGGTTTCCCCTATTGGGGTGTAGACTTCCCATGATATATTCCCCTATTGGAGTGTATTTTTGTTTGCACACCTAACTATAGTCAATATATTTGAGATGTGTGAGGATCCTATTAGATGATAAATTAACTTACCATGGGGATTGTGTATGTGGTTTTTTGATTTGATATTAGTTGTTTGATTTGATATACATGTATTTTATTTGTGGAACTACTTTATTCATACAAACTATTTTTTATAAATAGTTTTATATAAAATGTTCATTTAATCATATATGAAATTATTTTTAATATGCCTTCCATCCTTTGATTATAAAATCATATTTTGGTTTAAAATATTAAAAATGAGATTTCATGCCATATTTACTTGAAATGATAGTAAATTTAGTAAATTGTTATGGTATTGTTTAGAGAACACTTGTTTAGACCCAACTAGGAATTATATCTCACACCTTATCTTTTCCTTAAAAAGTTTATATACTTTCTTATGAAAGTTACAAGAAAATGTTAAGTGCCACTTGAAGGTGGGGGAATTTCTTGATACTTTAGAATATGGAGTTTTGGTGGAGGTGACTGGTGGAGATGTTTTTGACTTGTTCCATGGGATGTTTTAGTTTTATCATGTTTTTTACTGAGTACATTAATGATGTATAGCTATGGATTTTGTTTTACCAATTTTTTATGTTGATTTCTCCCTTTGGAGTGTTTAACATAATGACATGTATCTTTTATATTACATTGTTTTGTGGTAAATTCATTCCCTCTTTGATCTTATATGATTTCAGGTTCTAGTCACTAACACGCGGAGATCGGTAATTCCCTTCAGGATATTTCAATGTCGTATTAGGTATCAAGGTTCAAGGGTATCCAAGATTATTCATGAAAAAGTGGTATCAAAGGAATTTTAAGAATATTTCATTAATGTCAGCTTGCAGTTTTGGTTATCCTGGTAGAAATGAGGTAGGATTTTCCGGACTTATGAGGTATTTATGAGTTATTTTCTAGCTAGATATCATTGTAATGATTCTTAAGTCACTATGGTTGTTTGGGGAAATGCATATTGAAGAATAATTTAATATAATTTTATTCTTTTCCCTAATTTTGATTTAGGTATTTTTCTAATTAAAAATCTTGTTATATAATCTGATGGGATTCATATTACCTTTTCTCTTGTTTTATTTTTTAATCTAATTAATATTAGGATGTATTCAGTGTAGTATGTTTATGTTTTGTAGCATCATTCCTCCAAGAAGACATATGAATAGTCTCTAGGAGGAATCTTCTGGTGAACCATAGTGAGCAGATCCTATCATAGACCAAAATCGTATTAATATTATTATGTGTGATTTCCATGATTTGGTACTAGAAACTACACCCATTTTTGTTCAGGATCTAGTTGTGGAAACTCAAATGGATGAATCTTGGAATCATGATCAATATTTTCTTCACCAAAATCCACCAAAATTATAGGTAACCAATTATCCTCGAGAGTTTGAGTATTGTTTGAACAAGATAGAGCATATTTTTTTATTTCTTGGGGACACCCAAATCTATTAAGGTTAAGTGTGTTACCTTTAAGATGGAAGGGCCTAGAAGGAGATGGTGGGACTCGATGGTCATGTTAAAAAATCATTAGGGTTTGAAGTGTAAGGAATTTATATTTCTTTTTACTAATCATTTATCTTCAGAATCAATGGTACTGGCTAAGGCTATGAAGTTTTTCAACCTCTATAAGGTTGATAGGTCAGTGATGTGGTATTAAAACTAATTTCATAATATTTTATAGTTTTCACCTGATATTATGTTGAATGATAAGATGAAATATCAATAGTTTTAGATGGGTCTTTTACCTGATATTCATTCATATGTTTTCTTACAACATATCACTTCTCGTGTTGATGTGATGGATAGGGTGTTTATGTTTGATCTTAACTTGCATATTTAGTGAGGGATGATGGGAGTACCCTTTTCTCTTAGTGATAGTTTTATAAGTTCCTTTAAGGGAAAAAGTAATCAGGATGAGTCTCATGGTGCTTCTTAATATCAGGAGTTCTCTAGACCTTATATGGTTCCTAGAAGAGTACCTTTGAATTTCTTACATTATTTCAAGGTTGGGAATTAAATACATGTTTGTATTTATGAGCCAAATACCTATAGTTCTTATGGCCTTTTAGGAAACCTAAAGAAATTATTCCATTTATTTTTTACTCCATGTAGTGTCACGGGCTCATCAGCACCCAAAAGTAATACAATACAACCAAATTATTCTATATCTAAGGGTTTATATCCATAGGAATCTATAAATAAGCTTCTTCATATATTGTAAGAGTATCTGGAAAAAGATAATATAGTTCCAACGAATGTGAGAGGTGCCATCACAATAGATTCATCTTTAGTGACTACTTTATTTGATACTAGTGCATCTCACTTGTTTATATGGACTCATATTGTGAACCTTATAAATATTCCTAAGTAACTTTATTCATATATTGTGGATATTACTAAACCCTTTGTAACACAATGACAGAAGGGTCTCTATTGTCATTCTTGTATTTTCTCTTTATCATAGATTTAATAGGTCTGGGATTTTCTGTTTATTGATATGAAACCTATTGATTTCTTTTTTATGATGGATTGGATCATTACTAATAAGAAATGAATATACTATTATCTTTTATGTGTCTCTTTTACTACACCTAATGGGGTGTTCTGTGTCTTTTAGGGAGATTGGGACCTGACATCTAGTAGAGACATCCCCTATCTAGTGTTGGGGAAAGTAATATTAGTGTTTTCTTTTGACTTGGAGTGAGATTATTTGAGTTATGATCTCCCTCTAGTTGTCATTGAATTTCCCAATGTTTTTCATTACGATTTATCTAGTTTTCCACTGATAAAGGAGGTATAATTTTCAACTGATTTAGTGTATCGTAATCTACTAGTATATATTCCATCTTACTGTATGGAACCAGCTAAACTGAAAAATTTGAAGAATCTGTTGGATGATCTATTAGAGAAACAATTTATATTCCCAAGTGTATCACCTTGGGAAGCACCTGTTATCTTTGCAATGAAAGTGGATATAACACTTCACCTCTATGTTGACTGTAGAAACTCAATCGAGTTACAGTGATGGCCAATTATATGTTTCCATATATTAATTTTCTATTTGATCAGCTGAAAGGGTAAAAGTGGTTCTTGAATGTTGATCTTCAATTCGGTTATCACCACTTGAGAATAAATGAATTTGAAATTTATAAGACCATATTCCAGAGAAGGTATGAACATTATGAGTATCTTGTTATACCATTTGGTCAAACAAATTCTTATATAGTGTTTATGATGTTGATAAACAGAATATTTCATGAGTATCTTGATAGGTTTGTGGTGGTGTTTTTGGATGGCATCCTAGTTTACTATTAGTATGAGGTGGATCATGTGTTTCATTTGAGAGAAATTCTTAAAATGAAAATACATCACTGAATCTATGCCAAGCTATGTAAATGTGATTTATGGATTTGGGAAGTTAATTTATTAGGAAACATGGTCTCTAAATGTGGTATTTTAATTGATCCTAATAAGGTGAAAGTTGTTGTGAATTGGGAGAAACAGTGTAATGTTTTTGACATATGAACCTTCTTAGGCTTAGTGGGGTATTATCACCAGTTTGTAAATTATTTCTAAACCTTGGCTTCTCCAATGCCCACTCTCACCTATAAGGGGGTGATATTTCCTTGGAATGATAAATTTAAGAATTCTTATATCGACCATAAAAGACTTTTTAATTTTTTTTTATGGTGTTGACTCTTCCTAAAGTTGTTTAGGGCCATGTGGTCTTTTGTGATGCATTAGGTTTGAGTTTTGGTTTTTTTTCTTATTCAAGGTGATCATGTGGTATCATATGGTTCTCAACAACTTACACCACATTATAATTATTGTTCAGAGTGAGGAAATCAAGAGGATGGTGAATTGATTTCCCAATAGAAATTTCTATTAAAAGATTAAGTTAAAATAAATTTCCCTTAATAAAACAAACCAGCCAAATAATCAAAATAGAATACTGATTTATGATTTTTTTTAAAAAAATATTTCTCAAAGAGTAATTATGTCTCATTTAAAATAATGTTTTAGATTACCTTAGATTTTAAAATCAATTTAATTGAAAAAAACAAATATTATCACTAGTTAAGATTAATTATCAAAGTATTAAATTTTTTTACACATTAAAAACAATCTAGAATAAGATAAAGAAACAAAACACAATAATGTAGCGGAATAATCAAGTGGTTATTTCTCAATATGAGACTTAATCCCCTACACCTATAAATCACCTCCTGCCAAGTATATTATAATAATATCCAAACAAATCCACAACCTATATCAGGTGAAAAAATAGCTACAAGTTGTACAGGATAAAGAGAATCTTCCACAGTTATACATGATAAGTAAAGAAAACATAGGACATATAAGGACCTCTTCCACAAACACCGTGGGAAAATAGATGTAAATAAAGGAGATAATATCAAGTATTCTCTGGTTAGGTTCAGTAGACAGTGTGAGTTTGATAACATAGTAACAACACACTTATCTAAATAAAAACAATAAATATAAATAGCAATAAAGAATATAGTAATGCACATTTTGGTTTTCTCAGAATGTTCTAAGTCTTCATATCAGTGTTGGTGAGGATTTTGATATTCATTCATGAAAAGTTTAGCATAATAGAGGATCCTTAGAATCTTCAAGAATGTTCTAGTTTATCTCTCTAAGTATCTCAATAAATATTTGTAATGGATTATGTAATTCTATGTCATTGATCTTCTTAGTTTATGAATCATCGAGATTTTACAGATTCATAGTTTTGATTGTACAATTTTTTTATATTTTTTATAGTCATTAATCACTATATATGTCTTATATATTGAGTGCATAGAGAGATATATGTCCTTATCACATATATAGCAGTATCAGTTGGAGAATATCCACAATCCTCATATCTACTTTGATTATGTCATTATGTCTTTTTCAAGTAATTATTTAACAGAAAATCGCCCTTGATCCATTCACACTAAATTCATCAGAAAACAATGGTAAAAAAAAGTTGGTAGTGACTCAGCATTTGGCGGTATCTTAGACTAGTGTAAACTCAGGAAGATAGTGACTCAAATTCTAGCAGTGACTCAAATTTTGATGGAAAAATCTTGATGGTAGCTCATCTTAGTGGTAACAAGCCTAGTGGTTACTCTTACTTGTTGGCGACTCGCCTCAGCAGTATCTCTTGGATGATGGAAGCAAGTTCTAGCAGTGACTCCCAACTAATGGTGAATCGCCATAACACTTTTCCTAATTATGATAAAAATAGCATTACTATATAAAATTCTATTATACAACATGTATTTAATTAGTACTAAAAGAATCATTGTTTTTATCAGTAAAATAAGAAGGTGTTAAACACACTCCACACAAGGAGGTTCCAACATTCTCCCCCTTTTTGATGATCACAAATCATGGAATTTTATAAGACATGTACTAAATTAGTAAACATGGATAATCATATATTTTTGTAAGTTAAACACAATCTACTTATCATTCCAAAAGATGTATTTGTGAAATAAACAACGTAAATAAAAATAAAAAATATCATAATATTATTATAATAAAATAAATTCCCATTTCATCTCCCCCTTTGAGATTATCAAAAACAAAAGAAAAAATAAAATAAAACAAATAAATAAATTAGAATAATACTAAGATATTTCATTTAATATTATCCAAAAACATATTGAGTACAAAAATATAATGCTAAAAAGTACAAGGATATGATCTATATCAAAATATTACATCCAATAAGATTCACTGTGTAGAGGATAGTAACTCATCAACTTTATTTTTCCCTTTTCCCTTGTCTTTGTCCTGAGAGGAGACAGTAGTAGTGAAATTTAGAGAAAATATGGTAATGTAATGGATTATTGTGGTAGGAGAAATAGTTTCATGAATAATAATTGGTCTCAGGTGTCAGATTTCATACACTGATAATAAAATCATAGGCTGAAATAGTGAAGTTAGAAAACCATTAAATTGAGTAATCATTACAGGATAGTATCTAACTGGCTATGTGGTTGTAGTTGAAAGGACTTTTTTCATAGGAATTTCCTCTCTTGAAATAACATATGTACTATGGACATATAAGAAGGGTTTCATGAGATATATAAAACTCGTAATTATATTTTCATCTCTTTCCATAGCACAGAATAAATCATTTTTCTCTTATATGAATCCCTAAAAAACTGGTGTGAGAACTATTAGTTGAATCACTTGTTCTTTGAAATCCCTTTTCACTGGTAGAAACCACAAAAAATTTTTCCAAATAAAATTTATGTTATCATACATCTCATAATTTTTATAAATTTATGACAAATAATACTTTATTACTTTCTTGATGGTGTCTTTATTATTCCTAATATTAGGGGCATACTCCCTTATAATTTTATAGGCTTTCTCTCCATGATGATGTATCTGCCTTGTTTTTTTCCTCATGGATAGTTGCATCACTGAAATAATTACTAATCTCTTATTTGATAATATTATTGAGAATGTATCTATCAATTTTTACTGGTGTAGGGGGAGGTTAATATGATATATAGGTAGTAGCAGTCATTCTTTCTAACTTCTGAGAAATATAATTCAATCGTTTTGAAAAAGATGATGTTAGACCCTCTACTAAAGATTTCAAAATTTCTACTAATATTGAAAATATTCTATTCTACACTTTAATATCAGGAATATGAAATATTACTCTTGGTTGTAAATGACATATAACCAACTCAACCAAATATTGAGTGTTTTCTTCACTAATTCTAGCAATTGGAGAGGGTTGAGAGATGAATACAATTTTTAAAATCTGAAACTAAATTCCTTCTCAAGGATTCCAAATCATAAATAAAATTTCATTGAAATGATTATAAATCATCTTGAATCACAACATCAGGTGGTATAAAATATTGTGTAAAAAGATGAACTCTTTTCTCAGGAGGCACTTCAACCTCATCTGGTCTATCTGTTTCCTAGGAGTAAAAGGTCAAAACTCCCCAACTTCATCAATTTTATCCACTAAGGATCATTCTCCTCTAGAAATATTTTCATGATCATCATCTGAATCACTATAATCCAAACCAAGTCTAACAAAACCAGGATACCTTTCCCATTCTTCAAAATAACTAACGTCGGGTCTTTTATATGGAATAATTGGAGATTATATAGGTACTTGAGAGGATTTACCAACTTTAGGTATAGAGGGGGTATATGTATGAGTTTTATTTATGTTATCTACTGTTTATAATTGTTCTATTTGTTCTGACTAATCAACAATATTGGGAATCTCCTCCTCCTCACTAGCATCTTTTTCATATTCTGCAATAATAGGATATAAATCATCCATCTCAAT
The DNA here is from genome assembly GCA_963277665.1 of Viscum album. Lineage (NCBI taxonomy): Eukaryota > Viridiplantae > Streptophyta > Magnoliopsida > Santalales > Viscaceae > Viscum > Viscum album. Next base: position 698,422,577 of record OY728157.1, read on the forward strand.
ATTTTTATATTTATTATCATCTTTGTGATGACTTGATACCACTAGTGATGAAGGATGTATTTGAACCATCTCAAGATCATGATCAGTAGGATCATCTCCATTATTATCATTGAAATCATTATGATAATTTCCATGGTCAAATCCATCATCATTATTTCCATAATCATGATCCTCATTATATTTACTTTCATTTCTTTTATATTTCTCATGATCCATATCATCGTATAATTTCTTAGAAGCATTTTCATCACTGTTATTCTCATTAACATTCTAGTCACTTGATTTTTTTTCATAAGATGTTTTAAACTAATCCTCTCTAGATACATTAGTTTCCTCATAATCATATTCATCAAAAATATATTCATAGGTGGGCAGATAACCTGGTGGATTGACAGAACCAACAAAGACTTTAAGAGGATATTTAGGAATCTTCAGATCACTCCCTACTTCTTCTAAAAATTCTTCTTCTTATTCGTCTTGTATTTCTTTCTCATCTTTTTCACTATTAACATCAGTAGAATAATCAACTAACTTATTAGGTTCAATATGAGGATCCACCAGGTCCATGGGTTTTATTTTATGATCAATAGGGTTGAATTCATCATACAATTTGTCATTGTCTCTTACCCAGCATTACTTCTGGGGATTCTAGATCACTTTAAGCCTTTTACAAATTGTCTTTGATAAGAAAAATCCACCAAACTTATCTTCAGTTTCTTCTCCTTCTTTGAAAAATACCTTAGCATATAATATGGCTAAAATTATCTTAGGATATATTAAGGAGTTTTCTCTTGATCTATTCTTGCACATCTCATACATATGAATCATCAAAAATCTTTACAGATTGATCCTTTTCCCTTGTTTCATCATAAACAATAAGCAAACATCCTGATATCACATGGTATTAAAATATACCTTTCTAGGAAACAAAACATACTGTATAAACTTTAATAACTGCTTACATTCACCATCGAGTTCTACATCTATAGGTCTACTCATGGTACCATCTCCAGTCAACAATAGGAGGGCCTCTTCATATTTTAATATTTCACTATCACTTGGAATACTTCCTTAAAAATCCTCATATACCCTTTTATGAGTTACTTTTAAGAACTTTACCCATTCATTTGAAGTGAAAGAAATCTCTTCTCCATCAATGAAACTTCTTATCATATCCACTTTATATCCAAAAATAAACTTGACATTCTGATAAAAAACATATACTAACCTTGAATAATAAACATTTTAATTTTATGTAAACTAGTTCATCCATTTCTGATTTTCAATAACTTCTAATACTAGAGTATTGTTATATAGGATCCATTGCAAATTTATTTCCATTATTCTTCGACAACCCATTTTTATATATGCGGGTTTCATGAAACAACCTCCAAACTGTAGGTAGATACTTTGTGTTTCTTTGATTGCCTCATCGCTTCCATATTTGACTTTGATACAGACTTAAAATGGTTCATTTGGATTGGTTGAAGGCTTAGGTGGGACAAGGGAGAAAGGAATGATGATCATTATGAGAGGTAGGAAAAGGTTTAGAAGTTCAAGGTTTCAAGGGGTGGTGAATCGATTTGATTTAGCCCACAAGATTTATCATTTAGGGATTAGAAATAATAAATAATACTAAATTTAAAAAAAATCGAGAAAAGACTAGCATCAGTAATAAAGAAATAGTAACAAAAAGGAATGGTGACTCATTCAACAGTGACTCATCACGATGACTCATCAATAGTGACTCATCAGTAGTGACTCATCAATGGTGACTCATCAATGGTGACTCATCAATAGTGACTCATCAACGATGACTCATCGGTGGTGAATCATCAACAGTGACTCATCAATCATGACTCATCAATGGTGACTCATCAATGGTGACTCATAAATAGTGACTTTTTAACTGTGACTCCTCAATCATGACTCGTCAATGTTAATTCATCAACACCAACTCATCAATGGTGACTCATCAATACTGATTCATCAATGGTGACTCATCAACAATGACTTATCAATGGTGACTCAACTCATCAATGGTGACTTTTCAATAGTTACCCTTCAATAGTGACTCGTCAACAGTGAATCATCAATGGTGACTCATCAACGGTGACTCGGTCATCCAAAATTTATCATTCCTAATTCATTTTTGATGTAGTTTAATCTCTCATAATTAAAAATTCTTTGTTAATATATTAGAATGATAATGTTCAATTTTAATAAATTCTAAAGTTATATCACCTTTTTGATAATGTTCTCTCAAAAAGTGATGTCTTTCATCAATGTGATTTTATTTAGAATGAGATACTGGATTTTTGAAAAAAAAATCACACTTCTATTATCACAATTTATAATAATATGTCTAAATTGGTATCCAAAGTCTATTAAGTTATGTTTCATCCACAATATTTTTCACAACAACTTCCTATAGCTATATATTCAACTTCAACAGTGGATAGTGCAATGGAATTTTGTTTATTACTGTACCATGATACTAGAGATTTGCCTAAAATATGACATGTTCTTGATGATATTTTACTATCTAACTTACAACCACCAAAATTAGAATTTGAATAACTTACTATATTAAAATCATTTCTAATTATATAGAACAATCCAAAATTGGTTGTATATTTGATGTATTTAAAAAAATGATAGCTAATAACTGTGACTCCTTTGTATTTTCATGAAAGTGAGCACACATACAAACACTAAACATAATTTCAAGCTGACTAGTAGTTAAGTATAAAATACTACCAATCATACCTCTATAACTAAGTTTCATCTACTGATTTCCCAAATTCATCAAGATATAGTTTTCAGGTGGTACTCATGGTAGTATCACTACTTTTAGTGTTATCTAAGACAAAACATTTATCATACCTTTATTATATGTACTTTGATTTAATATAATTTCTTATTTATTTTGAAAAATCTAAAATCCAAACAAGAATTTGAGTTCACTCATTAAACTCATTACAAAATTCATTTTTCATTAGTTTTGAAAAATCAGTACATAGGGAATCTTCAGTAGATCCAAAAATAATATCATCTACATATATTTGTACTATTAAAACATCTTTTAAAATTATTTTTTTAAAAAAAGTTGGATCAGCTATACCTTTTGAAAAAGATTTTGAAATAATATAATAGGTAATTCTATCATACTAAGATCTAAGAGCATGTTTTCAATCATATGATGCTTTTGTTAATTTAAAAACAAGATTTTGAAAATATGGATTTTGAAATCTAAGGGTTTTTAAAAAAATCATACTCAATTATAAAACCATTAAAGAATACACTTTTAACATCCATTTGATATAGTTTGAAATAAAAATGTTCTATATAGGAAATAAATATCCTATTGAAGTCAAGTCTTTCTACAGGTGAAAAAGTTTCTTCATAATCCATACCTTCTTCTTGATTATAACCTTGTGTAACTAGTATATCATTTTTTCTTACTATAATGTCTGACTCATCAACCTTTTTTGTAATAAAACACTTACTACTAATAGTTAACGTGTATTTATTTTTATCAACAAGTTCCCAAACATTGTTTATCTCAAATTGATTAAGTTCCTCTTGCATAGCTATTACTAATAATTTATCATTGATGGCATAATTAATGTTATTTGGTTCATGTTGTGATAAGAATGATTGATGTTCAATTTGATTTCTAAGGGAACTTATAGTTTTTTTTACCTCTATCTCAATTTTCTATAATATAATATAAAGGTTGATTTCTATGGGTCTTAATAGGTCTTTGAAAAGAGGGATTGGATGTCTCAAGATCTTCTTCAGGTTTGGGTTCTGGCATTTAACTAAGTGAGCTTCCTGCTTATTTCATAGAACTTTTATAAGGATTAGAGTTTAGATTTATATTTTAAAAATTATCCTTAAGGTTCTCTATGATATTATTTGGCTCATTGGGGTCAGTTTTATCAAATTTAATGTGAACTGAATCTTCAATTGTTTTGGTTCTCTTATTAAACACTCTATAATATTTTCTGGAACGTGAATATCTAAGGACAATTCCTTCATCACTCTTGGAAGAAAATTTATCCAGATTATCCTTTTTATTTAGAATAATTACTTTGCAACCAAAAACATTGAAATAATTGACCGTATGTTTTCGTTTATTCCATATCTCATAAGGTGTTATTTTTAAGAGTGGTCAAATTAGTACTCTATTTATAGTATAACAGGTTGTATTAACAACATCTTCCCAAAAGTAGATTGTAAGTTCATACTCATTTATCATAGTCTGTGATATCTCTTGGAGAGTTCTATTTGTTTTTTCTACCACACCATTTTTTTGGTGTCCTGGGAGCAGAGAAGTTGTTATTATAACAATTTTGAGAACAAAATTATTCAAAGACTTTTAAATTCTCAACCATGATCACTTATTAAGGTCTTAATCTTAATTCCACTAAGATTTTCTAAAAATTAGTTATAATTAATAACTTAAAAGCAAGCTTCACTTTTGTGAGCTATAAAGAATACCCATTTATATATGGAGAGTTATCTATAAGGATATAAACCTAATTTTACTATTTAAACTAGAAACTCTAGAAGGCACAAAGAGGTCCATATAAACTAACTCTATAGGTTCAGAGGTTGAAACTTCCTTTTTAAAATTAAAAGAAATATTATTATGTTTCCATTTTTGGTAGGGATCACAAAATCTCTCATTTGAGAATTCAAGCTTTGGTAGATCTCTAACTAATCCTTTTATAGTTATCTTTCTAAGTGATTAAATATTGTAATTACTTAGTCTCTTATGCCAAAGTAAATATTCTTTATGAAAGTCACTTAAGAAAAAAATATTTGTAGAATATAAATAATTTTAATCAATAGAATAAATATTATCATTTATTAAAGTAATAAACATTAAAACATTTTTGTCATCAAAAACATCACAGGTATTGTTTTCAAATTTTACATAAAATCAATCATCACATAATTGATAAATTCTAAGACGATTATATCTTAAGCCATCAACATAAAAAACTTTAAAAATTAAAACTGAATTAGAATTACTGATTTGGCCAAGGGTGATGATTTTCCCTTTAGTATTGTCACCAAAAGTGACATGACCACCATCAAATTTGATTAAATTATTTAAGTTTGAATACTCACCATAAATATGTTTGGAACATCCATTATCCAGATACTATAGACTTTTTTTGGAGATTTTAAAAAAGGTTTCCTATAAAACAAAGTTTGTCCCAAAAATTATTTTGGTACTCAAATCCTCTTGGGTCCAGTTATGTCAGTAATAAGACATTTTGGCACTCATAATTTCCTAATGTGTTTCTTATAAAAATATATTAATATTCTAGAAATAAATAAATTATTAGGTCTAGTTGAATAGGTATTGGCAGTATATGAATTTTCATAATTTGTATTGGATGTAAATATGGTTTTTAAAAATTATATATATCCTGGTTGATAACTCATGCCATTTATATACTAGGGAGACATATTATTTCCCATTATTTGAGTTAAAGATTTCATACCATTGGTAAAACTTCTTATTTCTTCCTTTAACTATTTATTTGAGAATTTTAACTTATTTTTCTCTTTTAATAATTGATCATTTTTATCTTTATCAATTCTCAGGTTGGTTTTAATATTTACTTTCAAATCATGTTGTTTCTTAAGTGACTTATATTTATCTTTAAAATCATGAAAGGTATCTTCTAGCATGTTACATTAATCATACAAATATTTATTGGTCGTTTTTATTCAATATCATCATTTTCTTTATTTCTAGAAATGTTTGAAATATTATTAGGAGAAGAAAAAATAATATTTTGAACCTCTGATGGGTTTTCCACAAAGCACATATTTTCCTTGTCAGACATATCTTATTGATTAGTTTTGAATCAATTCAAAAATATTTGGAGGCACTCCATGTTTCTTTCATGGCCTTTTTGAAACTTCTATGCTTATCCACATACTTCTTTTTATATTTCAATTTTTGGAAAATCATATTTAATGTGTCCCTTCCTCTAATATTCCCATCATGTGATTTCATTTTGAGTATCATACTTTTTCCATTCCTTTTTCCACTTTCCTTTATTTTTATAATTTCCTATGAAATTAGATTTCTTGAAGAAATTATTTTTTTATATAATTTCTTGAATCTTATAGCCATATGGTCCATCCCTTCATCACTTTCATTTGGAGATTCTTCTTCACTAGTATTTTCAACTTGTACCTTTTATATTTTTGGGAGGGGTATTCTTGAATGCTACTAATTTTCTTTTTGGTTCATATTAATCAATATCTTTGTTGAATTAAGATCTTATTCATACATCATCACCTTTCTTATCAATTACTTGACATGTAATTTACTCACGTCATAAGATTCTCTAATTGACATAGATGTTCCTCTTATATATCTGGTAAGAATCTAAGAAATATCATCACTTGATCTTTGTTTGAAACTTTTTTTCCATGTTAGTGCATGGTATTCACTATTTTTTTGAACCTGAGATACATATTTGAAATAGGTTTATCAGATTTCATTTTAAAAGTATCATAATTGATTGTATATGTATTTAGTCTCATTTATTTGACATTTGATGTTCTTTCATGTGAAACAAATATAGTATCCCATATTACCAAAGAATATTTGAAAGTATACATTGTATTGAATTAATCAACACTCAAGGAACAAAATAAATCATTCATAGATTTATAATTATTATTTTAATCAGCTTTTGTAGCATCACTCCAAGTAATTCTAGAAGTTTGTTATATTTTATATTGATCTTCCATTATAGTCCAAATGTCAAAACCCATACTTTCAAAATTAATTTTCATATTGATTTTCCATTGATCATAATTTGTACCATTCAAATAAGGATATTTGTTCATAGAAAATCCTTCTTTTATATTATCCATAAAGAACTAAAATTTAGAATTAATGGAAATTTAATATCATTATAATATAACTAAAATTACAGTTGAAAAGTTATTTACAAAAATTCTTGATACCAAATGTTGGTTAGAGTGAGTAACTCAAGAGAGGGGTGAGTTAAGTTCCCAATTAAAATTTTAGTTATAATATTAAGTTTAAAAAAATCCCCTTAAAATTGGCGAATTAATCAAAATGGAATATTGATATAAGATCTTCCCTTTTAAAATATTTATCAAAGAGTGATTATGACTCAGTTAAAATAATGTTTAGGATTACAATATCTTTTGAAATCAATTTACTTAGAAAAAACAAATATAAACCCATGTTAATATTAATTATCAAATTATTAGTTTTTTATAGATTAAAAACAATATAGAATAAGATAAAGAAACAAAATAAAATAACACAATGGAATAAATAAGATGTTTGGTCTCAATATGAGACTTAATTTCCTCCACTTGGAAATCATATATTGTTAAGAATATTATAATAACAATCAAAAAAATCCATAACCTGGATCAAGTAAAAACAACAATAGATACATTCTTTCCAGGATAAGGAAAATATTTCACAGTTATATGTGGGAAGTAAAAATAACACATCCCACATAAGGACCTCTTTGAAAAAAACGTGGAAAAATAGATGTAAAGGAAAAAAGAGAATATCAAGTATTCTTCAGTTAGGTGTAGGAGACAATTTTTGTTTGATAACAAAGTAACAACACACTACTCAAAAGAAAAAAACATTGAAATAGAAATAAAAAATATAGTAATATTCAGAATGATTGAAGTCCTAAGATTAGTTTTAGTGAGGAGTTTCATCTTTATTCATGAAAATTGTAACAGAATAAGGGATTTTCGGAATATTCAAGAATAATCCAATTGATCTCTATATATATCTCAATCAATATCTGGAATGGATTATGTGATTTTGTGTCATTGATCTTCACAATAAGTGAATCAATGATATTGTACAGATTCAAAGCTTTGATTGCACAAATTTGTTGTATGTTTTTCAGTTAGTAATAACTATATATGTCGTAGGTATCGAGTATAGAGAGATATGTCCTTTTTGTACATATAGTAGCATCAATTGGAGAAGATCTATAATCCTCCAATCAGATTTGACTATGTCATTAATACTTGATCAAATAATCCTTGAATAGAGAACAATAATTGAGTCATTCATATTAAATTACTTGGACAAAAATGGTAGAAAGAAGCTGGAAGTGACTTAGCATCTAGAATTATCTTATACCGATGGTAACTCAGGCTGATGATGACTCTGATTCTAGTAGTGAATTAGAGTCTCACAATAACAATCTCGATGGTAGCTTGTCCTGGAAGTAAAAATCCTAGTGGTGACTCTTTCTTGGTGATGAATCACATCAATGATAGCTCCTGGATTATGGTAGAAAGTTCTGGTGGTGACTCCCAACTAATGGTGACTATCCATAAAACTGATCCAAATTATGATAAAAAAATTCTTACCATATAAAAATATATCATACAGCATTTAGACCATTATTACTAAAATAATCATGGTTTGTGATCATTAAAATATTAGAGCTTTAAACACACTCCACACCAGGAGGTGCCAATAAGAATAATTATCCAACCCATGACCTTGAACTCGCAATTGTGATGCATACGCTTAAGAGTTGGTGTCATTACCTTTTTACAAAAAAAAATTACTATGTTTTCCAACCACAATATCCTAAGTTATTTTTTCTCTCAAAAATATTTGAACCTTCATAATAGGTGTTGGTTGGAGTACCTATGGTTTTTTATTTTCACATTTTCTACACCCTAGGGAAGGGTAATTTCATTGTAGATGGTTTTCACAAGAAAAATATGACACAGACCATAAAAGAATCATCAGAAGATAGAAAATTTAAAGATATTTTTTCACAGTTTCATTTAGGAGTATGAGTTGAAGAGGCCAAGGTTTACTTGGAAAGTATTCAGTTGACCTCTACTCTTATCTAGAGGATTCTTCAGGATCAGTATTTTGATGAATAATTTTGTAGCATTAGGGAATCTCTTAGTGGTGGGGACCCAGTTGGTGAATGTTTGTTCTCTTATAAGGGAATAATTTTTTTTATAATTGGTGTGTTTTGAATTTTCCCATGAAAAAATATGTAATGGGGGATTTCCATAATTCCTAGTGAAAGTGAAATATGTAACCACGGATATGTTTTATGATATGTGATGATGATTCTAGTAGATAGGTATGAGACAGAACAGCGCTAACTTGGTTTTTATTTGTTATACCTGTCATAAGGTCAATCTATAGAACTAGAGACCTTAGGTTTCACTTAATACAATTCTAATGGTGACTTAGAAGTGGAATTAAATCTCTATGGACTTTTTGGTGGGGTTTCAATGTACCCCTTGAGGAAATAATGTGATATGGGTTGTGATTGATCGGCTGACCAAATCATATCACTTATTACCCATTTTTAATATAACTAAATTTATAAAGTTTGAAAATATCTATGTGAAATATATTTTTCATTTTCACAAAGTTATATCTACTATAGTATCTAATAGTGATCTCCATTTTACCTCTCATTTTTTAGAGGACTTCAGAAGTCAATGGGATCTCAGGTTTTTTTGAGTACGGAATACCATTTGTAGATGTATGGAAAGATATAGAGGGATATAAAAATTCATGATTACGTACATCATAAATAAATCCTTGAATTTTTTGAATCTTGGGATGTGTATTTGGAACTTATTGATTTTTATTATAAAAAAAGATATCAGTTTGCAATTTAGATGGCTCATTTTGAGTCATTTTAGGTTCATCCTTATAAATCTCTATTGTGTTGGTCAAAGATTGTTGAAAGTTATTTGGTTGGACTAATCTTGGTCTAAGATATTATATAAAATATTTAGTTGATTCATTAGATAATTTTGATAGAACAGAGCTGGTACAAATTTTATTTCAATTGTCATAGGTGACCATTGTAATTTTTAGTTGGTGACCAGGTGTTCTTGAGATTTTCACCTCGTTTGGGTCATTGATAGCTTAGGTAGAAAGGGAAACTTTCTCCTCATTTTGTGGCGCCTATTTTGGTTGTTGATGAGGTGGGTAAAGTGTCTTATCATTTATAACATCCACCCTAGCTGAAATCAATACATAATGTGTTCCATGTATTGTAGCTTTGGAAGTATATTTCTGACCTGTCTCTTTTCCTAAGATAGGAGGATCATTATTTTAAACCTAATTAATCCATGACTGAGCATCCGGTTTGGAATGTTGATTCTTATATAAAGGTTCTTTATGGGAGGATGATACCTTTGTTCTGTGTGTTATAGAAGTATGGTTCTGATTCTCATGATACGTTGGATCATGAGGAACTGAAGAGAGAGCAGTGGCATAATCTCTTTGGTATGGAAACTTCTTAGCAGGCTTTATAGGGGAATAAAGGTTTTATATAGGGGAGATTGTAACAACCTAGAATATTATCTATGGAATTTACCTTCTTATAATCATTTTATATAGTATAAAAACATACATAACATAGATAACCTAATAAAAGAATTATTCTCATAATTGAAGAATGAAATAATTGGTATTTATATAAATTAAGGAACCTATACCGATGGAAGAGTAACATGGTCATTGGAATAGTAACATGAACATTAGGAATGGTAATATGGATAATAGAATATTGACCTCACATAAGAAAGTATAAATAAAATTTATATATCATATAAATGAAAATATTATATAATTATATCCTAGTATAAGTAATTAAATGTATTAAAAATAATAAATTAGGAGTTGTTATTTATTTAAAACATAAATGTTTAATTATAATTTTACAATTAGTATAATAATTTAAAAGAAATTTTATTTTCATAAAATAGATTCATAAATTTAAAAAAATATATATAATTATAAGGTAATTTTTTAGACATTAATCAATTTTTCAATGTGTCGTAAAATCTATTATATTATTGAAATCGGTATTTTTCAAATAAATGATGATTTTAATTAAAAATTAAATTTCTCATATTTATACAATTATTTTCATAAAAATTTTTAAATTTTTGAAATCTACATGTGGAAAAAAAATTAGGGTTAATTTTTGGGATATTCCTAAAATAGTTGATTTTTTGTGAATAGTGAAATACAATAATTTATGGTATTTATCATTTTAAGCCAAATACCTAAATTATTTATTCATGGATGATATAAACACCATTATCTTGAACTCTCCTTACCTAGTTAATATATTTATCCATGGGAATCAACACTATTGATAGTCTTGAGCCAAAATAATAAAGTAATGAATAAAATAATCAAAAAAAACACCCCTCTCCTCCCCTATAAATACCACCCGTCACCACCTCCTCTATTTACATATCCAAAGCCTTGTAGCTTGTATAAATTTGTCTAAATTCCCTTATCAAGTCTCTAACACACATCCAAGAGCTTATGGTCTCAATAAAATACCGAACCCAAGTTTCATAAGGAGGTTTTCAAGGAGAAGATATTCAAGTGGAAAAATCCTCCTTTTTTCTCTTTTAATTTACTTTATTTTTTTATTATTTTCTCACATCCCCTATAAAAAGAGGAATAATAACTTTGGTATCTTATATATATTGAAATTTTAATTTTTTTAATGGAATATCCATCATCAAACCTCTTATCCTCTCCTTTCATTCTAAAAATGAAAACATTGTATCTGATGTGTCCAATCACCACCTTCGTGGAAGATGAGTTTTCATTTTGCATTACCGCCTTCAATGATAGTTATAAAACCATTTTTATGGTTAAAAAATATTTTAATATGCACATTTTAACTTCTTTAATATTATATAACAAATTTATAAACATAATATTTAATAAAATGAAATTATTTCATGGTGCATGGAAAACCCTCAAAATAAACTAAAAATATATCCTTAACATTTTATCTAATGAATCATAATAATATTAAAAAATTATATATAGAACCATTTAAAATTATGAAATTTCATTAATAATATATAATTTCATTTTTAGAGAATTATTCTCATTTTACACAAACTTTAATACTTTTATACAAGTGAACTGATCATAAAAACCAATCAAATGAACACTACCGAAACAATGAAATTGAACTCTATAACTAATAAAAATGGTCATAAAAGAACTGAAAAAATCATAATAAATAAAATAAATATATAATAGGTCATATATTTAGTAATAAATGAATTAAATTTTATTATTCATGATATTAATGTGAATAAATCATTCGAACATAAGGTAAGGGGATTTTCAACCCTAACTCCCTTTCTTTAGGTTATACCTCTTTCATGCCAAATTTTATTATGGAAATTAATTTAATGTTCCTTAAATATAATTTCATTTTTCTTCCCTATTATTCTCATGGATATAAATGTTCTATCTTGGTTTATGACAAATATAAATATTTTCCAAAAGAACTCTTCTTTCTAGAAATCATCTTGATTCCTCTTGAGTTATTTCTTCTTCACTCAAGAGTGATGATTTCTAAACCAAATATGATCTTCCATTTTCTTTTGATAACCCCAAATTTTATTCATGAATTAATTTTTAATTAAATCCTTATGAAACCCATTACTTTACATGATTTATTTCATAGTTATTATTGTAATATGTTCTCTGTGGCATGCATGATTATGTAAATGTTATGATGTGATGAGTGGGACTGAAATTATATAGTCCTCCAACGCATTATGTAATGTTATGTATAACATGTGATAATGTGAAATATACATGAATATGATTCTATATTTTTTCTCAATGATGATTTTATTATTACTCATATATGTTATGTTTGAACATGATTCTATCTTTATTCACAACTATGTGTGGTATTTGACCACTAAGTCATGATGTTTCATTTTTAGGAATTATCACATTTCATTAATTTATATAAAGTTTCATCTCATGAGTATGATAACAATACTATTATTATATTATGATGATGATGATGATTCTCCCATAGGTTTTATTTATTCATGTCTTTATTCATTCTCTTACTAGACTTTTTTCTCACCCCTTTCTTTGAGGTATATCCTTTAGTGACTATATGTGCTAAGGAGAGCATGAGATTTAGAAAGATAAATAAGTTGTTCTTAAATAAATATTTATGTTTTATTATTTAAAAGTTATGTATGATCCTAATTTTCTAATGACTCTAAACCTTTGGATCCTGGATTTTTAACACTATAATATTTTTTATCTTTAAAATGATGTAATAATCATGTAAGAAAAAGTAGGGTCACTATAGTTTGTATCAAATAATAGTTTAGTTAATTTGGGAATAGGGATTAGATAATATTATTGAAATCACTTAGGATAAGACAAATTATATGTAAATATCCAAGAATCTTTTCTTATAAAAATTATTAACATAGCTATCCCATAAGACATTACTTTAGTGTTAATAGTCTAAAAGGATAACTTATTCATTCTTTGTTGACTTAATTTGTGTTCAAACATTTTCTATTTTAGAAAATGGTCGGAACTAGAAGAAACCATGCCAACAACCCATGTGAGTTAAATGAAATGATATCCAAAAATAACATCCCCAATTCTATGGAATGTGGAGTTCAAAACTTCATAATGATTCTTACCAAGCTATCTCAAGCTATAAATAATGACCAGATCTAGGTGAAATTTTCTCCTTCACCTAAGGGGGTGTAACTTGATAAAGAATACTTTATGCGGAAACAAGAACCAACATTTAGTGGATCTTCCTATCCACTTATAAATTAAAAATGGGTTAACTCAATAGATAAAATATTTTCTATGATCTATTATTCTGAGAAGGAGAAGGTGACTCTAGTTGTATACTATTTATATGGAGAGGCCAATCAATGGTGGTAATTTATTAACAACACTGAGTCGAAGAATGAAATAGAATAGATGGAGTGGGAAGAATTTAAGAAAATATTTCTTAACATGTATTTCCCTTAAAATATTTGTACAAATATGTAGATAGAATTCATAGAGATAAAATAAAAGTAAGGTGAATCGGTTATGGGTTACAAAGAAAATTTCACATGTCTTGCAAGGTGCACCTCAGGTTTTTTTATCAATAATGATAGAAAAATATATAGATTATTTATTATTTTAAAAACACACCTTTGAATGGATATAGATATTTGAGACTTTGGGAGTTATGAATAAGTTGTTCGATGTTCTATCAAAGTGTATATGGGGCTTAGAGAATGGTCCCATGGCTATGGATATAAGAAATGAAATATGGAGTTTCAAGCTAGATGATCTAATGACAATAGTGTAAAGAAAGATCAACTACCCAAATGTGAAAAATATGGGACGAATAATCATAGGAATTTCCTAAAAAGTATGGGATAATGCTTTAAGTGTGTGAGAGAAGGCCACCAGACTCATGAATGTTGAAGAGATATGAACAAGCTGGAAAATATGATGGAGGAAAGGAGATCATCACCCATGGTTCAATGCTTCAGCTATAGGGAGCAAGGGAACTATGCAAGCCAATGCAATAAACATCAACTCCTTTAGTGTAATTAGTGTTAATAACCACAATATCCAAAGGAGAAAGGGAAATCTTATTCCATCGCTACTTCTGATGTAGAGAAAGAAAACAAAGTCATACAAGGTACAATTCATATTCACTCAAGGACCGAAAATGTCTTATTTGATTCTAGTTATACTCATCCCTTTATATCTTGCAAGTTTTCTATAACTATTGAATCAAATCCTTAATACCTTTAAGAAGAGATATCTATAAACCACCTTTTGGTGGGATCATTGTCACCCAATTGTTGGACTCTTCTCCAATTAGTGTATATGGGAATATCCTTATAGAGAGTCTTGTAACACTTCCCTTGGTGAAATTGGACAATATTCTTAGCATGGATTGGCTCCCCTTATATAGAGACCACATCAATTTTTGGGAAAATAATATATATTTTTATATTCAAAACCATCCCATGCTTCTTTATAAATACAATGAAGACCATGAATCTCCTTTTAAAAATCCATCAATGGTGTGGGTGTTGATACCCTGTGAAGAAGAATACCTCACTCAAATAGTTGAGTCAAAGGAAGGTATCAACCTTGAGGAAATTACTATTGTTATGGAATACACTAATATGTTTCTTGATGATTTACTTTTACTTCCCCCAAATCATGTGGAATAATTATCAATATAGATCAAAACCATATACACTCTTATCTCAAAATGTCCTAATAGGATGGCCGCAATTGAATTGGGAGAGTTAAAGAAGTAGCTACAAGAGAATTTGGAAAAAGGTTTCATATGACCTAGTTCATTTCCTTGGGGTGTTTATATTCTATTTGTAAAGAAAAGGTATGGATCAATGGTGATATGTATCAATTATATTTAGCTCAATAAGATCACCATAAATAACAAGTATAACTTCCAAGGATTGATGACTTGTTTGATCAACTATGAGGACATTAGTACTTCTCAAAGGTGGATCTTTATTTAGGATATCATCAACCTAAAGTGAAGAAGGAAGATATTTAAATTATTGGTTTCCATAAAAGGTATAGGAATTATGAGTTCCTAGTAATTCTATTAGGACTTACTAATGCCCCTATAATCTTTATGGATTTGATGAATAAACTCTTTAGACACTACCTTGAAAATTTAGTGGTAGTTTTTATTAATGATATTCTCATCTACTCCAAGAGAAATGAGGAACATTAAGAATATATAAGGATTGTGGTGGAAACATTTAGGAAGAATAAATTATATACCATGTTTAGAAAGTGTGACTTTTGGATGTGGGGGGTCACATTGTTGGGGCACATGATCTCAAGTGAGGGAATTTATATGGACTCTTACAAGACAAAGGTAATTGAGGAGTAGCCCAGAACCACTAGTACCATTGAAATTCATACTTTTCTTGGATTATTAGGGTACTATTGACAATTTTTGAGAAATTTTCTATGATTGTCTGGCCCGCTAACTAAGTGACACCAAAAGTGAAAAATTGTTTTTGGATAGAATACTATGATGAAAGATTCAAGGAGATCAAGAAGAGACTAATAACAACACTTGTAATAATGATACCAATAAGTGGGAAATTATTCATGATATATAGTTATGATTGAAATAAATTCTTGGGTTGTGTACTCATATAGAATGATAAAGTGATAGAATATGCCTTATAAAAGTTGAATATCCATGAACAGAACTACCGGACACATGATCTGGAGCTAGAGACTATGATTTTTTCCTTGAAAATATAGTAACACTATCTCTATAGTGAGAAGTGTGAAATATAAATTGTTGGACTCCTCATGTTTTGATCATGTTTTAATGATCAAAAATCTTATCTAAATCATATATTAATGATTATATATCTTATTCAATCTAGATCATGTGTATTTATATCTAAAGTTTTCTTATACTTTAAGTAGAGCCATGAAAGATCTAAATTGCTCTATATTCAGATTACTTACTTTATACTATCTTTATTATACTCTCAGAATACCTTATTTAACAAATGATCAAGTCTAATCCTTTATATTATTATCTTTATTTAAGTCTGGACATAGCTACTTTGGAAATTCTAAGACACCGTGAAGCCATACACCGTGAATCCAGACACCGTGAATCCAGACACCATGAAGCCAGACACTTTGAACAAGACACCATTACCCTAAGACACCGTGAAAAAGACACCATGACCCTGTGAAACCATGATCGTGAGCCACCATGACACTCAGACACTATGATCAACCTAGACATTGTGTGAAGAAGACACTGTTTCCATGAATTACTGTGACACTGTTTTCTAAACCAATTTTTAATTTTCAATTTAAATTCTCATGGTCATATTTGATGACTTTAACGCACTGACATAATTATTGTTTCATTGTAGACATATCATCATATAGTACGAGGTACGAGGTGTAGAACCCAAGAAACATGTCATCTCTAACACGTGCATTCCAAGTTAAAAAGCAAAGTGTGACCAAGAATCAAATAGCGTGATACAAAAACAAAAAGAAAATAAGTGAGGTCAAGAACAAAGAACATACTTGGAGGAAGTTTCAAAAAATAGGGGACACTGCATGAAACTTGATTCGGCTGAGCACATACAAAGCATACTTGAATCCTAAAGAACGTCTTCACAGGACTGAACCTCACGGAGAACACAATCAGAATCGTGAAACTCTAGAAAAGGACTAAAAGCTTCATCTGCTTCAATCCAAAGGAGTCCAGAACTACATTGACATCACACAAGAGCATTCTAAACTCATCTCTATATTTTTGCTCGACTGTGACCATCCTTTTCTTTACATTATGAGTAGTGTGTGCTTATCTCTATTTAAACACTCACTGACTCCTAAGATAAAATGGAGTATTTCTAAATCCTTGCTCAATCATTCCCTTACACTCTTGTATCCCACTATGGATAGTGGTAGAGGTCTGAGGACCTAGACATCCTGTGAGTTTTTGTTATTATTTCATTCCCACGTAGAACTATGGTAGAGGTCTGAGGACCTAGATAGTTTGAGTACTATTGTAAATTCCAATCTAGGGTGTGGATCAAATTTTTATATAAACTGTTTGAGAGGACTATGTCTCAGCTTTAGACTGAACCTCTTGGTTAAAACTGTTGTGCATGCTTATTTTAGTTAAAACTATTTTGAATATTCTACTGCTAAGTATTTTAAATACAAATCTATTTTAAAGTTACTCTAATAGTTAAACTAGCAAGTGTTTGAACTTATTGTAACCTAGTAGGTTATTTTCCAAAGCTAATATAATCTTCAGATTAGATTAACTGAGAACTAATCAATCTCTTGAGAACCTAAATGAACCTTTAATGTATTACAAATTCACTACAGTTTAGCTTGTAATTTAAATTGGGGGATTTTTAATATAAATATTTTAAACAGAAATTTTTAATTGGAACTCAATTAACCCCCCTCTTGAATGTCCACTCTGACCAACATTTTGTATTAGAGGTTTAAAAAGTTTTCAAAACTCTCTGTTTGTGAAAAGATTTCAACTGTGATTTTAGTTGTATCTTAAAGATCTTAAATTTCTGTTAGTTATAAATTTTATCTCTTTAAATATATTTTCTAAAATTTAATTATGGATAATAGACTAGAAGGTGTAGCTACCAACTGTCCACCTATCTTTAATGGTGTTAATTATTCCCAATGGAAACTAAAAATTAAAATTCATTTAGGAAGTATGGTATTTGATATCTGGACTACTATAGAGACTTAGTATACGATTCCAGAAACGGTTAGAACTACTTGGGATAAACCTACTAAAGCTGCTTACAATAATAATTGTAATGAAATGAATTCTCTGTATTTTTCTTTAGGAGATGAAGAATTTAACTGAATATCTTCTTGTAAAACTGCTTTTGAAATTTGGGATACTTTGGCTATTTCCCATGAGGGAATAGCCAATGTTAAAGAAATGAGACTAAATACATACAATATTAAGTATGATAACTTTAAAATGAAATCTAATGAGTCTATTTTTGATATGTATATTAGGTTTAATAAGATAGTTAATACAATGAGCTCATTGAGAAATGGTGTTCCAACAAAGGATAAAATCATGAGAATACTCAGATGCTTGCCAGATAGATGAAGAGGCACATCTGTTTCAATTAGAGAATCTTGTGACATTGCTGATCTTCCTGTTAAGGAACTCATTGGTTAGTTAATGATGTATGAAGAAGAATTGAAAGTAAACAAATAATAAGATGATGAACCAAGAAATAAATCAGTATCCTTCAAGACCTCTACTTTAAAAATAATGGACAAAGAGAAAATTCAAGCTACAAGTGATAGTTCAAGCAGTGAAGAGAGTGCATCTAATAGGGATGCTGAAATGGATCAGATAGCCAGATGATTCAATAAGTTTTATAGAAAGAATAAGTTTTTTAGAAAATCCAATTATAAGGTAAAGTATGATAATAAAGGTCATTGGAAGAAGGATTGGAAGAGAACTGATAAAATTGATGATATAGTCTGCTACGAATTCAAGAGGAAAGGACAAGTGAAAGCTGACTGTTCGAAGTTAAAGTACAAAAAGAAATATGATTACGAGGACAAAAAATAAAAAAAAAGCTATGAAAGTTTCCTGGAGTGCTTCAGAAGATAGTTCAAGTGATTATGATTCCACTCAAGATAAAAAATCTCAAAAAGATAATATGTGTTTAATGACAAATAAATATGAGGTAACATTGGATACTCCTTCTTTAAACTCTTATATTCTAGAGATAATTCTGATTCTAATGCTGAAAACATGTCTAGTGAAGAATTATTTGAATACTATAAGATTCTAGAAGATACCTAAATTGAGCTGAAAGATGAGTATGAAGCCTTAATGAAATAGTATGCTTTAACTAGCACTGTCAAATCTATACTAGAAGTAGAAAAGAAAAAGAATTCTCAACTACACAAAGAGAATACTAAACTGAAATTGTCTAATGAGAAACTCAAGAAAGATTTCAAAAATTTTACTAATGGAAAGGAAACGCTTACACAAATTCTAGGAAAACAAGTAGCACCGGAATATACTACTATTTTAGGCTATAATCTTGGACAAAGACAGATTTCAAAGAATAGATTTATTCCTAAATCTGGATAGAATGCTGCTAGTTCTAGATCTGAAAATTCTTATGTCTCAACTGGCTAATCAAATAGTTATAGATCAAACAAAGTTTATCATTCAAAATCTTTTAAAACTACTGATTATATGAAACCCATTAGAAAAATCTGGGTACCAAAAGTTATGCTTGCTAACCAGTCTGGACCTAAGAAAATATGGGTACCAAAATCATTTTCTATCTAAAATTATGGTATAGGAAACCTGCTTAAAAAGTTCATGTAGGAAGACATGGTATTTGGACAGTAGATTTTCAAGACACAAGATAGGAGACTTTTCATTCTTCAAAATCTTAATCAAGGTTGATTGAGGATATGTCACCATTGGTGATAACTCAAAAGGAAATATCATCGGCTTAGGCCAGATTGGTAACACTAATTCAATTTTAATTTCCAATGTTTTATTTGTTGATGGACTAAAGTATAATCTGTTAAGCATTTCTCAATTGTGTGATGATGATTTCAATGTTAAATTTGAAAATGATTCTTTCAATATATTTAATTCTAAAAATGCTCTGGTATTTACTGCACTGAGAAATGAAAATGGTTATTTTGTGGATTTAAATTCTTTATCCAAACAAAAGGTTACCTGTTTAAATGTATTTCATAAAGAATCATGGCTTTGGCATAGAATATTAGGACACTACAATGTTCATTCACTTAGGAAACTGACTAGGAAGAATTTAGTTAGAGCCCTACCTAAACATGAATTCCTAGCTAACAAAGTTTGTAATCTCTGTCAAAAAGGAAACCAACATAAAGTTTCTTTTAAATAAAAGAAATAAGTTTCAACTTCTCAACCTCTTGAGTTGGTTCACATGGATTTATTTGGACTTTATAGAGTTTCTAGTTTAAATGGGAAGCACTATGTCTATGTTCTTGTAGATGAATTTTAAAGATATACTTGGTTGTATTTTCTAGCTCACAAAAGTGAAGCTAGTTCTTTCTTTATTAAATATTCCAAGTCTGTAGAAAATTGTAGTGGACTTAGGATCAAGACCTTGAGAAGTGATCATGGTTATGAGTTTGAAAATCAAGAGTTTGAACCTTATTTCTCACATAATGGCTATAGTCACAACTTCTCTGCTCCTAGAACACCTCAACAGAATGGTGTAGTAGAAAGAAGAAATAGGACTCTTCAAGAGATTGCTAGGACAATGCTCAATGAATATGATTTTCCAATTTACTTTTGGGATGAAGTTGTTAATACAGCTTGTTACATTATCAATAGAGTCTTGGATAGAACAATTCTTAAAAAGACCCCGTATAAAATTTGGAACAATAGGAAGCCTAAGGTTAACTACTTTAGAGTTTTTGGTTACAAAGTCATTATCCTTAATACTAAAGATAATCTTGACAAATTTGCTTCCAAAAGTGATGAAGGAATTTTCCTAGGTTACTCAATATCAAGTAAATCCTATAGAGTATTCAATAAGATAACCAATTATGTGGAATAATATATACACATAAAATTTGATGAAACTGATCCACATGAACCAAAGACTTCTCTTGAGAATCGTGAAGAAGATATGTCCATTCTAGACCTTAATGACAATAATAGTGAACCTGTGGTTAAGACAACCAGCTCTGGAAATATTCCATAATCTGCTTATGTTGAACCCAAACCTGTAAATAAACCTAAAATCTCTAGCCCTATATTTTCTAGACTAACTAGGACCCTTACAACCCATCCATTAGATACTGTAGTAGGAGATTTAGATAGAGGAACACTAACTAGAGCTTCCCTAAGAAATCATGTTAAACATCAATTTTTTCTGTCACATCTTGAACCTAAAAATAACAATGATGCAATCAATGATGTATTTTTGGTGATGGATATGCAGGAAGAGATAAATAAATTTGAAGGAAATAAAGTTTGGGAATTAGTAGACAGGCCTAAGGAAACTTTAACCATAGGCACTAAATGGGTCTTTAGGAATAAATTTGATGAAGATGGAAACATAGTTAGAAACAAGGCTAGACTTGATGCACAAGGATATATTCAAGAAGAAGGAATTGAATATGAAGAGACCTTTGCACTAGTAGCTAGACTTGAAGCTATCAGGATCTTGCTTTCCTATGCTGCACATCTGGATTTCAAACTATATCAAATGGATGTTAAGAGTGAATTCTTAAATGGGTATATAGCTGAGGATTTTTTTGTTGAACAACCCCCTGTATTTACAAACACACATTTTCCAAATCATATTTTTAAACAATCAAAAGTTTTATTTGGTCTAAATCAAGATCCAAGAGCTTGGTATGACAGATTAAGTGCTTTTCTTATTTCTAAAGGATTTACAAAAGGGATATCCGATCCTACTCTTTTTATAAAACAAATTTATAATGATGTTTTAGTTGTTCAAATTTATGTAGATGATATTATTTTTGGATCTTCGAAAAATTCTTTATGTGTTGATTTTTCTAAAATGATGCAAAACCAATTTGAAATGAGTTTAATGGGAGAACTCAAATATTCTCTTGGATTTCATGTTTTTCAAAATGAAAATGGTATTATTTTAAATCAATGTAAATATACAAAGGATCTTCTACAACGTTTTAGATTGTATAGCACTAAAAGTAGTGACACTCCCATGAGCACCACCTGTAAGTTGGATCTTGATGAAGATGGAAAATCTGTTGATCAAACCACTTATAGAGGGATGATTGGAAGTTTACTTTACGTAACTACTATTCATCCTGACATTATGTTTAGTATGTGTATGTGTGATCGTTTTAAAGAAAACCCTAAGGAATCACATTTAAATGTTGTAAAGAGAATTTTCAAATACCTCAGGCATACACCCAATCTAGGAGTATTTTATCCTAAAGGTAAAACATTTGAGTTATTTAGTTATTCTGATGCTGACTTCAGGGGCTATAAGTTAGATACAAAAAGCACCTCTGGAACATGTCACCTTTTAGGCAAGTCACTAGTCTCATGGTGTAGTAAGAAACAAAATTTTGTTGCATTATCTATTGTAGAAGTTGAATACATAGCTGTTGGCAGTTTTTGTGCACAAATTTTGTGGATGAAACACACATTACTAGATTATGGATATCAATTCATACATGTACCTATAAATTGTGACAACACAAGTGCTATTAACATCTCAAAGAGTCCTATTTCACATTCTAGGACAAATCATATTGATGTAAGACATCACTTTTTGAGAGATCATTAACAAAAAGGTGATATCACTTTGGAATTCATTGGTACTTAATATCAACTTTCTAATATATTCACTAAACCATTAAATTATAAGATAATAGACTACATCATACATGAACTAGGCATGATAAATCTCAAATAGGCACGTTGCTTGTTACTATTTCTGGTCTTACTGTGCGATATCTTACTATGTTATACTTTACTGTTTCATGATTATGGTTTCTCAGTTACTGTTTCTCATGTTTACTGTCTCACTGTAAATTTATATTTTTATGGTCTCACCATTAGCATTTTGTACTTACGGTCTGATGTTTATTGTCCCACCGTAACGCGCACTAAAAAGCTCACTCACGGTCTCACCATGAAACTCACTCACTGTCTCATCGTAATGACCACTCACGGTCTCACCGTAATGACCACTCATGGTCTCACCATAAAAAAATTATTTATGTTTTTCTTTAAACCCATATCGTGGTAATTATTATTTCACCTCTTTTATTCTCCTAAGTTTTTATTTTAGCAACATTTGGTATTCCTAAATGATAAAACAAAGCAAGTATCACTCGATTCTTCATTCGATATTTCTTCTACCTACTCTTTTCAAACCCTTATTTATCCTTGAAACATTTCTCTCGCTCAAACCGTCAGTGAATGCCAAGGATGAAGCGTTCGTCATCATCAACACCTGAGAAGCATAGCTCAAAGAAGAAGAAGATTTCACCTAATATAACACCTAAAGGTCCTTTAAATCTGAATCTGTTAAACCGTAGTGTTGTACCTGAGAAAGAAATCTATCCCAAGTGTCTTTTTTCTAGTAATTCGCTGGTACTGAAAGTGTTAGAACAACAAGATTAGTTGGAATATTTCTCGAAGGAGGATAGACCTATCTATCCTAGGTTAGTTGCCCAATTTTACAAATACGTACAGTTATCATTTGATTCTGGTGAAATTTTTATTGTAAGGAGATGGGTTAATGGATAGAGATGTTATTTCTCTTTGAGGTTATGAGCTGCATGCCTTTGGATTCCTCATGAGGGAATTTTTGATGATTATCAAAGAATACCTCCACCATCAGCCGATTTCTTTTATTTGGAAGATGCTCTAAAAACCCTAACAGGAAATGGCACCCAGAGAAGATTCATCACTGCGTAATTAGATGGAGAAACAAGTCTTATGTTTAAGTTTGTACAGAATTTGGTAAGTCCAAGAAAAGGTGATTTTTCTGTGTTAAATTATTAAGATGTGTTTTTGATTCACCCCATGAAAATTGGACATAAGATCAATCTGTGCAAGTATATCATACACCACATGTGTGAGTTTATCGAAGTCACATCCAATTCCACCTCTTTGTTCTAATCTTGGCTTATATTAGCCATGATTCTTGAAAAAAGTATGGTTGGAACTAATGAGGACGTGATTATGGACATTGAGTATTGTCTCTCAAAAGCTACCATCAAGAGAATGAAGATAAACTGAAACCCTTAGAAAAGGGAATGGGTGTAAGACAATGATAAGATTTATTAAAAATTCAATCCTCTGGATTATCCCTCAAGGCCAAAGGACATTTCTAAACCTATTTTGGAACCATATGAGCTTGTTTAGTATTCTGAATAAGAGGAAGAAGAGTTTGTAGTTCCACCTAAGGAGGTTTTTATTGTTGAGAAAGATAGAACTACTGTTTCTCATGAAGTTCTTGAAGACTAGGTTCATGCTCTTAAAGAAGCTATTGGTTTGGAAACTCAACCTGAGGCTGTAACAGAATTAGTTTCCAAAGATTCAGAAAATCCTACAATGGAAGAGCCTACAATAGAAGAGCCTATAGTGGAAGAGATACATATTTTTCAAGATGACAATCTTGATAAACTCCATGTGGAAAAATCTTTCCTGAAATCATACCCTTTGATGAAAAAATTATGGAGCTAGCTTTTTATCTTGCTAGACAGGAAATGAGTGTTGAAATTAGAGCTGAGTCTGTAGATTTAGACTAATCTAATGTGTCTCTCATTCCTGAGAAGGAGGAACCTATTGAGGGGTAGAAAACCCCAAATCTTGAATTTGCTAAAGCCTCACATCCAACTGAGTCAATTCCTATAGACTTTCAGTTTAAATTTCCTAATTTCTATGATGTGAGTGAGTCTCAGTAGGAAACTGCAACCAGGCTTGATATTTTCTCCCTATTTCATTTCAAATAAATAACAAACTTTGGACCTAAGAAGGAACCTGAACCTGAACTTGTACGCATTCCTACTCCTAAACTCTTATTTGAACATCCATCTTTTATGAGTAAGGATGATCTAAAGGAATTTGGAGATACTCTCTTATCTGGAGTTGAGAAACTCATGAATACCCAACCTCTTCTTGTGACAAATTTAAGTGAGAGAGATGCCTCACTATTATTGGAAAAGATTATTTTTCAAATAAAACCTAAGATGTTACATGAGATTCAAGAGGTAAGAGTTGAAAATATTCTTCTCAGTAATGAAGTTATGTCCCTAAGAAGTATGGTTGAATACATGCAGAGAGAGTTGTATTCGAGATCTAAATATGTTGCTCCTCCTATAGAATCTTCTACTCCTCAAATCCCACAAGTTAGTGTGTCTCAGATTCAACCTTATCTTGCATCCTTAGATGAAAATATTGCTGAAAGGAACAAAAAAATTGTGAAGGAAATGAAAGATCTTGTTGGAAACCTCAATAAACTCACTGATGAGTACATAGGATGTCTTTAAAAGGTGCTAAATCAACTAAAATCTCTGACCACAGCTATCAAAGCATCTAGTCAATCCTTTAAACCATCCTTGGATAGTGATCTACTAAGACTTGTAGTTAAAGAATATCTTTCGAATGTCTTTAGTGGATTTAATGAGGCTTATTTATCTAAAGTAGTCAAAAATAGTGATAGAGTTCTTGAATTAGTACAAATCCACTCAAAAATTGCAAATGATGCTCAGCAAGAGATTCCCAAGAAAGTCTATTTATACTTTAATATAATTTTCTCCAAAACTGATATGACAAACCATTTCAAGTACCTTGAGGAAAATCTGTAGATTCCTCCTATGACTCAAGCCTTCAAGAACCAAGTCCAGAAACTCATAGAGTTTACTTTTTTGTTGAACAAGTTTATAGAGAACAAGGAATATTTTGAGAAGGACATGAAGTATGGTGGAGAGATCATTACAGATTTCATCAAACTCCTCTGGCCCTATCTTCATGTTCAGAGTACATCCATTTTTTCTCTAGCAGCTACACCTCTCAGACCAGGGATTCCTACCTTCACCTCTACCCTAGCCTCAACCACCATGTATGTTGCCCAAGAACTCAGTCAGATCAGGCCTGTGATTATTGATCAGCAACTAACTAGATCTTCTACTGTTCCTACCTTGGCTCCATCAATATTTGAAGGCCTTCCTTTACCCTCTTTATCAACCACATCTCTTCATTCTTCTATCTCAACCACTGCACCTATGGCTTCCTATTCTGCTGTTGAAAAAGGCAAAGAGAAGTCCATCCCTTGAAGAAGAACAGTGTTTACTCTTTTTGATAGGGATGCTATTGTTTTTGTTTTAATCTTGTTGTGTACTATGCCTTATTTTCCATTAATAGACTGTGAACCTTTCTTCCATTTCTTAGTTCATCTTTTTTATAATCCCAAAAGGGGGAAAAGTTTCTATATATTATGTAAGCAATTTATCTTTATGATTGAATCTAATATGCACATTAACAGTATATGATTTGTGATCATCATAAAGGGGGAGATTGTTGGACTCCTCATGTTTTGATCATGTTTAAATGATCACAAATATTATCTAAATCATATATTAATGATTCTATATATTATTCAATCTAGATCATGTGTATTTATATCTAAAGTTTTCTCATACTTTATGTAGAGCCATGCAAGATCTAAATTGCTCTATATTCAGATTACTTACTTTATACTATCTTTAATCTACTCTCAGAATACATTATTTAAAAAATGCTCAAGTCTAATCCTTTCTATTATTATCTTTATTTAAGTCTGCACATAGTTACTTTGGGAAGTCTAAGACACCGTGAAGCCAGACACCGTGAAGCCAGACACCGTGAATCCAGACACCGTGAAGCCAGAAATCATGAAGCTAGACACCGTGAACAAGACACTGTTACCCTAAGACACCGTTAACAAGACACCATGACCCTGAGACACCATGACCGCAAGACACTATGACACTCAGACATCGTGATCATACTAGACACCGTGTGAAGAAGACACTATTTCCATGAATTACTGTGACACCGTTTCCTAAACTACTTTGTCATTTTCAATTAAATTTCTAACGGTGATATTTGATGACATTAATGAACTGACATAATTAATGTTTCATTGTAGACATATCATCATACAGTACATGGTACGAGGTGCAGAACACATGCAACCTATCGGCTCCAACACATGCATTCCAAGTTAAAAGTGAAGTGTGACCAAGAATCAAATAGCGTGATACAAAAACAAAAAGAAAAAAAGTGAGGTCAAGAATGAAGAACATACTTGGAGGAAGTTTCATAAAAGAGGGGACACTGCATGAAACTGGATTCGAATGAGCACATACGAAGCATACTTGAAGCCTAAAGAACATCTTCACTCGACTGAACCTCACAGAGAACACAAGCAGAATCGCGACACTCTGTTTTTTACACAACTTCCACAAAAGGACTCAAAGCTTCAACTGCTTCGATCCAAAGGAGTCCAAAACTGTATTGGAATCACACAAGATCATTCTAAACTCATCTATATATTTTTTCTCGATTGTGACCATACTTTTCTTTACATTACATGCAGTTTGTTCTTCTCTCTGTTTGAACACTCACTGACTCCTAAGATGAACTGGAGGATTTCTAAATCCTCACTCAATATTTCCCTTACACTCTTGTATCCCATTGTGGATTGTGGTAGATTTCTGAGGACCTGGATAGCATGTGAGCTGTTGTTATTATTGCTTTCCTACGTAGAATTTTGGTAGAGGTATGAGGA
This sequence comes from Viscum album, assembly GCA_963277665.1. Taxonomy (NCBI): domain Eukaryota; kingdom Viridiplantae; phylum Streptophyta; class Magnoliopsida; order Santalales; family Viscaceae; genus Viscum; species Viscum album. The sequence continues at coordinate 698,450,333 of OY728157.1, forward strand.
CCTGGACAGTCCGAATACTGTTATAAACCATGATCAAGGGTGTGGTTCAAAGTTTTATATAAACTGTTTAAGAGGACTAAGTCTCAGCATGAGACTGAACCTCTTGGTTAAAACTATTGTGAATGCTTATTTTAGTTAAAACTATTTTGAATATTCCACTACTAAGTATTTTAAATACAAATCTATTTTAATGTTACTCTGATAGTTAAACTAGCAAGTGTTTGTACTTATTGTAACCCAGTAGGTTAGTTTCAAAAGTTAATATAATCTTCAGATTAGATTAATTGAGAACTAATCAATCTCTTGAGAACCTAACTGAACCTTTACTGTATTAAAAATTCACTATAGTTTAGCTTGTTATTTAAATTGTGGAATTTTTAATATAAATCTTTTAAACAGAAATTTTTAATTGGAACTCAATTCAACCCCCTCTTGAGTGTCCACTTCAACCAACATAAACCAATCCCAAGAGTCTAAATTATATTTTCACATAGAAAAAGATCAACATGTGTCAAAGAAGATTGTTTGACCAAATCAAGGACAATGATTTCACTATTCATTACCATCTTGGAATGGAAAATAAGGTAGATAATGCTCTTAACAGAAAAGATAATGCAACCTTATCCACGATATTAATTGAGAAAGACCCTATGTTCCTAGATGTGCATAGGAAGGATTTTAAAATAATTATTATAAGGAATACATCCTACCTTTCCAAAATTATTTACCAACCATCTATCAAACAGAAGATCAAAGAGGCACATAGTAATGATCTGGAGCATTAAAATAAGTTGAAAGTAGTAAAAAAAGGGATCTAAATGAGTTACACATCCATGAGGATGTCGTCATCCAATTTGGGACTAGGATTTGTGTGCCTTAGTCACCTGAGATAAAAAAGGAGCTAATGGATAATGCACATATCCCATATTACTCTATCCTCCCCAAAAGTACCAATATGTACCATGATATTAGAGATAAAGTTTTGTGGGATAACATAAAGAATAAGATTACAGTGTATATATCAACATGTTTAGTATATCAAAAAGTTAAAGAAGGGAGATATAATTATAAAGGGATGATACAACCATTGCCTATATCCATGTGCAAATGGGAGAATTTCACCTTGGAATTCATCACCAGTCTCTCGAAAACATCCAAATGGAATAATGTGATATGGCTTGTAGTGGATCAACTCACCAAGATTAACCACTTTATCATTATTCATGAATAGTTCTTTCTTGAAAAATAATTTGATATGATTCGATCATCTCTGATCATGATTCAAGGTTAACATAAAAATTGTAGATAATTCATCAACAATATTTGAGTACAAAATTTAATTTCAGAACATCCTATCACCCCCAAACTAATGGCCAATCTAAAAGCACTATTCAGATGCATGAGGACATGTTGAGATCCTGCTCAATGAAATTAAAAGGAGGATGGGATCAACATATCCTATTTTTTGATTTATCATATAACAATAGATCCCAATCAAGTATTAAAATGGATCCATATGAATCTCTTTATGTGAAGTGATTTTGAACTCAAACTTGTTGGGATGAAGTTGGACAACGAAATCTACTTGGACATGATCTTGTACAAGAGATGACAGAGAAGGTTCCATCCATCCAAAAACATATCAAAGATAGTAAAAGTTAGAAAAATATGTATTATAAAAACCGCCAAAGGGATTTGAAGTTAAGTTTTAGAGACAAATTCTTCCTTTGAATATCATTATTGAAGAAAGTCATGCAGTTTGGAAAAAAAGGTAAGCATAACCCAAGGTACATTAGACCCTTTAAAATCTTTGATTATATAGGAGAAGTGTCCTATTGGCTTACACTTCCATCAAACATGGCTCAAGTTCCTAATATTTTCCATGTATCTCTATTGAGTAAGTACATACCTGACCCCTCACATGTATTGAATCTAGAGGTGGTATAACTAGAGAAATACCTCTTGTATGAAGAGTGATTGGTGAAGATATCATATCATAGATAAAACATCATCTAAAATAAGATGAATCACCTTATCAAAGTGTTGTGGAGGAACCATAATTATGAAGAGGTGACATGCGAACTGGAGGAATTGATGAAGTAGAAATACCCCCACATGTTTTCACCTTGGTATGTAAAATAAAATTTTAAGGGTGAAATTTCAAAAGGAGGGAAAATGTAACCACCTAGAATATTATCTATGGAATTTACCTTCTTATTATCATTTTATATAGTATTAAACACATACATAACATATAGGACCCAATAAAAACATTATTCTCAAAAGTGAAGAATTAAATAAGTGGTGTTTGTAGAATTGAAGGAACCTATACTGATTGAATAGTAACCTAACAGTTGGAATAGAAACATGGCCATTAGGAATACTAATTAATCCAATAGAATAATAACCATAACTATGAAAGTATAAATAAAATTTAGGTATCATATAAATAATAATATGATATAATATATCCTAGTATAAGTAAATAAATGTTTTAAATATACTAAATTAAGAATTGATATTTTGTAAAATGTAAATGTTAATTTAAAATTTTATAATTAATATAATAATCCAAAAGAAAATTTATTTTCATTAAATATATTGATAAATTAAAAATAATTATAATTATAATGTAATTTTTTGAGACCTTAATTAATTTTTCAAAGTATCAAAAAATTATTATAATATTAAAATCTATTTTTTCAAATAAATAATGATTTTTATAAAAACTAGATTTCTCATATTTAGAAAAAAATAATAATAAAATAGAGTTCATTTTTGAAATCTACACATCAAAAATTGTTTAGGGTAAATTTTTGGGATTTTCTTAAAATAGTTGAATTTTTTATGAATAGTGAAATATGATAATTTATGATATTTAACATTTTAATCCAAATACATGAATTAATAAGTCATGGATGATGAAATCACCACTATCTAAAATTATCCTAACCTAGTTACTATATTTAGTCATGGGAATTAGCACCATTGATAATCTTGATCCAAATAATTAACTAATGAATAAAATAATCAAAAAAACACCTCCCTCCTCCCCTATAATTATCACCCATCACCACCTATTCTCCTCACACCTTTAAAACCTTGTATCATGTCTAAATTCTTCATAATTCCTTTCTCAAGCATTTATGGATAATGAGTTTTCGTTTTCCATTATCGCCATCAATATTGGTCATAAAACCATTATTATGGTTAAACCATATTGTAATATGTATATTATAACATCTTTAATACTCTGGAACTAATTTATTTACACAATATTTAATAAAATTAAATTATTTCATGTTGGAAGAAAAAATCACCAAAATAAACTAAAAAATTATCATTAATGTTTTATCTAATGAATAATCCTCATATCAAAAACCCAAATGATATATAAGAACATTTAAACTTATGGAATTTAATTAATAACATATAATTACAATTTTGAATAATTATTCTCATTTTACATGAACTTAAATACTTGTATACAAGTGATCCTGTCATGAAAACCAAGAAAATGAATACTCCCAGAATGAATAAATTAAATGCTATAACTCGTCAAAATGGCCATTAAAAAACTTAATAAAATTATAATAAATCAAATACATGTATAATAGGTTATGAATTTAGTAATTAATGAATCTAATTTGATTATCTAGGATATTAAAGTGAATAAAACATTCAGATATAAGGTAAGGGGATTATCAAACCCAACTCCCTTTCTTTGGGTTATACCTCTTTCATGCCAAATTTTAGTGTGGAAATTCATTTAATTTTCATTAATATAATTTCATTATTCTTCCATATTATTTTATAGTATATAAATGTTTCCAACTTGGTTTATTAAAAATATAAATATTTTCCAAAATAACTATTCTTTCCAAAACACATATTGATTCCTCTTGAGTTATTTCATCTTTGCTCAAGGGTGAGGATTTCTAAACCAAATATGATCTTCATTTTTCTTTTGTTAACCCCAAAGATTATTCATTAATTAATTATTAATGAAATCCTTATGAACCCCATTCCTTTATATGGGTTATTTCATGGTTATTATCATTATATGTTCTATGTGGCATGCATGATTATGTGAATGTTATGATGTGACAAGTGGGTACGAAATTATATATCCCACCAATGAATTGAGTAATGTGATATCTATCATGAGATAATATATAATATGCATGAACATTATGAAATATTTTTTTTACAATGATGATGTTATGATTATGAACATATATTATGTGTGAACATGATGTTATATTTTTTTATAACTATGTCTGTTATTTTATCACTAAGACATGATATGTCATTTTTATGCATTTCCACATTTCATGCCTTTATCTAAATTTTCCTCTCAGGATTATGATGATTATCCAATGTTTATGCTATGATTATAATGATTATTCTCACCCATGTTTTATTGATTCATGTCCTTATTCATCCTCTTACTTGTCTTTTAGCTCACCCCTTTCTTTGATTTATATCCTGAATTGACTAAATGTATTGAGGACAACATGACATTTATAAATATAAAGAATATTTTCATAAAAAAATATTTATGTTTTATTATGTTCATGTTAGGTATGGTCCTAATTTTTCCAAGACACAAAATCTTTGGATCCTGGCTTTGTAAAGCTATAATGTTGTTTATCTTCAAAATGATGTAATAATCATGTAAGAAAACATTGGTTCACTATACACCCTGTTACCTTTTAGGAGGTATTTCTTGTACTTTGGTCTTGGGTTTCATTTTGGTTTTGTGTTTTTTAGTAGAATTTGGATTTTTTTTCTGTCTATTGGGAAATTACACACCATGTAATGGGATATCACGTTGTGTATTTGTCACAAAGCAGATTCCATGAGGTTTTTATATGGCATGAAAGTTGAAACACTATGTATTTGAAATTAAAAAGATATAATGGTTTAAAATAGGATTTTAATAAAAATTAAATGCTTTTTTTGGCATATATAGCTTTCATGTAATACATGATGTGAACTGGGATTATACATCATGTAATTCTCTAGGTAGGTGGTTTTAAGTGTGTTTCATTCCTAATTTTATTTTATTTTTATCTATATCCCTTTCTCTCATAATACATTGCCTTCTATAATCAATTTTGTCTCCTACAAACCCTTTCCTTTGTGGATCTAAGTGACATTTACCTTGTTCGATCTTCTCTATGTAAGTGGGTTTTTCTTGTTAGTTTCTTTTCAATCTATCTTTCTCTCCTCTTTAATTTTGGATAGATCATCATGTAATGTATAGATATAAAATCATTTTTTTATCTTGACAATATAAATTAAATAAGAAAAACTAAATTCTTATCTTATTAAAAATGAAAAAATAAAAATATAATTTTATTTCATGATAAATTTCCATGAATCTAAAATAAATAATTTTGAAAATTTTCTTAAGGATAATTAAATTCTTAAAAAATAAGTTTAAAGTTTAAATTCGAATATATTCTTTTAAAAGGAAGATAAAACTTTCATAAAATATTGAGTTTCTATAAAGTTAACAATAATATATATGGTTTTAGTTTTGATAATAAGTTACCTAAAATGTACAATACTTCTTTTTTAAAAGAACTTATGTAAATATATCTATTAATACATGTTTCATATGTCAAATGAAATTTCATTATGAAAATGAGTATTCCTTGTGTTTTCCACAATCTCTTGAATATAATATAGATTTCATTTATAAATTTTTTTCTTTTATATTTCCTATAAATAAAATTTTTAAATCATTTTGGGTTCCTAAGATTTATATTCTAATCCCATTAGACCCAAGTTTTCATGGGTACTAATGATTTTTAAAAAACATTATATGAAAATATCTTGGGATAATCAAAAAGGATGTTTGTTATATGGATATAATATACTCAAGACACTTTATTGGTGATATATAAAACTTTTTATCAGTTAATAAATTTGATGGAGGTAATTTTACTTTTGGTGATAATTCTAAAATGAAGGTAAAAGGTTTCCATGAGATTTTAATTTCATGTTATGTCATTATTTTTAAAGTTTTATATGTTGAAGTTTTTAAAAATAATTTATTAATTATTTTACAGCTATGTGATGATGTAATGTTTGTTAAATTTGAAAATGATAAATGTATTTTATTTTAAGATAAATTTGATGTTTTTATGAAAATAATAAGGAAAATATTTATTCAATTAATTTTTTTAAATTAAATGATAAAAAATTTCAAATGTTTGAATGTTTTTTAAAATCTGATAATATTTTATGGAATAGGAGGTTGGGACATGTTAATTTCAATTTGATGCACAGGCTATCAAAAAATCAAGCTATTATGTACTTAACTTAACTTAAAGAGGACAAATCCTTTATATGTGAATCATTATTGAAAGGTAAAAAACAAAATTAGTTTCAATTGAATTATGTAACTAAAAACTATAAGGCCTCTTCATCTTATTCATTTAGATTTTTTTGGTGTTATAAAACCTGTTAGTTTGGGTGGTAATAGATATTATTTTGTTATTGTTAATGATTTTACTATATATACATGGGTTTATTTTCTTGAACTTAAATATAGAACATTATCTAAGTTTGTCATTTTTTAATTGCTTCAAAATGATAATGGATATTTGATTAAATCAATTAGAAATGATCATGGTGGTAAAACTCAGAATCTATAATTTAACCAGTTTTGTGAATAAAATTATTATTTTCATAATTTTCAGACCCTATAACTCAATAATAAAATGGTGTAGTATAAAGAAAAATATAACACTTAAATAAATGGCTAGCACCATGTTAAATGAGTTGAATTTATTAAAATATTTCTAATTAAAAGATATGAATACTTATTTTTCTATTACTATTAGAATTATTTTAAGACCTTTATTTGAAAAGATACTTTATGAGGTTTAGAAGGGAATAAAACCTAAAAATGGATGTAATGTTTTAATTCTTAATATTAAATATTCTTTAGATAAATTTGATGAAAAATGTGATGAATTAATTTTCATAGGATATTCAAACAATGGTAATTCATATAGAGTTTACAATAAAATTACCATGGTTGTTGAAGAATAAATTAATGTTAAGTTTAATGAAAATTATTTGAATAAAATGGATGGTGATATTGAACAATTTGAGTATGAGTTTATAAATTTTAATTTTAAAGAGGAAAAAACTTAAGATAAATATTCAAATATTAAGGGGGATAATAGTTCTTATGAGTATGAACCTATTTCTAAAAGATCTTGGAAGACTCATAGGGATCATCCTATATACAATGTGATTTTAAATGTTGAATAAAATGTTCAAACTATATAAATTTTTATGAATATTTGTTCTCATCATGCTTTCATTCTGATTTTGTACCAAATAATATTGATGAATAATTAAATGATTCTAATTGGATATTATTTATGAAAGATTAAATAAATCAAATTACTATGAATAGTTTGTGAAATTTAGTTATTATACTAAATTATTCTCATGTTATTGTGAAAAAATAGATCTTTAGAAAAAAACTTGATGAATCAATAAATATAGTTAAAAATAAAGTTAGATTAGTTTATCAAGGATACTCTCAAGAATCAGGCATTGATTTTGAAGAATATTATGGACATGTTGTTAGGTTATAAGTAATTAGGATATTATTATCTCATGCTTATTTTCATGATTTTAAATTATTTCAAATGGATGTCAAAATTTCTTTTCTAAATGATTATATTTCTGAAAAAGTATATGTTAGACATACCCCTGGTTTTGAAAATAAAAAATCATCCAAATCATGTTTTTAAATTATTTAATGATTTATATGATTTGAAAAAATATCCCTAAGATTATTATGAATGTTTAACTAGTTTTCTTTTGAAAAAAAATTATAAAGAAAAATTTGAGCCAACTTTTTTTATTAAGAGAAGTTTTAATGATATATTTATTGTGAAAATTTACGTTGATGATACTATTTTTTGGATATTCCTGTGAAAATATTTGTAATGAATTTTCATAATATATGAATTCTTAATTTTATATGAGTATTATGGGAGAATTTAAATTATTGGTTTTCAAATATTTCAAATAAATAATGGTATTTTTATAAATTAATCCAACCATGCTAAAAAGATAGTTAAAATAATTGTTTTAGACTCTTCTAAAAGAGAAAATTCTCCTATTAGTACTACTTGAAAATTATATTTAGACAAATCTTAAAAATCTATTGATGTTAAAACCTATAGAGAAATGATTATAAGTATATTATACTTAACTTATTCCATGGATAATTTGAGTTTTTCAATTTTCATGTGTGCGAGATTTCAAAGTTACCCTAATGAAAGAAATATTATATTTCTTAAAAATCATTAGATATGTTAATGGTTTTTTAATCATTCTTTATTTTATCCTTCTAGAACTAATTTTGATTTTACAAGCTATTATTATTATTCTTCTTTTTATGCATGGTAGACAAAAAATCCACTTTAGGTATTTTTCATTTACTTAGAAAATATTTAGTTTCATAGGATTCAAAAAAAATTATATTGATCTTGAAACAACTGAATCAGAATATATAGTTGATAAATCTTTTTATGATCAATATTTAAGTATTAAGATAACACTTTCTTATTTTAGTTCTGATTTTTATATGATTCATATTTTCTGTGACAATAATTATACTATTTCTATTTCTAAAAACCCCTCAAAAAATTCTTGAACTAAGAACATTGATGTTAAATATCATTTTCTTAGGGATTGCATTTAAAATGGAAATATAAATCTATAATTTATTTCTTCAAAAAAATTATTTGATATACTTTCCAAACACCACTATTTATCTAATTTAAAATAAAATAAAATTCAAACTTAGAATGATGTAAATTCAATCATAAAGTATATATTTACGGGGATTTTTACTTGGATTTTGAGCTAAACCACTAAATTTGATCCATTATGGCCAGTGTGTATATTGAAAATATTGAAATGTATTCACGGATCCTTAAACCTTATAAAATATATTTCTAAAATATTTTATACTATTATACATAATTATCTTTTTATGTATGCACATTTTTTTGAAAATGTATAAATTTAAAAGAATCTTATTTATGTGTTTGTTGTAAATTTTAAGGTTATTTTCTTTTCCAATAATCATTTAGGGGGAGATTTTAATGTTTAGTTTTTAATTAGAAAGGTTAGTTTCGTTTCCAGTAAGAACTACAAATCTTAGGGGAATTATCTTTAAACCTTAAATCCTTTTGATCAGTTTCAAAAAGGGGGATAAATTTTTAGAATTGAAATTTATTTTTCTATTATCAAAAGGGGGAGAATGTTGAATTGGATCCTTAATTTTAAATTAGATCCTTTGCCTAATATATTTTTTTTATAATTGTGATAATTATATTTTCTCTCATACTATAAGAGTTGTTTACTTTGAGTTTTTATATATTCTGGTTAAATCATCAAGTGATTGGGTATAAAAATTTAACAAGGTCTAGAAGTGACCTTGGGAAGTGAATGTGAGTGAAATTTTGAAACATTCTGGGTGTGACCTTTATAAATGACCATGAATGAATATTTGAAAAAGACTATAAATTCCCTTGAGTAAAAATTTAGCAAAGTTTGGAAGTGACCACGAATGAAAATTTGGAAAATTCTATAAGTGACTATGATTGTAAATTTGGAAAATGATAGAAGTAACCCTGGGTAAAAATTTAAAAAAAAGTCTTGAAGATACCATGATTAAAAATTTTTAAAAGTCAGGAAGTGACCATGAGTGAAAAATTTTAAAATACTGGAAGTTATTGTGAGTGAAAACTTAGAAAAGTTTGGAAGTGACCTTGATAAGTGACTGAGAGTGAAAATTTTGGAAAAATCTAGAAGTCACCATGAGTTAAAATTTGAAAATTTATGGAAGTGAACATGAGTGAAAATTTGAAAAATTATGGAAGTGGCCATGAGTGAAAATTTAGAAAATTTTGTAAGTGACGGTGAGTAAAAAATGAAAAATGTCTGGAGGTGACTGTGAATGAAAATTTAACAATGTCTGGAAGTGATCATGAGTAATGATTTGAAGAAATCTAGAAATTACCATGAGTGAAATTTTGAAAAAAGTTGGCTGTGATGGTGAGTACAAATTTGAAAGTCTAGAAGTGTTCGTAAGAATAAAAAAATATGTGATCGCAAGAACAAAAATGAAGTGATCATAAGAACAAAATGAAGTTATTGAATAAACCAAAATCAAGTGACCATAAGAACAAAAAATAACTAGTTGCAAGAAAAAATGAAATGACTACAATAAAAAAATGAAGTTACTGTAAGAACATAAATTAAGTGACTATAAGAACAAAAGTGAAGTGACTATAAGAACAAAAGTGAAGTGACCATAAGAATAAAATTTAAGTGCCTCCAAGAAAAAAAAATGAATTGACCGTAATAAAAAAAATAAAGTGACCTCAAGAAAAAAAATGAATTGACCACAAGAAAAAAATGATGTAAACCCAAGTTTAAATTTATAAAATTATTTAAATTACTTTATCACCGATGTTCACTTAATTCATTTTCATATTTTATCTCAAAACATGCCCTGTTTTATTTATAATTTTATGTTTTGAATTACTGTATATATATTTCTCATGTTTATCTTGATTTAACTATTTATTAAATAATTATTCATTATTTTAATTATATGGAATTTTATTTTGAAGAATTTTATTTAGGATTAAATTTTCATCACATGGATTTATTTTTTACGTTTATTTCTTAGGAAATTTAAATGTGGTTGAAATTTTAATAGTTTATCTCACATACTTTATTCGAGTTTTCTAAGGGACTTTAATTTTGATTATAATTATTTGTTGCTACTTTCTTAATTATACTAACATGTTATCATTGTAAAACATGTTTTTAAATTTTATATATTATCAAAGTAACCCGCATGTGTTTTTTTTTCATGCACATGTAATGAATAAATAACATGTAGCGTTGGGAAAGATAAACTACAATGGAATTATTTCTTTAAATCTATTATGTATAAAAGAACTCTATATAGGGAATTCAACAGATCCAGACCAATAAATGAGGTGGAGGATATTCTTGAACCATACAAGTGTGATATAATTTCCTGATCAAATACTACTCTCAGTGGAAATAAAATCATTTTATCCATTAATACCGAAGATCTCCTTGTTTTCTTGACTCTCAAACTATAAAGCTTTCATATGGTTTTTTTATTTAATTCATTGTATTTAATTATATGTGCATAATTATAAATGGATATACTTCCCATTAAATTTTAGGATTGTGGGTTATAACTCCTAAACAATGTTCAGGCATTAGGTTGTTCCTCCAGGGGGAAATGGTGGACTATCCAGGTTGTACCTTTAGATAGAAAAAGGTGGGTATATTCGGGTTTTAGCCTCCATGAGAAAAAGGAATTGTAATTGGTTTATAACTCTAGTTGGGAAAAATCATTATGAGATTCCATCATAGTGGTTATAATGGGTGAAATCTCTCCCAATCCATGAGAGGGGTGAAGAGTAGACTGGGATCATATAGATCTAAACCACTATAATAATCATTGTATTCATTTATTTTTCTTTTTATTCAAAATTAACATAATAAATCTGATATAACCTAATATATCTAATCTTTTAAAATATTAACTTTATTTAAAAAGGACAATTAACCCCCCCCCCCCCCCTCTATCTTTCATATTGTCATTTGGTTTAACAAGAACTATAGGGTAAAAGAGACCTAGAATCCCTTTTATTATAGGTGATTATGCTTTTTAGCCTGGATAAATGACTCCCACTATTTCTCACTAGGTTATTCAAGCATAAATGAAACACACTTCACCTCGATGGAAGTCTGGGTCTCAAGGAACTCGAATTTTCTCTATATATTTTCCAATAAGTCCCTAACCACTTGAAGATCAACGCTTCCTAGAAAATATAGAGGCTTATGATGGAGGAGTTCCTAAGATCAGTCTTTATATAAGCTTGTACCCATGTCTTTATATTGAGCGATACCAATTTCTTCTCCTTGGTCCATTACTTAGACTATTTGAATTACTACTTCAATGGCATTTTGGTCTTCCAAATAATATACCCATATAAAATTATCTATATCATCTTCTAAAGGGTTCATAGGATGCTTCTATGGGGGCATGGAACTATATAAAACCAAATAAGAATAAACTATTCCATCAAAATAGGTAGCAATATCAATTAGAACAAAAAACATCCACTAAATAAACTTCAAGAATAATAAGAAAACATTTAAAAGAATAAGATAAAATAATTACAAAAATATTAACTAAAAATAATTTGGCTATATAGTTTGGTAAACCATATTCCAACTCTGGGGGTCACACTAGAACCCATCCACTTAGGAAATATAGTTTGGATGCATGGTCTACATCCCATGTGTCTTAATTCTGTTCCCTGGAAAAGCTCCTAAAACTCCTAATTTTTTAACTAAAACTTATAAAATTTTAAAATAATAATATTACATATCTCAAAAAACTTATTTCCTGACACCCTGATTAGTCACTTAAAGTGGCTAATATTCATTGATAAGATCTTAATATTAATGTGTTTAAAAGTTCATAAACATCAATTTTAGTCCAATTCATAAATTGAACTTCATTTCCCATCATTGTGCAATTCATGCTTAAAATGTCAATTTGGGCCCACTCAATAATTTGCTTGTGTAAATTACAATATTCATCATTTTATTTTGAAATTTTGGAATATTATTTATCACTTTGTTTGGAACATTTTATCTTTTAGGTCCGATGGATGAATCCCAAAGGAAGATGGAGAATTTTGCGCCTGAAGCCAGAAACTTGCTGGAAAAAGCATAATGGGCCTAAGGCCCATCAAAAAAATGTGGGGCCCAGAAACCAAGCCCAATGAAGCTCAAATTTATAAAGTAGAAAGATAAAAATATGAGGATCATTTTATTCAACTGTGGCCGGAGCTAATTATGATGTTTTCATGATGATAATGGGATCTGAAGTTGAGATTTAAATGGTGGACTCGTCATTAATGCACAGAAATTCTTCCCACCATTTCGCCCATAACTTTCAAACTGCTGATCCAAATGTCCTGAAATTTTGAGAGCATCTAGAAGACACATGGACGAAGATAGGTTATATTTATGACACCTTCGGATTCGGTCATATGAAGTGTCAAAAGCTCACGTCAAAATGGAGAACCAATCTGGACAGTTTTCCGGGTCAACTTCAAAACGTCAATTTCCTTTTTATTCATCACCCTCCTTTTGACTCTCTTAATTGTTGGGGGGTGAATTTAATGTTGGGGGTGGAAATAAGGCTCCTAATATTCCTATATAAGGAGCTGGTGGTGAAGGGAATGATCATCTAACATTTTTCCTTGAATCTAACATTTTCCTTTGAATCCATGTTTTTCTTTCAATTGTAATTTGTCGCTTTCATTTTGTAATGACATCGTCAATTTCTCTAATGTAAGTTTTTCATTCACATTTAGTATTTTAATAAAATTTCTTCTTCTTCTTCACTTTTTATTTACCTTTTCTTCACACATTGATACCGTTGAATCATAGTGTGAATTTATTCACACCTGCACTTGTGAATTCATCACACAACGGTGGAGTGTTCATTTTGATTAATGTTTTTTTCCTTTCTTCTTCAATCCCACTTCTTTAAGTCAATTACCCACTTCCATTGATATAATAGAATCAATGGAGGGCTACCCTATTATGGGTTGATCCTAGGGAGTTGCATGAGTTGGATTGAATGTTATTTGATGTTCTTAAATTCTTAAATTTGTTCTTTATTTTAAGAGTTCCTTTCTTTGATTTATTGTCTTCTTTGTCTTCACCGAATTTAACGACGACACATTTTGAGTGCTAGTACGATCCAATTCCTTGGAGTGCTCATTTAATTGATCCTCTAAGTGAATTGGTGATTAGCCTTGAAATTGTGTAAGGATTAAATCGGAGAATGATATTGAGGAATTATTTCATTTAATGGATACCTCTTGAACCGATGAACATAAAATCAAATGAAAAACAAATACATCCAATCAAGCCCAAGAGACAATCTAGGATCGACTCACCTTAATTAGTTGTTTTAATTCAAGTAATTTTATTTGTTTTTTTTCTTTAAATTAAATCAATTTTTCTTCAAATCAATTCAATCCAAAGTTGGCCACTACATAGCCAATCCTGTATCCAATCTTAGTGTCTTAAGGTTTCTTCTTCGGTCCCTGTGGATTCGACCCCTACACGTACTACATCGATCGCTTTTACCAGTAGGGTAAATTTGGGCGCAACCAAATTTTGGCGCCGTTGCCGGGGACCCAAGTAAGTTTTCCTAGACACCAACCTTCTATTCTCACCTAACTTCTCTTTTCTCACCTATATTTCTCTTTTCTTTTCCCCTTTCTATTTTCGTGTGCCCAAAAAAATCCAAATCCAAGTTTCATTCAACTCCAATGGAGTATCATCAACAATATCCCTTCACAAACTCAGGATGGAATCAGTTTGAAAATCCACATTGGGAATCACCAACCTTTTTTAATCAACCTTTGAATGAATACCCCATACCTGAAAACATGAATGAAATTTGTAACGATGAAGGTTTAAAAGATCAATTTCCATACCTATCAAGAATGATTGAAAAGATGAATAATGAGGAAGTCCATGATGTCAAAACATCTATCAATACTAATCTTGAAACAATTATTCAAAAATTGTGTGAACAAATGGAAAAAATGAATTCAGAGGTATCAAGTTTTAGACAAGAACTACAAAGCATTGAGACTTATGAAGAACCCATTCCCACTCAGGATGTCCTTTCCACTTCACTTATAGAATAATCTTGTTTCCCACATAACTCATGTGATTTTAGTAAACAACCCACTTTAAAATCTTGGAATACAGAGTTGGATAATGAAGAAATTTGTTCAGGTAATGTTGAAATTCAAGATAAAGAACATGAAGGAATTGTTAATGAGTATTTAAATCAGGATGAAATTGATTTCATGAATTCACAAGAGGGAAATTATTCTTTAAGGATTGAATGTCCAGAATATTACACCAAAAATGATTTTTTAGAATCACCAATCACTGAAAAATTGGGAGAAATACCAAACATTGAGCCCATACACACTCCTGAAATTCAACTAGACACTTTTGGGGATGAATCATATTTTCAAAAAGAACCAATTCTTTCTAAAATTTTTGGGGAAGAAACCGAATTTCATTCAAATTGCCAATCTTCATTAGGAAATTTCAATGAAACCGAGCTCAAAATCATTATCCTTCCTTCCTCAGACAAGAATTACATCATATGTGATAAAAAGGACCTTGTAGTTTTAGTTCATTCATCTAATGAAGACAATAATTTTGGAATGGTCATTGATGTCTTAGGAAAGAATATAAGTTCAAATCGATCAACAATTTCAGATATTCCTTGGATTTTACCAATCATTGTGGAAAATAGGATTTTACATGAAACAAATTTCAAAAAAATAATCAATCTCAATCTTATTGAAGTGGAAAAAGATGGGTTAATTAAAATGCTGAAAGTTGGAATTGGATAAGTTGGGGGGTAAAAGTCGAGCCAACGACGTTAAACAAAAGCGCTGCATGGGAGGCAACCCATGGTTTTCATGTTTTCTAATCATTTTGAATCATTTTCTTTTTCATATAATAAATTACCATAGACTGTTGACATGTTCTTATTTTATGAGTAAGGATGGGTATGAAAAGGGAGCACCGTATTCATCCGTGTCACGCGGTGTGATCCCTGAGTAATACCTTACCCAGAAATTTAAAGAAGACAATGTATCATCAGTTTATTTTATTTATGTTTTTGTAGGTTTAAAAAAAATTATTAGACTCTTGACCTGTTCTTCTTTTATGAGTATGGATGGGTATGAAAGGGGAGCACCGTATTCATCCATGTCACGCGGTGTGATCCCTGAGTAATACCTTACCCAGAAATTTAAAGAAGACAATGTATCATTAGTTTGATTTAAAAAAAACATGAAAATGATGGTACTTGGAATTAAATAAATCATTTTGTTGTTTGTTTTGTCTGCTTTGTCCTTCTTTTTATGGTTCAGGAACTATTTTGGGTGATACATGTTCAATCAAAGAGGTTCCTACATCCCCAAAGAGATCAAAGGAGTAATTTGGAGCATCATGAACCTCAACTTTAAAAACCAGGTGAATTTGTTCCATGTTTTTCATTCTCAATTTTGTCTTTGAACTCCTCTCCTACCCCCTTCTATGTTTTTTTTCTTTAAACACTGGGGACAGTGTTATTCTAAGTTGGGGGGGGAATAAAAAATGATTTTTATTTTGAATAAGAACATGCATGAAAAAAAATTCCATTAACCATAAACATGATAACACACATTACAAACTCAAAAATCGGATATCAAATAAATTATGCATGCCTTTATTCTGATTTTAATGCAAGTTTAAGTTCATGAGCATAGTTTTTGGAAAGTGCAGTTGTCCGATGTGATTTTTCAAAGTTTACATTTTCATCCTCTTAATAAAAATGCCACAATACACGTCTACTGGATCGTGGGTGTAAATTTGAGTTCTTGGGTCCCTTTCATTATAGCATAGGGTTCTGGGGTCACTTTTAGTTTAATTTGAGTATCCAAAAAAAAACAAAACAAAAAAAAACAAAAAAAAACAAAAAAAAAGACCACATAGAACAATGTTTTGTCCAAATGCGTGGCGTCCGGCACTTGGGGATCGTGACTCCATAGTTGTCTTGCCCAGAGTTAGTCTTTTCATATCTATTGTGGTTAAAAAAATCAAAAAAAAATTCAAAAAAAAAGGATACTCATCTTAAGGTTTAATGTGATTCCCACCTAGCGCTTCCATTTTTTTTCCCCTTGAACAATAAAATGGGCCCCATATCTTTTATGATGCACAACACTTTATCATGCTTAATTGGAATTGGATGAAATGTGGCGATGAATTTGAACAAAGGAATGGGCTTGGGCTTGGGATATGCTTATGGACCTATCTTGTTTTAAATGATTTTGATGGGTTTTCATAATTTGTTTTTGGTATTAGATATTTGGTTGAGTAATGTGTATTAAAATGTTTTTGGAAAAGGGGATTTGGATTTCATATTTGTAATTTATTTTGCTCGGGACTAGCAAAACTCAAGTTGGGGGGTGTGATTAGTCACTTAAAGTGGCTAATATTCATTGATAAGATCTTAATATTAATGTGTTTAAAAGTTCATAAACATCAATTTTAGTCCAATTCATAAATTGAACTTCATTTCCCATCATTGTGCAATTCATGCTTAAAATGTCAATTTGGGCCCACTCAATAATTTGCTTGTGTAAATTACAATATTCATCATTTTATTTTGAAATTTTGGAATATTATTGATCACTTTGTTTGGAACATTTTATCTTTTAGGTCCGATGGATGAATCCCAAAGGAAGATGGAGAATTTTGCACCTGAAGCCAGAAACTTGCTGGAAAAAGCATAATGGGCCTAAGGCCCATCAAAAAAATGTGGGGCCCAGAAACCAAGCCCAATGAAGCTCAAATTTATAAAGTAGAAAGATAAAAATATGAGGATCATTTTATTCAACTGTGGCCGGAGCTAATTATGATGTTTTCATGATGATAATGGGATCTGAAGTTGAGATTTAAATGGTGGACTCGTCATTAATGCACAGAAATTCTTCCCACCATTTCGCCCATAACTTTCAAACTGCTGATCCAAATGTCCTGAAATTTTGAGAGCATCTAGAAGACACATGTACGAAGATAGGTTATATTTATGACACCTTCGGATTCGGTCATATGAAGTGTCAAAAGCTCACGTCAAAATGGAGAACCAATCTGGACAGTTTTCCGGGTCAACTTCGAAACGTCAATTTCCTTTTTATTCATCACCCTCCTTTTGACTCTCTTAATTGTTGGGGGGTGAATTTAATTTTGGGGGTGGACATAAGGCTCCTAATATGCCTATATAAGGAGATGGTGGTGAAGGGAATGATCATCTAACATTTTTCCTTGAATCTAACATTTTCCTTTGAATCCATGTTTTTCTTTCAATTGTAATTTGTCGCTTTCATTTTGTAATGACATCGTCAATTTCTCTAATGTAAGTTTTTCATTCACATTTAGTATTTTAATAAAATTTCTTCTTCTTCTTCACTTTTTATTTACCTTTTCTTCACACATTGATACCGTTGAATCATAGTGTGAATTTATTCACACCTGCACTTGTGAATTCATCACACAACGGTGGAGTGTTCATTTTGATTAATGTTTTTTTTCCTTTCTTCTTCAATCCCACTTCTTTAAGTAAATTACCCACTTCCATTGATATAATAGAATCAATGGAGGGCTACCCTATTATGGGTTGATCCTAGGGAGTTGCATGAGTTGGATTGAATGTTATTTGATGTTCTTAAATTCTTAAATTTGTTCTTTATTTTAAGAGTTCCTTTCTTTGATTTATTGTCTTCTTTGTCTTCACCGAATTTAACGACGACACATTTTGAGTGCTAGTACGATCCAATTCCTTGGAGTGCTCATTTAATTGATCCTCTAAGTGAATTGGTGATTAGCCTTGAAATTGTGTAAGGATTAAATCGGAGAATGATATTGAGGAATTATTTCATTTAATGGATACCTCTTGAACCGATGAACATAAAATCAAATGAAAAACAAATACATCCAATCAAGCCCAAGAGACAATCTAGGATCGACTCACCTTAATTAGTTGTTTTAATTCAAGTAATTTTATTTGTTTTTTTTCTTTAAATTAAATCAATTTTTCTTCAAATCAATTCAATCCAAAGTTGGCCACTACATAGCCAATCCCGTATCCAATCTTAGTGTCTTAAGGTTTCTTCTTCGGTCCCTGTGGATTCGACCCCTACACGTACTACATCGATCGCTTTTACCAGTAGGGTAAATTTGGGCGCAACCACACCCCAAGTAGACTTAAGTCTCATTACAATGAATATTGTCCAAACACTCACTCACAACCTACCTTTTAATCCCTCAAAATAAAATCTATTATCTACCAAGGCTTCCCAAAATGTTATAAATCAAACAAAATGGGTTTTGATACCATTTTTTCAGGAACCAAATGGGGTCACCCCTCATCCAGAAACCCAAGTAGGCTCATGATAAGTCCATAAGGTTGTTCTCAATCCCCATGGGTTCTCAACTAGTTCATGGGAAACAATAATCTCCTATTGAAATGGTTTTCCCTATAAAAACAACTAGACTGCCCCAATATAAGGATCATGTATAACCTTTCCATGTCTTGGAAAGTTACTCTATCAAATAGAGGAAACTAATGTAATAAGTAAATAATGAACAGAATTGTGAATTAAATCTCACAAAGATAACAACAATCACAAATGAAAATTAATAACAAACATTCTATAACCAAAAATTATGAGACAAACATAACCATAAACAAAAGAAAATGATGGTAATCTAAGAATGTGATACATAAATAAGATACAAAAACTAAAACTAGAAATGAAACAAAAGTCACTACCCATATTTGTGTGACACAAAGACCCATTCTCCACCATTTCACCACCATCATCTCATGCTCCACTAGAAATAAGAACCACCACCACCAAGAGGTCATTTAACACTTCCTATATCTATGAAAATAAATTATATATATACCAATTTGGTGTATATAGGGTGTGAGAATAACTATCCTCATATGATCTCAGCAATTGTTTCATAAGAAGTGTTATTTAGGTAAACAACATCATGCTAGTTTGAAAATTGCCTCTGTTACGAAACATCAGGCATTGCATGTGCTTCTATATAGTTACCACAAACGGTGCACCAACCATAAAATCGAAACCATCCCTTATTTTCACAAAATTTTAAAAAATAAAACACCTATAAATGAAATAAAATAATAAAAATGAATAAATTACCGAAATAGTATCTTGAAATGACACAATGGCTATGAAAAACCAAAAATTTGTAGAGAACCCGTGTGAAAACACCACGAAAACTGATTATGTTAGGAATTAATTCCTAACTATTTGGAAAATACAATTTTAAATTGAAATACAAATAGAATAATCATGAGTAAATTTAAGTTATAAAGGGAATTAGGTTGTTTTTCATTGAA
The DNA here is from genome assembly GCA_963277665.1 of Viscum album. Classification (NCBI taxonomy): domain Eukaryota; kingdom Viridiplantae; phylum Streptophyta; class Magnoliopsida; order Santalales; family Viscaceae; genus Viscum; species Viscum album. The sequence continues at coordinate 698,470,470 of OY728157.1, forward strand.
TAAACATTAATTTAATAAGAGGTTGACCAAAAATGATGACCCAATAATTGTTGAAAAGCTTTGTGGAATGTGCAACAAGTTTTTCGAATCTCCTAATAACAACATGACATAGCTACTTGGACAAAAGGAGGTGATAGAAAACAAAACTGATGCATCATTAGTTGAATGTGCTTACCATCTGAAGAAAACAATCCTATTCCACCAAAATTGAAATATCAATAGAGATGGAAGTACATATTTCCTATGAAGAATAATCCTAAAAAATAAATCATGAAGAATTTTTCTAATGTTAACACTAAAAATAATGAAATATAATTGTTTTAAGATAACTCTTAACCATGAGACTATTACTAAGGAGAAATAATTCCCCTTCTTAGTCCCTGTTTTTTTGTTTTTACTAACATGTAGGTAATTAAAGGATATGAATCAAAGAGAGAGTTTTGAACATGATATAATTAAGAAAAAGTGTCCATCATATATTAATTCAAAATAAAATTGGAATAATTTAGGATCGTTACACTTTCAACCCTTGTATTTTTTATTCTAAAGTTTTTATTTTAAGTGGAGTGATTATTGGTGGAAAATATATGTAATAAGGGGGGTATCTATCTTTCACTTTAAATTTATGATGAATTTATTAAAGATGAGTGTAGGTTAAAACTTTCTTCATAAGTATTTTTATACATCCCCTAAAATGATAAATTTTATGTGGTATCACATTGTGAATAGATTAATGGAAAACTTTGATTTCTAGGTTTATTCACTCATGTTTTTTTATCATTTTTTCCAAAGTAGAAATAAACGTAAATGATCAGTGGCTCATTTATAAGACACATGTGATGTCATATTTCTCTCAATAAGTGGAGTGGACTGTAATTAAGGATAAAAATGGGGAGAATATGTTTTTTATTATAAAATCATCACTTATATACCTTTTCAATTATTATAAACAATGGGGGAATAAAGGAGATCAAACTCATATATTATCATAGGATTTTGATACTATTTCCAAAAAAATACAAAGGAGGGATTGAATATCCAATGTGTCAATTGAATTTTTTTTAAATGGGAATGATTTATATGAATATAAGAGGATGTATATATTTGTGTTAAATAATTAAAAAAATATGAGTAAGTTTTTACCATCATAAATTAAAAAGGAATATGGAGGTTGTTCCTTAGAGGTCTCACTTGGAAAAAAATCAATATAGTGGTCCTTAATTTGTGATTATTTATGTGCTTGTACATAATATAATGAAAATTAATTATGATTGAGATTTTGTACATTCTACAAAGAAATTGAGATGAGTTTGAGTGATTTAGAATGCCTTTGGATTAATTGAAAAGGTCCTAAATCCATTTTAGTGAAGTTTGGAATATAAAAACTATAGATGAGAATTTATAATGGAATCTATGTATGAATCATTTAGTATCTATATCGAAGTTATTTCATGAATTGCTAATATTTTTAAAAGTTAATAATAGGATAAGACTCATCTTTACTCTATCTATCAATCATTTTTAATGCCAATGACTCAACACAAGAATTATTCTAGAGCTACATACGAGTCATTATTGACTCCATGATAAAAAATTGGTAAAGCCTTAGACTGCATAAGAATCATTTTAGGTTTTCATATAGATCATTTATACTTATGATAGACTTTATAAGGATAACTGAGATAATTCATAAGGGTGATCCATGGACTTCATAAGGATCATCCCACTCTATAATGATTATTCCACAACTGCATGAGTATGATTAGAACTTCATAAGGATGCTTTGAGACTGAATAAGGATGGTCACAACTTTGAAAGGCTCATTACTTAAAGAATAATGATTAATTCCTTTACAGAATTATGAGAATCAAGAATTAATTATTTTTAGAAATATTATAATTAATATCCTTATAAAAATAAATTTGAATGATGCTTAACATTCTCTTCATTTAAATAAATATCACAAAAAGATTTTTTAATTCAATATGATATTAAAGAAGAACCATCCAAGGATAAAGCTAGAGATTAAGATGGATTCCAACCATAATGAAAAATTTACACATCACACTATATGATTCCATGAATATGTGTATAATAAATTAAAAAGAGTTTAAAGATGTAGATTTTATAGGGATTTAAAATAGAATAATATCTTGAGTATTTTTGGGATAATTGACTAATATTTTAAATGATTTTTAATTATGAGAAGATCACATGTTACCAAAGATAAAGGTGTTTCCAAATAAAGTATGGAAAAATCATTATTACATTAATATAAAGATAAAATGAGGAGAATAAGATGATTATTATTTAACACTATAATTACATGAAGAAACACATCCATTCGAAGAATATAGAGACCTTGATACTTATGTGATTATAAGACTATCTATGTATCGAAGGAGGAGAATATGATGATATCATGGGACTCCTTTTATGTCAAGGAGAACGATAAGAATGCCTAAAATATAACTATATCATAGATGGTGATCAACTGGGGTCTACTAAAGTAGATTGGGAAGAAGAGAAAGGATGTAGTGTTTTCATGCTATGGAGAAGGAGCAATCCAAGACCAACTCGATAGTTCATGAAATGATCCATTCAAGGACTATACAAGGAAGTCACAATCTAGTTTCTAGGATCAATTTGTGTAAGGTATAAAGAACTAGTGGGAAGTTTTAAACTATGTAATTCATTATAATGACTCTCTAGTGGGATTATAGAGAACATAAGGGGATTTATTATAAGAATTGTGGGATACTATAATGTGTAACCTCTTGAGTTAATAGTGTAGAATTTATGATTGAGCATCTAAATATTCATGTAATGGTGTAGTATTTTAAGGTAGAACCTTTTAAAATCCTTTTGTTTTGTTCTTTTAATTTTATTTATCATTTGGGTAAGTTTTAAAGACATAATAAGAGTGGATTTAAATTCTAACTGGTCTAATAGGTTGATTTAAAAATTAATAATTAAAAAAAATATTATTGATCCATCCCCTATCCCTCCTAGTTATCAACTGAATCTGTGCACTTTAAGAAGAAGAAATTTTTGAGTGGACTAGAAAAAGATTTTTTTTAATGAATTTCATAATTTTAGTTTTCAAAAAGAATAATTATAGGTGATACCCTATTGATATAATTTTAAATAATTTCATTGAAAGTTGAGAATTTTATTTTTTTGAATATATTAAGGAGTTGTTTTGTATAGTTTGAGAATTCATCAGACCTATCTAGAGACATTTGTACATGCATGATTTCAAAGATAAATCCTACTTTTTTAACCCATTCAATTATACTAGTTGATTAAATTTAAATTAATGATATTATTCCATGATAAAGATGTATCCATTCATTTTGAATGGTGAACCATGTACATCATTATGCCCTCTTTGATTTTTTGAATGTGAAAATGAAACCACTTAACTAAATTTATTATCTTTATAAAGTTTGGTTTGAAGAACTAATGTGGAATAAAACTTGTTTGTTATCATCTTAACCAACGACTATGGTTTATTATTGAAGAATCATAGAATATTTCTTGTCACTAATTCACCCCCCCCCCCAGTGAATAAAGTGTGTGGGACCCTACAATAATAGGTAATAGTTCTTCTATAACCATAACTAAAATAATTAAAAGTTAATTTATGATGAAATCTATCTTTTCCCTTTCAAATACTTCTTAATATGAGTTTAATGAGATTACCAAACTTTAAATCAATATCTTCATCGATATTTTATTTTTTATCTTTTTTCCTTGACCTCTTTTTGAATATTATCATTCTTAAAGGATTTGAAAGAAATTTCCTACTCACTCTTACTTATTTTATTTAAATAATCACCTTTCAATATCTCTTATTCAACCAATAAATTTTATAATTCATCCAGTGGAAATGTATTCAAATAATGATATTCAAGTGAAAAAACCTTTGGATTAAACCTATCCAATAATATATGAAGAATCTTATTTATAATCATTGAATCTTATAAAGTTTCTCTAAATCCTCTTATCAGGATCACAATATCATTAACTCTAGTAAATAAACCATCCATAATTTCAATTTCAAGCATATGAATTTATTCAAACTAGTCACACTATATTTGAAGTTTTTCATCCTTCAATCTAACATTCCATTCATGGATATTCCCTGAATTTCCCAAAATTACATTCATTGTATTTATGACTACATCATTTATTAATTAATTATCTAAAAGTGATATTAAGATAGTGTTTCATGAATATCCATTTATTTCAATGTTTTTTCAATTAACCTGATCCATTGCAACACTTTTCACAACTAGAGTGAAACCATCAGTTACAATGTCTTCCGCATCCATACCCAATGACTATAAGTATGAGAGAATTTTTTATTTATAGTCGTTATAATTTTTTTCTATAAAACATTGGAATTCCTTTTTTCAGTGAATTAATATGATCCATGATAGGTATAAAAAAACCAAAAAAATCTAACTTCAAACAACTACAAGAACTTGACACCTTAAACATTGAACAACTTTAACATCATTGAAGGAACTCTAAATGTTTCTTTGATACAAATTTTAAAATAACTAGAACCAAATGTGGTGTGGTACAACAAGAATTACTTAATTGGGAGTGAATTATTGAATGGACATATTTTATTATTTCTTCTTTAAATTATCCTACATCACCTATTATGATAAATTATAAATAAGTTGTCTTCCAACCATAATTCTTCGACACAGAATTTGATAAAGTTAATCAATCAAACCCAATGTACAATTGTTTTATCCATACAACCATAGTGAACACGGTGATGTATAAGGTTCACCACTCAAAATGAATTGTTAGATAATATCATCCATTTCCATATAATCCTATAGTATTATCCAATGATAACAATAATTATAGTTTATCCATAAACTCATTTGAATACAAATTTTTCCAAAAATATTAAATGTGATCCTGTATAAATGAAAGATTAATATTTAATAAAAAGGTAAATATATTGTTTTATCACCAAAAATAATCTCTAAATTATTTTCAATAAATTATTAAATATTATTTTCATCTTCTAACACTAAAACTCTAAAATTTAGTGATTGGTCACCTCTATTAAATAACCCACCATATTTTTAAAACTTACACTAAGATATCTTGATGTGTATATGATTAACATATCACAATCAAAAAGAATAAATTCTATAGAACAATGAACAAAAAAGTAAATATCTTAAACTTCAAATTCTATTTATAATATTCACTTTAAAATGATACCTCGTTCAAGGATTATAATAATTTCTTATTCTTGTTTCCTTATGCCTCTCTAAATTTTCATGTTATTCTTCTTTATAAAATATTCATTCATATTTCTTTTTTAATCTTAAAATTTATATTCAAAAACATAATGATCATTTAAACTTCCATATTTTTCTACTTTATCTTCATCCATTAGATCAAATACAACCTTTACATCACTTTAGATGTGATATAAGTATATTGGGGGTCGGTAAGAGTAAAAAAATGTGGAACACACCAAGAAACATCATCAGAATCACTAAAATTTAGAAACATTCACAAATCACGACATAACGGTATCCCTTTCAGTGAAATTAATGTGGTCACCAAATGGTTATACTCATATCCTTTTGAAACTAATTATCACTTAAAATTCAATATTCCATAGTATTTCCTATTATGAAATAATTATATCAATCATATCATAATTGATTTTCTTTAATGATAAATAAAACTCCATTTTCATTATAACCTTTTTTATGGTGTAATTCAATGTTATAAATCCTAACACCAAATAATTGTATCTAATCACAGTTTAATACTCTCCTTATAATGGATAATAGCAAATATAAATCATGGACACTTAATTATGGTGATATGAATAAATCATAAATAACAGATCAAGCATCAACAACTCTAATCAAAAATCATGGCACAATATTTCAACATTTCAATGTAAAATTTAGTTAGAACATTTTTATAATTATTCCTAGAAAATATTATGACTAATGAATAAAATCATGAAATGGATTATTTATTAAATAAAACTTATTCAAACTATTCTTAAACACTTTCAATGAGTCCTAAAATTTTAGAAGACCTTCTTAACTATGTAAACTATATTGAAACACTTTTCTTATCATGATATTGAATGTCATTTATGTGTTGAAACCAAAAGAAAACAATAATTTCAATCACATACACTTTAAATTCTTCAAATAATATATCATAAAATATATATTAATTCACAAAAATATCCCCCTTTATCATAAAACACCTTGTTTTGTCACAACATCTTAGAGTTGTCTCTAGAAATATATAGAATGGTGTGGGTGGGATGGTTAACATGGAATTGATGGTGTTATGGAATGTTGTGTTAGTGTTTTATGAAAAAAAAGGTTATTTTTATTGTGCATTCTATTTATTGATTTGATTATATAAAATTCATTTTATGAGTATTGTTTCCATAAAACAAATATGATCTACTTGGTTTTCACATGGATGCAGTATATGGGAATCTATAGGTGAAATCACATTAAGTTATTATAATCACCCCTTGAGTGTTCATCATGGTGTACATGTGAAGGATGTTTGATTAAGGTTGTAGGTGGTTAGGGTGTTATTTTATTGGATTTTATAGAGGATTTATGATTATATAATGGAGACCAGTGGTGGTTATAGAGTCATATATATTTTATTATAGGTAAAATTTATGTATTTGTACTAAGTATTTTATTTGTATCACTATGGTGTGAATTTATGGTATGTATGTATTTAAATTTTCATATATGGTGTGCATGGTTATATAGGTATAAAGATAATGGATGTTTTGGGATGATAAATCATTTCTCATAGTATATTTTTGATAGTTTTATTTCATTATCAATCCTTAAGAGGCCATGGGACTATGCTAGGGGACAAGTTCCATTTTGATTTGGATTTGTGTTGGGATTGAGTAGTTCGATGAGGTTGGGAGGTTATATCTCATGTAATGTGTGTCAAGTTAGTCTATAAAAATGGAATTGTTTGTGATTTACTAATATTGGGTTTATTTTAAAGAGTCTAAATTTACCAAGGATTTCATATTGGATAGTTTATTTATTTTAGCTGGAATATACCTTCTAGTATCATCTTTGTTGTTGTTTTTTCTCATTCTTGCATAGTGGAAATGAATATTATGATCTGGTTATATAAATAGGTATCATTACACCTAATAACATAAATCCTCATATTATTTTATAGATTTATATTATTTATAGTTTTATTGACCATATATATTGAATTAGTTTTGTTTTCATATGCTAAAAGTGTTGTTCCCACAAAACAAATACACCCTCTAAACTTCATAAATGTGGATCAAATAAAGACTATCTTAAGGAACTCAATAAAAGAGTATTAAAAAAATATTACCAAATTATTCTCCCCATAAATAAAGCAATAATTTAAAAATAAACATAAAAATGGTGAGAGAACAACAAAAAAGCCATACACACACACCAGAATGAAGTTTTTTGGTGTATTGAAAGAATCAGATGGGTATTCCCAACCGATATTTTTTTCATAATAAATGATTAATCCAAGATTTACATCAAAAATAAATTCCATGACCAATATAATTTAATCAAATATTAATTGAATATTTAACATTGGAACCAAAATGCAGGATCATCAAATATTATTTATAATGAATTTAAATAATTAGAGAATTTCCTTATAATGAATTATTTGTTCACTGGTGAATATAAAAATGACTCAATATTATATCATCATTGTATTATAGGAAGAAAGTGTAGGTTCCCTATGTTGGTGAACAACAAGTTATCCAAAAACCTATGAATGTCACTGTTGTAATATCCAGGTTCTATCATGAAAAATCCTAATGCCTGTATCGTTAGCCTTTGATGACCCTGAGAATCACTTCAAGAAGGATTATCTTGGATATATCTGGACTCAAGAGTTTAATTTATAGGAGTATTTATCACTATTATTGAAAGTTCTCTTTGAGAAATTAACCCTTTGGGGATTTGAGAGGAATCTATGAATATTTTTGTGCACAACAAATCAAATGGAAGTCCCATATAAAAAATAATATAATTGGGTTTATATACCACTATGGTTATAAAATAATAATTACACATGTACACTTATTATATCATTAATATTTTCATAACCCTTTATCTATAATAATAATATTATTATTATTATTTCTTGACATGTAAAAAACATTCAAATTAATTAAAAGAATATTCAAAAAAATACTTAATATATATTATTTCTCACTAGACCATTAAACCCGGTCTTCGATTCCTCAAAAATATTTATTAGATCTTGAATAATTACTATTTATTTAATAAATAAATATTATTCCATTATTTTCTAATAAATAAATAAATATTATATTCAATAAATTGAAAATATAAATTTATTAAATATTCTTCTCATAAAATATTTTCATGAATAACTAGTGATATAAAATATGTGATCAAGAAAACATGAATAATTATTAAACCACATATGAGAATAATATTTATTCAAATTGTTAAATAATAAATAATATTACTATTTAACTGAGGTTCTAGATACACTTACTGTGTGACCCACTAGGCCTCTTTCTCGATGGAATTAGGTGAAGTTTCCTTAATTTTAAGTTTAACATATAAAAACATGCTTGGATACCCATAGAGAAAAAAGATAATTTTTCAATGACATAAAACCACATATGGAAACTTACTTTGTAATATAATCATTTTATTATGATATCTCTAATCAAGTAGGTTTCATGCTGGTTTCATCAACTTATGTTCTCAATGTCACTTTCTTTGACTTTCTAAAAAATGAAATTGTATATAGAACACCATAGTCATGGATTTATTTAGGCTATAACAATTCCATCAAAGGGATTGAGATATTAACTTCTATTAAAAAATTGAAGGTAAAATTATTTATTGAATTATTCATTAATGAAATATTACTCATGACGGACCCGACATATCCTACTATACCATAAACATATGTCATCATGGTTTTCATCAATACATTAAATTATATGACTCCTAATATTAATTAATAACAATCTTAAAGTATATGGATAAATACACACATCCACAGATATGAACATATAATGAAACATATAATTGTAGTTTTCATATTGATGGGTCTTGTTCTTATAATATCCTACACTAGAAATTACTAAGGGAATACTCTATGAGAAGGTTCATTGAAGTACTATGAGTATAAACCCCAGATATCCTATATAATTTGTGTCCCTAAAATGATTTTATTTGGCTATATAATATATATTTAAGAATACTATCAATGAACTTATAGGTTCTCATCATAGAAGATAATTTTTATTACCTTTCAGTGTGATAGCTACTCTTAGGAAATTATCACATGCTATGTTATATAGAATAATAATCATGATGTGATAAGTAGTTTGTTAATATTTAAAAATATGAATATAGGAAATTATAAAGTATACATAATTTGGTTCTAGGGAACCAACTCCAACAGAATTCCACTTGAACTAGTGTCAACTACTAACAACCTTCAGTCTAATACATCATACTCAGACTTCTGGTGAGATAATGCTTTAGTCAAGGGGTCCATCACATTTTCTTCCATGGAAACTCTTCTTACTACAACTTCACCCATATAAAAAAAATTCCTCAAGAGGTGATACTTCCAGAGTATGTTCTTTTTTTATTGGTGTGACCTTGGCTCTATTATAAGATCCATCACTATAGTATTATCATAATATAATGTGATAAGGTCTTTACTGTTATGTACCACATCAATATCATGGAAAAAAATTCACATAAAAATAGATTATTTGGATGTATCAAAATCTAATATATACTCAGACTCCAATATAGAATCAGTGACAACCAGCTAATTTTAACTTCTCTAGATCGCATCTCCTCCATTAAGACTAAAAACATACCCTAATTTTGACTTTGGGTCATTGTGATCTATTTGAAAACTAGAATTAGTGTAACCCCTGATGACCATCTCTTCATCTCCTCCATATAACAAGAGCATATCCTTAGTTCTTGTCATACACTTAAGGATATACATAATAGAAGACCAATGTTGTTCACCTAGATTATCTTGATGCATACTATTCTCAAATTATAGGCAACATAAAGTCTAGTACATAAAATGGAAAACATAATTTATCTTATCATCAAAGTGTAAAGTATATTACTCATTCTCTCTTTCTCCTGTTGTGTCTGAGGACACATTTTCTTGGAAATATGTATATTATGTGACACTAGAACCAATAATCTCTTTAATTGTTCTATACTAAATCTCTTTAGTATCTTGTTAAGGTATGCACCTTGACTTAGTCCATGTATCCTCTTAGATATACCATGAATGATCTTGATCCCTAGTATCTAGGCTGTTTCACCTAATTTGTTCATGAAGTTACACTTATTTAACCAGTTCTTAATAAACTATAACCCTGGTATTTCATTTTTAATAATTAATATGTCATGAACATATACTACTAGGATAATGACTGAATTCCCAATAAAATGCTTATAAAAACATGGATCACATTCATTATTAATGAAACCAAATTATTATTTATCTTCATCAAATCAAATGTTCCATGACCTGGATTCTTTCTTCAATCTCTAAATATATCTCTAAAACTTTTATATCTTTTTATCATCACTTGGAGTTACAACCCATTCTGGTAGTGTCGTTTATACATTTTTCTAAAGGTTCCATTAAGGAAAGCTATTTTTACATCCATCTACCAAATTTCATGGTCATGGTAAGATGTTATAGAAAGTAGAATTATAATGGATTTAAACATATAAAATGGATAAAAATTTTTGTTATATACATTTCCTTGATTCTTTTTAAAACATTTATCCACTATTATTTCTTTATAGGTACTTACTTTACCTTCCATTTCCAGTTTTCTCTTGAATACCCATTTCCACCCAACAAGTTTTATATCAACTGGAAGATCAAATAAAACCTAAACTTGGTTCTGATATATGGAATCAATTTTAGAATTCATGTATTCTTTACATCTCACATCTTCTAATATTTCTACTTTCAATTTTTAGGAGAAAGGTTCATTGTTTTCATCTAATAATGAGTCACCATCTTTGGTGAGTAGAAAACTATATCTCTCTAGTTATATTACCTCTTGCGAACTCCTAAATAGTACTTGTGTTTCATGAATTACTTATTCCATGGGGACTTATGGAATCTATTCCTATACCAACTCTTGTGTATCATGATCATCAACTTCATTGAATTCAATATTTATCCCACTATCCTTCTTAAGGATGTTCCCTCTATCAAGAAAGATGAATTTTCTAGTGATAGTCAATTTCTTTCCTTAGGGTTTTTATGGGTAGTATACCCTTGTTTCTTTATAATACCATATAAAGATACACTTTTTCCCTCATGGAGCTAGTTTGTTTCCTGAGATGGCCTTAACAAATTCCTCGAAACCCCATACATGTTTATGTGACAAAACAGGTTTCTTTCCACTCCATAACTAAAAGAGAATTCTATTTTCTACTATATTTGGTACTCAATTTAGTATATACGTTTTAGTTTGTAATTTATGTCTCCAAAAGGATAATAGAAGAACTAAATGAATCATCATCAAACTCACCATATATATAAAGTTATGGTTCCTCCTTTCACTAACATAATTATGTTTTGGTGTGTAAGGTTGGGTGAGTTGACAAAGAATCCCAAACTCCCATAAAAATTCAATAAAATCCTGGTTAGTATATTCACCACCTCAATCTAATAGAAGATTATTTATCTTCTTTTTAAGTTTATTCTCTACTTCATTCTTAAATTCTTTGAATTTATCAAAGTAATCATACTTATACCTCATCAAGTAGACATATCCATATATACTCAAATCATCAGTGCAAGTTATAAAGTAAGAATATCAACCTCTATATTCTACTAGAAATGGTCCACATATATCATTATATACCAATCCTAAAATATTTTTGGACCATTCAACCTATCCACCAAATGGTAGTTTAGTCATTTTTTCTAACATATTTCAAGTGGTTTTAGCTCAAAATAATCTAAATAACCATCTTGATTGAGATTTTTCAAATTATTCTCATTTACATGACCAAGATGGTGATACCACAATTGAGTGTTATATGAGTCATGTGAACATGATTATTTATCAATTACCAGCTCCTAGTTTTCATAATTTAATACAAAAATACCATTGTTTAAATATTTCATACCATAACATATGATTTCTTTATAAAAAATAGATTTTATTTCCAAACTTGAAAAAAAGAATCCGTATCTAGGTAGGATAAAAAAATTATGTTTTTGGAAATAGTAATTATATAATAATAGTCATTTAAAACTAATATCATTCATATTGGAAACAAAATTTGGTAGCCTCCAATGGCTAAAGTATCCATCCTCGCACCATTGGCTACCCAAAAATCCACATGTCCTCTAGAAATCTTTCGAAATCTATTTGGTTTATGTATTTGGATACATATATGAGAACCAAAAACTAAATCTAACACCCATGTGTAGATATTGAAATATTTCACTCAATAACGAAATATAATTTAGCTTCCCCTAGCTTCTAGGTGTAGATCATCTTCTAGTGTCCTTGTTTCCACATGAAAAATATAATACTTCCTTTTCATTTCCCTACCTCTCATATTTCTCTTCTTGGAAGGATGGTGCCCAATATTTTTGTACTTATTATGAGTTTTGTGCCCCTTTTCCTTTTTCTTCCTTTTCTTATTCACTCTAAGGACTGTAGGTTTATTATTCCCCATGTCCTTGTCCACTTGGTAAATCAGAGTAATATTTTTTGAAATATTTTTCTTGTTATTTCTCATATTATAATTAACAATAAAACTAGAGAAGGTCTTAGGTAACAATGAAAGTACGAGAGCTATTTTCAATTCATCTTGGAATTTAATCCCAAATATTTATAATCATTTAATGTATCCAATAATATTGACTATATGAGGTTCATCTGGTGTTGAATCTCTATGTTTTCATGTAAACAAAGAATTATAGATCTCATATATATCTTTTCTCACCTTATCTTGATAAATATCCTAAGGTTGAGATATAATTATTTATGCATCCATGTCCCCATATTTCTTTTAAATCTCATTAGTCATGGATGACAACTTGAAACATTGAACATTTGTGGAATTGTTCAAATATTTCTCATAGACAGACAACTCTTCCTCACTAACCTCTTGGTTGGGTTCTTTGGGTATATAATTTTCTAGTATATATAATTCCCACTCATGGAGTAGGATAATGTGTAAGTGCCCTTTACATTCTTGGAAACTAGTGCATGTGAGAATTTTATCCTTATAAAGTATGGATCATGGTGATATGTTTGAAGTTATTTTTATTTTCATTTATAAAAAAAATGATAAAAATTTTACTACTTTATCATATAAAAGTAAATAAATAAATATTATATTATATATTTTAATCTCCCGATATATTATTGAATCCAAATAGACCTCACCATTGTCTTCAAAATATCTTATTAATAGGGAATTCTAGGGGAGATAACCCACATTCCCTTCTCATAATCCATACATGGGTCTAACAAGTTATTTGAATGGTTTTAGGTGGACATTCTAATTTCCAACTGCATTAACTCATGGTTCCTTGATCATCTTGAGTAGACACCCCAATCCTAAGATCCTTAAATTGGATTTTCTCAACATTTTCCTCTTAGTTACACCAAGTCTTGCCTGATCAGTCAACCCTTGATGTGAAATAATTTAATTGAACCCAAATTTTTAAGTAAGAATCCCTCGATAATTGAAAGCGGCTCAACTTGGTCTAGTTAAGAACATTGAACTATGGTACAATTTTAACTTAAGTAGTGGAAGGCTATACTGAATTAATATATATATTTGAGGGGTTTTTAATATTTATGCATAAATTTCCCATTTTTATCTTTATTACGTGCTTTTTAATATTTGGTTTATTTACATAAATGATTAATCATTTATTAGATAAATTTTATGCATAATACAATTTATTTTAGTTTTATATTTCATTCTCATTAATTCATTAATTTATGTGATCATGACTAAACAATCAAAATAAAATTCACTGTGAACTTGACACAAATAAAATAATAAATTTTTATGATCATAAGATTTTACTGATGGTTATTTTATCTATATTATGGTAAACTAACAATAGACCTAGGTTAAAACACCTCTAATAATTAATTGATATGTGTTACATCTTTACACATATCCACTCATACACCTCTTAGATTAGTTTTTCCTTAGCTCTAAAATTTAATCACATCCACTATATCCAGAGCTCCATCCATTACAAATGTTGTTACTTGCTCATAGGTGAGGGGAACCAAAGGATTGGTTAAGGTGTTTAAATAAAAGAAACCATAGACTTTAATTACATTACATAATGAGTGGAGCGACGATGTGCATGCCATAAATTTAATTTTATAATAATTAAAAGGAAAAAATCACATAAAAATGTTCGGTCTATGCTCATGATTGTCCACATACATTTAATGAATTACACATTTAATAAAAATAGAATTCAATTCTAATGATTATTATTTAAGATAAATCATGATTGAATCAATTAATTATCTTATTTAATTAATCAATTATTTTATCTTAATTCTCATATTACATTATTTAGATTCTAATCCATCATAATTTTAAAAAAATTAAATAAATTTATTTAAAATTAACCATGTATAAAACTTATACCTTAGAGGCAACACGGTGAGTAGCAGTCTAAACTACACAATGTGTATTATATTCATATATTGTTTACTCATGTGGCATGTGACATGTGTGAATTAACATATAATTTCATGGAATTTACATAGTCAAATAAATGACACGTTGAACACATGTTATTTACATAGCATCTTCTGTTTAAATGTTCATATATTAATAATTGTATTACAATTTATACAGGATAAGTGGTGGTGAACATTATGCAGAAATTAATTATAAATTTAATATATATATATATATATATAACCCATCACATGGAATGTACATAGTCAAATAAATGAAACATATAACACATGTTGATATGGTTTAATTAGTATAACAAATTAATTTTAATTTTGTTTAATTTGGTAATATACACATCATGTACAACCCAGCTACACGACATGTATATTTCTCATCATTTATCCACATCAAAAGCCTAGGGAATCAATGTATAATTCCACCATGTAAAATAATGTAGTACATGGTGAGTATATAGGATACAAAGCATGCGGTCTTCAAGTTTCATGGTCACCAATCATGTAGGTCATGTAAGGAATTGCATGGTCTATCTTTGACTAAATGATTGTACACCATGTATGGATGTTACATGCCATTTATTCTAGAAAACTATGTGCCATCTTAGCCTACTCAATATGCAGTGTATTTAAATACACATTACATGTAATAAATGCATACAGATTGAATTAATTCCAAATTAATTCATGAAGTTTCTTAGTGCATTGAACATGGGTACATGGCATATACCAACAGGATACACAACATGTACCAATGGGATACACGACATGTACTATTGTGCTATCCAGTCAGAATCCTAGGCACCTCTAGACGATCTATTCAAATTGTATTCATTAATAAAATTAACTAATTTTATTTTATTTTATAGAATGAAGAGGAATAAGAGAAAATCACTTGATGCTGATTAAATAATTACAAAAATAAAATTGAAAAATAATGATAAATGTGTAAATCGATCAATGATTTTAAATAATTATGTGTCCCCTCTGATACCACTTAAAGGTTCTAGGAGAAATGAAAGTGTTGGATGGGGTATTCCCAACTTATTATTGTATCATAATCCATGATTAATTTTTGATGTTCATTGATGATAAATGTCATGAAAAATGGAATTGAATCCATGATTAATTGAAAATTGAACACCAAAACCAAAATGAAAGATCATCAAATATTATTTAAAATTAATTTAAACAATTAAAGAATTAATTTGCGATGAATTATTTCTTTCTTAATGAATCTAAAAATATATTTACATAAAATTTTCATTACATTATAGAAATAAACTATATATTACCTAAAGTGGTGATTCATGCATGCTCTACTATCCTCTGAATATCGGTGTTGGAATCTCTAGGTTCTACCATGGAAGACCATAATGCTTGCATTGTTTTCCATTGATCACCCCAAGAATTGCTTCATGAAGGATTTTCATATATCCCTATATACTCAAGAGTTAAAGGTGGTGGAGGATCTCACTCTATTCTTGAGATCATTCTTGGATAAGTGATCTATCTAAGGATTTTAGAGGATTCTCTAGATGTTTTTGTGCACACAAAAACAAATGGAAAACCCACGTAAGAAAAAAATATAATTGGATTTATATACCCCTGGGGTTAGAAAATAATAATTATACATGTTCCATTATTATATCATTAATCAATACAAAACCACATATCTATAATAATATAATTATTATTATTACTATTTATTTAGATGCATAAAACTCATGAATTTATTCAAATAATATTCAATGTATATTATTTATCTCCAGACCATTAAACATGGTCCATTATTCCTCCACAATATATATTGGACCTTGAATAATGTATATTTATTTAATAAATAAATAAATATCAATGTATTTTTCACTAATAAGTAAATAGACATTATATTCACTATATATAAAATAAATATTTATTAAATTTCTACTCATAAAATATTCTCTTGAATAACTAGTGATGGTATATATGAAATTAAGAAAACATGAATAATTATTGGACCACATATGGGAATAATATTTATTCAACTTGTTAAATAATAAATAATATTATTATTTAATTAAGATTCTGGATACACTTAGGGTGTGACCCTCTAGGCCTCTTTCTCAATGGCATTAGGTGAAATAGCCCAAAATCCATGGTTAGAATCTAGAAACATGCCAAGGCACCCATAGATAAATAATTTAATTTATAAATGACATAAAACATATAAAAGTCACTTACTATTTGATATAATTCTTTTATTGTGATATATCTAATAAAATAGGTTGCTTGCGGGGGTCATCAACCTATGTGCTTGATATCTCTTTATTTGAATTTTTGAAAATTTAACTTCCCTATAGAACACCATTGTCATTGATTTATTTAGTCTATATCATTTCTATAAAAGGTTCTAAGATATCAACTTCCATTAGATAATAGAAGGGAAAAAAATTCTTTCTCACATTATTCGTTAATTAAATATTACTCGTGATGCACTCAACATATATTTCTTCACTATGAAGATATGTCATCGTGGTTTTCATCAATACATCAAAGTACATGACTCATAATATCCATTAATAATAATCTAAAAGTATAAGTATCAATACACATATTTGTGAATAGGAACCTCCAATGACACATATAAATGTAGATTTCTTACTGGTATGTCTCATTTTCAAAATCCCCAGCACTAGAAATTACCAAGGACATACACCATAAGAAGGGACCTCAAAGTCCTATGATTCTCCACCCATGATAGCCTATAACATTTTTTTCCTTCAAATTATTTCATCCAACAATAGACATATATTTAAGAAAACTATCATGGCACTTATGGGTTCTCATTATAGTGGGGAACTATTATGACCTTTCAATATGACAGCTACTCTTAGAAAATTATCACATACTATGTTACACATAAGAAAAATCATTATGTGATAAGTAGTTTATTAATATTCAAAACTATAAATACAGTTAATCATGAATTACACATAATTTGGTTCAAGGGAACTAACTCCAACATTGAACACAATGAATTTAACATGGTTTGGGAAATAGCCAATGTCTATGGAAAAGTGATGAAGTCTTCTAAGTGAGATAAGAGTAAAACTATTGAGTTATAAGTGATATTATTAATAACTAATTGATAGATTAAAAAATTGTACTATTTTATCTTATTTCAGCACCAATTATTTATATGAAAACCTTATAACCTTCTGGTTAATCATCGTTCAACACGTGTACAGCATATTTAGAGAATATTCCTTCATCACTAGTCATTATTACTTATGGATTCATCGACATGCATACTGATGGTTTTCATTTAGGATACAAAGATACTTATAGGAATTATGATTATTTTAAATTCAATAATAGGGGTGGTGAATCAGTGAATACTTTTTTTATAATATTGCATGAAATTATTGGAGTTGATTCCCTTAAATCAACTACTTTATACGTTAAATTTCTCATATATTCATAAAGTGTACTATTAATAAATATTGTATAACATACTAATTTTTCATCTTTGTGACTTTAATGTGATAATTTCCTAGATTGTTTTTCAAACTGATAAGGTCATAATAATTCTGTGCTATGATGAGAACCTTTAAGTTCTATGGTGATACTCTTATACTATATATCCTATATTCTTATGACATCATTTGATGGGAAAAATATTATTCATATTTTTAGGTGTGAATACTTGTAAGCAGATGAGTTTTTATCTCATAAATTTCACACTTGGTAATCTACAAGAATTAAGATTATGAGGATAGACCCGCTAGTAGGAAATCCACATATTTACATGTCATTGGATATTGTTATATGTGAATGTGTGTAATGATCCTTAAACTTTAAGATTATTATTAAAACATATCATGAGTCACCAAATTAGATGTATTATTTTAAACCAAGATAGAATATGTTCATGAAAAATTTGGGTGTGTTGGGAGAATCAAGAATGATATGTTATTAATGAATAATTTGAAGAAGGATTTGTACATTCCATATTTATTGAAGTAGATATGTATTCTTTTTTATTGTAATAAAACTATTGAACTAAAATCCATTTTTATAGTGTATTGAAGGGATCATTTCAGATAGTCAAATAAAGATGTATCAAGTATATAGGTTGATTACATGAGTATGTAATATGTTTGATGGGATATCAAGACAAAGGGATTAGATTACATAGTGATATTTCATATATGATTTTCATTGTTGTGACATTAACTTATTTATCTATGGGTTTCCTTAAACGTTGTTAGATATTTATATTGGACTTTAGCCAAAACCACTTAATTCTACTGAGAAAGAGGCCTAGACAGTCACACACACTTAGAGTTTCCATTAATCTCAATTAAATCCTATTTTAATTTATTTATTGTAAAAAATATTATTCTTTGGGCTGAGGAATAATATTTATTCACAATTTATTGATCATATATATTCATTCTTTGTTTAATGTGAATTGAATATTAAAATAAATATATATTAATTTGACCATGAATTTTATATTTATTTATTTATCAAATGAATATTATTTATTATTCTAGGTTCAATAAATGTCAAGGAAGATGGATGGGAAGAGTTGTGGTGCCTGTTAATGGTAATTATTTAATAAATATCATTTAAATAAATATTTAGTTATTTATTGATATTCATATTATCTATGATACATGTGTGCAATAAATAAATAATAATATTATTATTATTATTATATGTGTAGTTAGATAAGGATTAATATATTTCTTAAGGAAATTTATGAAATTAATAATTATTTAAATCAAGTTTTATATATACCAGATTATATCATTTATATGAATGTGCGGAAATCATTTTTTTGTGAAAAGTGATTTCTCCTCTAGAGAATTTTCTCGTCAAAGAACTTCTCTAGGGTTTTCTCTCAATCATGAGATAATATCTTCCACCTTCCTCTTCCCTATCAAGAATGAGATAATAATAATCAATCTTTCAATACCAAAGGATTATATTGTGGTCAAAGTTGAGTGATGTAAGATGATTAGAACCACTATGCTAGCACCTAGAGTACCATCGGAGATGCATTGATATCAAAAGAGCACATTTGGATTATTCTTAGATGGATTATACTTTTGATCCTCTCAATGAAACTATAGTCCATCCGAACAATGGTTCTGATGATAAATATCTACATAAAAGAAAGATCTCAAGATCAATATATTCTTTTTGTTATTAAATTAATTATAAATTTAATATAAAAAGATCCTCTCTAGAGTTATAGGATTCTTTCATTATAGATATTTGGATATAATCATGATAAATTTTTCTTTATGTTATGTTCTTTTGATTTATTCATTAGATTCAATGACAACTCATTATTGGATAAGGGATCAATAGGCTTTCTCTATGCCTCAAACCTTCAAGTGGAATCAAAGTTATTAAGTTAAAATTCATAATTATTTAATTTCTTTATTGATTGATTATTTCAATTATTTTATTAATTTTAATTTTTGTTATATTTTTAATCCATAAATTTTATATAACATGTCCATTAACCTTTATATTAGTGATAACATATGAAGAATAGATAAAAACTGCATGGAGATACCATTCAAAGGTGTTAGAGATCCTAGTTGTATAATGTAGTTGCATGGTGTGTATCCTGATTACATGAAATATAACCTAGTCAACCATATATGTGTCTCTACAGTTGTGTTAATAATGGGATACCATGTGATAGGTCTTTATTTTTCATGTAAATGTTTATTTATTACACCATGTTAACACAGATATATGGCACATGGTTTGTGGGTTACAAGGAATGTAACTATTTTATATGTGTAATTCCAACACGACATGGTGTTTATGTGATTAATATATGAAAAGTGAAATAAATTCATGTGTATCATGTTAAATTAAATTAGGATGACACAGAAATAGTCATATTACATGATGTGTGATTATAACACACACCGTCTAACATAGTATTATCCTATGTGAATTACTCACTGAGTCCCTAGGAATGTAATATGGGGTTGATATAAATGATTTAGACACCATGAATGTGATTTACACACCATGTAACTCATACTAATTTACAAAGATAACACACTAAGTAGGGTTGTACATGTGTAAACTTTATTACAAAAAATAATAATTTCCACAATAAAATCAAACAACATGGCATGTAGATGGAATATATTCGAGGTGATAGGGTTTTACATAATATTAAATGCCCAAATAATTTCATTTAAATTTTGGAATTACATGTTGTGTGGTGGTCATACACACCATGTACATTACATGAGAAATTAATGTGGTGCATTCCATATAGGTTATATGTGTTTCTACATGTTGTGTAATGTTGTGTATTCTATATGTCATGTGAATGCAATGTATGAGACCACTAAAGGTGTTAGGTAGTTTAGATGGGTATGCTGACTCCAAATACACTCCATGTAGATAATTAATTTTCAATAAAATTAATTTATTAAATTATTTTCGAAATTATAGTGCATGGGCATCTTATGTTTCTATAGGATTGGTCAAATTAATAATTAAGATAAATAATTAGTTAATTAACATGTCCATTATTTATTAATTCAAGATAAATTTATCTTAATTTAATACAGTTATTTTAAATTAATTCTAGCTTGTATGAATGTGATATTGTTGCATATATGTGATTGATCATGAGCTTTGAATGACCAATATATGTGTTGGATTTTATTTAATTTAATATTATTACATGGGTTTTATTTTGTAATAAAGTTTTATTAAATTCAATATGATAGCTTATGAGTAATCTATTCCCATTTATTATGTAGGACCTTCATGTCCATGGTTTATTTATGTATTTCATACCCCTTTTTTCCCTCACCTTTGTGTGAGTAAAATATGTAAAGGATAGAGCACCAAGAATAGGCGGTGGTTCAGAACCCGAGTCAAGGTGAAACCAACCAAGAATATTTTGAGGTCAATGGTGGAATGATACAACTTAGTCTCAATATGATGCTATGATTTATTCCCCTTAGGTCATAGGTTGATTTATACCATGGTAAATAAATAAATTATTAAAAATATCATGATTAATTCATTTTATTTATTTTATTTCTAGTTATTATATTGTTAATTGTTATATATTCTTTAGAATGATCACATAAATAAATGAATTAAAAAAATGCAAGATAGAATTAAAATAAATGGACTATGTGTAAATATGTTATCAACACATGGTTACTTAATTATATAAAATCTATATGATATTAACAAGGAATGTAAAATGATGACATAAAAAAATTGTGTATAATAAATAAAATCCCTCAAGTTAATAAATTAAGTTAAATCCTTCCATTATATAAGTCAAGATGAACCCGTGGTTAAAATGTTGGTTCATCCTTTTATTGGGGGCAGTTTTAATTATCTATAAGTCTAAAAAAGATAATGGGTTGACATAAGAAATATTTGTTTAGATTTAATGACCTTCGTATATTCAATGAGAATTTAGATGCATGTTTTGAGGAAATACAAGTTAGGATTTTAGGATAGGGGAGTCCACTCAATAGATCAAGGAGTTGTAATGTAATAACCCTTGATCTGGAACTCTCTCACATGGCTATAAATGGTTGGTTATGAGACCTCAAGAGTTCCTCCCCATATGCTAGAGGATGCCAACTAGAAATGGGGTTGTGATAATTATAGTGGGGAGACAATACCTCCTGGATTCAGAGTTTAAAACATAGTAGAAAATATCAAAATAATTATATATTAAAGTGCATAAATAATGGAAACAATATGATATAGTGGAATACCAATAATAAAATCCAACTGAAAAATACAATAAATAATAAAAGAATGATGTAATGACATACAGGAATGTAACTAAATGTATTTCTAGAAGTAATAAAAATAAAAGTCTAGGAGACTCAAATAAAGACTCAAAAGTCCCTAGTCTTGAACCCCTTGTCATCCCCATATCCAAACTTCAGTCCATCCAGCAAGAAAACAATCAACAATAAGGTCCATTTCCCTTGTCCAATATTGCATCCATGTAATCTGTTCAGGTTCCAAACGACAGCCCGAATAGGGAGTGATTATAACTTAGTAGGTCAACACCACTATGTATAAATATAATTAGTCTTATAATAAGTGTATGAAATAATGAAATGAAAATAGTATTAATTAATTAAACAATTAACTTAATACCACATCAAATTTCTTCGACACCATGTCAGTATATCATTGAGTATGTCGCACAACCATGTCAGCCATAACCTTATAACCAAGGAATAATATAAACTAGCTCAGTATCATGTTGGAATTTCTCTGAGCATGTCTTACAACCATGCCAACCATAACCTTATAACCAAGTTATGAATCACACTAATCTAGGTCAAACTTAATATATAATCATTTCATCATGTGTCACCAGGCCTAGCCTGCTATATAATAATTTCAGTATGTCAACTGGACCAAGTCCACTACATCAGCATTCTCGCATGTATCACTGGGCCTAGCCTACTATATAAGAATTTCAACATGTCAACTGGACCAAGCCTACTATATCATCATTTTAGAATGTGTCACTGGGAATATCTCTCTATATTATCATTTTAGCATTTAATCACAACACAATTCATAACAATAAGCATATCACAATATCACATCATATGGCTCAATGGTTAATTATGAAAATTACCATTTAACTTTCATTTAAACATTTCATATATCAATTTCTCATAACCAATAACATGGTAGTTATCTCGATAAAAAAGGAAATACAAGGTGAATCTATATCAATAAAACACCCAAAATCCATTTCATGATAAACACATTTTATTCTATTAAACAATTTTATTTATATTCAAGGTTTTGCTCACCTAAAGAGTAGCCAAAACTAGGTCAATATCCAATTAGATCCAAAGGGACTATAAGGGATAATTAATTTCATTCTTTTAATTTATTCATCACATGATATGTTGGAAAAATTTCAATATTTCACATACTTGACAATTATCAAACCATAGGGTTAAGTTTTGGGCCCCTTACCATTAACTGCCAATCAAACAATGCTTCCAATGGAAAACTCCCATGAGGAAGAAGGTTCGGATGATCGAGAGAAGGATCCTAGATCAAAAATAATCAAGATAAAAACAAAAAATGCACAAGATCATGTGATTACACTTCAAAGTCTAGAGAAACAATATAAAGAAGGGAAAACTAGACCAAAACCGCTTACTAGGGATTGATTGAACAAATGAAACATCTAGAAGGGAGGTTGGCACTCCAAAATCTCTTTGAGTGTCCCCCAAGGTCAATAGGAGAAAAGATGCTAATTGGTGAATGGAAAAATAATCTACATGGAATAGTTTAAAACTAAAAATTAAGGAATAGCATTGTGTGTAATATAGTTACATGATGTGTAATTATTTTTAGAGTGATACACCAAAAAACCTACCACCTCAGTTGAATATTTAATTTTCACAAACATTACATGTCATTAATACATTTACATTCCCTGTAAGTGTTCTGTAGATGGTTTTTCAACCCATTTTCCTTATAAAACAACTTGAACCCCCTTCAATGATTTTCAACTTAACAATAACTCATGGTAATTGTTAACCCAATTATACAGGCTCCATTAGTTCAAACCAGCATGCATCTCTAAACTTTAATTCATTTTTCGCAACAAATTATCTCTATCTATGAACAAGACACATCCATTAAGGCCCAAACAAAAAACTCAAATAGGGATAAACCTAGAAAAAGATAGGATCTTATAACCTCCCCACTATATAATAGCTCATCCCCAAGATGCTCCAAGCATCACTATGGGGTCGCAGAAAACAATTATGGCCATTGTTCTTTCATATCATACTCTTTCTCACGGGTCTCCTCATGAACTCACCCATGCTTCCACTACACCCAAACCAAAGGAATCGCACTTCCCCAAATATATTTCTCTCTATGGTCCATAATCCATAATGGATTATCCTAAAACGGATTCATTAGCACTAATATCTACATTTTCTACTTCTATCACATGATACGGGTCTAGATAATATCTCTAAAGTTGATACACATGGAACATTTCATGCATGGAACTGTATTATGTGGAAGGGATAAATGTTACACCACTAGACCAACCCAACCCACTATCTCAAGCGGCCCAAAAAACCTGGGCACTAGCTTTCCTTGTTTCTTAATATAGAATTAAGCTAATATAAGAAACACCCTAAGTAAAACATGAAGACTAACCCCAAACTCCATAGGTCATCTCTAGTTGTTAGCATGTGATTTTTTTCATATCAGTGTGGTCACCATTTATTGTCTGATCAATTGAACTTACTCAAATATCTCATGCATGAGACTCGGACCAATAAGTGTTAAATCACCTACCACGATCCAAGAAAGAGGTAAACATCACAACCTAACATTCAAATCCTCAAAAGTTTTCATTTTTTTATATTTCTAGAAGCTATTATTATATTTAAACTCCATAGGTTCCACATACTACTCCCACGAACCACCAAAATCCAAAACATATTCTCACAACATATCCTCCAAAACCTAAATAGTCATATCAAATTGATCATCAGTATGAAAATAACAGGTTGTAATAAAAAGAACCTGTGATCATAGATCCTTATAAATACCATTCCTGAAACACGATGTGAAATGGGGATCTCTGTCTAAAATGATACTCCTCAGAACACAGTGCTGTCAAAAAACCTCATGCAAGTAAAGACAGCTCATATCATCAACTATGAAGCTCTCCCTGGTAGGTAAGAAGTGGGATACCTTTGTCCGTATATCCATAAACACCCATACATCATCATTCTTATAGATTTTCTTGAGTATTCCAATCACAAAATCCATAGTAACATCATCTCATTCCACTCAGGAATGGGTAAAGGCTGCAAAAGATCAGCTGGCCTCTGATGCTCATCTTTCACCTCCTAACAAGTGAAACATCTCTCCAAAAATCTTTCTACTTATTTATTCATTCCTAAAAACTTGTAATTTCTATAGATATCATGGTAAATATTTGTCAATCTAGGATGTACAACCCATCTAGAATCATGAAACTCCCTTGTCAGCTCCTCACGCAATTCCTTAGGAACATATACTCGATCACAGAAAATAAGAGAATTTACACTTCTAAGAGACCATCTTGATGGTTTCTCCCCACCATATAAGATTTCTCTCATAAATAAGACCTCTAGACCACACAACTTCTTGGTCTTTATCAGGTTCAAAATTATTGGTATAACATATTTTAATGTCAAAGCTACTCATCCCAAGGACTCTTGAACATCTAAATGCATGTCTGAAAAGAGATCCATTATCCACCACTCATCACAATAATCTTATATTACCTTCTCCTACTTATTTCAAATCAAATAATCTAAAATTATGTTTCCCTTTCCTGATGTATAATCCAATTTGAAGTTGATATATTTTAGATACTTGACCCACCTCATCTGTCAAAGGTTTGGGTCCTGTTGAGAAAATATGTACCTAAGAATCTTATGGTCCATGTATACTACAAACCTCTCACCCATGAGATAATTCCACCAGCATCTCAAGTAATGTACCACTACTCCTAACTCCAAGTAGTGGGTAGGTTAATTCCTCTTATGCAGCCTCATCTATCTAGATCCATAAGCAACCACTCATTCCTCCTATATTATAACTTCTCTGAGTCCAACTCTTAAAGCATCATAGTACATGGTGTATGATTTACCCTACATAGGTAAAGTGAGTATAGGTGATAAGTTCAGCCTTCCTTTCATCTTCTAAAATTTTTTCTCATAAGAATCATACCCAAAAAAATTCACCCCTTTCTTGGTCAACCCATACATTGGTGCTGTCAAATAGGAGAAATCCTGGATAAAACATCAGTAATAACATGTTAAACCCATAAATCTCTAAATATTGAAGACATTATTGGGTTTTTTCAAATATACCAGGTTATAAATTTCTCTAGGTCCACTAAAACTCCTACCTATGAGATTACATGGCCTAATAAGTGAAATTTATCAATCCATATACTGTATTTGGTTATCTTGTCATAAATTCAATGATCTCTCAATGTACTCAGGATGATGTCAAGATGTTTGGAATAATCATATATTAAATGGTATTACACTAAAATTTATTTGACAACAACCACAAAAAATTGGTCTAGAAATGGATAAATGATCATATTCAACAAGTCCATGAATATTGGCGGTGCATTGGTCAAACTAAACAATATCACTATGAACTCATATAAGACATAGCTTCTCTAAAAAGTATTTCAAGTTATGATTTATGGTATCACCCTCAATTTATGGATCCTAATATAAAATCAATCTTGGATATGATTTTATCACCTCTTTTCTAATCGAAGAGATCATCGATTTGCGGAAAAGGATACTGGTTTTTGACCATCATCTAGTTCAATATCTGATAATCCATACATAAGATTAAATATCCATCAGCCTTCATAGAAAAGAGAATTGGGGAACCCAAAGAAGATGTAGTAATTAATTTGAAACCCTTAGATTACATATCTTCCAACTAAACTTTCAACTCCCAAAGCTCTTCTAGTGGAATTCTGTAAAGTGGGATAGAAACTGGCTCTACTCCCGGCACCAACTCGATCATGGACTCAATATATCACTCAAGCAGTAAGGTTTATAATTCATCAATAAATATATCCTAAAAATGGTCTACCACTGGAAGAAAAGAGTCGTGTTTCATTCCACCATCATCTAGAGTATGTTTCGTAATTTGATCTGTGAGACAATACAATCTACATTAAATTAGTCATGCACGACCATCCTGAAGATCTCACTCACCCTAGTGAAAATAGTTGCCTCCTTCTGGAGATGAAAAGGTAACTCTCCTTCGACAATAGTCGATATGATCCTGGTATAGAACTAACCAATACATACCAATTATCAAGTTGAAACCTATCATTCCCAGCACAACTGTTACCCAAAAGAAACGGTAACTACAAAAATATAGAGAACATGACATGAAACACTTGATACTCTCGGACTGTACTCCCAAAATTGTTTCAATAGTAAAAACACCATACAAGATTTTCACATCCAAGCCTAAACCATTTACAAAAAGAGTGGTAAAAAATAATGTGATGATTCTACAATAAAAAACACAATAAAGGGTATATGATACAAGAATCATACCTCTGAAAATAGATGGTTATGCATCCATGATAGTCGGAGTAGTATACATAACATGTATTTGACCAACCCCACTACTTGGGGCTCCGATCTGACTCCCCTGAGTTGTACCTTTTTCCTGGTATTATTGTTCTTGCATGGGGGTACCACATTCCCTGCCTTGAAAAGAACGTCATGTGGAAGTCTAGCTACCTATCTACTAATTAGTAGTTCATTACTTCCCAAAATCCAGTACTTATATTGTTCCCATGTCACTTATTTACTATTTTATTCCCATACAAAGCCTCTTTAGGTACCCCAATTTTCCACAAGCATGATACTCCAAATCGGGGTATAGAAACTGAAGTCCTTTGTGGCCCATCTTACCACACTGGCAGCACTACAATGGAACATGGTCCTGAGATGTCTTCCCACTACCCTGACATCTCTACCCACCATTTAAATGGTGAAAATTATCATAATGACACTTATTTATAATATAAGAAGATATCACAGTTTTCCCTATTGAAATTGTCTGGTTGCTGCTCGGGGACTCTCTCGGATTTCCTTTCATGATGAGTGCCTAATTTTTCACATTTATAAAACTACTCATATGGAACACATTCACCTAAAAAACTAATATCATATTGAACACCATCCTAGAATATATTTCCCTATAGATATCATTATCTAACAAAGATGGTGAAAAACACTATAGGTCGGGGAAACATTCAACATAGTCCATCACTGACATGCCCTCCTGTGTCAGGTGCATGAAATCAAGAGACTTCGCATCCCTCAATTTCTCTAGATATAAATGAACAAGAAACTTCATCTTGAATTCCTTCCCATATAGCTCATCCTTCTGCCCTACCTACTTCAGAATGTTCAACCAATTCTTGGATGGTCCATGAAGCATATACGCAGCAAGATTCACCTTCCTATCTAAGGGTGTCTCAATATGCTTAAGGATCATCTAGACTGAATTGATCCAAAACTAATTTTCTTAGGGGCCACCCTCCCTAGTGAATGTAGGCATATGTTGCATCTAAAACTCTCTCTTCAACACAGACATTGAAGGTACAATTCAAACAAACACTCTTTCCATGGATATCATGACCATTAATAAGTTTTCATGAAGTTGAACATCCATATAATCCTCGAGAGATACAAGAATCTCCAGTTTAGCTGTTTTAGGAGCATGATGATTACCAATCACCTGATTCTCAACTCAAAGACAACTAACAGGCCTTTTAAATATAAGAAAAATGCATTCCTTAGAACATTAGCTGTAATAAAAAGTTCAACATTAATAGGTGACAACAACAGAGAACCATTGACTCCTAGCCTCTCTAAATATGGCTTAAAAGTGTTTTAGTATGGCATAACAGTTCATTTATTTCATTTCCCAGATATGAAAGATATCTCATATCACATTTCAATAGGAAATTATATATCCCTATCATGAACAATGAATGTCAATATATCCCTATGTACCTATTATGATGCATGAATACTCATTTCATGCCATACCAAGCCATGATTATAAATCTAAAGAACCAATAACATCATAGAACAATAACCTCACACAACATGTGAATCGCCTTGGGTGAAATAACATAAACTTTAATAAGTGAATAGAATAAATATCAATGCATCCCTGGTCACTCATATTTTTCCCCACATATGGGTTAGAAACTTCAATGAACAAGATCATTACTAAGTCCCGACACATCCTAGTATCCTTTATAACTTCCCCAAATAGTAAAGAAATAGAAAAAACCTGGTGTTCTCTGATACCACTTTGAAACATCTCCAGATCTGGAACTCCCTCGTGTGGCTAGAAAGGGTTGGTTATGAGACCTCAAGTGTGCCTCCCTATACGCCCGAGGCTACCAACTAGAAGCAGGGGTGTGATAAGTATAGTGGGGAGGCTACACCCCATGGATTATGAGTTTAAAACATGATAGAAAATATGAAAATAACTATATATCAGAGTTTGGAAATAATATAAACAATATAATACAGCTAAATACCAATAATAAAATCCAACTGAAAAATCCAATAAATAATAAGGAATAATTTAATGATATGTTGTAATGTAACTAAATTTCATTCTGGAATTAATAAAAAAAATACTTTCAAACTCAAATTAAAAATAAAAATTCCCTGGTCTCGAACCCCATATTAGTCACATGTTCAAAATCCATACCATATCACAAGAAAACAATAAATAGCAAGGTCTCTTTCGCTTTTCCAATCATGCATCCATGTAATCTGCTCTGGTTCCAAATAGCGGCCCAAAAAGGGTTTGATTATAAATTAGTAGGTTGACACCATTGTGTATAAATATAAATATTTTGATAACAAGTGAATACAATAATGTAATAAACAATAGTATTAATTCATTAAACAATTAACTAAATACCGGATAAACCTACTTCGGAACCATACTAGGATATCTCTGAGCATACCTCACAACTACGTCAGTCGTAACCTTATAACCAAGGTATAATATAACCTACCTTGGTGACATGTCAGAATATCTCTGAGTGTGTCTTACAACCATTCCAACCATAACCTTATAACCAAGGTATGAATCACACCAATTTGGTTTAAACCCTCTATATAAGCATTTCAGCATGTGTCACTGAGCCTATCCTAGTATATAATCACTTCATCATGTAAACTAGTCCAAGCCCACTATATCATCATTTTAGCATGTTTCACTGGGCCTAGCCCACTATATAATCATTTCATCATGTCAACTGGGCTAATCCCTCTATATCAACATTTCATCATGTGTCACTAGGCATATCTCGCTATATAATCATTTAATCATTTAATCACAACACAATTCATAGATTCAAGGATATCATAATTCCACATCATATGGCTCGGTAGTTAATTATGAAAATTACCATTTAAATTTCATTTATGTATTTCATATACCAATTGTTCATAACTAATAAAATTCCATTTATCTCAATAAAAAATCCAATAAAAGGTGAATCTATATCAAGAAAACACTTGTAAACTATGTCATGCTAAACACACTTTAAACCATTAAACAATTTTGTTTATATTAAATGGTGTGCTCGCCCGATTGGTATCCACAAGGTAGTTCAATAACTAATTGGATCTAAAGTGACTCCAAGGGATAATCCAATGCATTATTTAAATTTGTTTGGCACATGATAAGTTGGTGTAATTGTAATATTGCACATACGTTATAATTATAAAACTATATGGTTAAGGTTTAGACCCCAAACCGTTAACTATTGATCAAAAAATGATTACAATGACAAACACTCATGAGGAAGAGGATGTAGATGATCACAAAAAGTATCCTAGATCAAAACTGATCAATATCAAAACCAACAATGCACACTGTTAATATATTACACTGTATTTCCTATAGAAACAAGGGATATAAGGTAAATCTAGACCAAAACCAATTACTAGGGATTGACCGCACAAGCAGAACATCCATAAGGGAGGTTGGCACTCCAAAATTTCATGTAGGGTAACCCTTGGTCAAGAGGATAAAATTTTTATGTGGGTGAATGGAAAATTTAGTTGCATGACATACATTAAAATTAAAGGTTGGGGAATTACACAACATGTAATATAATAACATTACATTTAATCCTTTTTAGAGGGATATATTAAAAAAAACATATCACCTTTGCTAAATAATTAATTTTCCCAAACATTACATGATGCGTAATATATTTGCATAGCGTGTAATTGTTCTACATATGGTTTTTCAATTGATTTTCCTTATAAAACACCCTAAACCCCCTTTAAAGATTCTCAACTTACCAAGAACCCATGGTAATTCTTGACCCATTTATCCAGACTCCATTATTTCAAACCAACGTACATCTCTGAACTTTAAGTTATTTTCCCCAACAAAGTCTCTCCATCACCAAACAAGACACAGCTAATAAGGCTCAAATGAAAAACTCAAACAGGGATGTACCTAGAAAAATATGGGAAATTACATGTAAGCTAGTAGTTGTAAGACCACCTACCTCAATATATTCTTATAAATTTCATGACCTTTATATATATTGTGATAAGGTAAGTATAGATCCTTACAACTATAATGTTCACATGATACAACATTTCAAGACCAATGGTGAGAGATATTGGGACTTGATAAAATCAGAGGAGCCTTATTAAGATAATTAAAATTATTTCATCTCATGTATTTTGGTAATAAAATAAATTACTAAATATATACTCTTATATTGTTATAGTAAAATGAAAATTTTATCAACCATGATATCCCCATGATCAATTCAGAAGAAACACAATCCCCTTACTAGAAGTAACTTCCAGGAATGGTGCAGGTTTTTTTGCATTGTATAATTTCATGAATGAAAGCTTTATGTTCAATAATATACTGTTTTTAATTCTATTATTAAGTGTATGAGTTAATAATATCTCATTTTCTATTAAAAAACCTTATATGATACACTATAAATACAGTGTTTGATGCTTTCATCCATGCCTGATGAAATCGGGAAAGCTCGTGAAAGAATATATATATATATATATATATAGTATTCTCAATAATATCCATGATAATTATCAGGATAGAGACATACATGAGTGGTTTGATATCTATAATGCATTATATTTATGAACTATTGGAGAGGGAGTGGAAGTTGGGCCTCATGTACTCAAGATAATTAGATACATTGAGTGTATAAATATTCTGGGGTTTAAATTTCTTGATGAATTACACACCAATATCATTCATTCTTCACTCCCTCAGAACTTTTCCATCATTGATTTGAATTTTAATATAAACAACCTTTATAAGTCTCTCTCAGATCACTTTACTCTACTTCACCAGGTTGACAAGGACACAAAGTTTCAAAAGCCTTCTGTTTTTAAGGTGAACAAATGGAAATTGAATGCAAAAATCCTTAAGATAACTACTAATTCAAAGGATTATTTAAAAAACCCTTCCATTATTAGGAAGATAAAGTGTAAATAAAAGTAATAAGATGTTATTTTCTTATCTTGTGGTAAGAAAGGTCATTGAAATAGAAACTACAATGAATTGAAGTAGAATATGTTACTTTAGGTATATTCATAAATTTAAATATTTTATCTTACTTCTTGGATATTATATACAATAAGTTTCCATATGTATATTTAAACATATGAATTAAGAAAGTAAATAGAGATTACAAGAAGTTTTTTCATTCTTAAAAGAATCTGAAGAAGGGTGATTCCTATATGACTATAAATAAGTGAACAACTTCTTGATTACCCAGTAGATTCAAGTTAAATTATTGTTTTATATTTATTATTACTAAAACATTTATCTTAGTGTCTAATTAGACATAATGATACTTTATATCATTTTTGAAATAGATTTTTATAGTATTTTATACTCAACTAATAGTTTAATAGTTCTTGAATCATAGATATTCTAAATTGGCAAGCAAAGATGGATATAAATATAAGACTTAAGAATACCTCATTATGGGAATATAATTTTTTATCAAGTAGAACTAATATTAGTTGAAAAGTTTTTATTTTGAATAGTGTTCTGGTATTTTTTGATCTAATACACTAGGAATACTCATTAATTCACTATCATGTTTTTGACAAAGAAGCCTTTAGAAATAAAGGTATGTCACAATTTTATTGGAGTTAGTCTATGAAAATCACATGAACTATTCTAAAGTCATATCTAAGAGGTAAGTTTATATACTTTATGGGATTACACTAAGAGATTTTAGGAACTCTCAATGAATAAATGAATACACTTGGTAAAGGGTATTGGATCCTTTGGGTTTTCTTATAGAAGTGTATCACAATAAAGTATTCATTGATCATGAATATGTGGATTGAAGGTAATCCCAAAATTATATTACCTTATACAAAAAAATATTTATGGTAGTAAAAGGGGATTGATGAAATTTCGTATATGTATTGAAAATATTTCAATTATTTCATCCAAGACATGTTTTGGAAATAAAAAACAATAAATAACCCTGTGGTGATTATATTGACTAATGGATATCATATTAATTTCAATATGATTATAAATCCATTAGGTTTATCTTCTAGTGTTTGATGAGATTTTTTTTATTCAGTTGTATCTGTAAAAAAATCAAATAAAACACTAAGTCAATCTCAGTTAATTATATTATAGAAAATAAGGATATTAACATCCCTTATTAGTATAGACTCACTATATTTTATAGGGAAGGATGTATCATTTTGAGATAGTGGTATAAAGATATAATTTTATTAATTCTAGGATCAAGATGCATATGAGTTCACATAGAATCATACACTTCACTAATCTTAGTAGGAGGAGTTTTTCTAAGATACACATATTGTGTTGGAAGTTAAAACCAAGAGGTGGTTTTATATTCACTAAGATCAGTGACATATTATTCAATATAAATCCTATAAATAAGAAATCAATTGAAACATACTAAAATTTAAAATTATGTATTAATTAATGGAATCAATATACCAAAATTTGGGGGAACTGTATTTTGGATTTTTTAGACCTGAAACTATTGGTAAGTATTTAGGATAAACAATATATGGATGGTAGAATTCGGTACCAATAAATCATGATTGATCATTAAAATGATGTATAAGACAAATTCTATGAAAAAACATTAGCTTTAATCATCATGTTAAAATACATTTGAATTATAATTTCCATATAAATATTTTATTATCATTATTATTTGGTGGTAGGATTTCAAGGTAAGTTTCTTTAATGGGGAGCCTATGGAACATTTCTATGTCACATAATCAAAAGGGTTGGTGACAACAATTAATTCCAATAATATATGTAAAATGAACTTATATATTTATGGATAAAATAAATCATATTGATCATAAAATATTCATTTGTAATGAGGGAGTTCCATGTGTCTATATAGTGTTAGTGGGATCACTACTTCTTTATAGGGAAAATATGTTGATAATATATGAAAAAAATATTTAGTCTTTCCATCTTACTAATACAAAATACATAAATTTTTCTAATAATGATTCAAAATATCAACCCATTTCTCAGGAACAGGATCTACAAATTTTGATCTAAGTGATTTCTTAATCTATTTATAGTACATAAGTTTTCAATGTATTTAAAATACATAATAGAATAATTCAAATATGAAATCTTGCTTAAGACACATGGAATAAAATCTCTCCACAATAACATGCATGGGAACAAGAGGAGATTATGAACAGAATTTCATGATATTAATTTCAAGAAATATATCTAAAATTGGATGATATATATTGATGTTTGATTTTACTTATGCAAGTTTCATGAAATGAAAATATCAAAAAAAAATCAATAGACCTACATATATTTGTAGTTATAATTATCTAACAGAACTTTTTAAAGTAGAACTGGATGAGAGAAATGGAATACTCATGTTTAAGGGGATATAACTCTATTTTTAATTCAAATAATTTTTTATCTAATATCATATTGAGGATAATGTAATATGTAATAAAAACTTATTACAGCCTATGGTTGTCATAACTTTAATAATTGAGTACATTACGGCTTATGATGCAGCTTAACAAGTGGATTATAAATGATTTGTTCAATTTTGGATTAGACCAAAATAATATGAGTATTATCATCTTATGATAATATTTGACTATGGTGTTATCCATGATGTTAGACTTATGAAAAGGGAACAAAATGGATACTTGGGTATATTAATACTTTAGGGGTGTTCTCAAAGTGGTGAGGTTATAGTAAGCAGAGTTGTAATAAAGGAATCTTACATGACCATCCCTAAACACTAAAATGTGGTAGGCCCAATAGTTATAACCATACTCAACAAAATAATTTTTAACATGTGATAACTAACCAGTCGGTTGGTAGTTAGATCTAGTGCAAGTGGGGGGCTATTAGATTTGGTTCCCTAGAACCAACTACTTTTCACTTTAGATTGCTTGTATATTAATTGGCTTGAATATTAATAAATTTCTTATCATATACTAGTTTTTGTTTTTCATGACATTAATTTGATAATTTCCTATAGTATTTATTACACTAAAAAGCTAATAGTTGTTCCCCACTATAATGATAACCTTGAAGTGCTATGATGATATTCTTAAGTAATATTACCTATAGTTATATAAAATCATCTGATATGATAAAAATGATGCAGATTTTCTGGTGTGAGTACTCATAAATGAATGAGACTTCATCTTATGAAGTTATCACTTGGTAATATACTATATGGGAGATTATAAAGAAATAATCACTATTAAAAACCCACATTATTAAGTGTCATTTGATATTCCTATTTGTGAATGTGTGTAGTGATCCTTAGACTATAATATTATTATTAATACATATCATGAATCATGTACTTAGATGTATTATCATAAACTATGATGACATATGTTCATGGTGATGTTGTGTTTGTTGGGTGCATTCTAAATGATATGTTATTAATGAAAAAATAGAGGAAGAATTTATCTCTTATATATTTATAGCAGTTTATACCAAGGCCCTTTGATTAGAATGGAACAATTGAACTAAAACCCCTGGACATTGTGTACTGAAGGGCTCATTTTAGATAGTCAAAAAATAGGTATCAAGCATATAGGTTGATGTAATGAGTATACAACCTATTTGATGAGATATTAAGATAAAAGGATTATATTACACAGTGATCATTTGTATGTGATTTATATCATTGGTACATTAAATTATTTCTATATGGGTGAATATATGTGTTTCTAGACACTGAGATCAGTCTTTAGGAAAACCCACCTAATTTCACTGAGGAAGAGTCCTAGAGGGTCACACACTTAGTGTTTCTATTGATTTCAATTAAATTTTATTGAATTTTAATTATTATAATAAATATTATTCTCCATAATGAGGAATAATATTTATTCAAGATTCATTAATCATGTATATTCAGTCACTATTTTATATTATTTGAATATTAAAATAAATGTTTATTCAACAGACTATGAATATTATATTTATTTATTTATTGAATGAATAATATTTATTATTTATGGTTTGGTAAATTAAAAGGAAGATGGATGGGTCAAATTATGGCACCTGGTAATGGAAATGATATGAAAAATATCATTAAAATACAAATAAATTTATTTATTGATATTTATATTATATGTGAGACATGTGTGTGTAAAATAAATAATAATAATATTATTATTATTATTATACATGGGGTTCATTAAGGATTAAGAAATTGCTTAAGGGGATTTGGGAAATTATCAATTCTCTAAACCTAGATCTATAAATACCTGATTATATCATTTCTATGAATGTGAAAAAATCATTTAGTTATGCAAAAATATTACATCTTTATACAATTATCTCCCCAAACAACTTATATAGGGTTTTCTCTCAAGAATTAGATAATATCTTGTACCTCCCTCCTCCCTCTTAGTAATTAGGGAACAAAAATAAATCCTTCAATCCTTGAGGATTGTATTGCATTCAAAGTTGAGAAAGGAAAGATGATCAGTACCAACATGCTAGTGCCCAGAGTACCACTGATGACACTTTAAGATAAAAGGATTATGAGTGGATTTCCACTAGATTGATTCTACTTTGGATACTCTCAATGAAAATATGGTACAACTAAATAGAGGTTCGAAAAATCAACATCTACATCAAAGAAAAATCTCAAGATCAAATTATTCTTCTTCTTATTTTTTTTTAATTTACATGAAAATATCCTATCTAGAGGTTTGGGATTCTTTCATTATGGTTATTTGGATATAATCATGATATATATCATTTTATGTCGTGTTATTATGATTTATTCATTAGATTCAATAGAAAACTATCATTAGGAAAGGGACTGATCATCTTCCACTACACCCAGAACCTTTCTTAACCTATTATTGTGATGTATTTATTTGTTATTATCACTTTCCTACTACTTTGAGAAACACAAACTTAGTTAGCATGCTGAATCTATAAGGTTTTCCATTAAAAATTAATGGCTACATCCTTATCATGATTCAAGAAACTTGAGATCACATGATCCACTAATCATCATGGATACAAATGAATAAGGATTATCATTTAACTCATGTTACATATATATGTCTCTTTATAGATATAAAATTATCCTTCATAATCAAATAAACAATCTTCGAAATATATATAAATAAAAATATCCAACCTCTAATAAGAGACTTCATTTTTTAATTATTGAGTACTAAATATTATTATTCTCTTCACACATTGATTATTTCATCAAAAAGTGAGTGATAACAATCTTAAAAAATAAAATAAAATCTTATATTATCCAATGAGTGATCAAGTCAACCTTTATTATCTTTTAGATCATCCATAATCTTCACATCAAATTATTCATACTTCAAGACATGAATTAATAAAGATCCTCTATACTTCTTACTTCTCTTGGGTGTCTTATTCTTCTTTTTTCTATATTACACTTATACAAATTAATATAAAAAAAATTTATATTTTTTACTTTTTCTCTTTTCTTATAATTTTTTACAAAATCTCTTCAATCATCGTGCATTATAATTTCTAATTTCAATTTCATTTTCCAATGACAACTTCCATTCTCCACTTCTTTTTCATCAAATCATATTATTGGTTTAATCTTATTCATTTAATCACCCTTTATATAAATTATAAACTAAAAAACCAATATTTTGTATCCCTTGAGTCATTAATCTATAAATATCATAAAATTAACTTGATTATAGAATTTATAACTGATCACGGTGTGTTGAGACTACCTCCACATCATTAACAAGTCTAAATTCTAAAAAATAATTTTAAAAACTACTCTACACTACTGATAAATCATGTTTTTGTTGAATATTATACTGATAATAATCGATATATTTTTCCCACATTGAGTATTATTTGAAAAATTAATGAAAATTTATAAATTGAAATTAAATTTAGAAATTCCATGAAAATTTTGTTTTTACCCTTTTAAGTTCACTTTATGTTGTAACCATAACGTATTTTGTTTAATGAATTTTAATTTAAAATTTTTAAAAAGTTTTATAAATTAGTTTATCTAAATCTTTTGTCTAGATAATGAGATTTATATCCCATTTCTTAAAGGAGAATATTGGAAATTAAGTCAAAGATGATCTGGATTCGACCAAATAGACCCTGCATTGCTATTTTGGTCATAATATTTTTATCAATGCATAGAATATTATGAAATTTTCATAGTGGTTAGAGGAATTGATTCATCACATTTCATTTAAAAGGACATACATTTGGTTCACGTCACAACTTGTTCAAAACCATTTTCCAATTCAACACACAAAATATATTAATAGTTTGAATAAATTTTTAATTATAGGACCATATCTCATAAATTGGTAGTCCAAATGAGATAGAATTTTATAAGAATATGGATAATATTTATAGAAAAAAAATTACTTTACCATTTCCTCATGAGATTCATCAATTTTTCTTGACAATAATTCATGGAAACCTAATACATGGGAATTCAAAGAGCCTGATATTCCATAAAACCTTTCTTTAATGAATTGATCATATCTCTTGTTAAAAGTGACCAATAAAGATGAAATTTTGAGGGTGAATGCGCAATTCATTTGGAAAATTTTCATAGAAGAAAACTTCTCAAGATTTTATTTTTTAATTGGTCAATAATGTGTGATATTTCTAAGTAAAAAATTAGATTAAAAAATTTCCTCCTTTCATGCCTATAAATTTGTGCCTCCTTTTCTATTCAAAATGAGAGTAATTTTCAGGGAGGGTATTGTGGATTTTTGTTACTATAATATTTTTTCATTTTTAATATATATTAGTTTTCTTTATATCTTCTTTTTTTTCTTTTCTTTTATCCTTTTCCCCCACTATGCTTCTTCTCAACTCTAGGAAAATGGATAAGTTTTCATGATATTGATTGAGGACAGAGAGGGGATTCTTTGAGTTCATTTTAGTTCAATTTGTTCTCTTATTTTATTATAAGAATTTAAATAATAGTGAAACCAGTTTTGGTGAAGTTTTTACCCCACTTTCTCTACTTTTTTATTATTCCCATTCATCATTATTCTTCTCATTCGTTATTATAATGTTTCACACAGAGGATTAGTGTAAGGATAGAATGGATTTTGACACTCAGAAGAATGTCCCTCATGTGCTGGACCAATTTAAAAAAAATCAACCATTCCCTCCTCATCGGATACTCCTCCTCTGCATTACTCACTCCTATAATGTCCTATGGCTTTGATCTATCTACCATAGGATCATAATTTCTTCCATGAGTGGCATTGTGGCATGAAGTTTCATTCAAAGAAACCTTATGTCATCCTTCTTAGAGATATTCTTCTTCCTTTTTCTCAGAGATCTCTTCAAAGGGTCTACCTATATCTCATAATGGATAGTTTATATTGTTGTAGGTCCTATCTATAATTTTTTTGGAATCTTTGGATTGTCTCAAATGAACCCTTGTGTCACGTTTCAGCTCTTCTAAGCCTTATATCCCTTTATTTAAATACTTTGTGGACTCCTGGGGTTTGGTTTCACCTACCCGGATCTCAACCCTAAACTAAAAATCCTTCTATTTGGATTTGGGTTTGAAGGTGAATTTTTCAATATCATGGAGAAAGGCTCTAAGATCGTTGCATAGATGGATCTTCAATCTCTCTCGTTGTTCGATGGATATCCACCATGGTCAAGAATCCTCTCAAGAGGTGTTGTGGGTCCCCTTTCTAGGGATCAGTCTTCCCTTCTAGAACTCAACCTTTTTAAAGGTAATTTGAGACTATATAGGTTATTTTCTATGTGAATATGCACATACCCTTTTTCTCAAAGATACTATAGTTTTTTAGATCTATTTAGAAATGGATGTCTCTCTTCTTCTCCTGGATCGAATTTGTCTTTGTGTGTAGAAGTCCTTCAAATGGAACCAATATCTCATTTACCTAATGTTTCATAGGTACTAGTCATATTACAATAACCATGGTCACTATTTTCCAGTCTATAAGAAACATTTTTAGGGCATGCAGGATCCCTAGAGGTAGGATTTCCCAAGCAATGTC
The DNA here is from genome assembly GCA_963277665.1 of Viscum album. Lineage (NCBI taxonomy): Eukaryota > Viridiplantae > Streptophyta > Magnoliopsida > Santalales > Viscaceae > Viscum > Viscum album. The sequence continues at coordinate 698,511,489 of OY728157.1, forward strand.
TTTATCCCCCTTCATCAATAGGTGAAAAGGCATCTAGTGGAAATATGGGGAATCTCTATCCTTATTCTTTTTTATATTATATAGGTTTTTTTGATTAGGATTTTGTAAGGCTCCATGGTCCAGTACTTCCCACTCCCAGTGCTTCAGATGGAGTCATCCCCTATTGCCTGGATTTGGTGCCATATCAGACACTGATCCCTTTGGTATCTATCAGTGAAACCCCCAAGGGAGAGTGTGTTATTCCTATTTGGAAGGATTGAGGGAAGCGTGTTTCAACCTTTATTCCTAGATATCTAGGACCTTTAGATTAGTTAATGACTCTTTCTTCCTCTAATTGTAGTGTATCTTCACATGTTCATGAGATATAGAATTCTTTGAATGGTCTACATTTCCAGCCTGGGAAAGCAGATTGTACCCCTCAGAAGGCTTCTTAGGTATTTCCTCCCAAGTTTTTTATCCAAAATCCCCCCCCCATAAAGATGATTCACCAAGTTTCTATATACCAGAAACCAGTTTGCATAAGGGATCTATAGGATTGGATCATGTGCTTATAACACTCTATGTAGTTTTTTCTTCACTACTTCATAACGAAGTATGCATGCGATCTCAGTCCAAATGTATTCAATACTAATCTCCATATGAGATTAAAAGTTAAAGTTTCCAAGGGACAAGGCTAGGAATTGATTTTTTTAATGTTTTCCTTTATCATCTATACTGCTCAAGTCCTGGGTGATCAGGTTAAAATGGACTATATTAAGTTTGAGATTCATAATAACAATGCATATCTTGTGTCTGTTCTTGAACCCAAACAATGATCTTCTATAATTTTTTTTGTTTTTTCATTGGATGAATATTTGTGTTTTTATGTATAAAGATCCTTAGAATCACCATATATGGATCTTCTAGCATCCCTACATTTCAGTGGATTTAATATTTTCATCTGATCATTTTTTTTCCACAAAGGTAACTAAAGGCGTCCACTACTACTTCATGTCTTTCGTTTATGGTAATTATGATGTGTGTATCAAGGGATACCTGTGTAAATACATAGTCTCCTTTTATCTGGGAGATCTCCTATAAATTTTGGGTGGATACTTCATTGTTTTTGCAGCTCTAACTGAAAATAAAGGGAGAGGGTCATTCCCCTAGAAATCTAGTATGGACTATGTACAGTTCATAGCGAGTTGTGGTCTAATGGACATGGGTTACACAAGGAGCTTCCTTACATGGTGAAACAACCAGAAAGGGGGCCTCCACACTTGGGTCCATATTGATATATGTCTTTAAAATGATCATTATATCTCTATATTCCCAAATTCATAGGTTACTCCAGTCGTTCAAAGTCTCTTATACCATTCCCCACTCATGGTCTATTTTCTCTCCAAACAAGAGAGAGGTGAGTGGTTCTTTTTCTCTCATCTATGGATAGAGGATCTGGGTTTCATCCAAGTAGTTCACAATTATTAGAACAGGCCATCCTAGGGAAGTGGAAGGATTTCTCTTCACAAAAAACTCATATTTCTTAAATGTGATATCTAGTATTGTGTTAGTAAATAACCTCCTCTCCCCTAGGATATGGATGCAGTGAAAATGGACATTGATTGATTTGAATCTATTTTGGAAGATGTGTAGAATTAGACTGTGTTTAGATAGCTCACTTTTAATAAGGATATCCTAGAGGATATGATTCTAAGACAAGAACGCTCGGTGCACAAGTAGGCTAGGACCAAATGGCTTTGTGAGGGTGACCATAACACTAATTTCTTCCATGATTGTATTAAAGAGAAACAAAATATTCATAGACCCAATATTCTTTTGGATGATGGAACCTACACTGATGATCAGGATTTTATTGGTGCCTTAGCTAAATCCCATTTCAAATATCTTCTTGCATGCCCCAATCCCCATATTCAACATGGATATCTTGGGGGCATGTTTAAATCCTTGATGTAGTCCTATATTTGGTGTCCATATGTGATAACACAACCCAGGAATAAATACCTAAAGAGAAGGAGATCTACTAGTAAATACATTGCCTTAACCAAGAGATAGCTCCAGGCCCAAGTGGATTTCTGGGATCATTATACAAGGCCTCTTGGATCCTGTTCAAGGAAGACATTATGAAGGCATTTAAAGACTTCTTCAGGGGTGGCAGCATCCCCTAGGTGGTTTTTGATACTTCATTGGTGCTCATCCCCAAGATCAATCATCCTTCATCTATTCATCATTACCACTTGATCGATATGTGTAACTATCCATATAATATCCTGGAAACTTTTATCAATATAAGACTCTCTAGTCACCTTTATCTTTGGATTTATGAGGATAAACATGGGTTCATGAAAGGGAGGTTGATCCATGGTAAAAATTTTATGTCCCAAGAAATGGTTAGTGATATCAATCAAAAGGTTTCAGGGTCTATCATAGCTATCAAAATAGATATGGATAAGGCTTATGATAGGGTCGAATGGGGATTCATAAATAATTTTTTTTCTATAATGGTTTTATCCTCCTAGCTAGTTGATCTGATTTTTTAAGTGTTGTTTTTTCTCAAGGATATCTATCTTCTTCTTGCGGAAGACTTATGGTTTCTTCAAAGAAATCTAGGGCCTTGTAATGGGTGATCTACTCTCCCTAATAATTTTCATTCTCTCTCAATATATCTTTATCTACCTCATCAAAAAGAGAATTATAATGGTTAACATTCTTACCTTTAGTTGTATATAGAACTCCCTCTCTATTTCATATATTGTGTTTATAGATAAAACCATAATCTTCATGAATTATAGAAAGATATCAATCCATAGTTTTAATAAAATTCTTGAAGACTACTAAAAATAGAGAAGGCAAAGCATCAACCATAGAAAGAGTAATTTATTTATCTCTAATAGGTGCATGGATAGACGTGTTTTTTCTATGAGATCTAGCTTATATTTTCAGCATAGGTCATTCCCTATGGAATATCTGGGCACCCTAATCTACCCTTGGAGGCTTCATATTTTCTATTTTGATCACATTGTAGAGAGGATCATGAGTCATGTTATGAACTGGAAAGACATATTCCTCTCCTTTGGTAGAAGAATAGATCTAATTAACAGTATACTCTCCTCTATGACAATTCATGCACTTTAATATATCAAGGTCCCTAAAAGTTTCATCTCCAACATTAATGAGATCTTATCCATGTTCATCTAGGATATGAATGAGAAAGGAAAACAGCATTGGGCTTCCTGGTCTAGGATGGATAGACCCATGAAAGAGGGAGGAATCAATGTGAGAAATATCTCTGACACACTTCATGGAATACAGGTGAAGTTAAATTGGTAATTCATTGAGTAACGAACCCTCTAGGGTAGATTTATGGGTCTTACAAGTAGATGGAAAGTGAGTGTAATGGGGGGAACATAAGATTCAATTTGGTCCAAATTTTAAACTATTATCCCAACTCTACAATGCCATAGTAAATAGTTAGTGGGGAGGAGATACTTATCTTTTTGGCATCACAACTAGCTGGGCTCTAAGATTGAATTCCCTGGCTGCTCGGTTACTGATATCTCTATCATAGAATCTAGTATGCACTTAGGTTTTGACAATATAGTTCTAGAAAAAAACTAGTAATCTATGTTTAACCTCATTGATATCAACAATGAACCAGATAAGTATGTCTTCACTAATTCAACTTCGGATGCCTTATCTTTGAAGTATTTTCAAGCATTGATGACTTATTCTGACCGTATTGATAACTGGGGTGAACATCTATGGTGTAATAAAATACCTATGAAGTAAAATTTCCTGGTTTAGAAAGTTATAAATCAGGTGTTACCCACCAACAATAACATCAAATGTAATGGAATCAGTATAGATTTCATGTGCTCATATTGTAAGGCTTATCACAAGGAGAGCATTGACCATATGTTCTTCGAAGGGATCTAGAATCGCATGGTTTGGAATGATTTTGGTGACTTCATGTGCATATATATCTGGTAGATTTAGGGGAAACCATTCCTTGATCAATGGTTCCATGGTACAAGCTTAGATGGTTCAGAATGTATGGCAAGGGCTATAGTGATGGTGGCTAGTTGTTGGATTATTTGGCAGGAAAGGAACTCAACTCGCTATAATGGAACAACCAACTCCTGTAAATATATTTTTTCTCGTACTAGGAACCTTTTTTTTTACTTTTTATGGTTGTTTAAAAATAGTGACAATACCCACACCCTCAGGCCCTTTCTGTTTTTTCCTTCTTATAACCATCAAACTCACAGAGTCATAAAGGGTTACTAGGTGCATTGGCACCCCCTTTCCGGAGGATGAAAACTTAATACCGATGTCTTATATTTCATGAGAGTTATTTGAGGAGGTGGTGTGTCTTATGATGATAAGGGATCCATGTACCTTTCATTTTATGCACACTTTGGTTATGGTCGGTCCCTACAGGATAAATCAATGGCTATGCTAATAGGACATCACCTTTGCATACAAAAGAACATTAGTCTAAATATAGTGGAAATGTATTCCATGATTCTTCACGATTCTATGCAAGGAATGATCATCACTCCTTGTTCTATTTCTTATATCATTAGAAGATACAGGATGATAATAAAAAATCATTTTTATTTCTTGAACACCTAGCGGGAGGGAAAAAAGTTTTGTACTTTCTAGATTTTGTGTCCATCCATGATGGCACCATTACTTGCCTCCATAGCATGACATCATTACCTACTAGGGAGTGAACTTGGTAAAAGGGTATTCACTCGACCTTCGCTATTTTTAGTCCTCGATGATCCTTTATTTTTAGTTGTCTCTTGTCTTTCTTCTTGTACTTTCATTCTTTCCATGTAAATAAGAATGGTGATGATGATGAGAGGGTCAGTGTAATAGTGTAGTGATGGTGTCAAGGAGATAATATCATATAAAAAGGTTCTATGTGGGGTAATAAAAATTCAAATGGGTGTGGTTTTAAGTGATGGGTTTTATCTTACCACTGAATAAAATATGGAGAATTGATATTATTAAACAATCGTAACATCATCGTAAACTCCTAAGAATAACAACTTCTTTCTTATTCACTAACTTATTTGTTTTTTTTTTCTTTATGTTCTTTATTTATATATATTTATATTATTACACATTTCAAAACCCCACCATTATTTTATTTTATCATTTATTTTTATATTTTCTAGTTCATAAATATTGATAATAGAAAATTAGTGTGTGTGTGTTCCCTCCTAGAGAGATCAAACCTAGGTGTACGCTATGAAACATCTTAGGTAAATAATAATTTATTGATTGGGGATTCATGACAATCCCCACATATCAATTTAAATTCATTTCTAGTTAGTTGCATCACTTTCACATACTATTTTTTCCAAAAAATAATAAATTTCCAAAATTAAAATAATGAAATTCATTGATGATGAACCCTCCACTTCTATGATTGGAATAGTTTAATTTCTAGAAAAGTAGGTAATATGTTATTATAATTACACTTTAAGGGATGGTGTGTTTAAATATTATATCTAGGACCTAAAATAATACCTAGATCAACTAATTTTATATTCCTTAGTTGAGGAGAATGAATGATTTTCTCACTACTTTCTGGGATTCCATCAAGGGGTGGTTAAGGAAACAAATAGCTCTTACATCCTAGTTTTAAATATGAAATCATAGATTTTTAAACCAAATGGAATAAACCTTATCTCCTATATAATTTTGAAATCCTACTGGTGTCCTTTCAAGAGGAACTAATACTTGAAGATGATCTGTTTAAGGGAGTGTGCTTAGCCCTAAATTCTCTTGTTTTTAATTTTAAATTGTTATAAAATACAATTTACTACCCTAATATTTTTTTAAGAATCAAAAATATTTTTCCCTGGTATTTTATGATGAATAAAATTAAGATTTACTTGTTGAGATTGAGTTTCTAGTGGTCTTGACTGAAAAAAATAGAGTTCTAAGCTCACTTACTTGAAGGGGGAGATTTTTATATTCTTCAACTTATAATTCTTTTCAATTTGAATTTTTCTCTAACTTCCCCCATATTGTAACTTATGATATATTAATAATAGAGTAGTCCCAATATGTTGAAGAGGCTAAAGAAGTGGTGGTCTATGTGAAATATGAGGACCCATTCTTTCCCCTAACCCTACATTACAAGTTATTCTACACTTATAAGGGGATAGACTTGTAGTACTATATTTTTGGGTTCCTCTAAAACTAGTATAAAGGAGTGTACATTGGAAGGAAGATGATGTGGTAGTTCAAATCACAAAAACCACATCCACCATCTAATTTTGGGTGATAGGTGGAACAACCAACTAGCGGCAGCCAAAGATCAGTACCCACTTGGGGGTTCAAACCAAGTTTTATCCCTTTTATTATTTACCCACTTTTCATTCATATTATTATTATTATTATTTTTGTTGTTGTTTTTTTTATTATTATTATTATTATTATTATTATTATTATTATTATTGTCATTATTTCTTTCAATAGAGTTATTATGTTTTTTGTGTTCTTTATTTCATGGTCTAAAGTGAAAGGAGATAGGAGTTTAACTCAATGCCACCAATATAAAATAATCTCAATTTGTGTCACTCCTTGTCTTTGTTTTTGGTGCCCTTATATTTTTATTTTGACGAGAAAAAATTAAGGGTATTTAAATTTAAGTGTGGGGGAATGTTGACTTACTTAAAAAATTATTTTTTCATCTTTTTAGTAAATTTGATATTAAATGGATATTAGTTATCAAATTTCACTCTTGTATTTATTTAGATAGTTTTTATTGATTTTTTAAGAAATAAATTTTAAATGATTACTGATGTGGGAAATTTTACCTGGAATTTGATTTTTTAGAATTTTTATAAGTCTTTCCAATTTTTGAAATCCATACCCCTAAAGCACTGACCTAAATCATTTTTTCTAATCTTGTGAGGTATTCTAAACCAAATTTTTCCTATTCTTTATAATACCCATTCCATGAGAGATTCTTGAGCATGATTTCATTCTATAACGTCCATTACATGTTCTCAAATCCTTGATTAAGCAAAGCCATATTAATATAATTGAGGTGTTTTTTGTTTTGAATCCCTTATCTATACAACCTAAATTTATATTTTCATCTTTCTTTAAATCCATAGAATCCATTAATGACATTTATTGGGAAAAGCACATTACATGACTAATTTTCCATTCCTATTATATGCTTGGTATTTTTCAGGATATTCAATTGATTAAGTGTGGGGAAGAGGTTTCATATGGTGAAAGGGGATGCTTAAAATTGAGGAAGAAGTATTGGGGTGTTTTAATTGGATAATTAGGAGAATATAAAGAAGTATTTAGCATTTAAATCTATAATTTACACTCAAAAAAAGAAAAATAAATAAATCAAAAAAATATAAATCCAAAAACAAAAAAAATGAATGAAATTGGTTGTATATTGGGCATGTCAAAAAACAATCATCCTAAACCTTTTATCTATTTATAACTATTAAAATTGGTCTCATGAGGATATTAAACAAGGTTTGATAGATGAGTGTGAGATTTTTTCCAAGAGAAACTTCTGGAAAAAAAATGGAAAATATTATATATAAAAAATAAGGTGTATCATCTATTGTAATTATTTTTATATTTATGATTATTTTCTTTGAGTTGGGTAAAGTGGGTAATTTCATATTTGGAAGATGAGGTTTCATTGAGTTTCTTTATTTAATATCATTTAATGTGCTTAATGGTTAACCTCAATTTTAGATTTATTGTATTTCATATAATTACCCATATACAATAATACTTAGATTTATGTGATCCTTATTGAGAAGTCACTGTGATTAATGTTAATTTTTGGTCTTTATGATGTTGATATTTGAGATTTATTACAAGCCTATTGTTAATATAATATGTTTGAGTTATGATAACAACTATAGATTATATTTATATTCAGTTAAGAGTGACATGAATTTCCATGTGAGGTTGGTTCTGATTGGGTCCTGGATGTATTATTGAGGTTGAACAAATTTAAATGTGAGCGAAAAAATGAAAGTAATATGTTTTTCATATATGAGACATGATAAATTCTGTTTTAGAAATATTATTGATAATTTTTCCATTATTTATTTATTTATAAGAATTTGATATGGATATATGATAATTTTTTCCTATGAGTGAAAAAGGGTGTGTGTGGATAATTTTATCAATCGTGTTTTTTTAATATTATATTGATAAAAATTTATATAATTTTCACATGTTGAGGTTTATTTAAAAATTTAAGGAAAATTTGTAACTTGATTATAAATTTATAAATTCTATGAAAATATTGTTTTTACCCTTTTAAGTTCAATTTATTATTTTTATCATAGCATATTTTTTAGATTAATTTTAATTTTAAATTTTATATAATTTTTTTAAATTAATTTGTCTACATTTTTCATTAAGATAATGAGATTTGGATCCCATTTCTGATGGGTGAAGATTGGACATGAAGATAACATTGAGCTAGATTTTACATAATGTACCCCACCTCACTATTTTGATCATAACATTCTTATCATTGCTTGGAATGTTCTGAAATTTGTACAACTGTTATAATACTCAATTATGCACATTTAATTTATCTAGATCAACAGTAGTTTTACATCTTAAGTTAGTCAAAATTAATTCTAATTCAGCACTCAGAATATGAGGAAATCTTGGATGAATTTTAATGATGGGACCATATCTCATAAATGTTTTGTCCAAATGAGCTATAATATTACAAAAATATAGAGAATAATTTTTTGAAAAAATTTACTTAATTATGGATTCATGATATTTGGTCATTTTCTAGAAATTAATTTGTGTTAAAATGGTGTGTGGGAATTCAAAGAGTCTACCAATCTATAAACCTTTTCTTTAATTAATTGGTCATAACTCTTGCTACATGTGTCCAATGAAAATGAAATTTTGAGGGTAAGTGAACAAGTAATAAGGAAATAACACCAAAGAATAAAACTTTTTGATATTATACCATTTAATTATTTAACAATTAATTTTATATTTATAGATGGAAGTAGATTCAAAAAAATTCACCTCTCGTGCCTATTAATTTTTGCCACCTTTTCAATTCAAAGTGAAATACAATTCCAGGCGACTAAGGTACAGATTTACTACTTTAATATTTTTTTAAAATTTTAATATATATTAGTTTTATTCTAATATATCTTTTTATTTTATTTTAAAGTTTTTTTCCCCCACCATGTTTCTTATCAACTCTATGAAAATGGAGAACTACCTCCTCTTATTGTTCGTGGGGTTACTTTGAATACATTTAACTTTAATATATTTTCTTTATTTTATTCTAATAATTTAAATAGTAGTGAAATCAGTTTTGGTGAAGGATTCACCCCAATTTTTATGATATTGTGTTATTACCACTCATAATTATTCATCTCCTTCATTATCATAATGTTGCATGTAGGGGGTCAGTGTAATATTTTATTGATGATACATGGGTGATTATCTCACATGCAGAGGGTTGGTTTGGGGTAACAAAAATTCAAACATGGGAGTGTTGAGTGATAAGTTTGATCTTAACACTAGATAAAATAATTATAATTGATATTTTTAATGAAAAATGATAGCATCATAGTGAACTTTTTAGAATAACAACTTCTTTCTTCTTCACTAACTTCTTCGTGTTTTGTTTTATTTATGTTTTACATTTATATATATATATTTATTATTATAAATTTAAAATAATCACCATTATATTAGTAAATAATTTAGTTTTAGATCTTTTTAGTTTATAAATATATAAAATAGAAAATCAATTTTTTTTAGTGGCCTCCTTGAGAGATCTAACCTAGGTGTACACTATACTATATGCTTAGGTAAATAAAATTTTATTGATTGGGGATCTACGAAAATCCCCACGTATTAACTATGGACGCATTACTCCCATTACTACATAATGTATGTTGTTTTTTAAAACAAGTTACTATATCTATATCCACATTATAAATCTCCTCATCATGGTAGTCGGAAATTTATTAAGGACACCCCTGCTTGTTCAGATGAGACTATGACATAGCACATCCAATTTTAGTTTCCTGAAAATCACTGTGATCAATTTTCCTATTTATAATATTCTGGAGTCATATCCTTTGATGCTTTAAATCTTTAGGATATTGTCAATTCAGAAATTTCCTTGGCATAAACCTCCTCATTTAGTCTTTCATCCAATAACCATGACCAACAAGTCATTTCACTCAATTTTTTGTCATCCTATAACAATCCATTACCATTTTTATCTTTCATGACATATCATAGTCCTATGGTATGTGACATAGTTGATGTCATTTTTCCATATACCATAACTATATTACTATAGTATAGAGAGCCTCCTCTTGGTGAACATATATTTTTTTAAGCACCATGTCTTCTAAAATGCTTGTTTTATAGTCTAAAATCGCTATTTTAAACATGGTATGCACTATAGCATGTTCATCACGACACTTTGGCGTGGTTGAGACTTCTTATGAAACAATATAGTCATTTTTATACTGTAAACAACATAGTGGTGTCCCCTTTCACTTTAAATGCATCAAAACACCAAATTTCACTTAGAATCCTCTTACAAACACTTCCAAACTTTTTATGGACTTAAAGGAAAAATATATTATCCCTTATTAAGGAAAAATATATTATTTGAATTTATTTTTTTTTCTATCCCTTTTAAAAAAATAAAAATTTTGGAAGAAAGGGGATGGAAACATCATACCTTATCCTTGAGAATAATGGGGTTAAACTCTCAACATCAACCTCAACCTCCAAAATATATCTTTTGGAAATTGATTAATAAAGATATCTTTTACATGATCCTTAGTGGAAATAAACTCCAACATAAATACTCATTTCTCAACCATTTCTATCCCCTTTGGACACAAATTTATTTTGGGCACCTTCAACATCAAAACATTTCTTGGTCCTAACAATTACTTTCTTTGTAATTTATTATCAACCATCAAACAAAAATCATCAAGTAAAAATATATTATCCCCCATTAATAAAAAATATATTATTCGAATTTATGTTGTTTTCTCCCTATTTTAAAAAAATAAAAAAATTAGAAGATATGGGATCAAAACATTATACCCTATCCTTGATAATAATGGGGTTAAACACTCATCATCAACCCCAACCTCCAAAATAAATATTTTGGAAATAGATTAGTAAAGATATCTTCCACTTGATTTTTAGTGTAAATAAACTCCAACATCAACACTCCTTTCTCAACCATTTATTTTATAAAGGGTTATTTTATATCTATGTGATTCTATTTTTAATGTTGAACCTAATTTATTGAAAGATTTATTTCACTCTAATTGTTATAGCCCACAAGTGATGGAAACTTCACTTCTACTTTGAGAACTTTAATCTAATTTATTATTTATATAAATTAGGTTATTTATTTAGTTATATAAATGTACTCTAATTTTATTAAATTTAATGTAATAAAAAATTTCTTTTCTTTTTTCCCTAAGCCACACATCTCTCTCTCAAAAAGGATACTTTTCTAGACGTAGACTTCTTTCCATCAATGCTTCCATCCCAATTTATATAAAAAAACATATAGATCCAACTTTCATTCATTATTATATTTTGAACCAAAATCAAGTGTGCCTTTTATTTCTATTATTATTCACATTTCTATAATGAAATGAGATTATTTTGGAACACTTTGATACCTTACACCCAATGTGTTAGCATATACGACATCCAGTCTTAAAGCAGTCAAATATAGTAACTCTCAGTGTGTAACGTATCTCCCATCCTCATTGTCTTGAGAAGGAAGAAGGATGTTACTTGGAATTAAGAGATATCCACAAGGTGCCAAAGGTCGGTAATGAATTCCAAGGGATTCATTAACTGATGGGGGTGATTTTCCTTTTTAAAATAAAACAACCCAACCAAGCATTCCATAAAAAAAGGCCACTACATGATGCATGATAATGATGTAAAACAACTCAAAGTAATATCATTGATACCAAAATAAAACTATAAAAGAGTACTATAGTAGAAGGATACAAAACATAAAAGTATACAGTGGAATACAAAACCAATAAAACTCATATATTCAAACATAACTCTATATCTCCCAACATGCTCTATGCTCCAACTCCACAGTACAGCCCAAGTATCATAATGAACTACTAAAGAAGTGTGATATTTTACCCTTTTTTGTGTCTAGATTAACAATATCTACAAAATCACCAAAATTACAAAGCAGGGGTGAGTAATGAACCTCAGTAGGTTTTCCCCAAATTAATTCCCTACTCACGCTACTAGGATAGAAAATGTTATCAAATTTAAATAAAACAATTGATATAAAAACCATTTAAAATGGTTCAATAATTTATAACAATACCAAAAAAATTCATACCAAAATATTTTTCTCAAATAAACCAGTTACCAAGGAAATCAACCAACAAGTCATTTAACCATTTCTCAATTTCCATGCAATCATAACCCATTCTATTTCACATAATCATACACACCCACTTAACTACAAAACCATGCAAGCTTGGTGTTACCATCGACGGTGGAATTTCATGTCCATAACCCATTCCTTTGATGGTGGTAATTTCACAATAATTATCCATATCATTCCATCCATGATTAACCATTTAATCCAACCACATTATAATACAAAATTTTCCAAATCCATTCAATCATTTCAATAAAACCACACTTTTATTGAAAATAATAACAAAACCCCATTTCAATTAAACCAACCCTTTTATTGAAAACACTTTTCCAACAAACCATTCTAATAAACCAAACTTTATTGAAAACACTTTTCTATGCATCAAAACCAAATATCCATTTTAAAATCATTATTTTGAAATCATGTTATCAAATTCACCTTTTTTCCAAAACACCCAATTTTTTATAAAACAATTCCAAAGAAGGTTTCCATAAATAAATTACATGAAAATTTCAAAATAAATATTACACAAATAATCAATTTGAAATTACTCCTTCTAGTTCTAGTAATAGGAGTCAATAATTATGACACCTTCCATAAGAATTATGGAAAAAATGAAGAATAGAACAAAAACACCAACAAATCCAGTTTGAATCTCCAATAACCCACCTTATATATCTTCCCATAACATAAAAATTTCCAAATCTAAACATTATTGGCATAAAATACCTTGTAACTATCTTCAGTGGACTAGATATAAGAAACCAAGAGAGTGAGGGAAGTATATCTAAGAAAAAACAAGAAAAATACCACAAACGAGAACTTACCAAGAGAATTGTGCTTCAATGCACCAAGAAAGGCCTATAGATCGCTTACAACTCAATGGGGAGAGGTTCTACAACATTTAGGAAGAATAATTTTCTATTTAGGGAAGAAATGGAGCAGAAACGAGGGGTTAAAGGTTAACCTCAACCTAGATACACTCATTTAGTATCTTTCTTTTAAACTTTTCATGTTTAGTCACATGGTTAGGAAAAATTGTGTTCTAATCATGTGTTAGCCACTACATTAAAGAGGACCTCACACGGTTGGCCCGCACAGTTAGACAAACTTTGTTCCAACCATGAAAAATCTCACTGTACCACTTTTCATGGTTTCTCGTGGGTGGATGCACAATTTTTCCAAACCATGTGCCTAACCATGCACCTTCCCATTATCATTTGTCTCGCTAAGCATAGTTTTCTACAGTAGTTTCACGATTTCCAAAACTTCTGCACCAACCATGAACCTTTAGAAAAACCCCAAAACCATTATAAAAGTATTCCAAACTCTCATAAACTTCACCCAAACACTTTATATACTTAAAAATCATAAATAAAGGGTTAAATACTTGAAATCAAGGGTGATAAATTCTTCCCACCATTGGCCTTTCCGTACCTAGAATGTAAAAAACCAATGTCTTCTTGAAATAGTTTGGGCCATTGCTCGACCATTTCTTTCTCTCATTACCAAGTATCTTCTTGAATCTAACCATGTAGTCACAAAACCCATACTAAACTGATGATTTTCCCATGAAATATTTATCTTTCCTATACACAATCTATACTGAGATGTTAACTAATGAAGAATATATTTCTAGGTCAATGTGATCCCATCTAATCACCCGGTTAAGATCAGGCTGTTACTTTTTCAACTCAGATGCATGAAACAAATTATGCACCACACTGAACCTTAGTGGAGAATCCAACTGATATTCCACCACACCAACATGTTCAAGTATCTAAAAAGGGACTATGTGTCGAGGAGATAACTTTCCCTACTTCTCTAAATTAAAATGTATAATCCTTGTAGAGATCTTAAAAAACACATGATCACTCACCTTAAACAACAACGACAGTCGACGATGATCCACATATGATTTTTGATGACTCTAGGCCATCTCTATTTGTTTCTTGATCAACAGAATATTCTCTATTGTTTCATGGATGAGGCATGGCCCAACCAATGAAATATCACTTGTTTCCACCCAACAAAGTGGATAATTAAAAGGATTTCCATACAAAGATTCAAAAATATACATATGTATTAAGGCCGGATAACTATAGTTATATAATAACTCTACTAATGGTATGTACACCTCCCATAAGCCACCAAAATCGATTACACAATCTTGCATCATGTCTTCCAAAAATTTTGTCTTTATTTCAGATTTCCCATCCATCTAAGGATGATATTCCATATTCATATTCAACTGATTCCTAAGCTATTTCTGTAAAGATTTCCAAAAATGAGATGTAAACCTCATATTTATGTTTAGAAACTAACAAAACTGGTACATCATGCCTCTTTAGCAATTCTTAGATATAGATTTTTTAAAAGTCCTCCATTGTGTGATATTCATGAATTGGAATGAAATAGGAAAAAATTTTGAGCGATCCACAATCACCCATATTGTATCGTGTTTCTGAACCATTATTGGGAGACCTATTACAAAATCCATAGCTATATATTCCCATTTCCAAAGAGAAATAGGTAAATACTGTAACATACCTACTTTTCATTGATTCTATGCCCTAACCTGCTAACATGTTAAGCATCTTAAAACAAACTCATCCACCTTCATTTTCATACCGAACCACCAGAAATATGCTTTAAATGCCTTATAAATCTTGTGTATTCCAAGATGAATAGCCCATATTGAATGGTGGTGGGCATAAAGAAGTTGTTCCTGAAAATCCAAAAGTATGACCATCCAATTTTTGAATCACATCACTAAACACTTATCTAATTTCTATCCCTCAATGGTCTCCCCACCCTTGAGTCTTGAAATCATATCAATGCATTCTGAATTAGATGTATGTGCCTCTTTAACTGTTTTAACCAAATCAAGAACAACTAAACAAGAAATAAAATTGTAACATCACCTTGGTCTTCACATTCCTAGTGCATGTTGGCTAGGAACAACATCAATTGTCACTGATCTAAATTCTATTTTTCCAACTGGGCATATGACTTTTTACATAATTCATATGCCCCCATATTTCCTTTACCTGGGGTATACAACAAGTTTAAGTCAAAACTTTTGAAATACTTCATCCATCTCATTTATCTCAAGTTCAAATTCCTTTGTTAGAAAATATTTTTCAATCTCTTGTGATCCATAAACACTATAAATTTCTCACCAAAGAGGTAATGATGCCAAGTCTTCAAAGCACAGACTACGAAAGCTAACTACAATGTGTGTTTTGGGTAGTTCTTCTCATGCAATATTAACTGCTTTAATCCATAAGCAACGACATGTTCTCCATATATGAGAACACATCCCAACATGTATCTTGAAGCATCATAATATAACATGTACCCTCATTCGGGTTCCAGAAAATTCAAGATTGGTGCTGATGTAAGGAAGACTTTAAGCTCTTTAAAAAACATCTAACATTCATCATTCCACTATAATGGAACATTATTCCTTGACAAATATTTCATAAGTGAGTCTAGTTGTGAAATATCCAGAAAAAAGAAATGATAATAACTAGGGAAACTATGTATCTCGAAGACATTCCTTGGCGGTTCCCATGAGATAACAGCCTCGATCTTTTTTGGATCCAAAGAAACAAATCTTTCATAGATTACATGGACAATAAAATGTAACTCTTGTATCAAAAAATGAAACTTTTATATCTTATCATATAACCAATGCTCCTTCATGATTCCAAACACTGTTGCTAAGTGTTGATCATGCTCGAACCTTGTCCTGGAATACACCAATATGTCTTCCAAAACCACCACCACAAAGGAATCCAAATATTTCTAGAATATATGAATCATAAATACAATAAATACTATTGTTGAATTTGTAATACCAAAAGGCATTACCACATATTAATAATGGACAAATTTACTTCTGAATGTTTTCTTCAGAATATCCTCCTTTTGAACTTATAATTGGTGATATCCTGATCATAAATAAATTTTATAGAATCACTAATCTCTCCTAAATTGATTGAATAGATCATAAATGTGTGGACGTAGATACTAATTCTTTATCATAGCTTGGTTAATATTACAATAATCTATATACAACTAAAGAGTTTCGTCTTCCATTTTAACAAGCAAGAATGGTGATGCCTATAGAGATGTGCTAGGTCGAGTGAAACCTTTGGTTTCCAGCTCTTCTAAATACAATTTTAGTTCTCTTAAATCTATTTTTTTATCTTGTAATATATAAGATAAATAGGACTAGTACCCATGAGGAGATAAATCATAAACTCCACTTCTCTTATGGGTGGAATCCCTGAGAAATGCTTAGTAAAAACATTGAGAAACTGATCAAAAACTACTAGAAAACTATTATTCTCAATCTCTTCTATTGATTCCAAATTAAAAACTAATAACTAGTACAATATCATTCCAACTGTTGGTTATAACAAGACCATTTCACCTTCCTTTACATTCTAGTCTACTCTAAAGAGATGCTCGATGCTATCATTAATCATAAAATTGACCCTTCAAGCATAATAGTCGATGTGAGCCTTGAACATTGTCAACTAATCCATACCTAGGATTATTTCATAGATATCCATCTCAATAATAGAGAAATACCATATCATATATTCTCCATAAATAGTTATAAAACATTTTCTACACATAAAGTATCGACATTCTATTTGGACCAGAAGATTTTATAATTTTAATACAGAAGTCATCATCTCAAATTTTAAACCCATAAAATCAATAGCACAAGAAGAAAAAAAGGAATTGGATGAACCATTATCAAAAAAAATATTACATAAGGTTATAATCCAAAATAATCATACATAACACCATCGATGGTCTATACTGATCTTCCACAATAACCTTCTTCTCTCCATATAATTTCTTACTCAACGTACTATATTCCATACTGCTCTATTGAGATTTTCATCGCTGAGGAGTCATGGTATTACTAGAATAACGATGTCTGGCTCTATTCTATTGATGAGAGGTATTTTTCTTCCCTCATCCTTTCAAATCATACGATGCTTATGAAACTTAAGAAGTGTCTCGAACACCTGACCTCATAGAACAGTGAAAATAGCACTGAATATTGAAATTATGTCATAATATTAGTGGTTTTGTACACTCACTTATCATGTGATTAATTGAACCAAAATGAAAAAAATCCCCTCTTACTTTTGGGTCTTGGAGAAAGGTTAATTGAACATTTTATCCAATTCTGATGTGTTCCACATCCTTGAGAATAGTTGTCCCTATTCCTCTTGCTCTTAGTGTTAGAGTTCTCACCTCCTCTCATGGAGACAAACATACTTCCTCCACTTAGACATTCATAAATGAAAAATATTATACAAATAATATATTTTTGTAATCATGACTCAACACTTTGAAAATATCAAATGATGCTTTGAACCAACTATTGGTTAACATGTGGTTTAAGTGAAACCACATTCCCAACAGCCTATTTCAACTAGTTCCTAAGACTCCTTCTAGGATCCATTTTCTATAAACAAATCAAAACAACATAAGTTTCAATCTCTAGAAAATTAAGGCTTAAAATTTTTAAATTATACAACATCATAACTATCAAAATGAGGATTTCTAAAATTAAACATTTTCCACATTCAATTATTTCTAAAAAATCTACTAAAATTTTAAAAAACAAACCTTTTATAAAATATCACATCCATTCCCTTTTTCAAAATATAACATTTGAAAAGAATTTCAAAATTTTGTCAACAATAAACATTTTTCACACAATAATAAATCATTACTCAATATAAAATATGAACTCCTAGTGGGAAGTCATTTCTATAATGCACGTCATGCTCATCTCATTGGATAAACCCATGACAATGAGATTCCAATTACTATAAGTGTCTCCAAAATACTTATCTACCCAACTCCTATGTAACTTTAAGTTCAACATAAAAAGGGTTATTTATATATTTTTATGCTATACATTTCAAGTCTTGATATTCCTACTCCTTTTTACCATCCCAACTCTAGGAATAGACCAGAACGGATTTCAACTCCAAGACGAACAGAACTGATGACCACTTGTTAGTCAAGAACCGAACAAGATGATACCACTTATAACATCTCACACCTTCTAATTGTATTTATAAGGCGGAAGTACATTAATTTTCCTTAAGAGACATCTCCAAGGTGTCAAAGGATGGAAATTAATTCCAAGGGATTCATTAAGAAAAAATATATTATTTGAATTTATGTTGTTTTCTACCCTTTTAAAAAAAAATAAAAACAAATGAAGAGAGGGGATGTAAATATCATACCTTATCCTTGATAATAATGGGGTTGAACTCCCATCATCAACCTCAACCACCAAAATGTATCTTTTGGAAATGGCTTAGTAAAGATACCATCCACTTGATCCTTAGTGGAAATAAACTCCAACATCAACACTCCTTTCTCAACCATTTCCTTTATAAATGGTTATTATATATCTATGTGATTTGATTGTGAATATTGAACCTAATTTCTTGAAAGATTTATTACACTCTAATTGTCACATCCCACAAGTAATGTAAACTTCACTTCTACTTTTAGAACATTAAGTTAATTTATTGTGTATATCAATTGGGTTATTTAATATGTTGTATAAATGTACTCTAATTTTATTATATTTAATGTAACAAAACTTTTCTATTCTTTTCGAGCCAATAAACACATATCTCTCCCAAAAATAATACTTCACCAGATGTATACTTCTTTCCATCAATGCTTCTAACACAATTTGCATCAAAAAACATATAGATCCAACTTTCCTTCATTATTATATTTTTAACTAAAATCAAGTGTACCTTTTATGTTTCTTAGGATTAAAATTGGTACAATTAAATGATATTATTTTTGAAAACTTTGATACCTTTCATCCAATGTGTTAGTGTATATAACATACGGTCTTAAATTAGTCAAATATAGTAACCCCCGGTGTTTAACATATCACCCCTCCCTATTTGACTTGAGAAGGTAGAAGGATGTTAATTGTCCTTAAGTGACATCCCCAAGGTTCCAAAGGTTGGTATTGAATTCCAAGGTCTTCATTAATATATCAGGGTTATTTTACCTTTGAAAATAAAACAACCCGACCAAACATGCCATAAAAAAATACCACTACATGGTGCATGATAAAAATGTAAAACAACTCAAAGTAATACCATTGAAACCAAAATCAAACTACAAAAGAGTACCATAGTGGAAGGATAAAAAAATCATTGTACACAGTTGAAGAAAAAACCAACAAAACTCATAGACACCAACATAACTCTACAACTCCCAATATGCTCCAGGGTCCAACTCCACAATACAACCCAAGTATCATAATGAACTACTAAAAAAGTGTGATACTTTACCCTTTCCGTTTCCCTGATGAACAATATCTACAAAATCATCAAAGTTCCAAAGCAGGGTTGAGTAATGAAACTCAGTAATTTTTTCCCAAATGACTTACCTACTCATGCCACTAGGATAGAACATGTTATCACATTTATATAAAACAATTTATATAAAAACCATTTAAAACAGTTCAATAATTTATAACAATGCCAAAAAATTCCATACCAAAACAATTATCTCAAATAAACTAATTACCAAGTAAATCAACCAAACAAGTCATTTAATCATTTCACAATTTCCATGTTAGCATAACCCATTTTGTTTCATATAATCACACACGCCCACTTAATATGATTGAAGCGTTTTTTGTTCTGAATCCCTTATCTTTACAACCTAACTTTAAATTTTCATCTTTTTTCAACCCATAGAATCCATTAATGACCTTTATTGGTAAAACCACATTACAAACCTAATTTTCCCTTCCTAACCTAATTTTGTTATTTTTCATGATATTCAATGGATTAAGTGTGGGGAAGAGGTTTCCTATGGTAGAAAGGGGTTCTTTAAATTGATTAATAAGTATAGTGGTGTTTTAATTGGATATTGGGGAGAATATCAAGATGTATTTACCATTTAATTCTATTATTTACTCTCAAAAAAAGAAAAATAAATAAACAATAAAAAATAGAAAAAAATGGATGAAAATGGTTGTGTCTTAGGAACGTCAAAAAACAGTCTTCCTAAACCTTTGATCTATTTTAACGATTACAATTAGTGTCATGATGAGATCAAACAAGGTTTGAGAGATGAGTGTGATATTTTTTCCAAGTGAAACTTCTGAAAAAAAAGGAAAAATAATATAAAAAATAAAGTGTATCATCCATTGTACATATTTCCATATTTATGGTCCTTTTCCTTTACTTGGGGAAAGTGGGTAATTTCATCTTTATAATAGGTGGTTTCATTGAGTTCTTTTATTTAATATCATGTAATGTGCTTAACTCTTAACCTTATTTTTGAGATTTATTTTATTTCATATAATTACCCATCTACGATAAGCCTTAGAGTCATTTTAGCCTTATTGAGAATTAATTGAGATTGATGTTAATTTTTGCCTTTATGAGGTTGATATTTTAGATTTACTATAATCCTATTTTTAGAATTATGTTCTTGAGGTATTAGAACAACTCTAGATTATATTTCTATTGAGTAAAATGTGACATGAATTTCTTGGTGAGGTTGGTTATGATTGTGTCATGGATAGATTCTTGAGGTTGAAAAAATTTTATTGTGAGAGAAAAAAATAAAAGTAAAATGTTTTTCATATATGAGACATGATAAATTCTATTTTTTAAATCATATTGAAAATTTTCCCATTATTTATTTATTTATACAGATTTGATATGGATATGTGATAATTTTTTCCCATGCATGAGAACGGGTGAGTGTTGAGGGTTTGATCAATCATGTTATTTTAATATTATATTGATAAAAATTGAAATAATTTACACATGATGAGGTTTATTTGAAAATTTAATGAAAATTTGTAAGTTGAGTTTAAATTTATAAATTCCATGAAAATATTTTTTCACCCTTTTTAGTTCAGTTTATTTTTTATCATAGCATATTCTTTTGGAATCATTTTAATTTTAAATTTTATATAATTTTTTAAAATTAATTTATCTATATTTTTCATTAAGATAATGAGAGTTAGATCCCATGTTTTATGGGTGAATATTATAAATGAAGTTAATGTTGATCTAGAATTGAAAAAACAGACCCCACCTCACTATTTTTATCATAACATTTTTATCATTTCTTGGAATGTTCTGAAATTTAGACAATTGTTAGAAGACTAAATTATTCACATTTCATATTTCTATATCAATAGTTGTTTTACATCTTAATTTATTCCAAATTCATGCTAAGTCAGCACTCAGAATATGTGGACATCTTGGATTAATTTTAATGATGGGACCATATCTCATGAATTTCTAGTCCAAATGAGCTATAATATTAAAGTAATGTAGAGAATATTTTTGGAAAAAATTACTTGATTATGGATTCATGATATTTGGTCAATTTTTTGTACATTAATGTGTGGTAAAATGGTGTATGGGAATTCAAAGAGTCCACTAATCTAGAAAAAATTTCTTTAATGAATTAGTCATAACTCTTGCTACATGTGTCCAATGAAGATAAAATTTTGAGGTTGAATGAAAATGTTATAATACAATAACACCAAAGAATAAAACTTTATGATATTCTAAAATTTGATTATTTAAAAATGAATTATATTTTTATGTATGTAATTAGATTCAAAAAATTTCACCTCTCATGCCTATAAATTTTTTCCACCTTTTCTATTCAAATTGAAATCCATTTTCAGGGGAATAAGGTGGAGATTTAATGATTTAATATTTTTTAAAAAAATTAATATATATTAGTTTTGTTTTTATATTCCCTTTTCTTTTCTTTTATATTTTAAGTTCCCCCACCATGTTTCTTATCAACTCTATGAAAATGGATAACTAACTCTTGTTATTGTTCAGGGGGATTCTTTTAGTACATTTCACTTTAATATATTTTTTTATTTTATTCTAAGAATTTAAATAGTAGTGAAATAGTTTTGGTGAAGGGTTGACCCCACTATTTTTGTTATTGTGTTCTTCCCATTCATAATTATTCATCTCCTTCAATATTATAATATTCCATGCAAGGGATTAGTGTAATATTGTGTTAATGATACAAGGGAGATTATCTCACATGTAGAAGGTTGGTGTGGGGTAATAAAAATTCAAACATGTGAGTGTAGAGTGATAAGGTTGATCTTAACACTAGATAAAATAATAAAAATTGATATTTTTTAAGAACAATGATACCATCATTGTGAACTCTTAATAATAAAAACTTCTTTCTTCTTCACAAACTTCTTCGTTTTTTGTTTTCTTTATGTTTTACATTTATATATATATATATATATATTATTAGAAATTTAATAGACTCACCATTATATTAGTATATAATTTAGTTTTATATTTTTTAGTTTATAAATAGATACAATACAAAATCAATTTGTTTGAGTGGCCTCCTTAGGAGATCGACCCTAGGTGTACACTATACTATATTCTTAGGTAAATAAAAATTTATTGATTGGGTATCTAAAAAAATCACCACATATAAATTGTGGACACACCACTCCCATAATTACATAATGTATGTTGTTTTTTTAAATAGGGTACTATATCTATATCCACATAATTAATCCCCTCATCATGGTAGTCAGAAATTTATTGAGCACACAACTTCTTGTCCAGATGAGACTATGACATAGCCCATCTCGTTTTAGTTCCCTAAAAAGAACTATGATTAATTTTCCTATTTATAATATCCTAGAGTCATGTCCTTTTATGATTAATGTCTGTAGGATATTTTCACTACAAAATTACCTTGATATAAACTTCCACGTTTATTCTTTCATTCAGGAACCATGACCAACAAGTCATCTCACATAATGTTTTATCATCCTAGAACAAGACATCACAATTTTATCTTTCAGGCCATATCATAGTCCAATGGTATGCGACATAGTTGATTTCACTTTTCCATATACCATAACTATATTACCATAGTATAGATATCATCCTATTGGTAAACATATATTTTTATAAGCACCAAATCATCTAAAATGATTGTTTTATAGTTTGAAATCCTGATTTTAACCATGGAATGTACTATAGCATGTTCATCACAAAACGGTGGCATGGTAGAGACTTCTTATAAAATAATATAGTCATTCTGATACTAGAAACAACATAGTGATTTCTCATTCCACTTTAAACACATACAAACACCAAATTTCACTTTGAATCCTCTTACAAACACTTCCAAACTATTGATGGACTTGACCTCAACTGAAACTCCAATATTCACCTAAGATTGAATTTGATTTATTTTTTAATAAATTATTGAACTATATTTGACAAAAACATATCACACCATCATCACACTTCATTTCACTTCAACAATCTACCCTTTGTACACAAACATCTTTTGGGGAACCTTCAATGTCAAACAATTTCTTGGTCACAAAAATCACTATCTATGAAATTAAATATAAACCATCAAAAAAATATCCTCTAAATTATAATTCACCCTCTAAATTATTAATGAATCGTTATTAAATTTTTCTAATATTGTGAGACTGAACTCAGTGTAATTAATAAAAACTATGAAAAACAATGTAGGATCCTGTTGTAAGGGGGGATGCTCTTGGGATTCATCATTTCCACCCTCCTTAATTTTAGGATTCTTGTAGGACCCTTGGAAAATAATAAAAAGGAAACTTTAAGAGAGTGAATATATTCTCCCCCATTAAGAAAAAATATATTATTTTAATTTATGTTATTTACTCCCACTTTTTAAAAAATAAAAATAAAGGAAGAGAGGGGATAGAAATATAACATGTTGTTCTTAAGAATAATTGATTTGAACTCCCATCGTTATCATCAACCTATAAAATATATCTTTTGGCAATGGCTTAGTAAAGATATCTTCCAATTGATCCTTAGTGGAAAAAAACTACAACATCAAAACTCCTTTCTCAACCATTTCCTTTATAACTGGGTATTTTATATATATGTGATTCTATTTTGAATGTTGAACCTAATTTATTGAATAGTTTATTGTACTGTAATTTTCACAGTCCACAAGTAATGGAAACTTCACTTCTACTTTGAGAACATTAAGCTAATTTCTTATCTATATCAATTGGGTTATTGATTGAGTTGTATAAATTTTCTCTAATTTTATTGTATTTAATGTAACAAAACTTTTATTTTCTTTTCTTTTCCAAGATACACATCACTCTCCCAAAAAGAATACTTTTCCAGATGTAAACTTATTTCCATTAATGCTTTCAACCCAATTTTTATAAAAAAAATATAGATATAACTTTCCTTTATTATTGTATTTTTAACCAAAATCAAGTGTGCCTTTTTTGTTTCTTAGGATTTACATTGATATAATAAAATGAGATTATTTTTGAACACTTTGTTACCTTGAACCCAATGTGTTAGCATATATTACATCCAGTCTTAAAGCAGTCAAATATAGTAACTCCCAGTGTGTAACATCTCACCCCTCCTCATTATCTTGAGAAGGATGAAGGATGTTACTTGGCCTTAATCAACATCCCCAAGGTTCCAAAGGACAGTAATGAATTCCAAGGGCTTCATAAATAGATGGGAGTGATTTTACCTTTGAAAATAAATCAACCCAACCAAACATTTCATAAAAAATACCACTACATGATTCATGATAAAAATGTAAAATGAATCAATGTAATTCCATTTATACCAAAATCAAACTACAAAATACTACCATAGTAGAAGGATAAAAAACATCAAAGTACATAGCAGAAGAAAAAAACAATAAAACTCATAAACTCAAACATAACTCTACATCTCCCAACATGCTATATGATCCAACTCCATAATACTGCCCAAGTATCATAATGTACTACTAAAGAAGTGTGATACTTTACCCTTTCATGTGTCCTGATGAACAATTTTTGAAAAAATCAACAAAGTTCCAAATCATGGGTGAGTAATAAAGCTTATTAGGTTTTCCCCAAATTACTTCCCTACACACTCCACTAGGATAGAACATGTTATCACATTTATATAAAACAATTTATATAAAAACCAGTTGAAATAGTTCAACAATTTATAACAATGCCAAAAAATTCCATACCAAAACACTTTTCTAAAATAAACCAATTACCAAGGAAAGAAACCAAACAAGTCATTTAACCATTTCTCAATTTCCATGTTGGAATAACCCATTGTATTTAACATAATCAAACACACCCACTTAACCACACAACCATGCAAGCTTGGTGTTACCATCGATGGTGGAATTTTAGGTCCATAACCTATCCCTTTAATGGTGGTACTTTCACGACAATTATACATCCCATTCCATTGATGATTAACCATTTAATATAAACTCATTCCAATACAACCTTTATGAAACTAATTAAATCATTTCCATAAAACCACAGTTTTATTGAAAATCATAACAAAAAAACTATTTCAATTAAACCAACCCTTTTGTTGAAAACAATTTTCCAACAAACCATTCCATTAAACCAACCTTTTATTGAAAGCACTTTTCTATGCATCAAAACCAAATATCCATTTAAAAATCATTATTTTAAAATCATGTTATCAAACTTACATTTTTTTCAAAACACCCAGTTTTTCATAATACCATAAACCATCACCAAAGAAGGTTTTCATCAATCAATTACATGAAAAATTTTAAAATTAATTTTAAATTAATCCTTCTAGTTTTAGCAATATGAGTCATTAATGAAGCTACCTACCTCAGGAATTCTGACGAAAATAAAGAACAGAACGAAAATGCTAACAAAAACAGGTTAAATCTCCCAAAAACAACCTTAAATATCTTCCCTTAACATAAAAAAGCCAAATCTAACCATGATTGGAATAAAATACCTTAGATCTATCCATATAAGACTAGATATAAGAAATTTAAAGATAGAAGGAAGTATATATAAGAAAAAACCAGAAAAATACCATAAATGAGGACTTACCAAGGGAAATGTGCTTTAATGCACAAAAACGCCTCTAGATATCTTCCAATTCGATGGGGAGAGGTTCCATATCCTTTGGGAGGAATAATTTCTAATTTAGGGTTGAAATGGAGAAAAAACGAGGGGTTAAAGGTTAATATAAACCTAGATACACTTGTTTAGGATCTTTCCTTTAAACCATTCATGTTTAGTCACACAGTTAGAAAAAAATGTGTTCTAACTGTGTGTCAGCCACTGCCTCAATGAGGACTTCACACAGTTGGCCTGAACGATTAGACAAACTATGTGTTAACCATGAAAAATCTCCCTACCCCACTTTGCATGGTTTCTAGTGGGTGAATTCATAGTATTTTCAAACCATGTTCCAAACTATGAACCTTATCATTATCCCTTCTCTCACTATGCCTGGTTTTCTATAGGAGTTGCATGGTTTCCAAAAACCATGAACCTTTAGAAAACCCCCCAAAAACATTCTAAATGTCTTTCAAACTCTCCCAAACATCACCCAAACACTTTACATACTTTAAAATAATAAATAAAGTGTTACTTACTTGAAATTTAAGGTGCTACATTCTCCCCACCATTGGCCTTTCCATACCCAAAAAGTAGAAAACCATTGTCTTCCTGAAAGAGTTTGGGCCATTGCTCGGCAATTTATTTCTTTCATTACCAAGTCTCTTCCTGAATCCGACCATGTTTCCAAAAAACCCATACTAAACTGATTCTTTTTTCCACACAATAATTTCTCTAGAATATCAACAATTTCCATCAGGATATGAACCAATGAAGCATCTAAATCTACGTTAATGTGATCCCATCGAATCAGATGGTCAGGATCAGGCTATTACATTCTAAATTAGAATATGTAAAACACATTATGTTCCACACTAAACCTTAGTCAAAAATCCAAATGATATTCCACATCACTAACTCGTTCAAGTATCTAAAAATGGCCTATGTACCAAGGAGATATCATTAATTAATTCCCAAAATTACAATGTCCAAGCCTTGGATAGATCTTTAAAAAAACATGATCACTCACCACGAACAACAACAACTATCGACGATGATTCGTATATGATTTTTAACTACTCTGGGCCATCTACATTTGTTTTCTGGTCAACTAAATATTCTCCATTGTTTCTTGAATAAGGATCATCCCAACCAATGAAATCTCACTTATTTATACCCAACAAAGTGGATAATGAAAAGGATTCTCATACAATGCTTCTAAGGGATCCCTATGTATTAAGTCCTGATAACTATAGTTTTATAAAAACTCTACTAATAGTAAGTGATCCTCCCATGACCCACCAAAATTTATTACACAATTCCACAACATGTCTTCCAAAATTTGTATAATCATTTCAGATTTCCCATCTATATGAGGATGATATTCCATACTCATAGTCAGTTGAGTCCCAAGGAATTTCTATAAGGATTTCTAAAAATGAGATGTAAACCTCTGATCTATATTTGAAACTATCGAAGCCGGTACACCATTCATATTTATCACTTCTCATATATATATTTTTGACATGTCCTCTACCATATGAGATTCATGAGTTGTAATTAAATGGGATAACTTTGTGAGATGATCCACTATCACCCATATGGAATCCTATTTTCAAACCATTCTTGGGAGTCCTGTTACAAAATCTATAGCTATATATTCTAATTTCTAAGAAATAATAGTTAAAGACTGCAACATACTTGTCAGTAATTGATTATCTGCCTTAACTTTCTAGAAAGTTAAGCATATTTAAACAAAATTAGTCGCCTTCCTTTTCATACTGAACCACCAGAATTGTTCTTTCAATGCCTTATAAAAATTTGTATTTTCGGATGAAGATCCCATATTGAATGGTGGTAATAATTAATAAGTTATTATTCAAAATTCATAGGTACAACCATCCAATTTCTGAACCACATCACTTAACTCTCATCTAGTTTCCATCCCTCAATGGTCTCCCCGCCATTGAGTTTTGAAATCATAGTAACACATTTTGAATTGGATGTATGTACCTCTTTAATTGTTTCAAAAAAATCAAGAACAAATGAAAATGGAAAGAAAATTGCAACATCACCTTGGTATTCACATTCTTTATGCATGTTGGTTAGGACTGACATCAACTCTCATAGATCTGGAGTATCTTTTTTTAACTGAGCATATGAATTTCTGCTTAAATCATATGCCACAATATTTCCTTTACTCAGTGTATACATCAAGTAAAAGTCAAACATTTGAAGATACTCCATACATATTCTTTATCTCAAGTCTAAATTACTTTGTGAGAAAACATTTTTCAAGATCTTATAATCCATAAACACTGTAAATATCTCACTAAAGAGGTAATGATGCCAAGTCTTCAAATCTTAGACTACAGAAGCTAACTCCAAATCGCGTGTTGGGTAGTTATTCTCATGAAATTATAACTAACTTGATCCATAATAAACAACATGATCTATTTATATAATAACACATCCCAACCCAGATCTCAAAACATCATAATACACCACATACCCTCATCCTGATTCTAGAAAAATCAAGATTGGTGCTGATTTAAGGCAGACTTTAAGCTCTTGAAAAGACTTATAACATTCATCGTTTCACTAGAAAGGAACATTATTCCTTGTCAAAGATTTCATAAGTGATTCCAGTCATAAAAAATCATGAACAAAGTGTTAGTAATAACTAGATATACTAAGAAAACTATGTATCTCGAATACATTCCTTGGAGGTTCCCACGAGATAACAGCCTTGATCTTTTCTAGATC
This sequence comes from Viscum album, assembly GCA_963277665.1. Taxonomy (NCBI): domain Eukaryota; kingdom Viridiplantae; phylum Streptophyta; class Magnoliopsida; order Santalales; family Viscaceae; genus Viscum; species Viscum album. The sequence continues at coordinate 698,540,699 of OY728157.1, forward strand.
CAAATAAACACCTATTTAATAGATCACATGGCCAATAAAATGTATCTATTGTATCCAGAAATCACACTTTGATATCATGGCATACAATAGATGATTATTCCAGATTCCAAACACTATTTTTAAGTGTTGGTCATGCTCAACCCTTGTCCTTGAATACACCAATATGTCATCCACAATTGCCACCACAAAGGAATCCAAATATTTCAAAAATATCTGACTCATCAATGCCACAAATACTAATTCTATATTCATAAGACCAAAAGGAATTACCAAATATTCATAATATCCATATCTACTTCGGAAATTTGTATTCAGAATATCCTCTATCCAGACTCGCAATTGGTGATATTCAGATCACAAGTAAATTTTGGAGAACCAATGATCTCCCCTCAATTGATCAAACATATCATCAATGCATTGAAGTGGATACTAATTCTTTATCATAACTTTGTTAATCTTATAATAATATAAACACAACCAAAGATTTATGTCTACCTTTTTGACAAACAAGACTGGTGATACCTATAGAGATGTGCTAGGCCGAAAGAAACCTTAACTTTATATCTCTTCTGACTGCACTTTTTATTCCCTTAACTCCATTGGTTCTATCTAGTATTATAGAATGGAAATAGGAACGGTCCCCAGGAGAAGATCAATCATAAACTCTATTTCTCTTGTGGGTGGAAACCCTGTGAAATTATTGGGAAAACATTTGTAAACTGATCAAAGACTTATAGAAAACTTCTATTATCAATATCTTCCATTGATTATAAATTTAAAACTACTAACTGGTACAAGATCATTCCAAATATTCGGGCGAAAAAAATCTCATTTCACCAGCCTTTACATTATGGTTTCCTTTAAAGAGATTATTGATGCCATCATCAATCATAAAATTGACCCTACAGCTATAATAGTTTATGTGAGCCTTAAACATTGTCAACCAATTCATACCAAGTATTATGTCATAGATATCTATCTTAGTCATAGATAAATACCATATCATCTCTTCTCCATCAATAGTTATAGAACATTCTCTACATATAAGGTCATGACATTCTATTTCACTAAGAAGAGTTTTCAATTTTAACATAGAAGTCGTCATCTCAAATTTTAAACCCATAAAATCAATAGAACCGAGAAGAAATAAAGGAATAGGATGCACCCATATTACAAAAAATCTTTAATAAGGGTAGAATCAAAAATAGTAATACCTATAATCACCGATGGTCTATACTAATCATCCACAATAACCTACTCAACTCCATATAATTGATTACTCACTACATTATGTTCCCTATTTCTCTATTGAGATTTCTATTGTAGAGGAGTCATGTTATTCCTATAATCACCATGGATAGATCTATCCTATTTATGAGAGGTATTTTTCCCCTCATTATGTCAAATAATACGATTCTTGTGACACCTAATAAGTGTCCCGAACACCCGACCTCGAAGCACAGTGATAATAGCGTTGTAGATTGCAATTATGGAATAATCCCAGTGGTTTCATACACTCTCTCTTCATGTGATTCATTAAACAAAAATGAAAATATTCCCTCTTACTTTTGGGTCTTTTAGTAAGGTTAATTGAACCTTTGGTCCAATTTTGATGTGCTCCACATCCTTGAGAATAGTTATCCCTCTTACCATTTCTCTTAGTGTCAGAGTTCTAACCTCCTCTCATGGATATAACCATAATTCTTCTACTTGGACTTTCAGTAGTGAAAAATACTGTAAAAATATTATCTTGTTTCATTCATGACTCAAATATTTGAAAATCTTGAATGATGCTTTGAAGTAACTATTTTTTAACCTATGTCTCAGGTGAAACCACATTCTCAACAGCCCATTTCAACTAGTTCTTAAGACTCCTACAACGTTCCATTTTCCATAAACATAGAAAAACTTCATAAGTATCACTCTCTAAAAAATTAAGGCTTAAAAAATTTCAAATTATACCACATCATAACTATCAAAATAAGGCTTCCCAAAATTCAACATTTTCCACATTCAACCATTTCTGAAAATTCCACCAAAATTTTAAAAATCAATCCATTTTCAAAATATCACAACCAATCCCTTTTTCAGAATCTAACATTCTAAAATAATTTCAAAAATTTTCAAAAATCAATAATTTTTCACACAATCATAAATAATTACTCAATATGAAATTTAACTCCTAATGGGAATTCATTTCTATAATGCATGTCATGCTCATCTCATTGGCTAAACCCATGACAATGAGATTTCAATTCCTATAAGTGTCTCTAAAATACTTACATACCCAAATCCTTGGTAACTTTAAGTTCAACATAAAAAGGTTAGATATGTCTTTTTATTCTCTACATTTCAATTCCTAAAAATCCTACTCCTTTTTACCATCCCAACTCTCGGAATATACTAGAACGAATTGAAACTCCAAGACTGATAGAACTGATGACCACTTGTTAGTCAAGGACAGAACCAGATGATACCACTTGTAATGTCTCACACCCCCTTATTGGATTAAGAATGTGGAAGTACATTACTTGTACTTATGTTACACCCCCAAGTTACCAAAGGATGGCAATGAATTTCAAGGGATTCATTAACAGATAGGGGATTATTTTCCCTTTGCAAATAAAATAGGACAACCAGACATTCCATAACAAAAGACCACTATATGATGCATCATAAAAATTTAAAATAACTCAAAGTAATACCATTTATATCAAAATAAAACTAAAAAATATTACCATAGAAGAAGAATAAAAAATGCCAAAGTAAACCATGGAAGACAAAACTAAAAAAACTCATAGACACCAACATAACTCCATGGCTCCCAACATGCTCCATTCTCCAACTCCACAATACAGTCCAAGTATCATGATGCACTACTAAAGAATTGTGATACTTTACCCTTTACTGTGTCCCAATGGAAAATTTATGAAAAAATTACCAAAGTGAGAAAGCAGGGGAGAGTAATGAAGCTTGTTAGGTATTCCCCAAATGACTTCCTTACTCATTCCACTAGGAAATAATATGTTAGCACATTTATATAAAATAATTCCAATAAAAACAATATAAAATAGTTCAAAAATTTATAACAATGCCAAACAATTCCATACCAAAACATTTTTCTCAAATAAACCAATTAACAAGGAAAGAAACAAAACAAGTCATTTAACGATTTCTCAATTTCCATGTTATCAAAACCCATTCCATTTCATAAAATCACACACACCCACTTAACCACAAAACCACACAATCTTGGTGTTACCATTGATGGTGGAACTTTCACATCCATAACTTATCCCTTTGATGGTGGTACTTTCATGACCAATATCCATCCCATTCCATCCATGCCTAACCATTTAATCCAACCACATTCCAATACAGCCTTTTAGAAACCAATTTAGTCGTTTCAATAAAACTGTACTTTTATTGAAAACCATAACAACAAACCATTTCAATAAAACCAAACCTTTTATTAAAAACACTTTTCCCACATACCATTCTAATAAAACCAACCTTTTATTGAAAAACTTTTTCATACATAAAAACCAAATAACAATTTTAAAATCATCATTTTAAAATCTTGTTATCAAATTCACCTTTTTTCAAAACATCCAATTTTGTATAATACCATAAATAATCACCCAAGAAGGTTTCCATTAATAAATTTCATGAAAATTTCACAATCAGTTTCACACAAACAATCAATTTGAAATTAATACTTATAGTTCTAGCAAGAGGAGTGGAGAGTGAAGCTACCTACCTTAGGAATTGTGGGTAAAATGTAGAAAGACACTAAAACACCAACATAATCAGGTTGAATCACTAAATACCTACCTTAGATATCTTCCCCTAACATCAACAAGTACAAATATAACCATGATTGGAATAAACAAAATTAGATCTATCCATAGAAGACTAGATCTAAGAAACCAAGAGATAAAGAAGGAGGGAAGTAAATCTAAGAAAAACCATGAAAAGATCCCACAAATGAGGACTTACCAAGGGAATCTGGGTTCAATGCATCAATAAATGCCACCAGATCACTTCCAATTTGATGGGGTGAGGTTCCAAAGACATTGGGAGTGATAATTTTTTATTTAGGGATGAAATGGAAAAAAAGGGGGTTTAATGTTAATCCAGACTTAGATCTGCTCTTTTAGGATTGTGATATTAAACCATGCATGGTTAGTAGTAAGGTTAGGAAAAATCATGTGCTAATTATGCACCAACCACTACCTCAAGGTGGACCTCGCACGATTGTCCCACATTGATAGAAAATATTGTGCTCCAACCATGAAAAAGATCATTGTCCCAGTTTTCATGGTTTCTACAGGGTGGTTGAATGGTTTGGTCAAACCATGTGCCTAACCATGCACCTTCCTATTAGTCCATGTTTCACTATGCATGTTTTTATGTAAAATTTTCACAGTTTTCACAAACTGTGTACCAATCATGAACCCTTATAAAATTCCCAAAATCATTCTATAATTCTTATATACTCTCTAAAAATTCACCCAAACACTTTACATACATAAAAATAATGAAGAAAGGGTTACTTACTTGAAATCAGGGGTGCTACACAGTGAGTTTTTTAAAGTTTATTTGATTTACCTTGTTACATTTATCTTTCTTATAAATTTTTATTCCAACTATAATTTTTGTGGAAAACCCCTTTAAATATTCCATACCAAACTTCTTTAGTAGTTCCCAATCATATTTCTCTTGAGAAAGGAATATGAAATATTCTATTCAAAAATTTGATGAGCCAATAAGTGATCAATTTATCCAAACATATTTATCTAATACATCTTATTCATTTGAGTTTAAAACTCCTTGTAAACACTTTCTTCATTTCCATAAAATATACTGCCATCAACATAGACAATAAAAATGAGTTATGCCTTTTCATTTTCTTAGATACAGAGGTTATTTTCCACTCTTACTTTCATGAAATTCATCACTTTAAAAAATGATTCTATCTTTGAATAACTTTCCCTTTAGGCTTGTTTTAATATATACAATCTAAAAAATCATCTTTTATCATCTATATATAAGAAACCTCCATGATATTATATGTACACTTCCCCTTCAAACTCATCATTGGGAAAGGCTAACTTAACATCCATTTGTAAATTCTTACATAACATTTGAGAAGTAATATAAAGAGAACTAATTATAGACTAAATCCTTGAAACTGAGACAAATTCCTCATTAAACACAATACCTTAAAATTGATAATAAATTTTTATAAACATGCCTTTCTTTATCCCTATTTAGTTCACCCTTTTAATTCAACTTATTATAAAACACCTACTTTGTTCCAATAACATTTTTATTCCTCGAAGTAGGTTCTAACTCCAAAGTGTTGTTATTATTGATATAATACAATTATGAATTTATAGAATCCACCCATTATTTATGCTTTATCCAAACTTTTTGGTTCAACCAAATAAAATAATGAGGTATGTGTTATTGTCCTCAATGTTCTCATTGTTTGAAATGCTTGTTCATGATCACCAATTACACTCTAAACTTAAAATTACTTTCACATCCTTGGATGAAATAAATTTAGTTGTTATTAATCACTTTATAATATTGAATCATCATTTAAACATTATAAAAATATTCATTCATTTGAAAATTATAATTGGATTATCCAACAATTTCTGCAACATCTACATCTATTTAAGGACATGATCTTTGATATCCACACTCGCTTTATGAGTGTTATATCACATTCACATCATAACTATCAAAAATACCAAATGTTTACTTGTTTTAGTAGTGATATACTCTTCCATTTTGAGTATAACCAAGGAAAATTCAATCAATTCCTTTTTGCTCAAAATTTCCAATTTTTTCACCCTCCACTTTGATCATACAAGGGATTATAAAAACTATTAAGTATTTCAAGATAGAATAATTCTTGTTCTAAATTTAAAATGGATACATATATAATTTTATATTATAAAAAATGGTTTTTTATATCCATCATTATATCAATCGCATGCCTCTAAAATAATTGTGGAATATTATGCTCCACCAAAATTGTACAATCCATATACACTAAACTATTATTCTTATATTCAATGACACCATTTTATTATGTGGTTTATGTTATAATTAACTCATATAAAATACCATGATTTTAAAAAAATCAAACCTTCCACTTTTTCACTCAACTCTATTATCCATTTGGATTCTCTTAAAATAGAAACCACACTCTTTTTTTGTATTTCTACAAAGACTTTAAAATATATTTAAGGCCTTTGATTTATAATTCATGAACATAATAAATGTAATATGAGAAAATTCATCTATAAAATTGATAAATTACTTATCTTAATTTTTTATTACTTCCTCAAAGGCCCATAAACATTTTAATTAATAAGCTCAAATGGGTGTGAAGTTTGAATCTCCACCTTTTCGTATGAATAATTGAAAATAGTACCTTTTTATCATTTATAATAAATTAAATATATTTCTTTCTTCAATATAGGAACATCATGAACATTTTCCCCACAAGTAAGTTTATTTATGTTCTTTTGGACAAGATAAACAAGCATTTGATTAAATAACTCAATTACTTATTTCAAGCTTAAATAATAATAATTATCAACATATCCCACTTAAAATAAGTTACTTATTATTCATTGTCCTCTTGTCATAGAAAGAATATCCTTCAACCTCTTCACCAAGAAACTGTCCTTTTAAAAAATCATTATATTCCCTTCATCATAAAGTTGATAAATGTTAAGAAAGTTGTGCTTCAACCTATGGACATAAAGTGTTTCCTTTGACTTAAATATGTTCTCTCTAGTATTTTTTAAGTCAAATACTTTGATTTTTAGTGACCCATAATTATTGAATGATACTAAACCTTCATTTAACTTTTAAAAACCCTTGAGAATATTTGTATCACAAATAATGTGATATGAACATTAACTTTCTAGAATCCATAGATGAACCTTTTGTTAATATTTCAATGAAACTTCCATAACAAGGGCTTTCTTATTTACTTTATTCTTTTTCTTTTGAATATATTGAGAACTAATATTCAAAATAAATTGATACATCAAAAGTTTAATACAATTTTCAGATTCATGACACAATTGGTCACACCTTTCACAAAGTTCTTTCAATTTCTAAAATCGATTCTTCACATTTATCTTGTAATTTTCTACTTTCCTCCAAACTTATATTTATTGAAATGGTTAAATTCTCCTCAATTACCACCTTACATATTTTCAAATTTCATAGAAATACCCTTTATTAAACCATTATTTAATGACCCTGGGTCATGTAACCCATGGTGGGTGTCTACTTTATTACATTGGCATAAGATACAGGGAATCACATCCTGAAGGACCGAATAGTTTAGTAGTGCTAGTAAACTAGATACATACTTGAAATTCACATTACAATTGAAAATATAAAATAAAAAAAGTTTTTTCTTTGAGAACTATATATTTACCCTTATCATATCCCTCACTACTACAAAAATGAGCAAGGGAAGCACCATATTTTATCAGCGCTAAACAAAAAGTGTTGATAAAGGTAACTCTTTATCAGCGCTGATAAAGGGTTACTTTATCAGTGATTTCTAGTGCTGATAAATATTACCTTTATTAGTTCTACAAAATCACTGATAAAGTTACCCTTTATCTGTGATAAAATTTTAGTGAAGACAAAGGTAATATTTATCAATGCTAGAAAAGCACTAATAAAGTAACACTTTATCAGCGCTGATAAAGGGTGATCTTTATAAGAGATTTTCTAGCACTGATGAAGATAACCCTTTATCAGTGCTACAGAAGTGCTGATAAAGGAACCATTTATCAGCACTAAAATTTTAGCACTGATAAAGGGAGCCTTTATCAGTTCTTTTCTAGTGCTGAAAAAACCATAGTCCCATTTTATAAAATAGGGTGCACAGTGCCCTCAGTTTATCGCGTCCTTAAGTTCTCGCGGGACTGTACCCCTATGACAAATCCCCCACCCCCCAAATCTTCTCTTTGTCAGCCACTTCCGTTGCCACTCCACCACCGCTGCCACTCCGTCACCGCTGCCACTCCACCGCTGCTGCTACCACTCCGTTGTCGCTGCCACTCTGTCACTACTGCCACTCCGCCACCACTGCTGCCACTCCGCCATTGCCGCTGCCACTCCACTGCCACTGCCACTCTGTCATCGCTGCCCTAATCTGCCACCGCTATCCCTACTCTTCCACTGTTATCCCTACTCCTTATCCTCCCCCTCGAAACCCTTCCACAGATCCTCCTCCCTGCAAACCCTACTTATCCTCCTCCCCGCTGGACCCTACTCCCCACAAACCCTACTTCAAGTGTTTGAGATTCCTTTCGACGAGGTTAGATTCTCATATTCATATCTCTAATCTTTGGTGATTTCTCCACTCATCCTCATCTGTTTCCTTTTTTTATTATGCTAATATTCATTTTGGTTTAGTTTTATTTATTCAGATGGTCATGTTTTAGTTGATAAAATGTTGGGATGTGGTGCTTTTTGGTTTGAGATTCTAGGCATTATTATGTACTGAGTTATTGACCTCATACCTTTATTAACCAATACCTTATTTCAATTGATACTAAAATATTTAGTTGAATTATTTTCAATGGAATTATTTATCTCTCTTTACCTTCAAATTCCTGTGAAAATATGAATTTTATTGAGTTGGTTAGTGTGTTTGTCCAAATTTAATGATTCATAAGAAAAAAAGGAATCATATTTCTATTTTACCTAAATGGATGATAATTTTTCTAATCTAAAGGTCATGTGTTTGTAAATGTATCAACTATAATAGTTTCATCATCAAAATTGGATCCTTTTTTTCATTTTATTTGAGTATGTTCAGTAATTTTGGGTTGTTTAATGTGATTATTTTATTATGAATGTGGTGGCTGGTAGGGTTGGTTAAAAGGATGTTTAATGTTTTTCTACAAGGGTGGTGGGTTCTAGAACTATTGGTAAGGTGGCTGTAAAGTGTGTTGATTTTGATGGGGGCTATCCTGGTTCTGTTGATTTTCAAATCTTTATTGGAAATGGTTAGGCTCTATTAATCTCTATTTTTATAAGTGGTTCTCTTCTACTATATTTGGAAATATTTTTTTGTGTATTTGAATTTTAAATAATAATATTTTATATTCAAATATGATGGATATGAATAAAGATTGGATGGATGCTAATCGTTTGACAATAGAGTATGAGAATGGACTGAAAGAGTTCATCAAGTTTGAAAATGATCACGCAAAGGATACTTCTCAAATCCTTTTTCTATGTTTACATTTTTTTTATTCAATACTAATTACTCCAGAGGAGTTGGAAGAACATTTGATATGTCACGGAATAGATCAGAGTTATAAATGTTGGAATAAACATGGAGAAAAATTGAATGTAACTACTGGCTATAATAAAACTACATTTCATGGATCATCAATGATTAAAAATATGGATAATGAAGAATACCATATAGAGGATGTGATTATAGATGTCAATGATGATAAATATCGTATTGAGGAAATGACAAGGATAGTTGAAGATGAACTCTGTGATTGCACAAAATTGTTTGAGAAGTTAAAGAGTTGTGCAAAGACGTCATTGTATGCTGGTTGCACTAAATATACAGCATAGTCAACTATACTGAAGTTGTATAAATTGAAAGCAGGCAACGGATGGAGTGATGTCAGTTTTACGGAACTACTTGCTCTCGTGAATGAAAAGCTCCTAAAAGATAATAAGCTTCTAAGCCATACATATGAAGCTAAATGTATGATACACTCGATGGGTATGGTTTCTGAAAGAATACATGCCTGCCCAAAAGACTGTATATTGTTTCACAAGGATAAAAAATCACTTACAGAATGCATAAAGTGTGGTGCTTCCCGATACAAGAAAGATGAATCTAGTCCTACGAAATTTGTATAGTACTTTCCAATCATTCCAAGGTTTAGGCATCTATATGGAAGTGAAGAAACTATAAGACAATTGTCATAGAATGCAGAGAAAAGAAATAAAGATGGTAAATTACATCACCCAACTGACTCTCCTTAATGGAAGAGAATTGATCATGAGTATTCTAAATTTGGAAATGATACGAGAAACCTTCATCTTGTGTTATCTACAGATGGAGTGAATCCTTTTGGTTTTCAAACCAGCACTCATAGTACATGGACTATTATGTTGGTAAATTATAACTTTCCACCCTGGTTATGCATGAAATAAAAATTCATCATGTTATCTATGCTTATATCAGGACCAAAATAACCAGGTAATGATATTGATGTTTATTTGTCTCCTTTGATCGAGGATTTGAAGTTATTGTGGGATTTAGGTGTTATGTTGTATGATGCTTATAAAAGTGAATACTTCACATTGAGAGTGATGTTATATGGGATGATAAATGATTTCCCTGCTTATGGAAATTTGTCAGGCTATATCATTAAAGGAACTCAACGGTGTCCCATGTGAGAAGAAGATATGGAATCAATTAGGTTAAAATGTTCATTGAAATATGTTTTTATAGGACATCATAGATTTCTACCTCGTTGGCATAAGTACCAATCTTGGACAACATCATTCAATGGAAGTTAAGAATAATGCACAACACCATCCCCACTAACAGGTGATCAGCTGTTTGAAAAAGTAAAAGATGTGAACACTATTTTTGGTAAACCATTTTCAAAAAACTTTATGAAAATTGGTTGGAAAAAGATATCACTTTTTTTTTGAATTACCATACTGGAATTTTTTGTACGTCAGACATTTTCTTGATGTGATACATGTGGGAAAAAATGTATGTGATAGTGCTATTGGAATGTTTCTAAATTCCCCTCGCAAAACAAAGGATGGAATTAAGGCAATATTGGACATGGATGACATGGGAATACGAGAAGAGTTGGCTCCCGTGAAAGGTGAAAATCGAATTTTTCTTCCTCCAGCTGCTTACACTCTTTCTAGGGAGGAGAGATATCAGTTTTTCAACTTATTCAATGATATAAAGGTTCCAGAGGGGTATTCATAAAATATCAATAACATCGTGTCAATAAATTATTTGAAGTTAAAAGGTTTGAAATCACATGACTAACATGTTTTGATGCAAGATTTAATTCTTATAGCTTTACATTGCATTTTTTCCAAGAATTTTCATCATAAATTAACCAAAATTTGTTTCTTTTTCAAAGCTATATGCAGCAAAGTTTTAGACCTGGTGAAATTTCCAGCTATGGAAAGAGAAATTTTCATCATATTATGTGAATTAGAAATGTTCTTCCCACCATCATTCTTTGATATTATGGTTCATTTGATGGTTCAATTGGTGAGAGAGATTCAACTTTGTGGTCCTATGCACAATAGATGGATCTACCTCGTTCAAAGGTATATGAATATTATGAAAAGGTATGTCAAAATTGAAGTTGGGAATAGGGTTGTATTGTAGAGTGGTATATTGTTGAGGAATCCATTGAATTATGTACTATATAATTATTGGATGTGGAAAACATTGGTCTCTCAAAATGTCATCACACTGAACACAATGAGGGTGAGGGAATTTATGGAAGAGATGTTGTGAAAATCAATATTACATATCAGAAGCAGGCCCTCCTTTATGTTTTGCATAACAGTTGGGAGGTTTCTCCATATATTGAAACCCACAAAGAAATTATTAGGCAGTTGAATCCATCAAGGGATGAAAAATGGATATCAAATACACATAATCACCAGTTTAAAGGATGGTTTCGGGACCATATTTTTAAGGAGTTGGCTAAAAATACAAATTCAATTTTAGAACGACTTCAATGGCTAGCCACCGTACCAAGTGTGTATGTATTATATTACAATGGTTATATAATTAATGGTTATAAATTCTATACAGATGAACATGATGAGGATATTACCATGAAAAATAGTGGAGTTACACTTGTGGATGAAGCGATGCATGTTTCTGGTAGTAAGGATAGAAATCCAATTTATACGAATGTTTCATACTTTGGAATTATCAAACAAATATGGGAGCTAGATTATACGACATTCCAATTTCCCATTTTTCAATGCAAATGGGTTGATAACAACAGTGGTGTTAAAATAGATGAATTCAGATTTGTCAAAGTTGATTTTAGTAAATAAGGGTACAAAGACGAATAGTTTATATTGACCTCACAAGTGGTACAAGTATTTTATGTTCTAGATACCACAAACTGAAAGTGTTTGATTGTTCTGTTATCATCCAAAACTACTAAAGGGTCCGATGAAAATTTAGTGGAGGATGATCCTTCTAGTGGTAAGTCGCAATCATTTCACAGTGGTCCCAATGTAGATGATGTTTTTTATGTTATAAGAGACCACAATGAAGGGATTTGGATAATTGATAGAGGTTTCAAATCCCTTCAGCCTTTGAAAAAAAGAAAGATAGTTAAATAAACAGGTTTTTTTGTAATATAGATCTTATCATCTCATGTTTTTATCTTATAATTACTAAATTTATGTAATATAAATTAAATGTTCAACCACTTTTGAAGATAATAACTTCTTCATGTTCTGGTGCTCCTAACCTTGAGGCTGAACAAGTCTCTCAAGCTCCTGCTACTGCTGCTGTTGATGCTCATAGTGTTGAGCAACAATAATTTTCTAAACCTATTGTTGCTCCTAGTGTTGAGGTCCAATAACCATCAGCACATGCCTCATCTTCACAAACCCCTGAACAGCCCCCCCCCCCCCCCAACCCTCTGGATACCCCCTACCCCCCTTGGATAGCCACCCCAAACCCCTAAACAGCCCCTAACCCCCTGAATTCTGAATTGAATTCTTTATATATTTAATTAACTTATGAATTATGTGTTAATGGTGTATGTGTATACTTATTGTATCGGTTTTATGGGTATACTTTTTGTATGTGTATACTTTTTGTAATTACCTTATGAATTATGTGTTAATTTTTATGGGTATACTTGTTGATATGCTGATTTTTTTGCAGGTCTTGTTTGGGTGTGCTGCTGCAGAATTTTATGTTACTGCAGGCAGGGTATTTATCAGCGCTTTTTTAGCACTAATAAAGGATCCATTTATCAGTGCATTTTTAGCACTTATAAAGGATACCTTTATCAGTGCTGATCTTTACAGAACTTTTTTAGCACTGTTAAATCCCATTTTGAGCACTGATAAAGCTCGTTATTGTAGTAGTTCATGTGTATCAATCACAAAACACTTTCTGATATCATGGGGGAAATAAAAAATAAGAAAGGGGTGAGATCAAATGATTAGTAAGTGTATGAGTACAGTGTAAGATATCATGAATAAATAATAATAATTAATATGGAAAGGTAAATAATTGAAACACATTCCATTTAAATAATAATGTGATCCTAATTTGGTATGAATAAATGATGATCAAATAAAGCTATATAAATAATCACATAAGCTTGAAACTTATCCATGTATATTATAACTAACCAAATAATCACTTGGACATCAATAACTGGTCACATAGTGAAATAATTCATAATTTCGGACATCTAAAACATACTATCAAGACCTTTCACAAGACATTTTATATCTATGGGTAGAAACTCATCTAATTTTTTTAACTGATTTGTTTCATGAGACCCGTCAATACATTGATGAGCTATCTATAACCGGGGCCCACCCATAACTTACTAAGTCCAATGCATTCCTCATATGAAATAGGTAAAACATAATCAACATAAACATACATATTAAAAAACTAAAATATTAATGGTTAATACTTATCCCAATAAAATAAACATAATCATAAACCAACTAGAATAATATGGTGAATGGTAACAAAATTATACGTCCTCAATAAAAATAATCATAAACCATCCAAATAAAGAATAATAATTATAAAAATACAACATATCCCCATTTTATCATAAGTATAATAAATTTTTGATGTCATCAATGAATATAAATACCATAAAAATATCATTACAAATATTCTTGAGAAAAATAACCTTTTCACTTTAAAAATAACCTTTTAAAACAAAATTTTCAAAAAAAAAATTGAAAATAATTTTCATTTAAAATGAAATTTAAACTTACAAAATAATGTTCAAAACATTGAGTGGTAATTATGGAAAGAAATTCCATTCATTTTGTACACATTAAAATAAAGATTCCTTTCACATTTTCGGTAAAATCCAAACAAACCTTGTTTTCAAAATGACATAAATATTCCTTTAACTCATTTTCTAAAATGTAGAAATATGTGAAAATTTATTTGAAAAATGATTTGGAAAATGTTAAAAATATTTTTTAAAACATTTTTATAAAACATGGATTTTTATGAAAATGGATTTTCGGCCGAAGTGAGAAATAAAGTCATATTTTCTTAAAAACATTTTCTCAATCATTTTAAGTACCAAATAGTGAAAAATGGTACTATTACTTGAAAATTTTAATTAATAGAAATTTTAGAATAAAATAGATTTAGTGTAAGAAAGAAATATCAAATACTTCCCCCATGGGAGACTTAAACAAAAACAATCCGGAATAATGATGAGATTGTAAAAGAAACCCTTTCCACTTTGGTAACTATTAAATCATAAGCCCCATTAAATATATAACTCCAAATTAAACATTAAATACCATGAATAGAAATACATTCATGATATAACATATTAAAATTGGTAGTGTATACACCAAACAAAGGGATAAGTTTTGAATATGGTGTATGTCTCACAAAAGTAAAAGTGAGATGAGAAACCCATACCTCAGGTTTGACTTCCTTCATATGTGTTTGGACCACCTGTATAATAAATATATGTTTATTATACATCTATTTTAGAACCAAAATTATAACAAACCCATAATTTACATACATTGATATTACTTAAAAGTTGGATAATATTCATTAAAAAATATAACAATGCTACGACAAGACTGTATAGGTATAGTGTCTTTAGAAACTGTGAAACATAAACAACTGGTTCATAAGACATATTCATTGTCCCCCACTTGTTTCGTCATAACTAGAACCCTTTTGGACATGTATTACTTAATACATTTCCTCATGATTGGGGGGAAATAAACATAAGAAACTGTGATCTCAGATACTCATTAAGGTTAAACAAGGGATATATCAATCATATCATAATCATAATACATAAGAACATAACATTTGAAAATCTAATCCTACATATGAAAGATCATGATATCATGCCATGGGATAAATCAAAAAAGTTCATAAGAATCAATGAATGTAATCCCAAAAGTCATAACATAAGACATGAAGTTTTGTGTCATACACATAAGCATAGAAAATCATTTCATATTAGTCAAGGATTATTTCCAAGACCATTATAGCGGACAAATTCCATTACTAAACCGATTTCACTCCTCGTTCCATCCCTATATTACTAAACCGAGATAATTTCCTATTCCAGACATGTCTATATCATGAGATATAAATCTTTACCCAATTAATTAGAGGGATATATAGGTCCCACCCATATCATAACTAAATCATTCTTATGTGTTCCACAATAACATAAATCATTCATCATAACCCAAGGGAAAAAATGGTTTCTTTAAACATCATTCCACCATAACAAAACCCATTTAAAACAAATACATATCATAAATGTAACTCTATAATAAACACAATAAAATAATATGAAGAATAATTATATTATACATGAAAAATAACCCTACTAAATAATTCCATCTTAGATGTAAAATAATTTTTATATAACACTTGAAATTAATTCTTGAGGAAAATATTCTTTCTTCATCAAAAAAAAATTACCATGAAATTTTGAAAGAAAATAATTTATTTGAAAAGAAATTTTAAATAATGTAGAGTAAGATTCATGAAAATAAGGCTTTGTGAAAATGTAAAAATCCATTCCTGTTGTATAAGTTCAAAAAAATATTCTCCACAAACTTTTTCCGGATAAGTCAAAAAGTACCTCGTAACAAATAATGAAAAAAGATTCCTTTCATATCATTCAATAAAAATTCTCCAATGGGTAAAATAGAATTTAAAAAATTATATAATAATATAAATAATATTACATATTTATGAAACAAGGGCGTGGATAATAAATATACCCTAGTAAATACTTACGTATAAACAATCTCAGATAATAATGAGATTGCAAAATTATCCCTTACCTTAGGTATGATTTCCTTTGTATGTATATAAACCTAATGTATAACGATTTAAATAATTTCATTGACTTATTCCAGAATCTTATTCATTTTTATGATATCATAAATGATCAAATTATTTTCCTTTTGTTAATAAAATTTCATTATTTCTTGTTATTCGGGTATTAACTACTTCATTTGCTTATGAAAGTTTTGTTGAATAAGTTTTCATTATCCTTAATAGGTCATATTTATATAATTAAAAAATGATATTAACATTATATAGATCATATTTATTCATTATATACATTTATATAACTATTCTTTAATAAAGATCACGTAGAATGAATCGCATCGCATCATGGAGATGGTAGGTTGTACATACACACGAGTGATGATATCATTCCCATAATTGTTGAATGTTATTGAAGTGAATGGTGAATAATATTTCATAATCAATATAATCTTATAATAATAATATATATTTATTATTTACATAATTATACCCATACAAGTAATGTGGTTGTGAAAAACATATTACACCATGATGTGGAGACGGTAAGTCTTTTTGTACGCACATGTGGTGATTTCATTTTTCATAGGATGGATTGAAAGGGGAATATTATTGTTTAATAATCATAATAGTATCTAATTATATAAGTTATACTGTATTTATTACTTTATAAATAAATAACTCACGAAGAAGAAGTAGAATAAGAAATAAGTTTGAAAGAATTGGTAGAGGAGATTATCTCTTCTTCGACATTCTTCCTATAAATCTCCTCTTAGAGCACTAGAGTTGGCCTTTGATGAAGACCAAAACCTATATAATGTAAATAGGAAATTTGATAAGGTAAAATTTCATGGTATTTATGATCTTCAATGCTCTAAGTGAATTGAATAGGCGAGGGAGGAGGTTCCCTTTTATAATTGGGGTGAGGGGCACTTTTGGGCTCTCCAAAAATATTAATTTATAATAAAATAAAACCCCACCCAAAAAACTCCAAAATGTCCCAATTTAAAATATGATATGATATAGTTTTGTAATATCATAAAAATATATATTTTAGACAAGTTTTTCTATCAATTTTAATCTTATCATTTTCATTTACACTTAGTTATTCTATTTAATTTTTAACTAAGGCAATAAATATTTCAATGTTAAAAGGGTGAAATATTTACTTATTTGATATAAATTATACTATAAATAAATAACTTATAACATTTTAGACCATATAATAATTATTATATTTTTTTAAAATAAATTTTTATTGTTTTTAAATAATTTAATAAAACATTATTTTGATAAACAATCAACAGTGTCAATTTTGACACTATACAATTAATTGATTTTTAAAAATATTAAGATAACAAGTTAACATAGAACCAAATATTTTATTATATTCCTAAGAGGTAAAGTTCATCTATAAAATTAATTATACATATTAATTGTCCCAAATTATATTTATTTAATTATTTTTAATAAAATTTATTTGTTATCACTATTAATAAAATAATTACTTCATCAATTTTGTGTAATTATTTAATATAATTATTTTTTAAATAAAAGTTAAAAATAAAATAATATTATGTATATAAATCTAATATATTTTAGAATAATATTTTTAGTCAAATTTTTCTTCTATAAAATCCAAAATTTGAAATTTTATACTTCTTAAATTATGAATGTGACAACTTTAACATCACTTTAAATAAAATAATATAAGTATAATAATCTCTTCTACAAGCCTACAAATGGTCAATAACTCTAAACTTGGATGTTTATGGTTTAGATATAATATAAAAAAATATTTTTTAAGTTTTTTTGTCTTCTAATGGTTATTAAAATTTTAATAATTATTATTTTATTGATTTATCATCAATTAAATAATTTATGCATCAATAAAGTATAAGTCATTAACGTAATTATTTATTTCATAAAAATTAAAAATAAATTATCATGATAAATAAAAACATTTTTTATTTAAAATTGGAATTTATAATATAATTTATCTTATGTATAAACTTATTTTAAAAATGATATAGTTATTAAAATTTGTGTAAGGCATATTTAATTTTTCTTTAAATAAAATAAATTAAATATCCTAATCTCATACAAGTGGCTTCCAATGGACACAATTTCGACCCAATGATGATTTAGGATGAAAAATAATCATCTAATGATTTTAATACAAGTGTTATGGTAATTTTATAATAGTATTCTTACCCTTAATTAAACGATTTACCACCATAATAATAAACATTACCGAAGTTATT
Organism: Viscum album; assembly: GCA_963277665.1. Lineage (NCBI taxonomy): Eukaryota > Viridiplantae > Streptophyta > Magnoliopsida > Santalales > Viscaceae > Viscum > Viscum album. The sequence continues at coordinate 698,559,095 of OY728157.1, forward strand.
ATTCATAATTCCCAAATATAAAATAAATATATTTACATAATTTGGACATAATGATTCCAAATATGGAATTCAATTTTTTAAATTCAAAACATAGAAGTTTAATTAATTAATTTAAAATTAATAACATTGTTAGAAAGAGAGAATGGGTTTTAAAAGTTAAAACACTGCAAAAGATTGAAATTTTTTTACATCAGAATTCATTATAAAATTAATGATAATGACATAAATTACATTGAATGATAAAAATATATTCTACTTATACTTTAAAACCATTCAATGTTATAATTTAACTATATAAATTATTTCTATGAAAAGAGTTTCTTTCAATTAAAATTTATTATATTTTTACTATTCATCAAAATTTGAAAGTTATTAGAAAAACATTTAACATTCATCCAAAGTAAATTTTTATATCCCTAATACAAAGAAAAATTTTATGTTTTCATATAAAATTTATTAATGTTTCAAAATATTAATTTTAAAGGGGTTCTCCATTAAAAGGTGAAAAATTACCCTTTTGATAAATATAGGTTTTTATACATCAAATTGGGTTTATTCATTCCCTATGACAAAAATATATATTGGATTAATATTAAAAATATTTTATTAAGTATATAGAATATATATTTCATTAATTTCATTTACTAATATTAATGAACATAATTTATTAATACAAAAATGCAAATATATAATTGATTTATATTTTTCAAAAATAATTGGCAGTCAATGACTTCACCACACATTTTCATAAGTTAGTTATATTTATTACTACTAACCTAATGTCTATGTTAAAATGGTAATTTTATACTAATTTTTTCTCGTAGTTCATCTCACAATTTTGTGTAGTTAAATATATTGAAGAATTAAAATTATTTAAAGAAAATATTTCATAAAAACATCTGGGTGTTACATTCTACCCCCCCTAAAACTAAATTTTTTCCTAAAAATTCATCACTTGGATATAAATATATGAGGATATATCTCACTCATCATATCCTTAGGTTCCCACATAGCTTCCTCAAATTAGTGGTTCCTCCGTAAAACTTTAACTAAGTGAGTGGTCTTGTTTCACAGAACTTTTTCGCTATGATCCAGAATCTCTATTGGTTGTTCTTTATATGAAAAATATTGATCTAGAAGTACAACCTCTATGTTTAGTATATATTAAGGATCATGTATATACTTTCTCAGAAGAGATACATGGAACATATCATGAACGTGAGAGAGATTCGGTGGAACCTTCAACCAGTAAGTTGCTTTCCCAACATGATCCCAATTTTCAAAAGGAATGATATACCTAAGGCTCAGCTTGCCCTTATTTCAAAATATCATTACTCTATTACAAGGATATATTCATAGAGATACTTTATCACGCACTTCAAACACTAGGTCTTTTGTTCAGTTTTTGGAAAAAAAAATGTGACTATGAGCTTCTCTTATGTGTTGTCGAATAGATCTGACCTTTTCTACTATTTCATAAACAAGATCAAGCCCTAATATAATTATTTCCCCAACTTCATCCCATCAAATTGGATTTCTAAACTTCTTTTTATAGAGGTCTTCATAAGGATTCATCTGAATACTAGAGTGAAAGCTATTATTGTAAGAAAATTTCCCAAAAGGTAGGTTTTGATCCCAACCACCCTTGAAATCCATAGAGAAATCTCTCAATATGTATTCTAGAATTTTAATTGTTTTATAATACTAACTTTCTATCTGAGAATGATAAGTAGTGATGAAACTTAACATTGTATCTAGAGCCTACTTAATACTTCACTATAACTTCAATATAAACCTCAAATCCTGATCAGATATAATTGAATGTGGTACTCCATGAAATCTTACAACTTACTTTACATATATACTGACAAGTTGACCAAGAGAGAAATCATCTCTAATAGAAGTGAAGTGTTCTGAATTCATAAGGCGATCAATTATAACCCATATAGCATTATTTCCTTTAGATGTTTTGAGAAGTCCAACGACAAAGTCCATAGTGATGTTTTTCCATTTCCATTATAGTATAGGTAATGGTTGTAACATCCCCTTAGAATTCTGTCTCACAACTTTAACTCGCTGACAAACTAAGCACCAAGAGACATATTCAGAAACATCTCTTTTCCCGCCATCCCACAAAAAATACCCTTTCAAGTCCTTGTACATCTTTGTACTTCCAGGATTAATAGATAATGAAGAACTATGACCCTCATCCAATAGATCATTTTTTACTTATTATATGAGAATAATGAAAACCTGGTTCCTGAAACTTATTATTCCATCACAATAAAGGTTTAATTCAGGAACATTTTTCACCTTCTTGTGTAGCTCGACATCTTCCTTATGGACCTCCTTAATCTTCACTTGTATAGATTGTTGAACATTTAATTGAGAAAGATAATTTTTCTACCCTTCCATTAAAATCTCAATATACATCCTTTTCAAATCCATAAATATTGGATCTTTTTTTATCTTCATCATGGATAGGGTAACATGGTCCTTTTGACTCAAAGCATCTTCTACCTTGTGAACTTTCCTAGGGTGGTAATGTATTGAGCATTCATAATATTTAATCAAATCCAACCATATTCTTTTATTCATATTCATCTATTTTTGTGTGAAAATATATTTTAAAATTTTATGATTAGTATAAATATCACACATTTCAGCTAGATAATTCCTCTATATCTTTAGCGCAAAGATTACCGTAGCTAAATCCAAATGATAAGTTGGGTAAATTTTCTCATGAATTTTCAATTGTTGTGAGTCATAATATATCACCATATCATTTTTCATGAGAAAAAAACCTATACCCTTCTTGGATTCATCACTATAAATCACAAACATTTCTCCACTATAGAAAGTGTGAGCATAGGTGCACTGACTAATCTTATTTTTAGTTCTTTGAAATTCTCTTCACAATCCTCCATCCACACAAACTTAACTCATTTCTGAGTCAACTTGGTGAGTGGATTATATAATCATGAAAAATATTTCACAAAACATCAATAATATCCATCCAAACCAATAAAACTTCATATATCAGTTATTTTTGTTGGTCTCAGCCAACTTTAAAAAACTTATATTTTTTCTAGATCCATAGATATCCCCTCCCTTGAAGTTATGTGACCTAAAAATAAAACTTTCTAAAGACAAAATTTACACTTGGTAAATTTTTGTATAAATATTATCCTTTCTTAGGTTCTTCAGTACAATTCTCAAGTGATCTTCATGCTCTTCCTTAGTTTTTTAATATATAAGAATATCGTCTATAAATACTACCACAAACTAATCAATATAGTCTCTAAAAAATTTATTCATTATATCCATGAAGATAGAGGGGGAATTAGTAAGACCAAAAGGAATAACTATAAATTTATAGTGTCTATACCTTTTACAGAATTTCATCTGTGGTATATCCTCCTTCTTGACCCTTAATTAATGACACCTTTAACGAAGATCAATCTTGGAAAAGTTTTGAGCTCCGCGTAGTTGGTCGAATAATTCATCAATGTGGGTAAGAGGATATTTTTTTTGATATTGATATTGTTAAGTTCTTGATAATTAATGAAAAGTCTCATTAATCCATATTTATTCTTAAAAAATAGAATAGGTTCTCCACAAGGTGACCCCCTAGGGTGTATGAATCCTCTATCAAGATTCTCTTGTAGTTTCCTCTTAAATTCCTGAAACTCAATTGGGGTCATTCTATAAGGTGTCTTTGAAATAGGAATATCACCCGGTATGAGTTCTATTGAAAATTCAACTTCACTATTTGGGGTAAGACCTAGTAATTATTCTAAAAATACATCATCAAACTCTCATAAAATGTGTATATTCTAAATTGTGAGTTTCTTCCCAACCATTTGAGATAGATAACCTTTATTTATATGGATCAAGACCCATAAGATAGATAAAATTTATATTGAAAGGTTATATTCATCCTTGCATCGATAGATGGTCCTAGATTGATCTGGAATATGAAATGTGACTTCCCTTCCTTGGAAATTGATATGATCTCCATATTGAGAAAGTAAATACATGACAATAATCACATAAAATTCCACTATAGGAAGGATCACAAGATTTTCATAAATCACTTTCCCACAAACTGAAACCAGAGAAGAATTATAAACTTTTGATGTGACTGTTGTGCCATTAGGATTTGTCATAGATAACTCAACATCTATTATTGTGGTAATACGGTGATACCTTTAGAAAATTCTCCAGAAATAAAATAGTGGTTTGATATATAATCAAATAAAACATTATACAATTTAGATTGGATTGTAAGTTTACTTTTCACTGGTTCATTATCATAATCCACATTGTTGATAGTGATCGCATGTGACTTGACATTGTCTTTGGACTTAAGAGTTTTCTAATGTCGATCATCATCGATAACCCTTCGATTAGGGAATTTATTGGCATAATTCCCCATTTCATTACACTTGTAGCATTGAAGTGTATAAGTTTCATTCTGTGTGTCATTTTCTCTATTCTCATCATTAGAAATCTTTTTCCCATCACTTAAACATTCAACTTCCTGATGACCTTCTTTTCCACACTTCAAACATTTAATAGTTCTTTTAAGATAATTTCCTCCATGTTTCTTTTCACACTTTTTAGCATATGGGAAAACTCATCTTCTTTTCAATACAGTCTTTATATTTTCCATTGAATTTCATTTTTCTTTTCTTATCAAACCCAAAGGACTTATGGGTTACTTCAATATCCATATAAACCTTGAGATCACATCGAACCATTTCTTTGTAGCTATTGAAGTCCCATATGGCTAATTCATTTTAGAGACTTGGTTTTACACCACTAAATAATTAATCAATTTTACTCTCAGTTTAGATCCTAATTCTAGAATCATACCTTGCAAGTCTTGTAAAATTTTCTTTGTAGGTACCAACAGATTCATCGTCATTTTTCTTAAGTTCAAGGAACTCCTCCTCCATATTTGTTCGAAGAATATGAGGAAATTACTTATTGAAAAATAAGTTATTGAAATCATCCCATTCCATAGATTCAATTTCATCTCTTTCCCTTGTATTCTTGATAATGTTCCACCATTTATCAGCTTCAACTTCCAAACGATAGATTGTTAATATGAATTTATCATGTTCTCAACATTGGAAAATAAAAATATCTTTTTAGTGGTACTGATCCATTGTTCATCCACTAATGGATTGGAAGACTTGTTGAAAGAAGGTGGATGTTACCTCATGAAGGACTCAACATAATGTTGTTCCCTCCTTTACTCGTATGTAAGTCTTGAATGATTTATAGCTTGAGAAATTTGTGTGAGCATAGATACAAGATTTTTCATTCCATATCCCATAACATTTGTTTTCTTAGGGGGACAATCATTTCATTTCTCATCACATTCAGCATTAACACGGTTCCTCTAGGTTCCATCCATTAACTAAAACCAAGAAGCATAATATGGGAAACACTAATCATAATGGTAAAACTGCATAATAAAGAATAAAATTTCAATTTAGGATATTTAGGCTTATTCAAGGTTAGTCATGATCATTTCTAAAACACTAGTATAATAACATATACATTGACATGTCCTTAGGGTTCTTCCTATAGTTTTATCATCCTATTTCCAAAGGTTAATTATACCTTTACACTGATACCAACTATAAAGACCCATACTTTACATACACTGATATTAATTAAAAGTTGAATAATATTAATTAAAAAGTATAAAAAATATAAGACATGACAATATATTTATAGTGTATTTAGAAACAAAGAAACATAAACAACTAGTTCATAAGGCATCTTCACTGTCACCCACTTATTTCATCATAAATAGACCCATTTTTGAAATATCTTACTTAATACCCTTCTTCATGACCTGAGGAAGAGAAACATAAAAAAGGGTGATCACAGATCCTCAGTAAGGGTAAACAATGTAGATATCAATCATACATAATCATAAGACATAAGAAAATAACATTTGAAAATCTTATCCTGTATATAAAAGATCATATATCATGCCACGGGAAAAATCATAAAATTTCATAAGAATCAATGAACATAATCCCAAAAGTCATAGCATAAGACATGAAGTTTTTTTCCATATACATAAGCTCTTAAAATCATTTCATATTAGTCAAGCATAATTACTAAGACCATCATAGCGGACAAATTCCATTATTGAACTGAGTTCACTCCTCGTTCCAGCCCTATTTTACTGAACCAAGATCATTTACCATTCCATCCATGTTTATCTCATTAGATATAAATCTTTACCTAATTCATTAGAAGGATATATAGGTCTCACCCATATCATAATTAAATCATTCTTACATGTTCCACAATAACATAAATCATTCATCATAACCTAAGGAAGAAAATGGGTTTCTTTAAACATCAATCCACCATAACATAATTTATGTAAAACAAATGGATTTCATAAATATCATTCCATCATAAACACAATAAAATCATAGGAACAATGAGGATATTATACTTGAAACATAACCCTATTAAATAATTCCATCTTATATGTAAAATAATTTTGATATAACACTTGTAATTAATTCTTGAGGAAAATATCATTTCTTCTTCAAAAATGTTTTATTGTCGTGCAATTTTAAAAGAAAAGAATTTATTTTAAAACAAAATTGAAATAGGTTAGAGTTATATTCATGGAAATAAGGCATTATGAAAATGTTAAATCCATTCATGCCTTATAAGTTAAAAAACATTATCCTCTTACTTTTATCAGAAAAGTCAAAAAGTACCTCATAACAAATAATGACAAAAGAGTCCTTTCATACCGTTTAATAAAAATTCACTAATGGGTAAAATTGAATTTAAAATTTTATATAAGAATATAAATAATATTACATATTTATGAAACATGGATGTGGATGATAAATATACCCTAGTAAATACTTATGTATAAATAATCTAAGATAATAATGAGATTGTGAAATTATCCCTTACCTTAGGTCTGATTTTCTTTGTATGTATATGAACTTCATATATAAAGTTTTAAATAATTTCATTGACTTATTTTAGAATAATTTTAATTTTTATTATATCATATATGATCATATTATTGTCCGTTTGTTAATAACATTTCATTATTACTTGTTATTCAGGTACTAACTACTTCATTTTTTTACGCATTTTTTATCGAATAAGTTCTTGTTCTCCTTTATAGTTCATAGTTATATAACTCAAAAAATTTATTAACATTATATATATCATATTTATTCATTATATACATTTATATAATCATGATTTTATAAAGATCATGTAGAATGAATCACATTGCATTGTGGAGACGGTTGGTCGTACGTCCGCACGAGCGACGATATCATTCTCAAAATTGTTGAATGGTATTCAAGTGAATGGTGTATAATATTTCAGAATAAATATAATATTATAATAATCATATATAGTTATTATTTACATCATTATACCCATATAAGTAAGGTGTTGGTGAAAAACAGATTACATCATAGTGTGGAGACGGTAATCCATACGTACGCACGCGTGGTGATTTCATTTTTCATAGGATGGATTGAAGGTGGAATATTTTGTTGCATAAAAATAATAACATCTTAGTATATAAGTGATTATGTAGTCATTAATTTATAATTAAACAAATCACAAAGATGAATTAGAAGAAGAAATAATTTTGAAAGGATCGGTATAGGAGATTACCTCTTCTTTGACATGCTTCCTATAAATCTCCTCTTAGAGCACTAAAGACAAAAACCTCTAGAATGTAAATAGTAAAGTTGATAAGGGAAAAGGTCATGTTATGTTTGATATTTAAGGCTCAAAGTTAAGTGAATAGGTGAGGGAGGAGGTTCCCTTTTATAATTCATGTGAGGATCACTTTTGGGATCTCTAAAAATATTAATTTATAATAAAATAAAACCCCATCCAAAAACCTCCAAAATGTACCAATTTCAAATATGAGATGAGATAGGGTTGTAATATCATAAACCAATATATTTTAGAAAATTTTTTCTATCAATTTAAATCTTATAATTTTAATTAACACTTTGTTATTCTAGTTAATTTTTAACTAGGGAAACAAATGTTTCAATATTAAAAGGGTGAAATATTTACTTATTTGATATAAATTAGACCATAAATAAATAAATTAGAACATTTTAGAACATATAGTAATTATTATATATTTTTAAAAAAAATATGGTTTTTAAATAATTTAATAAAACATTATTTTGATAAACAATCAATAGTGTCAATTTTGACACTATACAATTAATTGATTTTTAAAAATATTAAGATAATAAGTTAACATCGAACCAACTATTTTATTATATTACTAAGAGGTCAGGGTCATATAGAAAATTAATTATAAATATTAATTAACCCAAATTATATTTATTTTAATATTTTTAATAACATTTATTTGTTATCTCTATTAATAAAATAACTACTACATCAATTTTGTGTAATTATTTAATTTACTTATTTGTTAAATAAAAATTAAAAAAAATATTATGATTAAGATAAATCTGCTATATTTCATAAGAATGTTTTTAGTAGAATTTATCTTCTGTAAAATCCAACATTTAAAATCTTATACTAACTAAATTATGAATGTGACAACTTTAAAATCACTTTAAAGAAAATAATATAAGTGTCATAATCTCTTCTATAAGGCTCCAAATGGTGAATAACTAGACCCTTGGATGTTTATGGTCAGGATATACTCAACCAATAATATTTGGTCAAGTGTTTGGGTATTTTAATGGTTATTATCATTTTAATAATTATTATTTTATTAATTTCTCATCAATTAAATAATTTATGCATCAATAAAGTATAAGTCTTTAAGGTAATTATTTATTTTCTAAAAATTAAAAATAAATTGTCATTATAAATAAAAAACACTTTATAATCAAATTTATCTTCTCTATAAACTTATTTTAAAATTTATATATTTAAGAAAATTTGAGTAATACATATTTAATTTTTCTTTAAAAACAATAAATTAAATGTCCTAATCTCATCCAAGTGGCTTCCAATGGGCACCGTTTAGAACCAAGGATGATTTAAGTAAAAAAAAATCATCCAATGATATTAAAATAAGTGTTATGGTAATTTTATAAAAGTATTCTTACCCTTAATTACCGGAATTACCTTTTTACCGTATTAATAAAAATTACCGAAGTTACTATTCATAATGCCCAAAAATAAAATAAAGTTATTTAAATAATTTAGAACCACTGATTCAAAATATGGAATCCATTTTTCAGAATTTAAAACATATAAGTTTTATTAATTAATTTAAAATTAATTATGTTGTCAGAAAGTGATAATGGGTTTTAAAAGTTAAAACACTGTAAAATATTGAAATGTTTTTACATCTGAATTCAATGTAAAATTAATGACAGTGACATACAAAATATTTAATGACAAAAATATATTCTATTTATAATTTAAAAACATTCAATATTTTAATTCAACAATATAAATTATTTCAACAAAAAAAGTTGTTTTCAATTAAAATTTAGTGTATTTTTATTATTCATCAAAATTTGAAAGTTATCATAAAAATATTAAGATTTCATCGAAAATAATTTTTTATATCCCAATTCCAAATAACATGTTTATGTTGTCGTATAAAAATTATTAATGTGTGAAAATCTTAATTTAAAAGGGGTTCTCCATTAAAAGGTAGAAAATTACCCTTTTGAAAAATAAAGGTTTCTATACGTCAAATAGGATTTATTAATACACTATGATAAAAATATATATTTTATGAATATAAAGAATATTTTATTAAGTATATAACATATATATTTCACTAATTTGGTTTACTAATAGTAATTCAATCAATTTATGAATACAAAAATAAAAATATAAAATTGATTTATATTTTTCATAAATAATTGTTTGTGAGTTAATTCACCATAAATTTTCATAGGTTAGTTATATTTATTATTTCTAACCTAATTATTAAGTTAAAATGGTCATTTTATAATAAGGGTGTCTCATGGTTCGTTTAAATTCACGATTGCGTGTAATGAAAGCTATTGAAAATTTAAAATTATTTAAAGAAAATATTTCATAAAAACATATGTGTGTTACAATACACATATATCTGATATAATATATTATTTACTTATAGTCTTTTATCACTTTTTTATTAATAAATCTTGGTTAAAATCACTGTTTTGAGTGATAATTGCTTCGTTTTTCATATATGTTTTAGTTTGGTAATTTTGGTCCTTTTAATTTGACCATGGTTACATAATCTAAATAATGTAAACCATCATAAAATATCATTATATTGGATATATTTTTGGTATTATATTATCATATTTGAATAAGGGTTGAAGGAGGTGGAAGAAAAAAACAAATATGCACATTTAAGAATTTTACCTCTTTTTCGGATAGTCTCTTTATGTTTATATCAAAAGTATTCTTAAGAGGTATTACTAATAAAAATAATTCCTCTGGGATGTGGGTATGGAATTAAGGAATGGATTTGGATAGATATTTTTTGGACTAAATATTTTTGGAAGTGTGAAGAGGGTAGTAGAGTGGGTGGACTTTTATAAGTGGGGGAGAGGATACACATAGAATTTTTGAAAAGATAAAGTGATATCTATATATTTCTCATGCCATAAGCCTCAAAAATGGTTAATTATAAAAAATTATAGGTTATAATGTCTAATTATGGCTATAATGGGTTCTAGACAAGTTTTAGGCCATTTTTAACCCATATCTTCTTTGTCATCAGTAAGCCCATTTTTACCTTAACCACAGTAATTAATTTTTATTGTTTTCACTAATCATTTTGGTCAAAATTTAAGTTTAATATATTATATAATATAAATTATTCTGATTCTAAATATTGAATTTATTTTTACAAATTCAATTCATAGAATTTTTAGAATTCAATTAAAAATTTAACGTCAGACGTGAAAAAATTTTAGTTTTCTAAATAGAATATTCTCATAAGTATAAAATATTTTAATATCAAATTTTTAAAATTATAAAATGACCTAAATTAGTAAAATTTTGATATAACTGAACTAATTTTACTATAATACCATTTTAAAATATAATTTAACTTTTAAAATAATTTAAACAAAAATGTGGTTTTCAATAAAAATCAGTATTTTCTCTATTCATCAAAAAAATTAATATTCTCAAAAAAATATCAAAATATCACCCAAATAAAATTTTTATATATATATTTAAAAAATAAAGTTTATTTTTTCAAATAAAGTTTCTAAAATTGGTACAAAATAATTTTAAATTATGTGCACAAATCACAACTCGTCCACCTTTTATAAAAATACAATTTTTTAGAAAACATTTTATTCTCATTAAAATGGTTTGTATTTTATTTCCAATCAATATATAACCATATAATTTATCTTATACGTTTTTAATTCGTATTATTTTCATAATTTATTTATTATTATTTATACTCTTCATCTTAACGGTTATGTTATAATGGTTATGTTTAAATAATAATATTTTAATAGAGTATCGTGTTTCGTTTAAACTTGGAATTCCATGCATCACATGCTATAGAATAGATTGAATTTTAAGAAAGGTATCTTAAAGCATCATAGTGTTATATTCTCTTCTAATCTTGGTGTTACCTGTCATATACGCTATTGAATATGATGTTCCTATTTTAAAATCTCAGGGTGTAACATTTTAACCCCTTAAATAAATTGTGTCTAAACAATTTAATCTTGATCCTAATAATCAACTATTTGAAATTTACAAATACCTTTATTGGAAACCCACATCAAAAAATCAGTTACTAAAATTTCCTCTTAGTAATATAGAAAGGGAAGTATGAAGTTATCCTGAATAAAACATTACTTGGTATCTAAGTAGGAGAAAATTGTCGAGAAATAAAAAATGGACATGAAAGAGAATACTGATGACCAAGGAGTAATAGAGAGTGATAGAGAATATGTTCATAAGAAAGTTAACCACAAAAAAACCATAAATATGTGATGTGTTAAAAAACCATTGATTTAATATAAATGAAAGTAATAGGATGGAATTTTTGTCTCAATATCTTTTTCCTAGATTTGAGGAATTCTTTTACGATCTAAGAATGTAAGGAAATATACTTACTTGAAGTATTTATATTTAATAAGCATAATTCCATCCTTTAGTTGTGCTTAAATAAATTTTCACTTCATATCTTACTCCAAGAAATGAATATCTAAAAATGAATTTATTTATGCCTAAAGCACTAAAATTAACTTTTAATGGATCTTAAAATTCATAAAAGAGTAACAAGCTATTCCTAATGTATTTAATAACACCAAAATGTTTAGATAACATTATCCAATAACACAAAAAGTTCAAATTAATTCATTCCATAAATAGTTAACCTTAAGGCTCATCCAAAATATGTGTGGCCAAATTTAGAAGAAAGGTCACTAAATCAATATTATATTCCACCAAAAATATAAATTTTCTCTTAATGTCAAATTCCAAATATGTGAATACCTTGATCACCATAAAACCCTAATGAAAACATAAATTCTTCTAAAAATAATATACAAGGTGGTCAAATATATTCCATAAATCCAAACATTCAATGAACTCTAGAAAAGATAACATAAACCAACAAAACACTAACTAATTTTATGGTCACAAATACTATCTCATAAACATATCTTTATCATTATTATATCAACATTGAGTGCATGTTAAGGGTTATCTTCCCTCAATGTAACAATTGGGTCCCGGTGATAGCATAGACACCCCGCCTTAACATGATTGTCGGGTCTTGGCCCACCAGGTACCACCAGTTTCCCCGCAAACATGTGGTCCCCACCCTGGGGCCCACCCATGTGCCTAAAAAGGTCGTCTGACTAATGATTGTCCCCATAGGACAGAACATGTACTTTCCAATGTGCTTTGTCCTCACTCACACACACCCTTGGAAACTTCCTAAAAGGTCACCCATCCTGATATGTGAATACCTAGATCACCGTAAAACCCTAATGAAAACATGAATTCTTCCAAAAATAAAATCTTAGGTTTTCAAATATATTCCATAAATCAAAACATGTAATGAACTCCAATAAAGATAACATAAACCAACAAAACACTAACCAATTTTATGGTCACAAATACTATCTCATAAACATCAATGTATCATTATTATATCAACATTGAGCACATGTTAAGGGTTATCTTCCCTCAATGTAAAAACTGGGTCTTGGTGACACTAACCAATTTTATGGCCACAAATACTATCTCATAAACATCTATGTATCATTATTATATCAACATTGAGTGTATGTTAAGGGTTATTTTCCCTCAATGTAACAACTGGGTCTTAGTGACAATATTGACACCCCGCTTTAACATGGTCGTCATGTCCTGGCCCACCAGGTACCCCCAATTGCTCCGCAGACATGTGGTCCCTGCCCTAGAGCCCACCTACATGCCCGAATGGGTCATCTGACTAATTATTATTCCCATAATCCAACACATATCATTTCTAGTGCGTTTTTTTCTCACTCACACACTCCTTGGTAAACTTCTCAGAAGGTCACCCATCATGGTCACTACTCCAGGCCAAGCATGCTTAACTGTGGAGTTCTAATCAGGCAGGCTTCTAAAAAGGAATATACACCATGTTGACATGATTCATATAATTTAGTCATTTAACCCTTTATCACTCTGAGGTGTAACATTCACCCCCTTTAGAGCACAACATCATCATTGTGGGCCCTAAATCTCAACCCAGGCAGTGTGCCGCACTTAAGGCTAAGTACCACCTATGATACCAAATGTAACAAATGGGTCCTAGTGACAGCACAAACACCCCACCTTAACATGGTCGTCGGCTCCTGGCCCACCAGGTACCACCAGTTTCCCTGTAGACACATGGTCCCCACCCTGGGGCCCACCCACATGCCCTAATAAGTCATCTGACTAATGATTGTCCCCACATGAAAAAGCTTGTCCTTTACAGTGTGCTTTGTCCTCACTCACACACACCCTAAAAAACTTCCCAAAATTTCACCTATCCTGATCATTACTCTAGGACAATCATGCTTAACTATTGAGTTCTAATCAGGCAAGATCCCAAAAAGGAAGGTGCACCCTATTGACATGAGTCATATCATTTAGTCATTTAACCCTTTATCATTCTGGGGCGTTACGCTCAATCATGTGTTTTCCAAAAATATAAACTTTCCATTGTAGCACTTTTTTTGTTCATCAGTACCATTCAACATATGATCTCAAATACTTAGAGAAAAGCACTAAAATAAAATCCTTGTACATTTCATAATTATTATAACCAGAATTTTATTGATAAAATACTCCTATAACATAATTATTGAATCCAAATATAAAAAAATTAATCATTTCACTTCATTCTTAAACCATTAACTAGGATTAGTCGTCTTATTCCTTGATACCTCCTTCCTTCCATAAGTAATTTATAGTCTTTTCATCATCAAAAATATAACTATTACTCGCATAACCATATTGATTCTCCTCACAAACATTCCTTCTAGGACATTTATTTTCATAATGCCCATATTTTCCACATTTAAAACATTTGACCGACGATAATACCTTAGGTATACTGACTGACTGAAAATTAATTTTTTATTAGAATAACCCCCTTTTAATAGGTGAGGGGAAACCAAACATGACTTGAAGGACTTAAAACATTAATTGTTCCCCAATAGTCCAAAAACCATCCACAACTAGACCAAGCCAAAAAATAATAGCTCCTCCCCAACATCAAAAATGTTACGTCCAACTTCCACCTTATCATCGCTGCTTAGCTAGTTTCCCCATGCATAGCTACATGGGCCTGTTACTGATGAAAAAATTTGTATCCTCTCAAACTTCTAAATCTGGATAGCAGTGGGTTGGTTAAAACTTCCTTCTATGAATCTCATCTGAAGACACCCCTTGGAGAAGGTCTCACTGCATAGGCCCTTGAATGCAGGACCCAGTTCAAGATGAACCACCACAAAACTCATTCACAAATCCAAAAATTAGTCTATTCAAAAAATCATCAATAAAAAATTTAGCATCCCAGATTCTAGAATCATCACCAAATGACATCCCCACTGAAACAACCCTCGAGGATCGCTTCAAAACCACATCTACAGACAATCCTCCCAAAGAATCGAAACACTCCAAGATGTAAGAAATAATGTATAACGCCACCAAGGGCTGAAAGACCCAACCACCACACCAAAGGAACATCACCGAAGAGGGGAACCATGTAGATATGGACTAGAAGTGACACTCTGGGCTTGAATCTGAGTAAATCAGAGCTTAGGAAGAACCCTCAATGGAGTCCAAAATGAGAAACCACATAGAAAGCAAGGGGGAACCTGTGATGGCCAAGAAAAGGGCCACCCCGACAATGTAGATGACACAAATCTCCTCAAATATTGTCACCTCCATCAAAACCACACATGGGGACCACAAAAAATCACCCAAAGCACTCACTCAGCTGGAGAACAACATGGAAGATCAGGATCTCAATAATTCCACATAAGACCATATCTTGACCAAACTGTGCCATGGAAGACCTAAAACCCATCGTGGAATACCAGGAACCCAACCACCCAACCGAAGCATGACAAAAGATGGAGTGAAACCCCAACTTTACAGAATACCAGGATCCCGCCGCAGACCTAGAATATGACCGGACGACCCTTCATTGGACCCCATCAACTGAAAGCCCTGGAACCTTCCATGAAAGCCCAGGAGCCTGACCACCATGTCGTAGCATGATGAGGAAGACCAGAATCCTGACCACCCTATTGCAGAAGGTCGTATCTCAAACATATCCTTCACTGTGTCGCCAGATAACTAGGTTCAAAGTCGAACTATGAGACCATGCGACCATCGCCTTCACCATGACACCAAACATCCAAGCCCAAAGATGAATCGCGTCGCCACACTGAGATGGAACCACCACACCAATAACACACCAAGAAAATTCCAGGGAGGAAGGTCATGATCAAACCCTATACGGAGGAAGAAGGTGGCGATGAGGGAAAACCTAGAGTTTTTGTGCCCCTAATGGGCTCATCTCCCCTTATAGAGACCATTATTATCATCTATTATGTTAATATAATTTTTTATTTTTCCTCAATAATTACTTACTTTGTGTCCTTATTTTCAACACATAAAACATTTTCCTATTTCTTTTAGAAACTCTCATTGGTGTCTCTTTCCAAATTCTTGATATGAAGGAAATAGATCCTTCTTTCCTCCATAGTCTCAACTATTCAAGATCTTCATGGACTCCATCATTCTCTTGTTTGGTGAGTCCAATAGTTGGTTAAGGTGCTATTTTTTAATCATATGTCGTAATAACTGATTATGCATAATTACAATATACTTCACCCTAGTCATCATCTCATTTGGTTTCTCATCAACACATTTTATATCACATTTAATGTTAACCCAGTTTCTTATGGTTCCATCCATTGATTAAAACCAAAAATCATGATGTGAGCAACACTAATCATAGTGGTAAATCACATAGTCAAGAAGAATCATTTATATGATGTCTAAATCATGAAACCTTTTTTCAATCTATGAAACCTTAGATTTAATCTTGGTTATTCATTGTTATCATCTATTCAAATCCTTCATTATGGTTCATGAAGAAAATGTGAATTAACCTAAGAATATCCCTTGGGAGTGTCAAACTAGGTGCGTAGTAAGGCCCATTGTCGTGTACTAGGTAATGCTCGAGTCAATCCTGATGTGCCTTTTCTGGAGTTAGTACCCCTAAGTACCTCTATTTCAAAACCACATCCACTTATAGTATCCATAGAGGGATGTGTTTCTAGTAAAACCAAATAATATGTACCTTATTAAAACATTAGGATGTTTGTATATACTTATCCTAAAATCCTATCATAGGGCTATGTTCCTTAATCTATGTTTTCATAAATCTATTTTCTATGATTTATACTAAACTTCATCTAATACCAACTGTAATGACCCCGACTCTAGTAACATAGATTTGGTGTCTACTTTATTACATTGGCATAAGATACAATGAATTTCATCCAGAATAAATAAATAGTTTAGTAGTCTTGGTAAACTAGATACATACTTGAAATTCACATTATAATTGGAAACATAAAATATGTAGGGTTTTCTTTGAGAATGACATGTTTTCCCTTATCATATCCATGCATATTAATCACAAAAAAATCCTAGTATCCTAGGGAAAATAAAACATAAGAAAGAAGTGAGTTGAGATGCTCTGTAAGGGTATGCATACAATTGTAGTTATCATGAATAAATAATAATAATCAATATGTAAATGTAAATAACTAAAACAAAATTCATTTAAATAATAACGTGAGCATAATATTACAGGAATAAATGATGATCAAATAAATCCATAAAAATAATCACATAATCTTGAAACTTATCCATGGATATTCCAACTAATTGAATAATCACATGGAAATTAATAACTCGTCTCATAATTAAAGAATGCATAATGCCATATATCTAAAACATATTGTCATGACCATTCAAAAGAAATTTTAAATTTATGGGTAGAAACCCATCTAATTTGGCCAATTGGTTTTTCTCAAGAGACGTGTCGATGTATCGAGGGTCTATCTATAATCGATCCTCACCCATCACTTACTAAGTCCAATGCATTTCTTATAAAAAGGGTGTGAAACATAATCAACATAAACATTCATATTGAAAACTAACACACAAAATGTTAATACTTACCCCAATCAAATAAACATAATCATAAACCATCTAGAATAATTTGGTGAATGGTAAAAAAATTGTGCATCCTCATTCAAACTCTTCATAAATAATCCAAATAAAGAATAAGGATGATATAAATATAACATGTCCCTAGTGTATCATAATTAAAATAAAAGGTTGATGTCATTAATGAATATAAAAATCATAGAAATTTTATTAAAAACATTCTTAAGGCACTACTACAAAATGCAAAACATACAGCACTAGTATTTATCAGTGCTAGAGAAAATCTTTGATAAAGACTACATTTATCAATGCTAAAAAAGCATTGATAAAAGGTACCATTTATCAATTCTAAAAAAGCACTAATAAAAGGTACCCTTTATCAGTGCTTGTTTTTTAGTGCGAATAAAATGTTACCTTTTAGCACTGATAAGGGGTACCTTTATGAGTACTTTATTTTTAGTGCTAATAAAGGGTACCCTTTATTAGTGATTTTTTATTGCTGATAAAGGTCCTTATCCCTCTTGTGAATCCCATATTGAAATAGAGCAAGTGTGGCCGCTTCTTTATATAGGATTTCACTGCATGCCAAGCTTAAAAGCCATTTGTGAGGACGGGCTCCTGCATACACTATTCATACACACACTCGTATGGGTCAATGGGCTCACATGGGCCTTGGTCCACTCCTTACTTCTCACAGTTTAGCCCACCCGCATACGTCCCGGTTGACCCACCTACCCCACCATTTGGGCCTATACATAGCTCGGCCCACCTTTTTTAATATAAACTAAAAAAAATAAAAAATACATAAACATTATAAATATTTAAAAAATTGAAATAATTAAAAAATTAAAAATTAAAAATGAATAGATTAAAAAAATTATTAATTAAATAATTAATAATAAATTTAATATATATTTATATAAATTATAAATATTAATAAATAGTATATATTAAATATATATATATAAAATGAATAAATTAAAATAATTAAAAATTAAAAATTAAAAATGATTTAATTAAAAATAATATTATAAATTTTATTAATTAATTAATTATTAATAAAAATGAATAAATTTAATATAAATATATATAAATTATTAATATTAATAAATTTTATATATTAAATATAGATATAAAAAATGAATAAATTGTAATAATTAAACAAAAAAATTAAAAATGAATAAATTAAAAAATTATTAATGAAATAATTATAAATAAAAATGAATAAATTAAATATATATATATATATGAATTAATTATAAATAGTATTAAATAATATATATTGAATATAAAAATAGAAAATGAATAAAATATAAAAATTAAAAACATATTAATTTCTGATTTATTTTTAATGGTTTTTATACATAATTATTCATTAATACATTTAATATTTTTAATATAGAAATATATTCATATATATTTATATATATATATATCAATATATATAATATTTCTTAAAATATCATTTATATAATGAAAAATATTTATTCTTTTAAATAAGTCATATATTTAGTGAAGAATGGTTTATATTTAAATATTAATATTAATTAAAAATATTGACTAATTGTATCGAGTAATGGAAATTTAATTGAATTTTATTTTATTTTTCAATTTAACATATATCAATTGTGTGTTATATAAATTTCACACATACATATACATGATTAATGCATTTTCATATACAACGCACCCACACAAATATTAACGTAATTAATGAAATCTTATATAGAAACACATACACCTAATATTTATGAAATTTATCCAAAATTTTATATTTACTTTAGAATTTCACTTAGTAACATGGTATATTTAATAAAATATGTTCTTTATCAGTAAATTTTATTTATTTATTTTTAATACTATTATAGTTAGTATTATTTATTAATTTTTATTATTTTTTTATTATTTTTTTGTAATTTAATCATTTTATAATATTTATTTATATATATTTATTTACTATGTTTTAATATTATCAATATGTATTCATCTTTACTTCAAAATATTTCTGTTTTTTAATAATTTATTTAATTAATAAAGCTTATCAATTTTTCAAAATTATGCATTTAAGAGTACACATTCATTAATAATGTTAGAAATATATTTTTAAATAAATATTTATAAATATATATGTTTATAAATATATATTTACTATATTTATAAAATTTTATATTTATAATTACAAATAAATAAATATTATTTTAAAAAAGTATTTATATAATTATAAATGATTAATTATATATTTAAATAATTATAAATTTATAATAAATATATTTAAGTAATGAATATATTTACTATATTCATATTTATATATATTTATTAAATATATATATAACTATATAAATATATATAATGATATAAATATATATACTGATATAAATATATTTATAATTATAAAATTATAATAAATATATATATTAGGTGCTTGGGGGTACAATTACATTCAAACACACACACACACCACACAAATAGGCCGAAAAGGTAGGCCATAGCCACCCCAAGGGGATAGCCCACCCATCAAGACTTATTTATTTAGTACATGGCTCATAGGCCGAGTGGGCATGATGCCCATTACATGGCCCGAAAACCCAGTGCAGCGTCATGTATGCACCATCATGCCTATATCACCAGGCATGTGTCATGCCTAAGTCACCACCTACATTGTACTATAATAGTACTTGCGCCCAACAAGGCATGATCCTAGGACCTCTTGGATGCCAAGTAGGAGCCTTTACCACTTGGGTACAGGCTTGTTAGAAAAAATAAATATATTTAAATAATGAATGATATAAATATATTTATAATTAAAAATAAATAATTATAGATATACATACAAATATATTTATTTATAAATATATTTATAAATTTATATTTAATATATTTATAAAATTATATATTTATAATTATAAATAAATAAATATTTTTTTTAAATTTTTTATATAATTATAAATAAATAATTATATATTTAAATAATTATAAAATTGTAGTAAAATATTTAAATAATGAATATATTTAATATATTTATAATTATATTCACATATATATATATAATGATATAAATACATTTTTAATTATATACAAATATTTATATATATTTACAAAAATATTTATTTATATTTATAATTATAAATCTTTATTACATATTTATCAGTGCTAAAGTTTTAGTGATGATAAAGATATATTTTATCAGTGCTTTTCATTTTAGTACTAATAAAACCCCTATTTATCAGTGCTTTTTGGGAAGCACTAATAAAACTATGCCCGATATTTTTTAAAAACCCTAACTGAACAAATTTTCATCACACCACTCAAGCTCTCGTGGAAGTCTAGTATTGTTTCTACTCTCCCTTGACCTTCTCTCAGATGAATCAAGCCTCAAATCTAAGGTATGTTATTTTTTCTCTTCCTCTCTCATTTCTTTCCTGTACAAGTTCAATGGTGTGCGATAGTGTAGCGTTATCTGGCTTGATATTATCATGGTTCTATGTTTAGGGTATCTACACCTTCTCCTTCATTTTATCCTCCATCAATGTTCTTCTTTATCCTCCCTCACTAATTCGCACTATTATCTAAAGCCTAGTTGGGTTTAGGTTCTAAATTGTTAATGTCTCAATCTGTAGGGTGTTTAGGTTCTATTTGTTGATATGTTTGATTGTTAGTTATTGGTATGTATTTTTTTTGTTGGTATTTATTGTGGTTTTAAGGTTATATGTTTCTAATTATGTTTCATTTTAATAGGATAGTTATGGATTTCCAAATTTCTTAGTATTTGTTGATTTGGGTTAGTTCTGGGGGTTATGAATTTAAAATATGATGAATGATTTATGGCATAATTCATGGTGTTATGAAATTGTAGTTCCATGGTTTTTGGGGCCTCTGATGATCATTTAGAATTTTAAAATATCTCTATTAATATCTGTAGGTGGTCTTAACTCACCATGTGATTCTTAAGCTATGCCTATAACATGTTTTCCCTCCATTTTCAAAATATTTTCATAAAACTAAAATTATATTTTAAAAATATCTATAGATAGTTTGCAATTATATTTTTATATAAAGGATTAAATTTATTCAATGGTTTTATAAGATTGTGTGTAGAGATCATCACTCGCTCTTGTTTATTTGGGGCGGGCCATGCTTTACTAATTCAACTTTAGTGATCCCCTACAAACCCATATCATAATTTTTTAGAATATTTCTTGAAACTCAAATCTAGTACCCCATATTAGATCTTGTAACAAAAACGCATACTCTTAAAGTGTCACACACTTTATCTTGACCTATAATTGGGTATAAATGGAACCCTTGGGTATGTTTATAAGTCATTATATTTTATAGAAAACTTTTAGCTAAGGGACTCCACTTGAATTATCACCTTGGTTAATTTTCAAATAACTATAGTGGGATTCTTTTAACCTCAACCAAATTCTACCTTGATGGGATAGAATAGTTTTTTACCTACCTCCAGCTCGACATCAATATTGGGATACTCTCTAAGGATATAAATTAAGGTGAGGACACTGATTCTATAGGGGTTATCAGTTTAATTTTATATTTTTTCATTTTTATTAATTCACTTTGATCCACTTTTCTTCATTGTTTTTTAACTGTTAAAACTATTTTCTCTATATCTTGGTAAATTATTAGATATTTTTATTCATGCAACCTTTTCCTATATTGTGTTGAGACACTGTTAGTGGTTTCCTACTATTTATTTTTTCTCAAATCCTACATGGACTCCTTAGTGTACATAAAATCTCTCTTCTACTAATTTCCATGTACTTAGGGGTAATAGTAACCATAGGATAACCTAATAGGGTCATTTATGTTTATTATAGAAGAGGTATTGGTTCCTATATCATAGTATGAGCTACTGGAGGTTATTTTTTATCCTATTTGGATCTTCTCTAATTCCTCTTAGTTTTTCCTCATTATTAGGCTGCATTTGGTTTCAATTATATTATTAAATGCCTTTATTCTATAAGTTTCATATTTTTAGTTGTATTTGAATTTATGTAGAGAGTTATAGGAAGTTTACATCCTTTTTCTTTCCTTATATGGCCATTTTTTCTAATGTTTTATTCTTTGAAGGTTTGAACCAATAATGAATCATTATGGATTTTATGTAAAGAATCACCATGAAATATCTCTATTGATAAATGGGTAAATCATTCCACAATTGTAAGTTGAGACCCACAACACTAGACACCAATTATTGGGGAACAAGGATTTCTCTTGGGGTAATAGTGAAAGTGAATCAAGTTTTGTTTGGGTATTCAATTCATGGATAATATATGAAGTGTAATTCTGTACTTAGATGAAAATTATTTCTTACTTATACTAATTATCCTAGATTTAGTCACTTTTAAAGCACTTTTTTTATCTCAATTTCCATCACATTCAACATTTCAACCGCCATCTTTCCAACTACCACATTTTATATATTGTTGAGTTATTTAATATAAAATTAACCATCTAAAAGATAAATATAATTATTTAAAAAAACTAGTAAAATTATATGAAAATAAATAGAATGATGACATGTATGATTAGAGAAATAACACAATTAACAATCTAATTCCTTTTTTAAAAACAAACAAATATTTTATTAATTTTAATTAACATTGAAAAAAAATTCCAAATAACATCTACTCTAATCAATATAATATGGATAATAAATTTAATAATATAACTTTTACTCTCAACAAAACTAATGGTCTAGTCAAAATTATAAATTTTCATAGAATAAATATTTTAGAAATTTTAATAAAAATTCAAACTGTAGTTAGAATAAAAATCAAAAATAAATTATCATTATCATTAAAAAATAATTTTAATATAAAAAACTAGTTATCAATGAAAATAAAAATGAACTAATAAATTTTTGGAATAATAAAATTAATAAAATTAACCAAAATAACATAAATTATAAAAAAAATAATTGTAGAAACATAATAATAATAATAATAATAAATATTAATAATTTAAAAAGAATTTGGAGGGTAATTATGACACTAATTTTTATCTAATGATATATTTTAATGATTTTTTAAGTGTTTATAAATTAAATTTATGACCACATTTCTTGTTTGGGATGCTTTATTCGGAATAAAAAGGTTTTAAGTCTTTTGTTGCTAAATATTTCTTTATTTCTTTGGTTTCAAAGGTTTTCTTGGATGTAAATTAGTTTCCTTATATTTTCCTTTATTTAAAGTTTATTTAATTTTTTTCTTAAAATTATATTCATATATTAAAATCAGGGTATGTGATAACTTGTGATCTATTTCTCCCCCTCAAATATCTTTGTTTGTTTTTAATTTTTCCATATGGTTTGAACAGCATACACACAATCAATCATATTTGTTCTTGATCTAACTCATTGGTTCTCTACCCAATCTCTTTTTCCTTGAGCCATTGTTGGTTCACCCTTTCCCTCACCCTCACTTCTATCATCTATAATAGTTTCATCAATTGGTTTCATGAAATTCCAAGATCCTTGACCCCATATAAAAATATAGTGATTATATGACCTTGTATGTTATGAGGAATGATATTTTTACATAAATTTAGAAATCCAGGTTTCAATTAAATGAAAATAAATAAATAAAATACAAGGGAAGTATTTCATCCAATAATAAATAAATAAATAATTTCAAATATATTTATTAGTGATGATTAGATTTATATGACAGTAAGTGATTCAATTGAGTATGAAATCCATTTTATTAACATTGTTAATATGATATTTTATAATTATACATGAAATCATGATTTAAAAACCCTTGATTTATGATGTAAAGTGTATCAGAACATGGTAAATGTGAATAAATTATAGAGGAAGCATTTATGATTGAAGTGGCTACCTATCATTGGTAAGATGTCATAATTAAAGGAAATAAGGATCAAGGGTTTATGAATAGTTTTTAGTGGTCAAATGTACCATGCTATTTTAATTTCTTGTTACTTTTTATGGATCTTAAAATTAATCATACGTGAAATTTTTCCACTAAAAAGTGATGGTTACTTAAAATTAATCACTCCCTTAAAGCTCTACTCTGATTTTTAATGAAACACCACTTACCAAGTGAAGAAATTAATAAACATAAACTCCTACCACATGTTGGAATCCCACCTAGAAATGTTATAGAACCCATCCTAGAATTAATGCCTTTTTTCACAGGAAGATAATAACTTGTTAAATTTAGTCCTCAGACCAAAGGCATTTTTCCTTTCATGGATTAATGGAAGTATTTCTTTAAATTCTGAAACTACAATAGTTGTCTCAGCATGAGTGGGTGTAAGACCATTCAAATGATCCTTCTCTTAGTCACACCAATCAAGGATCCCCTTGTAGGGACCAGACTTTTATTGATAATTTTTTTAAATTTATGCAAAAAACTAAGAAATGTTGTCTAATTCTTTTCCAAATCCTAGCCCGAGAACATTTAGATTTAAGGAGACAATTGTCATCCTCATCAACTTCATCTCCTAAATATTTATTATTTCATTTTGTTTCTTGAGACTCATCCTCCATCTATTCTGAATATACACCTATGTTTCTTGAACTACTATGATCATTTTCCATCCCATACATAGGTAATCATTTTGGATGAATTTAGAGGATAACACCTACCATTAGTGGATTAATTCTTTTCCTAAATTCAATTACCCATTTCTTTAAAATCAAACTATAATTATTTGAGACAATCAAATGTTTGATTCCACTTATTTTAATAATCTATAAATTTATCCTTTGAATAAGAATTTCATATTTGTGTTTATTTATTTTTTGTAAAAAATGGATATTTAATGAACCTAATAGGATGTATATGAATCAAAAATGGATGCACACTAATCTTATGAAAAAAGATTGTGAATATGGAGTTAAAGAGTTCATCAATTTTTCAATAGATCATGAATACAACACTTCTCAAATCATTTTTTCATGTTTAAATTATTTTTATTCAATAAAAATTAGTCTATAAGAGTTGGAAGAAAATTTTATTTGTCACAAAAATATCAGATCTATAAATATTGGAATAAAAATGAGGAAAAACTGAATGTTCACACTGATTTGGATGATACTACAATTTATGGATCATTTGATATGAATACCATTGTAAATGATGATGGATATCATATATAATAAATGAAAATGAAAATTGAAGATGACCTTCATGAGTTCCCAAAGTTGTTTGAGAATTTAAATAGTTTTTCTAGGATACCATTTTATATTAGTTATACTAAATACAGAGCACTATCATCTATATTAAATTTATATAATTTGAAAGATGGTAGTGGATGGAGTGACACTAGCTTTATAGAACTACTTGGTCTCCTAAATGATATGCTACCAAAATAAAATGAACTTCCTTGTCAAGCATATGATGCTAAACAAATGATAAGTTCAATGTGCATTATCTATAAAAAAATACATGCTTGTCCAAGTGATTTCATATTATTTCACAAGGACCATGAATCACTCATAAAATTCCCTAATTGTGGTGCAGATCATTACAAGAAAGATTAATCAAATACTTTGAAATTTTTATGTTAATTTCCTATCATTCCATGTTTTATAAGACAATATGGATGTTTGGAAACTATGATAAAATTGGTATGGAATGCAGATGCAAGAATTGAATATGGAAAACTACATCATCTGGTAGACTCTCCTTAGTGGAAGAAAATTGATTACGTGTATCTTGAATTTGGAAACGAGTTGAGAAAATATCATCTTATGTTATATATAGATGGAATAAATCCTTTTGTTGTATATAGTAGTATTCATAGTACATGGCCCCTAATGTTGGTAAATTATAACTTTCCTCCAAGGTTATGTATGAAGCGCAAATACATTATGCCATATCTGCTTATATCTAGACCAAAACAACCTTATAATGATATTGATGTCTTTTTGGCTTCATTGATTAAAGATCTTAAATTGATGTGGGATACAGATTTTATAATGTATGATTCTCATAGAATTGAAGAATTTACATTGTGGTCCATATTGTATGAGATGATAAATGACTTTCCTGCTTCTAGAAATTTTTTAAGCTATAGCATTAAAAGAATTTTGGGGTGTCCCATTTACGAAGAATACACAAACTCAGTTTAGTTAAAAAATTCCTCAAAGAATGTGTTTCTAGGACATCATAGTTTTTTACCATGAATATATAAACATTAATCCTAGATGATAGTATTCGATGAGAATAACGAACAGGGTATAGCACCATCTCAACTAACGGGTGATCAACTGTTCAATAAAGTAAAATACATTGACATTGTCTTCACTAAAACATTTTCAAAAATATTTATGAAATCAAGTTGGAAAAATAGATCAGTTTTATTTGAATTATCTTATTGTAATTGTTTGTACATCAAATATTTTATTGATTTCATTCATGTAGAAAAAATTTACTTGATAGTGTTATTGGATTGTTATAAAATGTTCCTAGAAAAATAAAATATGGAATCAAGGCTAGGTTAGACATGACTGACTTGAGAATAAGGGAAACTTTAGCACCGGTGAAGGTTAAAGGTTGTAATTTTCTTCCTCCGGTATCTTACACTCTATCCTGATAAGAAAAATTATAATTTTTTATTTTCTTTAATGGTATAAAAGTTCCAAAGGGATATTCATAAAATATCAATAATTTCATTTCAATGACTAATTTTAAGTTACAGGGACTAAAATCACATTATTGTCATGTTTTGATGAAATATTGGATGCCCATCACTTTACATTGCATTCTACCTAGAAATGTACTATAATGGCTCAAGCCTTCCAACCCATTAATTTTCTAAAAAAATTGATGTTTAAGGTTTTCGGGGTAGTTTGGGGTGTTTTGGGACATGTGAGTCACTCCAACAGAGTATTGTTTCAACAGTTTTCCAAATTTTCAATTTTCCAACAGTGACTCATTCTAGTGGTGACTCGTCTAGAAGTGACTCAACTGGAAGTGTTTCATCTAGTAGTGACTCCTCTGGCAGTGATTCATCTGGCGGTAACTCATCCTGGCAGTGACTCATATGGCAGTGACTTGTCTAGTGGTGACTCATCTTGTAGTGACTCATCTGGAGGTGACTCATCTAGTGGTGACTCGTATGGTGGTGACTCATCTGATGGTGACTGTAGGACCCCGGGACACCCTGAGAGGGGAGGGGTGAATCAGGGTGACAACTTTTTCTTCTTTAAGTTGTGGATCTTGTTCCCACGTTGGTAGGAACTACTTAAACCTGTATGATGGATACGATCAGCAATTAAGCATTCACATGCAGAGACAGATGACACAGCTATTTTTACTTGGTTCACTACTAAGGGCTACGTCCAAGGAGCATACGCCGACAGGTTTTCGGTTGTACCTAAATCCTCTATGCTTCACTAGCTACAGATTACAAATGTTCGGGTACAGACACTCTGTCCCAGGCTCACTGCCTTTACAATTGTTCAGGGATAGCTCACTGCATCCCTTGGGTCACTCCCGTTGACTCCCCCTGGCTCACTGCCGTTGGTGAAGTCTCACTCAGTTTATAGACGTGAAGGTCTCTTCAATAGGTGTGCATTGAAGTTCTTCGTCTCCTGTTCAGCATGATACATTTCTTGCATCAGGGTTCAGATTTGATGCTCCTTTTAGTTCAGTCCTTCTTCTTTAGTGCAATGAATGAATGCACTAGATCCCCTTGTCTTCGTTTTCCTGAATCACAATCACTGATGTGATTTCTTAATGAAGCTCAGCTTACTCGGCGTTGTCAGAATCAGTTCTCCATGTATGCATGAGATCATGCATGTATCATTTAGATTTCTTCTTCAATCTCACTTTGCACCAGAAGTATCAGGCAATATTTCAGCTCTTGTGCAGCTCTAGAAAGGCGGACATGCTTTAACAATATCTGGCTCTTCTTTTCAAGCCCGGCGTGCAAGTCTCCATCTGGCGCGCAAGTCTTAGGCGCGCAAGTATAACCTGGTGTGCAAGTGTCTCCAAAGCACCTGCACGACTATGCCTTCTTGAACTTCAAACCTGCGCGACTCACTTCCTTCCTTGCCCAAATCACCTGGGGCGCTCAACCATCAGTCGGCGCGCAACCTCTACTTGCGCGACACAACTACCACTTGCACGGTTCAACCACCTGCGCGACGAGAGCTCGAACAATCTCAAAGTCTTGAGCTCCATGAGAAATGAGGAGGGGCGGTCCAGTATTTATAGGCAAACTGGACCCCCTGCGCGGCGGCGCGCAAGTCCCTCGACGGCGCGCAAGTCTTGTCTCCAGTAACCTCTGTCGCGCAACTCACTTGCTCGACCTAACCAATACTTGTGCGACCTTCTTTCCTTAGCCAAATTTTGATGTTCTGATCCTCAAAAACATATGGCGCGCAAGTCTTCTATCCTCCAAGAGTATGGCGCGCAAGTCCCTTTTCCACAATCACTCTTCTTCATTTGTTGATTTTGAGGCCCTAAAATTTGGCAAACACTGGAAAATGGCGCCACCTTGTATCTGCTCTTTTTGTACCATCTCCAAATCATCCATTCCTCTGTCGAAGTTCTTGAATCCAACATAGATTGTTGACCACAACTCTTGAACTCGACATGTCACCATGGAATATCCTTTGTTAACAAATTTGTATGTCGTTTGTTTGCTTTGTCGACAAGCATGATCACCTCAACAACACTTCTTCTTGGTGATCTGTATCCTTTAGCAACTCTTTTGCTTTTTTCACAAACTCCACTATTGTGATATGTATTCTTTGAAGGAACAGCTTTAGTACCATCATCTTCTATGACAATGTGATGTGCATGACTATCTCAGAATTCCAATCATTTCACATTGTCTTCTTCATCAACCGTCATGATATACTTCATGCAAAACATGTGATCTTATTCTTCAAGAAGTCTCTTGCATGGTTCTCACCTCATTCTTCTTTAATCGACCTCAGATGGATCGCACCCCACATTCTTCATTGTTGTAAACAATGTATCACCTATGACACATGTTCTTTGAACTTACGATTAGTACAACAATCGTCTGAGTCGCTACTCCTCTACTTCATCGGAGTACTTCATGATCTCCTTCATTGTGAGCTTCCATTCCTCCATTTTATTGGAGTACTTCTTGATCTCTTTCATTTTGATATTTCATTGACAACTATTGACAAAAAATACAAACCTATACACAAAGTGGTTCCAACAGTGACTTGTCTGGTGGTGACTCATCCTAGAAGTGACTCATCTGTCAGTGACTTGTCTAGTGATGACTCATTTCAACAGTTTTCTATTTTTCCATAATTTTCTATTTTTCCATAAAATTTACAGAATTTACATTTTATGTCTTTTATGATAAAAAATTTTTTAAATGCCTTAAATAAGGTTTTTAAAGTCATTTCAAAATGGATCAATTTTATATTTAATTTTCCAAAAGAATCTAAAAATTTTAAATGTTTAAAATGGGTGGTCCTAATGAGATCTTATTTGATGGAAATTCAAAACTATATTTAATTCTAAACATTCATGTTCTAAAATTTCTAAAGAAAATATACTTTCTCATCTCTTTTGGTCTGGATTTATTTGAATAATGGGCGTACCAAATCCTACTTACTTTGAGTTAAGTAACCTGGTTATTGCATTTAGTTTGTGTTTTCCCTCGAGAGATTTTTGTTGTATGCACACCTCTTTTTTTGGTGCAACAAGGTTGTGTCGGTCATATTTCTTCCAGGTAGAATTTTCCTTCATTTATTCTTTGTTTATATCATGTGGGATGGGTTTATAAATGTTATACTTGCGGAGATAGTTGAATCCAGACTGATAAAGATAAACTAATTGGTTTAAATTAAATATAAAGGGGAAATGGAATGTGATGAATGATCTTATGTATTCTTTATTATTTATTAATGATAATGATTTTATGGGCTAATTACCCACTAAAAACCATGTTCATTGGTGTTCCTTTCTTGTGCTTCTATCTTGTGAACTATGAAATTCATGTTGTGTGTGGTTGATGAAAAACACGTATTATGTAATTGGATAATTATGTATAGTTGATTAATGAATTAAATTATATAGGATATAATGGATTGTGTGATAAAACTCTTAAATAAATAATCGAAATTGTGTAAGTATCCTTTCTTTTCTAAATCTGAAAATGAGTTATTTGATGTGTGGTAGGTAATTGGTGATGTTTGTGGGTATATTGGATGAGTTGTGGTTGTGTAATG
Organism: Viscum album; assembly: GCA_963277665.1. Lineage (NCBI taxonomy): Eukaryota > Viridiplantae > Streptophyta > Magnoliopsida > Santalales > Viscaceae > Viscum > Viscum album. Next base: position 698,590,047 of record OY728157.1, read on the forward strand.
GGGTTGTGATGGTTATTATGATACTATGGTGTAGTAGGGATGTGATGTTGGTTGCGGTATAGTTATGCAATGAGGATGTGAAACTGGATGTGGTAGTAAAATGATGTGGGTGTGGAAGTTGGGATTTGATATTGTGCTTATGTTGTGGGGTTGGTTCTGTAATATTTACCCAAGTATTAATGGAAATAATACTGAATGTTAATAATTTCAAATGGGCATGTTTAATGAGGAAAATGATGATGGGATGTGTTAATTAACTATTTAATGTTTATATACAAACTAATGGGATGGAATTATGAAATAGGGTGTCTTTCTAAATGAAATATGATGATAATGAATGTTGAGTACATAACTTAAAGAGGATATTAAATTAAAATTTATTAATATATAGAGACTCTGTAAAATGGATTAAATAATAAAATATGAATTATGTATTTTGTTTTATTTGTGTTATTTTATGCATTTAGAGTTGGCAACAATCTTGTGTGGATTCTATGAGATGCCTAGTTCTTATTATAAACCCATAAGATGGGATTGTGTGTTGTAACTCTATGTGTATATATAATGTATGCTCTTGTGATTTCTATATGCACCCCACCCTTCTTGAGCACTATGTTCTGACACTCTCATAGTCACACGGGGGGTGTCTTTCCCAATGTCATGGTGGGAGGATGGATGGATGGCCACCCGCTATTCCTCGATCCCTCTTCTAGAAGATAGTGTCCCATGTTTCTTCAGGTGATTTGTGATGTGTGGTCCTAGGTTTCTTTGGTATGGGTTGTGATGTGTGGTCCAAGGTGCCTTCGGGGTGAGTTATAGTATGTTTTCCCAGGTGTCTTCGAGATGAGATATTATGTTTTGTTCAAGGTGTCTTCGGGATATGATGTTTTGTGATGGCTCAAGTGCGTGAGGGAGAGATGTGATGTGTTTTGATGGACAAGGTGTGGGTGGGTGGGATGTGATGTGATATGTTCATAAGAGGTGGGAGCTCGGGAACGTTTGTAATTTAAGTGTGAGAATGGGTAATCAATGGGAAAGTGGTACAGGGTACCCTATTATCAATGTTCTTAGTATTACACTATTTTACTTGGATGTTTTATTTGGTGAGTGATCCTTGGTGGGGTTGGGGTTATGGTTAGTCTACCTATTAGGTGTTGTTTGGTTTTGTTGTTTTCTCATAGGTTCATTAGTATGATCCTTCCACTTGTGCATGAGAGACTTTGGTTTTCCTACTGAGTATATATTTATGCTCACCCTACGTATATAAAAATTATTTAGGTTTCCATGAGGATTACGTGGACCATGTTGGGCATTAATAACTTGAACCTTTGGACATTTTCTATGTTGGTTCTATAGTTTTTTTTTGGTATTTACTTTGGAGCCTTTTATTTTTATTGGTTTTATTTACACATGTATTATGGGATGTTTTTTTGTTTTCTTATATATATTTCATGAAGTTCATTTTGGTTGATTCATTTTATCTCCCAACATTGTTTCCTTAAAAAGGGTAATGCCTCCCATATTATGATATTTGTACACCCTTTGTGCTAGTTTCTAACTCAAGGCCTATTGGAGGCAGGACTCAGGGGTCATTATCTCTCTCCCATCATTGCAGAATCTTTGGAGGGAGGGGGTCATGACAGAATGGTATCAAAGGTGGTGGTTGGGAGATAGGGTGGAGTTCAGAGTTAGGCATGGTGAGGAATGAATGGGTTGGTATAGAAAAAGTTCCAGTTGACCTTGGAGTATGACATATTCTAGGGAGACCAGCTAGGACCTGGGATTTTAGGGGCCCCATGATCTTATGCATAGACTCTAAGCTTATTTAATGACCAAGTGTGATGGGACTTCTTGAAGGGTAGAGACCTAGGAGAGGTACATGGATCATGATGACTTGTGTTCTTGATTAAATTAGGTGATCTTAGGAAGTTAAAATGAATTGAATAAATCATAAAATTTTATATGTGTTTTTATGAAATTCTCTCATGCTATTATTGCTAATAAATTCTTGTTAAGGTTTCCTGAATTATTCATATAACCTAAAAGGAAAGAGTAAAATGATGGTTAACTAGCCTGATCTGTTTGTTTAAAACCTTCTTGAGGTTTGAATGTGTTATTTCCTTTCCTATTATAGAGTTTTTATTAATGATTTGTATTTTTCTTCCTTTGTTAGAAATATATAACATGCCATCTTGTTTTCCTAGTGTTTGAAATTTTTTAAAGAGCATGTGTAGTATTTTTTTTTGTGAACAATTGTTTAATTTTAAAAACCCTTATGATGCATGTTACCTTGAGTAGATTTCACATTGTCCTAATAAAATAAAATATTTTGAAACTATTATTTTAATTATTATAGTTTCCATCTTAATTAATATGGATTTCATTTCTTTCCATTAGTAATTTTTCATAATCATGTGTTATGAAACTATTTTAAGACTTTTTTTAACATTTAAATTCTAAAATTTATGAAAATGAACATCTTGATTATTAATAATTCCATTGAATTTGGAAGCCTTGATAATAATAACTTTCTCCTTATTTTCACTTGATTTCAATTCTATATTATTGATATAACCATATGTTGTAATCATGTGTTAAGGTGGAAATTCTTGTGTCATTTATTTCTATGTTTTTGGAAAATGATAAGCATGATTTTTGGTATCTTGTTAAGACTTAAAACTATTTAAATGATTAAACTTATTATTTTATGACTGAAAAGAATTTTTAAGTACTAAAATATCCTTACCTCACATGTTAATTTATGAGTAGTTTATTATGGGAATCACGCCTAAAGTTGAAATCATTTTTTTGGTAACTATGGAAGTTCTAGTATGATATAATTGATCATGTATCATGTTTAATATGTTTCATTTATTTATATAATTAGAAACATATTATCCTTATTTTAGTATATAATCATTTTTTCTTGATCAATTAAATGATTTGTGAATATTTAGATCAAGTGTGATAAAACATGAAACATAGTAATAAAACATGTGTAATTTTAATTTTGTAGCCAGAAAGTGTGATTTATTTTGATGATTTTAAAATCACGTTGTGTATTTAATATGGTATTTGAATTGAACACAAGATCCTAGCATGTAAAAAATTTCAAATGAAGTTGTAAGTATATTTCCTTAGCAATGAGATGAACTTAAAGTGTATTATTTAATCATATTAAACATTATGTGTGAGAAAACATGTATGTAGTTTCATATTTATATTGTAAGAATGTTAGAGCTATTTAAATGTAAGACATGGTGTTTTAATGGAACTAACTTGAAAATGTTTATTGTTTTTTTTGGTTTCATTGTTACCATTTCATTGAAGTTTTGATTTGTCTTTCTGAAAATAATTGTTGTTTAAAACCTTTCTTACTCAATGATTATCATGGGTTATAAGACCCTATATGTGACTACTTAATTAGGATCACCCATTATTAAAAAGATAGACACTTATATATGGTTAATAAAATCCACCCCATAAAATTTGAAATTTTGTAATAATACAGATGCTAAATAATGTGGTGAATAAATGTAATCCCCTAAATAATTATGGATGATGGTATGTGTTGCTACTATGTGTAATTATTATTTTTGTAATTCCTTGTGTGGTATGTGATTTAAAACTTCAATCATACTTAGAGGGAGAAATATGATCCCTAACTAAGATGTGTTAAAATTCCTTGATTTGTGTGCTTGGGGTTTTGATGTGTGATGATAATGGTGATTGTTGGTTGTGGAGGTGTGAGGGATGAGGTAGAGAAGGTGGTTATGTGAAAAGGGTTGTTTCTTGTGGATGGTAAAGTGGTGAGGTGATGTGGTTATGTGAAATGTCTAGTGGAAATTTTGTTGGTTGGTATGTTTGGCCAGTAGTTTTTTTGTGTAGTGGTGGGGATGTGCAGTGGAAGAGATATGTTGATGTTATGGTGAGATATATTTTGTTTTGTTGTATTGTGATTATTTTGATAGAATCCCTCACCTATCATAAAATGGTTAATAACTTAAAGTTGATAATAAAATAAACTGGTTGTTTTGGAAATCTTGAAATTAATAAAGATGGACTCACCTCCCATGATTCAATTTTTTTATAAAATAAGTGATGAGAATGTGTGAATACTATCTTATTGATCAGTTTTGTTGTGTTTGATTTTGTGCTGATAGCATGTGTTATGACCTCAAATATATTAATATAGGTAAATTATTTCCCACATCAAGACGTGTTATATTATGACACGTTTTAAAACCTTGTGGGTGAGTTAGTGATTCCCAAACTAGACAATATAATAGTGTGGTGGATGAGTTCCTTCAATTTGTATACTTATAGAAACTCTGAATATATTAATGTGAGTTATTGTGTTGTTTTTGAAATGTTACGAAAATTTTGTTTCATTAATATTCTCCAAGTGGATAATTTTTCATTAGAAAACTTGGGAAATTTTACAACTAGATAAAATGGGGTATTTCAACCTTGTGGTTTGTTTTGTTTATGATGCAATTAATATGTCAATTTTGAAAGGCTTGTACTTGTTTAAAACTGTGAATGATGAATTGTTTTGAAAATAATGTTTTGTTTATAATTTTTTAGTATGTATTGATTGATGTGTTTGTTATGACCATCTATGTGGTCTTGTTATGTTTGAGAGGTATCTCCCTTGGGATATTGTTTTAATCAATTGTGTAGATTTACACTTATTTTACCAAGTGATTTTTTTGTTACAAGTATATCGAGAAACTTGGGAGGTATCACATGGGTTGGTTATTCAGACCACCATTATCTTTCTTTATGGTTTCATTTTGATTCTCAAGGATGAACCATTCCCCTGGTTCATCTGAAATAGAGTCATGGTGGTCTAGAGGAGAGTACTTGGGAGCATGATATGCATATGCGAGCTCAGTACCGAAAGTTATTTTGAATCATCCCTTCTCTGTTTTATTTCGGATGTGTTGTTCAACCCTTGTACTTTTAATGAGATATTTTTGTTTTCCCTATTATGTGATGTGTGATGTGTGATGATGTTTTGACATGAGAAAAATGGAAGAATTGATTCCTAATCAATACGCATTCTACTACGATGCTATTAAACCCATGAATACGAGTTAGTGCTGCCCAAAGAAGAATGTATCTTGACATGGAGGATGGAATTCCATGATTCTTATGTATAGGATAGTATGGTTGTTTAGATATTATGATATTTTGGGTTAGCATGTTTTATTGGTGGAATTTTTTTAGGTGTAATGAGATCCTTGAGATGTATCTTGAGGGATGGTTGTTCGGACTCTTCCTCTCTTTTCTTCTGATTTGGTTTTAAATTATTGAGGGAGAGAATAGTTTGAGAGGTATCTGATGTAATTTACTAAGACTTATTCCCTATTAATTTTCCAAACATCGAATGTTTGAGGTGTCTAAGGATAGTTCATGGTGTTTTTGGGACATTCGAGTTATTCCAACGATGACTCATTTCAATAGTTTTCTAAATTTCCAGTTTTCCAATGGGGACTCATCCTTGCGGTGACTCATCTGGCAGTGACTCGTCTAGTGGTAACTAATCTGGTGGTGAATCATCTAGAGGTGACTCATCCCGGCAGTGACTCACTGGGTAGTGACTTGTCTAGCAGTGATTTATCTAGTGGTGACTCATCTAGTGGTGAATTGTCTAGAGGCGACTCATCTTGCGGTGACTTGTTTCAATAGTTTTCCATTTTTCTTGAATTTTCCAGTTTTCCAAAAAATTACATAATTTCCATTTTTCATCTTTTATAGAAAAAAATGGTTTTAAATGCCTTAAATAAGGGTTTTAAATCTATTTTAAAATGGATCAATCATATATTTAATTTTCTAAAAATTTATAATCCTTATAAATGTTTAAAACACATGGTCTTTATGAGATCTTCTTTAATAGAAATTCAAAACTGTATCTAATTCTGAATGTTTAGGATCTAATCTTTCTAAAGAAAAGATCATTCCTTCTCTCTTTTGTTCTGTATTTCTCTTGATACCACACATCCCAAATCCTTATTCCTTAGATTCAATTAACCTAGTTACTATAGTTAGTTTTTGTTTTCCTCCAAAGAGTTTCTTATTGTATGTGCACCTTTTTTTGGTGCAACAAGGTTGTGTCAATCATCTTTCTTCTAGGTAGGATTTTCCTTCATTTATTATTTATGTGTATCATGAGGGATGGGGTTATAAATGTTATCCTTGTAGAGGTGGTTGAATCTATACTAATAAAGATAAACAAATTGTTTTAAATAAAATATAAAGGGTAAGGGGAATTTGATGAATGATCTTATGCATTATTTTTTATTTATTGATGTTAATAATTGTATGGGTTAATTACCCACTGAAAACCATGGTCATTGGTGGTCCTTTATTGTGCTTCTATCTTGTGAACTATGTAATGCATGTTGTGTGTGGTTGCTGACAAACATGTAATATATAATTGGCTAATTACGTATAGTCGGTTACGGAATTAAATTCCCCAGGATCTAATGGCTTATGTGATAACACCCTTAAATAAATAATTTAAATTTAATAAGCATCCTTTATTTTCTAAATCTGAAAATAAGTTATGTTGTGTTATATGATGTGATGTGTGGAATAGTTGTGGCTTGTGTGCGTGGGACTGATGTGATGTGTGGTAGTTAAGTGGTGATGTTTGTGGGTATGGTGGATGAGATGTAGTTGTAAAGTGGGGCTATAATGGTTATTATAATATAGTGGTATAGTGGGGCTATGATGGTAGTTATGGTATGGTTATTCAGTAGGGATTTGAAACTTGATGTGGTTGTAAAATGATGTGGGTATGGCAGTTGGGTTGTGATTTTGTGCTTATGATTTGTGTTTGGTTATGTTATATTTACCCAAGTATTAATATAATTAATACTGCATGTTAATAATTTCAAATGGGCTTGTTTAATGAGGAAATTGATGATGGGTTGTGTTAATTAACTATTTAATGTTTATATACAAACTAATGGGATATAATTATGAAATAATTTGTCTTCCTAAATGAAATAGGATGTTAACAAATGTTGAGTATATAAATTAAAGAGGATGTTAAAGTAGAATTTTTTTTATAAATATAAACTCTGTAAAATGGATTAAAGACTAAAATATGAATTATGTATTCTGTTTTTTCTATGTGATTTTATGCATTTAAAGGTGATAGTGATCTTGTGTGGATTCTATGAGATGGTTAGTTCTTTTTTTAAACCCATAGGATGGGATTGTGTGTTGTAACTCTGTGCATATACATTGTATGTTATTATGATTTCTATACACACCCCACCCTCATCAAGCACTATGTGCCGACACTGACATAGTCGCATGGGGGTTTCTTTCCCAACATCTCAGTGGGAGGATGGATATTTGGCCACCTACTCTTCCCCACTCCCTCTGCCAGGTGATATTGGCCCAAGTTTCTTTGGGTGAGTTCTGATGTGTGGTCCCAGATGTCTTCCGGATGGGTTGTGATGTGTGGTCCCTGATGTCTTCATGATGATTTATGGTGTGTTTTCCCAAGTGTCTTCGGGATGAGATATGATGTGTGGTCCCAGGTGTCTTTGGGATGTGATGTGTTGTGATGGCCTAGGTGTGTGTGAGAGGGATGTGATGTGTTATGATGGCCCAGGTGTGTGAGGGTGGGATTTTATGCGTTGTGATGGCCTGGGTGTGTGTGGGTGGGATTTGATGTGAGATATTCAGAATGGGTGGGTGCACTAGGACGTTTGTTGTTGGGGTGTAAGAGTGGATAATCATTGGGAAAGTGGTGTAGGGTACCCTATTATCGATGTTCTTAGTATTATAATATTTTACTTGGATGTTTTATTTGTTGAGAGAGCCTTGGTGGGGTTGGGGTTATGGTTTGTATACCTGTTAGGTGCTGTTTGGTTGTGTTGTTTTCTCACGGGTGCATTAGTATGCTTCTTCCACTTGGGCAGGGGAGACTTTGGTTTTCCTACTGAGTATACCTATATGCTCACCCTATATATATAAAAACTGTTTTTAGGTTTCTAGGAGGATTATGTGGATTGTGTTGGGTATTACTAGCTCCGACCTTTGGACAGTTGTTGTGTTGTTGCACTAGTTTTGTTTTTGGTTATTTACTTTGGAGACTTTTGTTTTTATTGGTTTTATTTACACATGCATTGTGGGATGGTTTTTGGTTTTCTTAAATATATGTCATGGAGTTGATTTTGGTTGATTCATTCTATCTCCCAATTTTGTTTCCTTATAAAGGTTAATGCCTCTCATATTGTGGTATTTGTACACCTTTGGTTCTAGTCTCCAACCAAGGCCTACTAGAGGTGGGACTCGGGGGGTTCATTTTCTCTCCCCCTCATTGAGGTATCTTTAGAGAGAGGGGGTCATGACATGTAAGAAATAAACTAACCAAACTCTGCCTATTTTTCAAATATTTATGGAGTAAAGTTATAGACCCAATGAAGTTTTTGATCTTGAATAAGAAGGTTGTAGTCATATTATGTGAATTAGAGATGTTCTTCCTACCACCATTCTTTGATATAATGTTCCACCTAATGGTTCTCTTGGTTAGAGAGGTTTAACTATGTGTTCTTATCCATTATAGATGGATGTACCATATTGAATGGTATATGAATATTTTGAAAGGGTATATCAAGAATCAAAGTTGGCCAAAAGGTAGTATTACATAACAATATATTATTGAAGAATATATTTAATTATGTACTAATTACCTATTTTATGCTAATAGCATTGGTCTTCAGAAGTCTCATCATAGAAGATGCCTTATGGTTAATTGGATTTCCAGAAGATATGTTGTTACAATTACCATCACAAATTAGAAGCAATCATACCTTTAAATTTTACATGATAGTAAAGATGTTGATCCATACATAAAATACCACAAAGTAATTCTTAGAGATCTAAATCCATCAAAGGCTGAAGGATGGATATCAAATACACATAATCAATAATTTATAGGATGGTTCCAAAATCATATTTATAATAAGTTATTTGTTAATGCAAATTCAATTATCAAAAAACTTTGATAGCTATCTAGGGGACCAAATGGAAATGTTATATCTTACATTGGTTGTATAATTAATGGTTATACATTATATACTAAAGAACATGATGATTTCAGTGCGATGAAAAAGGGTAGAGGTACTCTTATGTAGAAATCGTTGCACATATCTGGTTCTAAGGATTGAAATCCAATTTATGAGAATATCTCATATTTTGGTATTATCGAATATATATACAATTTTTATTATAAAACATTTCAAGTGCTGATTTTCCATTTCAAATGGGTTGACAATAGGAGTGTTGTGAAAGTTGATGAAATGGGCTTCATGAAGGTGAATTTTAGTGTAGAAGGAGAAAAGGATGATCCATTAATAATTCCATCATAAGAAGTGAAGGTATTTTATATCTCTGATCTAAGAAACAAGAAGTGGTCAATTAACCTACTAGAGACTAAAACAACTGTATGGTCAGATGAAAATTCATTTGAGGATGACCCTTTCATTGGGTGATCACAATCAATTCATGGTGGTCCCACTATAGATAATGTCTTGTATGTTATAGTGGACTACAAATAGGATATTTGGATTCTTGATAGAGGATCCAAATCCCTTAAACCCTTAAAAAAAGGGATTTCAATGAGAAGGTTGAATTGTTTTTTAATTAACTATGATTTTCCTCATAATATTATGTGTTCTCTACTATATTAACATAATCTAAATTAAATGTTTGACTACTCATAAAGAAAATGTCTTATCCACATGATTATGTTACCAATCTTAGGGAAGAATAGGAGGTTGATGTCGAAACTATAGAATTATTAGGGGATCAAAACCATGTTGATAAAAAAAATAACGGCACAACATCATAGTGTTGAATAAAATTATCAAGTAAATAAGTAAGGGTATAAAATTCGAGGTTGGAAGGAATCAACACAGCCAACCTACTGACCCCAACAAGTCAATGTTCATTAGTTATATTGGGGTCACAAAAGGTATAGATGTACTAATTGATAAAGATTCATGGTTCCATGTTTAGCCTACAATGAATCAAACCCTTTGGGAATATATAAAGGTAATGTTACAATATACTTTCTCTATTTTACTGAAAAATTATATAATGAAACATTGGTTTAATTTTCATTATTCTATGAAAATTTTGTTTATTTTAGAATATTTCTATAAAACATATGTCTTAATTTCCACTAGAAAACCCCATAGAGGCTTCTGGACTCTTCTTACCGAATTTCAACATAGGGATGTTGAGGGGAAAGTAAATTCCCACCCACCAGTTACTTATGCACACATTATAAAGTAAGAAACATGGAATTATTTCATCAGTGATCATGATGAGAAGTCATTTAAGGTGCATTATAGTCAATAGTATAATATTTGACTATATTTATTTTATCCAATTTGATTCAAAGTTTTTAATTTATGAAACAAGAAAGGACTAATAAAAAAAATTTAATCAAATCCAATGTACCCCTATCTCAAAGTAAGGATGGAGTACACTTCACTAAAGAAGAAATTCATATGAATTTTAAATCAAAAATAAAAGTTTTATGTGATATGAAACAACATATTTTCATTTGTTTATATTTATATTTATGAATCAAAATTTAAACCCACTTATATCCCATATTCATGTGTTTTTTATATAGTTTACACACAAGAATCAAAATCAACCATAAAAAAAGGAAAAAATACTTTTAGTAGATTTGAAGCAGTCGGTACAATATAGTCATGTTATAGGTGTAGGTTTTGGAGTGTCTCCTTTAACATGCTTTGATAATAAAAAACCAAAAGAAGATATATATATATATATATATATATATATATAATATGATAGCAGGATTTCATGTGCAAATAGATTCTTTATAAGATATTATTGTCTGGTATGGTTTTGAAAACCAACATATATAAAAGGATAAAAGTGAATTGGTAGTGGAATAATGATAATCACATGAACAACCAAATGACCCTGCTAGATTTTAGGCTAGTAATTCCCCTCAGTTTTATACCTTACCCAAGGTAATCAATTTTTTCATTAATATTTATCCTAAATGTGAATCAAGAAACTTTTTATAACTTTGTATTATTTCAATTATATTGGGTAAATTTGTACTTCATTTCTATCTATCAACACCCATGCACCATCATTTTACAAGATGTACAATGTATAATATACCGAGAGACAAACTACACAATAAAGAACTCCCAAATGATCACATGGAGTGGGGATTGAAGTATCTCAAGAGTTGAGTGAAAAATTTTCTATTCCACTTGATGATATAAATATAAAAATGGTCAATGATGTCATTGGAATGTTCATAACATGGTCATATAAACTTATAAAGATACATGAGGTATGTCCTAAACAGATTTTTTCAAATGAAAAACCAATAACATTGATGAAAAAAGTTATTAAGTGAGGTATGGTATTATATATGGATAAAACAATGGGAAAAATGAAAGTTTTGATCAAGAAAATACATTAAATCAAACAAGAAAACAAAAGGGCCTTCTGGGGGTACCTTCTCCCCTCCAGTTCCACTACTGTGTATATTAGTATTATAACTTTATGAAGACACCACATACAAAGATGGAGATATGTACTAAATTCCATAAAAAGGATAAATATTTTAAACTTTCATTATAGAATCGATTGGTCTCAAGATTATAAATGATATTCTCAAGTTTTAATGGTTAGTAGTCTCAATTGTGAATACATACATAAAGTACATTTTCATAATATGTCTATCCAAAAAAATGGTCTAATGTGTTCATTAAAATTAGTAACTATTCATATTTTCTATAGTCATTTATATTACTACTATATAAAGGGAAAATCTTTCAAATCAAAATTTGGATTCATTAAACCCTGTATCATTTCTATGAAAGAAATTTCTATGAATTTGGAAGAAATTGATAAGAAAAAGGATGTGCTAAAAGAAGTGTTTTAGAAGAAAATAGCAAATGACAGACTCTATTTTATGCCTACAATGTATGGGTAAAACTATGCAATCTAATCACATAAAATATATTTTTATTTTTGTTATTACTTATTTGTTTTTTTGTAGGAAGAACTAGATGTTGATCTCAATAAATTTGGATACACCAAATGTTTATTTTTTGGATCCAATGAAAGGATTTCCAGCAAAATAACCACACATGATGTGGTTCCATCTTTAGAGACTGGCTTGGGCACTATCTTGGCAGCTTCTATGAAGGATACGGGATTGCCTCTTCCCTTGAAGATAAGATGGAGGTTGTGATTCATGTTGTTGATTTTGCTAAGAAAAAGGGCTGGAACAATATCTGGATCGAAAGATACTCGACTACCATTATCTATGCTATATGGAATGGCATGGTCCACCTTGCCTGGCTGCTCACTACTCGTTGGATGAATTTCCTAGATTCACTCCTAGAGCTTAGATACATTGCCACTCATTCCTACCACGAAGCAAACATGGTTGCTGATGGTCTGGCCAACAAAGGGATCAACCAAAGAATTACTTGGCAGGATGAGTTACCAGTTGATCTTCTTCACTTATTTTAAAAAGACTATAATAAGATCCCCTCCTTCCAAATTTTGTAGTTATTTTTTTATAATTAATAAATTGGGTCTTGGTCTTTGACCAAGGCTTTACTTTTAAAAAAATGTGTATTGTGATTTTATAATGCACTGAAATCAAAATTTTACAGGTAAACTTTGAATTATATGTTTCATTTTGTATTTTAACAAGAATTTTATTATGATAAGGTGATCTATAAATATAGGCTAAATCATGGTATGAGGTCGATTCCTGAAAATAAGAAACCTATTGATTACTTTAAATATAGTTATATTAATGTATATATAAAAATATTTAACTATAAAAACATATTTCAAAATAAGTTAGTTATTTTGGCCAATGTTTCTATTGTGTCATAAGAAAGATAACAACAAAAATTGTGGATATTAGGTTTATAAATTTATGAAATATATCATATACCATCAAAAGACTAGAATCCCTAGACAGGTAATTTCCAAAGGTAATTAAATTTTCATTAAAAATATTTCTTAATTGTTTTTTTATATATATTTAATCAATACTACCAAGATTTCCAAAAATATACATTATCAAAAAAAGAAGTAAATTTGTTTAGAGATGAGTGGGTAGAAAACATGGTGTCAAAATGTTTTCAGAAATCAAATTTAGGTGATTACCTACTATGTTTTTGATCTAGTACAGCTTATGACCTAAGAGATAAACTTGGGACATGAATTAATAGTATCATAATGATTATATATTATTTTTTATATTTTTATCAAGGAGAATTATAATGGAAAAAATCGATTTGTTTAGAAAAGAATGGGAAGCATTCATGGTGTCATAATATATACATACATCATAAACAGGTGACTTCCTAACAATTATTTAGTTAATTTTATCATCATCTTATCTACTTTTTTAGTTAATTTCCTTATCATTTTTATCTAAAAATTATTTTATTAAATTTACACATGAGTTCAAAACACATGTCCCATGATCAAAACCAAGAAAATGAATTCAGATTACCTTGATACTTTTGTAAAATGGTCCATAATTCATTTTTGATGTGTATGATTTGATCATAAATCAATATGACATATGATGTGACCATTATGACTTGAAGTGCATGTTTTTAGTTTAAAATTATATTTTAGTAAAAAAAAGTGACATACTCAAAACTAAGAAAATGCATTCAGATTGTTTTTATACTTTAGTACAATGATCCATAAGTTATTTTTAACCTATAAGAATCAGCATCACCTCAACCTAACACACAGTGTGACCAGTATTACTCAAATTGTGTGCTTTTGGTTTAAAATTGACATTTTAGTAAAAAAGACAAGTGACATACTCAAAACTAATCAAACACATTCATATTGTTTTTATACTTTATAAAAATGATCCCTTATTCATTTGTGACATGTAAGATTGATCTTCACCTCAATTTAATACACAGTATGCCCAGTATGAATCAAAGTGTCTGTTATTAGTTTAAAATTGAAATTTTAGTTCAAAAGGTGTGTAACTAATTGAAAACTAAGAAAATGTGCTTATATTTTCTTGATAATTTAGGAAAATAGTCTATAATTACTTTTTGACATGTAGGAATTAGTCACACATTAAATTTACACACGATGTGATTAGTATGACTCAATGTGTGTGTTTTCAATTTAAAATGACATTTTAGTAAGAAAATAAGTGACATACTCAAAATTAAAAAACACATTCATATTATTTTAATACTTTAAAGGAAAATGAATAAATTATTTATGACATATAATGATTAGACTCACCTCAATACAACGTATGTTATGACTGGTATTACTAAAATTGTGTCCTTTGAGTTTAAAATTAACATTTTGGTAAAAAAAAGATAAGTTGCATACTCAAAACTGATCAAACACATTTGGGTTGTTTTGATACATTAGTAAAATTATACCTCTATCATTTTTTATGTGTAAGAATCAACTACACCTAAATCTGATACACAGTATTCTCAATATGAATCAAACTGTTCATTATCAGTTTAAAATTGATATTTTAGTTCAAAACATGTGTCACTCACTAAAAACTCATAAAACACACTCGTATTTTCTTGATAATTTATAATAATGATTCGTAATTTATTTTTTTACATTTAGGAATTAGTATCACATAAAACCAACACATGATGTGACTGGTATGACTCTAAGTGCATGTTTTCAGTTTAAAATGATATTTTAGTAAAAAAAACAAGATTCATACTCAAAACCGATAAAATGAATTCATATTATTTGGATAATTTAGGATAATTATCCATAAGTAATTTCTGACATATAGGAATTAGCTTCACATCAATCTGACGCAAGGTGTGACTGATATGACTTAAAGTGTGTGTTTTCAGTTTAAAATGGATTTTATTAAAAACCACAAGTGACATGCTAAAAACCTAAAAAACACATTTGAATTGTTTTGATATATTATAAAAAAATCTATAAGCCATTTGTGAAATGTAGTAATCTTCCAGACTTTAATCTGACACATGGTGTGATCGATATGACTCCAAGTGTGTCTTTTTATTTAAAAATGACATTTTAGTAAAAAAGATAAGTGACATACTCAAAATTAAGAAAATGTATTCATATTATTTAGATAATTAAGTAAAATGATCCATAATTAATTTTTGACATGTAAGAATTATCCACACCTCAATATGATACATGATGTGACTGATATGACTCAAAGTTTCCATTATCAGTTTAAAATTGACATTTTAGTACAAAATGTGTGTCACTCACTGAAAACTAAGAAAACATGATCAAATTGGCTTCATAATTTAGTACAATGGTCTATAATTCATTTTTTATGTATAGGAATTATTCTCACATCAAACTGATACATGATGTGACTAGTATGACTCAAACTACATGTTTTTTATTTAAAATGACATTTTAATAAGAAAAAAAAGTGACATACTCAAAACCAAGAAAGAACATTAAATTTGTTTTGAAACTTTATTAAAAATATCCATAAATTATTTTTGATGGGTAGGAATTATCCTCACCTAAATATAACACATGATGTGACCGGTATTACTCAAATTTTGTGGTTTGAGTTTAAAATTGGTATTTTAGTAAAAAAGATAAGTGAGATACTCAAAACCAATAAAATGGATTCGGATTTTTTCGATAATTTAGGAAAAATCCATCATTAATTTTTGATTTTTAGGGATCAGTTGCACCTCAATTCGATAAACGGTGTGGATGGTATGGCTCAAACTATTTTTTATCAGTTTAAAATTGACATTTTAGTTCAAAAAGTATGTCACTCACTAAAAATAAAGCAAACATTCTTGGATTATATTGATAATTTATAAAAATAATTCATAAGTCATTTATGATATCTAGGTTTTATCTCATGTCAAACCAACACATGATGTGACCAGTATGACTCCAAGTACATGTTTTTAGTTTAAAATGATATTTTAGTAAAAAAAAGTGAAAAAATCAAAACTGATCAAACACATTTGGATTGTTTTTATACTTTAGTAAATTGATAAATAAGTCATTTTTTATGTATAGGAATCAAAATCATGTTAATCTGATACACGATGTGATCGGTATGACTCAAAGTGTGTGTTTTAGTTTAAAATGAAATTTTAGTAAAAACCACAAGTGAAATTATCAAAACCAAGAAAAAACATTCATATTTTTTTGATAATTTAGAACAATTATCCATAAGTAATTTTGGATGTGTATGAATTATCCACACTTCAATCCAATGCACGGTGTGGCCAGTATGACTCCAAGTGTGTCTTTTTATTTGAAATTGACATTTTAGTAAAAAATAAAATGGCATGATCAAAACTGAGCAAACACATTTGGATTGTTTGATACTTTAGGATAATGATACATAAGTAATTAGTGATTTTTAGGAATCAACTGAACCTAAATATGATAAACGGTGTTCCCAATATAACTCAAAGAATATATTTTTAGTTTAAAATTGACACTTTTTTTAAATTATTTATTTATAGTATTACTAACATAAGAATTGTTTTATTATAAATTTACATTATTTTTCTCAAGTTGGTTTTGTTTTTTTGGAAACTAATAACATGACCAGGGGTTGGGGGTGAAAGATAAAGTAACATTTATGTTTTTTAATGCATGTGATAATTTTTACTTACTCATGTAATTGTACAAACCAATGTTTGAAATGTCTACAATACAGTGTTTTTTTCTTATATTTTTGTTTCAAATTTTATTTCTATTAAATTCTATATTTTATCCTATATTTTTATTCCTTTTTATGTATTATGATTGGGTTTTATTTTACAGGGATATTTCATGGTTGTTGTAGGGTAGTAGTTGTCTAGTAGCTGGAAGGGCCTTTATCAGTACTTTTTAGAAGTGCTGATAAAGGGTATATTTATAAAATCTTTTTATAGAACTGATAAATACTGATGAATTTTAATATCTCTTAGGTAGTTAGTGATTTTAAGTGATGAAAAATATCATTTTTAGCACTGTTAAAAGCGCTTTTTTAGTAGTGAGGAAAATAACCTTTATACTTTGAAAATCACCTTTTAAAACAAAAAGTTCAAAAAAATAAAAAAAAAATCCTTTGAAAACAAGAATTAAAACTTATAAAATAATATTTAAATCATTGATTGGTTATGATAGTGGTAAATTTATTCTATGTCGTACATGTTAAAATAAAGATTCCTTTCATATTTTCAGCAAAAGTCAAATGGGCCTTGTTTTGAAAACAACATAAATATTCCTTTAAAAACAATTTATAAAAAGAAAAAATGGATAAAAAAATTATTTAATAAATCATTTGGAAAATTTTAGAAATATTTTTTAAAATATTTTTATAAAACATGTATTTTGATGAAAAGGGATTTTTGAATGAAGAGAGAAATAAAGTCATATTTTCTTAAAAACATTTTCTCAATCATTTTAAGTGCCAAAGAGTGTAAAATTTACACTATTAATTTAAAAAGTTCATTACTAACCATTTTAAAATAAAATATATTATTTTTATGATATAAATATCAAATAATTCCCCTAATGGAGACTTAAACAAAAATAATCCTGAATAATAGTAAGATTGTTAAATAAACCCTTACCACTTTGGTAACTTTTGAATCTAATCCATATGAAATAAATAACAACAAATAAAAATTTAAATACCATTAAGTGAAATAGATTCATAATATATCATATAAAAAGTGTAATTATATACCCTACACAAAGGAATAAGTGGTGAATGTGGTGTATGTATCACGGAAGTAAAAGTGAGATAAGAAATCATTACCTCATGTTCGACTTATTTCGTATGTGTATAAACATATTGTGTAATAAATATAGGTTTATTATACATATGTTAAATAAATATACTCATATATCCCATATCATATATGATTGACTTATAGTATTTTATCTCCCGTGTATTAACAATTGTTAAAATCATTGTTTTGGGTGATAATTTCTTAGTTTTTCATGTATGTTTTGGTTTGCTAATTTTTATCCTTTTAATTTAATCATGGTTAAATCATCACTAGAAAATTCACCATGATATAAATATAATATATATTCATTATATATGTATTTATATTAATCTATTGAAGTTATATATAGAAAATGGATTACACCGTTTAGGGAGACGGTAGATCGCATGTACACATGAACATTATTACAATTTTTCTTGATGGATAGAAAAAAAACGGAAAATAAATATTAATTAATCTTTAAGAAATGATTATTTTTTCATATATATAATTTATATTAATCAAATGCATCCTTTTTACCATCCATGTAAAAATAAAATGAAAAAAATTTCACATCACTACATGGAGACAGTAGTCCAAATGTAAGCATGAGTGACATTATTGTTTTCCAATGGATTGGAAAACATAACACCTTCCATGTAAAGTGTAAGTGAAAAACGAATCACATCGCTTCGTGAGACGGTAGTCCACCGTACACACGAGCGACATTATCGTATCCCCAACATAATGTAAAGTAATAAAGTATATGTGATATAATAATTAAAAAAGTATAATAGTTTTATAAATATCATATAAATATGTTAAATCCATCGTTATATCCATCCTTAAAAAGTGGTGATGGAAAATTTATTACATCAGTTCATGAGGCAGTAGTCCATAATATGCACGATCAATGGTTCCATTTACCATTTGATGGAAGTTGATATGAATATGGGTTATTAAATTAACATAATAAAATCCAATTATGTAGGATATACTTGTGGTATTATATTATAATATTTGAATAAGTTTTTAAGGAGTTGGAATAATAAATAAAACAAATATGCATGTTTAATAATTTTACCTCTTCTTCGAAGAACCTCTATAGGTTTATATCTAAATACTTATTAGGAGGTATTCCTAATAAAAATAATGCCTATAGGATTTGGGTAGGTAAGTTAGAAAGGGATTTGGGTAGGTATTGGCTAAACCAAATGGTTTTGGATGTGTGAAGTGGATATGAGATGGGGTGTCCTTTTATAAGTGGGGGAGAGGACACACATTAAATTTTTAAAAAATAAATTAATATCCACATTTTTCTCATTCCACAAGACTTAAAAATGGGTCATTATAAAATCTTATAGGTGATATGTTCTCAATGTGTCCATATAATGGGTTTTGGATGAGTTTTAGTTCATTTTTAACCGTTGTCTTCTTAGTTTAACCCCCACCCAGATAAACCCATTTTTACCTTAACCATGGTAATTAATATTTACTATTTTCACTATTCGTTATGATAAATGTAATGAACCGTGTTTTTATCTAAGGTATCATTATTTGGTAATTTGAATTTTGGCGTTTAGTGAAAGTTTTTTCTTTGAATCGAGCTTCGGAATGAAATTTTGAGAGTTGGAACACTTCAAAGTGCTATTTTTAGACTTGGGTAAAGGCCTGAGGGGTCCCTCAGGCATCTCGTTGAGTTTCAAGAGCATCGATCCCAAAAACAATCACAAGTTTGGGTGGTCTGATAGAGGCACATAGTTTTTCTAAAACTGTGTGGCCCCTAGTAGCAAAATGTGCGGCCTGAACTAGAGGAACAGTAGGTGTCGCACGGGCTGTGCACAGTTTTCCCAAACTGTGTGCTTAGCCTATATAGTTAGTTCCACTTATAGAGTACCTATGAACTATTCATCAAATGATTGGTGTACGGTTAAGTAAAATCATGTGTAACAACCATGCGAGGTGGGTTTCCTAGGTAGTTGGAGTTGAAGGATTGGAACATGAATTTTCCAAACCGTGTGGCCAAACTGTGTGACCATGTTTTTAGGTTGAATTTACCAAAATACCATTAATGATTTTTAAAACTCTTTTCTTTCATTATTCTTATCCTCCATCCATTTGATCCTCCTCTCATATGTGCCATGTATTTTTATCCTCTCTAACCTAGGGATAAAGATAACTCTATCATTTGGTCTCTAATTCAAATGTTGTCATTCCCTAAGGATTCCTCTAGGTAATCTCTATGTTCCTTTTTAATATTTCTTCATTTAGTTTCCTATCAATCATATTATTGTGGTGTGATCCCATTTTCCCTATTTTCAATTCAAATGTCTATTTCATCAATTTCTTCCAAATCGGACCGAATAAAGCCTCAATATTGGATGAGTGGAGAGTCCAATGTACAAGGTTGGTGGTCTATAGATTTATTCCATAAATTCCCACCATTTTATAAATAAAATCATTGTACCACACACTAGCCTTTGTCGTGCATTTACTTAAAATGTTTCCTTCAATCTTAATTGGTATATACACCTAGTATTACTCCCATTAACCCTTATTTCATAAATCTAGGCCATCAACCTCAAGCACGGACACCCCTTGGGTGTGTCGGCTTTAATTTCCCCTTTATAATTAAATTAATAAATGCTTGGAACTCCTTATAAGGATTCATATCGGATAAATAATGGAATTTACACTTTTAAATAATTGTATAATTAATTATAGCACCTCATAAGTGACATGTTGAACCTTATAACTGTTTTTCCATATTTTGTGGTTTTTCTAAAGTGATTCCTTTGTTAAATAGAATTATGGTTCTTGAATAAAATGTATAATTGTGATAAATTAATTTTTTGATAAATGATGTCATGTTTTTATAATAAAACCCCTTGGATGAGGTGTGTTGTCTTATAAATTACAAAGTGCTGATTTTTTATTCATATCATGATTTTTTTTCATCTTTGAGTTTTCCCTATGACATCATGACAGTGCTTGATACGTGTCATGTAAGTAAATAGATTATTTGATGTTCTTAAAAAGATTATACCTCATTTTATATAAATTTTTAATGAACCAAAGCACCTTCTAAGTGTTTGGACCATATTATAAATTGAATATCTTATTCGTTTCTATCTAAATTAATAATAAACCAAGATCCTAATAAGGGTTTGGCTTACTTTATAAATGGGTTTTCCCATGTAGGAAATTTCCCAATGGACCATGGTTCCTTCTAAGTTCCTTCTTGAGCCTTGTAAATTGATTTTCATGTTTTAAATAATAAATAGAATATATTAAATGGAATGATATGCTCAAGATGGCTTTTCTTCCTTGAATGAGTTAAATGGATAAATTGAAATGGAATTGAATTGGGTGGTATGACCAACCCTATTTTTATAATTAAATAAGCATAACTTATGTGAATTATTATTATTGTTAATAGATTAGTTATAATTGGTCTTAATAAATGTAAATATTGAGAGGTAATGTCTCATGGATATTATTATAAATATTATTACACCTTGATATAGGTTTTGGAATGATGGTAAGGGTTCTATTGAGTATGAAGGTATCATGATCCCTTACATAGAGTGTTGAGCATGATGTCTCGGACCAATGATACTAGTGGATGGTGGGAATGATGCACTATTTCCCTTGTTGAGTGTTGGAATGATGGAACACTCACGATTTTGAGTGTTGACATGATGGCACACTCACCATCTCGAGTGACGAGCGTGATGTATCCCATTAAATATGAAATGGATGGAATACACCATTTGTATTGAGCATATAGGATCATTCATACCAGTTATAGATGAATGAGTTACACCTCAGTCTAGTTAACACCTAGTATTCTAGGTATATGTCCACTTACATCTATACGTACTTGTTCATATAGGTAGATTCAATATATAACTATACTATGTATATATTATTACTATTTACATATTGTTATTGTTTAGAAACTTATTTTGATAATTATATAAAGTAGATATAGCTTACAAGTGTCCTTTAGGAACCTAAGTGGGCTCGTTTTTATTTATTTCTTTATTGTTTACTATTCATATAACCTGTACATTGCTTTACTTATTTTTCACATGCTGGATTCAGTTGTAGACATTGTGGGTGGTAACTTAATAGGATTTATATCTCACACCCTACTCAGGAAACCATTTCACTAGGGTACCCATATAGATCTCATGTTCTCAGGACCATGGATTGTTTCTTGTTCTGATTTTCTTTTACCTTGGAGTTAGGAGCACAAGACTGAGCTAGAGCTCAGGATGCTCGTGGAGATTTCCCTTGAGGAATTTGTTAATTTTTTTAATCATGTACAATACTTTATATTTTTTATTGTTTCATTTCTACTATTTTAATTGTGTATCATAATTTGTACATGAATTCATTGTTTTACTTTGGCATTGGTCATCTTTTATTTTTCAGTTTATATTATTCTTTCGTTGCTCTATATTTCATTTATTTTTTCTTCCATTGTTGTATGTTATTTATTTCCAAATATACCAATGTGTTACTCTAATCATGAGGTTATAGTCTCCCCACTATCACATCTTAGACTCTCTCTACTAGTCAGCAGCCTCTGGCATATGGGGAGGCGTGCTTGAGGCCATGTGACCCACCAGTCCCACTACCGGTGTAAGTGGTCAGTCAGGCTGGAACATTATAGTAAAAAATTAAGTTGAACTTATTAAATGATATAAATTATGATGATTCCAAATATGGAATCTATTTTTCCAAATTCAATTCATAGAAGTTTCAAAATTGAATTTAAAATTAAACCACACATCAGATGAAGAGCAATTTTCCAAAGAGAAAATTCTTATAAGTATAGAATATTTTAGTATCAAAATTAAATTTAAAATTGATTCCAATAACATAAATTAGTTGAATTGTAATAAAATTGAAATAATTTTACTTTAAAACCAATTTAAAATATAATTTAACTTTTTAAATAATTTAAATAAAAATTCAGTTTTCAATAAAAATCAATATTTTTCACTATTCATTAAATATTAATCTTTTCAGAAAATTATATAAAATTCACGCAAAGATAATTTTGAAATGTAGATTTAAAAAATAAATTTTATTTTCAAAATAAATTTTCTAAAATTGGTAAAAAATAATTTTAAATTATGTGCACAAAGAATGACTAATCATTCTTTTAGAAAAAACAAAAAAAAAATCTCTTTCAAATGGTTCTTATTTTATTTATAATCAATATATAACCATTGAATTTGTTTCATACATGTGTAAACCATATAATTTTCATAATTTATTTATTGTTATTAATACTCATCATCTTAATGGATAGGTTATAATGATCGTATTTAAATAATAATATTTTAATAGAGTATCGCATTTCATTTAAACCTAGCATTGTGTGCATCACAAGCTATCGAAGAGATTGAATTTTAAAAAATATATATCATAAAGTCTCAGAGTGTTATATTAATTTCTAATATTGGTTTTGAATTTTATACACACTATCAAACATGGTTTTCCTCTTTTAAAATCTTGGGGTGTTAAAAATCATCTTCTCACCCCATGTATGAAACCACCACAACACCAGCAATATCTATAAAATGTGAATCTTCTTATATAACCAGCTTGTTGTAGGGACCATGTCATATGTTTTTTATCTGGTTTTTGACCTCTAATTTTGGATCCATTTTTAAAACAAAAAAAATTGGATGCACTAAACACATTTCTCTTCTCATCAAAATTTTTCCTTAAGTTTATTAATCTTCAATCTATAGTATATTTTTTATTCAAGTTGGTATTTTTGGAACTTAAAGATTTTTGGATCTTATTTTATTTTACCATAATATTCACTTAATTTCCATTAAACTTAAAATCATAATTTGATTCCACACATCCAAGATATTGTACTTCTATTGAGTGGGGTATTTTTTTATTAGCATAGTCATTACATTTGACACTCCCCTTCAAGCATTCTCTAACTTCTTAAATGGGATTTTTGAAGTTAACCTTGAATTTATTCACTTGGAATTATACTTCCAATATCTTTCTATGAACACCTTCAAGTTCCTTATCCTTATATTTTACCTTTTATTCCATAAATTCATTTATATTTTTCTCTTTAGCAAGATAAACAATCAAGTCTTCAATCTCCTTCAATAAAATTAATTCATTTTCAGTAAAATAATAATAAACATTGGTATAATTTTGATAGTCTTTATTCAAGTTTTTATTCTCTTTATCTAGATTTTAGATATTTAAATGACACTCCTTCAGCTCACACTTCTTCATAAACTACATCTCAGTTTCTTCCTTATTTTAATCACCATTTTCTACATTACTAGTGAACTCACCATCATTTACTTTAGAGATTAAAAGATTTTTATCAACTCATTTTAAGTATCAACTTAAGTTTTTTCTTCAATGGTTTCTTCATCATAAAAATTACATTAGAAATTTCTATTTTTGAATTATTAAAAACACTTACCTTTTACCATTGTGGAAAGATTTTACTTGTTAAATTTTGATGTTTTCTTCTTTAAAGAACTCTTTAAAATCTCAGCTTCAACTTTCACTTTCTTCTTCCTTAAATTTTGAACAATTGGATGAAAAATATCCAATTACACTACATTTAAAAAAAAATAGTGGTATATTTTCTCAATACTTTACTTTTCCTTTCAAAACACACCTTGAGATAAATGACATAAATTTTTAAAACTTCATCTCCGCATCTTATTCAACCTATGAATTTTTCTATTCCACTTAAAATTATTTCCAATTTTTCTCTTAATTTTAAAATTTTAATGATATTTTCTTATCATCATTTATATTTTTCATAAAATCACATATTTTTATCATTTCATAGGAAATCAATATGATGTATAGATCATCCAATGGATGTGTATTAGAATCTCAGTTTTCAAGTGTTGAAACCTTTACATCAAATTTTTCTGACAATATATGAATTATCATTTTAGGTATCGTAAAATCTTCAAGAGTCTCACCAAATCCACTAATGGTTCTCACTAATTAATTTACTCTTCTAAAAAAATCATTAATGGTTTCATCTTCTTATATTTTAATAAATTTATAATTCAAACACTAAATCTATAATTTTCTTCTTTCACTTTCACATTTTATTTATAAATATTATCCAACTTATCCCATATACCTTTTACTATCAAAATTACATTGACTTTAATGAATTAATTATTTAAAAGTGATGAAAGAATTATATTATGAGTTCAATCATCATTCTCAATGTTCTTTCAATCAACTACTACTATCTCGGTATTTTAATCGTGAGAAATATACCCATTTTTTCACTTAATGTGCATATAATATAATGAATAATGGGTATGAAGATAATATATATTTCCAAATATAATAGTTATTTCCATCAAACATTGGAATAACCTTTCTATTCACAAAATTAATAGGATCCATTATGATCATAAAATTCAGAACCAATCCCACTTGAAAAAGAGGGAGCACACTTCACCTTCAAATTCCAAATGACTTGTATCCTTTAATGGAAACCTATAAAATTACTCTAATACCAATTATAGGATAACTAAATACCAATAAGTATTAGGATCATCATGAATTAAATAATATGGGATGAATTGGTGAATATTTTTCATTTATATTCCACCACTTAACAACCTTTTTAACATGTTAAAGTGACTACATTTTTTTCACTTTATTACCACTTCAAGAAACAAAAAAAACAATGTTAATAATGAATTTAAAAGGTTCACCATTCAAAAAATTATACAAACTTAGAATTATCCAAAAAAACCTAATATCACATGATCTACTAATCATCATGGATACAAAAAAGTGGGTATTGTTGAAATAGTGGGTTCCCTAGACCCGACTATGCAATACGTTTGATTACCATATCATGTGTACAGTTAGCTATTCATGATGTTATCTTACCATTATAGTGTAGGATTTTCTTCATCCACTATTATAATGGTAATGTCCAGAGGGTAATTGTCATATCGAGAGGTTATATTAGATCCCAGGCTATAATGAGAACCTCGAGATACTATGACATTAATCTTAAATATATCTTCTATAGTCCAGATACATCTTACTTACTGTACATAGTATATGTTTGACTATCAGGTGCTGGTGGCTCATAAGCATTGAGACTTCTTCTCATGAAGTT
Organism: Viscum album; assembly: GCA_963277665.1. Classification (NCBI taxonomy): domain Eukaryota; kingdom Viridiplantae; phylum Streptophyta; class Magnoliopsida; order Santalales; family Viscaceae; genus Viscum; species Viscum album. The sequence goes on from OY728157.1 coordinate 698,616,015, forward strand.
CTCACATGGTGATCTCTAGTAATGAGATCATGAGGACGGACCCACCAATAGGAACACCACATGTTTTGGGTTTCATTGGTTGTTCCTATCTACAGACATGTGTATTGGTCTCCTGAATTGTGACCATTACGAATGCGTACTATTTGACTATGTACTTTGATTCAAGACAAAAACCATGGAAATGAAGTCGTGGAGAGGTAGTTTGTATTGGGTGTTTCGTTGGTGGTATGACATTGGCTGAATGGTCAAGAAAGGATTTATCACTTCCAAGTTTAGGAAGTTGTATATCTCAGGCATGGTTGATCAGGATGGTACTGCCTTCATAAGTCTTTGGCCAAAGCAGTAGAAAGGAAAATCCATTAGGATAGATCAACAAATAATAAAGCAAGATAAGGACGATGACACAAGAGTGCATCCTACTTTATGAGATATTTAATGACAAAGAGATTATATTACACAGTCAGTGTTCATAGGATGGTAGTCGTTACTATGACTATCCTTATGTCTTTAAGGGCCATGATGGGTTGCTAGACTCCACTCTTAGTCTATGAATTTTATTCACTACTATTGTGGAAAGGTCCTAGAGGGTCACACACAATAGCATATTCAATAATTCACCCTATTCGATTTAATAGGTATATGGACATAGTGGGCCCCACCACGGGGTTTGAGTATTGTCGAAGTTTTCGATCACAAAAAGAATTAAATAAATCCATTATTATTCAAGTTTTGAATAATTGGGATTGAATTTATTTAATGTATTTACAAGTTTAGTAAATACAGGAAAATATTAATCGAACAAATATTATTTTAATATTAAAGGTTCGTTTAATATTAATTGGGACAGCGAGTCGAGTTAAATGGCTCGGTTTTATCACGTAATATATTTTATATATAATTATGTGATAAAATAATAAATAATATTGGCATAGTTTAGTTTTTCAAAATTATTTATTTAGTGGACATTGAAATAAATGGGGGTCGGGGAACCCAACTGGGTATTTTGGAATTCCACTATAAATAAGAGAGGAGGCTCTCTCCCTTAGTGTGCTAATCACTATTCATTCATTCATGGAATGAAAGTTGAGAGCCTCTCTCTCCTACCTCTCTCTAGAGAGAGAATATCTCAATCCAAGAAGCTTGGATCAAGATCTCTCTCATGCATCGAAGGCTTCTCGATGCGGTGATCGTTGAGACATCGAAAGCATCGTCGGATCACCGCGCTAGCACCCGAAGTTTGACGATTGATGTTCTAGCGGATTTTTGGAGCACGTGTGGATGATATAGAGGGATCCTTCTTTGGATCCTTCAATAGATGATCACCATCGACTAGTTGAAGTCAATCGTGTCTTGGGATTTAAAATGTGTACGTTTTTATTTTATTTTTGTGCTCCTTATGATTTACGCGAGATCCTTGGACCTTTCTGGGGATTGGATAGTCGAAAACTACAAGTTCCGTCATCCCGTCGAAGAAACTTTTAAATTCCCCGGCCCACTATCTTCTGGTGCGGGCCTCGGAACCTATCAGTGGTATCAGAGGCATCGCATAAATTTTATGATCCTAGAAAATTAAATTTGCATTAAAATTAAGTATAGGGTTTAGAAACGATCTCAACGGTTCGAACCGCAGGTCGATCTGATGCCAAATGACCAGGTTATGGTTAGTTTAATTTTTCATATTAGATCGAATATGTTGTTTGATCTCAGGTTCTAATATTTATTTCATCTTGCTGAACCGATTAAGTTTCAATCGGTTCATCTGAAATAAATTTAATTGTACAAATTATAGATTTTACAATTCAGTTATTTTCATAATAATTTAATTATTATAATAATATTTTTATTATTATTATAATAATATAATAATAATAAATTATTATTTTATTATAATAATGTTATTATTGTTAAATTAAAAAGGCTATCTACTAACCTTTAGAAAATTTTCCATATGTGGATAAATTTTTGGATGGATGACTTGATTTTAATAAAAATAAAGGATGGGGAGGGGTGGAATAGACTTCAAAATAAATCTTTAATTTAAAAAAAATGGGTGAAAAAAGGGGTTGGGCGGTGGAAAAAAAGAAAGAAAAAAAAAAGGAAAATCATAGGTGTCTGTGTGGAGCCCTTCCTCTTCCTCCCACGTCGCGCCGCAGGAGTCCGCGCAATGCACAGCAGGCCACGGCTGGGATGTTGCACACCAGTCCTCCTGGGCTTCCTTTGCACGCCAATGCATCGAAGGCCACCGGCCTCTTCCAGTTCTTCTCCTAGAAGCCGCAGCAAGCCCATCAGACCAGATCTGGCTGCACCCCCCCCCCCCTATGCGCAGCATGGATTCCACGCGCAGCACAGGTGACCCGGTCTTCCTGGCCGTCACCTCCAGTGCCCAACCACCCTATGCTCCCTCCACGGCTCCTCGGTACCCACCTAAGCAGGTCGTTGGAACAACCGCACTGCTCTCCGCTATCCCGTAGCATCCTTGCACAGGCTGCCCGGATGCCCAAACCAGTTCGGATCTCGGCTGACTAATAGATCCCCGGTGCAGCTGGCACACCTTAGGCCTCCCTTTCACTGGAAAATAATGGTCATTGTTGCACTATCCAGCCATCTCCCTAGTCTGTTGAGCTCTGCCACACTCGGTGTTGGAATAATTTGGTCGGGCACTGCTTTTGGATTGGGCGCAAGAGATCCACACTTCACCGTCACCATCGTTCAAGACCTTGGAGGTATCTTTTAGATTGCAAGCCTTTCTACTGGGTAAAGTTTAGCCCCAAAGTGGTCCAGGCGGACCTGCCCAACCCGGAATGGGTTTGGGTGGATCGGCCCAGCCCAGTTTGTCCATGGCATAGCCCTAAGTGGGTTTGGCCCGACCCGCACAGGCCATGCAGCGATGTTTTTAGGGATTGATAAATTAAATTAATCAAATTTAATTTAATTAATTAATTTAATTTTAGTTTCTTAAATTAAATAAATTAAAATTAATTTTGGTTAATTATTTTAATACACGAGCATATAAATTAATTTAATTTTGCAATTAAATTAAATTAATTAATTAATTTAATTTTGGCATAAAAAATTAAATTAATTAGAGAACCGATAATTAATTAAATTATTTAAATTATTAAATTGATTTAATTTAATTTAGATAACCCTCGTACTTAATTAATGCATTTTAATTTTATCGCGCTTTATTTTTCCCGCCTACTGGTCTTGAGCACCGACCTGTGTGTGTCACATTTATTTAATTAATTATTTTAACTGCATGTGATGATTGTAATTAATTAAATAGACGGTTTTTACATCGTCTTTATTTCTGATTAATATGTGAAAGGGATTGCATGCCCGTTTTTTATCCGATGTACATTTATCCCACTAGTCCCCCTCACCTGCGTGCGAGTAATTTTGTACTTCGCATGAAGACCGTGAATGACGTAGACGATGCATGATGTGGCGTGGACCCCACCAAGACAATACAGTATTCCAAGACATGACATGTACCGCACCAAGATGAGGCGATACTTCATATGTGAAGTGAACATACAATATGGGGGCAAGCTGTATCAAGAGTCAAGCTTCGACTCAGGTACGATGCGTTTAGGTCATTTAGATGCTCAAGACCAGTCGGGAAATAGTTTAACCATTATGAATTTATTTATTATTTTATGCATTTTAGAACAGTAGTAAAATACATAAAATAATAGAAAATAAAATGCATAAATAAGCGGCGTATGTTTTTCTATTAAACTTCAGTTGTAAGTGTGACAATATAGATGAACAAGTTTAATAGAAATGGATCACATTCATTGAGAGAGAACCAATAAAACCCTCAATGAAATATTAAGTCACAACAGCCTTCCATCATTCAAGTTTGAACAAAAACTGGGTGTTCGAGGTGTCAGTCATGCCATAGATGAGGGTGCCTCTTACTACCAGGGAGTTATTATTGGATTGGTGGGTCGACTTAACTAAAATTTCAGAAAATAAATAGTCATATCTATCTTGTTGTAATTTTAGAGGCAAGCATTGAGTAAATCAGTAAATGATTTTTGAAGCTGGGACTTCACTCAACAGATCAAGGAATCGTGAGTTAATGCGATTGGCTAGCCAAAAGCCTACCTTGGACCCTCCGAGTAGTGGTGTATACATTGCTTGTAGACTATGAGGTAGGTTTAGGGACCTTTCCACTAGAATACTCAAGAGTATTCTGATTCTACTATAGAGGGTTCCTAGAATTCGAAAAATTAGTGGGAGAAATTTAATGATTAAATTAATCAGTAATGTCACATTTGGTAATCAACATTAAAGGTACTAATCTACTAAAGATTATTTGTAGAGAATGGAAAGTAATACCATAATTTAACTGTGATAAATATTGGACAAATTTGGTTTCCAAACAAGCATGAAATTTCAAGTGTAGTATAGGTGCTTGCATACATTACTACCATAATAGAAATTCAATGTGCTTGTGTCCCAACCAGTTAAGCCACCTCAGGAAGTGAGGGTGTAAAAATTCTTACAGGAGACTCATGAATCAAAAATATGATGGTTATTTCATAATACTATCATAAACTTCTGATGTTAGTTGTGGTCGCTACATCATGACATGGATGATGTTACATGTAGTCTCATCTCTAATAATTTTACGAGGAGAAAGCGGAGTAAGATTTGAATGTGATGATTACACTTGTTTTGTGTAAAGTGAAAGATAGTTTACAATCTTTCATACCATCTAATTCTTATACCTTTTACACACAATTACTCTAGTCTCTTTTAAGGATACAAACGAACGATATAGAGTAAGAACTTCATTACCTTTAAGTTAACATTCTCCAAGTAATAAGAATATTAGAGATAATTCCATCTTTTACTCTTATGGAGAATAAATTAAATGACAGGGCGAAAAGGCCTATGGAAAGTTATGAAAAAGGAACTGACATCATGTCTTTCAAATAAAAGTTGTTGGTTACCTAACAGGAGGTTATTTTCATCACATATTAGAAATAAATTTATGGAAGTTTAAAAATGAAATAGACTGAAATACTAGAAGCAAGTACCTGCTTCTTGTTCAGTTAATATTCATCAAATAAAGGTATTGTTTTCTCACATACTTCTTGGGTATTAAAATACAATGTTCTTTTCACATATATTTATTGAAATATAGTAACCAAGTAAGTAAGAAACATTACTAGAAGCAAAGTGTTTTCTCCAAGCAGCTGAGAAAGGGTGATTCCTAAGTCAGCGGTGAGAAACACATAACTTCTAATTCCCAAGTGATTGATTCAAATTGAACAAGTTGTAGAATATAAAAAAAACATTTATCTCGCATTCCCTTTGGACATAATGAGACATCATTCCAAGTTTTTGTAATGAATGTTGTTTTTGGTAACATACTCAACAAAATAGTTCAGACATACTTGAATCAAAGGAAATACAAGATGAATATAAAATGTAAGACCTACCCAGTTGTGGAAATATGATTCTTTTTCAAGTAAAACTAAAAATGGATTTCAAGAAAATACCTAGTATGTTATTTAGGCTTGGCATAGCTAAACACCTTTGGTATTGATGACATCTTTAGTTTAGACAAAGAAACCTTTAGAAATAAAGGTATGTCACAAAGCTTCTGAGGTTAGTTCAATAAGAGAGTATGAACTATTCCAAAGAAATCAAGAGGTAAAGATACATCATAAGATTCCTTTAAGTCATTAAGGAATGTAATAGTGAAGTATATGTTTGGTCAGAAGATATGATTTGCTTTGTTCCGGCATGCCGAATAATGTCTTAACCAAACATTCATCGATCATGATAATGTAGCATGGAGTAATTTCTAAATGCATGTTACCTTATCTACATCACCGTATTGATGTTCATAAGGAGGATCGATGATAAAATCTTACATGTTAAAATTGATCAACAAAATGTAGCATGGAGAAATTCTTAAACACACATTTTATATATCAAAGTTATGATGTATGGAGTATCAATATTACAACATGCAGTAACTTCCATTATATTTCAAAATGTGCTTTTCAAATAACGGCGTAAACCCATAACCATGCCAACTAAAATGACAAATGGATATCATGTGATTTATAGTATCATGAAAATACATTATGCCATAGATCATGTGTTAGGATGTAAAGAGTTTGTTAAAAACAAACATGCATCAATCTAAACACATGGTGCATCTAAGTAATTATCCTAACAATTACTTAGGATATTACCTAAATCACCTAAGATAGAAAAGATGTAGTCAAGTATTTGACTACGTTTCTATATAAGGGTGCACATCTCTATTATAGATAGTAGGAGATGAATTGACTTGGACTTAGTCAATGATTGAGAAGCACAATTGGTTGGCATAGGAACAAGTTCCACAAGTACATGTGGAATAGGCATGTTCCAAATACACATACTATGTAAGAAGAATGAAACCATGGTGATGGTTTTATATTCACCATGGATGGTGATATAATATTCATTAAGAAAAATAAATCCTATAAGCAGTATAATTCAATGATCTAAGATTGAAAAAATCAACTAAAATTCAATAATGGATTCCATGTATCAAATTGCAAAGGGGATTATAAATTGAATACTATAGTGGGTATTCAAATGATATGATATATGAATGGTACAAGAATAGTACCAATAAAGCTCGATTGGTTATACCAAGTTAGTACGCCTAAATCCATTAGAATTTTACTTTTCATAGCTAAAATTATAAGATAGTTTTATTGGTCATTGGATGTCAAGATCATATTTCATGGAAGGTGTCTATATGATGCAACTAGAAAGAGATGATGACATCAAATGATGCCAATAAGGGTTCTAAGTTACTGAAATCCAATTCTGGATTAAATTAAGCAACAAGATCTTAGAGCATCCATTATAAAAGAATCTTTTCCTTATGTCTACCAAAGGTTAGTGGGAGAGCCAATGTTTTCCAAGTGAAATATGTTTAGTAGCATATAGAAAATAGATCTCGGTCTTACTGTTAGATAAGACCAGGGTAAAATAAATTCTCCAATGATTGACTTAAAGTAGCAACCTGAGTTCTAGGGAACAAGATATACTGAGGTAGATCCATAGGCTGATTGGTCCTAGTCAATCATACATATAGTGACATTGTATTGAAAAATACAAGTTGGAACAATTAAAGTTCAGAATTGTTGCCAATGTCGCATGGATTAATCTCTCCAGGTTAACATGTTCAAAGAATGAGTAGAGATTAATATTGTGAATTGATACCATATGCTTTAGCGATGGATCAATCACACATGCCATAATATGTACAATAATTGATATTGCTAGAATATGATTTATAGTAGGCAGATATCAATAATATTCAAGAGCACTACAAGTGAAGAAGTCAGAACTATCATCTTGTACTTCGGTGAGTACAAATGATATGTGCCTGGAATATGGAGAGGAAGGTATACTAGTTTTTGTGGGACCTAAATCAGTAATCCTTAGATAAATTTAATCTAGTATCACAGTCAATTAAAGGTGATGAATTATTCAAGCTCATAAAAGCTAGTGGTATCCATACCTACAAATACCAAGTACGTTGCAGCTTCTAAGGCAGCTAAGAAGAAGTTATAAATCGCAATGATTTGTTCCATTTCTTGGATTCATACCTAATGAGAAAAGTATTATCATATGGAAAATTATGATATTCTTACTAGCCAAGTTGTCAAGTTATGACAATGGAAAAAGTGATATACTTGGGGATACCTTATCTTGGGAAGTTTTACTCAAGCAGATGAGGTCACATATAGTAGATATTCCATGCGGTAAAAATGTGGTAGGACTAGTATGGCATGCCCAGTAATTAAATCCATTACTCAGTAGAAGCATGATATTTATCATGTCAGTAGCTAACATGTTTATTTAGCAAGTTGTCTCTAGTGCAAGTGGGAGTGTTGAAATAGTGGGTGCCCTAGACCCAACTATGTAGTACTTTTGATTACCATATCATGTGTACATTTAGTTATGCATGATGTTATCTTACCATTATAGTGTAGACTTTTCTACATCCACTATTATAATGGTAATGTCCAAATGTTAATTGTCATAATGAGATGTTATATTATATCCCAATCTATAATGAGAACCTCGAGATACTATGACATTAATCTTAAATATATGTTTTATAGTATAGATACATCTTACTGACTGGACACAGTAGATTTTTGACTATCATGTGCTATGGGATCATAATCATTGAGACTTATTCTCATAAAGTTCTCACTTGGTGATCTCTAATAATGAGATCATGAGGATAGACTCTCCAATAGGAACATCCCCTGTTTTGGGTGTCATTGGTTCTTCTTATCTACGGACATGTGTATTGGTCTCCTGACTTGATACCATTCCCAATGCGTACTATTTGATTACGTACTTTGATGCAAGAAAAAAACCATGGAAATGAATTCATGGTGAGGTATTTTGTATTGGGTGCGTCGTTGGTGGTATGACATTGGCTAAACGGTCAAGAAAGGATTTTTCGCTTCCACGTTTAGGAAGTTGTATATCTCAGTCCTGGTTGATCAGGATAGTGCTGCCTTCATAAGTCTTTGGCCAAAGTAGTAGAAATGAAAATCCATCTGGATAGATAAACAAATAATAAAGCAAGATAAGGATGATGACACAAGTGTGCATCCTACTTTATGAGATATTTAATGACAAAGAGATTATAGTACACAGTCAGTGTTCGTAAGATGGTAGTCGTTGCTATGATTATCCTTATCTCTTTAGGGTCCATGATGGGTTGCTAAACTCCGCTCTTGGTCTGTGGATTTTATTCAATACTATCGAGGAAAGGGCCTAAAGGGTCACACACAATAGCGTATTCAATAATTATCCCTATTTAGTTGAATAGGTATATGGACATAATGGGCCCCGCCACGGGGTCCAAGTATTGTCCAAGTTTTAAATCACCAAAAGAATTAAATAAATTCATTATTATTCAAGTTATGAATAATTGTTATTTAATTTATTTAATGTATTTACAAGTTTAGTAAATATAGGAAAATATCAATCGAACGAATATTATTTTAATATTCAAGGTTCATTTAATATTAAGCGGGATATTGAGTCGAGTTAAATGACTCGGTTTTATCACATAATATATTTTATATATAATTATGTGATAAAATAATAAATAATATTGGCGTAGTTTAGTTCATCAAAATTATTTATTTAGTCGACATTGAAATAAATAGGGGTCGGGGAACCCAACCAAGTATTTTGGAATTCCAAAATAAATAAGAGAGGAGGCTCTATCCCTTGGTGTGCTAATCACTATTCATTCATTCATGGAATGAAAGTTGAGAGCCTCTCTCTCCTCTCGCTCACTAAAGAGAGAAGATTTAGATCCAAGAAGATTGGACCAAGATCTATCTCATGCATCGAAGGTGTCTCTATGTAGTGATCATCAGGACATCAAAAGCATCATTAGATCGCCGCGCTTGCACCTAGAGTTCAATGATTGATGTTCCAGCAGATTTTTGGAGCGTGTGTGGATGATCTAGAGGGATCCTACTTTGGATCCTTTAAGTGATGATTTTCATCGACTAGTTTCAGTCAACCACGGATTCGGATTTGAAATGGGTACGTTTTCATTTTAGTTTTGTGCTCCTTATGATTTATGCGAGATCCTTGGACCTTTCCGGGGCTCGGATCGTCGGTGACAACAAGTTCCGTCATTCTGCTGACGAAAATTTTAAAATCCCCGGCCCACTGGCTTCTGCTGCGGGCCCCGGAACCTATCAAGTATTATCCTTGAACCCATTTTACATATATATGTCTCTTGGATAATGTAACATATTCTCACATAATCAAATAAATTATATTCAAAAGATGCATCAAAAATAATCTAAAACCTCTAATAAGAGACTTCAATTTATCGTTATTGAGTACCAAATCCTCTTATTCTCTTTTCACACTAATATTATCATTAAATGGTAAATGATTGAGGGGATCTATTAGGGATGAACCCAACACTGATAGGGGCGGTGAAATAGTGTTGATGATTTTAATACAATTTATACTTTTTTTTCTTTATCCCATTTATTACCTTTATCATTGTTAGGTGAGTGGATATCATGTTCACTCTTATCTCTTTCATTATTACATGAGACATATCTAAAACACACACACACAAAGGTCACATATATTTACATGTTTCACCTTTAAAAATGAAAGTTGAATCCTTTGTTTGAATCGATAAAACCCAAGATCACACAACCCACTAGTAAAACATTGTGATCATTACTCTATAGTCTCCTAATAGTGTATGATTATGAATCATGCACACTTTTTGGGGTATCCCGCACCTAGGTATATCCCACACCTTAAAATGGAATTATGGGGGTAATAATAATAGATTCTAACACCAATTTAGAACTTTTCCTTATTGTTAAAGCGTTGTTTCTTCCTTCTTTTTATTCCCTTTCACAGTAGCAAGTTACTTCTTATTTTTATTCTCACATTACCAGATAAAAAATATTCTTCTAATTCATAATAGTAATCCAAAGTGTTTCTTTTCTTATATATATTCAATATTTATTCTTTTCATAGAATGCAAAGCACATGCACTTCCTCATTCCTATTCTTTATGTGAAAACTGAAATACATAGTGCCTTATTCTTTGAACTTCAATATCAACTAATATTCTTATTATTTAATTTATGACATATTCTTATTACCTTACATGAGTTTTAAGATTCTTTTTTTCTATTAAAAACTAGACAATGAATTTTCTCTCTTAATTACATCTTCTTCTTTTCTTATTTACTACATAAGAAACTACAGTGTGACTCTTTTATATCTTCTACATACAAAATTTCTTCAAAGAAAAGGCATTTTTAGTTATTATCTATTTTTATTTGATACTCTTAGATATGTATTTTTATAATAGCATTAGGTCTCTTATACTCACACACCTTGGAAAACATGAAAATATATATTCAAATATAATACACGCAGAATTTTTTTCTAATCCATCATTATATTCATTATACCATGTAAAAAATATTAGTTTTTAATTACTAAGAATATTAGTAATTCAAAACCTCAAAAATTCACACTTTAATGCCTTCAATTATATCCATAAATATCATCCTCTTCTTCCCTCTAAAAATTTGCTTCATTAACTATAACTGCATCAAATATAGAGTAACTATCATGGGTCTTCATTCTTTGAAACTTCTCTATGAAATTATATCCTTATATCCATGACATATGAATTCATTTAAATCACATGGATGAACCTATTACAATTGTGGTATCCTTTATAGTGAAAATGAACCCTGCAGTATATTTTTCCTTTATAACATGCCTAAATCATGATATAATAATCATGATATTTGTTTGAATTAAAGATCAACACACCTAAAATCGACTAATTTGAACTCAAACAATAGCTCATACTATAGTATATTACTCCTTGTGTTGAAACACATACTTCTTTGAGGAATTATTATAACTCCCATTGATTTAGAACCATGATGTGGTGTCCACTCGATGTTTCAGATAGAGAAATATCTATCACACCACAACAAGATTTATGGCATGTATATCCCCACTTCAATATTTGAAAAATTACCCAATCGATTATTCTTATAAAAATGGGTATCCTAGAGGAACCATGATATAGTCAATCTAACTATTTTAGATATGGAAATATTTTTCATACCATGAGATTCTCTATGGAGTTAATCTTACCATTTCAGATTGCCCAACTATTTTCTTCTTCCATCAATCAATGCCTTGATATTTAGACTTCAACTCAAAATGGTCATTGTGGATACACCATGAAGTGGTGATCCTCATTTTTATTCATAATCATTTTTTAATTCCATTAATCTTGTATCACTTTCTTCATCATTCTGTGTTGTTTTCATATATTAAAGTCATCTATAAATATACATGTATTTATGCATAAAATAGTTGCAATCATGGAACCTTATTCACAACATAAAGCTTATGAATTCTTATACCTTATCTAATATTGAAATTATTCCTATTCTCTATCCATGATATTTAACATATATTTAAACTGAATATAAATATGTATGTATCTAATAATATAAATCATGGAAACACTTACTTATTTTATGATATGAAACTTATAATGAGTTTTTCCTTCTTCCGTATTCATTACATTACCTTTACGCATATCACAGTGTTAGAGACCTTTACACAAATATTTACTTTAACCTTATATGGCTAGTGAATTTCTAAGTTACCTTTATATAGAGTCTTTGAAGAATTTATGAAGAAAAATGGTAACCTTTACAAAGATGGATGGTCTTCAAAGTACCTTTACATGGAGTAAAGTTTACACTCACATGGATCATTGTATATTTAGGTTACCTTTATTCATGAAGCAAACATTCTAAATTTACCTTTCTATGCATAGTGAAACTTCTAGATTGCATTTATTATACATATAATGACTCATACATACCTCAGACTTTGTCATTTTCACACTCCAGCATAGTAATTCTAGAATACTACTCTTCTCTTATCTTCATAACTTCATCCAACACATATGGATAGTACTCCTTCAAATTTACTTTAAAATAATATTCCAAGATGGGGAAACCTTTTTTGGAAACTTATTCACAACATGATTGTATTATTCTTCTAATATTACAAACTCTTATTCTTTTATTCATTTTTTCTTCAACATATTGACATTAAGCTTCATGGAAACTTAAATATCATTGATAATAAATATACCACACAAAATGTGGGAACAACAGCAATCATAATCTTCAATAATCCAACACAATATTCTTTTATTCACTAAGTCATCAAAGTAGCCTTCATTGTCTTCTATAGAATACATAATCTTCACATCCAAGTAATCTTATTTCATGACATTAGTTGATGAATATCCTATATACTTCTTCCTAATAATGAGTGTTTTTGTATTGATCTTCTTCTTTTACACTTAAAAAATTTATGCAACAATTTTTTCTCTTTTTAATTTTTCTCTTTTCTTCTACTTTTTCACAGAATCTCTTCAGTCATATTACATTAAAATTTTTAATTTCAAAATAAAATTACAAATACAACTCACATTCTCAACTTACCACACTTAAAATAAAGTTATTGTTTTAATCAAATTAATTTAGACACCCTTGATATAATTTGGAGATTAAAATAATAAATTTTGAGTATCCCTTGAGTTATTTATAAATATATATAAGAAAATTCACTTGATTATATAATTTCTTATTAACCAATATTGTTTTAGGTTGCCTCTATAGAATAGACATGTTTAACTTCTCCAAAACCATTTCTAAATTTGTTCTTCATTATGGCCACACTGCTCTCACCATGGAATAATGGTTGTAGTTTTGTTTTAAAAATAAGGGACTATAGAAAACTACACGACATAGAGCCACTCATCAATGTTTTCAAAAAAATTAGCACACCATGACTTATTCGAATGAGACCATGACATAGTCCATCCCATTTTAGTTCCCAGACAAGCACCACAATAAATTTTCTTGTTTCTAATATCCTAGATTCATGTCCTTTGATGTTTAATATCTTTGTAAAATGGACAATACAAACATAACATGGCACAAACCTCCCTTCTTAAACTTCAATCCTAGAACCCTGACCAATAAGTCATTTCACTCAATGTTGTATCATCTTGGAACAATCGTTAACCATTTTATCTTTCAGAACATGGCATAGTCTAATGGACCATGACATAGTTGATATTGATAAAAGTTTTTCACCAATAACCTTTCTATTTATTACATCATATCATCATCTTATTCCATTGTAATGTAAACCCATTTAGTTTTGAGGTGATATTTTCTCAATCATTATATCCACCGGATCCCATATTCTATTCACATATAATGAATTCCTCATTTCATTCATTGTAAAATCCCACTATTTGAGTCACACAAAATTATTTACCCTTTTAGGTTATCAAGTTTACCATCATATATTATAAGAAAATAATTTATTCTTGGTTTAAGACTTTTCATTGATCATATGACACTAGTAGACCTCCTCAACTATCCATGAGAATCATTATCTCCTCTAGAAAACCAATCTATGGTTTAGAAATATTTGAATATTATTCCACATATGGACTTCCTAGTACCTCTAAACATTTATAAACTTATAATATATCTATATTTTTTTATACCTCTATATACTTAGTACTCTATTAATTAACTAGTATCTCAAGAATTTATTTTAGTTCCACCTAGTCATGCTCCATTGATTGATTGTTATCAATTGTGTCCTCTACCAAATTTTGATCCTTATATTTAATCTCTTCATTTAAGATTATATTTTGACTTATAATGACCTTCTATTAGTTATTATCCCAAATCTAAAATTTAAAATCTTCATCATTATACCCTATAAAGAAACATGATCTAAACTTAACTTCCATCTTGTTCCTTTAATTGGAATCAACATGGACATAGGTGATTATTTCAATGGCTTTCAGATATGATGGATTCACTAGCCTACCAATCTAGAGTTACTCAACTAAAATTTTCCCCATTAGTGTAGACTGATTTCTATTTATTAGATGTGTTATGAAATTTACTACTTTTACCCTAAACTTATTTATAAAATCCTAATATAATATCATGCTTCAGGATCTCTCATTTATTTTTTGTTTACCTATTCCATAATACTATTTTTTTGTAGTGTTATGTGTAATATCTTCTCAAATCAGATCCCTTTATTCCAATAAATGTTCTTTAACTCTTTGTTATTATACTCACCACTATTTTCAAACCTCGTGTATTTAAACTTTAAATCAGCATAATTTTCCATGATGGGTCTTCATCTAATGAACATTATAAATAATTATGGATTGTTCTTCAGAAATTATACTCACACCTTTATACATGGTATAATCAATAAAGTTAGCATAGTATAGTGAACCAACATGATAATGTTCTAAATTTAGTCCCCATATATAGTAATGTAAAATATTCATCTTTTGAGACATGAGTATCCATACTTTAATAGAAAAATACACTCTTTTCTTCTTTCCAAGGATACACTCTTCACATGCTTGATACCCTATATGTATAATTTTCAATATACCTGTAGCAGTTAGGACTCTCATTCCTTTATCACTCATGTGACCAAGATATAAATTCCATAATTTGGCATCTTTAGTAGAACCAAATCACATTTTCTTATTTGAAATGCCATTTAGATATGATATGTTTTCCTTCACACCTTTGGTCACCACTATATAACCCTTAGTGATCTTTCATATCCCATATACAAAAATTGTACAAAACCCCATATCATCAAGATGACCCACTGAAATCATATTCTGATATACTGAAACCACCAAGTTAAAAAACACCTTTTTGGAACCTTGAATGTGAAATAGGGTTGGAAGTCCAAAAACTAATTGAAACTTAGTGTAAATGTATGAAAACGGAACTAGGGTCTAAAGACACATGTTGAATTGCCTGATCTCTTGAGCATAAATTATGGAATGGAATAACACAAACAAAAAAAAATAAAAAATAATAATACACTCTTAGAACAATAAAAAGGAATTTACATGGTTTGGTACATTCTCTACTCCATGGGAGGAAACACTATTTTATTTATTAATAATACAAGAACAAAATAAACTAAATGTGAATAGTACATCATTACATCTATAGAACATGTGACCCCTCTTTATTATTTATAGATGAGTCATTCAAGAGAAGTAGGTTCCACCATCATTTTCTCTTTTCACTCTAATGAACACATCAAGTAGGTAACTTTGAATGGGTAGTTCCCTTCACCGAGAAACCTTGTTCCTCTAAAAAACTCACATTCAACTTCTAGATCCCACTCTTTTGGATAATCTAGTTGTTTCTTCCACTTCTTCAGGTTTCACTACTTCTGTCTCTATATAGTTTCACAATAGTTTATAGAGTCTCTCCTTCCATAATTTAGGTTTCAAAATTCATAAAGTTAGCTTCATAGTTTCCTAAAAATCTCTCACTTAAAGAATACTTTCAATTATTTCTCCTAACACTCAGTTTCCTATTCATTTGCAACCTTATTCCATTCTTCAACCTCTTCCTATAGTCAAAAATATCCTCTTATGCCTCTTTCCTTCATCCAAGTCCCAATAAGGCACAATACCACCCCATACTTTCTCAAACTATGACCTTTGTTGGAATATCTATTAGATTTTGAATCTAGCTAACCTTTTTTAGATCAAGAACTCCATATTTCACTTCTTTGTAATATGGATCATAAAATGACTATCACAAAATAAAATTTGATTCGTATACTTACTTCTGAGTTCCTACAAGAAACCCTTTATCCAAATTGAATCCTTCCTAGATTTTATTATTGCAGTGTACTCAAATTTCATGATCAATAGTGAAACTATTGATTGTATTTGAGACATCAAACTCATAGTATTTTCTTTATACGTAAAACAAATCCAGTGGTGCTCCTATATGTGTCTTCATATCCTAAAAAATTCATGTCAACATAACCTTATAATAGATCATCAGTTATAAAACATAAGGATATTACTTTCAAACCTTTTAGATACTAAAATATATTTTTAATCATTTTAAAGTTCTCCTTAACCATATTTTTCATGAGCCTACTAATAAGTTCCTTATCATGGTAATTTCAATCCTAATATAAACTATAGTGTAAATCAATATTTTAACTGCTAATTCATATAGAAATTTATCCATGTACTTAGCCACATATTCTATTTATTATTCTTTCTATTTGGATAAATTGATATTTTGAGCCAATGGGGAAGTCATAAGCTTAAATCTAGACATTCCAAAACTTTCCAAGACCTTATAGATGTAATCTAATTATATAACATCTGGTTACCTTCTTTTAGGAATTTCTTAACCCTTGTTTTTATCTCCTTATGTTTGGTGCTTATCTTTAGTTTTTTTGGGTTAATATTAAAAAAATTGAGGTTTTTTGGTGCGGAGAATGGTTGGTGAATGGTTAGGGAAAGCCATGTGGTTTGTCCCAATAAACCATGCACCCTATTGAGAGGGGTCTAGAGGGAAGCGCATGGTTGGTGCACAGTTTTTCCAAACCAGGTAACCACCCCTATAAACTATGCACCCTTGGATAGTGGGGGTTTTATGGTTATGTAATAGTTAAAATAACCATGTTTCTAAACCATTCACCCTATCCACAAGACCATTAATTGCACATGGTTACTATTAACTAATCATCTCAACCAGAAAACCATTCATGTGGATTTTTAATCCTTAAAAATTATTTTAAAAATCCTAGTACCCCCAGTTTAACCCCTAATCACCCTCATTTTACCCTAATATGATTCATTAGTCTTTAGAGGCCCTCAAGAAGTGAAACTGACTCCTTTAACCTCTTCTCTTTGTGTATTTAAGCACCTTTGATTGCTTTTGATCTTCTTCGGGTATGTAAATCCCCACTTTTTTGGTTTATCTAGGTCTTATATTCTCTTATTATTAGATAGTGATAGATAATCATGTTATTGATGGAGCTAATATTTAATTTGGTGGATCTTGATTATAGTTTTGATTCTTTGATATCCTTCACATTTTTTCTTCATGGGTATTTCCTGTTGCGAGTGTTGATTTATTTTGATCGTGTGATTAAAGGTCGGTGCTTCCATAAGGATTTACCCTATAATTGAAACCCTAATTACTTTATTGATTTGAAATGAGTTTTAAATTGATTTTAAAAACCTTTATTTATGATGGTATGATGTTTTATTTAAAAGGGCATGGAAATTGTGAAAACCCCCCAATTTAAATGGAGTTAAAATTATTGGGTGGATTTTGAGAAAAATGATAGCTTGAATTGGAAGCTGGTTTGATGAAATGATTTGATTTTGATTCTTTAGAAATTTAGCTTAAAATAAATATGATTTTAAAAGTCGTGAATTTGATAAAAACCTGTGATTTGGTTTTGAAAATTGAAAAGGCATGTTAAACTTGAAATTGGGAAATTGAATTGTGAATGATGAATTGATTTTGAAATAAATGAATTTACCAGGAATGAATTGTTGCTTGGTTGGTTGATTGAAGCACATGTGAGACTGAGTATTTATTAAATTATTAGTACAAGGATGGTAAGACTATGAATCCATGAAAATGAATTGAAAATGACAACATTAACTAAACCAAGTTTGGCATGATTTCCCATGATGGGTCCCCCAAGGGGGTGTTCATTAATTATCATAATAGATGGAGCCTTAGGGAGTGTGCACACATACTTGAGTCATAATGATGATTGAGAAGTGTAAGGATCCTATAGCTAAAAACTGACATACCTCGGGGCTTATGACCATGGTGATTTATTTTGTTTGATTTTATTACACATGTCATTGTTTATATATCTATTTTATTAATGAAATTTTTTTTATATAAATGTTTTATATTAAATGTTAATTTAAGCATGTTTTGATATATATATATATATAATCTTTTAATTTGTAAATATGTTTTGTTTTAAAATTTGTAAGTGACTTACCATGCCTCGTATTATTTAAATTGAAATCATAAATGGTTTAATTGTTATGTAATTGATTATAGAGCACTTGATGAGACTCTAATGGGTTTTTTAGCTCACACCCTACCTTTTCCTTCATGTTTCTATAAATCATGTTATTCCAGGTCCATGGAAATGGAATGCACCACTTGAAGGTGGTAGTTATGCTTAATTTTTGGAACTCAAGAGTGATGATGGTGATTGGTGGAGTTGTGTTCCACTTGTTTCATAGGGTTTGAGAGATTTTTTCATGATGGATGTTGCATTTTCTTTTGGGATGATGTTTTAATTTGGGATACCTGTCTATTTATGGTACTTTTCTCCTTGATATTTTTTTATAATATCAACTATGTAATGTTTTATCTTCTATTATTTTACCATATATTTATGTAAAAATCATTCCATTTAGTATTTTATATGATTACAGGTGATATTCATCAACCTATGGGAATAAGAAACACAATTTGGGCTATTTCAAGACTATTATACATATCAATGTACTGGGGTATTCAGTCCAGTTCATGAAAAAATGGTATCAAAGTCCAAGTTGAGTGTCTTTATTTTATGTCGATATAAAGTATGGAATGTCCTAGTAGACATGTTGTATAATTTTTGGGAATTATGATGTGATTATGAGTGAGTTTTATCTCTCATCATGGTGAGACTTAAGTCACCATGGGTGTGTGGGAAAAATTTCCTTGAGGAATAATTTGATCTAATTATATCCTTTTGCCAATTTGATTTGAGTATTCTAAAATCATATAATTTTTGAATTATCTTTTTATGGAATTGATATTCATGTATATATTGATTGAGTTGATGATTTGAGTATCCTTGCTAATGTTTTCAATGTTTTTTGTTGGTATTGTGTAGCATCATGCCTCGAAGATGATGTTTGAATAGGACATATGAGGAATATACTGGTGAACCATAGAAAATGAATCCTCTTGTTGACCATAATCTTTTTGAGATAGTGGTGTGAGCTATCAAAGCTCTAGGACAAGTTGTTTCACCCATTCCCATTAGGATCCCATAGTAGAACTATGAAGGGATAAAGTTATAGATCATTCTCATGAGTTTATTCACCATAAACCACCAGTTTTCAAAGAATATAATGATCCTCAAGAGTTATAGGATTAGTTTAAAATGATTAAGCTATATTTTGAATTCTTGGAAACACTAGAAGCTATAAAGGTGAAGTGTGATATCTTTAAGCTAGAAGGACCTAGAAATAGATGGTGGGATTCATTGGCTATAATAAATAATCATGAGGGTTTAGAGTGTAAAGGATTTAGAGAACTTTTAATGAAGAAATTATATCTAGAATCTAAGGCCTTAGTAAATTATATGGAGTTTCTCAGCCTCCAATAGGGTGATAGGACTATGACTCAGCATCCAAACCATTTTTCGAAACTTTTCTGGTTTTCTCCTAAGGTAGTAACGAATGAGAAGTTGAAGGATCAAAGATTTGAGATTATTCATTGATTTGATATCTGTTATTAGGATTTCATACTAAAACTCACTTATTATATAGATGTTTTGGATAGATTATTGATATTTGAGCTTGACTTGGCTGGTAAGTCAAGGTTGATGAGAGTACCCTCTTCTCCCGATGATAGTTCCATGAATTTATTTAAAGGAAAGAGGATGCATGATAATTTTTGTGGTGTATATCAGAATTAGGATTCATCCAAACCTCCTGTAATTACTTAAAAAGGTTCTTAGACTTGTTTTTAGTGTGTAAAAGTTGGTCATTCAAAGTGGGTTTTTACTAAAGCACCAAAGATTTGTAGTTCTTATGGTTGTTCAGTCCACCTTCAGAATTTATTCCATGTATTCCTTACTAGAGTTTGGAAGGGTAACATTGGTGTTTTATTTTTAACTAGAGTTGGAATCTTTGAGTGGTGATCTCCCTCCAGTTTTCATCTAGTTTCTCAATATGTTTTCATCTGACTTTTCTGGCTTACCACTAGTAAGGGAAGTATGTTTCTCTATTTATTTAGTGTCGGGTACCCAACCTATCTCTATTCCTTCTTACTATATGGCACCAATTGAATTGAAATATTTGAAGATCTAGTTGTATTATCTATAATAAAAAGGATTTATAAACCTGATTGTGTCACCTTGTACATCACGTGTTCTTTTTGTAAATAAGGTTAATATAACACTTCATCTTTATGTTGATTATTAGAAATTCAATCGAGTAACGGTAAATAAAAAGTATATTTTACCTCAGATTTATGATATATTTGACTAGTTTAAATGGGTGAAGTGGTTCTCAAAAATTAATATTCAATCTGGTTATCACCAGTTGAGAATTAAAGGATCTAAAATCCCAAGACTGCCTTACAGTGTAGGTGTGCCCATGATAAATATCTCATTATGACATTCATCTAACCAATTATCCTATAATTTTTATGGAATTGATTAATAGGATATCCCACAAGTACCTTGACTCATTTATGGTATTTTTTATGGATTGAATTTTGGTTAACTCAAAAACTAAGGAAGACCATGTGTGTCTTTTGAGAGAAGTTCTGGAAATTTTGAGAAATCACTAAAACTATGCCAATATTTTGAAATATAATTTCTAGAATTAGGAAGTGATTATCTTGGGACATGTGGTCTCAAAACATGGTATTTTAGTCAATAATGAGAAGGTGAAGGTTGTTATGACATGGGAGAAATCTTGTAATTTTTTCAAAGTTAAAAGATTTTTGGTCTTGGTGGGGTATTACCACTAGTTTATCAAAGATTTCTCAAAATTATATTCTCCAATGATTTATCTCACTCGTAAAGGAGTAAAGTTCATTTGGGACTCAAAATTTTAGAATTATTTTGATGTGTTTAAGTGTATTTTGATTGCTATGTCATTGATGACTCTTCCAAAGGTTGTTTGGGGCTATGTGGTCGTTTGTGACACATCAGCTTCAGGATTAGGATGTGTTCTTATACAAGATGATCACATGGTATCCTATGGTTCCAGAAAACATAGGCCACATGAGAAGAACTATCTGACCCATAATCTTAAACTCATAGTTGTGATGCATTCTCTTAAGATTTGGCACCATTACCTTTTCAGAGAAAGGTTTACCCTATTTTCCTACCATAAAATCCTAAGTTACATCTTATCACAAAAAGATTTGAACCTTATATAGAGGCATTGGGTTGATTACCCACAGTCCTTTGATTTTGACATTTCCTACCCCCCCCCCCTCCCCCCAGTAAGGGGAATGTAATTGTTAATGCTTTGATCAGAAAACTTATGACCCAAGAAATGAATGAATTATAATAAGAGCATAACTTGATGGATCTATTTTCTTGAATTCATTTGATTGTTCTATAGGATGACACCGATACTGTTCAAGCGAGTGTTAAATTGTATTATTCTATTCTCTAGATGATTCTTTAGGAGCAGCATCTTAATGATTAATTATAGGGTATTATGGACTCTCTTTATGGTGGGGAGACCATTGGTAAGTGGTTATTCTACTCTTAGGGTGTCCTTTGTTTCCAAAATATGTAATTTATACCTTTTTTAGTGAGAAAATATGTGATATGGGATTTCCATAATTCCCAGTGGGTAGTGCGCATTGAAACCATGAAGATGTTATATGATATATAGTGTTGATATGGGTGTCTAGTTATGAGATGATACATTCCTAACATTGTTTCTTATTATTATGGATCTCATGGTTGGGTTCTCACGTACCCCTTGAAAGAAGAATGTGATATGGGTTGTGATCGATCAGCTAAACAAATCAGCACACTTTATTCCCATTCACGATAAAACCAAAGTTAAGGACTTGGGAAGCTTGTATATGCAAGATATTATTATGTTACATGGAGTTCCATCAGTCATAGTCTCTAATAGTGATCCTTGATTTACTTCTCATTTTTTAAGAGGCCTCTAGGAGTTAATGGGATCCTACATTATTTTAATCATGGTATATCATTCATAGGTGGATGGTCGAACAAAATGAGTTATATAGATCTTGGAATACATATTGAGTGATTGCGTTCTCAACATTGATGGTGTGTGGGATAGCCACTAGGGACTAATTGGGTTCTCCTATAATAATATTTACCAATATTTTATCAGGATGAAACCCTTTGAGGCCTTATATGGTTGTCTGTGTAAATATCTATTATGTTGGTCAGAGATTGGTGAAGTTACCTTGGTTAGTCTGAGTTTGGTCTAAGATACAAATAAAGATTTAGTTGATTCATCATAAAATCACAATAGAATCGAGATAGTAAAAATTCTATGCTGATCATCGATATGGACCTTTATAATTTTCAGTTGGTGACTAGGTTTTTTTGATAGTTTCACCTCGATTGGGTCATCAACAGATTAGGAAACAGGGAAAGATTTCACTAAGGTATATGGGTCCTTTTGAGATTACTGAGTGAGTTGTTAATGTAGCTTACCGTTTATCCTTACCACCATAGTTTACATAAATCCAAAATGTTCTTTATATATCACATCTTGGGAAGTATCTTTCTGACCTTTCTCATGTCTTGATTGGTAAAGACCTTGATATTGAACCTGATTTATCTGTGACTGAGCATCTAGTTAGGACTTTTTATTCTAAGAAAAATGTTCATCATGGGAATACTATAAATTTGGTATATGTGTTATGGAGTCATGTTTTTTATTTTCATGATACTTGGGAACATGAGTCATTGATGAGAGAGCAGCGGTATCATATCTCTGAAATTGAATCTTCTTGACATTATTTTTGGGGACAGAATGTGTTTATGGTGTGGAGATCGTAACATCATGTTACCTTATTTTAGGTACTTCTTGAACCTTGTTTTTATCTCCTTATGTTTGGGAATTATCTCAGGTTTCTTTGGGTGAAATTTTAAAAACTTTAGAGGTTTTTATGGATGAGAATGGTTGGTGCATGGTTAGGGAAAACTATGTGGTTTATCCTAGAAAATCATGCACCCTATTGATAGGGGTATAGAGAGTGATATATTATCATGTTATTGTTGTATCTAATCTTTAATTTGATGGATATTGGTTCTAGGTTTGATTCATTGACATCCTTCACCTTTTTTCTTCATTTGAATTTCTAGTTGTGGGTGTTGATTTAGTTTGATCATGTGATTAAAGGTAGGTGGTTCCATAAGGATTTACCCTACAATTGAAACCCTAATTGCTTGACTGATTTGATATGAATTTTTAATTGATTTAAATCCCTGAATTTTTTATGTTTTTATATTTTATTTCAAAATGGAATGTAAATTGTGATAAACCCAAAATTTTAATGGAATTGAAATTATAGGGTAATTTTTTAGAAAAATTGTGGCTTGAATTAGAAGTTGATTTGATGGAATGATTTGATGTTTATTCTTAAGAAAATTTTCTTAAAATTAAATATGTCTTGAAAAGTCGTGAATTTGATAAAAAAACCAATGATTTAGTTTTGAAAATTGAAAAGGAATGTCAAACTTGAAATTGGTAAATTAAATTGTGAATGATGAATTGATTTTGAAGTGAATGAATTGAAAATTAATGAATGACTGGTTGATTGGTTGATTGAAGTACATGTGAGCTTGATTATTTAGTAGTTTATTAGGATAAGAACACTAGGAATCTGACTCCCTAGAAATGGATTGATAATGACAACATTAATTAAACCAAGTTCATTATGATTTCTCATGATGGGTATCCTAATGGGGTATTGATTGATTATCCTAATGGTTTGAGCCTTAGGGAGTGTGCACACATACTTGAGTCAAGATGATGATTAAGTAGTGTGAGGATCCTATAGCCAGAAATTAACATACCTCAGGGCTTATGACCATGGTTCCTTGTTTTGTTTTAATTTATTACACATTCCATTCTTTATAGAACTATTTTATTCATTTAAATTGTTTTATATAAATGTTTTATAAAAAATGTCCATTTAAGCCTATTTTGATATATCTGTCATCTTTTGATTTGTATGCATGTTTTGGTTTAAAATGTGTGAGTTAATTTACAAGCCTTATTTTATTTAAATTGAAATCATAAATGGTTTAATTGTTATTGAATTGATTATAGAACACATAATGAGACCCAACTGGGCGGTTTAGATCATACCCAATCTTTTCCTTTTGGAATTTTAGATCTTTTTATACCAAGTCCAATGAAAGGGAATGTTCCACTTAGAGGTGGTAGTTGTGCTTGATCTGTGGGACTCTAGAGTGATGATGGTGACCATTGGAGTTATATACTACTTGTTTCATAGGGTTTGAGAGACTTGATATTTATGGATGTAACATTGTCTTTTGAATGATGTTTTACTTTGAGATACCTATCAGTTGATATTACATTTCTCCTTGAGGAGTGTTTGGCATACCGACTATGAAATTTTTTTCTTCCACTATGTTATCATGTATTTTGGGGGAAAATATTCCCTTTAGTCTTTGATGTGATGTTAGGTTCTATTCACCAATACATGGGGATTAGGAACACCTTTCGGTCTATGTTAAAATCAATCTTATTATCAATGTACTAGGGTATTCAGTCCATTTTGTGAAAAATTAAGATAAGACTTATGTTCTAGTCTACCAGTACCTTCTAATTTGAATCCCTAAAATTCACTTCCTTTCCCCAAGATCCTTCATCTTGAATATTCTAGACAAATCAAATCTTGAATCCATAATAAGTTCTTTAATTGTACCTACAAGGATCATATCATTTATATACAAGATAATAATGATGAATCTATATTCATAAAACACCTTTAAGTAGCAGAAATGATCCACTTTTCACCATTAAAACTTTTATTCTTCCATAAAGGTATAAAACTTATGGGCCCATTATCTGGGTTATGGATTCACCCTTTATAAACTCCATTTGAGATTGTAGGCCAGATTACTTCAAGATTACTTGAATCTTTATGATTTCACCATAAATATTTCCACTTAAAAATATCTATTAATAAATTCCATTTTCATATCTAATTTTATAAGATGTAGGTATTCATATATAACTATTCCAAGAAACATCTTGATTATTTTATTCTTAACAATGGGATAAAATATTTCACTAAAATCCAAACCTTTTTTTGTTTAAATCCTTTCATAACCAACCTTTAATTGTATCATTTTCTTCCATTTGAATATTTTTTATCTATTTGACCCATTTAATATGCACTACTCTTTTACCTTGTGAGAGTTCCATTAGATCCCATGTCCCATATGTGAGGATTCATTTTCCTTATCTATTTCTAACTTACACTATTTTAAATCACTAGGAATCGCTACCAAAACCAAACTCTTTGGTGATCTACCATCCTTAATAAGAAAATAGTGCACATTTCTTCTAAAACATTGAATTGGTCATTTTCCCCTAGTAAACCTTCTAAATTCAACCTAAGGTTTTTCTTCTTTTGAAATTACATATTCCAAAACTCTTCCTCAAGCTTACATAGTCCTTAAGTATTCCAGTGCATCTAGCATAAGTAATACCCCCAAAAACTAAAATCCATCTTAATAAATATCTAGTAACTATGAAACATGAGTGCTTATTGCACTAATTGGAACTTTATAAATTCCATCTAGATAAAATTCGACTTGTATCGATTCTTTGTTCTCCACAACATATACCACTAAGTTTTGACCCTTCCACAAGATTTTCTCATTAAATAGAATATCCCAACTTTAGAAGACCTTTTATAATTCATTATTCCAAAGCCAAAAACCCAAGTCTTCACCACCATAATAAATAAACACACACACACATAAGACTTAACCTCTATCTTATAATTTTTCCTATATTCTATGTGGACATATGAAATGATTTTGAAAAATTTCATGTGGTAAACATCGACCGATCTTCTAGTATATAGTTCTTCTAGAATTTCTACCCCGGTAGTGTGGAAAGAATATGATTTATGAGGTATGTTTCAATTTTGGTTGCTTATAATCAAAACTCATTTATATAATTGAAATGTATCCTCGTGCTCCTTATCCTATCATTCAGCATAATATTCATTTTTTCCAACACATCATTTTTCTCTAGTGTCATGGGTATAGTATTCTTCAATCGGATTCTTTTCTTATAGAAAAACCATTGAAAATATTTGCTTATATAACCACCCCCATTATCAGACCTTAAGGACTTAAAGTTAGTTATAGTATCCTTTTCCACTATAGCTCTATAATGACCCTTCATGATAATAAACCAGTGTTTGACCCCACAAATTCATATACACTAGATCCATCTTATGGTTCTTCAGTGTTTTACCTTTTGTATTGAAGGACACCTTTTACTACTTTCCATGTATACACTCATATCATATTCCATAATTCGTATAATTGAGTTTTGGTATTCCTCTTACATTTAGGACTTTTATACATTTCTCACCCATGTGACCAAGATGATGATAAAACAAATTCATAATTTTGAGAGTTGTTATTCTAAAAATAATTTTTCCTTCTAAATTATTCATAAGATACAATGTTTCATATTTCACACCTTTTTTCATCACCATAGATCCTTATGTGATATTCCACACTACTTTTTCAAAGATTGTAATGAAAGCTTCATTATCCAGCTAACTTATCAAAATTAGGTTCTTTCATAACCCTAATATCTGTTGCACCATCTGAAAGTTCAGAAAACATATTCTTAATGTTTTTATATTTATATCACCCATTCCAACAAACTAAAAATATTTAGTTTTTGTAAGATGAACTTTATCAAACCTTCTAGAGACATAATTTTTCAGACATACACTCTCTAACATTGATAAAAATGAAGCCCCAAAACCAATTATTCATGAATCCAATGAACTAGATACACTCAATAATTGATTAATCTCCTCCTTGAATATGGTATTTGTAGAAATTTTAAATTCATAAATTTTATAATGTACTCCCTTGGGTCATGGACAGTGATTCATGCCTAGATTGGAAGAGTAGTCATTGGGACCTTAGGTACTCCTCCCTGCATACCAGAGGATAACAATTAGCAGTGGGGGTATAGGGTAGGAATATATAGATATTATACCCCTATATTATAGTGTGAAATAATAGACAAATAAACCAAACATCATACAATGCAATAACCATTAGGTTACATGGAAGAAATTAACATAATCATAAATAATATATCAATGTGGAAGCATGTAGTCAAATAGATTCACAATCATGCCAGCATACAACATTGAACACCCACTAAGATGATCACATATACAAAATAAATAAAATATTAAAATAAATTTAGGATCTACTTACATCACTAAGACTTGTCTCATGAAATATTTAATCTCTTCCAAGATATCCTACTCAAAAAAATATAATTCAGGCCTCTACCTGAGCTAAACCTATGATTAGTGGAGTCTATTTGGGTATCCAAGTTTCATAGTAGCTCGAGTAGGGTGTGAGTACAACTCAACCAGGTGTCCCTATTGTGGTCCTATACATAACTAGTAAATGTAGTGAATATATCTAATATGATTAGATGAATAAATAAATATACCTTAGAAGAATATATAAATAACTATTTTCAGTCCTCCAGTTCTAAAATCAAACCTAGGATTATAAATATTGCTTCAAACAATGATAGATTATCTCTGAGCATGTCTTGAAATCATGTAAACCAATAATAAGCCCAAATACCATATAGTTTCAAGCATAAATATCAATTCCTTAGAAATATCCAAAGGCATTCTGCTAGTATCTGACATAAATTAAACCCTTGGGAGGTGATCCTATGTGATCAAAAATATCAAGTGTCACGAACCATCCCTAGTACCCTAGTAACCTGATAACCGAGCCAACCCTGATATATCCTGAAGGTCGTTCTTAATCCCCATGGGTTTGAGACTATCACCTAGCATCATACAATATAAAAGTGGGAAAGAATTTTCCACAAAACATAGCAGAAGCAAGAAAAGCAAGTCAATATGCATATAAAGGAAACTCCACTTGGAGTAAAGTTCCAGAATACAACAAGGCATAAAATTCCAAATTAATACAACCCAAGTACTAAAATAGGGAAAAACACAACCCAAGTCCCTCATTACACAACTCACCAAGTCCATGGTTCAACATAAGGATCCGCCACCAAGTGATCATTTTCCCTTGTTAAACCTAGAAGGATAAAGTCTACAAACACCCAAAGGAAAAAGTAGGGTGTGAGACTAATCCTAGTAGTATATCACCAAATATTCCATAACAAATTCCAAATATAAATTATACAAATAAAATATTTCAATTTTCTAAATAAATAAGTTTGGAAATTCAAAGTCATATTTAAACAAAACATGTTATACATTTTCAAAATGATGGAAAATACTTTTAAAGCATGGGATTATACTTTAAAAGATGTGTAATATTTAATATATATATATATATATATATATATTAAATAAAACAGCTACATAAAATATTTTATGTAAATCTAGAAAAGTCATGTAAATAATTTTTACAACATTAACATACATTTATATCTCATATATAAATAAACAAGTGAGAAACATGGTCATTTAAGTAGATACGATAGTATTAATCCACTATAGATTCCACACTCTCTAAGTGATCTTAGAAAATTGAGTATACTCACATCCCCCTTACACTATCCAGAGTTGAATCATCACCCGCCAATTGGGGATGTGACCCACTGTAGGTATGTTTTAGAATGTTGTAACAGCGTAGAGTGTATCCAAATAAATCACCAACTTCCTAAGTCTTATATGTGCCCTTACATTATGCATAATTTATTTTAAAACTTCTTAAAATATAATTAAATCCCATTCTTCTATTTCAAAATTATAATTTTTTTCTATTTAAAACCAAAATAGTTTTAATCTAAAACATGCCCTTTTACAAGATAAAACCATTAGGTTTCTATCAAATCATTTTAATCCATTTTCTAAAGTTTAAAATCCTTTCAAAACCAATTCCATACTTTTCAAAATTCATTTCTATAATTAAATTCAATAATTTAATTAAAAACATTTCCATAAAATCCATAATTTAAATTTGTCAATTTCCATAAATACACCCCAATTCAATGGAATTCGGAGTTTTCCAAGTTTTCATGCCAAAACCATTTCAAATATCTTGATTCACTGGAATTGGTTTTTATCAATTTAATTGAAAGAAATTGTGAGCAATTGAATTTAAATTATCAATTAAAATAAATCAAGAAATTTAGGAATAATCAATTTGTCTAATCAGGATGGAACCACCTACCTCTTCTCGAAACACAAAACTCATAACGGCACCCGTCAATAACAATGAAGGTGTAGAAGACCTCAAAAATCAACCTAAAATAAATATCCAACACCGCAGGGCATAGATCTATCAATCCCAAGATGATCCATTGAAAACCCAAGAGAGGAGAAAGAGAGAAACTTGAAGAACGAGAGAAAACACCTACCTAGGAATCACACCACAAGCGAAATGATGATTGAATGCCAAAGAAATGGATCTAGAAGGGTTGGACAGATTCAAGATCACCTGAGAAAGCCTTTTCTCGAGGTAGAAGGAACTAGAGAGAAGCCAAAATGAATTAAACAGCTTCACTACTTGTTTAAAAAAATGTATTTGAGGTATTACATGACGTTTAATCCCAATACATGTCATAAACCCCTTTAATTTTCATAACTACTGAAAAATGTGTCACCTCAACTTAAATCATGATGCTCTGAATTAAAAAACCAAACAATAACTCCTTCATGGCATGAAATGGTGACTCACAACATGTATCCATCATAGCATGAAGTTGATCACAACCTATTTGCAAGACCTTTACATGATGTGTAATCCTATTACATGGCATGTAACCCTCTGTTAATCTGCGTGAAAATTTTATTTGAAGGTAAGAATCCAAAAAATCTAGTACTTCACCATTATAGGGATCCTAACAATCCAAACTCCATCCTAACCCATCAAATAAAAGGAAAAAATAAGAAAATTCTTAAGGAATACTTGTTATAATGGCAATGGGATGTTATAGCCATCCCACCATAAAAAACTTTCTGACCCCAGAAATCCTATAAAGAAGCTTCCATGCCAAAAAAATGATGCCACTACTCTCTCATCAGTGCCTCATGTTACCACGTCTTGTGATTATTAGAAATATTCTACCATAGCACTTGAACCAAAGATATCTTCCTCCCATGAAGTACCTTGGTCTCAGAATCGACTATCTTGATTGGTCACTCAGTCAAAGATAAATCAGGATCAATCCCATTATCACTCCATCTCAAAGCATGAGATGGATCTGATAGATACTTTCTTAGTTGCGATACATGAAACACGTTATGTATCGACATCAGCTATAGTGGTAGTTCTAAATGGTAAGCAACTTTTCCCACCTGATCAAAAACCTCAAAAGGTCCCACAAAATGAGGAGCAACCTTCCCTTTCCTCTCAAGCCATTGATGACCCAACTGGGGTGAAACTTTCAATAACACTTGATCACCAACTAAAACTTCCAAAGTTATATAGTATTGATTATTATAAGACTTATATCATCTATGTGCTATCAAAATTCTCTGATGAATCATATAAATCTTAGTTTTCATCTCCTACACCAAGCTTGGTCCAATAAAAGAACTTTCACCAACCTCCGACCAGCACAATGAAGATTTACAAGGCTGGATATACAAGTCCTCAAAAGGATTCATCTTGATTGAGAACTAGTAACTGTTGTTATAAGGAAACTCAACCAACCCCAAGTGATCATCCCAATCCCCACCAAAGTTGAGAACACAAGAAAAAAGCATTTCCTAAAGAATATATATATCTCTCTCTATCTAGAAATACAACAATGGATGATAGGCCATGCTCAAATGAACCTGAGATCCCAGCGCCTCCTGAAGGCCTCTCCAAAATCAAAAAGTAAACCCAAGATCCCTATAAGAGACTATAGAAGATGGAACTCTGTGAAAAAAAACAATATATTTCATGTAGAGACTTCCCAACTCCTCAACTTTGGTTGTATCACGAATGAGTAAAAAGTGAGACAACTTGGTCAGCCTGTCAATCACAACCCATATTGCATTATTCTTTATTTGGGTACTTGGAAACCCAACCACAAAATCCATAGAGATATCATCCCACTTCCAAGTAGGTATTGGAAGTGGTTGAATTAAACCTGAAGTTTTATAATGATCGGCCTTAACCTACTGGTACATATAGTAATGAGAGAAAAACTTAGTAATGTCTCACCTAATCCCTGGACACTAGAACTACCGCCACATATCATAGAACTTTTTTATTGTTCCTCAGTGCACTACCCACTAGTAATTATGACAATCCCCTATCACATCCTTCCTTACCATTAAAGGCACAACGAAGCGATTATGATAGCATATAACACCCTCTTTGGAGAACGACCACTATGAAATTGTCTCCCCACTATAAAGAGAGTCCCTAATTAAATAGAATTCATAATCAAGATCTTGGTCCTGAAGAATAATCAAGAGAAGTTAATATTTCAACTGCTAACAAAACTTCATCCCCTTTCTTATGAACCCCAATATAAAACTGTTCAAATAGAGCCATAAAATTACACTCTTCTAAAGATTATTTCACTGTCTGGTCTGGAAGTTTCCTTGTCGATGCATCTACAATGACATTCCCTTTCTCTGGGGTATAGGCGATGTCAGAGTCAAACAACTGTAGGTACTCCACCCAATGCCTCTGGTGAAGAGTCAAATATTTTTTTGAGAAGATATAACTCAGGATTTTGTGGTTAGAAAACATGGTAATCCTTTATCCATAAAGTTAATGTTGCTAACTCTTAAGTGTAAGCATCATAGATGCAAGTTCAAGGCCATGGGTAGGGTAATTCTTCTCGTGTGGACTAAACTGATGAGATCCATAAGAAACTACATGGTTTCCCTTTATAAGAACACAACCCAAGCATGAACCCAATGCATCACAAAAGACCACATAGACCTACCCGAGCTCTGGAAGATTCAACACCAACGTAGTAGTCCAAAGACATTTCAGATCTACAAAAGAACTATAACATTTATCATCCCAAAAAAACTTCATCCCCTTATGAGTTAGAGAATTAATCAGAGAATAAAACTTTGATAAGTCCTTCACAAACCTATGGTAATATCTGGCTAATCCCATGAAGCTTCAGATCTCAAAGACATTCTATGGTCACTCCCAAGTCATGAAAACCTTCACCTTCTCAGGATCAACTGATATACCCTATTCAGACACCACCTGTCCCAAGAATTTCACTTCTTGAATATATAAGTCACATTTTTATAGATTTCCATGGAGTTATTGACTTCTTATTAGACCCAAAAATGTTTTCAGATGATACACATGATCCTCCTCAGAATTTGAAGTAAATAAGGATGTCATTAAAAAAGACCACCACAAAAGTATCAAGATACTCATGAAAAATACTATTCATTAAATCCATGAAAACTTTAGGAGATTTTTTCAGACCAAATGGAATAAAAAGGTACTCATAATGGCTATACCTTCTCTGAAAGGCAGTTTTATAAATTTCATATTTCTTTATCATTAACTAATGGTAACCAGATCAAAGGTCAATCTTTGAAAATAGATTCTCACCTTTTAACTGATCAAACAGATCATCAATATATGGAAATGGATAATTTTTCTTTATAGTAAATCAATTTATCTTTCAATAATCAACACATAATATAATAGAACCATAAACCTTATTAGTGAAGAGAATCGGCACTGCCCAAGGTGACACACTCGGGCATATAAATTCTTTCTCAATAATATCATCCAACTGGGACTTAGCTCTTTTAGTTTAGATGGATCCATTTGGTAATATGGAATATAGACTGTTTTAGTACAAGGAAATAAGTAAATATAAAAATCAACCTCTCTCACTGGTGGTAGACTAGAGAAATCTGAAGGAAACACATTGGGAAACTCGATGGAGACTGGTGGGAGATCACTGCTTAAAGATTCCCACTCCAGATCAAAAGAAAACACTTATATCACTTTCCCTAACTCTAGATAAGAAGTTTCATCCCTACTCAACCTTGGGTCCCAATCTCCTTAAAAGACAAGATAAAAACCACTGGGCGTAGTAAAGTAGACACATCGAAGATAAAAATCAATCTTGGATTTATTGGAAATGATCCAATTCATCCCAAATATAACGTCAATAAATTTCATATCAAGAACCAGAAAACTCCAAGATAATTCAGAATATGATAGAGAGAAGACACAAGTGGGACTACAGAGACCCTTCTCTCTCTTCATACCAAGGGGTGTAGTAATATCCATTGCACAAGAAAAATCTTCATAGGAATATTTAGCTGATTAACAACATGGGTTGAAATAAAGGATTGATATGAACCAATATCGAAAAGATAATCCACTAGTAATTATGTTATAGTAATGGTACCTCTCACAATCATTGAACATGTGTCTACTTCCTCAGGAGAATCTTCCACTGTATGAAGAATATCCATTCCATATTTCTGTGGATGGAACCCTTTTATATGTGAAGCATCTCATTTCCCTATAGTTTTAGGAGTATCTGATGATTCTATTCCACTACACGAAGTAGAGAAATGATGGAAGAATCTCTATAAGTTCCCTGAACATCCATAGGAGCTACAATTTTTGGGTGCCTCAGTGAAAACTCTCTTAGAATTTCCTTGATTTCCACACTGATATAAAGACAAAGAACTTGCTCCTAGTACTGTAGGAGGTCTATAATGACTCTTATATCGATAACTACTATGAGAATCATCATGTTTTCTTTTTCCTTTTAAGGAACTAATGTTGACAATAGGAGAAAAAGGAACTCCCATCAACCCTGACTTTCCAACTAGGTCCATCTCAACCATCATCGCCCTATCCGGCACATTAGTATAAGTAGGTAGCTTCAGTAAGAAAATATGAGAATAGATATATAATTGAAGCCCCAACTCAAACCTCTGATCCTTCATCCTCATATTAGATACAATCTCATGAGGAAATTTCACCAACTCAGAAAGGCAATTTGAAAACTCAATCACAGTTTTTTTGACTTGATCAAGCTTGAAAAACTCCATAACCTTGGCCAACACCATTGAATTTGGATAAAACTAGTTAGTGAAAAGAACCATGAATTCCTTCCTCTCTAATACCTCATGATTCTCTATCATCACCATTATGTCCCACCATCTTATGCTTGGTCCTTCTAGCCTGAAGGTGGAACACTTTACCTTGATCACGTCTAGTGTTTCCAAGAACGCAAATGGACATTATACCTTTCTCAACCATTCCTCAAAATGTTGAGGGTCATTAAAGCCTTTGAAAATTGGTGGCTTCTAGTAGAGTAACTCTTGAGAATGATTTTGAAGAACATCACCTTGAGGATCCACATCTTTATCCTAAGTGGGAACTAGAGATGGTGTTTGTCCTAGATCTTGGATATTGTGTGTAGTCACCTCAACCAAATTCATATCTACAATAGGATTTTCTTGCTGATATTGAATATTAGTCTATTCCTGTATCTTATTCACACATCTTCTTAGAGGCATGATTCTACACAACATCATCATATAAAAAGAAGACATTAGATTAACACTCAAATAGATTAATAAGGGAAATTATTCCCAACAGATGGAACAACCAGGATTTGGATTTCAATCTATCCAAATCGCAATAGGGAAAAGACTAGAACTAGTCCACAAGATGTATTTCCCTGACTACCATGGATACTTAAGGTTCTTTGTGGTGATATTTGTCTATCCACTCAATCGCAACTACCACCCAAGTCCCAATAAGATTTCAAAAATGAATACTGACTTCAAGAAAAAAACTGAACAACCTCCTCTAATACCACTTTATCATGAACCAGCCCAGGTACCCTGGTAACCTGATAACTGAGCTAGAATTGACATAGCCCGATGGGAATTCCCGATCCCCATGGTTTGGTGACTAGAACCTAGCATCATAAAATATGCAAGTGGAAATGAATTTTCTATAAAACATAACATAAGCCAAATAAGCAAGTCGATATTCATATAAAAGAAACTCCACTTGGAGTAAAGTACCAAAATACAAAAAGCATAAAAGCACAAGGTACTAAAACCCAAGTACTAAAATAGGTAAAAACACAACCCAAGTCCCTCATGACACAACTCACCAAGTCCACAGTTTAACATCACGATCCACCTCCAAGTGATCCTTTCCCCTTGCTTGAACCTGGAAGGAGAAAGTATACAAGCACCCAAAGGAAAAAAGTAGGGTGTGAGCCTAATCATAGTACGATACCACCAAATATTCCATAATAGATTCTAAATATATATTATCCAAATAAAAATCTTTCAGTTTTCTAAATAAACAGTTTTGGAAATTCAAAATAATATTTAAACAAAACATGTTATACATTTTCAAAATGATGGAAAATAATTTTAAAGCATGGGATTATACTTTAAAAGAGATAAAATATTTAAAAAATTTGGATTAAATAAAATAATTACATAAAACAATTTATGTAAACCCATAAAATGCATGTAAATCATTTTTACAATATTAGCATACATTTATATCTCATATATAAATAAACAAGAGAGCAACATGGTCATCTGCCAAGTAGGTATGATATTATTAACTAGTTATAGGATTCCTCACTCTCTAATTGATCTCAACAAAATGAGTATACTCACCTTCCCCTGACACTAGCCAAAGGTGACTCATCATCCTTCCATCTGGGATGTAACTCACCTCAAGTATGTTTTAGAATGTTGTAATAGCGTAGAGTGTGTCCAAATAACTCACCAACTACCTAAGTCTTGAATGTGCTCTTACATGATGGGAAATTTAATTTAATACTACTTAAAATAAAATGAAATCCCATTATTCCATTTCAAAATTCCAATTTTTTCCATTTAAAACTGAAATATTTTTTAATAAAAAACATTCCCTTTTACAAGATAAAACCACTAGGTTTCTATAAAATCATTTTAAGCCATTTTCCAAAGCTTTAAATCTATTCAAAACTAATTCCATACTTTTCACACTTCATTTCCACAATTAAATTGAACAATTTAATTGAAAAAATTTCTATAAAATCCACAATTTAAATTCAACAATTTAAATTATCCAATTTTTATAAACACACCCCAATTCAATGGAATTGTGGGTTTTCCAAGTTTTCATGCCAAAACCATTTCAAATATCCCGATTCACTGGAATGAGGTTTTATTAATTTAATTGAAATAAATTGTGAGAAATTGAATTTTAGTTAGAAATTTAAATAAATCAAGTAATGTAGGAATAATAAAATTGGCTAATTAGGATGGAACCACCAACCTCTTCCTGAAACTCAAAACTCACAATGTCACCTGTCAATGAGAACAAAGGTGTAGAAGACCTCGAAACTCAACCTAGAAGAAAGATACAACACTACAGGGCATAGATCTATCAATCCCAATATGATCCATTGAAAACTTAGGAGATGAGAAAGAGAGAAACTTGAAGAAAAAGAGAAAACGCCTACTTAAGAATCACACCACAAGAGAAATGATGATCTAATGATAAAGGAATGGAGAAATAAGGGTTGGACAGATTCGACATCACCTGGTAAAGCCTTTGGTCAAGGGAGAAGGAACTAGAGAGGAGAAAAAAATATTTAACTATCCTCACTTCCTATTTAAAAAATGCAGTCGAGGTATTAAATGATGTGTAATCCAAATACACGTCGTGAACCCCTTTAATTTTCATAACCTCCAAAAAACACATCACCTCAACTTAAATATCGATGCTACAAATTAAAAAAATGAACATTAAATCCTTCACGATGTGAAATGGAAACTCACGACATGTACCCATCACAGAATGAAGTCGATCATGAACTATTTGTAGGACCATTACACGATGTGTAAGCCTGTTACAGAGCGTGTAACCCTCTAGAAGTCTATGTGAAAATTCAATTTGAAGGTGAGAATCCAAAAAATCTCTGACTTCACCATTATAGGTATTCTACCAATCCAAGCTCCACCCTACCCCATCAAAGAAAATGAAAAAATAAGAAAAGGTTTAAGGAATACCTGTTAGAATGGTAATGGGATGTTGCATCAAGTGTCATCATCAACCCCTAGGAGGTTATCATAGGTGGTCCAGAAGTCATCAGATGATATCATCAATATAAGGCCCCAGCCTTAAACCTTACTTAAACTTGAGTTATTACAAGATTACACATTGAGGATCTTTTCAGGTTTAGAGTTTTAGAGAATTAGATCATGAAACTTGCATTACATTCCACATTTAAACAAGGTGGTTACATAAAAGACAATATTCATTCTTCCCATCAATGGAAACCTATTTAAAATAAAACACAGATTCTTTCTTGACACATCCTTGACACTATCGTCACATCATGTACCTTTCCCTTGACTTGTGAAAAGCATTTCAAAAACTTGGGATGAGCAAAAAAAGCTCAGTAAGGGTTATAAAAATATGGAAAGGAAACATGAGTTCATATATACATAAGAATGAAATCATACTTTACCCATAAAACATAGGCATATCAAATCATGAATAAATCATAGAAAACATAAGACATAAAGGTAACTTGAGGCATTCATAACATTCTTACGTAGGGAGTAACCCTCTTGGTTACGTTTGGAATACCCATCACAGTATATTCCCTAAATCTCTTCGGAGAAACCTTAACGTTTCACTCCTTCGCGTTACCCAATGCATTGGAGAGCTATATCGGGCTCACCCGCCCTTAGTTTATCATGGAACCACCCGTTCTTCATAACAATGCCCAAGAACCATAACATAATCGTATCACATAAACATGAATAAAGGAAACATAACATTTCCACATTTCAATCACAATATAACATTTTAGGATATTGAAATAATGAATCCATTCAAAAAGAAACCATTTCCAAAACCATTTAAAACATTTAATAAAGAGATTTTTGAATCAAAGAGTCCCATACCACCTTGAATATTTTAACATTTTAAACCATTAATATCCATATAAATAAATCCTTAAAACCATTTTGAAAACATGGATATTAATAAGAACAAATAATTAAAACATTTAAAACGATATTTTGGTTAAAGGGGTTTTACCAAAATTAGAGACACTTGAATACAATAATCGAGGAATAACATTTAGTCAGAACTTTATAATATCAAGAGAATAAAAGGATTCATCATATAATACTCCAAAGGATAGTATATACACCATATAAGAGTGAATCGGTTCATAACAACAATGAACCCTCAATAGAAATGTCAAATGTGATGAAATCCCTTATAAAGAAGGTATCCTTAAATTAAGGACAAATAAATCTCAAAAATATGTGTGAAAAATATATATACACCCAATATAAGTGTATATTAAGTGTAAAACAATAAAATGTCATTCACACATATTCAATGGATGACATATTCAATGACTACAAGTTGAACCCAAAGAAATCGAAATTGGGTTAAAAAGTTCCCTTGACAGCCTAACGGCATCACATCAAAATGAGTTGATGAGAGATAAAAAGTGTATCTCATCACTTGGACATAAAATTTACATCAATAAGGATGTATGAGAACATATCCCAACATAAAAATATGTAAATTAAAAGACCCAATAATAGAAGTCTTTTAAAAAAAGAGGAGGGTGAAAGGTTCCCTTACCGACTTGGGTATCTTTCAAAACATACACCCCATGAAAGAAAGACAATAGGTCATTGATGTAAATACTCATAAACGAAAGTATATTACACAAATAGGAGAATAATGGGCAGTACATACACCACTCAATGGAACTTGTGGCAAATGTAGCATAAATCTCACGGGAATAAAAGTGAGATGAAAAATCCCTTACGAAAACTCGGCAGCCTAACGGCGCCACATAAAACTTCTGAATATGGATTGATGAGATCAAATAGAGTATCCCATCATATTAAAATAGAATTTACAGCAAGTGGAATATAAAATAAAATCCCCCAACATTGCAAGGAGGAGTTTAAAAGAAGTGACATAAAGGAGAGTACTTAAAAAGAAAGAGAGAGGTTAGATCTCTTACGAAAGTTCGGCAGCCTAACGGCGCCACTCAAAACTTCCAAAATGGATTGATGAGAGAGAATAGGGTCTCTAATCACATGAACATAAAAATTACAGTAAATTTAATATAAAATAACATCCCAATCATAAGAAATATGAGCTTAAAATAAATGACATAAAAGAGTGTACTTAAAAAGAAAGAGAGTTGCAGGATCCCTTACCTCGGGTCCGACTTGACTCGATCGTTCTTTAATCTCCTGAATAATAAACTTGAGTTAATTTATAATTCCTTAAGAACCTTTTTCAAGTTCATTATTACTTTTATACCACTTATTACCATGTCATAAACATTATGTAATCATTTAAGTTAATAATATTTGTTTTGCCGATATTTGGTTCTTAAGTCGAAAGTGGACTTCTTACAATTACATGTTGTTCGTGTGGCCAAATTTTTATTATATCCAGAATTGTATTAATTATGTAGATATCATATATGTCATATATATCCAGTACATTCATGCATTTATAACATTACATAATCATTTAGAGGTAAGAAATGAAATGCACCGTTCATGGAGACGGTAAGCCGTACGTACGCATGAACGCTACTTTCATTTCTATTTCGTATTTTATAGAATGGAATAATAATGATATAAAGGTATATTATAATTACATTATAATATCATATATAATATCATATTTCCATCCTTTATACATCCCACATATGGTATTTAACGAATCAAATCACTTTGAGGGGGCGGTAGTCCGCACTTCCTTAAATGAAGATATCGCGTATACCCATAATGGAAGCCATAAAGGTAAGACAAAAATGAAAAATACAGAAGCATAAATAAAACATAAACATATTATATATCATATATAAAAATAGTGACATCATAATGGCCACCTTTGAAGGTGTTAAATGAGTATTGAACAATCATCGTTTCGGGAGGCAGAATTTCACCATCCACGGAAACCGTATGTTCTTTAACCATTTGATGTAGTTGTGTGAGAGTGTAGCTCGAATAAATATTATAACAACATCCTAGTATATTGAAGATACTGGTGTTGTTACAAAATAAGTAAATAAAAAGAGTTTAGGGGGTTGGAGAAGAAAAATAAAACAAATGAACATGAGAGAGTGAATTACCTTTAAAAGTGTAACTCCTTTTGATTTGAGCCTAAAGGATTCTTCCCAAAGGGAATCCTCTAGGATGAGGAGAGGTATGTGGAGAGATTAAATGGGCAGGGTTTTGCCGAGCCAAAGGCTTGAGGAGTGTGTTAAATGAGGTAGATGTGGGGGCCTTTTATAAGAGGAGAGGAGGGGCACTTTTGGAAAGTAAAGAAATATTACTTTATTTGAAAATGTGTTTCGGTTTCAAAAGGTCCCAAATTGATATAATTCGTGGATAAGGTGATAAGGCTTCTAAATACACTCATCCAATAAGTTTTGGACATGTGTAGTTCATATATTTTACATTATCTTTCCATTTTATTTAAATCTTCAAATAATGATGTCATCGCTGCATCATTATTATGTCATAAATAATTTAATTTATTTAATGTCTAAAAATTATAAAAAAAATACTATGATGTAGGAAATCTTTTTAGATTTCCAATGAATATTTATAATCAAAAATATGACTTGTATAACCCCACTTAAAAATTGTTTTAGTAAAACATATCATGTTTGTGTCAATTTTACTTTTACATTAAATAAAATGTTATTTATGTCATTTCCCAACCAAAGTGGATCCATGGGGTCCCCAAGTTGACCCATGGCTTGTCTTGGTCGGCCATGATACAACCAATTAGGGTAAGACATGTGTCAAGCTCATCTCATTTTATTAAAGCATTATT
Source organism: Viscum album (assembly GCA_963277665.1). Taxonomy (NCBI): domain Eukaryota; kingdom Viridiplantae; phylum Streptophyta; class Magnoliopsida; order Santalales; family Viscaceae; genus Viscum; species Viscum album. The sequence continues at coordinate 698,657,388 of OY728157.1, forward strand.
TTTACCTTAAACTACACTAATTACCACTAATCGCGATTAAAAACTTAATAAGTTACTATTCACAAAAAATTATTTTAATCTCATTGAACCACATTTTACTTCTTAATGACAACCATGTATGTCGGATTTTTGAAAATCAAAACACAATGATGGCAAAATTTCATTTAAACGGAAAATCAGTTTTTATAAGTACCACTTAGTGGTTTCACTATTCATCAAAAATTGAAGTTTTTCAGAAAAATCCCAAAAATTCACCCTAAGCTATATTTGATATTCTGAATTCAAAAATGAAGTCCGTTTTACAAAATTCAAAACATATAAGTCACATTAATTAATTTAATAATTAATTCCCACTGTCATGACAAATAGCGTGTTTTATGAAACAATAAGTATCAAAAGATTGACACTAGTTTAAGTCTGATTTCAAAGTGAAATTGATTCCAACGACCACTATTGGATTTAATGGTAAAAATATTTTCTAATTTCACTTTAAAACAAATTCAAAATATAATCTAATCATATAAATAAATTATATTAAAAAGTGGTTTTGAATTAAAATACAACATTTTACACTATTCATTAAAAAAAATAACTTTATCGGAAAGGTACCAAAAATTTACAAAAAGTAAATTTTGATGTCCCGATTCTTAATAAGAGTTTTATTTGGTCCAAAAGAATGTTTAAGGGTGAAAAAAACTATATTTAATGACGGTTCTCCATCAAAAGGTGATAAGTGAACCTTTAGTGAAAACTAGGGCATATACGCCTAAAATTGAATTCTTTCCGTATTTTAAGCCTTTATCTTTTATTGTATAAATGTAAAAATATTTAAGAACATATATAATCATATTTTAGTTATTTCTATCCATTCCCGCCATTACAACGGATACATGTTAACTACCATTTAAAATAATATTATTTTATTATTAGAGTGCAACGTAAGATTCCCAAGAAACTCGTTGTTGCGTGTTGGGTACGCCATCGAGCATAGCGTCCCCTTTAAAGTCATATTAATATTTTATTCACAAATATGGATAAATATGAAAATTTCATATTCCTTATTTACCTGGGGTGTTACATCCTTCCCCCCTTTTGGGAATTGCGTCCTCGCAATTTTAAAATTGCGCTTGGAAACATCCTTGAACGTCCCACATCGGAACAAGAGTCGGTAAAACAATCACTTTAAAATAAAGAAAGATAAGCACAAAGGTCACCCGAGTTAACCCATACTAGGATTCTAAGTATGAAAATATGGACATGGAGGAGAAAACATAGGGTCATGTTCCGATGGAGAGTGATAGAAAACATGTTTAGGAGAAAGTTAACAATAAGAAAATCACAAACTTGTGATGGGTTAAACGGTGTTGGGTTCCCCAGTAGGAAAAGTTAATAGACAACATTTTTGTTTTAAGTTAATTTTTATTGAGTAATTTATTCATAAGGAAGCATAATCACTTATCATGTTGACTTTCAACTTTTACTAGATTCCTTAGTCAAACTCATATTTTTTCCAAAAGACGAGTATTTAGGGAGACTTGTTCGCGTTAAGAGTACTATAATCAACTTCTAGAGAATCACCTAATCCCCAAAAGAGGACTATATACATCCCATGTATTTAGGCTTTAACCAAACCAAAACCAAAAAGGTTAGTACAAGATCAGATAATCCAGAAAAGGATAACCCCTTATAAAAAGAAAATCTATTCTTAATCTCCAAAATTTGTCCAACAAAACCCAAAGTTCAACGAGGACCATCCGATAAACAATTTGTCCATAAAATTCTTCAAAGTAAACCAATATAAGATTGAAACCCAAATATTTGAAGGATTTAGTCACATAGTCTTCCAAGTTAAATTGTAACATTTATCTCCAAACAACATCAGTTGCTCCTAAAGTCTCACATTGAAAAGTAATCATCCTAATCACATATCCTCCAAAATCAACTTACTCTTAATTCATAAAATCATATAACTAAAAAGAATCAGTCAAACTAACCAGGGACTTCACGTAGTCCAGTGGTAGGTGATAAATACCAGTCGCACTTTGGTTGTGGGTTCGATTCCCGCAGCATTGTCCGACGCGACGGGTTGTCACACGGTCTGCGTGTTGTCCTTTTTCCAAAACTATATAATTCTCAAATCATTACCCAAAAAGGGATAAAATCATCAAAAATAACCATAACATAATTTAACCTCAATTTTATCTCATGCCTTTCACTTCAATCATAACATATGGTAACCCATAATTACCTCAAAAGTAAGGATCATATAAACCCAAATGGTTCTTTATAACTATGTCCACAAAAGAAAAGATAACTATTACTTAAATAAAATTTGCCTATACTAAACATCAGGGTTACACATAATATAAAAAGTCTTCTAATGTAACCCCATCATCAAAAGAGACTTAATACTCTTAAGAATTTCACCCTAACTCTTGAAGCCCTTATATGTTGACATCTTACTCATTCAACATTCTTCATGATCCATTATCCATTCCTTTCCAACTTATTCCGAAATACCTCTTTCCTACAAACAAAATCATGAATCATATCCTAAGATTCCAAAATAAGAAAACAATAGTCATGAAATAGTACATACCTTTGATTGGTCATTGTCAGTTTCTTCATCCTCAATCGGAATGGCATTAGGTATTGGTAAACGAATATTGGTACGCTCTTGGTGACCCCATTCACGAAACTTCTTCATAGGACATGTGTTTGCATAATGACCATGCACACCACATTTAAAACATTCAATTGATCCCTCAGAAAGAACTTCTTTCCCTTTCCTCGAGTCAACTGGATGCTTCCTTTTTCCATGGCAGGTTCTTGCTTTATGACCTTCATTTCCACATCTATAGCATATTTCTGTCCCGTTGAAACATTTTCCTAGGTGTTTCTTTCCACATCTTTGACACATAGGTTTTTGAACACACTTACCTTTATGATTATTACCTGTACTTCCGTAGGGATTTGTTTCTTGCATATATGATGCCTTAGAGAAATATCCAAGGTTTAGGTGGTCAATCATGACTCCAGATAGTTGGTTGAGGATAATCAAAAGAGTTCTCATTGCAGCTCCCATATCATTCAGTTGCTTGCTCAAAAAACTGTCACAGTTTCCTTCACATCCACTGTTACATTGGTGTCTGCTAGATCCAGCCATTTACTAAAACCAAAAAGGTCAGTGTGAGTATATCAACAAAACCATCATCTACTAATGAGTAAGATAGACAATAAGATATACTTACTCATTCACTTTATCTAAAACTAAGACTCTTTCTGAAATCCTAACCATTATGGTAATTGTCAATTATGCTTAAATAATACCCTAACCTCTAAAGTTATCTAAACCGACCTTTGATACCAACTATAAGGCCCCAGCCTTAAACCTTACTTAAACTTGAGTTATTACAAGATTACACATTGAGGATCTTTTCAGGTTTAGAGTTTTAGAGAATTAGATCATGAAACTTGCATTACATTCCACATTTAAACAAGGTGGTTACATAAAATACAATATTCATTCTTCCCATCAATGGAAACCTATTTAAAATAAAACACGGATTCTTTCTTGACACATCCTTGACACTATCGTCACATCATGTACCTTTCCCTTGACCTGTGAAAAGCATTTCAAAAACTTGGGATGAGCATAAAAAGCTCAGTAAGGGTTATAAAAATATGGAAAGGAAACATGAGTTCATATATACATAAGAATGAAATCATACTTTACCCATAAAACATAGGCATATCAAATCATGAATAAACCATAGAAAACATAAGACATAAAGGTAACTTGAGGCATTCATAACATTCTTACGTAGGGAGTAACCCTCTTGGTTACGTTTGGAATACCCATCACAGTATATTCCCTAAATCTCTTCGGAGAAACCTTAACGTTTCACTCCTTCGCGTTACCCAATGCATTGGAGAGCTATATCGGGCTCACCCGCCCTTAGTTTATCACGGAACCACCCGTTCTTCATAACAGTGCCCAAGAACCATAACATAATCGTATCACATAAACATGAATAAAGGAAACATAACATTTCCACATTTCAATCACAATATAACATTTTAGGATATTGAAATAATGAATCCATTCAAAAAGAAACCATTTCCAAAACCATTTAAAGCATTTAATAAAGATATTTTTGAATCAAAGAGTCCCATACCACCTTGAAGCTTTTAACATTTTAAACCATTAATATCCATATAAATGAATCCTTAAAACCATTTTTAAAACATGGATATTAATAAGAACAAATAATTAAAACATTTAAAACGATATTTTGGTTAAAGGGGTATTACCAAAATTAGAGACACTTGAATACAATAATCGAGGAATAACATTTAGTCGGAACTTTATAATATCATGAGAATAAAAGGATTCATGATATAATACTCCAAAGGACAGTATATACACCATATAAGAGTGAATTGGTTCATAACAACAATGAACCCTCAATAGAAATGTCAAATGTGATGAAATCCCTTATAAAGAAGGTATCCTTAAATTAAGGACAAATAAATCTCAAAAATATGTGTGAAAAATATATATACACCCAATATAAGTGGATATTAAGTGTAAAACAATAAAATTTCATTCACACATATTCAATGGATGACATATTCAATGACTACAAGTTGAACCCAAAGAAATCGAAATTGGGTTAAAAAGTTCCCTTGACAGCCTAACGGCATCACATCAAAATGAGTTGATGAGAGATAAAAAGTGTATCTCATCACTTGGACATAAAATTTACATCAATAAGGATGTATGAGAACATATCCCAACATAAAAATATGTAAATTAAAAGACCCAATAAAAGAAGTCTTTTAAAAAGAAGAGGAGGGTGAAAGGTTCCCTTACTGACTTGGGTATCTTTCAAAACATACACCCCATGAAAGAAAGACAATAGGTCATTGATGTAAATACTCATAAACGAAAGTATATTACACAAAGAGTAGAATAATGGGCAGTACATACACCACTCAATGGAACTTGTGGCAAATGTAGCATAAATCTCACGGGAATAAAAGTGAGATGAAAAATCCCTTACGAAAACTCGGCAGCCTAACGGCGCCACATAAAACTTCCGAATATGGATTGATGAGATAAAATAGAGTATACCATCATATTACAATAGAATTTACAGAAAGTGGAATATAAAAGAAAATCCCCCAACATTGCAAGGAGGAGTTTAAAAGAAGTGACATAAAGGAGAGTACTTAAAAAGAAAGAGAGAGGTTAGATATCTTACGAAAGTTCGGCAGCCTAACGGCGCCACTCAAAACTTCCAAAATGGATTGATGAGAGAGAATAGGGTCTCTCATCACATGAAAATAAAAATTACAGTAAATGTAATATAAAAGAACATCCCAATCATAATAAATATGAGCTTAAAATAAATGACATAAAAGAGTGTACTTAAAAAGAAAGAGAGTTGCAGGATCCCTTACCTCGGGTCCGACTTGACTCGATCGTTCTTTAATCTCCTGAATAATAAACTTGAGTTAATTTATAATTCCTTAAGAACCTTTTTCAAGTTCATTATTACTTTTATACCACTTATTACCATGTCATAAACATTATGTAATCATTTAAGTTAATAATATTTGTTTTGCCGATATTTGGTTCTTAAGTCGAAAGTGGACTTCTTACAATTACATGTTGTTCGTGTGGCCAAATTTTTATTATATCCAGAATTGTATTCATTATGTAGATATCATATATGTCATATATATCCAGTACATGCATGCATTTATAACATTACATAATCATTTAGAGGTAAGAAATGAAATGCACCGTTCATGGAGACGGTAAGCCGTACGTACGCATGAACGCTACTTTCATTTCTATTTCGTATTTTATAGAATGGAATAATAATGATATAACGGTATATTATAATTACAGTATAATATCATATATAATATCATATTTCCATCCTTTATACATCCCACATATGGTATTTAACGAATCAAATCACTTTGAGGGGGCGGTAGTCCGCACTTCCTTAAATGAAGATATCGCGTATACCCATAATGGAAGCCATAAAGGTAAGACAAAAATGAAAAATACAGAAGCATAAATATAACATAAACATATTATATATCATATATAAAAATAGTGACATCATAATGGCCACCTTTGAAGGTGTTAAATGAGTATTGAACAATCATCGTTTTGGGAGGCAGAATTTCACCATCCACGGAAACCGTATGTTCTTTAACCATTTGATGTAGTTGTGTGAGAGTGTAGCTCGAATAAATCTTATAACAACATCCTAGTATATTGAATATACTGGTGTTGTTACAAAAGAAGTAAATAAAAAGAGTTTAGTGGGTTGGAGAAGCAAAATAAAACAAATGAACATGAGAGAGTGAATTACCTTTAAAAGTGTAACTCTTTTTGATTTGAGCCTAAAGGATTCCTTTGAAAGGATTCTGCCCAAAGGGAATCCTCTAGGATGAGGAGAGGGATGTGGAGAGATTAAATTGGCAGGGTTTGGCCGAGCCAAAGGCTTGAGGAGTGTGTTAAATGAGGTAGAGGTGGGGGCCTTTTATAAGAGGAGAGGAGGGGCACTTTTGGAAAGTAAAGAAATATTACTTTATTTGAAAATGTTTTTCGGTTTCAAAAGGTCCCACATTGATATAATTCGTGGATAAGGTGATAAGGCTTCTAAATCCACTCATCCAATAAGTTTTGGACATGTGTAGTTCATAGATTTTACATTATCTTTCCATTTTATTTAAATCGTCAAATAATGATGTCATCGCTGCATCATTATTATGTCATAAATAATTTAATTTATTTAATGTCTAAAAATTATAAAAAAAATACTATTATGTAGGAAATATTTTTAGATTTCCAATGAATATTTATAATCAAAAATATGACTTGTATAACCCCACTTAAAAATTGTTTTAGTAAAACATATCATGTTTGTGTCAATTTTACTTTTACATTAAATAAAATGTTATTTATGTCATTTCCCAACCAAAGTGGATCCATGGGGTCCCCAAGTTGACCCATGGCTTGTCTTGGTCGGCCATGATACAACCAATGAGGGTAAGACATGTGTCAAGCTCATCTCATTTTATTAAAGCATTATTTTTACCTTAAACTACATTAATTACCACTAATCGCGATTAAAAACTTAATAAGTTACTATTCACCAAAAATTATTTTAATCTCATTGAACCACATTTTACTTCTTAATGACAACCATGTATGTCGGATTTTTGAAAATCAAAACACAATGATGGAAAAATTTCATTTAAACGGAAAATCAGTTTTTATAAGTACCACTTAGTGGTTTCACTATTCATCAAAAATTGATGTTTTTCAGAAAAATCCCAAAAATTCACCCTAAGCTATATTTGATATTCTGAATTCAAAAATGAAGTCTGTTTTAAAAAATTCAAAACATATAAGTCACATTAATTAATTTAATAATTAATTCTCGCTGTCATGACAAATAGCGTGTTTTATGAAACAATAAGTATCAAAAGATTGACACTAGTTTAAGTCTGATTTCAAAGTGAAATTGATTCCAACGACCACTATTGGATTTAATGGTATAAATATTTTCTAATTTCACTTTAAAACAAATTCAAAATATAATCTAATCATATAAATAAATTAGATTAAAAAGTGGTTTTGAATTAAAATACAACATTTTACACTATTCATTAAAAAAAAGAACTTTATCGGAAAGATACCAAAAATTTACACAAAGTAAATTTTGATGTCCCGATTCTTAATAAGAGTTTTATTTGGTCCAAAAGAATGTTTAAGGGTGAACAAAACTATATTTAATGACGGTTCTCCATCAAAAGGTGATAAGTGAACCTTTAGTGAAAACTAGGGCATATACGCCTAAAATTGAATTCTTTCCGTATTTTAAGCCTTTATCTTTTATTGTATAAATGTAAAAATATTTAAGAACATATATAATCATATTTTAGTTATTTCTATCCATTCCCGCCATTACAACGGCTACATGTTAACTACCATTTAAAATAATATTATTTTATTATTAGAGTGCAACGTAAGATTCCCAAGAAACTCGTTGTTGCGTGTTGGGTACGCCATCGAGCATAGCGTCCCCTTTAAAGTCATATTAATATTTTATTCACAAATATGGATAAATATGAAAATTTCATATTCCTTATTTACCTGGGGTGTTACAATCAATCCCTATAAGGTGATCCTAGGTGATCCCATAATCATTAATAGTCATTTTTGATTCCTATGGGAATGACCCTAGGAAATCCATTAACATTAGGCTCTAAAACTGATTCCTAAGGGGATAAACCTAGAAAATCAACTAACATCGAGCACCATAGTTGATTCCTAGGGGGATGAACCTTGGTAATATAGTAGAATCAGGCACTGTAGTCGATTATTAGGGGGGAAAGCCTAGGAAATTTAGTAACATCAGGCTCCATAGTCTATTTCTAAGGGATAATCCTAGGAAATACTATAATATCAGTGTCCACAACTGATTCCTAAGGGGATGAACCTAGTAAATCTTGTAACATCAGGATCTATAGCCAATTCCTAGGGGGCCCTAATAAATCCAATAATATTAGGCATAATCACTAATTACAAGGATCATGTCCAAGGAAATCTTATAGACACTAAGTCTAAATCTTGGTGTATTGGGCATTCCACATGTATTAGGAATTATCATCAATTCCTAGGGGGATGAATCTAGGAAATCATCATAGTCATTAGGTGTATAAGATGAATCCTAGGCATGTTAGGAATCCCAAGAATAACATACATCTCAAAGGGGTATAACATCCCTCCCATGATATCTCATATAATATGCCTCATTGCGGTTGGCTATATTCCCAAACCCTTCTCATAAATGAGGTAATCCTCTTAATTGCATGACCTGTAATTGTCACAGATGTAGCTAGATAAAATAATCAATTTGGGTTCTATGGTGACACATGTGATCATCACTAATAATTTCCTATGTGCACCCTCTCTATGGTCAAAATATCATAAGAACACCTATTATGGTCCCCTGGGTTACATCATAACACAAACACCCTTACATGGGTTAATCTATCTCATACTAATATATCAAGTCAACACCCATCACTCAGGGGAAATACATCCCTTTATATTTTCATGATATTTATACAACCACACTTGTCTCATAAGGAATCCTCATTATCATTACTCTCAAGAGTTGTAAAAAGGCACATCTCCAATCCCAATTCATACCAAGGTTAGTCCAATCACTTAACATATCCATAAAAATCTATAGGGTCTACTAACCCAAGTAATAACAACCTTTTCGGATAATAAATTCTCGCCCCATGGTCATCTCACTAGCCCAAAGGATTTATGAAATCTCAGGGTTATTATATGGATAATACCTCATTCAACCAGCTCCATTCATCACTCACCTCAACCTCGAGCTTACTAAGGGAACCTAATACTAGTTTTTTTATACCCCGTTCATTGTATTATATTTATTTTACATCACTCATGGACCATATATTTCAAGCATTCCATTATAATCATGGCCTTATCCATGGTTGGACACGACAATTAATCTAGTGTGTAAGGGTCCATCGTGGCCCTTGGAACTTTGTTAAGTCCATGAATTTCATTTAAATAAAACAAGTTATTTAATTTATAAAGGGTCGATCATCCTCATGATGATACCGAACATCATATTCCATATAAACATAATGCACAATACTAAAGGGTTATGTTTGAGGGACCACCTACCTCATTCAAGAATTATTCCCTTTAATTTAAGTCCCAATAGCCCTTGACCAAGCTTGTCCAAGTTCATCCAGAAATCATATGAACACCCAAGGCCCTAAATCAAAACAAACAACAAATAATTAATTATAATTAATTATAATTAATATTCAACTCACTTTTAATGATTTATAATTAATTAAACAATATAATTCTATCAAGTATAATGATTAATATCTTACCATACATCAACTTATCATCGAAACCTCTAGCAATGGGGTGTGGTCCACTCCCAACATGCACTCAGATCTAAGCCACATGAAATCCCCTATTTATACATCTGTTATAATGACCAATTTCATAAAATTCCATTAAAAACCCTAAGAAAATTCATATGTAAATGTACCTTTACTAAAACGATATGTGACAGAATTCTGAACTCATATTGGGATGCCCTCTATGTAAGATAAGAAAAATCCCCACTGATCATAGATTATTTCACCATGATCTAGTAAAGTCATCAAAAAAAACTTATCCCAAATTCAACCAAAATCATAGTGCTATAACTAGACGAAATTTTAGAGGAAAAAATAGATGAACATACCTAATATCACCACTAGAACACACCAAGAATCACCCTCAGTCAAATGGGATTGAAGGAGATTCATAAGGGGGATAATTGACCAAGAAATGGCCTATCCTAATTCCCCTCTCACCCTAAATCATGAACCCATGACCTGAAAATAGACATAAATACCCCTGTTCAAAATTAATCCACTAAAACAACTTCTATGGAATAAACATGGTGTTCATTCCATGAACCACCTAGGAATAGGGAGTCTCCCTCTATCCCTGATACTTTTATGGGGTGAATACTGTGTCACGCTATGAATGGTCCACTGCTAATATTTTTCAACATCATGGCCACTCAAACCTATCCTCCCAAACACATGTGACAGCACCCAATATTAAAACCCATCTATAAACACTATTTTAAGATGTATAAACTATCAGAATTTCATTATAATCCCTGGTTCTCAAAATTAACTAGCCACCAAAAAAATCAAATTCCCCTGAATTTTCACACCCTGAAAGGGTTTGAGGTATTACAACCTCCCCACCATAGAACTTATTATCCTTGAGAATCCTTGATGGTATTTCAAGATTATATCACAACCTATCTTAGTTTTTAATTCACATTCAATTTACTACATTTCACCTCAGAACGTCGAACAAGATTCCATTGCACAACTCCAAAACCAAGGTACCCTATTCCATCAAGGATCAATCTACTAGTCATCATCATCACTAAAACACATATAAGTTTCTCCATAATTCCTTTCCATCCTGAAACACTATGGTTCATGAATCAATCCATCTCTCGGCATGTAGCGCTCCCCACCATAGGCCTTGACTCACAAGTGCCAATCCTTATCCATGGTGCTCCCCGCTATTGGAATTGCCTATTAGAAATACAATTCCCATGGTCCAATGACCTAAATGGGGAATTTTCCATCTTAATTCACCCAATTATACATTAAATCATATATCAAAATTTGGTACTACTTCTCATTTCTAACTTTGAACCAAGTTGGAAAAGTTTCCACCACCTATGCACTAGCCCTAATACACCAGCATTTTCTCAAAATTCCCCGGCTAATTCCAAAAACACATCTATCATACCTGACTCAATATCCCAAATGTGGTTTATAACCCACCACATCAAATTATATACAAAATCATCAGTTTAACCACCCTCAATTGACCTTTCCCAAAAACACTTGGTTGTACCCATCGACACATCGTTTCATCACTACCCAGTCAGAATTATTTAATTCCTTATAAGAATTATAAGACCATCTAAACAACCAGATCAACATAAAAACCTTAATATCATTGTAATTCTTTGTTTAGATCACTATTTATATGCACTATTAATCATGCTCTCACCCTAAGAACTAACTCATGCTCAGATAACATAAAAATTATCATGAGCCTGCTTCCAAAGAAAGAACTTCATCCAATAACTCAACTAAATCCCAAATATGGTATTTAAATATGGGAATATATACAATCAAATTTATCTTATCACCGACATCAAAATATACCTTGATCATCCAATGATCGATCTCAAACATCCACGGCCCTACCTACTTGGGTTCATTCCTCCATGATCTATTCTCCATCCATCACCACACATGGTGTGTGGATGTGACCATTAATCTCATACCCAAGTTCCAAAATGAAATGCCAAATACCACCCACTCCCAACTCACAAGTAATATCATCCTAGTCAATCCATTGAAACTTCATCCATAATAAGGTTCACACCCTCCAGTTTCCAATGGTGTACTCCCCACCATATGGATTTCCTTATACCTCTCCACAAGGAAAAACTCAATGGTTTCCATCATTACATATGTGTTTCTTCTATCAAGAAAAATTCATCTAATCTCTATAAATACCTATATATTATCAATTCCTAGATCGAACCTACCACCACACCCTAATCCATTTCCAAACACACCCCTCACCACTGGGGACATTTCACAATTCATCAAACCTCATGCACCCAAGCTCATAATAATCTCACTAATTTCATCAGTCCTAGGCTCATACATGACCACTAACCGATTCATAGATCAACAACACTATGTGAAACTAGTTCATCCTAACTCAATCTCATCCAAACACAATGGGTGTATGATTTGGTACCACCAAATCATATACCTCAACTCACAATACCATGAGTCACACATCTTCAAATATAATCTCACGCATCTAAACAACTAACCATACTCTATGGGATTCCATTATCTTCTAACCAGAAGCACCCCTAATGCTCCTCTTAAAAATTTTACCTTTCACCTATTCCAAGGTCTATCACATTACTACCCGCCAACTGAAATAGTTTCAAAACTAGAAACATTTACTCATGTTCTCACCATGCTTGTAAGGGCATCCAAAACTAACAGAGTCAGGCACTCAACCAATCCTAGTCTAGAAACCAAACCTTGATACTAAGTCACTAGTACTCAAGGTTCTTTCCACATGAAAGTCCAAGGCATAAAAATGCCAATAAAATATATCATATATTACCACACATGCATTTGTATCAACCCGAAACATCTACACATTCTTACCACTTCTAAATAATCGAAAAGACCAAGATAACTCCTCAATAAGGTTACCCTCATATTTCACATCCCACCTTAATCATAATACTAATTTCTCTGTTATCTTAATCTACATATCAATGGAATTAGGTCTGACCACATATCCAATAATTAATATCTCATGTAAGTCACAACTCATGGGAAACACCTCCCTATTCATGTTCCCAACATCACATGGTTACTCATCCTCCAAACTACCCAATATAGGGTTCTCACATATAAAACATTAGTAATCGTATGCTAATTCATCATCTTACTAAGGCACTGATTCTCACTGGGCATCTACATATGTGACTACCCCCTCAAGAATCGTGATCTAAGGTTGATCCTCACTGGGATTCCACATATAGGTGCCACCCCCTCAGGTATTACATTCTCATCTAGGTATATACATATAGATGTGATAGGATCACCCTTCCATAATTCATGTCAAGTGATCCATAGTCATTTGGTTTGGTTAAGTGTAATTCCACCAAGAAGATATATAGGAAAACAGCATATAGGTTATTTTTTACACTTTAAATAATTGACCTTATTTTCCCAATCACTCCCAAGGGGTTCATCATAAGGAATAAAATTCTTGTATTATCCTACCAGGATTACAATAAATCTATTGCATAGAGGTACTATATAGCTGTCATCCATGAGTATCTCATCATATATTTTCATGAAATGTTATCAGAAATAAATACATTATGGTTCATTGGAATAGAATACCACCACCAAGTTATATGGGAAACCATTGTATAATTTGTTAATGAAACTTTAAATGGATATTCCTATATCATTAATAACATCAGTAATAAACAATCATGTGTATTCCGTGTGAATCCTAGATTCCAAACATGATGCATGAACACCGACCTCTTTCAAATGGGCCAAAAACCGAAACCCATAAATCACAAACCAAAAAATTACAATCCTAAGTGAATCACACTAGGTGAAACCATATAAATATCTCATAGAAACAATAATAGAAATATCATGCCCTTGGTAACCTAGAATTCTTATTAAGAAGGGTTTTTGTGGAAAGCTAGTCTAATATCCATCACAAACTTCAACACATTCCAATTTCAACTATCTATCATATCCCAAAATAGTGAGACAAAATAAAACTCTAATAAACTTTGTGATATTATTCACATAAAATCTATGATACCACTTTTTAATGTCCCCCTAGGTCATGGCCACTAAGTAGTGCCTGGAGTGGTGGAGTATTCATTAGGGCCTCAAGTGCACCTCCATGTATTCCAGAGGATACCAACAAGCAGTGTGTATCTAGGGTAGTACCATGGGGAGACTACACCCCATATCAGAGTGCACAATAACATAAAAATAAACCAAACATATTCTAATATAATAACCATAAAAGTATGAAAAAGAAATAAACATAATCATCAATAATACATGAATGTAGAATCAAACAATCAAACAAACTCATATTCATGCTAGTATAGGATAATGAACACCCACTGAGCTGATCCTATAAAGAATCGTAAAATTCAAGGGAAAATTTTTCTTAATTTTCTTTGGAATTTTACAAGAACGCGGTTTCTGACAGCACCTGATTCTGAGGCCCGGTGTGCCCGGAATCAATTTTCGAAGTTTGGCTCGGGTACGTTCAGTGAACGAACGAGCGGGAATTTCTAACTTTTGAACCGGTTCCCGGAATCGAATTCCGAGGGCATTGATGGAACCGCAGCGCCGGTAATTTCTTAGGAACTCCTGTTCCGGAGTTGCGTTTACACGAGTGTTGATGATAAAAATTGTGGAAGTTATTTTATAATTATTCTACAAATTTTTATCTTTTTCTATGTGTTTAGTTCTTGATGGAAGTTGGATAACCACCCAACCTCTCTTGGGAGGTTATTAGGGTGGTGGGGCCCATACGAACCCCACCCCTTCATATCCTCTAACCCCTCTCAACTCCCACTTTAATGTTGATAACATATGTTTACTTAACTTATGTAATTAATATGGTGAGTTACATGTAAGTTTTTGAAATTCAAACAATCGAATTTCAAATGCTTTGTTGTGTTAATAAAATAAGTTTAAAACTTATTTTATTAGGGGTTGGTGTTGGGTTGTTTGAGAGATTTTTGGAGAAAAATCTAAGGAACACCTTCTTCCTCGATGAAGAACGCGAAGAACACCGCTCTTCAACGAAGAACTTCTCCGCCGAAGAACACGGTTCTTCCGCGACGCCGTATCCGTGACACGATGTTCTTCTTCCGTGTCGTCTCTTCCGCGACAGTTTTCTGCGACAAAATCGCCATCAACGACTTCGAATCCTCGCTTCGTGACGTCGACATTCTTTCCCCGCGACACCCGACCTCCACGACGCTCGTCTACCGCGGGTCGTTGACGAACATCGTTCCTGAACTGAGGTAGGGGATTATTTTATTTAATCTTTCCCATTCATGATTCTAGTTTATCGATTATCGTGGATTTTCGACTAGATGTTAACTTTTAACGAGAGGGGGGGTCGGACCGCACAAACACGGCCGAACCCCCCTCCTATGTTCAAGTTTGATTCTTCGTGGATGGAACGGAATGGCGTGGTGCCGCTGCACCACGCGGGAATCACACGGAAAGTATTACGCGATGTCGTCGCGCCGCGTCGAAGGAAATCGAAGGCGCCGCGACCGGAGCGGGGCCGCGGCCGGTTCTGGGCCGCGGCGGAACTAGGTAACCGGTGGCCGGACCGGGCCACCGGTGTCGGCGAAGAAGGGGACCGACCGTCGCCGGTCCCGTAGAGGCCAGAACCGGCCGGCAAGGGCGGGCCGGCCGGACCGGTGTGCAACCGGGGGTTCAAACCCCCGGCCGGCTGGCCAAAATGGCCCCCTTAATTGTGGGGGTCCGCGGTTACACAGGGGGGAAGGCGCCCCCCCCCCCCTTTGCCGAAATGGCTCGGCCAAAGGCCGAGCCAGACAGCGCGTTGTCCCCAGCCGGACCGGCGCCTGGCCGGTCTACCAGGCAGGGCCGCGCCCAGCCGGTCGGGCCGCGCCAGGCCGGGCTGACCCGGACCCGGGGCGGGTCGACCCGGTTCGGGCCGACCGGGGGGGTCTCGGGCCGGGTCGGTCCGGGCCCGAAACCCCCGTTATCGGACTATTTGGGTTCAAATGCCCATAACTCGGGTTACGGACCTCCAAACGACGCGCCGTCAGCAGCGATGTGATCCTTGGATCGAGACGGTCGTTTTGAAATATTGCACTCAAGGTTTTGGAATACTTTTAGTTCGGCCGGGTTGGTTCGTACACGAAACCAACCGGGCCCATGGAGCGGAAACGCTTATATCTTTAGTACCGGACGTCCGATTGACGTGCCGTCGACTTTGATGGTTTTCTCTAAGTGAGACGGATCTTTTGGCTTACTCCGCTCGAGGTTTGGATGCCATCAGAGTGTGGTCGGGTTGGTTCGCTCACGAAATCCAACCGGGCCCCTGAAACGAAAAGGTCAATAACTCACAGACCGGGCGTCCGATTGACGCGCCGTCTGTCTCATTGTTTTCCTCTTGATGAGACGGAACTTTTGGCATACTTCGCCCAAGTTTTGGTTTCTGTTGGATAGTGGCCGGGTTGGATTGTACCCAAAATCCAACCGGGCTCTTGGAATGGAAAAGCTGATATCTTTCAGACAGGACGTCCGTTTGACGAACCGTCAGCGGCGTTGGTGATCACGTTGAGAAACGGTCCCTATGAGTATACCCTATGAGAGTTCGGGGTACAGTTGAGATACGTCCGGGATTGGTTTGCTCACGAAACCAACCAGGCCCTTGGGACGAAAAGGATAGTAACTCATAGACCGGGCGTCCGATTGACGCGCCGTCTGTTGCGTTGAGACCCCTATGACGAGGCGGTCCTTTGAGTTACTTATTATTGGGACTTTGAGATACTTGGAGTATCGAACTATAGCTCGTGGAGTGGACCCTTCCAGAGACGATCGTGCGGAGTACGGAGACCGTGTAGCCGACTGAGACCTGACGACTGCTTGACCGACTCGACTAGGAGTGAGTTGACTAGCCCAGTGGACAGAGCACTGCTTTGTGAGGTGAAAACCCATGGCAGACGGAGCACTACCTGTGTGACAGTGCAGACCTGCGGTACTCGTCCGGAGTGTACCTCAGCAGGCTACTAGGGGGTGTGCACTATTGTGTTTGGGTGGCATACCCCGGCGGGAAGCACTACTATGTTTGGGTGGTTGGCCCGCGGTACTCGACAGGAGGAGTACCTCAGCAGTCTTAGGTTAGTGAGCAGTACCTCGGAGTCGTGACAGGACCACTGTACACTCCAGATACGGAGCTCTTCAGCAGTTATGGTTTCGATAATGAAAATCCTGGTTTGAGCTGAGTCTATGACCTTTGTGTTTCCTCATTATTGAGATGGGTTACTTGATAACTTAGGTATA
Source organism: Viscum album (assembly GCA_963277665.1). NCBI lineage: Eukaryota > Viridiplantae > Streptophyta > Magnoliopsida > Santalales > Viscaceae > Viscum > Viscum album. The sequence goes on from OY728157.1 coordinate 698,674,707, forward strand.
TGTATGGGCATATACCTGGGTAGTGGTTATCCGTTGATTTCACAATCCTTGTGTTTCCTCATGATTGAGATGGGTTACTTGATAACTTAGGTATATGTATGGTCATATACCTAAGTAGAGGTTATCTGTTGAGATCTTCTTTGTGGTTATCCTTGTTGGTTTTAGTGAGACCTTGAGGGTCTTAGGGTCCCTACTGAGTGTCGTTATACTCACCCCTGCACGGGCTATGCCCGCACCTCATTGTGTTGGTTGCAGACGACGGCAGTGGTGACGAAGGCCGAGTGTTCAAGGACTAGACGGTACCCGGAGGTGGACTACACGACGAGTCAGTACCCGGAGGTGTACTACACGACGAGACGACACTCGGAGGAGGTTGACGGGCAAGAGAGTTGTGGAAGCTATCTGTACCTACCCTTCAGGTAGGATCCGTGGTGGATGATCTAGAAGTTACGCCATCTGTACCTACCATTCAGGTAGGATCCAAGGAGGATGACCCAGGAGCTTCTTCCTTTCTTCCAACTGTTTTTATTTTTCTATTGTACTTTTGTTTAGTTGTAGCTGTACTTTCAGTTGGGTTTGTATTCTGGCCCATTTACTTTTCAGCACTTTCTTTTGTACTTAGTGTTTTACTTCCGCTTGTACTCTGTGGTGTTTTTTTTACTTTTATAAAGGCAATGTCTTCCCAGTTATCGGGATTTATGCCTTTGGTGCTAGTCGCCAGCCCCTGGCCTATGGAAGGCGGGCTTGGGGTAGTCACGACATGGGCCCCGAGGATGGGTCGTGACCAATTGGTATCAGAGGAGTCGGTTCTACCACAGAACTTATAACTCTGATATTTTCTTTCTGTGAAGCAATATTGTTAAGAGTACCGAGTGTGGTTTTCAGTTCAGGGAGTCCAGTGTTGGTGCGGGCGGCCGACGTATCCATACACCAGGACCCTGACAACTGATTTCCGACTTTGTGCACGAAAACACTAATTGTGTGTGTGTTTTCAAAGGTTTTCCCTTAAAACATCTCAAACCAGGTCAGCTCACTAGGTATAATTGTTTGACTGTGTTACGTTGTTTCTTTCAGGATGCCTTTTCTCGGACGACTAGCTAGAGCCCAGAGGGATGTGCGTGCTGACATCTTGTTGAGCAACGAGGCTTCGGTACAGGGCCCTCTTGCAGTTGAGGCACCAGTGGTACTACCATACGTTGGGCCACCGATGCCACCATCCCCAGCCGTAGGCGATGCACGCCACTTGAGTGCGCTGCACGAGTTCCAGCGCCAGAGACCACCCAGGTTCCGGGGAGAGACGGACCTGCAGGCGGCTGAGGATTGGCTGGAGGCTGCGGTGAGAGTCTTCAGGCTAATGGGGATGCCGACAGACTTCATGGTGATCTTTGCTGCCATCCTCCTTCAGGGAGCAGTAGGAAGGTGGTGGAGCCACTTGTTCCAGTTTTGCGATGGGATGACCTTTGCATGGAAAGACTTCAAGACCTTCTTTAGGGTGGAGTTTTTTCCAGTAGCTCTACACCCCGAGCGTGTGCAAGAGCTTCTGCCTTTGCCGTAGGGTTTTCGATCAGTTGTCGAGTCATCTGTGGGCAGTAGACAGATGAAGCAGAGGTCCAGGAGGACCAGACCAACAGTTGGGCGATCTCGGGTTTTAGGACCGGTGGTGCAGGGCACCCGGGGTGGGGTCAGAGCCAGGCGTGCCAGAAACAGACAGTGTTACTCATGCGGCAGGAAGGGTCACCTGGCACGTGACTGTCCGACTCCTCGTACAGTTGATCCGCAGGCATTGGAGGATCCACCGAGGCAGAAGCAACATCTGAGCAGTAGACAAGGCAGTAGAGCTCCGGGAGCAGGTGGACAGGAGCAGAACTAGTGGATACGTCCCTTGTACTTCTAGTTCTATATTGCTGTTGTATTCATGTCTTTGTACAATGAGCTGCAATAATAAAAAAAACACTTATCTTTGTTTGCTTTCCTGTCCTTTTGTTTGGTTGATACTGAGTGGTCCCGGTTAAAAACTGTTGACTTGACCCTCACTTTCGAGATTTCTACTGGAGGAGACCTAGTGGCCTCACACTGATGCCGACAGTGTGACTCGACCCTTGGATGCGAGAGTGACAGTTGGATCTCTTAGTAGTTACGTCGAGGCCTTACGACGTCATCCATGGCATGAATACATCATTCATGTCAGGATTGACTGTATTAGGCAATGGGCGTGGTTCATCCAGGGGATGAGACCGAGTTTCTCTTTTCGGCAAAGGAGAAATTTTGGAAGCTCTTCAGATCGTAGGAAAAGAAGGTGCAGATCATCCAGGAGCAGATGAAGACTGCATGGTGCAGTAAGAAACAGGAAACTCACTCCAGTCTTAGAGACTCGAGCGTGTTAAATGTTTAAAGAAGAGGAAGCTTTAAGGAGATATGAGTCTGCGAAGCAGTAGACATGGAGGCAGAGCTAGGAGAGCAGTATGATGTGGTGTACATCTTAACATGCTACAACCACCTGCCTTAGTTATCCCCGCCAGGCTCAGGGAGCTGGAGGGCGGAGGAAGAGTGCGGCTGCATGCAGTCAAGGAGAGTGGCCCGATGGCTCTAATAATGATTCAAGGGATAGTCTGTGTCCACTACTAGCTGTTGTAGTAACGAACATTGATATGAATCATTCCTTGCTTTCACGAATCTAGTCTCAGACCTAGAGTTTCCAGTTAAGCTGTTGACTTGACCTTCACGTCTAGAGATACCTTTGGGAGGAGACTCGATAGTCACACTTACGTCGACGGTGTGATCTGACCCTTGAGGCGAGAGTCTTGGTTGGGACGTCTTGGTGGCAGCGTCGAGGCCTTATGATGTTAGTCTGAGTATGGATTTGGAAATCACTGTTCATACTCAAATTGATAGTATTAGGAAAACGTCGGGATGGGTTTTCCTTGGTCGGCGAAAATGAAACCCTAGGTAGCACAAGTTAAACTCATGCACAGGAGGGTGCGACCGATCACTCTTGAGTTGGCCAACCTTACCCTCGTGGTAGCAGTCGTTTGAGTTCCAGTTCTAACAGGAATTGGAAACCTCTGGAGTTCATGGATGATGATCACGTCCTTATACGGTCTCACCTCGACGAGGTTTACGGTGATGTGGCCAGGGAGGCAAGTTATCTCCGAGGTTCAACGGACCTTTCTAGGTCCTCAGCTGGGTAGGCGAGGTGGTTTACCGCTTAACTCATCCACCTCAGTTGCACTAGGTGCACGACGACTTCTATGTATCTCAACTGAAGAGATGTGTGCTTGACCCTTTGCATATCATCGACCATGAGGAGCTGGACGATGGCGATGAGGTGTCTTTCACGGAGGTTCCAGTGGAGATCGAGGATCAACAGGAGCAGATCCTACAAGTACGATCGATTCCTTGGGTTCACTTTCTCTGGAAGTACGGGAACCTCCAGGTGAGCACATGAGAGCGGGAGGCTCAGATGCGTGCTCAGTACCACTTTTGTATTCCTAGTTTGTGTTGAAGCTTTACGAGGACGTAAAGCCCTGAGGTGGGAGTAATGTAAAGACCCGTAAAATTCAAGGGAAATTTTTTCTTAATTTTCTTTGGAATTTTACAGGAACGCGGTTTCTGACGACACCTGATTCTGAGCCCCGGTGTGCCCGGAATCAATTTTCAAAGTTTGGCTCGGGTACGTTCAGTGAACGAACGAGCGGGAATTTCTAACTTTTGAACCGGTGCCCGGAATCAAATTTCGAGGGCACCGATGGAACCGCAGCACCGGTAATTGCTTAGGAACTCATGTTCCAGAGTTGCGTTTACACGAGTGTTGATGATAAAAATTGTGGAAGTTATTTTATAATTATTCTACAAATTTTTATCTTTTTCTAAGTGTTTAGTTCTTGATAGAAGTTGGGTAACCACCCAACCTTCCTTGGGAGGTTATGAGGGTGGTGGGGCCCACATGAACCCCACCCCTTGATATCCTCTAACCCCTCTCAACTCCCACTTTAATGTTGATAACATATGTTTACTTAACTTATGTAATTAATATGGTGAGTTACATGTAAGTTTTTGAAATTCAAACAATCGAATTTCAAATGCTTTGTTGTGTTAATAAAATAAGTTTAGAACTTATTTTATTAGGGGTTGGTGTTGGGTTGTTTCAGATCTTTTTGGAGAAAAATCTAAGGAACACCTTCTTCCTCGACGAAGAACGCGAAGAACACTGTACTTCAACGAAGAACTTCTCCGCCGAAGAACATTGTTCTTCCGCGACGCCATATCCGCGAAACGACGTTCTTCTTCCGCGTCGTCTCTTCTGCGATGCTTTTCCATGACGAAATCGCCATCAACGACTTCGAATCCTCGCTTCGTGACGTCGACATTCTTTCCCCGCGACGCCCGACCTCCGCGACGCTCGTCTACCACGGGTCGTTGACGAACACCATTCCTGAACTGAGGTAGGGGATTATTTTATTTAATCTTTCCCGTTCATGATTCTAGTTTATCGATTATCGTGGATTTTCGACTAGATGTTAAATTTTAACGAGAGGGGGAGCCGGACCGCAAAAACACGGCCGAACCCCCCTCCTATGTTCAAGTTTGATTCTTTGTGGATGGAACGGAATGGCGTGGTGCCGCCACACCACGCGGGAATCACACGACAAGTATTACGCAACGCCGTCACGCCGTGTCGAAGGAAATCAAAGGCGCTGCGTCCGGAGCGGAGCCGCGGTGGAGGGGCACGGTGTCGTCGCACCGCGCCGGACGACAAGGGTCGTGGCCGGTTCCGGGCCGCGGCGGAACTAGGGGACCGGCGGCCGGACCGGGCCGCCGGTGTCGGCGAAGAAGGGGACCGGCCGTCGCCGGTCCCGTAGAGGCCGGAACCGGCCGGCCAGGGCGGGCCGGTCGGACTGGTGTGCAACCGGGGGTTCAAACCCCCGCCTGGCTGGCCAAAATGGCCCCCCTTAATTGTGGGGGCCGCAGTTACACAGGGGGACAGGCGCCCCCCCCCCCCCCCCCCTTGCCGAAACGGCTCGACCAAAGGCCAAGCCAGACAGCGCGCTGGGCGCGCGGTCCCCTACCGGACCGGCGCCTGGCCGGTCTGCCAGGCCAGGCCGCGCCGGGCCGCGCCATGCCGGGCCGGTCCGACTCAGACCCAGGGTGGGTCGACCCGGTTCGGGCCGACCGGGGGGGTCTCGGGCCGGGTCGGTCCGGGCCCGAAACCCCCGTTATCGGACTGTTTGGGTTCAAATGCCCATAACTCGGGCTACGGACCTCCAAACGATGCGCCGTTAGCAGCGATGCGATCCTTGGATCGAGACGGTGGTTTCGAAATATCGCACTCAAGGTTTCGGAATACTTTGAGTTCGGTCGGGTTGGTTCGTACACGAAACCAACCGGGCCCACGGAGCGGAAACGCTTATATCTTTAGCATCAGACGTCCGATTGACGTGTCGTCGACTTTGATGGTTTTCTCTAAGTTAGACGGATCTTTTGGCTTACTCCTCTCGAGGTTTGGATGTCGTCGGAGTGTGGTCGGGTTGGTTCGCTCACGAAATCCAACCGGGCCCCTGGAACGAAATGGCCAATAACTCACAGACCGGGCGTCTGATTGATGCGCCGTCTGTCTCGTTGTTTTCCTCTTGATGAGACGGAACTTTTGGCATACTTCTCCCGATTTTTGGTTTCTGTTGGATAGTGGCCGGGTTGGATTGTACCCGAAATCCAACCGGGCTCTTGGAACGGAAAAGCTGATATCTTTCAGACAGGACGTCTGTTTGACGAACCGTCAGCGGCATTGGTGATCACGTTGAGAAACGGTCCCTATGAGTATACCCTATGAGAGTTTGGGGTATAGTTGAGATATGGCCGGGATTGGTTCGCTCACGAAACCAACCGGGCCCCTGGGATGAAAAGGCTAGTAACTCACAAACCGGGCGTCCGATTGACGCGCTGTCTGTTACGTTGAGACCCCTATGACGAGGCGGTCCTTTGAGTTACTTCTTCTTGGGACTTTGAGATACTTGGAGTATCGACCTGTAGCTCGTGGAGCGGACCCTCCCAGAGACGAGCGTGCGGAGTATGGAGACCGTGTAGCCGACTGAGACCTGATGACTGCTTAACCGACTCGACTAGGAGTGAGTCAACTAGCCCAGTGGATGGAGCACTACTTTGTGAGGTGAAGACCCATGGCGGACGGAACACTACCTGTGTGATAGTGCAGACCCGCGGTACTCGTCCGGAGAGTACCTCAGCAGGCTACTAGGGGGTGTGCACTACTGTGTTTGGGTGGCATACCCCGGCGGGAATCACTATTGTGTTTGGGTGGCTGGCCCGCGGTACTCGACAGGAGGAGTAACTCAACAGTCTTAGGTTAGTGAGCAGTACCTCGGAGTCGTGACAGGACCACTGTACACTCCAGAGACGGAGCTCTTCAGCAGTTACGGTTTCGATAATGAAAATCTTGGTTTGAGCTGAGCTTATGACCTTTGTGTTTCCTCATTATTGAGATGGGTTACTTGATAACTTAGGTATATGTATGGGCATATACCTGGGTAGTGGTTATCCATTTATTTCACAATCCTTGTGTTTCCTCATGATTGAGATGGGTTACTTGATAACTTAGGTATATGTATGGGCATATACCTAAGTAGAGGTTATCTGTTGATATCTTCTTTGTGGTTATCCTTGTTGGTTTTAGTGAGACCTTGAGGGTCTCGGGTTAACTACTGAGTATCGTTATACTCACCCCTGCACGGGCTATGCCCGTACCTCATTGTGTTGGTTGCAGACGACGACAGTGCTGACGAAGGCTGAGTGTTCGAGGACTGGACGGTACCCGGAGGTGGACTACATGACGAGTCGGTACCCAGAGGTGGACTACATGACGAGTCGGTACCCGGAGGTGGACTACACGACGAGACGACACTCGGAGGAGGTTGACGGGCGAGAGCGTTGTGGAAGCTATCTGTACCTACCCTTCAGGTAGGATCCGTGGTGGATGATCTAGAAGCTGTGCCATCTGTACCTACCCTTCAGGTGGGATCCGAGGACGACGACCCAGGAGCTTCTTCCTTTCTTCCAGCTGTTTGTATTTTTCTGTTGTACTTTCGTTCAGTTGTAGCTGTACTTTCAGTTGGGTTTATATTCTGGCCCATTTACTTTTCAGCACTTTCTTTTGTACTTAGTGTTTTACTTCCTCTTGTACTCTGTGGTTTTTTTTTACTTTTATAAAAGCAATGCCTTCCCAGTTATCGGGATTTTCATCTTTGGTGCTAGTCGCCAGCCCCTGGCCTATGGAAGGTGGGCTTGGGGTAGTCACGGCATGGGCCCCGAGGACGGGTTGTGACAGATCCTATATACGAAATAAAAAATGCTAAAATACACTAAGGCTTTACATCTATCCTATATCCTGACCTCATCCATTCTCCAATCCCATCTGAGTTATCCCTCTCGATCAAGCTACTATGGTACTCTGCCTGACCTAAACCTATGATCAATGAAGTCTTCTCAGATGCCCAGGTGTCATGGTAGCTTAAGAAGGGTGAAATTAAAACTCAGTAGGAAACCACCAATGTAGTCTTGTATATAACTAGTAAATGTAGTTTATACATGTGATATTCTCAGATGAATAAATAAATAAATTATGAAAGCATAAATAAATAAACACCAATGATCCTTGGGTTATAACATGACACCTAGAATCAAAAATACTTAATTTGAATAGTGTTAGAGTGTCTCTGAGCATGTCATGTAATCATGTTAACCAGTACTAGGCCCAACAACCATAAAGTATCAGGTGTAAACACTAATTCCATAAAAATATCAAAAGGAAACTTGATAGTAGTGGGCATAAAACTGATCCATTTGAGATAATCCTAGATGATCAAGAATATCAGGCATCACCATAGAGCCCTAGGAGGTAATCATAGGCAGTCCATTAGCCATCAAGTGACATTTCCAATCCCTAGGAGGTAATCCTAGGTGATCCCATAATCATCAAGTGTTATTGTTGATTCCTAGGGGGGTGACCCTAGATAATATACAATCACTGGACGTCATCACCTATTCCTAGGGGGGATGATCCTAAGAAATATAATAGCAACAAGATCTATAGATGATTCCTATGGGGATGACCCTACACTACTGGAGTTTTTGTTTTTTGTGACGGTGCAGTAGTGATGGACTATCGTCGCAAAAAACAGCATTGCAATTGTGGTTATTTGTGATGGTCCATCGCAAATAATAAATAATTGTGAGGGATGAATTGATCATCCCAAATAATACCCAAAAAAATTTTAAATATCAATTATGATGGTCCGATGCAATTGATATTATTTTTGCAACAAAAGATCAGTCCATCACAAATACTAATATTTTCAAAAAATTCAAAAAAAAATAAAATAACAAAATTTTAGAAAATTAAAAATAATTAAAAATAATTAAAAATAATTGCAAATAATTAAAAAAAATAAAAAAAAAATTAAAATTAAAAATATATATATTAAAAAAATTAAAACAGACATAAAAGTTATACATCATTTCAAACATAATATGTTTTTTCACCCTAAATTACAAAAAAAGTCATAAAACTTCACAAATCATCAACTGGTTTTAGGTGGAGGAGGATTGATCGAAGGATTAGGGGAGGAAACTCCATACCAATTCCACATGCAAGTTGTCTCATATACTCTAACATATTCTCATTTATCTAATGCTACTGCTAATTCTCCCCCTACCTCTCTCTCTGCATATGTTTTATCATATCATCCTGAGCTCTCAACCTCTCATCATACTATCCAACGGATGACGGCATCGATGATGAATCTCCACAAGCTCCCTTTCATCTCACTGATGACATCATAGAAGTACAATAATAACTTGTAGGTTTCATTTGAAAAGCAAAACCAATCACCTAACCTTTCTCGACACCATACAAAGTCTCCTGTATCTAGGCCCCATCATTGAAACCTGAATCATCAATGTCATATTATTCACTCACATCTTGACTCTATTGTGAATAATAATTTGTATCCTTATACATTTCTTTCAAATATAATTAAAAATTATAATAACAATAAAATTAATATTAGTTAAATTTTTAAAAGAATTACTAACCACAATATGGCACTGTCGGTCGCCTATAATTTCTCCTATATGGATATCAATATACATATTCTTATAAACTATCAAAATTTATAATAGAGGGTTCAGTAATACCCTATATAATAAAAAAATTACATTTAAAGTATATATATATATATATTACTAAATAATATCGCTTATCATATGTCGTCGATGTATGTAAAATGTACAACTTTTGAACCTATGTGTGACCTCCTACCTCCCTACCTCTGATGTCCAGATGATGATCTTCTCCTAAAAATATATTCTAGAAATTAATAGCACAATAAATCCCATACCTAAGCTGCAATATAGTCAAATCAATGTGAGATGCATGAGTGGTCAAAAATGGTAGTAGAAACTCTATCCATAGTTCTCTTTCTGAGGTTATGTAAAAACTGATAGAAAACTCATGTATACAAATATCCCATGCCTCCTAGATAGGATCTCTCAGTCTATCAACAATAGGAGATCATAAATTCTATAAGATAATTAAAAACAATATGTCAGTAATTAAATAAATTTTAAAAATTACATATTATTCAATAACATATAATCCAGTGGTCAAACATCTATTGATGCACAGTGATGGGAACCTAATACCAATATACTCATGAATCATAAAAATTATTTCTTAGAATTGTATCAGCCTTCCCAATATCTAAATGTGAAAATCTATAAAAATAAAAATAAATCAGAATATTGTTAATAAATTGAATATAAAAACTTAATATAAATAAATATATTAAAAAATTAAACATTCCTCTATAAATAATGATCAAAATCAAGATATGGGTGTCTCTCTAGAATAGGGTCTGGAATCATCAATCAATAAAATTTGTGCCCCCTCCTAATAGGTTCATCATCCTACATATCAGATGAATCAGGCACATTAGTAAGAAGTATGGCATCAGTGAGAGAACAAAATATATTGTCATTAGAATCTCCAACCATTTGAAACAAATAATCTTACCTATAAGTAATTGTTAACATAAATATTAAATATAAAAAACTAAGAAATACCATAATATAATAATATTACCTATAAGAAATTGTTAATAAAAATATCAAATATTAAAAAAACTAGAATAGAATAGTCTTACCTATAAGAAATTTTTAATACATATATCAAATATAAAAAAAATAATAAATACCATAATATAATAATTACATATAAATAAATACCATAACATACTAATTTAACATATAAATATTTTTTGATATAAATATAAAATATAAAAAACTAATAAATATCATGTAGAATATAATATTCTTACCAGTCAATAAATGTTAATATGGATATCAAATATAAAAAATTAAAAATTACTATAAATAGTGAAGTAATGGAATATATCATTGGGTTTATCTATATAAAACAAACAATATTACCTATAAATAATTATTAATAAAAATATAAAATATAAAAAACTAATAAATACCTAAATATAATACATCAATTGTTATCTTATTCATTATTTTCATCAAGGAAAATTTCCTCATCTTCATCTATATCATCGTCAACTTCCATATGAATTTTAGTTTCATAATCCCTTATTACTTCATCAATATTATCAATATCATCAGACCTTAACTAGGGGGTTTCATCATCTATATTTATATCTCTTCAGATAAGAGATATATTTTGGGGTGTTTTTTGAAAAATTTCAATATGTTGTATTTCCACAAAACTATTTTCATTTTTAATAAACTAATTGTCATATGATTTCATTTTTATTACACTACACTGGTTATTCAAATATCTCGAAACATCATAGTAATTTACATAATAAACATTATGTTACATAAACTTTATTATAATCCACTCACAACCCTCAATCAGTATCAAACTAATGGAATTTAAACATTGTTACATAATTTGGTCTCACATAACATAACTCAATTATTTCATCCATTATACCATAAAAGTAAACTTCACTTTCTTTATAATGATATCCTATCAATCAAACACCACTATTCATTGATTTATTTGAGATGTTTTATATACATGTATGGAATCAAAATCCATTAACCACATACCCATTATAATATTTTACCAATTTTAATATAGGGTTTTTGAGCACACTTAATCAACTATAAATTTTATTTTCATGTTGTTTTTCCTAAAAATAATAAAAATTATTAATAATAGATATCATGAAAAAATTGATCTATTGTTTCATCAAAATCAACTTAACTTACTAGTTTTTGAAACCAATATGCAAAAAAAATGACGATGTTATTGAAGAGAAGCAGATGTAATTTGTATATTTTTTTTATATATTCATCATATAGTCTACAAAACAATTAATATAAACAATGGTATCTATTATAAAAATTTAAAAAAAATAATAAAAATTAGTATTTAGTACAAAAATCATGTCATTTTTTCATAATTCAGTAGAACATATGTATGAGCTATGTACAGTTCTTCATATGAAAGCCATCATTTACGATAACCACCAAAACCAAGCTTGGGATTATTAAAAACTGAAAATTGATGTTCCATGAAATCATCAACATTTTTCTCATTTCAACCCATCTGGTTATGCTTTTAAGGATATTCTGATTGAAAATAATAACATCAGAAATTTGAAATTTCCTCATGCAAGTATGCTTCTACAATTAACCCTTCAACCGATGCTTTGTGACGTACTTTCTTCTTTAACATTTTCATACATCTCTCAAATGGTTACATCCATTATAATTTTACTAGACCACCACATTTATATTCATATGGTAAATACAATATTAAATTTTCCGTTGATTCAAAAATCCTAGTGGGAATATTTTCTCCAATTTACATAAAATTAAAAAAAACATCCTTTTGTAGCATACTCAATGCATCGTAATCTGATGTTGATATAAAAATATCTTGAAATAAATATGATATTTTAGTCAACATGTCCCATATTGAATAATTAAATACTAGAAATTTAGGTTATATACACGGTTTGGAACCGTGGCTATAAGCCCAAAAACTATGGCTATAGGTTATAACCACAATTTAATGAACTGTGGATGGTATTAGTTTGGATATAGGGCAAGGCCTATAGTCGTGGTTTCAAACCTTGGATAAAGCCTTATAACCACAGTTAAAACCTTGGATAAAGCCTTATATCCATGCTTTGAAACCATGGAAGAAGCTTAGGCCACATAGGGTTTATATAAATGGTTTGAAATTGTGGCTATAGGTCTTCCCATTTCATAAAAAAACACCCCCACCCTCCCCCCTTCACATCCCCACCCCCACTCCCCTTTTAGTATCCCACCCCTAGAAAATCCCTCCCCACCACTCCCCTTAAAGCCCCCCTTCCCCCTACAAATCCCCCCCTCCACTCCCCCTGGACACCCCCCCCCTCCTTCCCAGATAGACCCCCCTCCTTTCTAGACTTACCCCCCCTCCTGGACAGACCCCCCCCCCTCCTGGACAGACCCCCCCCCCCTCCCTAGACAGACCCCCCCTACACACCCCCCACCCCCCTGCACACCCCCTCCCCCTATAGACCCCCTTGCACCCCCCCCCCCCACACACCCCCTCCCCCTGTTGACCCCCCCTGCACCCCCCTATAGACCCCCCTTACACCCCCCCCCCTTCCTGGATAGACCCTCCCTTCTTCTTGGATAGACCCCCCCCCCCTCCTGGACAACCCCCTCCCTTCTAGAAACCCCTCCCCCCTTCTAGACACCCCCCCCCCCTCTTGGAAAACCCCCTCCCTCCTGGACAACCCCCCCCCCCCCTCCTTGAGTGATGTGGTATATCCTCAAGTGATGAGATGAGACCAAATCCTAGACATGAGGTTCTACCCTGAAACATTGGGTATTTTTCAGGTCTTCAAAAAAATAATAACCTTTTTTATTAATTAAATGGTGTATATGGAACATGGGGATAAGATACTATAAAGTAACTAATGTAGGTATGGTTAGACATAATGTTTTTATAGGTATCAAATTGGCATTAAACTAGTGCATGAAACATGTTGAATGTTGTGATTGTTGGGTTAAATAATTATGATATAATGATAATGTTTATTTACATTAATTTTTTTCCTCATTCATAGGACCAAGAGTGTTGAGGCATCATTATGGGGACATGGATCATGTCATAAGGTCTAGGTTAGAGGAGACTTCGGGTAGTGACTCTACTAATGAGTGATGAGTGGAGAATGGTATTAATGGGAAGAGACTGGGATGGGTTTGGAAGGCCTTATATATGCATTGATGGGTAATATGAGACATGTTGTGAAAAGGGGTAGGTATCAAGTGACTAGTACTATGGGATCATTTCGAGAGATGTGTGACAGGTTGCAGACCTATGTTATTAATATGAATGCCCCAGATCCTGTGGGGATGATTTTGTGTACTGGTGACCTCTCTAGAGTCTGTGGGGATGGGTTGGTGTGTTGGTGACCTCCCTAGAGTCTGTAGGGACAGTCTAGTCTCCCTTTAGTTACAAGGATGGTTTAGTGATATTGGTGAAACTTTTCTTATATAGGATTGGGTAAAGGACTGCCTAAGGGGCTGGGTCTTGGTATAATATGAGACAAGACCAACGGACCCCGTCTTGAGAGATAAGGCAGTGGGTCGAGATTTTTATGCATGACCATTACTAGTTCCTTTAGGTAATGGGTCAAGGTTTGGATTCCACCATACCCTGAGTCTTTTGGAATGAGATTGGCATAAGTGAAATGGCACAAGATGAAGCAACGAGGTGCAATTTTGGAATGGCACTAAAGTAGGAATGATCGGGTGTCATGGTATCCTTGCTAACAAGGTCATCTCAATTTAAACACTCAAGGAAAGGCTTTTTTCCATGACAAGACATTCCATCCAAATCATGTTATTTAATTTATCAAAACAAGGTAATTGGATTAAAAGTGGCAAGAAAACACTTAGAATGTGAAACGGTCAATAGGGAAATTACCTACTTGGGTAATACCTTATACAAATAAATTCAAACACTTAGGAGGTGTTTGGTTATAATTGGACATTCACTAATTTCCCTTAATACATCTCAAAAGTGAATTACAAGTCACCATGAATAAGTAACTCTATTTATTTCATTTTATCCAATTAAACTTTTGAAAGGAGGCATAACCTTTACATAATTCACTACATGAGGCATTACCTCTCATGTGATAAGTTAACCATGTTCGGTTCCATTTAACTCATTAAATTCATTAAAACATGGAAATTCCATTAATAATATCAAAGGGGGTCACTTAGTGGTGACTTGGTAATTACAGCACTTGCTTACTTGGGCGATTCCATCTTAAAAGTCTAACGACACTTAAAGAGTGTTTTGGTTCAAACAACCATTTTAATCAAAAGAGGTAAACCCCTTCAGGGATATAGAGAGGGCCAAGTACAATGTGTTCTTTATGACTAACAACAACATCAAGTATAAGAAAAACATCAATGTAATAGTTTCAAGAAAACTATATAAGCATAAACTACCACTATGAGTTTTTGCAGACAGTGCACCTCTATTAGAGGGGTTTTATTACAAAACCATGATATTTTTATCAAACGAAACAATTATCTTAACTAAAACTTGATCAAGAATTGAAATTTAATATAAACAAGTAGAATTAAAAAGGTAGCTAAATGAAATTTAAAACATTCTTGAATTAAAGAGGCTAGGAGAGGGACCCTACCTCAAAGGAGTCAAGCCACACTCGGTGCTTGACATTTTTATCAGCGACAACTCTAAGCTGCTCCATCCATCCTACAGGCATATGCACCTTTACATATACATAAGGATTCCCTAACCCCTATGTAAGTGTTTGCAAACACGCACAAGAGGATCCTTATATATATTCTCACATGCATAATCCCATTATCACCCACACACATATGCATTTTCTATATATATACATAAGAACACCTAGCGCCTTGTATGTAATTGCACTTCCATGGGCTGATATACATATAATGGGACAACATATTATATATATGCTTACCTATGCATATGCGGTGAGTCTCCTTTGACTCTGGTGACTCGAAACAGCCTCAAGTATGATCAATATGCTATAATAAAATTACCAAAGAATCTAAAATTAAAAAACCCCCAATTATAAACTAAGAGGAATCAAAGAAAGAAGAAAAAACTCACCTTAAATCGTTGGTGGTGAACCAAATCGAGCTGAACCACTTCGCCTTCGGTAGAGGTTTCCGCAACACATACGAACGGGTCCCGGAAGACTTCAACAAAATGTTAGTGATCTGATGAATCGTCATTAATTGAACCTAAAAATTGAAGTGGGAGGAACATGATTAGTGAGAAAGGAAATAATAGAATAGGTGATGATGGACAGTTTTTTAAGTAAATGAATGAACTATAAATCCCAAGTGCATACTGTAATGACCCGAAATTTTGAATAAATATTGTTTCCTAATTTCGTGTGTTAGTTTATACTCAACAAAACTATTTCATTTGATAACATGAGTGTAATTAAAATGAGGCTGTTGGTTTTTGACTGTTATATGATCGTTGGTCAATATGACCGCTGGAAACTAAACGTTTCGATTATTGTATCTAAATACAAGTGATCTTGGTTAATTAATATAGAAAGAAGATTCGATGTCCTCGTCCAGTAGTCTCGGGCCAATCGAAGCTCATCTAACAGAACTTGGGAAGGAGGTGGCACCATTGGGCTTTTCTCTGGACCAAACCCAAGCCAAACTTCATCATGTGAAGCTGGAATGGAATCGCCTTCGCGAGAAGTTCAAGCTAATAGAAATTACTACTCATGTGATGTTGGTCGAGCCGTCCTTAGATTCTCTCACCTTAGCACACCTTACACTTAGGTCCTATGCTGGGGTTATAAGGGGCTATGTAAGGAGATCGTAACTGCCTTGTGCAATCCTTTGTTTTAAATAAAAATTGTGATTTCTTCTTATGATGAATTTTATGAATTTTCAAATGATCGGATAAATATAGTATGCATATTTTTGATGAATTTTAGAAAAAGGATATTTTAAAAATGTTTATCTAAACCTTAAATAATTAAAAATATGTAATGATTTTCAAAAAATGGTCTTCTACAATTATGTTCAGTACAAAATTTAGAGTCTAATAAGATCAACTTGATTTTTTATGAATAGTAAATTATGAATAGTGATTTTATGCTTAGGATTAGTAATGTGACTAAATGGATTAGTAATCTCACTTAAATAAAGTATTAATATAATCTAGGCACCTTGATTAAGTAATGTGATTTAATAAAATAGGTAAATAACAGTTTTAGAAATTATTAGTCAAGTATTAGTTTTTTCGGGTGAATAGTGTTTTTTAATTAAAAATTAAATTAAAATTATTTATAAAATTATTTTTATAAAATGGATTTCATTTTTGAACTCATAGCATCGATATTATGTTAAGGTAATTTTTGGGGATTTTTTCTGAAAAAATGAATTTTCGGTGAATAGTGTATTTATTTAAAAATTAAATTAAAAATATTTAGAAAATTATTTTTATAAAATGGAGTTGATTTTTGAAATAAAATCATTTATATTTGGTTAAGGTGAAATTTTAGTATTTTTCTGAGAAAGTTGAATTTTCAGTGAATAGTAAAAATACAGTTTTAGGGTTTCGGTATGTTTAATGACATCATAACTGTGTCATGATGATGTCATGAGATATTTTAAGGATTGTCCGACCAAATGTGATGAATTATTGTATGGGGGCCCCATGTGGCCTAACTCCATGGGAAATACCCTTGGAGAGCCCATGGTTTTGAGAAAACCACTTGTGAGGTGTCCCTTGGCCATTAATGCCTTGTCCCCTCACATTCCCTATAAATACCCACCCTTTCCTCCTTTAGTTTTCACACCCAACTCTCCCCCAACGAAGATATAGTCTCATTACCTCCCAAGGAGTCCTCTCAAGGTGCCCCCAATACCTTAAGGTCCCAACCTTTGAGTTTTAAAAGTTACGTTTTAAGGTAAGGGATCTTACCTCTCTCTTTGTTTCAAGTAATCTCTTTTATGTCATTTCTTTTATGCTCCATGATCTTATGTTGGAGTATGTTCTTTTATATTCCTCTTACTTCCCTTTTCATGTTCATATGATGAGATACTCCCTATTTCTCTCATCAATTCGTTTTAATAAAGTTTAAGTGGTGTCGTTAGGCTGTCAAATTTTTAAGGGATTCTTTCACCTTTCTCATTTTTCAAAGTTCTACTTTCATGTCAAGTCTTTCAAGTTCCTTTTTATTATGTTGGGGTATGATATCTATATATATCATACTGATATTTTATGTTCATATGATTAGAGACCTTGTTTGATCTCGTCAATTCATTTTTGTTGAAGTTTAAGTGGCGTCGTTAGGCTGACGAATTTTTAAGGGATTCTTTCACCTTTCTCATTTTTCAAAGTTCTACTTTCATGTCAAGTATTTCAAGTTCCTTTTTATTATTTTGGGATATGATCTATATATCTATCATACTGATCTTTTATTTTCATGTGATTAGAGTCCCTATTTTGATCTCGTCAATTCATTTTTGTTGAAGTTTAAGTGGCGCCGTTAGGCTGCCAAATTTTTAAGGGATTCTTTCACCTTTCTCATTTTTCAAAGTTCTACTTTCATGTCAAGTATTTCAAGTTTTTTTTTATTATGTTGGGGTATGATATCTATATCTATCATAATGATCTTTTATTTTCATATGATTAGAGACCCTATTTTATCTCGTCAATTCATTTTTGTTGAAGTTTAAGTGACGTCGTTAGGCTGTCGAATTTTCATAAGAGAAATCTTATTTTTGTCTTCCTTTAATGTTCTTCATTTCATATGTTATATCTTTCAAATTTCATTACCATGTTCTTAAATACTTTATATTCTGGCCCGCTACTTTTTTATGGATCATTTATGAGTGGGTGAACCATGTCCCCTCTCTTTTCAATGTTTTCTAAAACCCTGAAACATAGCCGTTATGCTGCAGAATTTCCGTCTCAAAATGTCTCTCCCTTATTCTCAAATTCATTTATTTTATTAAGTGAATACTCAAGGATATTTGTTCTAAAGTGTTATTCAAATATATACAAAAAATTTCTATTTTAAATTCTGGGATTTACATACATGAGACCCACTTTCTCTTTCAGTGGGTTTAAAGTGACATAAAGATCATGTCTTTAAAGAAGTTTTTTAAAACGTTATGATTATGAAATGAAACCCATTTCTTTTATGCTATATGGGTTTTTTATGAAATGATTGATGATGATATATGTGGATCACATGATAATAAAGGAAAATTTAAGGGTGTTCCCTGATAGCGCTCCAATGCATTGGGTAAAGACTTAATCTCTAGAGATGACCATTTTTAACGACACCTTGGTGAATAACCTTGGTAATTTTTAATGACACCTTGGGGATGGACCTTGGTGAAACAGAAATGATTTTCAATATTAAATGTTTTATCCACATCTTCAAGTTATGAAACACATTATTTTTATTATGATATGCCTCATGATCTATTTTTCATGCCTTAAAGTTATTTTTCATGACTTTTGATGTATCTCAAGTTCTCATGTAAAATGTTTCCCTTGTTTCCCTTACTAGGCCTTTTTCTCACCCTTTCCTTTGATGTATGCTCCCAGGTTATGAGATGTTGTAATGAACTTAGGATGAACAAATTAAGAAGCCTTTCAAGTGTTTAAGAAGAATGTTTTTTTCTCATGTAATAAGTTCCTGGTTTCCAATACACTAAACCTTAAAGATCCTCAGTTTTGTATAATGTAATGAAAGTTTATGTGATAAAAAGTCGGGATGCCATACATACCATAGGGGTTCCATCCAGTATAGATAACTGAACTCATGAATTCTACAACTCCACTGTTGTAACATGATGTCCCAATACTGACATTCACCTGGTAAGAATTAAAAGATACCATAAAACTAATTAGTATGGTTAGATCTATAAAAAATATATAAGAAAAATAGAATGCACAAATTATGTGCATCATACATGAATCAAGATGCAGTAATATAAGGATTATGTGGTTGGATAAACTGTTATAATGCTCATATAATCTATCTACCACCACAACTAGATAAAATAATTCTCCTATTATAAAATTCATGAACTCTTAGATTCAATGATACTCATATACAAGAATAAAATATTGATATTTTCTACCTACAATCCATCAGTGTGATTACATAAAAGATAAAAATAAGCCTCAAAGATATAGAATTTTACTCTACATGAACCATCCAATCAATATAACCCCACCAACACCCCATAACTTTGAATAAATCTCACCTTCAAAACATTAGTAGTATCAAGTGACAAAAATAATATTGTATATGAATTCCAACCCCCCCCCCCCCGCACCAGCCCCCCCACCATGCACCAGCCACCCCCTACCAACCCCCCCTCCCCCTGCATCACCCCCCCCCGGCACTAGCCACCCCAACCCCCCCCCACCACACACCCCCCTGCACCCCCCCCCCTCCCCCTACACCCCCCCCCACCCCCTACACCAGCACCCCCTACCCCTTACATCAGTCCCCCAACCCCCCCCCCCCCCCGCACCATCTCCCCCACCCCCCACCGTGCACCACCCCCCCCTCCCCCTGCATCACCCCCCCCCCCCCCCGGCACTAGCCACCCCACCCCCCCCCCCCCACCACACCCCCCAACCACTATCCCCCCCCAAACCACACACCCCCTGCACCCCCCCCCCCTCCCCCTCCCCCTACACCCCCACCCCCTACACCAGCACCCCCTACCCCTTGCATCAATCCCCCAACCCCCCCACCCCCCCCCTCCCCACACACACACACAACATTCTTTCCAAACAAATAATATATCCCTTTTTAAAACAAGCAAGGATCTTCTAGACTACATAAAATAACTTCTACCCAATTGATAAATCAAAACTTTCTTTCAAAATATCATTCAAACATTCAAATAATGAAAAGAGGAAATTTAAATTCATAGGAAACCCAACTATTTATTCTTTTTTTCTCAAAATCAATTCTCAATATCCTTTTCAAAACAAAATCAATTTTACTTTAAATAAAATTCACTTCTCAAACCATTTATAAATCAGTTTAAAATAAAATCAACACCACAAACTAAAGAAAGGAATAAAAACAATAGGAAACAAGATATCAATGGAGAAAAATAAAATAACCCACAAACTAGTCATAGTGTCATGTAATTAAATCAAATCCATGGGATAAAAACAACGTATAAGTATCAGGTCCCTCTAAATCATCCTTAATGGGATATAAGCACCATGGTAAACTCACTAGAACACCCCATATGGCCTATCCTCACAAGGTCCCTTACAAGTACAATATAAACCCCTAGGATAATATAACTTTCCTATGAAAATAACTAGCCTATGCACACTAATTTACTATAACACACATCCAAACCTTCTACTTAGTTACCTAGGGTTCATATGATATCAATAAATGAAGGTGAAAAGAATGAATTAATCACAATATCATCACATAAATCAACATTTTAAGAAAAATCAATAATCCTAATCTCACCTCCAACACCCTATCATGAAATAGCCCATTTCATATCAATGCATAATAATTAACAATAATAAATATCTTTATTGGATCCATAATCCATAAGGAGAATAATATAAACCAAGGGTATCAACACTGTGGGTAGCCATAACATCAAGAAAATTCATTTATAAAGTACCAAATGGGTTGTACAAAAATATTCCCAGGATTCAAAGATATTTCATTTCCATATGAAATCTCATTTTAGGATAAATTATTTATAAACCATTTAAAAATGATATTTTCCCAGGAAAATTCCATAAAAGATCACAAACACCCACAAAGACCATGAAAGTATTAAAATAATTGAAAAATAGGGACAAACCCCTTATTTTTAAAAATCAATCCTTTAAACCACCCAAATTATCCCATTTGAAAACTTAATAGGTGTCAAACACCATTTTAAAATTCATAAATTCCTTTGAAAGATCCACTCAAGGATTCTCACAAACACTTGGCATGTGATAACTCCAAGCCAAGTATAAAAACCATTTGAAAACAATTTAAAATACTTCATGGGTATCACCTATAGGTATATTTTGTAAATAATAACATTATAAAAATTTAAATCTACCCATGGAATTCAATATAAATAATGATGATTATAGGGAGGTGAAAGGGAGGAGAGCTAATTTATAGGGTGATGCGGCTGTAATGTCTATGTATCAAGGAGACTACATGGGAGTTCAGTGAGCCTCCTTGGAGTGGTCTAGGTAATTAAGTAGTAGTTTCCTAAGGAAAATGAAGATGTGGGACTTGAAATTCATGGGGAATTTTTCATCATTTATGTTAGTGCATCATGGGTTGATTCAATATTGTTTTGGTTTATCTTCTCCACCACATAAGGTTTGAACTACAAATTGTTAGATTTCATGTAGGAGTACATGCATAATAAAAATTGGGTTAATCTTTCATGCAAGGTCAATTAAAGTATGATGTGGTGAAGGAAAATCAATAAAGTCATGATTTTCACATAATTTGTTCAAGAAAAAAATGATGTTATGAAATGAAATATAAGTGAATGAATATGAATTATACAACAATGAAAATATAGTAGGTGTTGGTTTTCTTTTAAAGTAAATATGTGATGAATAAATTTGGTATATGTAAATATCCATGAAAACATGTAGCATGTGATCTACCTCTGCATTCAACATTGTCTATAAAAACCACCTACACATATTTTTAAATTATGGAATGATATTGGGTAGATATTAATAAAAGTGAAGATCATTTTCTTTGAATGAGATGCATATTGAAGTTAAATAGTGAGATCATCTTAACCGCTTTAAGATCATTGAATAAGAATCCCAATACAATTCATCACCCAAATCACAACCATGTCCAAAATTTACCCCACATCATATCCTAATGAAACTATTAATGGTGAACTGAGTAACCACCTCTAATAAATTATAATATATAAAAACCACAGGGGCTTAAATTTCTTGGGGTTCTATAATAAATCACAAAAAATATCTAAGTCTGAACTAAATACCTCCTCTAAATAACTAAGAAACAATTTCCATAAAAGAGTACTCAATAAAGTAGTGGATTATTCACATGTATAGTCTAAGGATAATTCCACTAAAAGAACCATCTTGAATAATTCTCCAAGATGCACTAGTATATGATGTGATGGAACAATAGCATTTTCCACTCTATTTAAAGCTTGGGTAGTGCGAAATACTAAAAGGACCTCACTAAAGCAATAAAGATATTCACCATAAGGTTTATCCCAAGAACCTTTCTAGGAAGCATACTCAAGTAACAAGAAACATGAATCCAAGCTATTCATGTTTCTCAAACCAAATGAATGAGTCCTGGTAAACTAGGGGGAAATTTTCAAAAGCACCCATTCATCAAAGAAAAACACATACCAAAACTTTGGATTCCAAAAGCACACTTTCTTGTTAAAAAACACTATATTACATAGGGAATCAAAACTCTTTTTTAGAAACACTTGTTTGAAATACACTCGACCTTTAAAAAACAACATGCTTCATTTAAAAATCCTCATTTTCTTTGGGAATTTAAAAACTTTTAACTCATCTTAAAAACCCAATAAAACATTTTTAAAATAAGAAATGACATGAGGATCTATAAAGATATTATTTATTTCAGACCACTTATATAATAATACACTTTTTATTTCAATGAGTTTTAACCTTTAAAACATTTCAAAACACTTCCAAATTATTATTTTAAAACTGACCACTCTTGATAATGATTATTATGATGGAAAAAATTAGAAAATAAATCCTTTTAAGTAATGGAAAAAAATGTTAAAATTCAGTAATCGAAGAAGAAAGAGGAGGCTTATTATTATACAAAAATATAGTAGCAAATTCAAACAACTCAAAATTTTGGTAATGAAATACACTAAACATAAAAGAATTAAATATTTCCAACATCTCTCTAACCACATGATTATCGAGTCACCAAATCATGGAGATTATAGAACTAGATCTTGGTTGTTTTTCATCATTGACGAAGAGAATATTTAATGTAAGAGATTAGGGATTGAAAATCGCAAAAATATAGAAGTTGAAAATCCATATTAAATTAGGGGATAATTAAATACATACAATCAATCCAAGAACAGTGGGGAGAACCGATGGAGGTGGGGAGGTGGGGAGGTGGTGAGGTGGATACAGAGATGCGGGAAAGAGGAGGTGGGGATGTGCGGATGTGTGGATGTAGATACAGGAAGGGGATGCAGGGAGGCCAGAAGAAGGAGGCAGATGTTGTGACCGGGTGAGGTGAGAAGTAGGCAGGGATGCGTATGAACTAAGGGGAGGCTTGGAGGAGTTCATAAGGTGGAGGAGGCAGAGAGGAGAAGTAGGAGACTGATGGGATGAATTTTTAGTGAGGGAATTGGAATAGGGTATGTGGGGAGGGAAGAATAATGAGGGAGGGAGGGGGAGTTCATGAGAAGTAGTTCGGGATGCGTATAAAGTAAGGGGAGGCTTGGAGGAGTTCATAAGGTGGAGGAGGCAGAGAGGAGGAGCAGGAGACTGACGGAATGAATTTTGAGGGAGGGAATAAGAATAGGGTATATGGGGAGGGAAGAATCATGATGGAGGGAGGGGGAGGGGAGGAGTAAGTGAGAGTGTGTGGGTTACAGCCACAGACATCGTGTATTTAGGTCGAATATAGCCACAGTTTTTATGAACCGTGGCTATAACCCAAAATTCTTGTAGTGATTCAACAACCCTCTATAAACAATAGGAAATAATATTTCTATTATGACATGGAATTCATGAATTTTTAAACCTGTAATATTCCCATTTCTAATGCAGTGAGAAAAATTAAAATAATAACCATCTAGTAACCTCAAATCTTGAATCCATTGATAGAATAATAAACAACTTTATTTAGAAAGTGTGTAAGATTCTTTTGGATTCATTAAATTGTGTGATCGTTTATCTTTAAATAATTCAAGTTTAGGACATCTGAAAATTTGGGAAAGATCTAATTATGCCTTTACATTGTCTTTGGTCTTACTGGGTGTATCCAAAATGGTATAAAATATGTTATCAAAAAAATTCTTCTCAATATGAAATAAATATAACATGTGATGAACCAACAAATCATATCATTATGGAAGGTCCCAAAAAATAATTTGCTTTATCCAATTATGATCTCTCCCAAAACCATTTATTTTTTTGTTTATATTTGTTCTAAAAGTAATAGGAGGTAATGAAGAGATGATAGATTTTACCCACTACTGAAGGTTTATCACTTTCAATTCAACCTTTTGTAAAATTATTTTTGTTCTTTCAAAAAGGGTGATCCGCATGAATAAATATCTAATGGAAGTCAAAATAACTTGTCTTTCTCCCATTATCAAGTATAAATGCTTTATTCTCAACCCTTTAGTACAGAAATGATTTTAGACCATGTGTAGTCCATCCAGTTAATATACAATATTCTAAAAATTCACTGATCATCCACATTAATGTAGCCTTTAATGTAAAATTATGATATGAAATTGTATCAAATATAGTTACACCATTGTTCCATAATGAAAATCACTCATCAATTAGTGGATTTAAATAAACATCTATATTATTATTTGGATTTCCTATAATTAATAGTGCAATATATATATATGGTTACTTCATTAACATATATGGTGGTAAGTTTTACGGAGTAATGAAAATAACCCAATAAGAATATTGATTTTTGTAAGCACCAAATGGACAAAAACCATCAGTTGAAATAACCAACTATACGTTACGACATTCTGAAGAAAAATAATAATGCATCTGATCAAATTGTTTCCATGAATCACCATCACATGGATTATTTAATCTTTTAATAATGAAAAAATTGATTAATTTTATTTCATCAATGTATCTATGTTGTGAGACATAAATAAATGTTGTAAATGGGGTGTAATTAGAAAATACCTAAACTATTTCACAGGAAATATGGACTTTTATTGTTTTATCTCTTTATACCTTGATTATATCCATGTTGGAAAATTAACTAATGATTCATAATCACCATAATATAAGATTAAATCATTTAAATATGAATTAATCTTCTGATAACTAGGACCCAAATTATTTACCAACCTCTCACTTTCATAGAGACTTTCAAGTAAGGTATTTATTTCAGGAAAAAATAATTTAACCAAAGATAAAATATGATTTTGGAAACTATTTGATATTCCAAAATCTAATTTTATAGCCATAAATTTTGTAATAGCTTCACTTTTTCTCATATGAAATCCTGGATATAATACATCCTTAGTAGATTTCAAAAAATTATAAAATTGGTAATTATTTGATTTAGGATTTGGAATATCATTTTGAGTTATTATTTCCTGAATAGAAGGGTCATCTAGAAACGGTGTGAACCATGGATTAAAACCCATGGTGTCGAAAATTTATTAGAAAAATAAAGTACACAATCAAATGAGATGGTGAGAAATAGAGTGGAAACATGGTATATACAGTACCACAATAAAATAAAGGATAAAACAATTATCATCGTCCTTTATATCTGACACCCCTCCCTCGAGATCCACCTCAACCTTTCAGGTATCTACCTCTCTTCCACTACTTAGGGTCCTACCAGCTTTTATCATGATCATTAATTCCTGATGAAACTTCCTCATCATGAGAGTCATTTCCCCTAGTGAGATCATTTTTTTGAATCAAGATGTCATCTTGATTCATTCCATCCTTTGACTCGGCAATTCCTCTTTCATAAAGAGGATTCATAGTTGAAGATTGTCCTCCAAAAGAGTCCTAAAAATAGCCAAATTCCTCACAAAAATCATTCTTGCTATGAGATCTATTAATAATGTAAATCAAACTAAGAGAGTTCTCCCTTAGCTTTGGTTGAATTAATGGAGACGTACCTCCCAATAGTTGATCTCCACTTGTTCAACATCATATCATGTAGATTTTTCAATATCTTCTTTAGCGCCAATCATTTTGGTGCTCCCAATAAGAGTGTACTTAAATGAAACCCCCTAGGTGTGATATATCTTAGTGACAATATCCTTAGGAAAATTCTACACCTTAGAAACATGTTGATCAGGACGTGTATCCACTAGGACCTGCTCATCCTGATTCTTCTCCTGGGTATCAGTGGCAGGAGACTCCAATGGTGCATTATCAGTCATATCCCTAGAGACATTTCCAATAGAGGATTGTTTTATGTGAGACTCCTTTCCCATATTCGAGGGGCCATATTGTTTTCCATTTCCAGACTGTGAGTAATTCCCCACCTACTTCAACTGGATTTTTCTAACATTCTGACAATTAGAAACATCATTCCCCACTAGCCTATAGTATTTGAAAAATGATAGGATGGATTCATATTCAAAATCAACCACAATGATCTAAATATTTTCCATTAGAGTGGCACAATCAATTAGACTATTCATCATATCCACATCCACTAAGACTCTGTAAAAATAACCAAATTTCCCTTCCATGGTGTTTTAATCCATTTTTATAGGCGGACCAATACAAGAAACTAAATCATTCAAAATTAAGGGATTCCAAATCACCCAATTAAGACCATAGATTCTCACCCATATCTGTGCATTTGAATGCTTCTGTGAGTAGGGGTTGAAATTGAACTCCCAAGCAGAAAGACAAAAAATGCCTTGATTCAATGAGAAGAAACCAATGCTCTAGGACTTCAATCGATCAGTAGTAGATGAAAACGTGATATGGAAATAGTCTCAGCCTATGGGTATAATCATCCAATTTTTAATTACCCATACTTGATAAATCTTGGATTTCAACTCCTTCGTGTTCATCAGTTTATCCCCCTTAGACAAAATTAAAGGCCCAATAAGCGATAACTTGCAAGAATCTAGCCTCTCTTTGAGTTTCACTGGATCAGCAATGACCATAAATCTCCCACCATCATATCTAGAAATCCATGGATCCTGAGAAACATGAGTTAAAGAATAAGATTCTATCAGTGTACCTTTAGAGAGGGCATCAGGAAAAAAAATTACTTTGCGTGTGACATTCACAGTAGAAGAAGACGTTGATGTTTTCTTCACATCAGAACTCACCTTACTCGCAGTCACTTCCCTTACTAGAAAATTCAAATCCCCCATGACTATAGGTGGAACCAGCAAAAGAGTGGGAGAAACATTGCCTCCTCCATCATCGAAATATAGATGAAAATTATATAAATGTTTCAACATCCTCAATGTATACATGATTTATATCAGATCCATTGGGATTTTTTGATGATTTATCCAATCATGATCATGTAATAGAAATTGGTGTCTACTTCTTGAATCCATAGTTATCTAAAAAACAACATAAATAAGAATAATTAGTACTCATTTTTACTAATTTTAAATTATCATTATATTTAAACACCATGTAATATTCTATGGAATATGATCAGAGTGAAGCATTGAGTTAGAACTGGATTTCAAGACCTAAAGAGGCCTGACACATATAGAATAAAAATATTAAATATATTATATCACACACATGCTATTTTACAAAAAAATGAAATATCTCCTGAATGGTTTCTCATATGGAAAAGTTGAGATCACCATTAGGTTTAGGATATGGGGTTTACCCTAGGCATGACATGAAAATTATGTGTGGCAGGTGTTTGGTTACATTGCACACAAGGGTAATTCATTTAATATTTTTATTATAATTTTTTATAAAAAAAATTAAGTATCTCCCAAACTGTATAACATATGAAAAATTGGATATCATCGTTAGGTCTGGAATGCGTGGTTTACCCTGTACTTGACATAAAATTTGTGTGTGTCAAGAGTATGGTAACATCACGCACAATGGTTATTCATTTAATATTTATATTATAATTTTTTAGAAAAAAATGAAGTATATTCATAATGGTGTATCGTATCAAAAATCAAAGACCATCGTTAGGTTGGGAATGATAGGTTTACTATAAGAACGATGTAACATTTGTGTGTGTCGAGTATTTGGTAACATCTCACGTGAGGGTAACCTTTTTAATATTTTATTGATATTATATATATATATATATTACAATAATTATAAGAATTATTAATATTTATTATTTTAATTAATACTAAATTTATACAAATTATTATGAATTTCAAATAGTTGTTATTATTTTTTATTTTATTTTCAAGGTATGAAAAAAAAAATTAGTATTTATTACAGATATTTTTTAATTTTTAATAACTGATAAAATTATTTTTTAAGTAATACTAATAATTTATTATAATTTTATTTATAATAAATATTCTAATTTTTAACAATTAATTATATTTCATACTTTTTATTTTACAACTTATTACAATTTATCGTAATTTGCTCAAATTTTCAAATTATTAAGAATATTTTATAATTAGCACTAATATTTACTATTTATTAATAATATTTACTAATTAATTATTAATTATTATAAATTATAAATTATTTAATGATTATTACTAATTTTTAAATTAATAAAATTTTATTACATTTTTAATAATTACAATATATATATATATATATCACGATTACTTAATTAATATAAATATATCAAATATATTATGAACATTTTTTAAAAAAATATATGTATCAAATATATATGAACACACACACACATATATATATATATAATATATATAATAACCCTTAAATGGTTTTTGAAATTGTTTGTATATACATATTCATATATTAATATATATATATATATCAAAAATATTACACATCTTTTTAAAACTTATATATATATATATATTCACATGTTCATATGCATACATATATATATATATTAAAAAACATACACATTTTTTTAAAAAAATTATGTATGTATATTAATAAGGTAATATTTATATATATATATATATATATTACAAGATTTCTTAATTAATTTAAATATATCAAATAATATTTGTGAATTAACTAAAAATATTTTTTAAAGTACAAGATAAACATTACTACATCATGAGAATAAAATGTGAAATATGAATAAGAAAATTAAAAGAGTGAAACCACCAATAAATAAAATAATTGTTAAAATGAATTATTTTAATTCCTTACATATTATAATTAATATTTTAATTAATAATTTTATGTTTTATAATACCAATTAATTGATGAAATTTAATGGTTAGATGTTATTAAGATCTTTTTTGTCTTAAAAAGGCCATATTCTAAAGAATTATATTTTTCTATATATTATGTTTTATCTCATTAAATTAAATTTAACAATTTTAAAGGTTTATTCTAACTAAAATTTTCTAAGCACAAAATTAAAAATTAATACTCATTTAAATAGTAATTGATATGAAAAATGATTAAGAAAACATAATGTTAAAAAGGTCATTTTATTTAATAAAAATAGTTTTTCAATATATTACATGATTTAATTAAAAAGTAAAATTCCTAAATTTTAGATTTTAAATTTTATAAAAAGTATATAATTTTTGAAATTGGTACATCAATAATATATGTTCATTAACCTAAAATATCAAATAGAAAATTCTATTAAATTTAAAAATTAAATAATTATTGAAATACTTAAAAATCAATTGAAATAACTCATGCAGACCTGATGAACATGAAAATAGGGAATAATAAATATATAGCAACCCTAAATACCAAATAAACCATGAAAATTAGATAAATTTATTATCCTATAGTTTTACTAAACTAAATCTTGTACGATAAAATGAAAAAAGCACAAAAAGACCAAAGTGGAGACAAATGGAATCCATACCAAGATGATTCGAACTCGGATCTGAAAAAAAAAACTTAACTTCAATGGAGTTTCTTGGAGGGAGGAGTCTGGTCATCGTGTGTCGTCTTCTATTTGAGATAAGTGAAAACTACAAGGGAGATAAATAAGGGAGGTCATAGGTTTTAACTTACCATTAGTTGTGATAGGTTAATTGGGAAGGAATTAACCTCATTGAAAAAAAAATTGAGAAAAGTATTTGTGATGGACAATAATATTTGTCATAAATACTTTCTACATGACGACGATTAGAAACAGAATTCTGCGTTCATCGCTATTAGTTGTCGCAACTGTTTTTTGGGTTGGGTGACGAGTATTTTCGCCAATATTATTTGAAACGGAACATTTTTTCATCACAAATGATGAATTTTTACGATGAAATTTTTTTTTCAACTCAAATAATTCCCTTATAGGGACTATTTTCTATGGGTTAATTGTCTGTAGCAATTAACCCATTGTAAATAACTTATTTTCTAGTAGTTCTAGGAAATCAAGTAACATCAGGCTTCATAGATGATTCCTAGGGGGTGACCTTAGTAAATCCAGTAACATTAGGCTCTATATCTGATTCCTAGGTGGATGGCCCTATGCAATCCAATAACATTAGGCTCCATATTCGATTCCTAAGGGGATGGACCTAGGAAATCCAATAACATCAGGCTTCACTGTCAATTCTTAGTGGGTGGACCTAGGAAATACAATAAAATCATGATCCATATCCAATTCCTAGGGGGATGAACCTAGTAAAACCAAAAATATCATGCGCTATCGTCGATTCTGAGGAGCATGTCCAAGGTAGTCATGTAGACCCGAAGGCCAAATCCTAACATATTGGGTATTCCACATGTATTAGGTGTCATAACTAATTCCTGGGTATATGAACCTAGGAAATCATCATAGTCATTAGGGGTATAATATAGATCCTAGATATCTTAGGAATCCCATGAATAATATGTATCTTTAGGGGGTGGAATGTCCCTCCTGTGATATCTCATATAATGCATCTCACTAGGGGTGGCCATCTGCTCAAACCCATCTCATAACCAAGGTCGTCCTCTTAAGTGCATGACCTATAATATTCATAGATATCGATAACTTAAATCATCAATTTAGGTTTTAAGATGACACATAAAATCATCATCACCCATTCCCATGTGCACCCTCTCCTAGTTCAATATCTCATAGGGGAACATACTAAGGTCCCCTAGGTCACATCATAAAAAACACCTCTTACATGGGTTCCTCTATCTTATACCCATCTCTTAGGAAATACATCCCTTAATCTTATCATTATCATCGTATAGCCTCACTGGACTCATGAGGTAATCTTCATTAGCATTGATTTCAAGAGATGGAAAAAGGCTTATCTCTAGTCCCAAGTCATCCCTAGGTTGGTCCACTCACCCAACCAATCTATAAAACTCTTTAAGGTATACCCACCTAGATAATCACAACCTTAGTGAGGGAGAAACACTCACTCCAAAATCATCTTAATAACCCAAAGTCTTTAAGGCATCTCAAGGTTCTCACATGTCCAATCCCTAGTCCAACCAACTCCCTTCATCACTCACCTCTGCCTATAGGTTTCTAAGGGTACCTAACACTTGTCTTGCTACATCTCATTCATTCCATTACATTTAATTTACACCCATAGAGGTCCACACAATTCAATCAGACCATTATAAACAAGGCCTCGGCCATCGGCGACTAAGACAATCAAGCCATAGCAAAAGGTTCCATCATAGACCTTGGCACTTTGTTAAGTCTAGGAAATTCAATTAAAAAAAATATTTCATTCATAAATTTCTATTTCCCTCATGTAGAGACCGCACCTCACATGCCATATAAAAATAATGCATAACACCAAAGGGGTATGTGCGAGGGACCACATACCACATTTTGGAGTTATTACCTTTAATTCAGTGCTGGAAAGCTCTCGCCTAGGATTTTCCAATTCCATCCATCCATCGTCCGAACACTCAAGGCCCTAACTAAAAGAATAACATCCAATAATTAATTATAAACAATTATAATTAATTATTCAACTCACTTTTAACAATTTTTTATTAATTAAAAAATTTAATTTAATCTGTCATAAATATTAAAATCTCACTAGACATCAATCGCTCGCCAAA
Organism: Viscum album; assembly: GCA_963277665.1. Lineage (NCBI taxonomy): Eukaryota > Viridiplantae > Streptophyta > Magnoliopsida > Santalales > Viscaceae > Viscum > Viscum album. Next base: position 698,706,700 of record OY728157.1, read on the forward strand.
ACATCGAGCAACAGGGTGTGGTTTAACATGCACCTGAACCTGTTCCACATGAATTCCCCAATTTATACACCCATTCCAATAGTCAATTTTATAAAATTATACTAAAAATCATAAGAAAAATCAAATTAAGATGTACCGTCACTAAAATGGTGTGTGACGATGTGCATGCATCAACTCAGGATGCCCTCCATGCAAGATAATAAAAATCCCCATATATCTCAGATGATTTCACCATGATCCAGTTAAATCATCATCAAAAACCTATATCAAGTTCATTTAAAATTATAGGGATACAACCAAAATTAATACATGAGTAAAAAAATGATTAACATGCCTAATATCACCATTGGAACGCATCTGGAATCACCCTCGATTGAAGGGGATCAAATGTGAGGTGTAAAAAGGGAGAATAAAATAATAAATGGACCCTCTTGAGTCCTATCTCACCCTAAATCATGAAAATCCAACCCAAAAAAAGACTAAAATTACCCTAGTAAAAAATAAGGCACCTAAAAAACTTTCACGGAGTGAACATGGTGTTTACACCATGAATCACCTAGGTAAAGTGAGGGATATTATTCCCCTTGATACTTTTATAGTAGTAATACTATGTCACTTCATGAATAGGTTATTGTTGCTATTTTTTTAGTATCCCAACCACTAAAACTCATCTTGATGTCCTCCCAAACATCCAAGACACCACTTGGGCCTTAAACTCTATCCAAAAACACCATTTAATTATGTATGAACTATCAAAATTTAATTTTAAGTCTCAGTTCTCAAAAAAAACCTTCCAAAAAAATTCAAATTCCCCTAGAATTTCACACCCTAAAAGGGTATGAAGTTTTACACCTTCTAGAGGAATACCTTCCATAATTGACCATTAGATCCCTACAATCCTTTTTTAAATGTATCTTTTCCCCAAAATGTCAACATATGGGTTCATTCCAAGACGGTTTCCCTTAGACTGCTTCTCTTTTCAATGAAATATTTTTCTAACTTTTCTATTTAGTGGAGTATCCTTAAACTTTAACACTAATATAAATTATGGTAGGTACCTAACTTCCTTTAACCTAATCTCTTCATTCAAAATAAGATCATGGATGTCCTCAAAACACTAAGTTAGTCTCGCCACTTGAATTAGTCACCATAGAAAACATAACATCCCATGATTCCATAAGTTATTAAAGAATAATCAATACCCACACTAGCCCTTCAAGATTCACACCAACCAATTCTAATTATATTTTTATGTAGTTTAAGTCATTAAAATTATTAGCAACTGACTTACCTTCAACCATATTTAGGGTGAATACTATTCACATTAAAAGAAACTTTGTTTATTGAGGTAGGCTTCCCATACATGTCTATGAGAGTGGACTTAAGTTTTGAAATTTTCTTCACTTATCAGGTGTTGAAGCCTAAATTTTGGCCCAACATTATCTAAACAGCCCCAAGTGATTTCCATTTGATACTTTTCTATTATTCTTAATCCATTACTTCTAGTTTTACTCTCTTCAACGAATCCTCTAGAACTCTCTAAAATAGATAGTCTTCGATCTTCATCCTCCAAAATCTAAAATTTTATATATTGGACTTTTCAATTTGAACCTTCCTTATTTATAATCCATCCTTACAAAAAATAACTCCCACTAAAATGGAAAAACATAAAATATAAGAAACTTATTGGAAGTCCACTTTCAGGATCTTATACCACTTTTTATGTCGAAACCACCAATTTTTGGACCGCTCTTTAGGAACCTCAAATATAGAACAAGACAGGAAGTACTAAAACTAATTGACACTAAATGTTAATGTTTAGAAAATAGAACTAGGCTCTAAATTTTCATTGTAGATAACCTTGATCTCTTGAGCACAACATTCAGGATTGAACAACATAAATGAAAATTGAAGAATGAACTCACACACACATGGATGAACAACAAGAAATTTACATGATTTGTGGATTGATCTACTCCACAGGAGGAAACACTACTTACTTTATTAATAAGATAAGAATAAGATAAATGGAAGATAAATAGTGTGAAATTATAGCTTTAAATCAAGTGACCCCACCAATCTATTTATTGATGATTCATTCTAGTGTATAAATTTCTACTATCATCCAATATTTTCACTCCACCAAACACATCAAGTAGGTGAATGTCAATAGGAAATTAACTTCTCTCATAAAACTTGTTACTTTAGAAAACTTAGAGCCATCTTTTGGATCCTACACTTAAAAATTACTGACCTGAAACTTCCTCTTATTATAGGTTTAACATCTTTCACCTCCATATAGTTCTACAATAGATTATGGAATCTCTCTTTCTAGAAGTTTGGTTTTAGAAGTCATAAATATGGATTTATAATTTACTAATATATTATTATTTGATTCTAGTTAGTTCCTGGCCCCTTAAAAATTCAGCAAGAATTTGGTCTTTATTTGAGCATCAATGTCATCTTTCCCTATATTCTCATAATCTTCATCATTACCTAGGTAAATCTTACAAAACCTTATAGATACATAATTTTTCAAGAATCCTCTCTTTGATGTAGAGTGAAATGATACTCTAGACTCAATGATTCATGAATCCAATAGACTATTTATGCTTAATAGTGATCTACTTTCACCTTTCTCAATTTCAGTATTTGTTGATAATCCTTTAAGATCTGACTTATGGTCTATAAAATCTTTATTCAAATACAGATGTATCAAAATGATCTTGGGATCATGGGAATTTTGGGAAATCCCATGGATATGTTGCAGGTTGAGTTTATATTTTTTACCCGTTTTAAAAATGGGTATAAATAAATAAGTTCAATTAACCTTGTATCTGTGTGGGATAGATTGCATATTCGTTTTTATTTTTATTTTTATTATTTTTTAATTATTTATTTTCAAGATCATCTTCCCACTGCTTCTGATCTAGGTCTCACCACATGTTGCTTCATATCAGAATCCTCTTCCTAGATTTTAAATCTCCAAGATCTTCTTCCTTGACTTGTATTCCCACAATGCATTATTGTCTTATGATCTCATGAATACAACTGTCTTTTTTTCATTTTTAAATTTTTATTAAGTTTAAATTTGACATAGGGTACTAAAAGTATACAATATTTTTTATTACATATATTTGATCTTAGATCCCCATGAAGTTAAAAATTTACTTTTCCAAATGATTTACCATGAAACTCTTGGTACTAACATAAAAATGTGTGTATATATGTATATTATATATATTTTTATGTTTCTTATAAATATTAAAAATAACTAGGATTTCTTGTAGGATTTATTGACCCATATAGAAAATATTTCAATCTTGTAAAATTTATCCCATATAAAAAAAATAGGCCTAGATAAACACAACAAAAATAGATCTAGGCCCTTGTAGGGTCGACCTATTTAATCCAGACCCACCCATCTTGCATGTTTTTTCAGATGTCATATATTCTCACACACCTTACATGTAAGACTCAGACCTACCAATTTACCTTATCTCTTTTTTCGCAATCCATTTATCTCCTTTTATTTTCTCTCTAACACCCCAGGTTTTAGGATCCATTAATTTTTTCCCCTATAATTATAAATAATTTTTCTCTAATTTTTTAAAAGAACGAATACTAGATTAAATATTGGTACATACAAGATGTGAAAAAAGCTAATAGAACTTTATTCAATTATAATGGAACACTACAATGAAGGTACATGAGACCATGTATCACATATAATGGATTATTATATATCATGGATGATTACATCCATTAAAACTAAAAAATTGAAAGGGGAAAATAAATTGAAAAGAAAAATATCATTATAACTACCAACTCCCCTAGACCATTATCACCTTTAATAATCACTATTAGTATAAAAAACCTAAAATGATAAATAATACCATGAAAGGATAAAGCATGTTGTGATATCTAAAATAAAAACTATGGAAATAGTAAGTGTGAATAGAATAAGTTTAGTAAGGTTATATGTATAGGAATGAAATATGATCATTGAAAATGTGGTTTTTGCAAATATGAATGTTGTAGATATGGTCATTGAACATATTTATAATAGGTATACTGAATTCATGTATGGTTAAGTAGTAAATTTAAAATAATATAACTCACAATGAAATAAAATATGGTATTAAAATATTATAAATATATATATGTGTGTGTGTATGTGAAGTATAAATATAAATATTATTATTATTAAAATATTATTTTAGGTATATATAAAATTAAAAAAAATTAATATCAATGGAGTAGTAAAATTAAATTTTAGAATATAAATAATTATTTTTAATGATATTTATTAAAGCGTGTTTAGTATAAAAGTAATATTTTATTTTCTTTCAAAGAAACATTTAGTTAAGTATTTTATATTTTATCCTAATAGATTAAATTTAATGTTTTTAAAATATTATTATATATGAAGTGATAAATTAATATCATTTAAATTATAAATTGATATAAAATGGTAATAAGAATACATAATGTTTAAAAATTACACTTTTCAATAAAAATTACTTTATCCTTATATTTTTTATTTTCATTATAAAGATAAATATATACCATTTAGAATTTAAATTAAATAAAATGAATTTCATTTTTTAATTTGAATTTTAAAAATTATCTTAGGATTAAATTTTGAGACTATTCTAAAAAATTGTTTTTTAATTGAACAGTTAAATATACAATTTTTACTAATATAGAGACTTTTATGTAATTATTCATATATAAGTATGACTTAGAAATTTATGAAACTTTTTTTCTTGAAAAAATATGTTTTTTATCATTTATATCATACATTTTGAAATATTAATTATAGTTTACAAATCTCTAATTGGTATTTTATAACTCAAATAATATTTTCTCAAAAATTGTTCTAATACATTATACATTTATGATATTAAATTTAATTTTTAATACTTTTAGATATTGAACTAGAAAAAATGGATTTAAATTTTATAATCAGTAGGAACAAATAATATAATATGTTTTTCTTTATTTTAAAGCATAAATATTGAGTCACCTTTGGTAAAAACTAGTTACTGCGGTAAAAGATAAAATGGTAAAAGTAATAATTCAAGGGGTAAAAGGATTGAAACATGTTTAAAATGAATGTAAAAAAAACATGGTTGAGGATTAATAAACCTTATATATTCCCCATCCCATAATTTCTCAAAATTTTGAGCTACTTTCCTTAATAGTGACTTTCTATTATTGAAAATTTATGGGTATTTACAAAAATGTCATCTCTTTTCTTTTATAAAAGGGGTTCTCCTATCCTCACTTCCTCTCACACCAAAACCCCTAAGTTAATCCCAAACTCTACCAAAACCTCTCCTAAACACTATTATCCAAATTAAGTAGGTTTTTTTCTTCTAAAAATAATATCCCTCAAGATCTTAACCCCCTTTACAGAGAATATAATCCAAGAAGTGAGGTATAAGTTCCTAACCTCTCTTTCTCTTTACTATTTATTTATATACACTTCTTCTTCCTAAAAATCCAATAAATAATCCTAAAATGATAACATCATTATCACTATTATACTGATATCTTATTATAATGATGGTACAATTATTAACCACCCTTCCCTTTTCCCTTTAGAAAAGTGAAAATGACATTCGTGTGTGTGTAGACTACCACCTCCATAAAGCATCGTGTTTTGTTTTCCATAACAACCTTACATGAATAGTATTATTGTTAAATTTAATAAATAAGTATTATATTTATAAAATATTTTATATTATAAAATTATAAAACATATTATACATTTATCTCATTCTATGTAAAATTAAATCATCAACCATGCGCATGTGTGTATTACCGCATCCATGAAACGATTGATTTTCATTTTTATTTTCATCACCACCTTAAATGGAAGGTAATTATAATAGGTTTAATAGATAAATATGATTTTTATGATATCATTAATGTTATTATATAATAAATTGTAAAACCTATTAATGATATGATCAACAAATAATCATTGTTAATTCAATCGTTTAAAACAAGTATACTAAGAGGAAAATATTTTATACAAATTATGAAATATTTTCATATCCATTACTTCTTATTATATTTAATAATTCTGATATATATAACAATAATAAACACTACATTATATAATTATGCTACTTGTGTAATGATATTTCAATTAAATTACCACATAATTATCAATAATCACGGTACGCTCATGTTTAGGTCGGTTTGACCACATACTTGAACAATGATATGAAATTATATCATGAATAACTAAGAAAAAAATAATAATATAACATGATATAAATATTTAAATAATTATTTTTTTGGTTCTATAAATGATATATTAATTCTTAACTCAATAATTAAGAAAACACCTTTCATTGGTTAAGAAAATCACTGAAGTCTTCTTTTTATCGATTTAATCTTCAAGGATAAAGAGTAAAACACTCATTAAGGGAAATTGAAACTTCATAAATAATTATAATTCATCCATTATATTAACTTTTATGAACTTTTAATGATGAAATTTTTAAGAATAGTGAATACTGACACTACTACTATGAAACTAGTACAAACACTCAAAACTATAAACACCCGATGTGGGAAAATAGGAAAAAAACTAACTAATATACATATAGATAAAGATTATAAATGAAAATTATAAATATTTTTATCTATCAATATGGTTATAAAATATTATATTAAGATAATTATGTTTGTTTTATAGGATGTTAGATCTCATTAAACTAAGTGGGAATAAAGGCAAGGGGTCTTCGAGACTCAAATCTTTCCTCTGAGTCATAATCACACCTATCTGACTATTATCTTTCAAGATTGATCTATTATATCTTATGGTGATGTTATGCTGTATTTACATATTATTTTTTTGATAAATAATGTTTCACATTGAATACTTATTTTTTTATGAATCTATTGTTTCTTAAAAAATTAATTTTATTAAGAATAATTCCCATATCTTTTAATAGCCTTTTCTTTAATGTCTATGTTTTTAATTTCTAGTAATATTATCCTTTCCCTAGTGGAATATCAAATTGGTTTTATCTACATTAATGATTTTACTCCCATTTATTCATTTAAAAATACAGGTTTTTTTATCCTTTTAACAATGTGGGTTTTCAATAAAGGCATTTTAAAATATTTAAAAAGATTTACCTTACCATGATCATATATTATTATCTTATACTTCAAATTTTGACATATGTTTTATTTCTTATCTAGATTTATTTATTGGAATTTATTTTGAATTAATTTCTTAATAAGTTTTATCTTAATATTAAAAAAATTATTTTTGTAAAGTGACTTGAAAATCACATATTTTTAAGGTGGTATTAAAAAATGATTTTTACAAAAAATGTTTTTTATGATTTATCTTATATTTTAAAAATGGTTATTTTCCAATAGATTAATGGTTCATAAATAACCCTATATTTTCTCTTCTTAAATACTCCTTTTTGGAGATTTTATTTTTGGTATCAAATTGTCATTTTTTTATGTTATTCCATTTGGAAAAGTTATGAAACCTATTTTCTTCCCATGAGTTAGTTATGATAAGATGAATTATTTGATTTTAAATGGAACTCATATGTATGTATGATGATTGGTGGGGTATTATATCACCCTAAAATGCATTTTTTTAAGGTTTTATATCTCATGATATAACTATGGGAATCATGTAAGGAATTCTCTCTCCATTATGGGAATATGATAGTGATGCCTACTCAATTATAGGAATTAGGTGGTGATGTCTTCTCCACTATGATATGCTTATCTATGATTGTGTTTATTCCAATTATTTTTTATTAAGTTATGAATTATTTCCAATATATGTCAAATGTTTTATGATATTCCATGTTTTAAAGATATTCTACTTTCTTATGTTATGATTTTGTGTTTTTTTTTATTTTCATTATATGCTTTTAAGCCATGTTTTTATGACCATTATTGGATATTATGTTTCTATTCCATGATCCTTAATTCTCAATAAATTTTTTTGATTTTAACTTATAATACCATTATATTTTTATCTAATATTTATACCTTTATCATGTTTTCCCTCAGTTGTGTGACTATTTGTGAGATATATTAATTAAACTATAGTATCAATGTATTATTTATGTATGTTTAGCTTAGGTTGATATAGTTGGTACCAAATCAGGGTTTATTTATTTTTAAAGATTATTTTATATACCTTTGGTATTGAGGTTAGATAACCTTAGTGAAAACCATATAGATGAGTCTAAATATAGGATGATATCCCAAAATATTGAAAAAGTCTTGAGTAAGCGGTTTTCCTAGAAATACAACCTTCTCTGGATACTAGAAAGTGGATGTGGTTGTGACATAGATGAACCTAGGGGTAATCACCATGAAAAGGGTTGGTTGAGCATTAAATCAATCATCATCCTGATACACAAGGAGTGGACATAAGACTGCACACCTGACTAGACACTCTCGGGGGATATGCTTTGGTTGATCACATGATCTTTAAAAAATAGTATAAAGGATTGATTTCCAAATTCCTTTGAGGGATTAGATCAGTAAGTATAAGATAACCCAACTTAAAGTAACCCAGGTTAAACTAAGATTGATATAGGTTTAACTAGAGGAATTATAGGATAATGTGATGATAAGGGGAAAAGGTTTTAAGGTTGAATCCCTTTTATGTTATTGATTAAGATAATTCCACTATATTGTTAATGTTTTATCACTCATGTCAACCCTTTTGGTTTTAGTAACAGATGGATCTTGGAGGAACCAAGTTAATAATGAACATTATGAACAAAGTGGTAATTTTTATAATAGAAAACCAAATGGCATAGAATCTAGTCTTAAAAATCTTATGGTTATGCTCATATAAGTATCTTGAGTTATGATTAAATTGATTCTTGTTTAACATCTGAACCCACCAAAGAAAAGAAGAATGGGGTTTCATAGAATATTAGGTGAATAATATTATTGAGTAAAAAAGATTTAATTTCCTTCATGTAAAAAATGTGGGAAGAGACACCCTAGGGAATGTCACAAAGGAATTGGAAGATGTTTTATATGTGATATAGGAGGAAATAGAGCAATAATCTACTAATGAAAAATGAAGGGTTAAATTAACATGATGGATAAAGATAATGTTTTTCCTAATGATCCACTAGTAGCTCAATGTTTTAGATGTGAGAAATTGTTCCACTATGAAAACCAGTGAACTAATCCAATGGGGTTAAGATGAAAATAAACCCCAACAGACACCTAGACCATGGGATCAATAAAAATCCTATGCAATGACTACTATTTAAGTGGATAGTGATAATTAAGTAGTGCTAGGTATGCTTATTCATCACTATATCTTTTTTAATGTCTTATGTCTTGTATGTTTTTACCAACTATTGACTATTAAAATAAAAAAAAAACTTGGTGGTATCATTATTGTATCTAAGGTATATGAATATTCTTGAAGGTTTGTGGGATTATGATTCATGCAAGTATTATTATCCTTCCTTTATATATATTTAATGTGATTTTGGGAATTGATTTTTCTCTATACTTAGAATAAAGAAATCACATTTCATATAAAAATATGATAGTATATGTATTCAAGGATTATTAATGACAAAATATTGGCTCAAATAGTTAGGGATAAATCTATTTTGAGGAAAAATATATGTTCATTAAGTTTGTAAGGTTGACATTACTCTGGAAATTATAGCATGAGTCATGACTAACTTTTAAATACCGTTAGTTATTTTCATTAGTATGTGATAATTAAATTATGAGGATCTAGTTTATTTAAGGTATGGGGGAATGTAACACCCCAGGTTTTAGGATCCATTAATTTTTTTCCTATAAATATAAATAATGTTTCTCTATTCTTTCAAAAGAATGAATAGTTGATTGGAAATTGATTCATGTGTGATATGAACAAATCTAATGACACTTTATTCAGTTATAATAGAACATTAAAACAAAGGTATATGAAAATATGTATCACATACAATGTATTATTACACATAATGAATGATTTCATCCATTTAAATTTAAAAAAATAAAAGGGGATAATAAATTGAAAAGAATAATATCTTTAGAACTAGCAGCTCCCTTGGAACACCGTTGCCTTTATAAATCACCATTAGTATAATGAAACCTAAAATGAGAAATAATAACATTAAAGTATTAATCATGTTGTGATATCTAAAATTAAAATTATGTAAATGGTAAGTGTGAATGGAATAAGTTTAGTAAGGTTATATATATAGAAATAAAATCCAGTCATTGTAAATATGGTCGTTGAAAATATGTTCATTAAAAATATGGTCATTGTAGATATATTAATTGTAAATATATCAAATTTGTATACTAAAATCATGTATAGTTAAGTAGTACATTTTAAATAATATAACTCACAATGAAATAAAAATATGATATTGAAATATTATAAATATGTGTGTGTGTGTGTATTGCGCATAAATATTAATAATAATATTATTAAAATATGTTATTATGTATATATAAAATTAAAATAAATTTTTTCATATCAATAGAGTATTAAAATTAAATTTTAAAATATAAATAAGTTTTTTCAATGGTATTTGTTAAAGAATATTTAGTATAAAAGTTATATTTCTATTTTTTTCAAAGAACTATAATGTTAAGTATTGCATATTTTATCTTAATAAATTAAATTTAACACCATTAAAATATTATTATATATAAACTAATATATTAACATCGTTTAAATTATAAATTTATGTGAAATGATAATAAGAACACATAATGTTTAAAAATGTCATTTTTCAATAAAAATAGTTTATCTTTATATTTTTTATTTTTATTATAAAGATAAATATATAAATTTTATAATTTTAATTAGATAAAATGAAAAAAAAAATTATAATGTAAATATTATCTTATGGTAGAATTCTGAGAATTTCCTAAAAAATTGATTTGTAGGTGAATAGTGTAATATACTGTTTTTACTAATACTGTGAATTTTATGTCATTATTTGTATATAAGTATGAATTAGAAATTTATGAAAAAAATTTATTGATAAAATATTTATTTTATAATTTAAATTATACATTTTAAAATATTTATTATAGTTTACTAACCTGTTATTGATATTTTAGAACACAAATAATATTTTCTCAAAAATTGTTTTAATACATTATACGTTTATTATATTAAAATTAATTTTTTTTCAATTTTATAAATAAAACTAGAAAAAATGGATTCAAAATTTATAATAATTAGTTCCAAGTTATCTAATAACTTTGATTTTATTTTTAGGCATACATATTAAGTTACCCTAGGTAAAAACTAGTTACCACAGTAAAAACTAAAATGGAAAAAGTAATAATTCAATGGGTGAATGGATTCAAACATGTGTTAAAAAACTTTTTTGAGATTTTAGTGACCTTATATATTCCTAAATTCATTATTTATAAAATTTTGTAGCCACTTTCATTGATATTGACTTCCCATTATTGAAAAGTTATGGGTATTTATAAAAATGTCATCCCTTTTCTCTTATAAAATGGGATGTCCTCTCCTCACTTAACCTCACACAAGAACCCATAAGTTCAGACCAAAATATTTCCAAATATATCCTAAAAACTATTATACATCTTAATGAGACTCCTATATTCTCAAATATACCTCCCTAAAGGGATTAACCCCCTTTGTAAAGGAGACAATCCAAGAAGTGAAGTATAAGTTCCTAACCTCTCTTTCTCTTTTCTATTTCTTTATATGCACTTATTTTTCATCAAATTCCAATAAACCATTTTAAAATAATAATATTAGTATCATAATTATATTTATATTTTATTATAATTATGGTACATTCATTAACCATAATTCCACTATTCCCATAAGAAAAGCGAAAATGACATTTTTGTGTGTGTGCGGACTGTCGCCTCCATAAATCATCATGTTTCGTTTTCCTTAACCATGTTACACGAATGGTACTGATATTTAATTTAATAAATAATTATGATATTTTTAATGTATTTTATATTCTTAAATGATAAAAAGTTTTATATATTTCTCTCATTCTATGTAAAATGAATCCATCAACTATGCATACATGTGAATTACCGCCTCCATGGAACAATTGATTTCTATTTTTATTTTCATCACCATCTTACATGGATGGTAATGAGAATGGTTTTAATGAATAAATATATTTTTTATTATATTATTAAGGTTATTTTATGAAAAATTTGTGGAACCTATTAATGATATGATCAACAAATGATCATCATTAATTCAGTTGTTTAAAATAAGCGTACTAATAGGAAACTCTTTTATTCAAATTATGTAATATTTTCATATTCACTACTTATTATTATCATTAATTTATAATTATGATATATCATGATAATAAACTCAAAATTATATCATTATTCTAATGGTGTAATAATATTTCAACTAAATCACCTCATAACCATCGATAATCATGTTATTTTCATGTTTTGGTCAGTTTGACCACCTACTTGAAAAATGATATAAAATTATATTATGAATGAATATAAAAACTTAATTAATTATATAATATGATATAAATATTTAAATAATGATATATTTTTGTCATATAAAGGATAAATTAATGTTTAACTAAATAATTAATAAATCACCTTTCATTGTTTAAGAAAATCATCGAAGTCTGCTTTTTGTCGATTTCATCTTCAAGGATAAAGAGTGAAACACTCACAAAGGGAAATTTAAAATTAATAAATAATTATAATTCATCTGTTTTAGTAAATTTTATGAACTTATAATGATGAACATTGGAAGAAAAATGAATACTGACACCACTTCTACAAAACTAGAACAAACAGTCAAAACTATAAACACCTTATGTGGAAAGTATAAAAAAATATAAATAATATAAATATAGATGATTATTATAAATTAAAATTATAAATATTTTTATGAATTAATATAGTTCCAAAATAGTATATTAATATAGTTATGTTTTTTTTACAGGAGGTTAGAGCACATTTGACTAAGCGAGAATAAAGGTGAGGGGTTTTCGTGACTCAAATATTTTTCTTAGGTAATAATCACTCATATTTTACTAATATATTTCAATATTGATCTATTATAAACTATGATTATGTTATGTTGTATCTCATACTTATTTTCTATGTAAATCATGTTTCAAATCAAAGTCTTATTCCTTTATGAATCTATTATTTCAAAAAAAATGTAATTTTGTTAAGAATAATTCTCATCTCTTTTAATAGACTTTTCATACATATCTATGTTTTTACTTTCCACCAATGTTATCCTTTCCCTAGTGGAAGAAAAATTTTATTTTATCTCTAATTACTCTTTTACTATTTTTTATTCATTTTAAAATAAATGTTTTGTTATCATTTTAACGATGCAAGTTTTCAATAAAGGTGTTTTGAAATATTTAAAAGGATTTTCCTTACCATAATCTTATATTATTCCCTTATAATTCACATTCTGACATATGTTTTATTTCTTATCAAGTTCTATTTATTGGATTTTATTTTTAAGTAATATTTTAAGAAGTTTTCTCTTCATCTTCAAAAAATGATTTTTGGAAGTGACTTGAAAATCACGTCTTTTTAAGTGGATGTTAAGAAATAATTTTTATGGAAAATAATTTTTGGGATTTCTATTCTATTTTATAAGGATTATTCTTCAATGGAGTAATGGTTAATAAACTATCCTATATGTTCTCTTCTTAAATGATACTTTTTGGTGATTATATTTTTTTAGTTTCAAATGATCATGTTTTTTTATGTGATTCCATTTAGAAAAGTTATGAGACCCATTTTATTCTCATGATTTATTTATGATAAGATAAATTATTTAATTTTAAGTGGAACTCATATGTATAGATGATGATGGGTGGGATCCTATATCACCCTTAAATGCATCAGTTAAGGTTTTATATATCATGTGATAACTATGATAATTGAGTAAGGAATTCTCATTCCACCATGGGAATCCAGTAGTGATGACTGATCCACTATGGAAATATGGTGGTGATGTTCGATTCACTATGATATGAATATTTATGATGATGTTTATGCCACTACTTTTTTCTAAAGTTATTATTTATTTACAAGATATTCAAAATATTTATGATATTCCATGTTCTAAATATATTCCTCTTTCTTATGTTGTGATTTTATGTTTTTATTGATTTTCATTATATGCTTCTAATCCATGTTTTTTATTACCTTTCTGGGGTCTTATGTTTCCATGTCATGGTCTATAATTCTCAATAAAGTTTTATGATTTTCATTTTTGATCATATGATCTTTTTATCTAATATTTCTCCCTTTCTAATGTTTTCCCTCATGTTTATGGTCTAATGCTTATGACTAGTTGATAAGTTTACATTACTAAGCATTCCAGCTCACCCCTTTCTTATGTTTCAGTTGCATAGGTTATGAAGGTGATTATATCATATGGGATGTCTAGAAAAGGGTCTAGAGGTGCATGTTTATGTATAAATGTTCACAAGTGTTATAAAATAATATGTGTAGATAGATAATCTCCAAGACACTAAATTTAATGTCCTTGATCCGGATGCCACTCAATTCGTGCCTCATACCCAATTGGCCACATGGCCTCAAGTGCATTTCCCCAAACACTAGAGGTTGCTGACTAGAAGTGAGAGAATAGGGTGTGATAGTGGGGGAAATATTCCCTTATTGGTAGAGTGTAACATGGAGGAATAATAATAAATAATAGAGGAATAAGTAAACATCATATAACTGAAATAAACAGCAGAAGACTGATAAGAAAAATAACTAAGCATCATTCAATACCAAATATGATGCAGCATGTCAAATGTTCTAGAAAAGCATCCAAATATGTACATTATAGTAATACACAATATAAGTTTCAAAAGAAAAGGATAAAAAAAGAGGCTAGGAATCATCACAAGCCTCGGCTCAGTCTCATGCCCTCTAAATCCTAAGTAACACATCAAGTACCTGTAGCAGGGCATTTTCCCTGATCAATACCTACAATCATATAATCTATTTGGGCCCAAGGCATGATCCAAATAGGGTGTGAGACTAAATCATTGTAAACAGACACCAAAGTTCAATGCCAATCTATCAGTGAATATATATAACAGGTAGTGTACAATAGTGAAATTAATAAATAGTAGGTACTCAAAGTAAGCACAACAGATGTCACAGAAGATAATGGTAAATAGTTATAAGTGAAGACCGAATCCAAGCTTTTTCTTTATCTTGGAAGACGTGTCATAAGTCATCCATTTCATTATTCAAGTTTTGTGAATTATATAAAGTCTCAAGGTCCATTCTAGGCCTGAAGACCCCCTGTATAAAAGTAACCATCAACTTGTGACATAATAATAATCATTTAATAATTTTCTAATAAAGCCTAGACTAGGTATCCCTCAATGGATCCTAGGTTCGATCAACATTTTAAAATAAGACTCAATGAGCCCGACCACCCTATATATGGCTCACTCATAGACATTACATAATTAACCTCTTATCCAATCCATTATCTTTTAATAGAGATAATGGTTCACCCAAGGTATATAATATGAAATTAGTCATATGAGCCTGACCTTGTCTTTTTACTGAGACTATGGATCGCCCACTGATAATTACCTATTTTTATCATTTAATTAAATTTCACATTCCATATAAGAAGAAACACATGTGAATTAAACTATCACATGGATTTAACATAAACAACTCACATGGTAACAATTTACATAATAACCAACACATGAAAATTAAACTATTACATGGAAAAACAAAGATAACTCATGTGGGAAAAACAAATAATAATACTATTGTGCAATTTAAATAATTATAAGGATTAAAATAAAAATTATCTCACATGGGAAATTCATATTATGAGAAATACATTTTTAACAACCCAATAATGAGAATTTATGTCAAGCCTAATAGTCATTCTCAGCCTCACGACCATCGAAGGGAAATGCACCCATAGGGTGGCCCCAAATCAAGGTTCACCTCCCTAAACATGCTTTCAAATCATCTAATCAATTACTTAATCATCAATAGGAAATAGCAAGGTTCATTATTCAATCAAGATACACCATAAAAGTGGGAATGTGGCACTCCAGCATATATAAACATCAAGACAATTCGCGAAAGGCACAAAAACACCTACCTCATCGTAGTATGACTCTCCTCATCTAGTGTCGAGCTTTGATTTGACCTAGAATGGGGTAGATCTACAAAACAAGTGAAAACTTTCAACACTTTATAACTCAATTGAGAGAAAAAATTAGGAATAAATGCTCAAGCGGAATCAAGATCTCACTAATTAGGTTCAAATGCAACCAACAGTGAAGGAATCGGGGTTCGGATGATCAATCAGGGAGGAAAATGACTCTAGTTGTTGTTGTTTGCGGCCCTGGATGGGCCTTCTATCCATATAACAAAAAATGACACTAATTCCCAATTTAATAATTAAAAAATAATTACACAATGTGTACTTGAGATTACACACCATGTCCATACAATTTTTTGGATCTACCTTTACGTGATCATGTATCAAAATTACATGGCATGTAGCCTTCCATACATGGCATGTACCTATAAGTACATGGTGTGTAGTTCCCCATCACGTAATGTAATAGGCCTACAGCCAGCTCATTGACCTATTTTCCCCTATTTTCTTAAGTATAAATTGAAAATGAAGGATTCATACCTCAAATTAAGAACTTTGTTATTACAAAATTCCCCCTTAAATCAATTTGTCCTTGAATTTCTATTCCAAGGGTGGTGAAGAAATATCTGAGAACAAATCTGGCCACTATGATCATACGTCAGCCTCCCTCTCCCAAGTCTCATCATACACTCATTCATGCCACCATAGCACCTGTACCAAAGGAACAAACCATCCATGGAGAACCTTCATGCTATGATCCACAATACAGATCGGATGCTCATCAAAGAATTTATCTTCCTGTAAATCCACTTCCTCAGGATGAAAGGTAAAATATGGGTATGAAAAGTAACATCACAACTAAGAAACATGGAAGGCGTCGTGCATAGCCCTGTACCTCTGAGGTAATTGTAATCGATAGGCAACTGGCCCAACCCCCTCCAGAATTTCAAACGGACTGACATATCTTGGTGTAAGCTTACCCTGTATCCTGATTCTCTTGTGTTCCAACCTCGGTACAACACACAAGAAAACTAGATCCCCAACCTCAAAATCTAAAGGTCATCTGTGGTGATCGGCATAAGATTTTTGAAAATACTGCATGGTATTTGTCTGCTTCTGAATCAACCAGACCTGCTTAGAAGTCCCCTACATGAGACGTGGTCCCAGTAAAGCTACCTCACTCACCTCCATCCAGCACAGGGGTGATCGGAATGGCCTACCATACAAAGCCTTATAAGATTCCATCTCTATAGTTCCCTCAAAACTATTATTATAGGAAAATTAATCCAGGTCAATATGCTTCTACAAAGATCCCCCAAAGTCTAGGATGCATGATCGCAACATTTCCTCTAGAACCTGTATTGTATGCTCTGATTTTCCATCAGTCTGGGGGTGGTATATTGTACTCAGAAGCACCTATGTACCCAGTACCCTATGAAAACTATACTATTAATGATATGTAAAGAGGGTTTCCCTGTCTAAAATGGTAGAATTAGGTACCACATAAAGTTGTACCACCTCACAAATATACATCTTCCCAAGCTCATTAACACCGAAGGTATCCTCTATCGACAAGAAGTAAGTGACCTTCTTAAGTCTTTCAACAACCACCCATACTGCATCATTACCTCAGGGAAACCTTGGTAAACCTATCACTAAATCCATCACAACATTATCCCATTTACACTTTGTAATAGGTAATTTCTATAAAATCCCAGTTGTATACTAATGTTCCACCTTCACCTATTGACAGGTGGAATAACTTATAACAAAACTAGCCACTTCTCTCTTCATACTTGGCCACCAGTAATGATAGAGTAAGTCGCGGTACATCTTAGTAACTCTGGGATGCACTTCCTAAGATGAAGTATAAAACTCCTGCATCAAATCCTCATGTATGTCCACTGGAACCCAAACACGTCCATGGATCCACAAGATCGCATCATCACCTACCATCCAACCAAGAGGTGGATTCTCACCTGCTACACTCTCAAAGGACTAGTCCTTTAGAATATGATAGTTGTCTCATCCTCACTCTACTCGAGAGGGTAGAAGTCACAGCTAAAGATGAAAGGAATGTTTTTCCCAGACTGTCGTGCACCTCCAAATGCATCTCAGAGAACAACTCCATAAGTTTCCACTCACTATTGTCCTCCTTCCCTACTTACATCTAAGTCCTCCTACTCATTTCATCAGCCACTGCATTTCCTTTTCCTAGTGTGTAGGAAATATCAAAGTCGAAATACTAAAGGTACTCCACCCACCTTCACTGCCTCAAATTTAGATCACACTGGGTAAAGATTTACTTGATACTTTTTTGGTATGTGTACACCATAAAACACTCTCCTAATAAGTAATGTCTCCAACAATGTAAATCATGAACAACCGTAGCTAACTTGATATCATGCATCAGATAGTTCATCTCATGTGGACTCAACTACCAAGACCTGTATGCAATGATTTGATCCCCCTACATAAGCACTGCTCCCATCCCGACACCTAATGCATCATGGTACATAGTGTAACTCCTTCTCGACTCTGGAAAAATCAGTATTGATGCTGACATTAATATCCCTTTAAACTCCTGAAAGGATGTCTCGTAAGAATCTGACCATATGTACTTCATACCCTTGTTTTTTAAGATCGTTATCGGCACTGCTAACTATGAGAATTCATGTATGAAATTACTATAGTAACCAGCCATCCCTAGAAAACTATGCACCTCAAATATGTTCTTGGGATACTCCCAGGTAACTACTATTCTCACCTTCTCTAGGTCCACTGATACTCCTATCTCCGAGATGACATGACCCAAGAAATTAATCTGATCCATCCAGAAGTGTCACTTTGAGAGATTAGTATATAACTGATGATCTCTCAGTGTACTCAAAACGATCTCAAGATGTGTGGCTTGTTCATGTCAGTTGTGAGAATATACCAATATATCATCTATAAAAACCACCACAAAAGAATCCAAGTAAGGATGGAACACTCGATTCATAAGTACCATGAAAACTACTAGCGTGTTCATGAGACTGAACGGCATAACCACATACTCATATAGACCATACCTACTACGAAATGTGGTATGAGGTATGTCTGAAGATCGAACACATACCTAGTGATATCCTAACCTTAATTAGATTTTTGAGAACACTCGGCCTCCTAGAAGCAGATCAAATAGTTCATCTATCCGTGGTAAGGAATGTCTATTTTTAACTGACAGTCAATTTAATTTTCGATAGTCCACACATATCCTGAGGGTATCATCTGTCTTATTCACAAAAAGGACTAGAGAACCCCATGGAGAAGTATTGAGTCAGATGAAACCCTTAGCCTCCAAATACTCTATCTTCCACTTGATCTCTTGAAACTCCATAGTATCTATCCTATAAGGAGGAATGGATACCAATGTAGCTCTTGGAACTAGCTCTATAAAGAACTCTATCTCTCTTATCGGAGGTAAACCTGAAAATTTGTCTAGGAAAACATCCCTATAACAATCAACCACTGGAGGGAAATCTATCTGAAGTGTTTCCTGGTCATCCAGATATAAACTAAAAATATGTAATATCATCCCACTAAACCCATGATGCTCAGTTCTATCTCAGCTTTCTTGGACATCCCACTCTCCCTTTTGTAGAAACGATCTGCCTTCTGGTGATGTAAAACTCACCCTATGGTGATAGAAATCGAAGAAGGATTGAAAGGAGACTAACTATTCCATTCCGAGTATGACATCAAATCCTATCATCCCTAATACATATCACTTCCAAACGAAGTGACACCCACCAATTTCAAGGGGGCACTCCTTGCACGATCGCTCACCTTCCATTCTAATCCCTTATTGAGTGTCTAGTTTCATAATGTCATCAGAAGTAAAAACACAGAGCCCAAGGATCTTCACAACAGGAATGGATATGAAACTATGTGAAGAACCGGTATTAAATAGTTTATAATATAAAATAGAGGCGATTAGAATAGTACCTCTGACAATAGAAGTTATGGGATCCTTCGTCTGTCGGGTCTATTCCACTACATAAGTCTTTCCTGTATCACGGACCTAAGACACTGCTTGGCTACCCTGAGCTAACCCTCCCTTCTTTCACTGAGATACTGGGGTCTGGCTACCATAACCATGACCACTACCTCGGCCTGAATGACCTAACTCATTCCATTCCCCTGACAGGTGAGAATCTTCTGACCCTGCTCCTAAACGTGGAGTTGGTGCAGACCATCTCTCACTATGTGTTGGTGGAAACATCCTACATAAACATTGTAAGTGTCCCATATTTCTACAAGATTGGAACTCGACTAGATCCATCGGGCATTGAGTTCTAGTATTACTAATTATTCTACACTAGAATCACCTCACCTGGCTACCATAAGATACATTCTAATTACTAGATTCATCACGTGTAATCTCCATACAACACTTCCTGCTACCAGTCGAAACAGTACCAGATCTCAGTGCCAAACCGCCCTAGCTCATGCCTTCATATTCCCTTGGATTCCACTCGGTAATCAGTGTCTGGTTCACTATATCAGATACAGTAGTCAGCTGGAAGATATTCACCTATGAGTGGATGTCATACCTAAGACCATCCTCGAATCTCATAGCCTTTTATAGATCATCACCCATCAGAATAGGTGTGAAGCACTGAAGATCAGTAAAATGGGTAGAATAATC
This sequence comes from Viscum album, assembly GCA_963277665.1. Taxonomy (NCBI): domain Eukaryota; kingdom Viridiplantae; phylum Streptophyta; class Magnoliopsida; order Santalales; family Viscaceae; genus Viscum; species Viscum album. The sequence goes on from OY728157.1 coordinate 698,727,558, forward strand.
CAAAACTGATAGAGTGACCTGCTCTAGATGCATAAACTCATGGTATTTTTTGACTCTCAGCATCTCAGGATAGAAGTAGTCATAGAAGACTATATGAAAATATCCCCATGCTATGTCCCACTGACACTATGTCTTTGTGGAAACATCCCACCACCTCTTAGCGGAATCACGCAGCATATAATTCACCAGATTGACCCTCCTCTCCAGAGGTGTATCAAGATGATCGAAGATCAATAACATGGACTCCAGCCATGACTCTACATCCTGTGGCCCACCTTCCCCATAAAACATGGGTGGATTCTACTGCTAGAACACTCAGGTTAGTTCTACCATAGATGTGGTAGGCTATGGTGCTCCCTGAAAGGTTTGCATGAACCTCATAAAACCTTCACGGAAAAGTGCATTAGAACCTGCATCTAGTATAATAACTGGTGCCACAACTAGCATGTATGGAGGTCCCACTGGTATCCCATGGCCTACCACCCTCGGGGTATGATCATTTCCACCCTCCTGGAATACTACTAGAGGTCATGGTGGTGGAACTTCTCTATAAAGTCCAGCACATACACCTCAGTATAAGATTATTCATCAAGATATGAAGTTCAAGAGAGAAAGAACTAAATAGGATAATAAAATCCTTAAAAATTCACAAAATATGAGTATACGGTGTGTAGGAACCATACATGGTATGTACATTTAATCCCTTTAATGTTTGTGTACTCCTACTAACCTGGGTGTGTAAACACCCTAGGTACACAGCGAGTCATCCCAACACACAGCGTGTCCCTTTAGACTCTCACATGAGCGTGTAAATATTACTTTTTGGTCGTGTAAAGGTCCTAGGTACACAGTGTGTACTCAGGTCTTCCCTCCTAGACATGTACTTTTACATGGACAGAGTCACATAGGTCTACCTATGCAAAACTACATGGGATGTACATAAGGTACATGGCGTGTTCTAATCAAAACTCAACAACCCATGTTTTCTCTCACACGGCCGATGACACTGCCATCTACCACACGGTGTGTAATTATTTTACATGGTGCGTACTTGGAAAAGTTATTTTCTTCCCAATTAGAAGAACACATGGAATGTGTTCATAGTACCACATGTCGTGTTGTCTGGGTTTTCATACAGTAAGCCTCAGAAACTTCCTCAAACCCCCTATTTTTTCAAAATAAAGAAATGGTGTGCCAAATTCCAATACATGGGGGCCCATACACCCCGCGAATCAAAACTTGGCATCCACATATAACACATAACAACACAATTTATATCCCATGGCTGAAATTTGATCCACCAAATTCTGATCCAAGAGGGACCATACTCCTCAGGGACCAAAGTTTGGCATCCATCCAATTCAACCATAACACGTACCAATACATCTATCACAACAACAAGCACATTTATCACAGTATCTATCATAACAGCATGCATATCTAACACGACATCTATCACAATAGCATGCAATAAATAATGCTCTCTAAATGGCATGGCAAGAATGTATGACATGTGATTTCTAACAAGTACCTATATGATGCATGAGATGGAATACCCTCATCTCATTAGGTTGAAAAAAATAGAACTATAATGATATCAATAATAACAGCAAAAAACAAGTGTGTCACCTAAAGGTGAAATCGAATTAACTGTAATAGATCAAAATCCAAAAATTATAATTTCATCCGAGGTAATTTGGATTTTCCCTATACATGGGGTATATACTCCTAGGTATAGCTAATTACCAAATCCCATTTCCTTTATATCATCTCCAAAAAATAAAGAAAACTAGGAAAGGATTCCTATTATACCACTTTGTAACATCTTGGATCTGGATGCCACTCAATTGGTTCCTCGTACCCAGTTGGCGACATGGCCTCAAGCACATTTCCCCAAATGCCAAAGGATTTCGACTAGCAGTGAGGGCCTAGGGTGTGATAGTGGGGAAACTATGCCCTCATTGGAAGAGTGTAACATAGCAGAATAATAATAAATAATAGCAGAAGCAGTAAACAGCATGTAACTAAAATAAACAATGGGATATTGATAAGATAAATAACCAAGCATCATTCAATACCAAAGATGATACAGCAAGTCACATGTTCTAGAAAATCATCCAAACAAGTAAATTGCATTAATACACAATATAAGTCTCAAAATCAAAAGAAAACAAAAATATATTAGGAAGAATTGCAAGCCTCATCTCGGTCCCATGCCCTCTGAATCCCAAGTAGCACATTAAGTACCTGTAGTATGGAACTTTCCCTGATCAATAGCTGTAATCATATAATATGTTTGGGCCCAAGGCATGACCCAAACTGGGTGTGAGACTAAATCCCAGTAGGCAACCACCAAAGGTCTATGCCAATCTGTCAGTGAATATATATAATAGGTAGTGTACAATAGTAAAATAAATAAATATTAGGTATTCAAAGTAAGCATAACATATGTCTTAGAAGACAATGGTAAATAGGTATAAGTGAAGACTGAATCCAAGCTTGTGATTTGGCTTGGAAGATGCATCATAAGTCATTCATTTCATTATTCAAGTTTTGTGAATTATATAAAATCTCAAGGTCCATCCTAAGCCTGAAGACCCCCCATATAAAAGTAACCATTAACTCGTGACATAATAATAATCATTTTCCAATAGAGCCTGGCCTGGGTATCCCTCAATAGATCCTAGGTTCGCTCGACATTTTAAAATAAGACTCAATAAGCATGACCACCCTATCTGTGGCTTGATTATGGACTTTACATAATAAACCTGTTAAGACCATCCATTATCTTTTAACCAAGATAATCATTCACCCAAGGTACATAAGATGCAATTAGTCACATGATCCAGACCTTGTCTTTTTATCGAGACTATGGCTCTCCCACTGTTAATTACCTCTTTTTATCATTTAATTCAATTTCAAATTCCATATAAAAAGAAACACATGTAAATTAAACTAACACATGGATTTAACATAAACAAATCATGTGGTCACAATTTACATAATAACCAACACATGAAAATTAAACTATTAAATGGACAAAAAAGGATAACTCACGTGGGAAAAACATATAACAAGCCTATTATGAAATTTAAATAATTAAAAGGATTAACACAACAAGTATCTCACATGGTAAATTAATATAATGATCAATACATTTTTAACAACCCAAGAATGGGAATTTAAGTCAAGCCTTATAGGCATTCTCAGCCTCATGGACATCCAAGGGAAACGCACCCATGGGGTGGCCCCAAATCAAGGTTCACATCCCTAAACATGATTTCAAATCATATAATCAATTACCTAATCATAAATAGGAAATAACAAGGTTTATTATTCAATTAGGCGACACCCTAAAAGTGGGTACGCAGCACTCTGGCATATATAAACATCAATAAAATTTGTAAAATGCACAAAACCACCTAACTTGTCATAGTAAGACTCTCCTGGTCCAGCGTCGAGCTTTGATCTGACCTAAAATGGGGTAGATCTACAAAACAATCAAAAATTATCAACCCTTGATAACTAAATCGAGATACAAAATCAAGAATAAAGGCTCGAGAGGAATCGAGAGCTCACTGGTCGGGTTCAAACACAACTGACGGTGAAGGAATCGAGGTTCAGATGATAAATTAGGGAGGAAAACATCTCTCAATGATGTTTTTCACGACCCTAGACAAGCCTTCTGTCCATCTGATGAAAAATTATGATGCTACTCGATTTAATTTTTTTTAAGTACATGGCGTGTACTTGAGATTACACATCGTCTCTGTATAGTTTCTTGGCCCAACCTTTATGTGGTCGTGTACCGGGATTACATGGCGTGTAGACTTCCATACACAGTGTGTACCTATAAGTACACAGCTTATATTTCCCAATCATGTCATGTAACAGGCCTGTAGTCATCCCCTTGACTTATTTTCCACCATTTTCTTAAATATAAACTGAAAAGGAAGGATCTGTATCTCAAAGAAAGAACTGTGTTCTTACACTAAAACTTTATGTCCTTGGGTTATGAAACTATTTGTGAGATGTATTATTTAAACCATAGTATCAATATATTATTTATGTATGTTTATATTGGGTTTCTATATTCTCTATTGAGTTGACTATCATCTACCCCTCGTATTGTGTAATTTTCTAGTAAACTTTTGAGTTTTCTTCCATTTGATCACTTCATTCAGATTTAGATCACATGTATTCTTAAACACCAAGTCATTTTACCACTATAGCTACTCACTGTAATAACTACCACATCCCAAGAATTTGGTAATAAAGATAAATGGATCGGTGTTATACAATACTCCCAAATTTGACATTCACATACTCTAAATGACTTATGATCATGTTAAACTCATTCACATGATCAATCATTGGATTCCCTTCAATAATTTTTAGGATAAGGATTCTTTTCATGAAAATTACATTATTCACTATAGCATGCATCTTATATATTCTTGCAAGTATGAACATCAGTTTTGAAATGGTTTTCACCTCTTTGGTACTGAAATCAACATGTTGTGTTGGTATCATCTGAACAACTCCAAGTGTCTTTGATCAAGCTTCTCCCATTCACCTCTCTCCATCATATTAGGCTTGACTCTTGATAATGGAAAATTCAAATATCTCCAATGTAAATAACCCTCTATTTTCATCTTATAAAAACTAAAAAATTTCTCGCCAAACCTACCAATCCTTGATTTTCCTTATTCCAATTCCACAACCATGGAATAGGATTACAAACTTAAATTGTTTAAAGGAACTCGATAGAAGAGTATTCAAGTGATAAATCCTTACTATGCTCCTTATCCTTATCGACCAAACAAGACTCAGATAATAAATAGACACAATAGAATAACAATAGAAGATCCACCCACATTGGAACACAAAAAATTTAATTTGGTTTGAGATATATCCTATTTTTATAGAGAGACATTTCTATACATTAATAGAAAATGTGAAATTTCAAGTTATAAGTGATCTCACCAATCACTAATCAATGTATTACAAATTTTGAATTATTCCATACCATGTAGGGACCACTAATTTATAGGGAAACCTTGAAACCTATAGTCAATCATCATTCTCCACATAGATTTAAAATTCAAAGAAAATTAATTTAAAATTGGTCATTGTTGCCTTCAATTGTACTGTAATACTTGTTAATATTGTAGAAACCTTAACTCCACCACCCAACCACATCCAATCATTGATTGAATCTTCATAAACAACCCAACATTTATCCACCATTAATATCATAGTTTTAATTTTTTTACCAGCTGTGACTACTCCACAACTATTCCAACTAAATAAAACTCTTGTTAAACAGTGCCTCTTGATTTAGAAATTTCCATCACACCTCAATATAAATCTTGTTGCACTTGATTTGGCTATTGAACTGGTTACATATAATTTTGTTCTAATTTTTATATCTTATTTAATAGAATGTGCCTTCCCATCCTATTACTTCACCAGTTTGAGGTAGTATAACATGTTCATAGGAGGATATATGAGGTTTGGTCGAGTTATAGCTGTAGCAAAATAGCAATATTATTTTTACACTATAAAAGAGGCATTTGTGAAATAATATGGTATTTTATGGCTTGTGCTTGGAAAGGGGTTGGGCATGAATGGTGTTTAGGTCATAATAAATTGTTTTACACCATAATTTAATTATAGATTGAAGTGCCTTTTTTCAACAGAAAAGGGTTTTACGACCTAAGGGTTGGTTTTATGACATGAGTTATGAAGATGCATGTATTTTACACCATAATGGTGTGGTTTATGCCATAATTTTAGTGAGTTCTATCTTTTAAATTGGTTATGTTTGGATGATTATCCACCCATTCAGTCATCACCTATTCCTCTATTTTTTGGAGTAACCCTGTGATATCTTAGAGGATCTTCCATATCTCCTCCTATTTTGATATGTTGGTTCTGGTGGATGCATGTTAGAAATCTGTAGTGATTTATCCTCCCTTCCCCATGGTTTTCCTTCCATTATTCTTCATATATCCCATGTGGTGTTGCGGGTTCAGTTTAGGGTATGTGTGGGATGCATTTTTGATAACCCTTAATGTAGTGTAGGTTTATCCATGGGTTTTTAATGCGGTTGTGGTTTGTAGGTGTTTCTTCTTCACTTTGTGATGTGCAGTGAGTTGGAAAAGCTTCTTTGTGGTAGGAAATCATTTGTTTCTCTTTATTTTGCATCATGTAGGATGGGTTTTCTTTTTTTATCTTTGGGAATATATTTTGCACAAGATTAATCAAGATAAATTAATTGGTTAGTTGAAATTGAAGAGGAAAGGGGTTTTGTTCACATAATTTTTACATCTTTGATATTATTGTGACATTGTGATTATATGGTCTAAACTCCCCACTAAAAATGTTGGCCATTTGGGGATTTGTTTGCATAGTTTTTGTTGTGATTATGTAACCTTGTTGTGATTGTTTGGAATCACCCTAAAATGGAAATTGGCTAACCACTTAAACTTTTTAAATAAAATGGTTTCCCTGGTATCTATGGATTGTGTGATAATTCCCAAAAAATAAAGAAATGTAATTGATAAAAAGCCCCATTTTTTTCTAAATATGAAAGAAAGAGATGTGGTGGTTTTTTTGGATGTATTGTGGTGTAGTGATGTGATGGTTTTTTTGGCCATGTTATGGGGAGGATGTGATGGTTTGTTTATCCATGTTGTGGGGTGATAATGTGATGGTTTGTTTGTCCATGCTATGGGGTAGCGATGTGATGGTTTTTTTGGTCATGTTGTGAGGTAGTGGTGATGGAAGGTGGTTTGTGATGTGATTGTGAGATGGTGGTGATGTAGGTCTGGTTGGATTGTTAAGGTTGATGTGTTGTTTTTTTGTGTTATGCTAATCACCTAGGTATTAATGGAATTGGTAAATAATGGTTGAAATGGTTGGGGTTTGGTTTGGTTAATGGGATGCAAATGGTTAATTAATGAACTGATAATGGTCTCTATGGTTAAATTTGATTGTTGATAAATAATAAAAAAATGGGATGGATAATGGAATTGGTTGGAAATGTGAAATGTGGATTGTGTCTTATGTGGTGTTATATATTTAGTGATGGAAATGAAAGTGGCAATGTTTTGAGTTGGTTAGTGATTTTTTTGTGAACCCATAGGTTTGGGTTGTATGTGGATTATATATATATATATATATATATATATATATATATATATATATTTGTATGTTCCTTGTGATTTTTTATATGTACCCCACCCTCATTGATCACTATGTGTCGACACCCATAAATTTATATGGGGATGTTTTTTCCAACATCTCGATAATGGGGATGGATGGCTGGATACCCAATATTTCATAATATCTCTTCTAGGTGAGTATATATTCACAAGATGTGGTGTCTGAAGGTCTAATAGTACACTAGGTGATGGCTTAGGTGTCTTTGAGTGAGATGTGATGTGACTGTGTTGTAGGGTGGTGGGTCAGGTGTCTTCGGGCGAGATGTGATGAGACTGTGTTGTGGGGCATCTTATGGTGGTGGTAATTCATGGTAGAAGGTAGTCATGAGATTTATTTCCTTCATATTCATGATACCCTACTACTCTGGTTATAGTTGTAATGTGTTTTCCCAAGTGTCCTCGAGTGATATGTGATGTTACCATGTTGTGGAGTGATGGCCCAAGTGTCTTCAGGTGATATGTGATGTGATCATGTTATGGGGTGGTGGTATATGTTATGCAGAAGATATAGAAGCACTAGGACATATGTATTTGGGGTGTAAGAGTGGAAAATTAGTGGGAAAGTGGTGTGAGGTGCCCTTTATCAATATTATTATTATTATGTTACTATACTTGGCTTTTGACATTTGGTGAGTGTACCTTGGTGAGGTTTAGGTTGTATATTTGGCCTATTTTAGGTGTTTTTGGTTCTACTATTTTATCACGAGTGCATTGATATTCTTCTTTCACATCTGCATGAGAGACTTTGGTTTTCCTACTTAGTATACTTGTATACCCACCCTATGTATATAAAATAATTTTTCATTTTCAAAGATAACTATGTGGATTGTGTTGTACATTACTAGCTTGGACCTTTAGGCAGTTGTTGCATCATTGCTTGATCTTTACTTTTGAGTATTTAATTTAAAGACTTTTATCTATACCAGTTTTATCTATACATGCATTGTGGGATGGTTTTTGGATTTCTTTTTATATTATTTCATGGAGTTAATTGTGGTTGATTCATCCTATCTCCCAATTCTATTTTATTATAGAGGGTAATACCTCCCATTTAATGAGTTTTTATACCTTCAGTGCTAGTCTCTATCCCAGTGCCTACTAGAGGTGGGGCTCGAGGGTCATTATTTATCTCCCTTTATTGTGGTATCTTTGGTGAGAGGGGGTCGTGATAAAGTTTTAACAACCCTACTCTTTATTTCATATTTAAACATGATTTATTATATAAACTTTCACTTAATAAAACTCATAATATTTATAGTTATAGTGTCTTTGGGGATTAGGAACATTACATAACAACTTAAAACATGAAATATACATCTTTATTGAACACTTTTTTTACATGACAACAACATTCCTTCATACTTATAATTGCATGGAATAACCTAAGGACATACATAAGAAAAGGGTGAGCTATAAAGACTATTAAGTGATTAAATAAGGCATAAAATGAAGAATACAATACATGTTAGACAATGGGATTATCAATGGATCATAAGTGAAACATGAACATAAAGATATGATATAGCATGATTATCATAATATGGAAATGTGGAAACAACTTAAAACAATACATAATTAACATAAAGGAATTAAGTAAACCCTTATCCTAACATGGTGGATAGAAATCCTATAAAGTAATTAGGTAAACCCCTATCCCAACATGATTTATCATGATACTAAACATTACCCAATGCATTGGAGCACTATTAGGGCGCACCCTTCATAATCATTTCAATCTCATGCTTAAGTGTTCCGCATAGATTATATAGCATGGATTCATTCAACAAAATAATTTATTCCACAATCAAGGAATTTGGAATTAATACATTTAATTCACCATTCAATAAGTATGTGTGCATAAAGGTGAATACCCTTGAAAGACTAATGGGTATGGTATTCACTACACGATGACTTTGGCATGGAAAATCATGGTGCAATTTTGGTAGCATAATATCATCATATTGAAATTCATAAATTGGGTTGATGAGAGAGAAATGGATATCTGATAATTTATATATGGTATGTACATTAATAGGATCATGGAACAAAATATCACAATATGTGAAATGGAATTTAGATGCATAATATAAAAGAAATGATTGAATGGAAATGAGAAGAGAGAAATCCCTTATGGAGTTTTGTCATAGTAATGGGTGGGTTTAAAGGATCATAGGGGGGTTAATTGGAGTGAAAATAACATCACATAATTTATAAATAAAATTGGTAGTAAGGAGTTATGTAAGAACGTATCCTAAATAAATCAAATGGAAATTAAAAGGCATGACATAAAAGAGGTGCTTGAAGAAAAAGGAGATAGGAAGATCCCTTACTTGGATATGTGATACCCGAGGCTTAGGGGAGAATTATTGGGAGCTTGGGGTGCCTAGGGAGGAATATAGGGAGTATAAAGAGAGGTTTATTAATATTAAAATATTTGGAGTGAAGATAAATGGGTTCTTGGGTGGGTTTATATAGGAAAGGTGGGGGAATTCTTTATTATTTTGGTTTTGGACACTACACACTAAAATATTCAAAAACAAAAAACATATAATGGTTTTTGCTCATTATTTATAGAAAATGGTAGTGGTATACATTGTTTTAAAAGTATAAGGTCTGAAGTTATTAAAATATTTCCCTTTATTATGTGGAGGTGAGTCACACTTTCAAGTAAATGATTTTAAAATCTTAAAAAAAAATTATATATCTTAGAGGATTCACTAAGGATTTATAAAATAAATCAAATAAACTTAAAATTAAATTTTTTTTAAAATAAAAACATATATTTTTTCTAATATAACTTTTATAGTATTTTATTACATCACTATTGGGTCATTATGATGTCATAAAACATATTATGTATTTATACCGTATTTAATTTTTACCAAAAAATTTGAATGTCATATAAAATTATGAAAAAGTCATCATTGGATAATTTAAACAACCTAATTTCAAAAATAATATTCATTTTATCCAAATAATTTTCTAAATATGTGAATTTACACTTTTAAAATGAAAATTGATAGTTGTTGAAAATTGACGGGTTTTGACAAAAACAGTTTTCAAACCTTAATAAAAATTACAATTGACTTCATAAAAATTATATGATCATTTATATTTAATAAAAGTAATTTAATAATAATATTTTATTAAAATATTATTTAATTAAAAATCCATTAATTCGTCAAAATAGATTTCTTAATTGAATTTGAATATTAACCAAAAATATTATTTGTGCTTTAAAAAATCATTTACAAAGTAACAATAATAAAATGAAAGTATATTCATTATTATATAAAAAAATAATGTACATAATCATAATTATAGGGTCTTGTTACATATATTTTTACTACACCAACATATTCTTTAAGGGTAAGGTGTGTGATGGTGGGGCTTTCATGGGCTTGTTCTGTGAACATGGTTTGGGTCGTGATCTCGATGAGCTTAAAATTCTCCCGTAAATAGTTTTTCTCATTATTAAGTTGTTGGATCTCATATTGGGATAAGGAAAATACCAAAATTTCTATCTCCCTTAGAAGCTCTGATAAATGGGCTTCATAGGGTATGATACTAATGGTTGAGGCCATCACTTCATTTTTCTGTGTCAAAAGGATTTATTAAAACCCTATATTTATATGAGTCGCGTGATCACTATTAAATGACTATATTATCAATAGTAAGGATACTTAATGGTCATTTAAATCAAATTGGATATAATAAAATAAAATTATTTGATGTGTTTTCTATATCTATAAGACATTTAATTAAAAGAAAAGGAATTTTATTCATAAATGTTTGGGTTGTTACAACCTTCCCCCCTTAAGAATTTTTTCCCTCAAAATTTCCTTTTAAAACACTAAAATAGATGAGGTTAACTATACATCATCACTTCCTATGGTTCCCACATTTCCTCTTCAATCTTTTGGTTTCTCCACAAAAATTTGATGAGGGACATTGTCTTATTTCGTAGAAATTTTTCTCTATGATCTAAGATCTTCACCAGATTTTGTTTATAGGAGAGGTCAGCCTCCAATGGTACCACCTCTATATTGAGTACATGTGACAGGTATGGTATGTACTTCCTCAAGAGTGATATATGGAATACATCATGTACTTGAGACAAGTTCAGTGGGAGTGTTGGTCGATAGGCCACTTCCTTGATGTGATCAAGGATCTCAAAAAGGATGATGTACCTTAGACTAACCTTTCCCTTCTTCCCAAATATCATAACTCTCTTCCATGGAGATATGTAGAGGAATACCATGTCACCAATATCAAACTCTAGGTCTTTTCGATGATTTTCAACATAGCTCTTTTGTCAACTCTAAGCACCTTTTATGTGCTACTGGATGGTCTTAACCTTCTCTACCATTTCTTCGACCATTTCCAGACCTAAAAGTTTTTGTTCCCCAACTTCAACCCAACATACCGGTGTTCTACACCTCTTCCCATAAAGGGATTCATAAGGATCCATTTAGATGTTTGAGTGTAAATTTTTATTGTAATAGAACTCCACCAAAGGAAGATGTCGGTCTCATCTACCTTTGATGTCCATTGAACAAGCTCTTAACATATCCTCAAGTGTCTGGATAGTCTTCTCAGATTTCCCATCAGTTTGAGGGTGATAGGATATGTTGAAGTTCAACTCAGTGTTTAGAGCATGCTAGAGACTTTTCCAAAACTTAGAGGTGAATCTTTTATCTTTATCTGATGTAATTGATAGCGGTAATTCATGCATCCTTACTACTTCTTTGATGTATATTCATGTGAGTTGATTTAATGATAAATAATCTCGAATCGTAATGAAGTGTGTAGTATTTGTGAGATGATCCACAAAAACCCAGATATCATTGTTTCCTTTGGATGTATTTGGAAGTCTAGTGACAAAGTCCATGGTGTTTTTTTCCCATTTCCATGTTGGTATGGGTAATGTTTGCATCATCCCCTTAGACTTCTGTCTCTCAGACTTCACTTGTTGATATACCAGAAACTTTGATGTATATTTAGTGATCTCCTTGTTCATGTTATCCCACCAATAGTTCTCTCAAAGATCTCAATACATCTTTGTGTTTTTGGGTTTAATAGATAAATTAAAACTATGTGCATCATCCAAAAGTTCTTTCTTTAACTCTGGATTCGATGGAACATATAGTCTTGACCCAAATCTCACAATTCCTTATTCATTAACATTGAACTATGAGGATTTAACTTTTCTGATTGTTTCCACTTTCTTTTGAATTACCACATCATCTTTTTTAGCATCCTTTAACCTTTAAAGAGAGGGTTGAGAAATCATTTGTGAAAGGATTGATGATGTTCCCTTATTTATTATTTCCATGTCTATCTTCATCAAATCTAAAAATATTGGATCCTTTTCAATTCTTATCAATGATAGAATTATTGGGTCATCTCTACTTAAAGCATTTTTCGCATCGTTCGCTTCCCTAGGGTGGTAATGGATTGAGTAGTTGTAATCCTTGATGAGTTATAACCATATTCATTGGTGCATATTCAGCTCTTTCTATGTGAATATATATTTGATACTTTTGTGATCTATATATATTTCACACTTCTCCCCAAAGAGATAATGTCTCTAGATTTTCAATGCAAATATCATAGCTTACAACTCCAGATCATGTGCGAGATAGTTTTTCTCATGAATTTTCAAATACCTTGAGGCATAGGCAATGACTTTTTCATTCTGCATCAACACACAGCCTAGGACCTTCTTCGAATCATTTCTAAAGATTATGAAAAGATCTCCACTTGTGGGTAGTGTGACACAGGGGTAGTGATAATCTTCTTCTTAAACTCCATGAAGCTTTCTTCACATTTATCATTCTAAGAAAACTTGACTCCCTTCTAAGTTATCTTTGTAATAGGGTTTGAAAATTGTGAGAAATTTCTCAAAAATCAGCGATAATATCAAGCTAACCTTAGGAATCTATGGATATTCATCACAGATGTTGGCCTCGATCATCCCTCAATTTTTTTTTTGTTTTGGAAGGATCCATAGATATCCCATTACTTGTGATGATATTCCCCAAAAATGAGACTTCCTTCAACCAAAACTCACACTTGTTTTACTTTGCATAGAGCTTCTCCTTTCACAAGGTCTCTAGTATAGTGTTTAGATGATCCTCATGCTCCTCCTTGGTTTTGGAGTATATTAAAATATCATCTATAAATACTACCAAAAAAATTTCAAGGTGATCTCTAAAGACTTTATTCATCAATTCCATGAAGATTGATGGAGCATTAGTGAGTCTGAAAGGAATTACTATGAATTTATAGTGCCCTTACCTTATATGAAAAGCAATCTTTGGGGTATCCTTCTTCTTCACCCTCACTAAGTAATATCCCAACCACAGATCCATCTTGGAGAATTATTGTGCTCCACATAGCTGATCAAACAAGTCATCAGTTACTGGTAAAAGATACTTGTTCGTTATCGTGATTTTACTGATCTCACGATAATCGATGCAAAGGCACATTGACCCATCCTTCTTATTGATTAAGAGGACCGGTTCACCCCATGGTGAAGCACTTGGTCATTGAACCCTTTATCCATATTCTCCTGTAGTTATTTCTTTAGCTTCTCAAGCTCCACAATAGACATTCTATATGGATTCTTGGATATTAGAAACTCCCTAAGTATAAGATCAATCAAGAATTCAACATCTATTCAAGGAGTAAGACCATGCAATTCCTTGGGAAACACATCATAAAATTCCCTCACAATGGGCATGTCTTTGAGGATGGTTCCTTCTTTAGACTCAATAATCTGAGAAAGATATGCATTCCCATAGGGTAGTAATATCCATGATTTAGATGATGATGATAAAGAATATTCATCATCCTCCTTTCACTTGTATAGAATCGGGGGTCGATTCACCATATGGAGAGTGATTTCCCTCTCATGGAAATTAATGTTGGATCTATATAGGGAAAGTCGATCCATACCAAGAATTTCATCATATTCCACCAAGGGAAGTATGATGAGGTTTTTCAGGAATTTCAATCCACAAATTTTGATAAGGGAGGATTCATATGCATGGGATGCTATAATTTCCTCATTTTCCATTTTCACCTAAATCTCTAATTTCATGATTTGTGGTGGTGTTTGGATTATTCTAATAAAACTTTGGGATATAAAAGAATGTGTAGAACAAAAATAAAAAAGTATGCTTTCTATTCTTGAATAAATAACCAGTGTACCTATCACCACTTCTTTTTTGGGATTCACTTCAGTGGTAGTGATGGAAAAAAGCTATCCCTTGCTACCTTGGAGTTTGTTGGTTTCCTTTGAAAACCCTTGTCTTAGGGCGCTGGTTCACAAAGTGCACTGGTTATTTATAGTTTTAGTAATGAACAATGCATTGAGGATCAAACAGAGCATTCCTTTCCTATATCGCAGTAGCAGGTTTTTCTTTCTGATGATTGTTGGCTAGGTGCCTTTCCTTCCCACACCTAAAGCATTTATTCATCCCCTTCAGGAAATTTTTAGGGTTCTTCTTTCCGCACTTTTGATAAGTGGGGTGCTGGAATTTTTTAGCACTGTTTGATTTATCCATCAGACCAATAGAATTAAAGTCCACTTTCTGTTTTTTATCCCCATGACACCCCTATGATTCACCGATCAACATATCAACTTTGAGGGAACATCGTACAATCTCTTCATAGATATCAAATTTTTGTATCGTTAGGTATTTTTGTAGGCTAGGTTTTATCCCACCAAAGAAGAGATCAACCTTGAATTTAGGGGTAATGAAAAAACCAGAGTCATATTGTGAAAGTCTGGTGAAGTTTGCCTCATATATCCCAATATATTCTTCATCCTTTTTCTTGAGTGCAAGGAAATCTCTTTCCATCTTAAGAAGAAGGGTGTGGGGAAAATATATATCAAAAAACATTTTTTAGAAATCCTTTTATCCAATTACCTCGATCTATTCCTTAGGCTTTGTGTTTTTGATCAATATCCACCATCGATCAGCTTCACCCTCCATATGATAAGCATCTAGAAGAACCTTCACTTGTTCATAACATTAAAGGATGGAGAAGATATTCTCAATATAGTTGATCCATTGTTTGGATATTGAGGGATAAAATGATCCATTGAAAGTAGGAGGCTTTTATATCATGAATCTCGTGATTGAAACTTGTTATTTCTTAGGGGTTGGATGTTCCTCTTGATCCAAGTTTCTATTCAAAACTTTATTTAACTGAGAGATTATTGTGACAAATTTTACGATTCCCGCTCCCATCAGATTGGGAATCTCATTAGAGCAGTCATCACATTTATCTTCACATTATTTGTTAGCTTGATTCCTCCTGTTAAAGGCCATTGGCTAGAATAAAATAAAAAATTATGGGTAAATATTTAAAACTATTAAACACATAAATGTGAATCCAATTATAAAAAGGGATAACTTATAGATTATATTTATCTCCTTAACTTATGAATTTCTAAGCTTTGATCTAAGTTATCCATGATATACTTCCTAACATATATTCTTAGGGGCATTTTTTTGTTCCCTTAATAATGGTTCATACTAATATTATGAATTTACAAAATAATATCCCTTAGGAGTGTCGAACCAAAAGTATAGAAAATCCAGTTTTCGTGCACCAGTTCTCATTTGAGTCTAGCTCAAAGCGGTGTTTTCGGGTTTTACCCCTAGATACATCTATGCCAGAGCCACCTCTACTTGTTCTTATCTATAAATGGATATATTTTATTGATAAACCACTTACTCTATACTCACAAAAATTTAGGTATTATTTTATTATACTTAGTCTTATCCCTAAGTCTTTCACTAGATTTTTCTAATCCTAATCCCAAAATTAACTAAACCTATCCTATAATACCAATTATAACAACTCTACTATTTATTTCATATTTAAACATGATTTATTACATAAAATTTCACTTAATACAACTCATAAGATTGATAGTTCTATTGTATTTTGGGATTAGTAACATTATATAACAACTTAAAATATAAAATACACATATTTATTGAAAACTTATTTTACATGACCACAACATTCCATCGTACTTAGCATTGCATGGGATAACCTGAGGACATACATAAGAAAAGGGTGAGATATAAATCCTAGTAAGGGATTAAAAAATTAATAACATGAATATTACAATACATGTTATGAAATAGGCAAATCAATGGAGCATAAGAGAAACATGAACATAAAGGCATGATATAGCATGATTATCATAACATGAAAATGTGGCAACAACTTAAAACACTGCATCATTAACATAAAGAAATAAGGTAAACCCATGTACCAACATGGTGGAAAAATTAATATAAAGGAATCTGGTAAACTCCTATCCCAACATGATGTATCGTGATACTAAACATTACCCAATGCATTAGAGCGCTATCAGGGTGCACCCTTCATAATCATTTCAATCTCATGCTTAAGTGTGTCATATAGATCATATAACATGGATTCATTCAAAATAATCATTTATTAAATGATAAAATAATGTGTAATTCATAAATTTAATTCACCATTATATAAGTATGTGTTCATAAAGTTTAATTTCCTTGATAGAGTAATGGGTATGGTATTCACTACACGATGATTTTGGCATGGAAATTGTGGTGCATTTTTTACAGCATAACAACGTCATATGGAAATTCATAAATTGGTTTTATGAGAGATAAAGGGGTCTCTCATAATTTATACATTGGATATATAATAAGGGGTTCATGTAACATAGTATCCAAACATGTGAAATGGAATTTAGATGCATAATACAAAATAAATGCTTGGATGGAAATGAGAAGAGAGAAATCCCTTGCGGAATTTCGGCATAGTAATGGGTGGGTTTAAAGGATCATAGAAGGGTTTAATGTGAGTGAAAGGAAGATACCATGATGTAAACATCAAATTTAAATTAAGGATTAATGGAATAAAATATCCTAGATAAAGAAAGTAGAAATTAAAACGCATAACATAAAATAGGTGCTTGAAGAAAAAGGAGAGTGGAAGATCCCTTACTTGGATGTGTGATCCCAAATGTTTGAGGGAGGATTATTGGAATCTTGGGTTCCTAGGTAGGACTCTGGGGAGTATGGGTAAGAGTGTTTTAAATCTTAAAAGATCTTGAGTTAATAGAAATATGTGCTTGGGTGGGTTTATATAGGAAAGGTGGGAGAATTCTTTATTATTTTGGTTTTGGACACTAGACACTAAAATATTCAAAACTACAAACCATCCCATGGTTTTTTCCCATGGTTTATGAAAAATGGGAGTGGTATAATTTATTTTAAAATTATAAGGTCCAAATATATTAAAATATTTCCCTTGATTATGTGAAGTTGAGTCAAACTTTCAAGGAAATGATTTTAAAATCTTAAAATATTTTATATGTCTTGGAGGATTCACTAAGGCTTTATAAAATAAATCAAATAAACATAAAATTACATTATTTTAAATGAAAAAAATATATTTTTACGAATATATATTTTATATTATTTTATTTCATCACTATTGGGTCATTATGATGTCATAAAACACATTATATATTTATACAGTATTTAATTTTTACCCAAAAAATCGACTATCTCAGAAAATTATGAAAAATTCATCGTTGGATAATTTCAATGTCCCAATTCCAAAAATAATATTAATTTTATCTAAATAATTTTCTAAATATGTTAATTTTCACTTTTAAAATAAAAATTGATATTTATTGAAAATTGACGGGTTTTGACAAAAACAGTTTTCAAACCTTAATAAAAATTACAATTGACTTCATAAAAATTATATGATCATTTATATTTAATAAAATAAATTTAATAATAATATTTTATTAAAATATTATTTAATTCAAAAATCCATTAATTCATTAAAATATATTTCTTAATTAAATTTTAATATTAATCAAAAATATTATTTTTGCTTTACAAAAATCATTTACAAAGTAAAAATAATAAAATGAAAGTATATTAATTATTCTATAAAAAATAATACACATAATCATAATGATAGGGTCTTGTTACATATCCATTTATTACACCAACATAATCCCTAAGGGTAAGGTGTGCAATGGTGGGTCTTTCTTGGGGTCGTTCGGTGAACATGGTTTGGGTTGTGATCTCAATGAACTTGAAATTCTCCCATAAATGGTTTCATTCATGATTAAGTTGTTGGATCTTGTCTTGGGATTTGTCTAGGTAAAATCCCAAAAATTCTATATCCCTTGGAATCTCCTATAAATGGGCTTCATAGGGTACAATCCTACTAGTTGAGGCCATCAATTCCCTTGTATATGTCAAAAGGATTTGTTAAAACCCTATATTTATACTAGTCATGTGATCACTGTTTAATGGATATATTATCAATGGTAAGGATACTTAACAGTCATTTAAATCCAATTGTATATAATAAAATAAAAGGATTTCATGTGTTTTATATATCAATAAGTCATTTAATTAAAAGAAAGGGAATTTTATTCATAAATGTTTGGGTCGTTACAAAAGTGGTATTATAGGTGATGTTTGAGAGATATGATGAAGTTTAGAGTTAGGATCAGTGAGGATTTCATGAGTTGGTATGACAGTAGTGCTAGTTGACCTTAGTGTGTGAAATAGGTTAGGGAGACCAGCTAGGACATGGGATTTTAAGTTTACTGAAACCAAGTCTATTCTTTGTTGGAAATGGAGTATGGTTTGTGTTTTTTTTCAATCCTCACATGGAAGATTAGGTAGTTTGCAAGGAAAGAGATCGTACAGTACAAGTCATCTATAGTATTGAAGGTGGAATCATTTCCTAGTGTTTTCAGAATTTTGGGGGTCAAAAATCCATAGGAAGAGGCTAGCATCGCGAAGGATAGTTTTCTGGAAAAAAATTATTCATGAAAATTGTAGAGGAATGGGTTTTGTGAATACTGGGATGATGTTTGAAAATATGAGAAGCATTGCGAACAATGATGGTGATCTCTGTGATTACGAGAATTAGAGTTTTGCAAAGGTGTGAAGGTTTTGACAGAAATCTATGTGATTATGACTTTCAACGCAAACTCCATAAAGGGTTTTGAAAGAAAGCTCCATGGTTATAATGAGAATTGCAGGTATAAATTTTCCATGGAGCATCATGATAGGAGGAACACCACGAATATGTTCTTGAAAGATCTATAAAATTCATTAATAGGAGATGGAGAATCTCGAATATACAATCCTATAAATATAAGGCCACCTCTCTTCCCTTTACATGAATTTTTCAAGGAAAATCTGAAATCGCTCTGATTTCATAAAGCCAAGGGAGCTCTATGAAACTGATATTCCATGTGATCTTGAGCATCACAAAAAGACTTTTTGAGTCTTGACTGGTGCCAATGATTTTGATTAATGAGTGCTTCGTGATGAAGGGGTATTCCACATTGACTCAACGAGCTTCACAGAGGCCATTTGTTCTGTGAAGTCAGGGTGCTTCACAAAGGTGGTTTATTCCAGGAAGGTAGGTTGTTTCGCAAATGTAGTGATATTTACAAAGGAGATTCATGAAAGGTAGTTTTGAATATCATTTTTCAGTGAATAAGGATTTCAAAGTGAATCAACTCAGGTATATGGTGGAAGAAGAGTCTCGTTCTAGACAGGGAAAAATTCTTTAATGTCAATCCATTGAAGTGACTTTCAAGTCGATAAACTGAGTTAGACTTCTCTCAAAGTAGTGAGCTAGAGAGAGTCTATGGAAGTGTTCCAAGGAACATAGTGTGATATCCCTAAAACATTATAAAGGTAGTGTTCCATGAATAGAGTGACTGTGTAAAAACTTCTTTATTGCACAATTAGTTAATATTAATGGATTTAGGTATGACCAACACACTATCAGCATATACTCCTTGGACTATCCCTTAGTGGTAAACCAACTAAAATTATTGTGTTATCTATTTTCATATGGTTTTTTATTTTTCAGAAAATTATCTTTAGATGGGTTTAATTGGTTCCTATAAATATGGGAACAAGATCCGTCACTTTTGAAGAAAAAGTTGACACCCTGATTCACCCCTTCTGTCTCAGGGTGTTCTGGGGTCCTTAAAAGGTCCCATGTGATCCAATGCATAAAATCTATTCTTATTTAAAACATCCATGTGAGAGGGACCTTTTTGTAGGGTAGATACCTAGGAGAGGTACATGTATCATGATGAACTGTGTTATTATTTTAATTTGGGTGTTCCTATAGAGTTAAAATAATGTAAAATGAAGTAAATGAATTAGATGAATCTTAATAAAGTTCCATACACCCTAATATTTGTAAAATCTTATTTTCCTTTTAGTTATGTCTCCTAGACATTGTCTGCACGTGGTTTAGGAATAAAAAGTTCAAAAATCTTATCTGGTTGATCGCCGAAGGGTTGATCTAGTTGGGGAGTATGATCAGTAGTAGATGATGTTTCTCGCTTATTAATGGTAGTATTTTTGGAAGTATTAGGGTAGTATTTATAATGTGGAGATAGAGAAATTGTTATAGGGGCTTGATATCACCTTCAGTTTGATTTGGTCCCTAATAGATTACTGGGTCACTGTGTTAGTCTGTCAGATGAGAGGAGTTGTGTGTCAGTGGTGGATGAAATATCCAGGCAAGAAAAAGGAGGCATATTTTTTATGGGTTTACTTTCAGAAAGAGTTCTATGAAGTGTTTCTTTTTTCAACCATGAGGTAAGTGAAGTGGTATGAGATTCTTTCTCTCTAGCATGGGAGTTTTTCAGTGTGGGAGTTAAGAATTAAGTTCAAGGACCTTTTTTGTTTTTCCCTAGATCTTTTTACATATGAGGAGTCTCATGTGAGACATCTTGAGGAGGCACTTCATCCATATATCTAGTATATAGTTACTCTCTTTACATTATCAATGTATCTAGAGGTTCAGAATAAATAGATGGCGATCAAGTATATGCACTCATGAAGAGGTTTTCCATGAGAGGGTAGCCAATATAGTTTCTCAAGGAGTAGATTTTCCATTATTAGGTCTCAGGATCTAGGACCTTAAAGGTTTTAACAAGTGGGGATTTAACCTTAGAAACTTCCTTTCTGACCTCTTAGGACTAGTGATTTTTTGATTTTTATAGGGACATCAATCTAGTGTTCTTTGTCTATGGGGTTCATGGACATCACCAGAACTAGTGCTTAATAGTTCTTCAAGATTATTTTGGTGTAGGTGTCTAGGTTTAGTACCAACCTCATTATCAATTTCCAGTGAGGTTTTTTCGGAAGTAGAGGTAGTAGTCTTATGATCCACTGATAGGAGATGGAGTATGTAGAGTTAAAAATCAATATATTCCTTGAGTACAAGGACTTCGACCTAAGTGTGGTTGTGGAGGTGGTCATCAGTGGATAGGTAGAGGATTTAGGCATGGTTAGTTGCAGATAGAAGATCTAGTAGTCCCAAAGGGGCTAGAGATCATTCGAGGTGTTATCATCTTATCATCTACCCTCATTTATGACTTTTTTGATTCAGGATATTCACACTCCTTTTTTTTTACCAACTCTAGTTTGTGCTCTAGGACTAGATTTAGAGAGTCTTCTCATGCCCCTGGTGTTGAATACACCGGTCATACTCTATACCAGCTTGTTTGATGTGTGTTGGGGGTGAAAACTGATGATGAGGCTACATTAATCCCATGGAGATATTTTCTTACTTTAGATATAGTTGTACAATATAGTCCTTAACATTGACTGGTTTTATTCTATACATGTTGTTGTTGACTAATTTCATAGGATAGTCATGTTATCAGATGTGGATGGTCAGTATGTGATTTTCATTGGCGAGCGGGGTTATCAGGTAGGTAGTAGACATATGTATCCCCTTATTTCTTTTATGGTTGAGTTTTTTATAGATTCAGTGGATGTTGGTATGGTGGAGGTTCTCAGGGTTTTTGGGTAGTTTTTTATTGTTTTCCCTAAGGAGGATGTGACACTACCCCCTAGACATGATGTTGAGTTTGGAATAGACTTTCAGCCTTGTGTTTCTTTGATTTTGATGGCTCATTTTCAGATAGAACCTTCAAAGTTGTGAGAGTTGAGGATTCAGATAGATGATTGTTAGGATGGTATGACTTTGAGTATGATATACTCTGTAATATCAAACGTAGGATCAAAATAAGAATGAGATTCTCAGATAGAATAGGGGGTGAATTGTACCTTTTAAAAATTCCCTTAGGAAATTTTTAGGATGGTTATGTTTAACAAGGTTAAACAGGATAATTCACAAGACCACTATGAGTACTAAAGACTTGCTAGATTCTAGAAAAGTGATTCCAGAAATTAAACTTAACAAAATTTTACTCCAGCTAAGATTATACCTTAAAGCGTATAGAATCTAACTAAATCAGAGTACAAGTAAGGAAGTATAAGACTTTCCTTAACAATACAAAATGCAGCGGAAAAAACAAGTAGTAAAACTACAAGTAACAAACAATAACTCTTTTAACCCAAAGAGAGGGGTATCAAACAACCTTGGATAAAGGCCCCTTGATTTATACTTTCAATAAATTCTGTCTTACCCACACCAGGGTAAGCCCTCGATACGAAGATCGGAGTTTGTCTTGCTATCCCCGCAAGCCCTCAACTATCAGGTAGTTGGAACCTCTATCTTACTCAGTAAGGAAGTCCTCAACTTCAAGGTGTTGGAACCTCTGTCTTCCTATCCCCAGAAGCCCTCGATTGTAAACAAAAAAAATCAGAGTCGTACGAATCAAGTCTGCACAAGAAAAAGTTTGAACAAGCTGTTCAAACTTTCTGCACGAAGCTTTGAGAGTTGATAAGAGCCTCTCTCTCTAGAAATCACTTCAACATCATGTAAGCATAGATTTCCAAGTTGTCAAAGTTATTGTTGACTTTCAAATGAACTCCTTTTTATAGGAAAAGCTCCAATGGTCGGATCCCTCCTCCAACGGTCATATTTTTCCTTGAATTTTGGAGGGACCTGTACATGTGTCACTCAACCAACAGTTATTCAATAACTGAAAGCACAAAATCGTTTTTTAATGAAACAAGTGTAAGCATAAGTAAAACTGAAGTTCGGAATGTAAGAATATAAAAGTTCAGAGTCTAACCAAAATGGAATTCGGAGTCTATAATAAAGAGATATTCGGATTCTATTTTGTAGGAATTTGGAACCTGAATTCTGTAGAAATCCGGTGTCTAAATTTCTAAATAAATTCAGAGTCTGGTTTCACTAGAATTTGGAATCTGAACTTATAGAGTTTGGAGTCGAACTCGTAGTAATTCGGAGTCGAACTCATATAATTTTGGAGTCGAACTCATAGAAGTTCAGAGTCGAACTAGTAGGAGTTCAGAGTTAAACTCATAGAAGTTCGAAGTCAAACTAGTAGGAGTTCAGAGTCGAACTCATAGTAGTTTGTATCCATAATTTAGAGTGCAAATTTATGAGAGTTTGTATCCAGAATTTGGAGTGGAACTTTATGAGAGTTCGTATCCAGAATTCGGAGTGGAACTTCATTATAGAGTTTGTATCCATAATTCAGAGTGGAAATTCATTAGAGTTCGTATCTAGAATTCAGAGTGGAATTTTATGAGAGTTCATATCCAGAATTCGTAGTGGAACTTCATTAGAGAGTTTGTATCCAGAATTTGGATCCTAAAACAGAATTCTTCATATCTAAGTATCATATGATTCTGAGGTTTTAGATATGAATCTGATTTTTATACTAAAGAAAAATATCGATATGAACAATGAAAACATGGTAGGGGTAAATTCCTTTGGGAAGGAAATTTTCCTTATAGAAGTAAAATATAGATTAGCTTAATTATAAGGTGTTTGTGATTTTCAAAACAAGAAGGAATGTAAAAGTCATAAGGAAAACCTTATTGACTCAAAAATATCCCCCTTTTTGGAAAGCACAAAAAACCTTTCGAAAAAGAATATAAGGACTTAGAAAATTTTCTTTAGACTTTGAAATTAAAACTTATCTCCCTTTGTTCATAGATGATGGTGAATACAACTAACTCCCCCTTAGGCTTAAGAACTCTAAGGATTGTATTCTGGATTTCCGGAATGGAGTTTTCATTATCATGGGAATGAAAAACTTTGTAATGAGAAACTCTCGCTTACTTAAGGATAGTTCTTAACTTAGAAATTTTTCTTCTCCCTTTTAGATTTTTCCTTATCCCCCTTTGAGTAGTTCTTCTTCCTTCTCCCCCTTTGTGATTTTCAAAAAAGAATTTAAGGGAATGGAAAAGAAATAAAGTACCTAAAACATTAGTACATAATAACACAAGATACAAACAACCATAGATTTCATTAGAATTGAAAGAATTTTTAAAAGGAAATACATTACAACAAAAAGTAGTATTGGTCTATTTGTCTTCCTTTTACTTGGGGATTAACTTCTTCAACAGGGTTTTCAGCTTCTTCAAGTCTTTCTGGTCCTCCTCAGCTTGTTTTTCTAAGGCTTTAATCCTTTCATATTGAGCCTTCAGAGCCTCATACTATGCCTTAAGAATTTCATCCTACTTTACAAGATTCTCTTTGATCTCAATCCGGAGATCTCTTTCCCCTTTCCAGTTTTGAGCAACCGAGTTAAGCTTCCCATTCAAATCCCTCACCTGTTGATTCTGAGTATTTTACTCAAGGGTTAGCTTATCCTAAAGATTCTTCATCTTGGTATCCTCGTTGTCAAAAGATTCTTTAACATCATTCTGAAATTGGTCAAGATCTTCCATGTCATCATCAATTTTATTTTACCATAGAGTGGTTTTTATGCATGATTTTCTATGAACATCATAATTGATGAGAAAATTTCTATGCTCAGCCTCAATATTTACACACTTATCCATCACCATGGATATAGATTCTGATTTCTCATTTAGGCTGTGTTGAAGCATTTGGAATCTGGAGTCTATGGTGGGAAATATTGGAATTGTATCCTCCAATTTCTTCAGAGACTCAACAACAAAATCATGACCCAGTGCTGATGATTTCGAATCAGACACCTTGCTCGGGGATTGTTCTTCTTAAATTTCCAAAAACTTTCTTCTTGAAGAGCCACCAACATCCTTCTTCTTTATGATATCTTTTGTTTGTGTATCCATAATCACTTGCTTACCCTTATCAACTTTTGGAATGGGTTCTTCATCAGGAGATTCTTCCTCACTTTTAGATAGTTGAACTATCTTGTCTTCATCAGGTTTCTCCTTCTCTACTCCTTCAAGAAAGTTCTTCTCATAGCTTTATTCCTTAGATAATTCATTTTCTTTCTCTTCTTCCTTGTTGTTATCTCTCTTAAAATCTTTTTCATCTCCCTTTCCCAGAGTGACAAGCTTTGAGGACTCGGCCTCAGAAGTTCGAAGTGGTAGTTTTTCCAATGGGTTTACCTTCTCTTGATATTCCTCAACTTGTTTAATAAAGTCATCTAGATCACCAATGTCTTCTTCTACTTCTTCTTTTTCTTCTACTTCCTCCTCTTCTTCTACTCTTTCAACAACTTCTTTCTCTTTGGGTTTTTCTGGAGTGAAGTAGTTCTTTCCAGGGTTCTCCGGTAATGGTTGGGCAACAAAAGTTTCTAGTATGGGAATCTTCTCAGAAGCTATTTCTGTGTCTCTCAAAACGGATTGTAAAACTTCAGATTCAGACATCTTCTTCTTCATCTTCTTCTCTTTTTCTACCTTCTCAAGGTATTCAGCAGTCTTCTCCCTTAAGGATTTAGCTTCATCAGGGTCCAATCCAAACTGAGGTTCCCCTTCTTTCCTTTTCTCCTTATCTTCCCTCCATTTAGCAGCCACCTCATCTGGATATGCTTTTTGTTTCATCAACTTGGGAGGTGAGGATTGGGTTTCATTAGCTTTAGGAGTCTTGTATTCAGCCACCACTTACTTCAACTTCCTCTTCTTACCAACCTTCTTCACTGGTTCAGCTTTCTCCACATTTTCCAGAATGGCTTCTGCCTCCTCCTATGGCAGATCATAAAACTTACCTTACTATTTTGAAAAACCGACTTTCATCCTCTTTAAGGTGTTATCACTTATCAGAATCACCTTACAAATTCTCGGCTTTGAGGTGTAAGCAACCTTGAAATAATCAAGAAACCGAATAATAATCTTATATAGAAGAGTAGGATACAAAATAATTTGAGATTTCAAAGACCCATTCTTGATGTTCTGAACTGTAATAAGAATTTGCCTCATCAGATTGATCTTTCTTAGATTTACCAAGAAATATAAGATGTAAATATCACTTTTCTTTAGTTTATCCTTATCACCTCTTCTCGGAATGAAAAACCCTTGAACCCACAACTGCAGAATATGGTTTTTGGTGGAGAGATGAGAAATCTTTGCAGTTTTGTCATCTTTGAGTCCAAGGAATTCCATTGCCTTCACTTTGCTAAAACTTCCTTGCACATCTGGTAACTTATGTGAACAAAATTCTGCTTCACCATCATATGAGAGCCCCATAAAGCTCTCAAACTTGGTGTAAGAGAGATTGTAAGTCTTTCCATAGCTCTTAAAAGAGAATTTTTCTCTGCCATCTTTTTCATAGAAGGAAACATACTCATAAAATTATACAAGAAAATATGTATAAACAGCATACTCATCCCCTGGTTTCGATACGCAGAAATCTTCCCATCCATTGAGTTTGATATTATTAGAAATTATAGAATCATACTCACTGAAAAAGTTCGGATGGACCAACCTTTCCCTGTAGAATAACCATTTTGAGTTTGGCTTCATAGAAGACATATCTTGGGAAGTGGATTCTATAGACATTCAAAATGGAGGAGCACTGAAAGATTCAGAACGGGCTTTAAGAATTAAGGTAGAGCTTCAAAACGTGAGGGCTTTGAAATTAATGTGGGACAACCATCGGGGTCCCCTTTATATAGGCGATGGAGGTTACCTTTCAACTTCCAAAACAATCTAACAGTTGAAAAACTCTCTGATCTGATCTGAAGGTTGAAAACATGCCTGCAAGGAAATATTGAATCTAATCTTTTGAGGTTTTAACAAAAACATTTGGATTTAAGAAGAAACAAATCTGAGAAATTTTATAAGAAAAAGAAACTACCAGCAACTAAAAATGATTACGAAAACTTAAGTAAGGAAGTCATACCTTTTGGATTGTCAGAAAATTTATTCGTAATAGGTGATATTCTTCTTGAAGAAAATTTAACTACGAAAAACTTACTATGAAAAAATCACTACAAAAAAATTGAAGTCGAAAAGTTTATTGCAAAAACTTTGAGTATTAAAACTCTAGTATTAAAAGTATGAGTACGAAAATTCCCATTACGAAAATTCTTATTACGAAAATTCTCATTACGAAATTTCTCACTATGAAAATTCTCATTACGAAAATTTCCAGTACGAAAAGTTCATTATGAAAAATTTCTAGTACGAAAACTTCATTATGAAAAATTTATAGTACAAAAACTTCATTACAAAAATTTCCAGTACGAAAACTTCATTACGAAAAAATTTTGAAAGGCTCATTAAGAAAAATTTTGAAAGACTCATTACGAAAAATTTTGAAAGACTAACAAACAAATGTACTCCCCCTATGAAAAGGAGTTTATTGCTGTAAGGAGAATGGTTCAATAAGAAGTTAATGAGGGAAGATTACCTCATGGTTATCATTCCTAACTTCTGTTTAATGTATTCAAATCTATCAGAGGGTAAATATTTTGTGAAAATGTCAGCAAGTTGATCTTGCATTTTGATAAACTGAAGAATGATATCTTCTTTTAGTGTGTGATCCCTAAGAAAGTGATGTCTGATATCTATGTTTTTGGCATGGGAGTGATGTGTAGGGATTTTACTAAGGGCAATGGAACTTTTATTATCACACAAAATTTGAGTCTTAGTAAAACTCAATCCATAGTCTGTGAGTGTATGTTGTATCCACAACACTTGATCACAACAACTTCCAGCTACTACATATTCAGCTTCAGCAGTTGATAGTGCTACAGAATGTTTCTTCTTGCAAGACCAAGAAACTAATGAATCTCCTAAGAAATGAAATGTTATGGATGTACTCTTTCTATCCATTTTACATCCACCAAAGTCAGCATCTGAAAATCTCTTTAAAACAAAATCATTTCTAGATGTATAAAATAGTCCTAAATCTATGGTTCCCTTTAAGTAGCGAAATATTCTTTTCAATACCTTTAAATGAGATTCCTAAGGGTTGCATTAATATCTTGAACATAAGCATACTGAAAACATCAAGTCTGGTCGACTATCTGTCAAGTAAAGTATACTTCCTATCATACCTCTAAAATATGTTTGATCTACTGGTTTCCCAGTTTCATCAAGATCAAGTGTGTTTGAGGTACCAATAGAAGTACTTATACTCTTAGTGTTTTCATACCCATACTTATTAAGAAGATATTTAATATACTTATGTTGGGATATGTAGATTCCTTCTGGTTTTTGATAAATTTGAAAATCAAGGAAAAATGTTAACTCACCCATCATACTCATTTCAAACTCATATTTCATTAGATCTGCAAAAGCATCAGTTAAAGATTGCTGAGTTGAACCAAATATAATGTCATCAATATAAATTTGAACAATCCAAACATTTTTCTTATCTTTCTTTATAAAAAGGGTTGGATCTGCATTTCCCTTAACATGGTTATTTTGAAGAAAAAATCATATAAGTCTTTCATACCAAGCTCGTGGAGTTTGTTTAAGTCCATACAAAGCTTTGGTAAGTCTAAAAACATGATCAGGATGTTTTGTATCTTCAAAGTCGGGAGGTTGTTCAAAAAAAAACATCCTCTTGAACATAACCATTAAAGAAAGAACATTTCACATCCATTTGAAAAATCTTGAAATTGAATAATGCTACAAAGGCAAGTAAAATATAAATATATTCAAGTCTAGCTACTGGAGCATAGGTTTCTTCATAGTCTATTCCTTCTTGTTGATTATAGCCTTTAGAAACCAATCTATCTTTATTTCTAACGATGACTCCATTTTCATCACACTTATTTATGAAGACCCATTTTACTCCAATAATAGAAGTTTCCTTAGGTCTTTCAACCAAGGTCCAGACTTTATTCCTTTCGAATTCATTTATTTCATCTTGTATGTCTTTTATCCAATCATCATCACCTAAAGCTTCATCAGTGCTTTTTGGTACTAATTGGGAAAGGAATGCTAGATGTTCTATTTCATTTATTAAGGAACTTCTAGTCCTTATAGGTTGATTCAAATCACCAATGATACTATCACTCGGATGATTCTTAAGAAATTACTAATTTGGGTTTTGAAGAACCTGTTCATCAACATAGGGTAGGAAATCTTCTGGGGAAATGTTTCAGAAATATCTTCTTGAACATTTTCCTTATCAGAAGGATTTTCGGTCAAAGGTTGATAATCAGTTTTTGAAAACACATCTGAAGATGTAGGTTGGGGTTGTTTGAAAACAAAAGGATCGGTTTCATCAAATTTGACATGTACTGTTTCTTCAAAAGTGCAAGTGTTTTTGTTAAAAACTCTATAAGCCTTAGAAGTTGTGGAGTAGCCTAAGAAAATTCCTTCATCAGATTTTGGTACAAATTTTTGTAAATTATCTTTAGCATTCAGAATGAATACTTTGCAACCAAAAACCTTAAAGTAGGAATTTCTAGGTTTTCTACCATTCCATAACTCATAAAAAGTTTTATTAAGAAAATGTCTAATCAAAACTCGATTTATAGTATAACAAGAAGTACTTACAGCTTCAGACCAAAAATGTTTGTCTATAGAATACTCACTCAATATGGTTCTAGTTATCTCTTGAAGAATTCTATTTCTTATTTCAACAACACCATTTTTTTGAGGTGTTCTAGGTGCTGAGAAGTTGTGAGTAATACCTTTTCTACTACAAAGAGTTTCAAAATCATAATTTTGAAATTCTCCTCCATGATCACTATGAATAGTTTTTAATGGAAGGTTTTTCTCATTTTTGACTTGGGCTCTAAAACTTTTGAAATAATAAAAAGCTTCAGACTTCTTTACTAGAAAATAGACCCATGTAAATCTAGTGTAATCATCAACCAAAACAAATACATAATACTTGCCCCCAATTCTTCCAGTTTGTGTAGGACCAAAAAGATCCATGTACACCAACTGTAATGCATCAGTTGTTGAGACTTCACCGATTGATTTAAAACTTGATTTATGTTGTTTT
This sequence comes from Viscum album, assembly GCA_963277665.1. NCBI lineage: Eukaryota > Viridiplantae > Streptophyta > Magnoliopsida > Santalales > Viscaceae > Viscum > Viscum album. The sequence goes on from OY728157.1 coordinate 698,757,944, forward strand.
CCATATTGACAAGGATCACAGACTTTTGAAGAATCAAATTTAAACTTCGGTAGATCCTTAACTAAACCTTTCTTAGAAAGTTTACATAAGTTCCTAAGGTTACAGTGTCCTAACCTTATATTCCATAACCAATAATGATCTTCCATTACACTAAGGCAAGGTAAATCTTGGCTCCTAAGGTCTTCTAAGTTTAGTATGTAAACATTCTCTAGCCTATTGGAATAAAGAATAAACTCTTCCTTGGAATTGTGTACTAAACACTTATCATTCCTAAAATTCACAAGGTATCCTTCATCACATAATTGACTTATGATGATGAGGTTGTGCTTAAGACCTTTAACAAATAAAACATTTGAAATCAAAGTTTTTACAAGAAGAACAATTTTACCTATACTAATAATTTCTCTATAAGCATTATCTCTGAAAGTTACTCTTCCTCCTTTTGTCTTGATAATATTTTCAAAATAGTCTTTGTTACCAGTCATATGCTGGGAACATCCACTATCCATGTACCATGTATTGTTGTTGGAACTTTCCCTATTTTCCTAAAAATAAGAAAAAGTTAGGTTTTCAGAATCCAGACTTGCTTGGATTCAGAAATTTCGGAAAGAAAAATTTTGGGTACCCACATCTTCTTAGGAAAATAAGCTTTATGAAATCCTAAAGATTGGGTTTTGTTTAAGGAACAATTATTTGCCCAGTGACCACCGCATTGACACTTTGTGCAGAATGGGGAACTTTGAGGAATAAAGTAGTTGTTACTAAAAATTGATTTAGAACTTGTGTAACCAAAACCAGAAGTATTCCTTCGAGGTAGAATTTGTGAATAAATTTTATCAAAATTTTCCTTACCTAGGGTAAAGTTTGATAAAAAATTCCTCAAAGAAAATATTTTGGATTTGAGTTTTATAACAAGGTTCTTGTCTTCAAAAGCATTTGAACTAGAGATAGGCTCGAAAACATCTTTCTTAGAAATTGCGTTTTCTAAATCTTTAGAAGTTTATTCTTCTCAGAAATTACTTCCTCGAGATTTTTTGAAATACTTTCAAAATCACATTTTTCTTATCAAGATATTTAGAAAGATCTAATATTTACCTAGTAATAATAGTATTCCTATAATTTTCCTTATCAAGTTTTTTCATGAGTTTTGAATTCTCATTTTCAATAATTTTGGAAAACCTAGAAACTTATTCATAGGTAGGTAAAGTATTATCTTCATCTGAAGAGGATTCTTCATCTAAAGAGTTATAATATTTACTATCATTAGCATTTAGAGAAACGTTGGTCAATGATTCATCATTGTGTACCTTATCCATAAAGAAATGATTATCAATAGGTATCCTGGATATAAGAACGAGATCCTTTTTTCCAAAAGATTCATAATCTGAAGATTCATCTGAAGAGACTCCACAACTATCACTCTAGGTGTCATTAGCTTTCAGAACTTTCTTAGCTTTGGACTTGTAATACTTCTTTCTGTTCCTTTCAGAATGCCTCTCTTTTCTTTCTTTCTTCTTGAGTATAGGGCAATCGGGTCTTATGTGTCCAGCTCTCTTGCATTCATAGCATGTGACCTCTAAATATTTCTTATATTTCCTTTCCTTCTTCTTATACTTGGATTGGAAATTTCTTTTTCCATCTATCTTGTTCATCCTTCGAGAAAGATTAGCTAATTAATTTTCTGAGACTTCACTCTCACTAGATTCGGATTGGATAATAACCTTCTTAGATTTGGATCGAGTAACTCTCTCAGGAGTCTTAGATTTCATGTGATTTGAAGTTGTAGTAAAATCAACACTACTATTTCCATTCTTCTTCTTTATGTTTCCAGCATCTCTCTTCATTTTAGTCTCATGTTGAAGAAGAGTTCCAAATAGTTCATCACGAGAAATTTGAGTAACCTTTCTGTTTTCATCGATAGCAGTTCTCTTTGATTCCCACTCATTCGGCATGATATCTATGATCTTGTAAACAAGAGATTCATCATCTAGACCTTTCTCTCCCATATATTTTAAGTTATTCATGACAGTCATGAATCTCTGTTTCACCTTACAAATTGGTTCTCCATAAGGAAAATTAAAACCATGATACTCAGCTCTGAGCATGGATCTTCTAGTCTCAATCACTTTAGATGTACCAAAATGTGTAACTTCAAGTTTCTTCCATATACAATTAGTTTTTTCACAAGAAGAAATTTGGATATATATGTTCCTAGTCATTGAATAAAGAAAAGTATTGTGTACCTTATAGTTGAGTTGATATTCATGTTTTTCTTGATTAGTAAAAGCAATAACTTCCTTGTCAGGAATTTTATATCCTCCAATAAGCATGAAAAATTTATCTACCCCAGTATTGATAACGAAAGTCTTCATACGATCTATCCAATATTCTTAATCATTATAATCAAAGAGTGGTGGTCTAGTAGGATTTAGGTTGTCGATAGAACCAACATTTAAACCTTCCATCCTTAGGAAAAACTTTGGCACACAAACTTATTATAAGAAAAATTTTGTAAACAAGGAAAATATTATAATCAAGAAATTGGATATTGCAACTCTAAGAAAAAGTGAATCCGAACTATGATTCTAAAAAATAGATTCTGAAAAGTATGAATCCAGAAATGTGAATCCGAAAATGTGGATCTGAAAAAGAAATTCCGATAATTCTCTTCTGAATCTAATCGTGAGATTAATTCAGATTGAACCAAATGATCTGATACCAATTGTTAGGATGGTATGACTCTGAGTATGATATACTCTGTAATACCAAATGTAGGATGAAAATAAGAATGATATTCTTAGATACAAGAGGGGGGTGAATTTTACCTTTTAAAAATTCCCTTAGGAAATTTTTAAGATGGTTATGTTTAACAAGGTTAAACAGGATAATTCACAAGACCACTATGAGTACTAAAGACTTTCTAGATTCTAGAAAAGTGATTCTGGAAATGAAACTTAACAAAAGTTTACTCCAGCTAATATTCTACCTTAAAGTGTATAGAATCTAACTAAATCAGAGTACAAGTAAAAAAGTATAAGAAAGTTATACTTTCCTTAACAGTACAAAATGAAGCGGAAAAAACAAGTAGTAAAACTACAAGTAACAAACAATAACTCTTTTAACCCAAAGATAAGGGTATCCAACAAACTTGGATAAAGGTCCCTTGATTTATACCTTCAAGAAAGTATGTCTTACCCACACCAGGGTAAGCCCTCGAAACGAAGATCGGAGTCTGTCTTGCTATCCTCGCAAGCCCTCAACTATCAGGTAGTTGGAACCTTTGTCTTCCTCAGTAAGGAATCCCTCAACTTCAAGGTGTTGGAACCTCTGTCTTCTTATCCTCGGAAGCCCTCGGTTGTAAACATCAACAATCAGAGTCGCACGAATAAAGTCTGCACAAGGAAAAGTTTGAATAAGCTATTCAAACATTCTACACGAAGCTTTGAGAGTTGATAATAGCATATCTCTCTAGAAATCACTTCAACATCATGTAATCACATATGTACAGGTTGTCAAAGTTGTTGTCGACTTTCAAATGAGCTCTTATTTATAGGCGAATCTCCAACGGCCAGCTCCCTCCTCCAACAGTCATATTTTTCATTGAATTTCGGAGGGACCTGTACATGTGTCACTCAACCAACAGTTAGTCAATAAATGAAAGCACGAAATCATTTTGTAATGAAACAAGTGTAATCATAAGTAAAAATTAAGTTTGGAATGTAAGCAAATAAAAGTTCGGAGTTTCACCAAAATGGAATTCGGAGTCTGTAATAAATAGATATTCGGATTCTATTTTTTAGGAATTCAGAACCTGAATTCTGTAGAAATCTAGAGTCTGAATTTCTAAGGAAATTAGAAGTCTATTTTCACTAGAATTTGGAATCTGAACTTATAGAGTTTGGAGTCTAACTCGTAGGAATTCAAAGTCAAACTCATAGAAGTTTGGAGTCTAACTCATAGAAGTTCATAGTCAAACTAGTAGGAGTTCGGAGTCGAACTCATAGAAGTTCAGAGTCAAACTAGTAGGAGTTCGAAGTCGAACTCATAGTAGTTCATATCCATAATTTGGAGTGGATATTTATGAGAGTTCATATCCAGAATTCAGAGTGGAAATTTATGAGAGTTCGTATCTAGAATTCAGAGTGGAACTTCATTAGAGAGTTCGTATCTAGAATTCGGAGTGGAACTTCATTAGAGTTCGTATCCAGAATTTGGAGTGGAACTTTATGAGAGTTTGTATCCAGAATTCGGAGTGGAACTTCATTAGAGAGTTCGTATCCAGAATTTGGATCCTAAAACAGAATGCTTCATATTTAAGTATTATATGATTCTGAGGTTTTAGATATGAATCCGATTTTTATATTAAAGAAAAAATTGATATGAATAATGAAAACTTGGTAGGGGTAAATTCCTTTGGGAAGAAAATTTTCCTTATAGAAGTAAAATATAGATTTTCTTAAGTATAAGGTGTTTGTGATTTTCAAAACAAGAAGGAATGGAAAAGTCATAAGGAAAACCTTATTGACTCAACAATGATCTGATACAGAAAGATTTTATCCATCCCAATGTTTCACCGTGGATGATTCAGTGTTGTTTTCTAAGAAGAATGATGGTAGTCTAAGGTTTTATATATACTACTAGAGGTTGATTCGGGTAATGATCATGAATCATTACTCTCTTATGAGGATAGAAAATATTTTTGAACGATTGAGAGGGATGAGTTTGTTTTCTAAGATTGATTTGTGGTTTGGGTATCACCAGTTGAGGGTGAAGGAGGATAATATCCCAAATACTACCTTTAGATGTTGGTACGGGAACATAAAATTTGTATTCAGGTTGTTCGGTGTCATGAATGCACCAATTGTATTCATAGGGCTCATGAACTTCATGTTCCATGAATTCCTAGAATAGTTCATAGTTTTTTTCATATATGACATATTAATTTACTTAGAGTCATAAGAGAAGCATGTCGATCATCTCAGATTTGTCTTGAGAGTTCTTTGATGCCACCAACTCTATAGAAAGTTTCCCAAGTGTAGCTTCTAAACACGAAAGGTTCATTTTATCAAGCATGAGGTGTATCAATAGGGTTTGGAAATAGACCTGTCAAAGGTCCAAGAAGTTTTTTCTTGGGAAGTACCCAATAATGAGGCGTAGGTTCATAGTTTCCTAAGTCTTTAAAGCTATTATAAAAGGTTTTTACCAGATTTATCTCGAGTTTTAGCCCCACTAATAACATTTAATAGGAAATAAAAAACTTTTGTGTGGAATGATCAGTTATAAGAAGAGTTCGATGACCTAAAAGGGAAGTTGTCCAATGATTTAGTGCTCTGGTTTCCAAAGGATGGTGTGTTGTTTGAGTTGTTGGTGTGATTTGGTGATATGACATATCAGTTGGAATTACCACCATGGCTAGATAGGATCCATGATATCCTCCATGAGTCTCAGCTTTGTTGGTGCCTTCACAATGACTCCCACATCAACGACTGGGGAGATTTTGATATCAATGATAATGATACATTTGTGTAGAAACTATTAAAGATCTAAGATCTTCTACAGAAGATGCTATATAGGTGGACCATTCCCTTGGTTCATGTGTTGTGGAGGCATGGTTTCCTGAAAAGAGGGTAACCTGATTCCTAATCGAGATGCATTATACTAGGATGTGATTAAAACTATGCGAGCAAGTCAGTGCTACCCATAGAGGATAATATATTTACATGGAGGATGAAATTATTTGATTCATATGTTCAGGGTAGTGTGTTTTGTTGGTTGTAGTGATTGTTGGTATGGGTTTTGTGGAGGTTGAGATAGTTTTGCAATGGTTGTGTAATAATTTGATGGTTTTTGGCTGGTACCAGATGTTGTGGTGTTGTGCCTAGTGATCACTGGTAGAAATAGTGGCTTTAACATTGAAAATATGATATTGGTTTCTTATAAACCAGTGCAAAAAAAGTCTGTGGAGAATTTTTGGCATGAGTTTTTTCCAAAGCTGACACCAAAAAGGATCCAGTTTGGGTTTTGGCATTGATTTTGGAAAAAAAAGACACCAAAACATATAAAAAAAACTTTTGACGTTAATTTATGTAAAAATCAATGACATATTTTAAAAAAAAGTTATTTTTAGCATCGGTTTTTTAAAAAACTGATGCAAAAAACTTTTTAAAAAAACACCCTAAAACCCTCATTTTAGATATTCTAAACTCGTTTCCACTTGATGAATGACATCACCGACAGCTACCTGAGGAACCTCGATGATTATTTTACTCAGTTTTATTTGATTTCAATCATTATTTCATGATTAGTGGTCCTTATTATTTCATCCTCTATCTTTGTTTCACAGTCCACGGAAGAATTTAGTCTATGGAAACCTTATTCCAACCGACGATCAAAAAAGGTTCAATTTTTTTTTGTTTTTTCTTGTTTATTGTTCATTCATACAAAAAAAATTATTATATTTTGTAGTGATTCTCCTAAAAATGAATTCAAGGGAGAAAATATAGATTGAGGATCAATTTTCAATTATTGAACTTCAAATTTTGTAAGTTATTTTTTTAATTTTGAAGATAAATTTTTTATCATTTAGTTATAATTTTCAGTCATTGATTCATTGGTTTGTATTCATTTTATTGTTAATTATTAAAAAAAATATTAAAGTTTGTTTAATTTGTTATATTTTTTATTTGATGAAATTATCAAATGATTTTTCCAAAAAAGATATATATGTATATATGTGTCTATGTGTCTATATATATATGTGTGTGTGTGTGTGTGTGTGTGTGTGTGTGTGTGTGTGTGTGTATGTATATATGTATATGTGTGTGTGTGTGTCAATTGAAATTATTAGGTGTGATATTTTTCATTTTTGATTCTAACCAAATTATATACTTTTGGATCAGCATAACACACATCAAGAAAATATAGAGTCATATATGTCATAAGATCAATAAAAAATTTTCCCTTAATACATGACATTTTTTCATTCATTTCAACCAAAATCAATATTGGATGATAATGATAACCAGTCTCATTTTTAATATTCATCCTATAAATGGAAATTCAAGAGATTATTTTGATCAAATGTATACATTACTTTTAACCCATTTTCTTTATGTTTGGGGATTTCGATCAATGAGTTTTTTTTATAATAACCATGTTCTTTATTTCACATTAATAAATGATTTATTACATAATATTATACTTAATACAACCTGAAATATTGAGAAGTCTAGTAGATTTGGGAATTAGGTACGTATCATAATTTCTTGAACATGGTAAGCAACAACGTTATTAAAAACTTCCTTAATATGCTTCTAAAATTCCATGGCTTTTAAAACTACAAGGGATAACCTCGAGACATAAATTAGAAATGGGTGAGATATAAATATTGGTAAGGGGATCAACATGGAATAACATAAAGAGAATAATACATGTTATATAATAGGAATATCAATTGGTCATAAAAAAGAGTAGGAAACACAAACATGAACAATGAGACATGATATAGCATGATAATCATAACATGGGAAAAGTAGAAACAATTTAAAACACTACATAATAAACATAGGTCAAGGATAAAACACCAATACATAATGGTGTTCAAATTACAATAAAGGAATAAATTTCACCCCCTATCCCAACATGACATCTCATGAGACTAAACATTACCCAATGCATTGGAGAGCTATATAATTTTGGGCACACTTGTCACTTTCATTTCCTTCACATGCTTAAGTGTGTCACATAAATCATACAACATGGATCCATTAATTATAATAATTTATTCCATGATAAAGGAGTGTGGAATAAATATATATAATTCCCCAATCAAAAATTATATGTGCAGAAATTTGAACACCCTTGATAGGAAATGGGTATGTTATTCACTACACAATTTTTTTGGCATGGAAAATCACGGTGAAATTTTGGAAGCATAACAGTGTGACTTAAAGATTCATAAAAATGGGTTGATGAGAGAGAAGGGAGTATATCATCACATATACATCAAATTTGTATTAATAAATACATGTAAAAACATATCCCAACATTATAAATTAAAAATAGAAGGCATAAGTTAATGAAGAACATGAATAAAGAAAAGAATCCTAACAATATTTTAGCATGGTAATGGGTGTACATAAGGATCATGGGAGACTTAATGAGAGTAAAAGGGGAATATCATAATTTATACATTAAATGTATAGTAATTTGAATATGTAATAACATATACCAATATAATAAAATGGAATTTCAGAGACATAACATAAAAAAGTGCTTAAATGGAAATGAGAAGAGAGAAATCCCTTACTTGAGTGTGTGACTCCAAATGCTTGAGAGGGGCTTCTTGAGAGCTTTAAAGAACCTTGGGGTGACTCTAGAGAGTGTAGGGAAGATTATGGTCATTATTCAAGTATTTTTTAGTGAAGATAAATGGGATATTGGGTGTGTTTATATAGGAAAAGAGGGGAATTTCTTTATTATTTAAGTTTTGGACTCTACATAATAAAATAACCAAAACCACAAACCATCCCATGGTTTTGGTCCATAGTTTCTAAAAAAGGGATTGGTTATAATTATTTTATAAGGACAAAGTCCGAAATTAATAAAATAATGTCCCTACTTATGTGTAGGTGATTCATACTCTTAAAGAAATGATTTTGAAACCTTAAAATATAATAATGGTATTGGAGGATTCACAAAGGCTTTATAAAATTTATCAAATAAACATAAAATAAAATTATTTTAAAGTTAAAACATATATTTGGTCTTGATTATCCTTTATATTATATTATTTATTACATCACTTTTGGGTCATTATGATGTCATAATACGCAAAGTATATTTATATGGTATTTAATTTTTACCCAAAAATTTGACTGTCTCAAAAAATTATGAAAAATTAACCATTGTATAATTTAGAAATTATGATTCCAAAAAATAATATTCATTTTATCTAAATAATTTTATAAATACTTTAATTTTCACTTTTAAAATTAAGTCGACATTTTTTGACAATAACAGTTTTTGAACCCTTATAAAAATTACTTTTGACTTCATAAAAATTATATGATCATTTATATTTAATAAAAATTATTTAAAAATAATATTTTATTAAAATATTATTTATTTCAAAAATAAATTAATTAATCATAATAAATTCCTTAATTGAATTTGAATATTACCCAAAAATACTATTTGTGTTTTATTATATTGAAATAAAAATTATTTATAAAGAAACCATAATATGATGAAAATGTATTCATCATTCAATAAAAAATTTGGTACATAATAATAATGATAGTTTATTGATACATATACCTTTAATACACCAGAAAACTCTCTAAGGGTAAGGTATTTGATGGAGGGACTTTCATGGGGAGGTTCAGCATATATGGTTTGGGTTGTGATCTTGATGAGCTTGAACTTATCCTGTAAACAGTTTCTCTAATGCTTAAGTTGTTTAATATAATCTTGGGCTTTGTCAAGGAAAAATCCCAAAGATTCTATCTCCCTCAAAATCTATAATAAATGGGCTTTATAGGGTATAATCCTACTAGTTAAGGCCATCACTTCTTTTGTCTGTGTCAATTGGATTTGTTAAAACCCTATATTTGTACTAATCATGTAATCAATGTTTAGATGTTATTTTATCAATGGTAAATATGCTTAAAGTTCATTTAAATATGATAGGATATAATCAAACCAAATAAGTTCATGTGTTTTCTATATCCACATTACATAATAAGACATTTAATTAAATCACAAGGGAAATTTTATTTATAATAGTTCAGGTCGTTACAATCTCACCCCTTAAGAAATTTCACCCTCAAATTTTTCTTTTCTCACACTAAAATAGATGAGGGTAACTTTGTTTCATCACCTCCTTTAGTTCCCACATTTCTTCTTCAAACTTTTGGTTTCTCCACAACACTTTGACAAGGGTAATTGTTTTATTTCATAGAACTTTTTCTCTATGATCTAAGATCTTTATTGACTGCTCTTCATAGGAAAGGTCATTTTCTAATGGTAACACCTCTAGATTGATTATATGTGAGGGTTATGGCATGTACTTCCTCAAGAGGGATACATGGAATACATCATGTACTTGAGATAGGTTCAGTGGGAGTGTTAGTAGATAGGCCACCACTATGATGCAATCAAGGATATCAAATGGGCTAATGTATCTTGGACTAAGATTTACCTTCTTCCCAAATCTCATCACTTTCTTCCATGGAGATATGTGGGGTAATACCATGTCCCTAACATCAAACTCTAAGTCTTGTCGATGATTGTCATCATATCACTTTTTTCGACTATGAGAAACCTTGATGTACTGTTGAATAGTCTTGACATTTTACACCATTTCCTCAACCATTTCAGGACCTAGAAGTCTTCATTCTCCAACTTCATCCCAACATGCAGTTGTTATGCACCTCTTCCCATAAAGGGCTTTATAGGTAACCATTTGGATGTTCTAGTGGAAATTGTTGTTGTATGAGAACTCGACCAGAGGTAGATGTTGGTCCCATCCTCCTTTAAAGTCCATAGAACATGCTCGCAACACGTATTCCAGTGTATGAATAGTCCAATCAGATTAGACATCAGTTTAAGGGTGATAAGTTGTGCTAAAGTTCAATTCAGTGTTTATAGCATGTTTAATACTTTTACAAAACTTGGAGGTGAATCTTGGATCTTGATTAGATACAATCGATAGTGGAATTCCATGAAACCTCACTACTTCTCTAATATATATTTTTTCAAGTTGATTAAGCGAGGAATCCTATCAAATCACAATAAAGTGAGTTGTCTTTATAATATGATCCACAACCACCCATATATAATTGTTTCCCCTATATGTCTTTGTAAGTACGGTGAAAAAAGGCCATAGTGATGTATTCCCATCTCCATGTTGGTATAGGTAATGGTTGCATCATCTCCTTATAATTCTACCTTTAAACCTTCACTTACTAATATACCAGGCACTTTGATGTATATTTAGCAATATCCTTCTTTATATTTTCCCACCAATATTTCTCTCGGAGATCTCGATACATCTTTGTGCTTCCTGGGTGAATGGAGAAAGTCGAACTATGTGCATCATCCAAAAGTTCCTTCTTTAACTCAGGATTTGATGGTACATATAATCATGTCCCAAATCTCACAACTCCTTCATTAACATTGAACTCCAAGGATTTCACTTTCCTTATAGTTTCCAATTTCTTCTAAATTCCCACATCATCTTTTTTTTCATCCTTTAAGATCTCTGTAAGGGATGATTGAGTAATCATTTTTGAAATTATTGATGATGTTTTTTCCTTTATGATTTCTATATCTATCCTTTCCAAATATAATAAGGTTTAATCCATATAAATTCTCATCAATGATAGAATTTTTGGATACTTTCTACTTAGATCATTTTCCACTTTATTCTATTTAACAGTATGGTAGTGGATTGAGCATTTATAGTACTTGATCAGCTCTAACAATCTTATTTGGTGCATATTTAACTCTTTCTATGTGAATATATATTTTAGACTTTTTTTATTCATATGTATTTTATACTTCTCCTCAAAGAGATAATGATTCCATATCTTCAAATCGAAGATCACTATATCCAACTTCAGATCATGCGTTGGGTAGTTATATTCATGAACTTTCAACTAACTTGAAGCATAGGCTATGACTTTGTCATTCTGTATTAACACACATCTCAATCCCTTCTTTAAAGCATCGCGAAACACTACAAAAAGTTCTCCACTTGTGGGTAGTGTGAGCATAGAGGCGGTGATAAACCTCCTTTTCATTTTATTGGATCTCTCTTTACACTCATCATTCCAAGAAAACATGAATCCCTTCTGAGTTAGCTTGGTTGTAAGGTTTGAAAATCATGATAAATTTATCACAAATCGATGATAATACCCAGCTAATCTAAGGAAAGTACGGATATCTGTCACAAATTTTGTCCTCGACCATCCTTCAATTACTTCTATCTTTGAAGGGTCCACATATATCCTATTTCTTGTGATGATATTCCCCAATAATGATACTTCCTTCAACTAGAACTCACATTTTTTGTACTTGGCATAAATCTTCTCCTTTCATAAGGTCTTCATCGCAGTGCTTAGATATTCCTCACGCTCCTCCTTACTTTTGGAGTATATTTGAGTATCATCTATAAATACTGCAAAAAAAAAATTCAAGGTAATCTCTAAATACTCTATTAATCAATTCCATTAAGATTATTATAGCATTAGTGATCCTAAAAGGAATCACTATAAACTCATAGTGCCCGTACATTGTATGAAAAATCAATCTTGGGGATATCCTCTTTCTTCACCCTAACTTGGTAATATCCTGACTACAGATATACCTTGGAGAAGTATTGTGCTCCACATAACTGATCAAACAAGTCATTAATCTATGGCAGAGGATACATGTTCTTTATCATGATCTTTTTGAGCTCACAATAATAAATGTAAAGGTGTATTGACCCATCCTTCTTTTTGATGAAGAGGACCGGTGCACCCCATGGTGAAGCACTTGGGCATATGAACCATTTATCCAAATTCTCTTATAGTTGTTTCTTCATCTACTCAAGTTCCACAACAACCATTATATATGGATTTTTGGATAATGGTAATTCCCCATGTATAATCTCAATTTAAAATTCAACCTATCAACTAGGATGAAGACCAAGAAATTCATTAGGAAAAAAATCATTGTATTCCCTCACAATAGACATGTCTTCTAGGATGGTTGTTTCCTTAGACTCAATCATTTGATCCAGATTTGATTTATTATAGGAAAATAATATCTATGATTGAGATATTGGTGCTAAAAAAGATTCATCCTCCTCCTTTCACTTGTATAGAATCGGTGGTCAATTCGTAATATGGAGAGTTATTTACTTCTCACAGCAATTTATGTTGGCTATATATAGGGAAATCCAATCCATGCCTATAATTGCATCAAATTCCACCAAAGGGGGTATGAAAAGGATAGCTAGAAAGTTCATCCCAAAAATTGTGATAGGGGAGGAGTTATATACTTAGGATGAAATAATTTCCCCATTTTCCATTTTCACTAATAACTCCACTTCTAAGATCTGTGGTGGTGTTTGAATAGTTCTACTAAACTTTAATGATATGAAGGAATTCGTAAAACCAAAATCAAAAGTATGTTTGTTATCCTTTAATGAATAAATAGTGTACCTATCATTTCCTCATTGTCAGGATCCACCTCAGTAGTTATGATGGAAAAAGCTCACCCTTGCTGCCTTGGAGGCTGTTGGTTATCTCTGAAAACCCTTGGCTTAGTGCATTAGTTTGAAAAGTGATTTATTTACTTATATTTGTAGCAATGAAAAATGTACTGAGGGTTGAATGGATAATTCCTTTCCTCGATCACATTATTAGGTTTCTCCTATTAATGATCATTAGCTATGTTCCCTTTACTCCTACACCTGAAGTATTTTCTCATCCCCCTTAGGCAATTTTTGGGGTGTTTCTTTCCGCACCTTTGACAAGTGGGATGTTGAAATTTCATGGCACTGTTAGATTTCTCCATTGGACTTCCAGAATTAAACTCCACTTTTCTCTTCGTATCCCCATGTTACTCTTTATATTTTTCAACCTTAATTTCAAATTTTAGGGCACATCAAACAATTTTCTCATATCTATCAAAGTCACGGGTCGATAGGGATTTTTGTAGACTAGGTTTTATCCCACCAAAGAAGCAGTCAACCTTGTGTTCAGGGGTAATGAAAAAGATAGAGGTGTATCATGAAAGTCTTGTGAAGTTTTTCTCGTATGACCTGATAGATTTTTCATCTTTTGGATTGAGGGAAATGAAATCCCTTTCTATTTTAAGATGGATAATGTGAGAAAAATATTTATAAAAAAACATTTTTCAAAATTCCTTCCAATTCATCACTTTTATATCTTCCTCGGACTTTGTATTCTTAATCAATATCCACCACAGATCAGTTTCTGCCTCCATATGATAAACAGCTAGTATAACCTTCTCTTGTTTAGAACATTGAAGGATGGATATGATCTTCTCGATGTAGTTGATCCATTGTTCCATGACTAAGGGATCAGATGATCCATTGAAATTTGGAGGCCTTATCGCATAAAGATATCAATCACAGTTTACTCTCTCTTAGGAAGATTTGGGTGATCCTCCTAATCTAGGTTTCTATTCAAAACTTGAGTCAGCTGAGAAATCATTGTCATAAAGTTTTTGATTCCTACTCCCATCGGGTTGGGCATCTTGTTGGGGCAGTTATCACATTTTCTGTCACATTGATTTTTTACCTAATTACTCCTATTTCAAACTATTGTATAGAATAAAAGTAAGATTAGGGATAAGTATTTTATACTATTAAACACATAAATGGGGAATCCAATGACATTAAAGGGATAAATTTTAAATTATATTTATTTCCTTAACTTATGGATTTCTAGGCTTCAGTCTATGTTACCCATGATCTATTTCCTAACATATACTTTTATGGGTATTTTTTTGTTCCATTAATAATGGTTCATAATGATCTTATGAATTTATCAAAGCATATCTACTAGTAGTGTCAAACCAGGAGTATATTAGGGCATGTTGTCGTGTACTAGGTAACATTGAGTCAGGCTCGGCACACCTTATCAGAGTTATTACACATAGGTACATCTGTATCATAACCACATCCACTTGTAGTATCCAAATAGGGATGTATTATCTTGATAAACCACTTACTCTATACTTACCAAAATTTAGGGATGTTTTATTATACTTAGTCTTATCCCTAAGTCTTTCACTAGAGTTTTCTAATCCTAATACCAAAAATAACTAAACCTTTCCTATGATACCAACTATAATAACTTTGTTCTTTATTTCACATTAATACATGATTTATTACATAATATTACACTTTATACAACCCAAAATGTAATGAACCTAATCATAGTATCCCAAAGATAGTGCCTTACTTTAGTACATTGTCATATATATAAGTGTTGAATCCTAAAGGACTGATTAGTTTAGTAGTCTTTGAAAATAGATTATATACTTGAACCTTACATTACAATTCAAAACATAAAATACAACATAGATAATCCTTGATAATTCTATTATATTCCTAGATTAACCCTTCGTATCAGTCATAATACACATCTTGGAATCCTGTGAGAATAAAACATATGAAAGGGGTGATCTCAGATTCTCAGTAAGGGTAAACTCACATAAAAAGATATTATGAATAAATAAACATAAACCTTAAGTCAAGGTGTATAACTAAAACATGATCCACTTAAACATAATCTTGAGCATAATATGGTAAGAATAAATCAAATAATGTCATATAAATAATCACATGAGAATGAAACATAGCCATGAATATTCTACTATCTGAATAATCATATAGAATATTAATAACTAATCTCATAATGATGGAATGCATAATGTCAGACATCATAAACATACTATTAAGTCTTGGACCAAGACACCATACATAAATGGGTAAGACATTAGTCAAAACCTAAGCAAGTTTGTCTCATGAGACCTATTGATGCATCAAGGGGCTATAGAGGGCTCTTTCTGTCACATACTAAGTCAAATGCCTTCCTCTTATGAAAGGGGTAAAACATAACCAACATAAACATTCATATTAAAAACTATTATATGAAATGTTAATACATTAACCCTAAACTATGAATCATATCAAAATAGTAGATCCGTACTCAAAGAAAATCATAAACCATTCAATAAAATATAGTAAATGATATCATAAGATGTTAACCTCAAATACGTATAATATTGAACAAAGTATGTTGATATAGATGAAAATACTCTAATAAAATCATTAGAAATTTCATGAGAAAAATACCCTCTTTACTTTGAAATCATTTATTCAAAATCCATAAATTTATAAAAGAAATCATTTTAATAAAGAGATTTTTTAATCAAAGTGTCTCATACCACTTTTAAACAATAGATAAAAATTCAAAAATTAACATTTTGAAACATTTATGTCCTTATAAATAAATCTATAAACATATTTTGAAAACATGTACATGAACGAGAATGATTTAGAAGAATAAATCTTTAAAACATTTAAAACGATGTTTTAGTTAGAGTCTCTTACATAAAACCTTAAAAATATTCCTTTTGAAAAAAATTTAATGAAATTAAAAATATACATAAAATGTAATTTATAATCCTTTTATATCTATATAAATAAATATATAAGATAATATCAAAAATATTGAAATTGAAAAAGGATTAATTATTTAAATATTCAAAGTGTCACATACCACTTTGAACATTTAAATCATAATCTCAATGAAAGAATAATATTTTTCAAAACATTTAATAAATTTATAACAAATAAACTAATTATATGATAATTCAAAGGGGTTTTATATACACCTCATAAAAGAAGGTGGGTGTATAACATCAAACTATGCCTCAATGAAAGTAGATTGAGATGAAGTCTCTTACCTTGTGTTTCCTTTTTGGTTGAACATATCTTAAACTTGTGTATAATGGTTTTAAACATGTTATTAAATTATAACAGAATAATATTTATATTTATGATATCATATATTATCCGCTTATATCATTTTATTAATAATATTTCATTATTACCATTGTTTCAGGTGTTAACTACTTCATTTTTTATACATGTTTTGTCATGTAAGTCATGTTTATTATGCATAGGATATATTTAATTAATATAAAAAATTATATTAAGTTCATAAATATTATATTCACACATCATATAAATTTTTATAATCATTCTTGAATGGTTAATGTGGAGGATGAATCTCATTGCATTATAGAGACGGTAAGTCATACGTACGCACAAGTGATGGTATCATTCCCTTAATGGTAAAGGGGTAAGGAATTGGATGGTAAAAAAAATTTAAATAATAAATATTATGTTATAATAACTATATATTTCTATTATTTCCATCATTATACACATCAAAATAAAATGGTGAAAAATATATTACACCACGGCGTGGAGACGGTAGGTCGTACGTACGCACGCGTGGTGATTTTGTTTTTCATATAATGGATAAAAGGTGGGAAATGGTTGTTCAATAGTCATAATAACATCTCAGTATATAGGTGATACTGTATTTATTACTTTATAATAGAAAAAACATAGTAATATGAATTATAATAAGAAATTAACTTGAATTAGTTGGTTAAACAATTACCTCTTATTCGGTGGACTTCCTTTGGATCTCCTCTTATGAACACTAGAGTTGGTCTTTTTGGAAGAAAAAGACATCCAAAACTTAGATAAGAATTTTTGGAGGATAAATGGGAATGTTTTGGTCGAGATATAAGGCTAAAAGTGGTGTTAGGAAGTGAGGGAGGAGGTTCCCTTTTATAATTGAGGTGAGAGGCACTTTTGGAAATCCTTAAAATATTAAATTAATATAAATTAATTTTACATTAAAAATGGATAAAAAGTGAATTATTTAGAATATAATATTATTATGGTTCTAAATTATCTCAACCAATGATTTTTATATAAGTTTATGTCACATTATTAACCTTATCTTTTGGCTTTAACTCTTAGTTAAACCCTTTTACTATTGCCGTGACAACTTGGCTTTTTTACTATTTAGGGTTAATATAGTTACTATAAAATGTAAAAAAACAAATGGATAATTGATGAAATATTTAACCTTATTATATTTATTTATTTGAATTTATATTTTTATGATTTTTATATCATTTAATAGAATATTATTTATTTTAAAGTATCATTTATGTCTATTTTGATATTATCCATTATTTGTCTTTTAAAAAATATATTATAAACATGATAACTTTGAAAAAAAACTTCTAATATATCAATAAAATTTTAAATTTATCTATAAAATTATTTTATATCATTAATTATGTTAAATTATATTTATTTTAATATTTTTAATATCATTTATTTGATATTTCTATTAATTAAACAATTATTGCATCGTCATTATGCAAGCCTTTAATTAAATTATTTCTTATATAAAAATTAAAAAATAAATTATAGTGATGAATATAAGTTTATTATATTTTAAATGAATATTTATAGTCTAATTTATCTTTTGTATCACCCTATATTAAAAATGATTTAGTTATTAAAAATATGAGTATGACATTTTTAACTTATCTTTAAATAAAATATAATAAATGTCATATTCTTACCCAAGTGGCTTAAAAAGGTAATAATTTCAGTTTAAGGTTGATTTTGGTTGAAACTAACTCATATAATGAAATTAATATAGGTGTTAGGCTAATTTTATAATATTTATAATATTATTTTTACCTTTAATTAACCAATTTACCTTTAATCGTGGTAAAATAAAAAAATACTAAAGTTACTATTTATAATATACAAAAATTAAGTTGATATTATTAGACTATAAATATAAAACTTATTAAAACCTTGTATTTACATTTTTCTAAATTCAATTCACAAAATCATATAAATTAAGTTTAATGCTAATCCCGCAGACGTGGCGAAAAAGAGGGTTTAAAAAACATTCAAAATTTCAATAAGTTTTTATATCTGATTTAAATATAAAATTGATTCCAATGATCTAAATTAGATTAATATATATATATAATTTATCTATTTTTACATTAAAATCAATTTAAAATACAATAATTATTTAAATGAAAAGGCAGTTTTTAACTACAATGTTGCATTTTTCACTATTTATCAAAAAATGAAACTTCTCATGAAATACCAAAAATTCTCCCTAAGATAATTTTGACATCAAAAATTAAAAAACGAAGTTTATTTTGAAAAATATAATATATAA
Source organism: Viscum album (assembly GCA_963277665.1). NCBI lineage: Eukaryota > Viridiplantae > Streptophyta > Magnoliopsida > Santalales > Viscaceae > Viscum > Viscum album. The sequence continues at coordinate 698,776,765 of OY728157.1, forward strand.
AAGTGTCAAAAAAATTATTTAAAATATTTTCAGCATTAAAAAGCAATAAAAATCCCTTTAAAAAATTATAGGTTTTATGATTAAAATTGGGTTTGTTCTTATATTATGCCTATAAAATTTATTGGATGAATATAAAAAATATTTGATTGAATATATAACATATATATTTCATTAATACCTTTCACTAATAGTGATTAATTTAATTTTATTATAATAAAATGTCATTGTGGGAATAAAATATTTTTTTAATAAAAACACATCCTTCATATTAAATTGGTTTTATATTCATTTCTAATTAATTGGTACCCAATGAATTCATTTATAAACTATATTTTCATAATTTATTTAATTCTATTCACAACTACCAACTTAGCAGTTAATGTTAATATTCAATAATATTTCACGATTTGTTTAAGCTCATTGTTGCGTGTAATGTAAGCTATTGAAGAAGTTAAATTTAAAAAGATACATATCCTAAAATCTTGGGTTGTTATATTATCTACACCTTTAATAAATTTCATCCTCATAATTTGAAATTTCAATTTGAAAATAAAATTTTGAAACTAAAAAATACCTTTGTGGAAAACCCACATCAGAAATGGGATTAATAAAATATTCTCTTAATAAGAGAGAAAAGGAAATGTGAAGGTCACCATAAAAATAGGATTTTGAATAGGATAGCATTAGTGGCAAGTGAAAACATGGACATGGAAGAGAAATAAAACTATAAAGTTTTGATGGATAGTGATAGAGAAGATGTTTAGCCGAAAGTTGTTGACCACAAAGTCATAAACTAGAGTTATGAAAAAGGTCATTGATATCATCAAAAGTGATTATAATAGGACAACCGTTTTGTTTCAAGGCCCTATCTCCTAGAGATAAGGAATTATTTTACTATCCAGATAAGAAATGGAGAAAACTTACTTGATTTAATGCCATGTATCAATGTCATACTTTGGTTGTGATTTGATCTATTTCCACTTCATTTATTAAACCAAGATATAGATATTCAAGATAAATTTTATGCATAGAGTACCTTTATCAAAAGATTCATAAGTATTTCCTTCAACCTTTAAATATTTATCAAAACCAAAATTGTTAAAACAAGTTATCTAATATGATATATTATAATTTAACCTCAAACAATAATATCCAAATTTCAACTTAATTTATTATATAAGTAGTTAAACTTAAGACTCATCCAAAATAATTATATCCAAATTTAAAGTCCAAATATTTAGAAGAATGGTCACTAAATTCCCAAAATTAATCTTAACATTTGATTTTCCTGACAACATAATGTAAATCTTATTATCAAATTACAAACATGTGAATATCTTCATCTTTTATTCTCTTGAAACATGGTAATAACTTTAATTACAATAAAACTTTATTAAAAACATGCATGTTTATTTATTTAATAAATAGAACATAGATTATTGGATATACTCCTTAAATCTAAAAATGTTCTAAACTCCATCAATGATGGCATAAACCACTTTGTCAACAAATCATTAATCGGTTTGAAGGTAGTCATTACTTATCCAATTAACATTATCCAAATCAGTCATTTCTTTATCCAAACATCATTGTCTCGTCATTAGGAACATATTAAGGGTAATATTTCCCTCAACCGTGTTTTTTACAAAAGAAATTAACTTTCTACTGAATAAATTTTCTTAGTACCATTTATCATATGATCTCAAATACTTAACAAAAAATTATTATAGTACAATCCTCATATATTCCATAATTCTTATAACCAGTACATCATTGATAAAATACTCAAATGATATAATTATTGAATCCAAACATAAGCACATTAATAATTCCTCTTCGTCCGTGGTAGTATAATAATCTCTACCATGATCCATTAGCCTCTTTTGGGGTATATTCCTTTGATGAATTAGACATTGATTTGTGTAGTGTCTCATATACTTGTACTTTAAGCAATGTATATCAGAAACCTTTTTATTATCCTTATAATCCCAAGAACGGTGTCCTTTATCTCCACACTTGTAGCAAACACCAATTCATTTTAAACAAGTACCAAGTTTATTATTTCCATAATTATTACATGTGGGAAAATACTTATTTCCCTTCTTCCCTTTATCTAAATTTTTCTTAGGTATCCTATTATTCTCATGCTTCCCTCTAAAACCATAATACTTAGAGTACTCTTTACTTGTACTGTTATCACATGATATTATGTCTTCTTATGATGAGAATTATTGGGATACTATTTCCCTTTGAAATATTAGCTTAAAACCATGAATGGTATAATCTTTCTTACTCTTTGGATCATGTGTATCAATGATGTTCACATTATTTCTACTAGAATCCATTTCTAAATGACAACATACACTAGGTTAGATCATATCATAATTTATAGTCCTAAAAATAGAAAAATACTTAACCTAAATTGAAAATTTTATGCATAGCTAATCTCATAATCATAAAAATGGTTTCTTTGGGGAAATATTTACTTTTAAACACTTCATAATAGTTTGTAAAGAAAATTTGAATTATCCTAAGCATATCCCTTAGGAGTGTCAAACCAGGTGCATAGTAAGGCCCGTTGTTGTGTACCAGGTTACACTGAGTCAAGCTTGACGCACCCTGTCGAAGTTGTTATCCCTGTGTACATTTGTTCTAGAACCACTGTAACGTCCCAATTACGGGTGTCGCCCAAAGGTTCCCCATACCCAGTTTCTCACATGGCCTCAAGCGCATTTTACCAAATGCCAAAGGCTACCGACTATCACCAAGGACCTTGGGTGTGATAGTGGGGAAACTATGCCCTCATTGGCAGAGTAACATAGCGGAAACTAACTTATAACAGTAGCGGAAACAGTAATTCCATACAATAAGTATACAGCATAAGGTTGAAAGTAAATAAAAAACTATAGCATATAAATATTTCAATAATGATGCATGTCTCAAGTATCTTGGAAAGCAGTCAAACAATTCATAGTACTAAAATACAGTACTAAACCAAAGTAAAAAAGGGAAAAATAAGTAAACAACTCCAATAGCATCACAAGCCTCATCTTGGTCTCATGCTCTCAAACTCCACAATAATCAAGTATCTAAAGTAAAAGGGCACTTTCCCTTATCTATACCTACAACAATATAATCTGTTTGGGCCCAAAAGCATGACCAAAGCAGGGTGTGAGACGAATCCCAGTAGGCAACCACCCAAATATCTGTGCCTAACTATCAGTGGATATATATGGTAGGCAATATGAAAAATAAAGTAATAAACAAGGAAGTACTCAAAAGTAAACAATCCTACAGTTTCAACTACAGTCATTTACATTTATTAAATAAATAACCAAACAATCTCAAGCAACTCTCTGGGAATTTCTCATAATCTAAACCCTCTGGTTCATCTTAACAAAGACTCTCTAAGGAATCACTCACTGTCAATTAACCTTGTGGTATCATAATGGTATACTACAGATACTCTGGGGAAGCACTCAACTTCCAATTCCCCCTATGGTCTCGCAACATGGAACTATAGACACTCTAAGGGAGCACTTTCTTTTTATCCCCCTTATGGTCTCGCAATGTGAAAAGTATAACAAACACTCTCGGGAAGCTCTCAACGTCCATTCCCCCTATGGTCTAACTACACTAGGTTCTCGCAGCCCTGTGTAAAGCAATAGTGCACCAACGATATCCAGCATCCAAAGTAAATCTCAAATACTACTTAGCTAAATAGATACAATTCACATCACAAGCATGTTAGATAATATTCACTTCATACTAACAGTACTAGGAATGGAAAACAAGGCATCCTAATAGGCAATTCTAGACCCAATGGCCAATATTAGATCAAACATGGGAAAGCACATCCATATTAAGGTAAATAACACTATTTACAATAAAAAAACCCATGCTCAAGAAAACAAGGCATAGCAGGCATTGACAGGATTAAATTTCCTAAACATGAAATACCCTAAACTAGGGTATTGGGTATTTTTGCACATATAATTCAAATAAAATCTATGAAAAGGCACAAACCACCTACCTCGACATTGTAAGATCGATATAGTTTAGCTTCATCCTTCAAATCAACCTATAACACCATAGATCTACAAAAATGTCTAAAATGTTCAACCAAGGATATCTCACGAAAGATGAGAAATCAAGAGAAGAGGCTCTAGAAGAAGGAATAACTTACCGATGCGATTCCAACAAAATAGACGGTGTTTGGTTCAGAGAATGGATAACCAAACGGGGGCTCAGAGAAGAATCGGCAATATCCGTCACTCCTGGATGAGATGGGTTCAGAAGAAGATAGTTTTATTGATGAGATGAGACCCCATTCCGATATAACAATTAAAAATAAAAATACATGGTGTGTTCCCTGAGGATACATGGTTTGTATAGGTCTTTACCGGGCTCCTCTTTAGGTGGTCTCCAGGTCACCCCACATGGCCATGTACTGGTCGTTACATGACCAGTACACGACTACCTGCGGCAACCAGGTACACAGTGTGTACTTCTAGGTACACGGTGTGTACTCCTAAAATTTCCAAAAACTTCTATTTTCCTCAAAAAACACTAAAAATCAAGATCCATACCTAAAATAATATCCATGTTCTTACAAACTCCACCCCCCCCCCCAAAGAAATTTGTACCTGAATTTTCCTAACAAGGCGGCGTAGAAGAAGGATCCTCGAACAGCTCCAGCCACTACAATCGTACATTGGTCTCCCTCTCCCAAGTCTCGTCTTGTACTCTCCCGTGCTGCCATAGCACCCGTACCATAGGAAAAAACCGGCCATGGAAAACCTTTCTGCGATCAACAATACAGATAGGATGCTCTTCAAACGATGCATCCACCTCCAACTCAACCTCTTCGGTTTGGAAAACATGAGATAGGTATGAGAAGTAACATCATAGCTGGGAAATGTGGAAGATGTCGTGCATATCTTGGTAACTCTGAGATAAATGCAACCAATAGGCAACCGGCCTAACTCTCTCCAAAACCTCAAATGGCCCGACATATCTTGGTGAATGCTTACCCTATCTCCTAATCCTCCTATGTCCCAACCTCGGTGTGACATGTAGAAAAACCTGATATCCGACCTCAAACTCTAGAGGTTGTCTCTGTTGATCAGCATAAGACTTCTATCATTACTGTTTGGTATCCATCCTCTTCTAAATCAACTCTACTTGCTCTGTGGTCTCCTAGACAAGAAGAGGTCCCAGCATAGTTGTCTCTCCTGCCTCCAGCCAATATAGGGTTGATCAGCATGGCCTACCGTACAAAGCCTTATAAGGTGTCATCTGAATAGTTTCTTGAAAACTATTATTGTAGGCAAACTCCACTAAAGGTATGTGATTCTCCCAAGAATTTCCAAAATCTAGAATTCATGCCTAAAGCATGTCCTCCAGCACCTAAATCATACGGTCGGACTGACCATCTGTCTGGGGATGGTAAGATGTACTCAAAAGTACATGTGTACCCAAAGCCCTCTATAGTCCCTTCCAGACCTAATAAGTAAAATAGGAATCCCTTTCTGAAATGATGGAGTTTGGAACCCCATGTAAATGTAAAATTCTCTGGATGTACAACATTCCCAACTCATCAAAACTGAAGGTCTCCTTGATTGGTAAAAAGTGTGAAACCTTCATGAGTCTGTCAATGAAAACCCAAACTGCATCATTCCCTCGAGGTGACCTTGGAAAACCTATCATGAAGTCCATCGCGACATCATTCCACTTCCACTCAAGAATGGGTAACTATTGCAAAATCCCTACTGGTCGCTGATGCTCTGCCTTCACCTGCTGACAGGAGGAACATCTCATGACAAAACCAGCGACATCTCTCTTCATACCTAGAAAAAAATATTGACGGTGTAGATCTCAATATATCTTGGTAACACCAGGATGAACTTCCCAAACTGAAGAATGAAAATCCCACAAAAGCTCCTCACGTATGTCTGCTGACACCCATACGCATCCATGGAAGTGAAATATTTCATCCTTGCCTATGGTCCATCCAGGAATAGGGTCCTCTCCTGACACACTCTCCCATAGAACTAGGCCTTTAGAATCTAATAGCTTTCTCATTCTCACTTGATCAAGTATAGTAGAGGTAACAGATATAGAAGAAAGGAACATATGCTCATGTCTATTGTGCACCACTAAATGAATCTCAAAGAATAAATCCATAAAATTCCACTCATTACTGGCCTACTAAACTACTTGTATTTGAGTCCTCTTTCTCAACGCATCAGCCACTATGTTGCCTTTCCCAGACGTGTAGGCAAGATCAAAATAAAAGGATTTAAGGTACTCAACCTACCTTCACTGTCTCAAATTCAGATAGTGTTGAGTTAAGATATACTTGAGACTTTTGTGATCGGTGAAAACCACAAAATTCTATCCCAACAGATAATGTATCCAATAGCATAAAGCATGAACAAATACAGCCAACTCAAGATCATGCATCGGGTAATTCCTCTCATGTGGTATCAACTGCCGAGACCCGTACGCAATGACTCATTCTCCCTATATAATAAATTCTCCCAACATGATACCTGATGCATCATAGTAAAATATATAACTATTTCCTGGCTCTGGAAAAACTAGTATCGATGTTGAAATCAACCTCCCTTTAAACTCCTGAAAAGATGAATCGCAGGAATCTATCCAAAGGTACTTCGCAGCCTTCTTAATCAGGCCCATCAGTGGCATTGCTAAGAATGAAAATTTCTGTATAAAACTTCTGTAGTAACCATCCAGCCCTAGAAAACTTTGTACCTCAAAGTCGTTCTTCGGATTCTCCTAGTAAACTACTGCTCTCACTTTCTCTAGGTTTATTGATACTCCTATCTCTGAGATAACATGACCCAAGAAGTGAATAGGGTCCATCCAAAAGTGTCATTTTGAGAGATTAGCATATAACTGATGCTCTCTTAGTGTACTCAAAACTATCTTAATATGGGTATCATGGTCATGTCAAGTGTGAGAGTACACCAAGATATCGTCCATGAAAACCACTACAAAGAAGTAAAAGTATGGGTGGAACACCCAGTTCATCAGTGCCATAAAAATTTCAGGCACGTTCGTGAGACCGAATGACATCACCACATACTCTTATAGAACATACCTTCTCTGAAAGTATTTCAGAGGTATATCTGATGGTCTAACATGAAAATGATAATTACCAAATCTCAAGTCAATCTTTAAGAACACACGAGCTCCTCGAAGCTGATCAAAGAGATCATCAATCCTTGGTAAGGGATATTATTTCTTGACCATCAACTGGTTTAGCTTCTGATAATCCACACAAAGTCGGAGGGTACTGTTCACCTTCTTCGCAAATAGGACAGGAAAACCCCAAGGAGAAGTACTGGGTAAGATGAAACCCTTTGTCTGTAACTCCTCTAACTACTTAATGATCTCCTGTAACTCTGGTGTATCCATCCTATAAGGAGGAATGGACACCAGTGTCGCTCCTAGTATAAGCTAAATAGAAAAGTATACCTCTCTCTCTAGATTCAAACCTGAAAATTCTTCCAAAAAGACATCTCTAAAATGATCCACCGCTGAAGGAAATTCCATCTGTGAAGTTCCATGGTCATCTAGATATAGACTAGAAATCTAGGTTGTAACTCCTCCCAACCCATGATACTCAAGTCCTGCTCTGCTTGCCTGGAAATCCCATTTACCCTTATATAGAAACAAACTGCCCTCTAGTGATATCAAACTCACCCTACAAGGATAGTAGTCGACAACATCCTGGTATGGAACCAACCAGTCCATTCCGAGAATGACATCATAGTCTGTCATCTCTAAGACATAGAGGTTCCATAAGAAGTGACACCTGTCGGCCTCAAGAGGGAACTCCTTGTAATGATGTACACTAGTAGTTCTAGTCCCCAACGGAGTATGTGGAATCGAGATATCAGTATAAGTAAAGATACAAAGCCCAAGGCTCTCCAAAATAGCAATAGATATGAAACTATGGGAAGCCCCTGTATTGAAAAGAGAAGAATCTAAAACTGAGGCAAACAAAATCGTACCTCTAACTGTAGAGGGTATGAGATCCTACTCATGTTGGGTCTACTCCACTAAAAAAGTATGACATGTACCATGGCCCTGTGACCCTACCTGACCACCCTGAGCTAATACACCCTATTTTCATTGAAATCCTGGTGATTGGCTACCACGGTCACTACCTCCACCTCGGTCTGAACGAACAGATGAACTCTAGTTCCCAAACTGATGAGAAATAGGTGGTCCTAATCCTGAATGAGGAGTCATAGAAGAACCCTTTTCACCAGTTGTTTGTGAGAAAAACTGACAGAAACACTGAAGATAACCCATCTTGACACAAGATCAGCACTCCATTGGGTCCTTCAGGCAATGTGGCCTCGTATGCCTGCTCTTTCTGCACTGGTAGCATACCACCTGAATACCTGAAGGACTATCTTTCCTACTCGGGTCTCTGTGCGTAGACTCCCTACGGCGCTTCCTACTGTCAGTTAGAAGGGAACCATCTCTGGATGCTAAGCTGCCTGACCCATAGATTTAGAATCCCTTAGGTTGCGCTCTTTGATCAATTCCTAGTTGACTAGAAGTGATGGAAGTCAACCTGAATATTTTCACCCAAGATCGGATGTCATGCTTGAGACCATCCTCAAACTTCATCTCCAGAAATAACTCATCACCCCCTAGAATGGGTGTGAATCGCTACAACTCTGTGAAGTGAGAATAATACTCCATGACTGAGATGTACCCTGCTCCAGACTCATGAACTCTTAGACTCAATCAACCCTCTAGGTCTCCAGGTAGAAGTAATCATAGAAAGCATGATGGAACTCATCTCAATCCATAACCCGATAGCATCCCAGCTATGATATCACATACCACCATCTCTTGGAAGAATCCTAAATCATGTGTGTAGTGAGTTTCACCCTCCTCTTTGGAGGCGTCTTTAGATTCTTAAAGATGGACAGCATGGCTTCCAACCATGACTTTGCAGCCTGATATCCTCCATCCCCTGAGAAAGTAGGAGGATGCTGGTGCTGAAAGACCCACGTCAATTCTTCCATAGATGGGGCAGGATGTCGTGCTCCCTAGAAGGTCTGAATAAACCTCATGAAGCCTTCTCAAAACTGTGCATCAGTACTTGTATCCAGAATGACGGCTGGTTCCAAGACAGGCACAACTGGATGATCTTCTGGTAGTCCCTAATCAGCCATGTCTAGTGTCTAGTCACTGCCCTGAATCTGGCATACAACCGGAGGACGTCTCAGTGGCATGACTCTGTAAGTTCAAGCGCACACCTTATATAAATATTATCAAGGACTAAAACTTATAAGTGCAAGAAAGGGGTAGGAGGAAGAAAACATTCAAGTTTTTCAAAACATGGGTACATGGCATGTATTACCACTACAAGGTATGTTCCCTTAAGCCTTTACATGGGCATGTACTTCTTCCAACACCGGTCTTGTAACACCCCATACACACGGCGTGTTCTCCATTGACACGGCGTATACTTGAACCTTACCCCCCTTCTCGAGTTCCTCTACACAGTTATACACACGGCTCCTACCTGAGTAACTATACACAGCGTGTGCACCCTGGACATAGTCTGTATCCCTTAATTCATAACCATCTATGTCATTAGTCACATGGTCGGTGACAAGTTCAACTCTACATGGCGTGTAAGAAGAGAACATGGCGTGTACAACCTGAGTTTCATCCACCCGTGTCATTGGTCACACGGCTGGGTAGACAGCTCTTAGAATATAGCATGTACTAAAAGTACACGGTGTGTGTCACCAAATATTTCCCAACCCCATGTATCTTCCCACACATCCAGTCATATGGTTAAGGACTACATGGTGTGTACATACAGTACATGGTGTTTACTTTTAAAAAAAAGTTGTTCTCTCCTGAATATAAGGATACATGGAATGTATTCATGAATACACACCATGTATTCTGGGTTTTTCTAGACAGTAAGACTCAAAAAATACTCTAAACCCATAAAAACACTGAAACAATCATTAAAGTTCCAAATTCTGATCTGTGAGGACCCATACTCCCCGTGAATCAAATATTGGCATCTTATTCATGTAACGTCACAAAGTATAACAGTTAAAGTTCAATATGATCCAAAAAATTCTGATCCATGAGGGCCCATAACACCTCAAGGACCAAAGTTTGGCACATATAAAAATGAAACTTTACACAATCCAATACCTTATCAAATAGAAGGTATTCTATCAATGCATCTATCACAACAGCATGCATATCTAACACAACATCTATCACAACAACATGCAATCAGTAATGTACCTAAAATGGAGTGATAAGAATGCATGACATGTGATCTCTAGAAAGTGCCTATATGATGCATGAGATGGAATACCCACATCTCATCAGGTTGCAACAAAAATAGAACCTCAATAATATCAACGATAACAGCACAAAATATTTGAATCACCCAATGGTGAAATCAAATCAACTGTAACAACTGAAAAATTAGAAAATTTTCAATTATTGAGGCATATTGGCTTTTCCCTATACACGGGTTAGCTACTCCCAGGCACAGCTTATTACCAACTGCCTATTCCTTCCTATCCCTACCTATAGGTTCAAAATAGTAAGTCAAGAAGAAAAGAATCCCTCTGATACCACTTTGTAACGTCCCAGTTATGGGTGTCGCCCAAAGGTTCCCCGTACCAAGTTGGTCAAATGGCCTCAAGCGCATTTCCCCGAATGTCAAAGGCTTCCAACTAGCAGCGAGGGCCTTGGGTGTGATAGTGAGGAAACTATGACCTCATTAGCAGAGTAACACAGTGGAAACAAAAATATAATATTCCCTCATTGGCAGAGTAACACAGTGTAAACAAATATATAACAGTAGCGGAAACAGTAATGTCATACAATAAGTAAATAGTGGAAGGCTGAAAGTAAATAAACAATTACAGCATATATGTATATTTCAATAATGATTCATGTCTAAAGTATCTAGGAAAGCATCCAAACAAGTCAAAATTCTGAAATATAGTACTAAACCAAATTAAAAAAGAAAAAACAAGTAAGAAACTCTAACAGCATTGTAAGCCTCATCTTGGTCTCATGCTATCCATCTCTACAGCAATCAAGTACCTGAAGTAGAAGGGTGTTTTCCCTTATCTTTACCTGCAACAATATAATCTATTTGGGCCCAAAATCATGACCTAAATAGTATGTGAGATGAATCCCAGTAGGAAACCACCCAAATATTTGTGCCTAACTTTTAGTGAATATATATGTTAGGCAATAGGAAAAATGAAGTAATAAACATGGAAGTAATCAAAAGTAAACAATCCTACAATTTCAACTACAATTATTTACATCTATTAAATAAACAACCAAACAATCTCAAGAAACCCTCTAGGAAGTTCTCACAGTCTAACCCCTCTGGTTTATCTTAACAAAGACTCTCTGAGGAAGCACTCACTGTTAATTCCCCATTTGGTCTCGTAACGGTATACTACAAACACTCTAGGGAAGCACCAAACATCCAATTCCCCTTGTGGTATCACAACATGGAACTATAGACACTCTGAGGGGGAACTCATGCCCATCCCCCCTATGGTCTCGCAACATGAAAAGTATAACATACACTATAGGGAATTCCTCAACATCCATTCCCCATATGGTCTAACTACACTAGGTCCCCACAGCCCTATGTAAAGCAATCATGCACCAACGATATCCAGCAGCCAAAGTAAATCTCAAATACTACTTGGATAAATAGCTACAATGCATATCACAAGAATGTTATATAATATCCACTCCATCCTAACAGCACTAGGCATGGAAAATAAGGTAGCCTAACAGGAAATTCTAGACCCAATGGCCAATATTAGATAAAACATGGGAAATAACATCCATAGCAAGGTAAATAACCTTATTTACAATAAAAAACCCATGCTCAAGCAAACAAGTCATAATAGGCATTAACGGGATTAAATTCCCTAAACACGCAATACCCTAAACTAGGGTATTGGGCACTTTTTGCACATATAATTCAAATTAAATCTATAGAAAGGAACAAACCACATACCACAACATTGTACGATCGATATAGTTGAACCTCAGTCTTCGAATCGACCTAAAATGTCATAGATCTACAAAAAAATCTAAAATTTTCAACCAAGGATATCTCAAGAAAGAGGAGAAATCAAGAGAAGAGTCTCTATAAGAAGGAAGAACTTACTGATGTGGTTCTAACGCAATCGACGGTGTTTGATTCAGAGAACAAACGGCCAAACAAGGGCTTGGAGAATAATTGGTGATATCCATCACCCCTGTACTAGACGGGTTCAAAAGAAGATAGTTTTATTGATGAGACGCGACCCCAGTCCGATATAACAATTAAAAATAAAAATACATGGTGTGTTCCCTGAGGATACACGGCATGTATAGTTCTTTATCTAGCTCCTCTTTAGGTGGTCTCTAGGTTACCCCACACGGCCATGTATTGGTTGTTACACGGCCAGTACATAGCTACCCGTGGCAATCGGGTACACGGTGTGTACTCCTTGGTACACAGAGTGTACTCCTAAAATTTCCAGGAACTCCTCTTTTCTTCAAAAAAACACCAGAAATCAAGATCCATACCTAAAAGAAGATTTGGGTTCTTACAACCACATCCACTTGTAATATCTAGATAGTGATTTATTTATAGGGAGGATCACATAATCTCTACTTTATCAAAATTATAGGAAATTATTATATACTTATCCTCAAGTCTATATTAGGTTTATGTTCCCTAATCTATGTTTTCTGAATCTAGTTTCCAGTATTTCAACTAAACTTACTCTAATACCAACTATAATGACCCTGACCATAGTATCCCAGATTCGATGCCTTACTTTATTACATTATCAAAGATACACGTGTATAATCCCAAAGGACCTATCAGTTTAGTAGTCTTGGAAAATAGATTGTATAATTTAACCTTACATCATAATTCAAAACATAAAATACAACATAAATAATTCTTTTAGAACATCATTATTCTCCTAGATTAACCCTACATATTAATCATAATTCACATCTTGGTATCCTAGGAAAATAAAACATATAAAAGGGGGGTGCTCATATACTTATTAATGGTAAATATACAAAGGAAGATATTATGAATAAATAATCATAAACCTTAAGTCAAGGTGTATAACTGAAACATAATTCACTTAAACATAATCTTGAGAATAATATGGTAAGAATAAATCAAATAATGTCATATAAATAATAACATGAGAATAAAACATAACCGTGGATATTATACTAGTCAAATAATCACATGAAATATCAATAAATAATCTCATAATGTGGGAATGCATAATTTTGGACATCATAAACATACCTCTAAGGCTTCAGCCAAGAAACCATATAGAAATGGGTAAGACATTAGTCAAAACCCAAGCTAGTTTGTCTCATGAGACCTACCGATGCATCAAGGGGATATAGAGGGCCCCACCCATCACATACTAAGTCTAATGAATTCCTAAAACATAACCAAAATAAAGATTCATATTAAAACTAGAATACTAAATGTTAATACATTAACCATAAACTATGAATGGTATCAAAATAGCACATCCATGGTCAAACTGAATCATAAACTATTCAATGAAATGTGGTAAATGATATTATAATATATTAACCTAAAATAAGAATAATATTTAAAAAAGTATGTTGACATAGATGAAAATAATCTATTAAAATCATTATAAATATCATGAGAAAAATACCCTTTTTACTTTGAAATCATTTATTCAAAAGATGTGAATTTATAAAAGAAAACATTTAAAAAATATATTTTTGAATCAAAGTGTCTCGTACTACTTTGAAACATTTTAGAAAAATTAAAAAAAAATATTTTAAAACATTCATGTCCTTATAAATAAATTCATAAACCCATTTTGAAATCATGACCATTAATGAGAATGATTTAGAAGAATAAATCTTTAAAACGTTTAAAATGATGTTTTAGTTAAAGAGTCCCTTACTAAAACCTTAAAAATGTTCATTTTGAAAAAAATTGAATGAAATTAAAAATAGAAATAAAATGGTTTTTATAATCCTTTTATATCAATATAAATAAATATGTAAGATTATATCAAGAATATTGAAATAGAGAAAAGATTAATTCTTTAAACATTCAAAGCATCTCATACCACTTTGAACATTTAAATCATAAGCCCAATGAAAGAATAATATTTTTCAAAACATTTAATAACTTGATAATAAATAAATTAACTATATGATAATTCAAAGGGTATTTATATTCACCTCATAAAATAATGTGAGTGCATAACATTAAACTATGTCTTAATGAAAGGATATTGAGACGAAGTCCCTTACCTTGTGTTTCCTTTTTGGGTGAACATATATTAACCTTATTTATAATAGTTTTAAACATTTTATTAAATTATACTAGAACCATATACATATTTATGATATCATATATGATCTTCTTATATCATTTTGTTAATAATATTTCATTATTACCATTGTTTCGGGTGTTAATTGCTTCATTTTATTATGCATATTTTTTCATGTAGGTCTTGTTTCTTATGAATAGGATATATTTATTCCATATAAAGAATTATATTAAGTTAATAAATATTATATTCACTCATAATATACATTTTTATAATAATTATTTAATGGTTAATGTGGAGGATGAATCTTATCACGTTGTGGAGATGATAAGTCGTACGTACGCACGAGCAACGGTATCATTTCATTAATGTAAAGGGGTAAGGAATTGGATGGTATAAATGTTTTTATAGAATAAATATTATGTTATAATTACTATATATTCTATTATTTCCATAATTGTACCCATCAAAATAAAATGGTGAAAAACATATTACACCACGGCGTGGAGACGGTAGGTCGTACGTACGCACGTGTGGTCATTTTATTTTTTATATAATGGATAGAAGGTGGAAATGTTATTTTAATAATCATAATAAAATATTAGTATATAGGTTATACTTTATTAATTAATTTATAATGTAAAACTTAGGAATATGAAGTAAAAGAAGAAATGAACTTGAATGAGTTGGTAAAACAATTACATCTTCTTCAGTGGAATTCCTTTGGATCTCCTCTTATGGACACTAGGGATGGTCTTTTTGGAAGAAAAGGAACTCAAAAACTTATATAATAACGTTTTAAGGAGAAATTGGTAGTTTTTGGTTGATATAGAAGTATTAAAGTGGTTTGAGGAAGTGAGGGAGGATCTTCCCTTTTATAATTGAGGTGGGGGAACTTTCAGAAATCCTTAAAATATTAAATAAATATAAATTAATTTTCTATGAAAAATGGATCGAAATTGAATTATTTAAAATATAAGATGATTAAGGGTAAAAATAATCTTAAAAAAATATTTTTATAAAATTTTAGGTCATATTATTAACCTTATCTTTTGGATTTAACCCTTAGTTAAACCCTTTAACTCTTACTGTAACAACTTGGCTTTTTTACTCTAGGGTTAATATAGTTGCTATAAAATTTTAAAAGAACCCCAAATGGATAATTTATGAAATATTTAACATTATTATAGTTATTTGGATGAATTTTATATTTTTATTAATTTTATATCATTTAATAAAATATTATTTATTTTAAATTATAGTTTATGTCAATTTTGATCCTATTCATTATTTTTCTTTTTAAAAATATCCTATAAACATGATAACTTCAAAAAAACACTTCTAATATATCACTAAAATATAAAATTTATATATAAATTTTTTTATGTTATTAATTATGTTAAATTATTTTATTTTAATATTTTTAATATCATTTACTTGATATTTCCATTAATTAAACAATTACATCATCATCATTATGCAAGAATTTAAGTAAATTATTTCTTATATAAAAATTAAAAATAAATTATAATGATGAATATAAGTTTATTATATTTCAAATTAATATTTATAGTCAAATTTATCTTCTGTATAACCCTATATTAAAAATGATTTAGTTATTAAAAATATGAGTATGACATTTTTAACTTATCTTTAAATAAAATATAATAAATGTCATATTCTTACCCAAGTGACTTAAAAAGGTTATAATTTCATCCTAAGGTTTATTTTTTTCTAAAATAACTCATAAAATTAAATTAGGACAAGTTTTAGGGTAATTTTATAATATTTATAATATTTATAATATTTTTTTACCTTTAATTACTTGATTTACCATTAACCGTGGTAAATAAAAAAAATTACTAAATTTATATTCATAATATAAAACAATTAATTTTATCTTATTTGAATATAAATATAATACTTATTACAACTTTTTATTTCCATTTTTTCAAATTAATTTCATAGAAGTGACTAAATTATGTTTAACACTAATCCCACAAACGTGGCGAGAAAGCGAGTTTAAAAAAATGTTCAAAAGTTCAGTAAGTTTTTATATCCAATTTAAATATAAAATTGATTCTAATGAAATAAATTGGATTAATATATTTATAATTTATCTATCATGACTTTAAAAATCAATTTAAAATATAATAATTATTTAAACAAAAATCCAGTTTTTAACTGCAATGTAGTATTTTTCACTATTCATCAAAAAATGAAACTTCTCAGAAAAATACCAAAAAATATTCCTAAGATAATTTTGACATTAAAATTTCAAAAATGAAGTTTATTTTTACAAATATAATATATAAAATTTTAAAAATTGTATTTAAAATAGGTTCTCCATCAAAACGCGGTAAAACTCCCTTTAGAAAAAATATAGATTTTTATGCTTAAATTGGGTTTGTTCTTATACTATGCCTATAAAATCTATTGGATGAATATAAAAAATATTTTATTGAATACATAACATATATATTTCATTAATACCTTTCACTAATAGTGACTAATTTAATTTATTATGATAAAATGTCGTTATGGGCATAAAATAGTTTTTTAATAAAACACATCCTTTATATTAAATTGGTTTTTATTTTCATTTATAATTAATTGGTACTCAATTAATTAATGTATAAATTATATTTTAATAATTTATTTAATCATATTCACAACTTCTAACTTAATTACTAGTGTTAATATTCAATAGTATATCACGATTCCTTTAAGCTCGGTGTTGCGTGCAATGTAATCTATTGAAGAAGTTAAATTTAAAAAGAGATATGTCATAAAATCTTGAAGTATTGCATGAAATATTTATAAGTGTAGTGTATTTGTGAAATAGGTACATATAATAACATCTTTAACATGGTATACAACAACATTATTAAAAACTTCTCTAACATGCTTATAAAATTCCATAGCTTTTAAAACTGTACGGGATAACCTGGGGACATACATAAGAAAGGGGTGAGCTATAAAGCCTAGTAAGGGAATAAACATGGCATAAAATGAAAATAATAATAAATTTTAGACAATAGGAATATAAATGGGGCATAAAAAATAGTAGGAATCATAAACATGAATAATGAGACATGATATAGCATGATAATCATAACATGAGAAAAGTGGAAACAACTTAAAACACTATATCATAAACATAGTTCAAGGATAAACCGCTAAGAAATAATGGTGGAAAAGGTACCATAAAGAAATAAGGTTCACTCTCTATCCCAACATTATGTCTCATGAGACTAAATATTACCCAATGCATTGGAGTGCAATATAATTATGGGTACACCCATCACTTTCATTTCATTCTCATGCTTAAGAGTGCCACATAGATCATAAAACATGGATTCATTCATTATAATAATTTATTCCATGATCAAGGAGTTTGGATTTTATATATTTAAGTCTCCTATAAAAAAGTATATGTTCATAAATGTGAACACCTTTGATAGGAAATTGGTATGGTATTCACTATACAATTGTTTTGGCATAGAAAATCGCTGTCAAATTTCGACAGCATAACGATGTCACCTAAGGGTTCATAAAATGGAGTGATGAGAGATAAGTGGGTATTTAATCACATATAAATAAAATTTTAAGAAATAGTTACATGTAAAAACATATCCCAACATTAGAAATTATAAATATAAGGCATAAGTTGATGAAGAACTTGAATAAAGAAAAGAATCCTAACTATATTCCGGCATGGTAATAGGTGTGCTTAAGGATCATGGGAAGATTAATGAGAGTGAAAGGGTGATATAATAATTTTTAAATTAAATTTAAATTAAGTATAATATTTAATAATATATCCCAACATAATAAAATGGAATTTAAGAGACATAACATAAAATAAGTGCTTGAATGGAAATGAGAAGAGAGAAATCCCTTACTTGAGTGTGTGACTCAAAATTCTTGGAAGGGGATTCTTGAGAGCTTAGGTGAATCTTGTGAGGACTATAGAAAGTGTAGGTAAGATTATGTTCATGATACAAGAAGTTTTAGTGAATATAAGTTGGATCTTTGGTTGGTTTATATAGGAAAAGAGGGGGATTTATTTATTATTTAGGTTTTGGACTCTATATAATAAAATAACAAAAAAACAAACCATACCATGGTTTTTTCCCATGGTTTATACCAAAATGTATTGTTTATAATTTTTTTATAAGTCCTGGGTCTGAAATTATTAAAATAATGTCATTTCTTATGTGTGGGTGAGTCATACTCTTAAAGAAATGGTTTTAAAACCGTAAAATATAATAATGGTTTTGGAGGATTCACAAAGGATTTATAAAATTAATAAAATAAAAATAAAATCATATTATTTTTAAGTTAAAACATAGATTTTGTTTTGATACCATTTATAGTATTTATTACATCACTTTTGGATCATTATGATTTCATAATACACAAAGTTTATTTATACGGTATTTAATTTTTACCCGAAAATTTGATTGTCTCATAAAATTATGAAAAATTAACCATTGGATAATTTATACATTATGGATCCAAAAATAATATTCATTTTATCTAAATAATTTTCTAAATATGTTAATTCTCACTTTTAAAATAAAATTGATATTTATTAAGAAATGTCAGGTTTTTTGACAATAATAGTTTTCGAACCCTTATAAAAATTACATTTGAATTCATAAAAATTATATAATCATTTATATTTAATAATTATTTTTTAATAATTATTTTTTATTAAATTATTATTTATTTTAAAAATTCATTAATTCATCCAAATAAATTCCTTAATTGAATTTGAATATTACCCAATAATACTATTTATGCTTTATTATATCATAATAAAAATCATTTATAAAGTAACCATAATAGGATGAAAATATATTCATCATTATATGAAAAATAATTTACATACTCATAATTCTAGGATATTTATACATATCCCTTTAATACACCAGCAAATTCCTTAAGGGTAAGGTGTACGATGGTGGGAATTTCATGGGGCGGTTCAGCATACATGGTTTGGGTCGTGATCTCGATGAGCTTGAACTTCTCCCGTAAAGGGTTTCACTTATGCTTAAGTTGTTGGATCTCAGCTTGGGATTGGTAAATGGAAAATCTCATAGATTCTATATCCCTCAAAAGTTCTGATAAGTGTACTTCATAGGGTATGATCCTACTAGTTAAGGCCATCACTTCCTTTGTCTGTGTCAATTGGATTTATTAAAACCCTATATTTATACTAATCATGTGATAACTATTCAGTGACAATTTTATAAATGGTAAATATTCTTAAACTTTATTTAAATATTATAGGATGTAATAAAACCAAATAAGTTCATATGTTTTCTATAACCACATTAAATCATAATACATTTAATTAAATTACAAGGGAAATTTTATTTATTACAGTTCGAGTCGTTACATTTTTCTATTTGCTTTTTATTATATCCAATGCTTCAATTGACCTATATTTTTCACTATAAAATTTAAATTTTTTATTGATAATAAAAATTTAAATTTATGTTTAACATTATTTATTCTAGTTTAAATAATGGGAAATATTAATGTATATCTTAATGGATCTAGGTAAAACGAAATCGGTGTTATGTAATAGTATTTTAAAAAATTATCTAAACTTGAAAAAAGTATTCTTATTCCTTTACTAGGATCATAAAACATAGTTTATATTTAATTATTTAAATAAAATAAATACCTAGAGTAATTTATTTTTGATTTTATTCTTAATAAACGTTGATATTTTCCTCCTGATTACCAATATTTTTTATTGTATGTTTTTATATTTAAAATTTATCTGTTTATATATATATTTTTAAATGTTTATATGTTTTAATATATTCATCAATTATATTGAAATCTCATGTATTTAATGGATCATAATTGGATAAATTTACTAAGAACCACTAGTGAATATGAAAAATGAGTTGATCGTTTTTTAGAATTTTCTAAATGAAATCTTCAAAACATGGATTTGATTTTCTGTTTATGTGTGAAGTGTTTGAATATGAGAAATTTAAATTCTAAATAAAGCAAGGATTATCTTATTTTCTATGGTTTTATCCTTAATTATACATGTTGGATCTAGAATTGTGAAAGAACTAAAAATTCAACATCTAATGTTGATAGAAATATTCATAATGAGGCAGAGGATCATATTGAAGAATTAATTCATGATTTAGGTGCTGAATCCAAAAAAATAACAATTTTTGAATGATTTTATAGATATTATAAGAAATAATTATTCCCATTTTGTATTAAATATACAGTGTTATCAATAATTTTGAGATTAGTTGACTTAAAAGCAAGAAATTAATGGATTGATAAAAGTTTCTCTAACTTACTTGAGATTTTAAAAGAGCTACTTCTAGAAGGAAACGGACTTCTAGATTCCAATTATGAGGTGAAGAAAATATTATGCCCAATGGGTTTTAAGTATAAAAAGATACATGCTTTCCCCAAGGATTTTTTATTGTATAGGAAGAAATATGAATATTTATCAAAATGTCCTACATTTGGGACATCATGCTATAAGATGGATGAAAATTTTAACTCGGATTCATTCTCAAGTACTGGAATCTAACCTCATACTAAATCAAATGATTCCTTCTAATAATTCCTTAATATAATTCCAATAATTCAACTTGGATTCATTCTTAGGTACCAAAATCAAATATCATACTAAAGAAATATGGTACCTTCTAATAATTCCTTGTTTGAAGTGTCTATTTTCAAATTTAATTAATGCAAAAATGGTTAATGTGGCATTAAAATGAGTAAATCTCTGATGGTAACTTGTTTCACCCTACTGATTCACCACAGTGGAATAGATTTGATAAAAAAATTCCTAATTTTGGAAGTGAAGTTAGAAATCTCAAAATGGGATTGTGTACTAATGGAATGAATCCATATCAGAGCCTAAGTAGCCAACATAGTTCATGGCCTGTTTTGTTAGTACTTTATAATTTTTCCCCACAGATATGTATGAAGAAAAAATATGTTGTAATGATATTGATGATTTTTGGACCAAAATAGCCAAGAAAAGATATTGATGTATATCTTTCACCATTGATTGATGATTTGAAACTTCTATGGGAGACAAATGTTAAATTTTTTTATGTATATAAGAAAGAGTATTTTCTTTTGCTTGTTATGATAATATTCACTATAAACGGATTTCCTACATATGAAAAATTATTTGGATACAGTGTTAAGGGACATAAATCATGTCCAATTTTTAAAGAAGAGAATTCATATTATCAATTGTAGAATGGAATAAAGATAGTGTACATGGAACATAGAATATTTTTTGTGAATTGATCATCCTTATCGTAGATTGAAAAAGGAATTTAATGGTTTATAGGAATATAGTATTCCCCCATAACCATTTTTTGTTGAATAATATTATAAAAAATTAAAAAATATTGATTCATCGTTTGGAAAGAAAATAGGTTTTGGTCTTCAAAAAAATATCTGGAAGAAACAGTCTATCTTTTTTAAACTACCTTACTGTAGATTTCTAGAGATAAAATGCAACATTGATGTGATGGATGTTGAGAAAAACATTTGTGACAATTTTATTGGAAATTTTTTAGACATAAAAGGAAAGAGAAAATATGGATTTCATTCTAGTTTGGACTTGATATAAATGGGAATACATTTGGAGTTATCTCCCACTATAAAAGAAAACATAACATATTTACCTCCGACTTGTCACACATTAAGCAAGATTGAGAAGATGAATTTTTTTCAGTGTTTGTATGATATAAAATCACCCAGTGGATACTCTTAAAATGTGAAGAATTTGGTGTTAGTGAAGGAGTATAAATTTATAGGTATAAAATATCATGACTTTCATGCATTGATGCAATAAATGCTATCAGTTTCACTACATGGGGTCACACCCGGACCTCAAATCCTCTTTTATTTTTATTCTTTTCTAGATCTCAGGTCTTTTGGTCATGGTTTGGGTTTGAGACCTGATTTAAATTTTTGATGTTTGGAAATTTTGGTGGGTTTTAGGCCGGTGCACAGGCACCACACGGTTAGCAGAAACCGTGCGGTCAGCCCAGATACCTGTGTGGCTGCTTTTGAAATGAACAGAAGCTACTGCACGGTTCACGTACGGTTTCTTGAGCTGTGCGAGGTGATAGTGTGGTTTCCTGGTATTTAAAATAAATAAATTTAATGGAAATAAAATTAAAAATAAAATAAAATAATAAAGGTGAAATAAAATTAAGAGAATATTTTAATAAAAATAATAATATTATTATTATTATTATTATTATTAAAAGAAATGAATATTATTATTATTATTATAATTAAGTCGATTATTATTATTAATTTTTTATTATTATTTTTAGAGTTTAAATTAAACCCTAAGTGGGTCTCCTCTCCCCCTTCCATCATCTCCCATGCTACCCCCCCCCCCCTCCTTCCCTTTCACCCATGCGCGCACCACCCCAGCCGGCGCCACCCTCCTCCAGCCACTCTCCCCCACCGGCACCACCCTCCTCTCTGATGTGCAACCCCACCAGCAGCCTTCTCTCTAGAACATGACCCCACCGATGTCACCCTCCTCTCCGACGCACAACCCTGTTGGCACCCTCCTCCTCAAGTGGCGTCTCTGTAACAACCCGAAATTTTGAATAAATTTTGTTTCCTAAACTTTGTGTGTTATTTTATTTTATACTCAACAAAAATATTTCATTTAATAAAATGAGTATAATTAAAATAAGACCATTGGGTTTCGACGGTTATATGACTGTTGGTCAATATGACCGTTGGAAACTAAATGTTGCGATTATTGTATATAAATACAAGTGATCTTGATTAATTAATATAGAAAGAATATTTGATGTCCCCATCCAATATTCTTGGGACAATCGAAGCCCATCTGACGGATCTCGGGAAGAAGGTACCACCTTTGGGCTTTGCTCTGGACCAAACCCAAGATGAAATTCATCATGTGAAGCTGGAATGGAATTTCCTTTGCGAGAAGTTCAAACTGATAGAAATCACTACTCGGGAAATGTTGGGTGAGCCGCCCCAAGATTCTATCACCCTATCACACCTTACTCTTAGGTCCTCTACTGGTGTTACAAAGGTCTATGTAACGAGACCGTAACGGCCTTGTGTAATCCTTTGATTTAAATAAAAAATTTATTTCTTCTTATGGTGAAGTTTGTGAATTTTCAAATGTCTGGATAAATATAGTATGCATATTATTGATGAATTTTAGAAAAAGGGTATTTTAAAAAAAATTATATAAACCTTAAATAATTGATAATGTTTAATTATTTTCAAAAAATAATCTTCTACAGTTATGTTCGGTAAAAAATTTAGAGTCTAATAAGATAAACTTAATTTTTGGTGAATAGTAAATTTTTGAATAGTGATTTTACGCTTATGATTAGTAATGTGACCAAATGGATTAGTAATATCACTTAAAGAAAGTATTAATATAATTTAGGCACCTTGATTAATTAAATTGATTCAATAAAATAGGTAAGTAACTGTTTCAGAAATTATTAGTTAAGTATTAGTTTTTTCAGGTGAATAGTGTTTTTTATTTAAAAATTAAATTAAAAATATTTAGAAAATTATTTTTATAAAATGGGGTTTATTTTTGAATTCATATAATCGATATTATGTTAAGGTGATTTTTTGTTATTTTTTTGAAAAAGTTGAATTTTCGGTGAATAATGAATTTTCAGTTTAGAATTTCGGGTGTTTAATGACATCATTAAAGATGTAATAATTATGTAATAATTCTTGTAGACTTATGAATAGTAATATAAGGTATTAGGTGTCCCAAGTGGCCAATACCATGGGAAAATACCATGGGCAAGCCCATGGTTTTGACAATACCACCAATGAGGTGTCCCTTGGCCATTAATGCCTTGTCCCCTCACTTCCCCTATAAATACCAAGCCATTCTCTCATCCTTTACATTACAAAATCCTCCTCAACTAATTTCTGGTCTCCTTAACTCCCAAGGAGTCCTCCCAAGGTTCCCTCAAGCCTCCCAAGGTCCCAAACTTTAAGATTTTGAAGTTACTCTTCAAGGTAAGGGATCCTACCTCTCTCTTTCTTTTCAAGTACTCTCTTTTCTATCATTTTTTTTATGCTCCATGTTATTATGTTGGAGGATGTTATTTTATATTCACCTTACTGTAATTTGTATTTTAATATGATTAGAGACCCCCTCTTACTCTCATCAATTCATTTTAAGAATTTTTAAGTGGCGCTGTTAGGCTGCCGAATTTTTGTAAGGGGTTCTTTCACCCTTCTCATTTTCAAAGTTCTATTTTCATGTCAAATCTTTCAAGTTACTTTTTCTTATATTGGGGTATGATATCTATATCTAAAATAATTTCCTTTTATTTTCATATTATTATATACCCTATTTGATCTCATCAATTCATTTTAGTAATTTTTAAGTGGCACCGTTAGGCTGCCGAATTTTTGTAAGGGATTCTTTCACTCTTCCCATTTTCAAAGTTCTACTTTCATTTCAAGTCTTTCAAGTTCCTTTTTTCCATGTTGGGGTATGATCTCTATATTCATCATACTGTAATTTTATTTTCACATGATGATATACCCTATTTAATCTCATCAATTCATTTTTTTGAAGTTTTAAGTGATGCCGTTAGGCTGCCGAATTCTTCATAAGAGAAATCTTATTCTTTTCTTCCTTTCAAGTTTTTCATTTCATATGGTATGTCCTTAAAATTTCATTACCATGTTCTTATATCCTTTATATTTTGTCCTTATACTATTTTATGGATCATTTATGAGTGGGTGACCCATGCCCCCCCTCTTTTCAATGTTTTCTAAAAACCTGCAATATAGTCGTTATGCTGCCAAATTTTCGTCTCAAAATGTCTCTCTCTTTTTATAAAATTCTTTTATTTTATTAAGTGAATACTCAAAACTATTTATTATATATGGGTATTCACATATATATCAAAATTTTATATTTTAAATTCTAGGATTTACATACATGAGACTCACTTTCCTTTTCCGTGGGTTTAAAGTGATATAAAGATCACGTCTTTAAAGCAGTTTTTAAAATGTTATAACTATGAAATGAAACCCATTTCCTTTATGATATATGGGTTGTTTATGAAATTATTGATGATGATATATGTGGCTCACATGATAATAAATACAAATTAATGGTGCGCCCTGATAGCGCTCCAATACATTGGGTAAAGACTTAATCTCTAGAGATGACCATTTTAACGATACCTTGGTGAATAACCTTGGTAATTTTTTAATGACACCTTGGGGATGGACCTTGGTGATACGTAAATGATTTTCTAAGTTAAATGTTGTATCCACATCTTCAAGTTATGAAACACATTGTTTTTATTATTATATGCCTCGTGATCTCTTTCTCAAGCCTTAAAGTTATTCATCATGACTTTTTTGATGTATCTCAAGTTCACATGTAAAATGTTTCCCTTGTTTTCCTTACTGGGCCTTCTACT
This sequence comes from Viscum album, assembly GCA_963277665.1. Classification (NCBI taxonomy): domain Eukaryota; kingdom Viridiplantae; phylum Streptophyta; class Magnoliopsida; order Santalales; family Viscaceae; genus Viscum; species Viscum album. Next base: position 698,802,671 of record OY728157.1, read on the forward strand.
CACCCTTTCCTTTTATGTATGTTCCCAGGTTATGAGATGTAGTAATGAACTTAGGATGAACAAATGAAGAATACTTTCAAGTGTTTAATAAGAATTTTTTTTATGTTGTCATGTATTATGTTCCTGGTTTCCAAGACACTAAACCTTAAAGATCCTCAATTTTGTATAATGTAATGAAAGTTTATGTGATAAAAAGGTGGGATGACACATTTTGTATCAAAGGATGGTTTAGTTATTTGTGGGGATTAGGATTTGAAAAATTTACAAGGTTTCTTAATGAAAATATTAAATATAGGAAAACATCCTTGTATTTTGGTGAAGTATTGAGTAAGTGGTTTCCAAACAAATAAATCCCTTTCTGGATACGAACAAGTAGAGGTGGCTCTGGCATAGATGTACCTAGGAGTGAAAATTCTAACAAGGTGTTTTGGGTTTGACTCGGGGTAACCTGGTGCACGACAATGGGCCTTGCTGCACTCTTGGTTTGACACTCCCAGGGGATATGCTTTGGTAAATTCATAAGCTTAGTATGAACCATTATTAAAGGAACAAAGATAAAATAAAATAAAGATTCACAAAAGAATATATGATCATGGATAACCTAGATTGGAACCTAGGGGATCACAAGTTAGGATATACTTTTCTTCTACAAGTTTATCCTTATATGCTTGAAGTTTCTTTTTCAGGATTATTGGCTAAGTATTTAAGCCCCCTAATTATACTTTCTTTTCTTAGTTAATGGTGGGAAATAGAATAACATGTCCCAACAACCAATGTGATAGGAAATGTGAATATTTCCCTATTAATATGACAGAGACAATGAGAGATCAAGTTTAACATATTGTGATTATGCCAAACTAGCTATCAAAAATCACAATTAATAATTGGTACCTAGTTTAATGACCAAATTCATCGAGGAAGAGGAAGATGAAGTCTCGAGGATGTTTATCTGATAAATGTTATAAGGTAAAGAAGACCCAATTTCCTTTGTGCAAAAAGTGTGGAAAGAGGCACCAAGGAAAATGTCACAAAGGAACCGGGAGATGTTTTAAGTGTGGGATGATAGGGCATAAAGTATCCAATTGCTTTAAAAAAATGGATAATGTGATGAATGGAGATAGGGTTCAATCTAATGTACCTTATATTATTAAATGTCATAAATGTAGAGAATTTGGACATTATCCAAGGCAATGCTCTCTTGGAAGGGATGAGAAGCATGATGAGCATCAACAATCTTCAAGGACAAGGGAACAATGTAAGTCTTATACTGAGATGGGTCATGATGACTGAAGTACATGTAACTTCTTCACAATAATTGTCTATGTCATGTTATATTTTAGTTCGTGCTCTATGATAATATCTTTAATGTTTTATAAAAACATCGAGTCACTACCTAATATGGTTTTATATCATTAAGAAAAACATCTATTGTTATGTATCACATGTTGATGTTGTGAAGTTGTTCTTCTTGAAAAAAAATGATTAGGGGATTAAAAGATGAATATTATTTTGGAAGATGTTCACTAATTCGGGAACCCTATATGATCAAGGTAAATAGATTACTATGGTATTTTCTTTGAGAAGTAAAGTTTGACTTATATTTTGAAGAATCGGTGAATTTAAGGTGAACTTACGGTAATTTAGGTTACTTATGGAAATGATTAACCTATCTTGGGGAAAATGTGATTAGGATAGTTACTTTTGTTATAAGACGTTAAGAGTGGTTGAGGTTGTTTTGATATGAACGATAAATTTTATCTTGGAAGACTATGTTATCAAACCCTTCTTATATTTGGGTTTCAATCTTAGTTTGGTTTATTTTGAGGAATTTTAAGGAAAATTATTTATGGAATGTTCTATGATGAACTTTGGGTAGTACTGTGGAATTTTGAAGATTAAAAGTAGTTTCCCTTCCTATGGGGTTCTTTCCTTTTGAAGAGTTATTTTATATTATCCTTTATATTTTTTGGGATAATGTCTAAAGATAGAAGAAATAGATAGTTAATCTTTTGTGGATTATGTGATTCTCTAGAAGTTTTCTAGAAGTTGATTCTATTGCTTTAGGTACAAAAAACAAAATTCATATTGAACACTCGTCATTTGGAGGAAAAGATGAGTTTGCAGTGGAATTTATTAAAGATGGAAACTCTACATGTTATGAAAGTAAGTATGTTTCATTATGTTCCTAGTCTATAAAGTAACTTAAATTTTTTTTAACTCCAGGGAAAGTATCTTGAAAAAAAATATTATAATAATAATAATAATAAAGTACTATCCTAGTACTTTTTTGGGATAAATCAAATGGTCCCTTAGATCATCATAGATTTATGGCTCTATGGTTATAAATTTTCTCTTAATCATGTTTTCTATCACTCTCCATCAGAACTTGACCCTTTGTTTTCTCTTCCAAATCCATGTTTTCCTACATGAAATCCTAGTATGGGTTAACTCAGGTGACCTTTATACTTCCCTTTCTTTCTTTTAAAGTAATAGTTTTACTGACTCTTTTTCCAATGTGGGACTTTCAACGAAACTTCCAAGCCCAATTTTAAAATTATGAGGACACAATTTCTTAAGGGGGGGAGATTGTAACGACCCGAAATTTTGAATAAATTTCGTTTCCTAAATTTTGTGTGTTATTTTATTTTATACTTAAAAAAATATTTCATTTAATAAAATGAGTATAATTAAAATAAGACCATTGGGTTTCGACTATTATATGATCATTGGTCAATATGACCGTTAGAAACTAAATGTTGCGATTATTGTATATAAATACAAGTGATCTTGATTAATTAATATAGAAAGAAGATTTGATGTCCCCATCCAGTAGTCTTGGGCCGATCGAAGCCCATATGACAGAGCTCGGAAAGAAGGTATCACCTTTGGGCTTTGCTCTGGACCAAACCCAAGCCGAACTTCATCGTGGGAAGCTGGAACGGAATCGCCTTTGCGAGAAGTTCAAACTGATAGAAATCAGTACTCGGGCAATGTTGGCTGAGCCGCCCCAAGATTCTATCACCCTATTATACCTTACTCTTAGGTCCTATGCTGGTTTTATAAGGGGATATGTAACGAGACCGTAACTTCCTTGTGTGATCCTTTGATTTAAATAAAAATTGTGATTTCTTCTTATGGTGAAGTTTGCGAATTTTCAAATGTCTGGATAAATATAGTATGCATATTATTGATTAATTTTAGAAAAAGGATATTTTAAAAATATTTATTTAAACCTTAAATAATTAATAATGTGTAATGATTTTAAAAAAATGGTCTTCTACAGTTATGTTCGGTAAGAAATTTAGAGTCTAATAAGATCAACTTAATTTTTGGTGAATATTAAATTATGAGTAGTGATTTTATGCTTAGTATTAGTAATGTGACCAAATGGATTAGTAATCTCACTTAAAGAAAGTATTAATATAATTTATGCACCTTGATTAATTAAAGTGATTCAATAAAATAGGTAAATAATTATTTCAGAAATTATTAGTTAAGTATTAGTTTTTTCAGGTGAATAGTGTTTTTTATTTAAAAATTAAATTAAAAATATTTAGAAAATTATTTATATAAAATGGAGTTCATTTTTTAATTCAAAGCATTGATATTATGTTAAGGTGAATTTTTGTGATTTTTCTGAAAAAGTTGAATTTTCGGTGAATAGTGAATTTTCAATTTAGAGTTTCAGGTGTTTAATGAGATCATTAAGGATGTAATAATTATGTAATAATTTTTTTAGACTTATGAATAGTAATATAAGTTATTAGGTGTCCCAAGTTTCCAATACCATGGTCAAATACCATGGGCAAGCCCATGGTTTTGACAATACCATCAATGAGGTGTCCCTTGGCCATTAATGCCTTGTCCCCTCACTTCCCCTATAAATACCAAGCCATTCTCTCATCATTTCCATTCAAAAATCCTCCTAAACTAATTTATGGTCTCCTTACCTCCAAAGTAGTCCTCCCAAGGTTTCCTCAATCCTCACAAGGTCCCAAACTTTAAGATTTTGAAGTTACTCTTCAAGGTAAGGGATCCTACCTCTCTCTTTCTTTTCAAGTACTCTCTTTTATTTCATTTATTTTATGCTCCATGTTCTTATGTTGTAGGATGTTATTTTATATTCACCTTAATTTAATTTTTATTTTCATATGATTAGAGACTATCACTTACTCTCATAAATTCATTTTAATAATTTTTAAGTGGCGCTGTTAGGCTGCCGAATTTTTTGTAAGGGGTTCTTTCACCCTTCTCATTTTCAAAGTTCTATTTTCATGTCAAGTCTTTCAAGTTAATTTTTGTTATGTTGGGGTATGATCTATATATCCAAAATACTTTAATTTTATGTTAATATTATTATAGACCCTATTTTATCTCATCAATTCATTTTAATAATTTTTAAGTGGCGTCATTAGGCTGCCGAATTTTTGTAAGGGATTCTTTCACTCTTCCGATTTTCAAAGTTCTACTTTCATGTCAAGTATTTAAATTTCTTTTTTTCCCATGTTAGGGTATTATATCTATATTAATAATACTTTACTTTTTTTTTCACATGATGAGAGACCCTATTTAATCTCATAAATTCATTTTTTAAAGTTTTAAGTCACGTCGTTAGGCTGCAGAATTCTTCATAAGAGAAATATTATTCTTTTCTTCCTTTCAAGTTTTTCATTTCTTATGGTATGTCCTTAAAATTTCATTAACATATTATTATATCCTTTATATTCTTTCCTTCTACTATTTTATGGATCATTTATGAGTGGGTGACCCATGTCCCCCCTCTTTTCAATGTTTTCTAAAAACCTGCAACATAGCGGTTATGCTGCCGAATTTTCGTCTCAAAATGTCTCTCTATTTTTCTCAAATTATTTTATTTTATTAAGTGAATACTCAAAAATCTTTATTATATAGGGGTATTCACATATATATCAAAATTTTCTATTTTAAATTCTGGTATTTACATACATGATACCCACTTTTCTTTTCTGTGGGTTTAAAGTGACATAAAGATCACGTCTTTAAAGCAGTTTTTAAAATGTTATAACTATGAAATGAAACCCATTTATTTTATGATATATGGGTTGTTTATGAAATTATTGATGATTATATATGTGTCTCACATGATGATAAATACAAATTAAGGGTGCGCCCTGATAGCGCTCCAATGCATTGGGTAAAGACTTAATCTCTAAAGATGACCATTTTAACGATACCTTGGTGAATAACCTTGGTAATTTTTTAATGAAACCTTGGGGATGGACCTTGGTGATACAGAAATGATTTTATAAGTTAAATGTTGTAGCCAAATCTTCAAGTTATGAAACACGTTATTTTTATTATGATACACCTCATGATATCTTTCTCAAGCCTTAAAGTTATTTATCATGACTTTATTGATGTATCTCAAGTTCACATGTAAAATGTTTCCCTTGTTTTACTTACTGGGCCTTATGCTCACCCTTTCCTTCGATGTATGTTCTCAGGTTATGAGATGCAGTAATTAACTTAGGATGAACAAATGAATAAGCCTTTCAAGTGTTTAAGAAGAATTTTTTTTATGTTGTCATGTATTATGTTCCTCGTTTCCAAGACACTAAACCTTAAAGATCCTAGGTTTTGTATAATGTAATGAATTTTTATGTGATAAAAAGGCGGGATGCCACAGTCTCCCCCTCCGATAAGTCTCCTTTTTCCCCGTTTTCCCTATTTTTCGGGTTTCCTTGATTTTATGGGGTGCATAGGGTTTGGTCGAACCCTAATTTCTAGGGTTGATTTTTGGGTTGATTTTTATCGATGTCTAGGGTGTGTGGATTGGTATTCAGGGTGTCCTCTCCCTCCTTTGAGAGTTTAGTCATGTTCACACATCACCAAGGTAGGTGGATTCGTTTTTTTCCTTTCTGAATCAATCCTTTAATGCTTTTCTAGTTTTAATTAATTTTTATACATGTTTCACATACCCATGATGCTATTGGTTATCCTATTAGGGTGTTTTCAAATTAGTATAACATGTTAAAAATAGGTTTTGAGGTGATTCCTGGTTTATTCTTATATGTGTCTATGCTAAATGTGTTTGATTAGGTGCCAAATTTTGTTTTGATAATTTTTTAAATATGATTCGCACCTCTATAAGGCATATATTTAGCTTATTGTGGTGTTTTCGTGTCGATAGAAATTGTTAAAAATAGATTTTGAAGTGATTCTTTGGATATGCCTATGTATTTATGCACCCATTGTGTTTGGTAAAATGTATTGTGTTCTTTAAAAATGAAATTGATCCATGTTGTGTCATTTTTCCATTGTTTTGTTTTGGTAAACTAGATTTAATGTATAGATTTTGAAGAATGTGTGACTTGGATGTCTTTTATGGCTTGAGAATTGGGGTGGTTATGTTTTTCAAAGGATTCTCTTGGTTTTAAAAAGGGTTGTTATTTTTTTGAAATCAAATGGGTTGTTGGGATTGGTCATAGATGAATTGTGGATTTTTTTTTTAAATGGTTTTGAGTGCTTTCATGGTTGGTCTAGGTGTGACATTGAATATTAGTACATCCATGGGTGCACTAGGTGTACACATGGATGTGAATTCAAATGAAGATGACACTTTAAAGTGGTGGTTTTTCCCTAAACATTGGGTTTTGGAAATGGGTTTGTAAATGTATTTGGTTCTGGAAGGAAAAGGCTTGTTTGGCATCTTCAATTATCTTGTGAATTATTAACTTTGTTTTGGAAGAGAGTGGTAGTGGAATTATATTTGGAATAAAAAAGGTGAGTTTGGAATTGTGTGTCTAAATGGGATGTTTTGTAAATGTTTTGGAATAAATTTTGTAATGAGTTGGTATTTTATTTTGTTTTGGAAATGGAATGTGGTTTTGGAAGTGTAAATGCCCGATTGGAATCTTTAAAAAGTTTTGTGAAATGGATGAAGGTTTATATGATGTGGAGGCCCAGTTACCACTTTGAATGATTAGATATATATATATAGGTCACCTATATAGGATGGATATCCCTTTATAGGTTATCATATAGGGTGTCTGTGTTTGGGATAGGCAAGTGCGGTGATAGAAGGTAAGGTGAGTCACGCGTGCAATGGCCTCCTACTTACACAGTATTACTATTAACATGGGTTTCTAGGTGTCTTTTAGAGGATTGAGTAACGGTTGCTGATCAACCCCGATTAGATGGGTTAGTACCCCCTATATTTGTTGATAGGCTAGGTGGGTTGTGGCACTAGTGAGGCTAGTTTAGAGCAGTCATTTGGTTATAGACTTAGGGGCTTCACCATACATCGGTAGGTGGTTCTGAACTGAATACGTCTATGGTTCTTCTATGGATGTTTAGGAAAGCCCATGGTTACTCTATTGTTTATGATTGTCTACTTTCTGTTGCATCTAGTTTTTATCCCACACTATTTATTGATTTATAGCATAGCCTAGTTTTGACTGCTTGGGTTTTGGGTTGGGATTTGGTTTTGAATTGTTAGTCTTGTTTTAAAAATAAAGGTGAGGCATGTAGTGTTTTTTGGAAAAAGGGAAAAGTGTATTTATTTGTTAAAATGTGAAAAACCTTATTTTTATAACTGTATTTCAAACTGGTGTTAATAGTTTGTTTTGTGAAAGGAATTCCATGGATTCTTTGGTGATTACCTACTGAGCTGTTAGCTCACGCCCTACTTGTACCATTTGGTGTCGGTAGACCCAAACTATTTTGCAGGTTTAGTTTCTTATTTAGGTTATCTGGTTCGAGCTGGCTCTAGCAGCGATTCAGTGTTAGGATTGTGGTAACATTTAGGTCATAGGAGTTTGTTGGTATAAGTTTCGTTCGGTTTTATTCTATTTTAGTTTTGGATTTATTTTTTTTACCATGTTTATCAGTTGTAATTGAATATGTTTATTTATATCCAATTAAGGTTCAATTTTTGGTCATCTTCTTATCTGGTTTATTTGTCTGATCCTGGTATTTATGGGCTAAAATTATCCCCCTTGTATTTTTTTAATTCCTAATGCTAGTTTTCAGCCTGTGGGGATCGAGAACGCCCCTTGGACCATGATGTGGACCGGCTCGGGTGACCGGTTCAGGGTTGACCCGGGTTGGTTCGTGACACATGGTATATTGTCGATAGCTGTCATAAAGACTATCATCTGGTTATGTAATTTTTTCAAATCCATTTGTAGCAAATTTGTTCATCCAATTTTGTTAGATGTGTTTGAGAATGAAGTTTCTCTTATACTTTGTCAACTAGAAATATATTTCCCACCTATGTTTTTTGATATAATGTTTCATCTGGTAATTCATTTGTTGTGTGAGATAAGAATATGTGGGATTATTTATTTGCAATGGATGTATCCTTTTGAAATATATTTGAAAATTTTTAAGGGATATTTTAAGAATTATTATTGATTAGAGGCCTATAATGTTCAAAAATATGTATCAGAAGAGGTGATTGAGTTCTATACTGATTATTTTTATGAAGTGGAGCATATTGGTCTCCCTATATCTCAACATATGATAGTTGATAGTGAAGGTAGAGGGATTAGAGGATTAAAGGTAAAGTTCATTCCACATGATGAAGTGATGCAGGAACATTTATACATTTTAAACAGCATAGATGATTTTCAATCATATATATCATCACATATTGCTGAATTAAAGGTATGATATCTGAAAATAAATGAAAAGTGGTTGATGATTGAGCATAAAAAGACATTTGTTTCATGGTTTAAAGAGAAATACATCACAGATATATATGTATCAGAAATTTTGAAATGGTTGGTAGGGGGTCATCTCTTAATGTGATCACATGGTCTGGTTTGATATTAAAGGGTACACATTTTACACAGAAAAGATGGATGATAAGAGTACCATTCAAAATAGTGGTGTAATGTTCATCGTTGAACCAATGCATTTCTTGAGTACAAAAGATAAAAATTTAATTTCTACATCAACGACATGTTTTGGATTCCTTGAAGACATATAGAAAATTGATTATACTAAATTTTGAGTCATCGTGTTTAAGTTTAATTGCATTGATAGTAATATTGGTGTGAAACATAATGAGTGTGGGTTTAAACTGGTTGATTTGAAAAGATTTGGTTTTAATGAGGAACCATTTATCATGGAGACACATGCAAAGTAAATATTTTATGTCATTGATCCATTGAATGATCATTGGTCTATCATTTTTCAATGGAATATATTCCATTTGGGTGATGAGGATGATGAGGATGTTAGTGATTTACATGAGGCTTATTCATCTATTACGTGATTTCCAGATGATAATAATGATTATAACATAGACATAGTTCATGCAGTACGAAATGATCATACTAAAGGGATATGGTAAAACACTAAATTATTCTCCTAATTGTTATGGTAAATATTTATATTTTATTTCTTTTTTGAAATTTACATATGTAAAAAATCTATTTTTTAATAAATATTTGATGTTTAACTATATGTATTTTATTATTTATATGATGTTTATGTTAAATTTTATATTCCATAGTTATGGTTAAACATTTTTTCATTGAAATACTTGATGTAAATTATTATATTTTGGTTAAATTTACACATATGAAAACACTTTTTCATAAGTGTGATATTTAAATTTTTAAATGTTTCTATCCTTTTAGAAGTAATTTTTATATTTAATAGTTTAGATTTCATATTTTTTATTAGAAAAATCATGAAATCATTGTTTTTTTAACTTATAAATGCCTGCCACTTTTTTTGCTTACTTATTTTTATTTTCCTATTTTCTAATTATTCACCTGTCTAATAATATGCAGCTACACAAAATTTCATTACATTTGTCTGTTTCAATGATATAAATAGATATATCAACAAAGGAACATGTACTAAGGTATATGTATTTTTTCATACTATTAAATATTCAGTAATATAATTATTTAATGAAATCAAACTTTTAATTTACAAAAAATAATTATAGGATTGTCGATGAGACTTCAGCGGTGGAGTCTTCTCCTTTTGGTATTCAGAAATAGATTTCTCGAGTTGGTAAACATGGCATTACATGTTTAACAAAATTTTCACTTTATCATAGATACAAGGGATTACATATTAGTTTTTAGGATAATAATAATGAAACTAGACCAAATGCAATGTAGTTTATCCGCTATATCATCATGAAGAGCCATTGTAGGATTAACATTTTATATCCTAATTGGAAGTCTATAAACAAGATGATGATAGATCGTATTTAGGAGGTAATAATGGTAAAATATCTCAATTGATTTATTTTATCTCATTTTTAGAATATTATATATTTTAAATGACTAATATTTAATTTATCTAATTATAGATGATGTTCAATTTTGAAGAAACTAAAGCAATTTAGAAAATATTTCTTTCTTTAGTAGTGGTTCTATGGAGATATTTCAAAACAAAATTGACAAAAAGTTATGTTTTTGGAAAGAAAAAAAATGAGCTTAAAAAAAGAGGAACTTAGATGTCAATTTCTACTAGAAACTGACATTGAATCTACTTTTTGGCATCGGTTTATAGTGGAAACAGACACAAAAAACTGGACCTAAAATTCAAACATTTGATTTTCATCATCTTTTTTTAAACTGATGTTGAAACCCTTGTTTATAACATCGCCTTTATAAACATCGATTAAAAACTGACGTTAAAATTGAAAAAAAAAATGTGAAAACTTTTTTTGCACTAGTGGAGGGGTGGTGATGTGCTTGTATGGTGATGTGGTTTGTTGGGTTGTTTGTGGGTGTTTTGGTTAAAAATTTCAGACAGTGTTAGTGTTTGCGATATAATAAGGTTCTTGAGAGGTATCACATGGATGGTTGTTTAGACCCCTTTTTCTTTTCTTCAGGTTTTGTTTTGATTCTCTAGGGTGAGAATCATTTGAGAGGTATCTGATGTAATGACTCATGCCTTCCCAACTGGTTAATTTTCTAGTTTGAGGTAATAAAAGGTGTTCATAGGATTCTATATGAGGTTCGATGGATTTAGAGTTGTAAAATAATTACAATAGTCTTTTTTACACCATAAAAGAGGGATTTACAACATAAGATGGTGGTTTATGGCTTATATTTAGCTAGGGGTTGAGCATGAAACCTATTTACACTATAAGAGACTGTTATATGTTGTAAGTTAATTCTAGCTTGAAGTGCCATGATTTTTGGTGGAAAAAGGTTTTACAACCTAAGAGTTGATTTTACAACATGTGTTATGCAGACTCGTCGATTTTATGCCTTAAGAGTGTGGTTTATTCCATAATTTGGGTGATTTATAGGTTTTAAATAGGTTCTATTTGGATGATTCTCCACTCATTCGGTCATCTCCTCTTCCTCTCATCTTTGGAGGAACCCTAAGTGATTTTGGAGGATCTTTCAACCCTCCTCCTGCTTTGATTCATTGGTACCGATGGATTCATGTTGGCAATCTGTAGTGAGTTATCATATTTTTCTCATGTTTTTCCTTCCATTCTTCTTAATAGATCCTATTTGGTGGTGTGTTTTTGGTTTAGGGTGTGTGTGTACTGTGTTTTTAATAACCCTTGATGTAGTGTAGTTTTATCTATGGGTTTTGTGTGTGGTTGTTGTCTGTGGGCATTTCTTCTTCACCCTGTAGTGCGTAGCGAGTTGGAGAAGCTTCTTTGAGGTAGGGAATTCCCCATTTATCTTTATTGTGCATCATGTGGGAGGGGTTTTATTTTGTTTATCTTTGGGAAGATAGTATGTACTGGTTTAATCGAGATAAATTAATTAGTCAATTGAAATTTAAGGGGAAATGGGTTTGATTCACATTTTTTTTACAGCTTTGATATTATTGTGATGTTATGATTATACGGGCTAAAGGCCCCACTAAAAATGGTGTCTATTGGGGGCTTTGTTTGCACAATATTTGTTGTGATTATAGAACCTTGTTTTGATTGTTTGGAATCACCCTAAAATAGAAATTGGATAACCACTTATACTTGGTAAATAAAATATTTTCCTCGGTATCTATGGATTGCGTGATAATTCCCCTAAAATAAAGAAGTGGAATTGATAAAAAACCCTTTTTTATAAATCTTAAAGAAAGAAATGTGGTGGTTTGTTTGGTCATGTTGTGGGGTGGTGATGTGATGGTTTGTTTGGTCATTTTGTGGGGTAGAAATGTGATGGTTTTTTTGTTTGTGTTGTGGGGAGATGGTGATGGAAGGTGGTTTTTGATGTGACTATAAGATGGTGGTGATGTGAGTTTGGTTATCTTAGTAAGGTTGATGTTCTGTTTGTTTGTTTTTTGTTGTGATGTGTTGTACTAGTTGCATGGGTAGTAATGGAATTGGTAAATAATGATTGAAATAGTTGGGGTTTGGTTTGGTTAATGGGATAGAAATGGTCAATGAATGAATTGATAATGGGTTGTGTGGTTAAATACAATTGTTGATAAATAATGAAATGGATGAGCTAGATAATGGAATTGGTTGGAAATGAGAAATGTGGCTCGTGGCTTATGTAGTGTTATGAATTTAGTGATGGTAGAGAAAGTGGTAGTGTTGTGAGTTGGTTAGTGATTTTTTTGTGAACCCATATGTTGGTTTTGTGTGTGGTTTGTGTGTATATATATATATGTATATTCCTTGTGATATTATATACACACCCCACTCACTTAAAACACTATGTTCCAGCACCCATATATTTATACGGGGGTGTTTTTCCTAACACCTCGGTGATGAGGATGGTTGGCTGGATGGCTGGCTACCCACGTTTTCCCACACTCTCTTTCAGATGAGTAGATATGCATGGACTATGATAGCTGGAGGTTTGATAGTGCACTAGGTGATGACCTGTGTGTCTTCGAGCAATATGTGATGAGACTGTACTATAGAGCATATTATGGTGGGGGTCATGCATGTTAGTATGTGGGCACAAGGTTGATATCCTTCATGTTCACGACACCCTACTACTTGAAGAGACCAGGCACATACCAGAAGCCCCAAAAATGGGATTTTAAAAAAAATCATCGATGAACGACATGATCTTGTCGATGTCAAAAAATAGATACTTGATTACTTCCTTAGGATCACGCATGAAAGAGATAAGTAAAAAAATTAAACCTTAAAATACTTGGTTTAGATATGAAGTCACACATGACGTCTGCTCATTATTGGTGACTTTTGATTGAATAATCTAAAGCTAAATTCATCTAGATCATCCACATGCACTTTAAGAAACTGTGAGAGCACTAATTGTCGAAATCTGGGTGCTAGTGTCGAGAACCGACGATGCCTTCGACTCTCCGACGATCGCCGCATCGCCTTGCTTGTGATTCCTAAAAGAGAGAGCTCAATCTGAGCTCCTAGATCTAGAGCATCTCTCTCTAGAACTTGGTAGATAGAATAAGTGAGAGAAATATCATGAATATTAATTTGTAAGAACCTCTCATATTTTATTTATAGTTTTTAATAAATTACCCGAAATGGCACCCCGGTCCTCAAATAATTTAACACACTATAAATGACATATTATGACTACTGAACTGAGTCATAGTTATTATCACTTTCCTGTAATACATTAAAAATATATTATGTGATAATAAATGAGTTATTAACTTGACTCTTCATTCCCATAAAAATTAATTGAACCTTGAATATATTAATATTCTTTCAAATAATAGTTTTCCATGTATTTACTTCAAAACTTATAAATACATTTAATAAATAAATTCAATGCCCGTTATTCTTAACTTTAATAATATGAATTTATTTATTTCATTAGTAATAATTTATCCTTGTATAATTCTCAAACCCCAGTGGTGGGTCCCACCATGTACAAAACTCATATTCTACTGAATAGGGAAGATTCTTGAATACACTATTGTGTATGACCCTCTAGGCCCTTATCTCAATAGTAGTGAATACTATTCACAGACCAAGAGTGGGATCTATAAACCCATCATGACCCCTAAAGAGATAAGGATTGTCACAGCAGCGACAACCAACCTATGAACACGCACTTTGTAATATAATCTCTTTGTCTTTAATATCTCATAAAGCAGGACACACACTCATGTCATCGCCCTTTTCCTTGATTTATTATTTGTTGGTCTAACTAGATGAACTTACCCTCAACTATCATGGCCATGGTCTTATGAAGGTACTACCATCATGATCAACATGGACCAAGATATATAACTTCCTTTACTTGGAAGCGACAAATCATTTCTTGACCATTCTACCAATTTCATGCCCCCAATGACACACCCACCACAGACTACCTCACCATGATTTCAATATCATGGTTTTTGTCTTGCATCAAAGTACATGATCGAATGACACACATTGATAATGATCTCTAGTCAAGAGACCATTACACATGATCATAGATAAGAACATCCACTGACACCCAAAACATGTATATTTCCTATTGTCGGGTATGTCCTCATGATCATGCTACTAGAGATCACCAAGTACGAACTTCATGAGAATAAGTATCAATGCTTATGAGCCCCCAGCACTAGATAGTCATAAATCTACTATGTCTGGTCAATAATGTGTAACTAAACCATAGAAGATTTGTTTAAGATTAATTTCATAGTATCTTTGGGTTATCATTATAGCTTGTGATCTGTTATAAACTTTTGATATGATAATTAATCTATGGACATTATAATTAAATAGTTGATGTATAAATATCTACACTATAATATTAAGTATACATCATGTATAACTAACTATACACATGATATGGTAACCAAAAACACTGCATAATTGGGTCTAGGTGATCCACTATTTCAACACTCCCACTTTCACTAGAGCCAACTTGATAACCAAACTTATTAGCTACTCACATGATAAATATCTTGTTTTTGTTGAGTAACAGCTTTAGCTGTTGGGCCTACCATGATTCTTCTGCGTGGTTATTCTGTTATTTACAACCTCATATCCTAAAGTAAAACTTCCCAATAGATGGTATCCCCGAGTATCACCCTTTTATTCACTATCATAACTTGACATCTTGTATAGTAATAATATCATAATTATGATAATACTTTTCTTAATAGGTTTTATTCCAATAACTGGAACAAATTGTAGCATTTTAACTACTTTTTAGCTACCTTAGAGGCTACAACATACTCTATATTTGTAGGTATGGATACCACTGGCTTATATGAGCTTGTCTCGCTCATCACCTTTATCCTAACTACAATATCATATCTCATTGATCTAAGGAAGAATAGTTTGTGTCCCCTAAAAAATAGTATCCTTTCTTCTCCACTTACCAGGTACATATATTTTGTACTTGCCTAAGTATAATTAGATAGTTATGATCGCTTCTCTTTCAGTGCTCCTGGATATAACTGATATTTGCCTACTATAAAGTATATCTTGGAAATATCAATTCTTGTACATATCATGACATACATGATTGATCCATCGCATAGGAATATGGACATCAACTCACCACGTTTATCTCCTCCCATGTGATGAACATGTCAACCTGGAGAGATTATGCAATGTGACATTGGTAGCAATTCTTCTCTTTAATTGTTTCATCTTGTATTTCTAAATACCATGTCATTATTTGTACAATTGACTAGGTATAAGAAACCGTTATATCTACCACAGTATATTCTATTCCCTAGAACTTAGGTTTCTACTTTAATTCAATCACTGGAATATGTATTCTTTCATCCTGGACTTAACTAACTTGAAGACCAATTTGTTTTTCATATGTTGTCGAACATATTTTTTCTTGGAAAACCATGGCGCTCCCACTAACCTATGGTGGACACATGTAAAACATTTATTGAAAATGTATATTCTATGATATCATTTCTTACTTCAATCCTAAACCAGATTTTAGTAACTTATAACCTTTATTAGAATTTTGTGTCATGGCCATCCCTTTTGGGTTGCGTTGTATAGACACCTTCCATGATTGATGGTTATGAAATCCAATGCCTAATAATATGATCATATAAATTGTCTATGATAAGTAAAATTCTAATGGATTTAATAATAATGACTTGGTATTACCAATCTAGCCCTATTGGTACCATGCTTGTACCATCCATGTATCAAATCACTTGAATATCCACCACAGTATTCAAAATTATAATCCCCTTTTCACTTTTAAGACATGGAATCCATTATTGAATTTTCATTGGTCTTTTCAATCTTTTCTAATTTACATATACTTATCTCTTGTAGAAAAAATTATTCACAATGAATAATGTATCACCGTCCGTCGTGAACTCAAAACCATCGCCATGGTTTTAACCTTCCTACGCAGTATGTGTCTCTGGAACATTCTTATTCCACATGAACTTGTGGAACTATTTCCTATTCCAACTACATGTGCATATAATGGAATTGACTAAAATCAATCCAATCTTTCTCCCATTATCTCTAATAGATATGTTCACCCTTTATATAAATGTATAAAATCACTTGACTACACCTTTTCTATCATAGGGATTTATGTAATATCCTAAGAAATTGTTAGGATAATTACAATAGATACAAAATGTGTTTGTTCCTGATGCAAGTTTGTTTATATCCTAACAAGATCTTTGCATCCAAACATGTGTCCTTATGACATAATGGATTTACATCATACTATTGATCATATTATATTCATTTGTCATTATAGTTGGCATATGGTTATGGGATAATGTTGTTATTTGCAAAGCACGTCTTGAAATATAATGGAAATTTCTACAAGTTGCAATATTGATATTTCTTACATCATAACATTGATGTATAAAATGTGCATTTAGAAATTACTCCACACTACATCTTGTTGATAAATATTAACATGTAAGACTTCATCATTGATTCTCCTCATTAACATCAATGTCATGATGTAGATAAGGTAATGTTCATTTAGGAATTACTCCACGCTATATTATCATGATCGATAATTTGATATTCAAGATATTATTCAGCATACCGGATCAAAGAAACTCATATCTTCTGACCATTCACTTACTTCACTTTACCATTCCTTAATTACTTAAAGGAATCTTATGAAGTGAATATATACCTCTAGCTTATTCTTGGAATAGTTCATGATCTCTTACTGAACTAATTCTGAAAGATTTGTGACATACCTCAAAAGGTTTCTTTGTTAAAACTAAAGACGCCGATAATACCATAGGTGTTTAACTGTGGTGATCCTAAATACTATACTAGGTATATTCTTGATTTCCACTTTTAGTGTTGCTTGAAAAAGAATTATCTTTCCACAACTGGGTACAAGTTTTACATTTTTATATTCATCAAGTATTACCTACAATTCAAGTATTACTGAACTATAGGTTGAGTATTTAAACACAAAAGACAGCATTAATTCTAGAATCTGGAATAATGTATCATTGTGTCTAAGGACACATGAGATTAATGTTTTGGTTGTACTCAATAATAGTTATACATGAATCTTTTACTTTCCAATATAGAATTCGTATACTTTCTCACCATTGACTTAGGAATCACCCTTTCTCACCTACTTAGAGAAAAAATACGACTTCTAGTAATGTTTCTATACTTAATTGGTTATTTTATATCAATACACATATATGATAATCATATTCTATTAAATACCCAAGAAGTAAAATTGAAACATCACATTGATTAATATACCTGAAGAAAAAGTGGTAACTTGATTCTTTAATTTAGTTAATTGAATTTAAACTTCCATAGTATTATTTTATAATTTGAAATTCAAATAACCTTCTATTAATACCTCTTATATTGAAGGATGTTTCAAATGTGCCCTTGGAATTACTTTCCTTTAGCCTTTTTGCCTTGTCTTTCAATTTATTCACCATAATAATTAAAGATGAAATTGTATTTGATATTCTTATTTACTTGGTGATCCTTACCTAAATAGGTAATGATGTGTTTAATTAATACTTGTTCATTTTATAATCTTAAAATGAGACTTGAGTAAAGGGGTGAAAGGATATTAGAATATAATGTATTGAAATAACATAACTCACCTTTCAATTTACACAGATCCAATGTAACCATTACTTATTCATATCATTGCTTCGCTTTATCCTTACAAACCTTCTGAAGATGAGACTTCATACAATATTATCCATGTCCCGATGTAGCGATCGCAACTAACACCGGACGTGGATAAAATCATAATGACATAACTATCATATGATTTGTTCATTAGCCTCTTGTAAGCAATTTTCACCCTCGCTTCCTGAGGTAACTTAACAGGTGTTTGAGACACTGGCACATTGAGTTTACAATATCATAATACTATTTGCAAGTGCCCATACTATTTTTATATATTTGTGCATGTGTGGACATTTACTTTGTCCAATATTTATCACAGTCTTTAAACTTGTGGTATAACTTTCCATTTTTCTACAAAAATGAATTTTAGCAGATTTGTACTTTTATCACGATTACCAGTTTAGACAATTTGAATAATTAATTAAATCATTAAATGTCTCCCACTATTTTATCGAATTCTGGGAACCCTCTATGATAGAATCAGAATACTCTATCGCTTGAGTATTCTAGTGGAAATTATCCCTGAACCACCTCTCATAATATACAAGATTTGGATACACCACTACTTGGAGGGTTCAAGGCAGGATTTTGGTTGTCCAACTGCATGAACTCATAGTTCCTTGATCTATTAAGTGAAGTCCCAACTTCTTAAATCGTTACTTGATTTACTCAACAATTTCCTCTAAAATTACAGCAATCAATATTTGGCTATTTCTTTGCTAAAATTTTAGTTAAGTCAACCTACCACTCTCATAAGAAAACCCAGGTAGTAGGAGGCACCCTTAGCTTTTGCATGACCAGCGCCTCAAACATCCAGTTTTTTCCAAATTTGAATAATAGAAGGTGATAATGAATTAATATATATTTAAGAGTTTTATTATTTTTAATGTGACAAAATAAATCATTTTCTATTTTCTAAGAACGTACTATGTGATCGCACTCACAACTGACAATGAAAGAAATATAAAAATCATTGTTTCATGTGTTCATTTTATCTTTCATTCTTGTTTATTATTACTTTATGTGTTCGTGTGTTAACTACACATACACAAAAATAATAAA
This sequence comes from Viscum album, assembly GCA_963277665.1. Lineage (NCBI taxonomy): Eukaryota > Viridiplantae > Streptophyta > Magnoliopsida > Santalales > Viscaceae > Viscum > Viscum album. Next base: position 698,821,725 of record OY728157.1, read on the forward strand.
CCATGAAAAAATAAAATGATGACCTAATCATGAGCCGATACTATTGGTTAATCCATTGAGTGAATAATGGATCAACCTAGACCCTAGGGGATATACCTTGAGTCACGTCACTTGTGACTCATATTACAACACTTGTTGCGCTAATGCATCATATCTCTTGTCCGGTGTGTCGCCATCACTTGGAGCGAAAAGTGTCACTTGTTGTATTTCCATTATACAAAAGTACTTGCATGAAGGTGAGGGGAACTGGGGATTATAAAACAATTTTGAAATGGAAACGTGGGCCCTTATACATAAATGACTCTGAAACGATACACAAATCATTTTTTATTAATTAATTATTACAAAACAACATGAAATAATTAAATAAATAAATAAAAAACCATACATGCATTGGTCGGTCCATGACTCATGACCAATCAATATGCATTAACTCACGTATTTGTAAATAAATGCAGAATTAAAATTAAACTCAAGGACATTTAATTGAATTAAAATTTTCACTCATATTTTTAATTCAATATTTATGTTGTTTAGTCCCGATTAATTAATTTAATTTTAAAACTAAAAATTAAATTAATTAATTAATTTAATTAAACCCAAAATTAAATTAATTTACGCTGCATTAATTTATAAACCAAAAATTAATATTTAATTAATTTAATTATCAACTGAAATTAAATTGATTATTTTAATTAGTTTTTTATTAAATTCAAATCACCTTGGCCTCAAAAACCCCAGGCAGGGCCTGTGCAGGTCAGGGAAAACCTGTGCAGGTTGAGCTCATGTTATGCAGACTTGTTCAAGGGTTTTCTAGGCCAATCAGGTCCACCCACACCCGTTCCGGGATGAGATAACCCACCTAAGCCTATTTCGAGATGAATCTGGTCCTAAAGATGGTTACCTTTTTTTGGACCATGGAATAGGGGGGATGCCAATAGGGGAGGATTCAGGTAGGGAGGGTTGGCCAATGAGTAGCTGACTGATTCACGGATGGTGGCATGTGTCATGGTAGGCTAAGAAGAGGAGGGCTACCAAAGGGGAGAGGAGCGGTCAGACTTCGACCTGGCCACAACACTACAATAGTGCGGGGTGAGCGTGTTAGACTAGCAGGAAGCACTCGACTGTAGGAGGCTGGACCGGTTCTTAGTGGCGAATGGTGGCTAGATCTGGCCTTAGTGGGGGGAACCATTTGGGGAGATCCCGACCAAGAGTGGGTTGCGCGACTGTGGGCCACAGCGGTGCGGTGTGGAGCTGTAGCAGGGCGCCGGACCAAGACGGGGGAGCTGCAATAGGGAGGAGTTGCCTAGGGATATAGGTGGAAGCAGGGTCCAGGAGGTAGGAGGGCTTATGGATGAAAGAAGGGTGTTGGGGCAGCATGGGGAGGCACCGAGGTAGGAGGTCAGACCAGCGCTATGCCTGGTTAGTGTGGGGTGATGCGAGGGAGGGTCGACCAAGGGGTGGTCGACCGCGATAGCACCTTGCCAGGGGTGGCGGCCTAGTGCCTTGTGGTGCAATGGACAGGGGGGTATAGGTAGCAGTCGAGAATGAGGGTTAGAAGATCAATGCGCTTAAGGGAGGCTGAAATAGCTAGTAACGGCCAATCGAGGTGGTGCAGGGCACCGGCCCGGAGGCAGCGCAGCGAGGTAGTGCGTCGGCCGAGTGGGGTGGCCGGTGGCCTGAATTTTGTGCGAGGGATACAGGGGGTCGAACCCCTTGACCTACCCTTCTCCCTTTTTTATTTTTTACTTTTTTTTGGAAAATTCTATAGCTCTTTTCTATATTCCACACCCTTTTTTATTTATAACTTTCCAAAGGCTATATAGCCTTTAATTATTTTTCTTTGAACATTTTACAAATCCTATTGTTTAGGCAATGGAAAACTTATAATATTATTATTATAATTAAAATAGGTGCTGGAAATATTGTTATGACTATCGGAACTCCGGCTAGCAATGGGGTACACTGGAATTTTTCAAAAATAAGACCACCTCCTTTTTTGTATATAAACATATAAATAAATATATGTTTATCACTTAAAACCCCACAAAACAATTTCAATCTGAATTGTTTTAATTTTAATCAGAATTCAATACTTTGGATGGCCACAGACTGGCCATTCAGTTTCAGATTCCAAATTTGTTTGCGGTGTTGTGACCGTAACAACACCCTCTATAAGGCTTAATGAAAATTTAATTTATTCTAGCTTAAAAACTTTCATGCATCCCTATGATACCAATTGAAGGGACCGGGCACACATCGAAAACCCCAAAAATGGGATTTTTAAAATTTTTATCAATGAAAAACATGATCTTGTCAATGTCTATGAATCTATGCCCGATTACTTACTCATGATCATGCGTGAGAGAGATTAAGCACAAAATTAAACCATAAAATACCTGGTTTAGATCTGATGTTGCACACGACGTCTGATCGTCATTGATGATCGCTACTTGAAGAATATAAATCTGAATTCCTCTAGAACATCCACACAAGCTTCAAGAAATAGCGAGAGCACCGATTGTAGAAATCCAGGTGCTAGCACAGAGATCTGACGACGCCTTCGATGCTTCAATGATCATTGCATTGTCTTGCTTGTGATGCCTAAGAGAGAGATCTCGATCCAAGATCTTGGATCTAGAGACTCTATATCTAGAACTTGGGAGAGATAATAAGTAATATAAATATCATGAATAGTCATTGGTGAGAACCTCTCATCTTCTATTTATAGTGTTTAATAAATTACCTGAAATGGTACCCCAACCCTCGAATAATTTAAATCACTGTAAACGACATATTATGACTACTGAACTGAGTCATAATTATTATCACTTTTCTGTAATGCATTAAAAATATATTACATGATAATAAATGAGTCATTAACTTGACTCGTCATTCCCATAAAAATTAATTGAACCTTGAATATATTAATATTCGTTCAAATAATATTTTTTCATGCATTTACTTAAAAACTTGTAAATACATTTAATAAATAAATTCAATGCCCATTATTCTTAACTTGAATAATATGAATTTATTTATTTCATTGGTGGTTGTTTATCCTTGGACAATTCCCGGACCCCAATGGTGGGGCCCACTATGTCCAAAACTCATATTCAACTGAATAGGGCATATTCTTGAATACGCTATTGTGTGTGACCCTCTAGGACCTTATCTCGATAGTAGTGAATAATATTCACAGACCAAGAGTAGGATCTAGCAACCCATCATGACCCCTAAAGAGATAAGGATTTTCACAGTAGTGACAACTAACCTATGAACACGCATAGTGTAATATAATCTCTTTGTATTTAATATATCATAAATCAGGATGCACACTCGTGTCATCACCCCTTTCCTTATTTTATTATTTGTTGATCTAATTGGATGAACTTACCCTCGACTACCATGGCCATTGTCTTATGAAGGTACTACCATCCTGATCAACATGGCTCGAGAAATATAACTTCCTTAACTTGGAAGTGGTAAATCCTTTCTTGATCATTCAACAAATGTCATGCCACCAATGACACACCCAACAAATCTACCTCTCCACAATTTCAATATCATGGTTTTCATCATGTATCAAAGTGCGTGATCAAATGAAACACATTTACAATGATCTCAAGTCAAGAGACCATTACACATGATCATATATAGGAACATCCAATGACACCCATGACATGTGGAGTTCTTATTGGAAGGTATGTCCTCACGATCTCACTACTGGAGATCACCAAGTGATAACTTCATGAGAAGAAGTCTCAATGATTATAAGCCACCAGCACCTGAGAGTTAGACATCTACTATGTCCAATCAGTAAGATGTAACTATACCATAAAAATTTGTTTAAGATTAATGTCATAGTATCTCGAGGTTCTCATTATATCCTGAGATCTTCTATAACCTTTCTATACGACAATTAATCTATGGAAATTACCATTAAATAGTTGATGCAGAAATATCTATGCTATAATGGTAAGTATAAATCATGTATAACTAACTATACACATGATATGGTAACCAAAATCACTTTATAGTTGGGTCTAGGGCACCCAATATTTCAACACTACTCTGTTTGTGGTTATGATGTGTTGTCTCGTGTGTCTACGGGTGAGATGTGATGTGATTGTGTTATGGAGTGATGACCCAGGTGTCTTTGGATGAGATGTTATGTGATCATTTTGTGGGGTGGTGATATATTTTATATGAAAGAGATAGAAGCACCAAGACATGTGATGTTTGGGTGTGAGAGCAACAAATTAGTGAGAAAGTGGTATGAAGTATACTTTATCAATATGCTTCTTATTATGTTATTATACTTGGATTTCATTGTTTGGTGAGTGTGAATTGATGAGGTTTGGGTTAGATAGTTGATATATTTTAGGTGTTGTTGGTTCTACCGTTTGGTCACGAGTGCATTGATATGCTTATTTCACATGTGCATAGGAGACTTTGGTTTTCCTACTGAGTATATTTATATGCTCACCCTATGTATATAAACCAATTTTCAGGTTTCTAGAAGTACTATGTGGATCGTGTTAGACAATACTAGCTTGGACTTTTGGATAGTTGTTGTATCGTTGCTTTAACTTTGTTTTTGATTATTTACTTTGAATAATATTATTTGTACATATTTTATTTATACATTCATTATGGGATGATTTTTTCCCTTCTTTTTATATTATGTCATGAATTTTTTTGTGGTTGATTCATCATATATACCGATCATATTTTTTTATAGAGGATAATTCCTCGCATTTCATTAGATTTTTATACCCTCGATGCTAGTCATCAACCTAAGGCCTACTAGAGGCAGGACTCAGCGGTCATTATCTCTCTCCCTTCATTGTGGTATCTTTGGTGAGAGGGGGTCATGACATCTAACACTTATTGGTTCATTTTTAATGATTATGTTCAATTAGATAACTTAAATTACTTCTATTTATCATGTCTTCAACTAATAGTTGATTTATCAATTCAACCTAGATTTGAATCATTATTGATGTTTAAATAGAGAATACATTATTTTTACGGGGTAATGGAGGAATGAAACCCCAAAAAATAATGTGAAGAACCACTAAACAAATAAAATGATTTAATTCAATATGAAAAATAGAAATTAAAATGTAATCACACTGCAAAAAAATCAAACATAATATAGTTGCAGTGAAAAGCGAAACCAATGAACTATGGAACACCAATAAAAGTGTAAAAGAATAAACAAAAATAGAAAAAAAAAGACACCAATATTTATGTGGTTCAAAACCTTATTAGTCCTACTCCGCAATAAAAACACCACTCTCATGCACTCTTTATTATTAATGCTCAAAGAAACCAAAACTAGTTACAAGATATAGGTAAAACTATAAATAGAAATATCAAAATACAAATAAAATCAATGAACAACAATAAACAATAAAATCTATAGGAATTGCAAGAAAGAAGAGAAAATAATCTCACAATGCTAGACGCATTAGGGTTTGATAGTCCATATCGCTTCAAGCCTTCACTCAAATGCTACTCCAACTCCCGGATCTTGTTGTTGAAGTAGGTGGGTATCGAGAATCTTCTAGATCTAGATCATCACACCTCATGCAAAACTACACATACATGATACTGAAGGCACTTATTGTCAAAGCTCCACTAGAGGTGACACACCAGTGGTGTACTCTAGAGATCATTGGGTACCGAGACTCGCCACTAAGATTCTCCCAATCTAAGGTCCAAGAGCCAGAATCTGAGAGCTGCACTACATAGCAATCTAGAGGGAGATTTTAGATATGTTCTATGTCTTCTGAATAATCCAGTGACAGAGGTGGTGAAACCCTCCACCACACCCGAACAGCACAATAGTATAGCCATAGAGGTACCACCATGAAGCAGAATTGAACGATTTGGCTAGTGGTGCCTGCAACCGCCCAAATAAATGGACTGCCATGATCAAATGGGTGGTGTGGTAGATCGATGTCTAGGAATGAATGCTAGGAGAAAACATAAGATTGCCCAAGGTGGAACCCAAGGTGAGTAGGCTGGTCAAAGAGAAAGTGAATAGGCCTAACAAAATAAACCAATATATACTATAAAAAAATGAGAAAAATAATAATATTGAATTGCATGAATTAAAATGATTTAAATGGAAGAATTAATGAAGGTAAATTTTAATATGAAAGAAAAAATTAAAAGACCCAAAATTCATAAATCTATACAATTTTCATATAAAATTGATGATGTTCTTGCACCTAAATTTTGTTCAAGTGGATCCAAGTTCAAGATATCTAAGAAATTCTTGAACTTGGATAAATTTACTGCCTTAGTCAAACTATAGACTGGGTTTTCATTCATGTGTATCTTAGTGACACACACTACTCCACTTTCAATAACTTCTCTAATAAAATGAATCCTAATATCTATGTTCTTAGACCTGCCATGATATACTAAATTTTTAGACAGATAAAGGGTATAATAAGAATCACAATATACAGTAATAATATAATTACTAATACTAAGCTCATAAATTAAACCATTAAGTCATATGGATTATTTGCTAGTTATTTTCAGTGCTATGTACTTGGCTTTAGTGGTTGAGAGGGCCACCACCAATTGCATATTTCACTTCCATGATATAAGTCCTACACATGCAGTTAATACATAACCAGTTAGTGATTTCCTAGTATCAATATTTCTAACATAGTTAGAATCTACATAACCATTCACTAATTCAAAAGAATTAACATTCTTACCATAGAAAATTGAAAGTGATGGAGTAGAAGAAATGTACCTTCACAGCCATTTAAGAGCATGGAAATGTGGATTTCCTAAATTTTCCATAAACCTGCTCAAAGTATAGATAGAAAAAGAAATATCTAGTTGAGTACAAATTATAGCATACATAATACTTCTCACTACATTATCATACATGATTATACTCGTATATTCATTATCAGAAGTTGTGGCAGGTGACTAAGATAAAGACAATTTAAAATATTGACCTAAAGGAACACTAATAGGCTTCAAAGTATCAAAAAAATGCCTCTTAAATTTAAGGATATATGAATGTTGAGATACATATAGAAGATTATGCTTCCTATCCCTAATAATTTCCATGCCCAGAATTTGCTTAGAACAACCTAGATCTTTTATTTCAATAGCTAAATTCAATTGCATTTTAACATGGGTGATTAATTTCATATCACTGCATATGAGTAACATGTCATCTACATAGATAGGTAAATAAAACATGGATTTCTTAATAGATTTAAAATATACACATGCATCAAACTAACTCCTACTAAAACTATTTTCTAACATAAATGAATCAAACTTCTTATACCATTATTTTGAAGCTTGTTTTAATCTGTATAATTATTTATTAATAAAACAAACTTGGTTAGCTTTAAATTCATGTTCAAAACTAGCAGTAGGATTCGTGTATAATTTTTCAATTAAATCACTGTGAAAGAAAGAAATTTTGACATCTAGTTGTTTTATATGAAAATCTAAATGGGTAGAAAAAGCAAGAATAATTCTTATTGAATAATGTTTCACTACAAGAGAAAAAGGTTCGGAGTAATCAATTAATTATTTTTAAAGGAAGCCTCTGGCTACAAGTCTGGCTTTAAATTTGATTTTATTCCCTGTAGTATTGTCTTCTTCTTTTTTTATATCCATTTACAATCAATCACCTTGGTATTAGGTGTTTTATTAAATATAGACCAAGTATGGTTATTTCTTAGGGATGTCATCTCATCTTCCATAGCTGAAATCCAATGTTTAGAGTTTCTATCATTAAAAACTTGATTATAGATTTGAGGATCCTATCCACCAAGATATGATGCCACATTTAAGACAAAGGAAACCATATCATCATGGTTGTTCCTAGGAGGAGGTATAATAACTCTCCTCTACTTATCCCTAGTGATATGATAACCCCTAAGGTCACTAGGAACCCCATAATGAGAAGAATCATCAAAATCAGAGACAGATTATGGATCAGGTTGAGAAAGGGGAACCTCAGAGGTAGAAGGATATCAATAGGAGACTCACCAATGTTGGGAGGATCAACCTCATGAACCATATTCTAAGAAGGATCGTCGCTATCATCATTGGGACGCTGGACTCTGGCTGGAATAGACTCTTAAAACACCACATCCCAGCTAGGAATACACTTTTGAAATCCAAGTTTATCTATGTAACATCCCAAGATTTTATAGTAAGTTATATCTTTAAAGTAAGCCAACAACTTATATTGCACGCAACATCGACTTGGCTTGCGTTATATGCAAGATTGAGTTTCTGTGAAACCACACATTAGTATTATAATTCTTTAAACGATATATTTATATATCAATTAAATATTGTGATATAAATAGTAACAAATAAATTTTTATTTTTATTTATAATGTTTTCACATAAATAAAACATATTTATAATGAAATGTATATGTTTTGTTAAAATAGTTATATATTTAGAAAAACTATTTTCTTAAAAGAACTACTTTTTAGGTCTTTTGTGAACAATAATAAAATTAATATTAGACACTCTTAAAAATTGAATTTTGTAAAATAGACTTCATTTTTTGGATTCGGAATATCAAAATTATCTTAAGGTAAATTTTTGGTATTTTTCTGAAAACTTTCAATTTTTGATAAATAGTGAAAAATACTGCATAGTACATAAAAACTGACTTTTTATTTAAATAATTATTATATTTATTTAAATTTATTTTAAAGTAAAAATATATACATAATACCTATATTATCCCAATTTAATTAATTGGAGTCATTTTATAATAATATTAGATATATAAAATTTTATTGAATTTTTTAACGTCTTTTACCCACCTTCTAGGCACATTTGCAAATTTGCATAAAACGAAAATTTACCGCTTCTCTGAATTGAATTTCAAAAATCTGAGAGACACAGTTGACATCAGTAAGTAAAATTTGGTTCAATATAATGAAAATAATTTTTGTTAAATAGTAACTTTTGAATTTTATTTACCACAGTTAAAATTAAATAGGGTAATTAAAGGTAAAATGATATTATAATTACCCTAACACGTGTCTTAATTATATTGGATAAGTGTATTTTGACCAAAATAAACCTTATTACAAAATACAATCCTTTCTTATCCACTTGGATTAGATTAGGACATTTATTATATTTTATTTAAAGAAGAGTTAAAAGTGTTAAATTCTAATTTTAATAACTAAATCGTTTTTAATATAGGGTTGTACATAAGATAAATTCAACTATAAATATTAATTAGAAATAAAAAAAGATATCCTACATCATGGTATTTTATTTATAATTTTTAGACATTAAATAATTAAATTTGTTTATGACACAATGATGATGTAATAATTACCTTATTAATGAAAGACTAAAATAATTGATGTTATAAATATTAAAATAAATGTAAATTGAGACTTTTTATGAATTCAAATAATTTTATAGGTTAATATGACATTTTAGGGTTGATTAAATGAATTTGTTTTCAAATTAATCATGTTTTTATGACTTTCAAAAAAACCAAATACTAAATAGTGTCAATATTGACATAAATGAGTTTTTAAAACAAATATTATTTTATTAAATTATATAATAGTTCTAAAAATATAAGGTTCAGCCAAAGGACTTATATAATGATATATATGTAATTAATGAAACACTTGAGGTTATATTGGAATTTTATAGTAAGTTTATTAACCATGTATTATAATAATACAAGAAGACATGGTAAAAATTAAACTATTTAACTAAGGGTTAAATCTAAAAGATAAGGTTAATATGGTAACCTAAACTTATCTAAAACCTATTTGTTGAGAATAAATAGACCCATACCCACCTTATACTTTAAATAAATCTATTTGGAGCTATTAGAAACTGAAAATGGTTTTATAATAAATTAATATTTCAAGATTTTCCTAAAGTGCCACTCACCTGTCTTATAAAAGGGCACCTCCCCTTCTCTTAAATTCACACCTACAAAGCCTTTTGGCTCGGCCAAAACCTGATAAAATATCCTCTAAACTACACTCAATTCAATCTATAGGACTTAATTTGATCATAAATCCAACCTAAGGATCCTTTTTGTTCAAATCAAAAGAAAGAACTCGAAGAAGAGGTAATTACTTCATCGCCTCTTTCAAAGTTCTTTTCTTCATCCACTTTCTCTTTATTTGTTTTTTTTTTGTACCAAAATAATAAATCCAGTACCTTCTATATAATGAGATGTTATTATAAATATGGTATAACCATATTAATTATTCTATCCATCATATGAATGACAAAGTCACCATGTGTGCGTACGTACGGCTTACCGTCTCCACGTCGTGGTGTAGTTTGTTATTCAACACTAAATTATTTGGATAAGTATAATAATGAGTATAATTAATTTAAATAATGAAAATAACATGTTAATTATTATTTATATGTAATATAACATCCAATTAAACATCATTTTACCATTAATAGAATGATATTGTCGCTCGTACGTACGTACGGATTACTCTCTCCACGAACGCGATGAGATTCATTCCCCATCATAACCATTCAAGAATAATTTTCATTTTATGATTTAAAATAATTTTTAAGAACTTAATATCATTCCATTTATTAATGAAAAACATTCTATCCATAACAAACATGACTTACATAACAAAAAATATAAAGTAAAATGAATCAGTTAACACCTGAAACAATGATACTACTAAAATATTATTAACAAAGAAATATTATAAGATCATATATGATATCATATTTATATATTTGGTTCTTTTATAATTTAATAATAATGATTTAACTATTATAAAGGATGTTAATGTAACATTGACTAAGGAAAATTACAAGGTAAGAGTTAATTTCACAATCTCTTTATTATATGAGGTTGCTTATACGTAAGTATCTACTGGGAATTCTTTATCATCCACATCCATGTTTCTTAAAAATGTATTTCAAAAACATTTTTACTATTTCCTAGACTATGGTTTAAATTCATCTATACCCTTTTTTGACTTTTATAAAATGGTTTGAAAGGAATCTTTCTGTCATTTTCTAAACAAGGTACTTTATGACCTTTTCCACAAATTAAGGAAAGAATGTTTTTTTAACTTATATGATGGGCGCGGTTATTTTATGTCGTCATAACACCTTTAAATATTCCCTTAAAATATTATAAGAATATTTTCAAAATAAATGTTTTCTTTTATAATTACATTACTTTTAAATGATTTCAAAATAGAAAGATACATTTCTCTCAAATAGTTTTGATTTCATCTATGCCAACATCCTTTGTTAGATTTTATGCTTATTTGGAGTTGATTTATTATGATACAATATTCCATATTTTATTGAAGGGTTTTTGATATGTTTGACTATTTATGTGCTATTTTTATACCATTCATGGTTTATGGTTAAAGTATTGATATTTCGTATGCTAGTTTTAATACGAATGTTTATGTTATGTTTCAACATTTTCATATGAGGAATGCATTGGACTTAGTAAGTGACGGTTGGAGCCTGCTATATCTCCTTGATGAATTGGTAGGTCTCATGAGACAAATTAGTGTCTTGGAACAAGTCCTTGACAAAAAATTTATTTGTATTCTTGGCACGAGGCCTTGGCTATGTGGTTATGATGTCCAACATTATGCATTCCATCATTATGAAATTAGCTATTGATATTACATGTGATTATTCGACTAATAGAATATCCATGAGAATAATTAAATGGAATTATTTGATTTATCTATTCCATATTATTCTGAAGTTTAAGTTTAAAAGGTTTGTGTTTTAGTCTTATATATTGCCTTAAATTTTTATGCTTATTTATGATAGTTTTTGCTATATTGTTATCCTTATTTAGCATCAGAGCTCACCCCTTTCTTGTGTTTTCTTCTTCCCAAAATGTGAATAAGTATATTATGATTAAACTATAGTGATAGGACAAAGTATATGAGTGTTTTAAAATGGTAAAAAAATTTGTTTTTTTATTTCATGATGTAATGTAGAACTTATGTATGTATCTAGTACCTCCAAGGATACTAAACTAATAGGTCTTTTGAGACTTTATCTCTTGTGATCATTCCAATGTTATGTAATAACGCACCAACTCTGGGTAACTAGGGTGGGGGTGTTAAATTTGGTATTATAGGGAGTTTAGTACAAACCTTTGAAACTAGATTTAGAAAAAATCTGATTAGATAACATTACCCTAAGAAAAACTTTGAGGATTAGTATAGAAGAACATCCAAAAAAATCGGTAGTGTAAATATTATGTGGGTTTTCCAAGAAAATACATCCTTGTATGGATACAAATAGGTAGAGGTGGCTCTGGCGTAGATGTACCTAGGAGTGAAAACTCTAACAAGGAGTTTTGGGCTTGACCTGGGGTATCCTGGTACATGACAATGGGCCTTGTTTCACTCTTGGTATTGACACTCCTGGAAAATATGCTTATGATAATTCGCATTTTCTTTACAAACCATTATGAAGGATTTATGAGTAAATACTTCCTCAAAGAAAACATTTTTATGATTATTGATTATATGAATAAGCTTTTCAATTTACATTAGGTATTTTACAAGTTTGGAATTATGAATTGTGATTCATAAACTAACCTAGTGTATGCCATTATTTAGAAATGGTGGCCAGTAGAAGGAATCAGAACTTTAGAAATACGCATGATCCAAAGAGTAAGAAGGATCATATCTTTCATAGTCTTAAGCCAACATTTATAAGGGAAATAGTCTCCCACATATTATCATCATATGGAGAAATAGTATCATGTGTTAATAAGATAAGTAAATAATTCTCTGAGTCCTATGGATTTGAAGGGAAGCCAGAGAAGAAAAGGATGATAGAGAGAAAGATGGATAAAGGGTATAAGGGAAAGAAGTATTTTCCCACATGTGATAAATGTGGAAAGAATCTCCTTGGTAAATACTTGAAGGGAATGGGATTTTTTTATAAGTGTGGAGAAAAAGGACACCAAGTACGTGATTGCAAGGGTAAGAAAAAGGTTTCAAATGTACAATGCTTCATCTACAAGGAGTTGGGATACTATGAAAATCAATGTCTCAATCATCATAGTATACCCCAAATGATGCTATTGGATAATGATCAAGTTATGATAATACCGCAGATGAAGAGGAATAATTAGTGTTCTTGTATTTTTATTAATGAGTTATGTCATTTGAGTGTTGTATCAATGATGTATTGGTTATATTAATTATGGAAATAAATAAGTATTATATTGCAATACTATTTCATTGAGGATTTAAGATTATATGGTACTAAGAAAAGTGACTCAACGACAAGTTAAACTTTTTGGAAAATACATGGTTGAAGTAAAGATAAACCTTAATATGGTCCTGATACTGAGGTAGTGATTTTGGAATAAGATATGGTTGATTTGGATAAATTATATTGGATATTATGGACTAACTTGGAACTGATTAATGGTTTGTTTATTCCATCATTATTGAAGTATTAAAAAATTTTGTATATAAGGAATATATCTAGTATTCTATAAGGAATAAGGGAGCATGAATGTAATCAATAAGGTTTTATAGTAATTCAGGGTGTTACCATGTTTTAAGAGAATAAATGATGAAGGTACTCACATGTTATTATGTGGCAAAAAGAGATTTTCATTATGTTATGTTGACCAACCTTATAAATTTTTGGACTATGAGTTTGGACACAAGTATTTTGGATAAGTATAAAGATTGGAATGGATTAAGTTGTCCATTGGATACTATGGTTTAAGGTTAAAACGTTTCTTAAGATTATTTTTGGATTTTTTTTATAAAAAGGATAACCCGAAGGTCGGGTGACAACTCTTCACGTCCGACAAGGCTGCAAGACTTGAACTATCAACCGAAGGGCAACAAGGGTGCATCACCTAACACTGGCCTACGTGATGTCCTGGTTTGTATAATGTAGTTTTTTTTAAATGATCTGATAGATGAATTATAAATTCATTTTTTTGAAACCCTATATGATTAGGATAAATAGAATATTTTTGAGTTATATTATCTTTTGGAGTTAAATATGAGTTTGTGTTAGAAATTAGTTGAAGGATGGAACTCTACTTGTCAAGTATTTTTTTCTTATTCTTTGAAGAAATTAATTCTTAAACTTTAGGGAAAGGATCTTAAAACCAAAAATGTGTTATCCTAATACCTTATGTTTTGATGAACCAATAATATTTTAAGTCATCATAGATTTATGGCTTTTAGGCACTCAATTTTCTATTTATTGTTCACTTGTTTGTAATTGATGACCTCAATCACTCCCTATAAATATTTACGTTTTTTCTCCAATTACGTGTCTCAAATTTCCACCAATGTTCTCCTATTAGAAATCCTAATTTGGTGATGAATTTTTCATTTAACTTTCCCTCTTATTAAGGCTAAGTTTTATTAACCCCATTTTCTATGTGGGTTTTCCACAAAGGTATTTTCTATTTTTAACCTTTTATTTTCGAAAAACAATTTCAAATTATGAGGACGTAATTTATTGGAGGAGGGGAGAATGTAACACCCCAAGATTTCATAGTAATTTATATATTTAAAGTAAGTCAATAGCTTATATTGCACGCAACACCGACTTGGCTTGCGTTATACACAAGATTGAGTTTCTGCGAAACAACACATTAGTATTATAATTATTTAAAGGATATATTTATTTATCAATTAAATATTGTGATATGAATAGTAAAAAATAATTTTTTGTTGTTATTTATAATGTTTTCACATAAATAAAACATATTTATAATGAAATGTATATGTTTTGTTAAAATAGTTAAATATTTAAAAAAAACTATTTTCTTAAAAGAACTACTTTTAGGTCCTTTTGTGAACAATAATAAAATTAATATTAGACACTCATAAAAATTTAATTTGGTAAAATAGACTTCATTTTTTGGATTCTGAATATCAAAATTATATTAGGGTGAATTTTTGGAATTTTTCTGAAAACTTTCAATTTTTGATGAATAGTGAAAAATACTCCATAGTACATAAAAACTGGCTTTTTATTTAAATAATTTTTATTTTTATTTAAATTTATTTTAAATTCAAAATAGATACATAATACCTATATTATCCCAATTTAATTTATTAGATTCATTTTATAATAAGATTAAATATATAAAAGTTTATTGAATTTTTTAACGTCTTTTACCCACCTTCTAGGCACATTTGCAAATTTGCATAAAACATAATTTTACCACTTCTATGAATTAAATTTCAAAAATACGAGAGACATTTTTGACATCATTAAGTAAAATTTGTTTCAATAGGATGGAAATAATTTTTGGTGAATAGTAACATTTGAATTTTATTTACCATAGTTAAAAGTAAATAGGGTAATTAAAAGTAAAAATGATATTATAATTACCCTAACACATGTATTAATTATATAGGATAAGTTTATTTCGACCAAAATCAACCTTAGGACAAAATATGATCCTTTTTATCTACTTGTATTAGATTAAGACATTTATTATATTTTATTTAAAGAATAGTTAAAAATGTTAAATTCTAATTTTAATAACTAAACCATTTTTAATATAGGATTATAGATAAGATAAATTCGACTATAAATATTCATTATAAATATAAAAATATTTCCAAAATTATGGTATTTTATTTATAATTTTTATACATTAAATAATTAAATTTCTTTATGACACAATGATGATGCAATAATTACCTTATTAATGAAAGACTAAAATAATTGATGTTATAAATATTAAAATAAATGTAAATTGAGACTTTTTATGAATTCCATTAATTTTATAGGTTAATATGATATGTTAGGGTTGATTAAATGAATTTTTTTATAATTAATCATGTTGTTATGACTTTTACAAAAACCAAATACTAAATAGTGTCAAAATTGACATAAATGAGTTTTTAAAACAAATACTATTTTATTAAATTATATAATTGTTATAAAAATATAAGGTTCAGAAAAAGAACTTATATAATGATAGATATGTCATTAATTAACCACTTGAGGTTCTCTTGTAATTTTATAGTAAGTTTATTAACCATGTATTATAATAATACAAGAAGACATGGTAAAAGTTAAACTATTTAACTAAGGGTTAAATCTAAAAGATAAGGTTAATATGGTGACATAAACTTATATAAAACCTATTGTTTGAGATAAATTTGACTCATACCCACATTATCCTAGAAATAAATACATTTGGAGCTATTATAAACCGAAAATTATTTTATAATAAATTAATATTTCAAGCTTTTCCTAAAGTGCCCCTCGCCTCTCTTATAAAAGGGAACCTCCCCTTCTCTTAAATTTACACCTCAAAAGCCTTTTGGATCATACAAAACCTACTCAAATACACTCCCAACTACCTTAAATTCAACCTATATTCCTTACTTTGATCATAAAGCCAACCTAAGGATCCCTTTTGTTCAAATCAAAAGGAAGAACCCGAAGAAGAGGTAATTACTTCATCACCTCTTTCAAAGTTATTTTCTTCTTCCACTTCCTTTTTCTTTGTAGTTTCCATAAAAAAATAATAAATCCAGTACCTTCTACATAATTATATGTTATTATAAATATGTTACAACCATATTAATTATTCTATCCATCATATGAATGACAAAGTCACTATACGTGCGTACGTACGGCTTACCGTCTCCACGTCTTGATGTAGTTTGTTATTCAGCACTACATTATTTGGATAAGTATAATAATGAGTATAGTTAATATAAATAATTAATATAACATGTTAATGATTCTGTATATGTAATATACCATCCAATTAAACATCATTTCACCATTAATATAATGATATTGTCGCTTGTGCATACGTACGGATTACCATCTCCAGAAACACAATGAGATTCATTCCCCGTCATAACCATATAAGAATAATTTTCATTTTATGATTTAAAATAATGTTTAAGAACTTAATATAATTATGTATATGAATCAAAAACATCCTATCCATAACAAACATGACTTACATAACAAAAAATATAAAGGAAAACAAATCAATTAACACCCGAAACAATGATACTACTGAAATATTATTAACAAAGCAATATTAAAAGATCATATATGATATCATATTTATGTATGTGGTTCTTGTATAATTTAATAACAATTATTTAACTATTATATAGGATTTTAACTTACCCTATACTAAGTAAAAGTACAAGGTAAGGGTTAATTTCACAATCTCTTTATTATCCGAGGTTGCTTATATGTAAGTATCTACTAGGACTTCTTTATCATCCACATCCATATTTCTTAAAAATTTATTTCAAAAACATTTTTATTATTTCTTATACTATGGGTTAAATTCATTTATACCATTTTTTGAATTTTATAAAATGGTTTGAAATGAATCTTTCCATCATTTTCCAAACAAGGTATTTTATGACCTTTTCGAAAAATTAAGGAAATAATGTTTTTTTAACTTATATGATGAGTGTGGCTATTTTATGCTATTATAAAACCTTCTAAGATTCCCTTATAAGATTATAAAAATATTTTCAAAATAAATGTTTTATTTTATAATTACGTGACTTTTAAATGATTTCAAAATAGAAATAGATATTTCTCTCAAATAGTTTTGATTTCTTCTATGTCAACATCCACTATTGGATTTTATGCTTATTTGAAGTTGATTTATTATGATAAAATATTTCATATTGTATTGAAGGTTTTGTGATATGTTTGACTGTGGATGTTTTATTTTTATACCATTCATGGTTTATGGTTAAAGTATTGACATTTCCTATGCTATTTTTAATACGAATGTTTATGTTATGTTTTAACATTTTCATATGAGGAATGAATTGGACTTAGTAAGTGATGGGTGGAGCTCTCTATAGCTCCTCGATGAATAGGTAGGTCTCATGAGACCAATTAGTGTATTGGAACAAGGCCTTGAAAAAAAAATTATTTGTAGTCTTGGCACGAGGCCTTAACTATTTGGTTATGATGTCCGTCATTATGCATTCCATCATTATGAAATTAGATATTGATATGACATGTGATTATTTGACTAGTAGAATATCCATGTGAATAATTAAATGGAATTATTTGATTTTGATTTGCCATATTATTCTGAAGTTTAAGTTTAAAATTCTTGTGTTTAAGTCTTATACATTTCCTTAAATGTTTATGCTTATTTATGATAGTTTCTGTTATATTGTTATCCTTGCTGAGCATCTGAGCTCACCCCTTTCTTGTGCTTTATTTTTTCCAGGATGTGAAGATGTATATTATGACTAACCTATAGGGATAGTCCAAAGTATATGAGTGTGTTCAAAGGGGACACAATGTTGTTGTTGTTTTATTTCATGATGTAATGTAAAACTTATGTATGTATCTAGTACTTATAATGCTACTAAACTAATCGGTCTTTTGAGACTTTATCTCTTGTGGTCATTACAATATTATGTAGTAACACACCGACTCTAGGTAACTAGGTTTGGGGCATTACAATCTACCTAAAGCTTATACCCCTTTACCCCCTTAGGATACCCTATGAAGATGCACTTGATAGCTCTAGGATCAAGTTTATCATCCTTAACCTGAGCTTAGGCAGTGCATCCAAAAACCCTAAAATGTTCATGGGATAGGGGTGATTGCTCCACAATTAAATAGGAGTCTTAAATTTTTTGGCAGATTAGGGACACCTATTTATTAAGTAAACTTTCGTAGTGACAGCTTCTTCCCAAAGGGATTTGGGAAAGCTTGAGCATGCAAGCTTGCTATGAACCCACTTAAGAATTGTACAGTTTATACGTTCATCTAGATCTTTCTGTTAAGGGGTACGACTCATGGTTCAGAGCCTTAAAATTCCCTCACTTCCACAAAACTCGATGAATTTAGTTAATAGGTATTCAAGGCCATTATCAATCCTCAAAGAATTTAACTTCTTACCATATTTATTTTCTATAGAGCCCTTCCAAGTTTTAAACAACTCAAAGAAATTGGATTTATTTCTCAAAATATAAACCCAGACTTTCCTTGAGAAGTCATCAAGGTGAAAAAGTAGGAGCCTCCACCATGGGAGGTATTCCTAGAAAGGCCCTATAAATCAGAGTGAACGTACTTAGGTGGGTGACTGGATTTAAAGTTAGATATATGAAAACTGGCTCTTTTAGACTTACCCATGACACGGTACTCCCAAAAGGGTAAGTTAATTTGTGTAAATTGAGTGAGAATCCCTTTATTGCTCAATTCCTCTAGACCTTTAGCACTCACATGTCCTAACCACCTATGCCAAAGCATAGTGTTTTCATTATTAGTGGCATAGGTGTTTCCTAACTTCTTGACATGTGTTCTTCCATAAAAAACACACAACCCATTCAACAAGGATCCTTTAATAATTGTACGATCCCCATTAGAGATTATAAGACAACCATAATCATATTTAAAGGTAAAACCGCTCTGATCTAATACACCTAATGAGATTAGATTCCTATGTAAATTCAAAACCCATATTACATCCAATAAGGTGACAATAGAATGGTCTGAGAGCTCTAGCATAATAGAACCTCTACCCATGATGCAAAATCACTTATTGTTTCCTAGAATGACCTATCCTTCAACTTCCTTAGTCAAATAAGAAAATAAACTCCTATCCACACACATATGGAAAGAACATCCTAAGTCTAAGACCCAATCAGCATGAAGAGAATTTTGGGACACACACAACACCTTAGCACTTTCATAGCCTTGGTCAAAAAAAAGAGAATGATCACTAGACTCTTTAGAAGGTTTAGTGATTTCAAATTGGGACATTTGGGTCTAATATGACTAGGTTTCCCACAAAGATAGTAGGTAACCTCATTTGGATTGGTTTTAGACCAATGTTCATGTGATTGTATATGACTCTTTCTCCCCTTGCTATATTTATCTTTCTTCTTCCCTCAAAACTTTGAACAACCCCTCACATTCAGACCCTCGGCTTCAGGTTTAACCTTAGCCTTGCTACGCAACTCATGTGAAAGAAAGACATACTTGACTTCTTTTAAAGTCAATGAATCTCTACCATACATCATAGAATCAATAATATCTTCATATGAACTATCTAAATAGATTAAAAGTACGATGAATTGGTCCTCATTGTCAGTATTAACATTTATATTAGCTAGATCTAATAAGATTTTACTATAATCATCAAGGTGTGTCTTGATGGCAGTTCCATGACGCATCTTGAAGGTATGAAATTTTTGCTTCTTATGTAAACAAACAATTAAGGATGTTTTTATATACAGTTTTTCAAGTTTAGATCAAATATCAACTGTAGAAGTCTCATAATCAATCTTTTGCAGGACTTTATCACCTAAAGACAAGGTTAAAAAGTTATGTGCTTTAATCAAAACATCGAGAGGGATGTATGAATAGGTCCTTACTGTCTGACCATCAATTGAAAAAATACATGGGGTTTCTTAGGTTTGTAAAGGTAATCTTGCAGCCATTGTTGGACTAATAGGGCTCACATTTTTAATCGCCACAAATTAAAATCATTACATCCATCAAATTTTTCTATTTTATATTTTGAAAATGTCATTGTTTATTTGGGTAGCTCTTATACCACTTTGTTATAATGGTAGAATGAAACCCCCAAAAATAATGTGAAGTACTACTGAAAAAAAATGATTCAATTCAATGTGAAAAAAAATGTAATCACATTGAAAACCAATTAAATAGAATACAGGTGAATTGAAAAGTGAAAATAGTGAACTATGGAACACCAATAAAAGTGAAGAAGAATAAAAAAATTATAGAATAGAAAAGACACCAAGATTTACATGGTTCAGAACATTATTAGTCCCACTCCATGGAAAAAACACCACCCTCACACACTCTTTATTATTAATGCTCAAAGAAACCAAAACTGTTTACAAGATATAGGTAAAACAACAAACAAAAACAATGAAATATAGAGTGAATCAATAAACAAAATTAGTAATCAAAGCTGTAGTAATAGTAAGCAATAAGAGAAAATAAACTCACAACATCGGATGCATTAGGGTTCAACAGTCCAAATCGCTTCAAGCCATCGCTCAAATGATGTTCCAACTCCCAAATATTGTAGTTGAAGCAGGTTCTCATCAAGAATCTCCCAAATTTTAATCTTCACACCTCATGCAGACCTATGCATAGATGAGGCTAAAGGCACCTGATGTCGAAGCTCCACCAGATGCGATATACCAATGGTGTACTCTGGAGATCGTTGGGTGCCGAGACTCACCATCTAGATTCACCCAATCTAGGGTCTAAGAGACAGAATCCAAGAGGCATACTACACATTGAGTGAGAGGGACATTTTATATTTGTTCTATGTCTCCCAAATAATCCAGTGACAAAGGTGATGAAACCCTCTACCGCACTCGAACGACGCAACAACACAGCTACAGAGAGACTGCCACGAAGCAGAACTGAACGATTTGGTCAACGGTGCTCACAACCATCCAAATGAAAGTGTTGTGCAATCATTACAGTTTACAAAGGTTGGTTTGAAGTAAACTCAACAAGATATAAGACATTTTATTAACAAAGTCTAAGAATAGAAAACGAAAATGATGGAAAGTAAAAGGAACATGAGTATTTAAATGGTTCAAACCTATTTGGTCCTACTCCACAGCAATAACACCACCATAGTCTTTCTTATTATTATACAAAATGAAAGAAAAAGAGTACATACAAGCAGAAAATCAAAATAAAACAGACCACACATATGGACCACAAAAACTATTCGAGAATAGAGAACTCTCCACCCCAAGAACCAATGGTGAATTCTGACTCGGAGATAGCAAAGTACTCCCTCGATCTAGATAGACTCATGCATGCAACCCCAAACTCCGAGAGCCATCCCTAAATAGAAAATAAGAACAAACAATGTAAAGATTAAACAAAAAAGGGAACATGATCACAACAGAGAAGAATCGAAGAACACAAGCCTCTATTGGGTTCAGATGTTCTGGATTCTAAAGTTCCCTCTACAGAACTCGAAAGAGACGAGCTCTACACCGAAATGGCATCGAGAAGGCAGCGTGCATGCACTAGGTCTTACAGCAAAAAGTATCTCTCTTAGCGCTCTCTATCTAGGAAGAAGAAGCATACCATATATAAAAACCAACTCACACTCTCATAATAGTAGTGACAGAAATTAAGGGACACCCTAATAAGAATAATAAATGAGGAACCATGTGGCAGGAAGAAGGTGAGATGAAGGATCAAGAAATCCTGCCGGTTGAAACAGACCCCGGATAAACTAGGACATGCGGATGGATGTGGGAGCACGGGAGGCAGCGGATAAACACACAAAGAAACACAAATAAACAAACTAGGACCACCATATCACAAATCATCAATGGACAGTAGGAAGCTGGATAAGTGGATCACCACGGTGACAAGCAGTGGAGATTAGGTGGGCCAACGAAGCAACTCGGAGTGAATGACCTGATAAATAGTTGTATCCCAAAACAATCCTAGCGAAGCAGAAGCCCCAAACGGAGGCTCGAGAATAGAACATACCATAGAAACATTTTCATAATAATAATAAGAAAAAACAAAAAAAATCATGGAAAACATTTTAATTTTGAAAAGTTAAAAATAAAAAATCCCCACCTTTTCAATATTAAAACTATATTGATGGTGTTCTTACAAACAACTAACTACCATTAAATCCTAATAAGTGTGGGAATATTTTCTAAAACCCTAAAACACCTAGGTCTACAAATATCCACCCATCATGAATATCACCTAGAATGTGTTGATAGTGGCACAAGTTCAACCCATACTTCACATCTACTACTAACAGATTACAACATGCTTAGAACCTTAAACTAGCTAAGCAACAACATTAAAACATAGGTTACCCCACAATTATCTTTGTTTTGTTCATAACCAACAACTCCCAAAATGTATATACCAACATTGAAACATCCTTTCTTGGGGGTAAAATAAAGTGAATAATAAAACAAAGAAAATCTCATAAAATGAAATAGTAATCAACAGGTAGTAGAAACATTCACAAAAACCACAAACAGGAAGTAGATAGGAAAAGAAAAAACTTCTCCACCAAAGCCCAAATGGCTTAGACCAGCCCACACAATCCTTTTTCTCAACAACAATTCTCCCACAAAGACAAGTGGATCCTGTCACACCCTGACCTATGAGACTATTTTATTTTAATTATTTTTCTGCCTTAAATAAATTTTTTTGGGGTTCGGGTAAGTCCCAGATGAATTTTTTCTTTGAGTTATGTTAAAAAGTGCGCTCTTTGGCGTCGATGTCATTGGGTGCATGGGAGGAGCGTGAATTTAGAGCCGCATGACCTCACCCTAACAACTGCGCATCTCGTTGTCTTCGAAAAATTGAAATAAAAAGTTTTTATATTTAAAGCACACACCAATTGTTGTCATTTGTAAGATATCGTGTTTTAAACCAGGTTAAAATTACAAATGTTTCTAATTTTCTTTTTTGGTTTATCAACGGGTCATTATTTTTAAACCGAGCTCTGTAATTTTATTCCAAGTGTTGGATCACCTAAATATTTCATTTTTTCAAACTTTGATAGAAGTTTTGAGGTTAAGGGGAAGTTGCATGGGCGGCGCACGGTTTTTCTAACCGTGCGGCCAAACCATGCGTAGTTGGTCTTGGAGGCAGTAGCTTCCACAAGGGCGGCACACAGTTTGTCTAACTGTGCAGCCAAACCATGTGAGAAGGGTGGCTGAGGTAGTAGCTAATGCACGGTTAGCGCACAGTTTGTCAAAGCATGCGAACTAACCATGCGGGCACTTAAACGAGATCCTTAAATTGTGGATCTCACTCATTTTTGCCTTTAGATGGCTCGTTTTTCCTCCTAAGTGGCCATAACATGGTATTTTTCTTCTCCTTAGATTAGAGAAGTTTCTCCCATCATTTTGGAGGTGATTTGAAGGCTTCTCTTGGCAAATCGAAGTCGGTTTCTTGAGGTAGGTAGATGTTCTTCTTTGTTCTTGTTCGGTTTCTTAGATCTACTTAGATCTACATATCTTCTTATCACAGTTTCTTAGATATATGCCCGTTATGGGTAGATCTAAGTGTTTGGATGACAACGTTGATGAGTTTTGGTCTTGTTCTTTCAAGGATAAGTGATCTAAGGTGGGTTCTTGAATAATCAACCCGTTTCTCTTGAGGGTTCTTCATTCATTGTGGTTTCCGTCAAAACCCAAGGTAGGGTCCCAAATATTTAACAATTTATTTAAGAATTATAGATTATTTAAATAAATTGAGAATGTGAATTTTCTTGATTTTGATATGTCGATTAATGACACTTTTTATGTTATTGATTAGTTCCGCCCACATGAGATAAGTGAGGACTTGAACTTGTGTTGAGTTTAAGCATGTTTGGATAACTTGGTTAAAGTGATATGATTAAATAGTTAAATGATTGGAATGGGGAGATTGAGTATAAGGATAATTAATTGTAGAATTAATTATCAAGTCATTAGTTAGAATGAGTTTGTGGCCTTTACTGATTATTGGGAATATTGAATATTTGACATGTTCGAGAGATAATTTGGAAACTAGTAATAATTAATGGATGGATTAATTATTACATATTAAATGGTAAATGGTTAACTAATTTATGATTGGTTAAAGAGATATGATTTAATTAATTAATTTTTTAATTGATTAATTTTCAAACATTAAGTTAAGATTGTGTATTGATTGTTTGTTACGATTGTTGGCCAGGAGTACCTTTTCATGCGTATTATTTTTCCATGCCTTAAGTTGTCTTGGATGGAGTTGTTTAGAGATTTGATATGTTGTGTGAGATGGTCACTAAATTATCTTGGCTTTGTTCAGCATGTTTTGAGATGATTTTGGTGAGCTTTTAGATTGTTAAAGTCCTGGAAAAACCATTGTTTGAATGGAAGGGTTCAGACTTGTTAAAGAATTTGGATAATTAAGTGTTGAGTTAATTATTCAGTTGGCTTGATAAGAATAATTAATGGTTAATTAATTATTAATTAATGAGATGTTTAATGGTTAATTAAGTGTTGACTTATCTGAAGAGCGATTTTATGTTTTTAATTAATTGTTGAATTAATTAACGGTTTGGTTTTGTAGTGTTAGACGTGGCATTCTACACCAATGATAAATATATATGTTTGATTGATGAATGGGTTGTGAGACATGGACTAATGCTACAAATACTCACAGGGTGTTAGACATGATGTTCTACACCAATGATATATGTATTTGTATGATTGATAAATGGGTTGTGAGACAAGGACTGATGCTCCAAATACTCACGGGGTGCTAGACATGGCGTTCTACACCTAGCTTGCAAGAAAATTTTCTTTTATGGGTCAGGGACTGATGCTCCAAATACCCATGTGTTTTGAGACATGGACTGATGCTCTGAATACTCACGAGGGTGATAAACATGATGTTCTACACCCCTTAATTAACATTGGACTGTGGGTCCAATTGTTTGTGTGTGAAATGAGTTAATGGTTAATGAAGGCTGTTGTAATATGATGATTTGTGAATTGTTTATGAGAAAGGGTTCAGGCATATTAATGAATTGGGTGAACCACTTTTAGTGGACAGACCCAGGAGCGAATCACTATTTTAGTGGACAGGCTTAGACATAATATATAAAATATTTAATTGAATAACTTATGACGTGTTATCCAAGACAAAGCACAAGCTTGGATTTGGTCTTTACTTTGATTACTTAGATGGTCTTTAGAGACATCCGTGGTGAGTGACTTATACGGGAGATGTCGGGCATAAGCCAAATCTCAAGACTTTCATAAGTTATTAAGATTGGAATAATTGATAAACGATAAATGATTATGTAATGATTGTCGAGTATGCATGAAAAATGAATACTGTAGGTTCAGACACCAGCTGAGGGCTGAAGTAGGTACTTGAGTATATAGTTACTTTGTACTGCTTACTTTATTTTATGCATGCCTTCACGTGTTTTAAATTATTTATTAAATGTCTCGATTTGGGGTAGACACCGGTGGTCCCGGCCTACTGAGATTTATATCTCACACCATACTCGGGCCTCCATTGCACTGGGTACCCGAGTAGATTCTATTTGGTTACAGGACTATGTTGTTTTCATTTAATTGAGAGTTAGGAGCAGAGGACCGAGTGGAGGATTGGGATGCTCGAGGAGATCTCCCTTGGGTATTTTAGTCATTATTTATTTATTTCTGCATTGGAATGTAAATCATGCTGTTTTGTTCACTATTTTCTACTTTTGTATCTTTATCATATCATGCATGCATTTGTTGTATAATTTGGCATTGGCCACTTTTATAAAATGGGTATTATTTGTGTTTCGTTGTTTGTTATTTATGAGTTACTGCTTCCGCTATTTTTTGTTATCCACACTGATATACCACTATGCAACTCTGACAAGAGGGTATAATATCCCCACTGGCTATCCTTAGACCCTCACTGCTAGTCGGTAGCCATTGGTGTTCGGGGAGACACGCTTGAGGTCATGTGGTGACCAGTCCGACCACCGAATTAGTGTTGACCCGGGTTGGGACATTACAAAGTGGTATCGTAGGTTTTTATTTCTTTATTTTCCTCTATCTTACTATTTTGGGGTTGGTAGACAGGAGACTAGGAATGTGTCGGTGCTTAGGTTAATAGTCGTGATTGGGATTGATCGCCTCATGTATAGGAAATGACCAAGTGGCCAGGGATGGGAATTGATTTTTGTACTATTAGAGGTTACAGTTGATATGATTTCACCTTGAGTGACTAGTGTATTTTCCGCTGTTTATTGATTTTGAGAATTTTGAAAAGGATAATTTTCTTGAGCTGATATGGCAAGGAAGTTTCATACGTGCATCATCTTAGGCACTTAGATATTCACATGTCATGCATATAACATGCCACGTAGTTGCATTAGTAGGATGCCTGCTAATTTGGATTGTGTTCCTTGGGTGCAATGCCATGTTTGATTTGCTTTAGCATGCCTCTTTAGATAGCATGTTACGGTGATAGATTTAACATGCTTGAGTGATTATATGCCATACTACCTCAGTTATTATCATGTTGTTGTGTTACTGCTTATGATAACATGTTAGAGAAGTTTTGATATGTGAAATGGGTGTTAAAGATAAAATGTTAAATAAATGTTGATTGTGTTAAATGGGATCCAAAATCCAGCGATAAGGTGTATGGGCGCCATATTGATTGGTAGGTGGCCACCCATATAATTTGGACCATTAGGTTGATCATGTTAATTTCTGAATTGACATTGGTATCGATTAATGAGAGCCAATTTTCAATCCATGGAGTGTATGGGCGCTTCATGAATTGGGAAATGACGACTCATATTAAATGTGATGGCTTGATGCTATGTGAAATGCTTATAAATGTGATAGATGTTTAATGTTGATCTGAAATCAAATGGCTAGCTTCCAAAATGCAATTGGACCTAAGTAGGTCATTTGGGGA
Organism: Viscum album; assembly: GCA_963277665.1. Classification (NCBI taxonomy): domain Eukaryota; kingdom Viridiplantae; phylum Streptophyta; class Magnoliopsida; order Santalales; family Viscaceae; genus Viscum; species Viscum album. The sequence continues at coordinate 698,849,217 of OY728157.1, forward strand.
GTGTTTTTATGAGATAACCCATTTGGGTGTTTAAAATTTTAATACCTGTGCGTTTTCTATTGGGTTGCTTTATAGAGAACCCAGGTTGGTTAAAATAGATCCTCATAGGACACCTTATCTTCTTAAAAGGAATTTATTTTGATAAGTTTCCTGAAAATGACAGGATGTCAACTAACGTAAATGTTTTAAAAATGGGGTTTTATGAAACTTGTCTGTTTTGCCTTGGGGAGTTTTGAAAATGGTACTATGATGTTTTGATTAAATCATTTTATGATTAAAGATTAAAAGTGATTAAATATAAGAGGCATGGAAATGGAACCTTTTGTGGTGTCCACTGTTTAAAACCCTCATGTAAAGGGTATTTTGAACTTCTCTTGAGTTACCTTGGAACGAAAGCGTGAGTACTTTTCGTAGGTGTTCTTCTCCTTCTAAATGGACTTATGTTCAGATTTTGAGCCTAGTGACTTGTTTGAAGTGACCTGATTTAGGGTTGTCACTTTTTCTTCGTAAGGGTATAACCTGTCGTCGGTAGCACCCTCAGAACTTAAATGCCTTGCTAGCACTATGGCTTTTCTCACTCTTTTGGATTTTTTGGGTGTCGTTGTCCCAGGTAGGACTTCAAGTTTCCTATGACACCCTTGTTCGAACGGGTGGTGATGTGTTTCTTGACCTTGTTGTGGGCTTGAGCATCGAGTAATGCTCTTGTTATCTGGTTAGACGTGCCTCGGGCATGGTCGGCTACTTTGTTGGTTGTTTGACCCTTTCTTCTTGGTAATGGATGACTAGTTATGGCGTCATCCATGAAAATAGTTGTATGAGGCAAAATTACTCCGTAATAAGTCTTTTATACTGTTGAGTACAGTCTCGGGTCAACTCCATATAGAGTGACAGCGTTAAATAATCAGTTTCATTTCAATACATGGAATGGTTTTCGAAAGACCCGAGTGTTTTGACACGCCGATCTTGTTGTTAATCTAGCACGCTAGTGAGCAGTTGATCTCTTCTTGAGACGTCATGGGAAATCCTAAGGTGGGTATTTCCACTTTGTTCATGATGAATGTGTTGGCAGGTGATGCCGAGCTTTTAGAATAGAGTTGCCCGGTAATGGTTTGACTGATCTTCTTCATGACCTCGGTTTTCTCTCAGTGCGCTCTTCTGGACATGACGAGCATGTCCCCTATCTTGACCTCGTCATGGAGACACTAAGATAGCGTCGGTCTTGTGCCACACTATAGTTTAAATGTTTTTGGGCTTGATGAGTAGTTGTTGTCTGGGTAGTACACGGGATGCATTGATTCTTTGGGATACTTCTTTTTTCGTGTTTGGGCATGGTTATTTTTAAAATATCCTTGCAATGGCTTGACTTGGAAAATTTACCAGATATTGGGTAAGGAATTTGTTATACTAGCAGATGGTTTTGGATAATTTTAAAGGCACATCATCAGATAAAGGGTGAAAGTGGCTTTTGGGTATGCGGCGTCTTTGAGTGAAACATGAGAAACCTGTTCCGTTGTTTGATCGAGGTTCAACCTTTCACGTTGACAAGGTCCTTCTAATGACCTAAGATATAAGATCTATTTCGATGTTTTATCTTTAGATTAATCTTTGGATCTAGTTAAAAAGGCTTATCCATCATGTTTGAGAAGGGTTAAAGGTGTGTTTGGCATTAGGAACGCAACACGTCACTTCTAACGAGATTAAATATCCTTGGTAGGTCGGTTGTTTTAGTAGTGGTTCCCAATGGCTTCTAGGGGACAAGAAGTTTTTAAGGTGGGTATAATGTAAGATCTCGTGTTTTGAATCGGGTTAAAATTGCAAATGTTTCTGATTTCCTTTTTCGGTTTATCAACGGGTCGTTCTTTTTAAACTGAGCTCCGGAATTTTATTCCGAGTGTTGGATCACATAAAGATGTCATTTTTTCGAACTTTGATAGAAATTTTGAGGTTGAGGGGGAGTCGCATGGGTGGCGCACAGTTTGTCTAACCGTGTGGCCAAACCATGCATAGTTGGTCTTGGAGGTAATAGCTTCCGTACGACTGGCATATGGTTTGTCTAACCATGTGTCCAAACCATGTGAGAAGGGTGGATGAGGTAATAGCTAACTCACGGTTAGTGCACGGTTTGTCAAACTGTGCGAACTAACTGTGCGGGCACTTAAACGAGATCCTTAAATTGTGGATCTCGCTCGTTTTTGCATTTAGATGGATTGTTTTTCCTCTTAAGCGGCCATAACTCGGGATTTTGCTTCTCCTTAGGTTAAAGAAGGTTCTCCCATCATTTTGGAGGTGATCTAAAGGATTCTCTTGGCGAATCAAAGCTGGTTTCTTGAGGTAGGTAGATGTTCTTCTTCGTTCTTATTCGGTTTCTTAGATATACTTAGATCTACATCTATTCTTCTCACGGTTTCTTAGATCTCAGACCGTTATGGGTAGATCTAAGTGTGTGGATACCAATTTTGATGAGTTTTGGTCTTGGTATTGCTAGGAGATGTAACACCCCACCCCTACCTCATTGGCTTGAGGAGGCGGTGAGGGCTACTTGGCCTTAAGCGACGTTCCCAAGATGCCAAAGGCTGGCAATAAATGCCGAGAGCTTCAAGATCAAATTGGGGAATGATTTTCCCTTAAGACAAAACCAACCAAACCATCCATTAACCACCACTATATGATGCATGTCAATAAAACATTCCAACATGAATCTCCAAGAGACAACCAAATTGTTCCACCATACAACCCAAATCCAAAACAAACAACACAATATCATAGTACTACGCGAAAGACCAAACAACAAAGCACCATGCTCCATGATACCACCATAGCTCTACACCAAGCTCCAAGATCCAAGCTCCACCAATACATCACAATGCACCACTAAAGGAGGGTGATGCCTTACCTTTGCCCACATCACGGTACACAACATCTACAAAGACACCAATGTGCCAAAGCAGGGGGTGAGTACTAAAACTCAGTAGGATTTCCTCAAATGACTTCCCTACACACGCCACTAGGATAAAACCGTTAGCACATTTATATAAAAAAAATTATATAAAATAATCACAAATGCAACCATTTCCATAATCCAAACACACCCTTACCAATCCATCATACCCAAACCAAGAACCCAAAGGAAATCCAACAAACATGCCACAATCCATTTCATCATTCACACACTAGCACAAGAATTTCCAACTTGAAAAGAAATGCACAACAAACAACCAAACAGTAGAGCTTCCATCCAGCCCGTTCACCCATTCACACCTAGTGGTACTTCTCGACCACAACCCAACGGTGGAACTTCCATCCAACCCATTCACCCATTAACAACTAGTGGTACTTCTCATATACTTATCCTTTTATGGTGGCCCTTCCATCCACTATCCATCCCCTTTTTATAGTGGTACTTATCACCACTTCTACACAACATTCCACTCAATCACAACCAAGAATATAACCCACCAATGTCACAACAACATGAAATCAACCAATTACATTGCGTATCAATCCACTTCAATAAATCACCCATTTATTGAAAATAATTTTATATGCCAAAACACATTTCAATAAAATAACCTCTTTATTGAAAACCATTTCCATCAATCATTTTCACAAATCAACCATAGCATCCCATTTTAAAATCTCATTTTAAAATCCACAACAATAGCATTTCACCATAAAACCCCCTTTTTCCCAAAATTCCCAAATGGGTTTCCAATCAACTTCACACATCAAAACACAATTAATTTCAAGCCAACCAAATTAATTGTAACCAAAAACCACTAGCTCTAACCAAGTGGAGTCGAGATAGAAGCCACCTACCTTTAGGGTTTGAGAAATCGACCCACGAGCAACCGCACCTCCAATCCGGCGAACGCACCACCGAAACCTCCCTAGATACCCTTCCCTAACATTCACAAGCCTTAAAATCATCATCCAAGGCAACCACAACCCTATATCTACACAAAAAAAGTTTAGATCTAGAAAACCATGAAAGAGGGAGATGTGGATCTAGAGGAAACCACAAGAAAACCAAGAGGAGAGACTTACCAGGGAGAAACCACCTTCAAACCCCTTCGAATCGCTTCCAAAACGTGTGTAAGAGCACCCTCAACCCCTGAGAACCCAAAAACCCAAGTGAGGATCAAGTGGGAGGAAGATTGGAGTGAAAAATTTTAAGCTTGAGGGAGCCCGAAACTTAAACCTTATTCTTTAAGTGGTCGCACGGTTATCCCGCACGGTTTGGCAAACCGTGCGCTAACCGTGTGCACGCTACTACCTCAAGAGCAAGGGTCTACACGGTTGCCTAGCATGGTTTGTAAAACCATGCACAAGTCATGCAAAGCCTACTACCTCCCCCTGCATGGTTTCCTGGAGCACCCGCACAGTTTCCCTTAGCCATGCTCAAACCGTGCACCCATAGAAAAGCCTTCAAACTCATCCAAAACCATTCCAAACTCTCCCAACCTATTCCCAACTCATCTCATTCACTTTAAACACATAAAAATGCATAAATAAAGGCCACATACCTCAAACAGAGGGTACTACATTCTCCCCACCATTGGACTTTCCTTCCCCGAAAAGTAGTGAACCTGACCTTTTCCGAAAGAGCTTGGGCCACTACTCGACCATCTCTTTCTCCCGCTCCCAATTCTCCTCTTGAATCTGACCATGCTACCACAAAACACAAACTAAACTGATGCTTTTAACACACAAGACTTTCTCTTTCCTATCCACAACCCGCACTATCATGTTCACTAATGAAGCATCTGGTTCTAGTTCAACATGATCCCATCGAATCACATGGTCACGATCCGGCTGATACTTTTTCAACTGTGACACATGAAACACATTGTGCACCGCACTGAACCTAGGTGGAAAATCCAAACGATAAGCCACCTCACCAACCCACATAAGAATCTCAAAAGGTCAAATATAACTCGGAGATAACTTTACCTGCTTCCCAAACCGACGATGTCCCAACCTAGGAGAGATCCTCAAGAAAACATAATCACTCACCTCGAACGAAAATGATCATCGATGATGATCCACATACGATTTCTGACGACTCTGAGCTATCTCCATTATCTTTCTGATCAACTTGATCTTCTCTGTAGTCTCTTGGACAAGGCTTAGTCCAACCATCGAGGACTCACCCATTTCCACCCAACATAGTGGAGAAAAACACGACCGCCCATACAACGCTTCAAACGGAGCCATATGTATGGATTCTTGATCAATGTTATTGTACAAGAACTCAACCAATGACAAGTGATCATCCCACGAGCCACCAAAATCCATTACACAAGCCCACAACATATCCTCCAAAGTTTGTATCGTCCTCTCAGATTGACCATCCGTCTGAGGGTGATACGCTGTACTCATGGTCAACCTAGTTCCAAGGGCTTGCTATAAGGATTTCCAAAAATGAGACATAAACCTCGAATCTCTATCTGATACAATCGAAACTGGAACACCATGCCTCTTTACCACCTCTCAGATATAGATTTTGGAAAGATCCTCTACTGTATGGGATTCACGAATTGGAATGAAATGGGCCGAATTCGTTAGCTGGTCCACTATCACCCAAATGGAATTGTGCTTTCTAACCGTTCTTGGGAGACCTATAACAAAATCCATCGCTATTTGCTCCCACTTCCAAACAGGTATTGGTAAAGACTGCAACATTCCTGCTAGCCTCTGATGTTTTGCCTTGACCTGCTGACAAGTCAAGCATCTCGAAACAAACTCAGCCACTCTTTTTTTCATACCATCCCACCAGAACTACTTTTTAAACACTTTATACATTTTTTGAATTTTAGGATGAACAGGCCACCTGAAATGATGATACGCCCCGAGAAGATCCTCCTGACAAGCAACTAGTACAACCATTTGATTCCGAAAACACAAAACTAAATCTCCATTCAGTTGCTAACCCTCAATGGTCTCCCCTCCATTGATTCTCAACCCCATGGTCACACACTCAGAATCAGATATTTGTGCCTCTTTAACCAAGCCAACCAAGTCAGGAATCAACAAAACTGGAAAGAAGACCGCTCTATCTCCCTGGTCCTCACATTCCAACCACATATCAGCTATAATCGACATCAACTGCCACTGTTATGATGCTTGTTTCACCATTTGAGCATATAAATTTCTATTTAATGCATCCGCTACCAAATTTTCCTTACCTGGTGTGTAAACTAAGCCAAAATCAAACATATGGAGATATTACATCCATCTCCTTTGCCTCAAGTTCAAATCTATTTGTGAGAAAAATGTGCTTCAAGCTCTTATGATCTGTATATACCGTGAATTTCTCACCGAAGAGATAATGAAGCCACACTTTCAAAGCATGCACCACTGCTGCCAATTCCAAATCATGATTTGGGTAGTTCTTCTCATGCACCCTCAACTGTCATGATCCATATGCAACTATGTGATTTCCATGCATGAGAACGCACCCCAACCCTGATCTTGATGCATCGCAATACACCACATACCCTTTTCCTGGTTCTGGAAAAACCAAAATTGGTGATGACGTAAGGCGACCCTTTAGCTCTTTGAAACACTACTGACACTGTGCATACCACTGGAATGGAACATTATTTCTTGTCAAAGCTATCATCGGTGAATCCAAATGTGAAAAATTACGAACAAAACACCGATAATACCCAGCTAGACTAAGGAAACTCTGTATCTCAAACACATTCTTGGGCATTTGCCATGAAATAATAGCCTCTATCTTTTTTGGATCCACTGAAACACCCCTTTCAGAAATCACATGGCCAAGAAAACGAACTTCCTGTATCCAAAAGTCACACTTTGACAATTTGGCATACAACCGATGATCCCTCAAGATCCCTAACACTGTCTCCAAGTGCTGCTCATGCTCCACCCTTGTCTTTGAATACACTAGAATATCATCTACAAACACCACCACAAATGAATCCAGATATCTCTGAAATATCTGATTCATCAATGCCATAAACACCGCTGGCGCATTCGTTAGACCAAAGGGCATAACCAAATATTCATAATGGCCATATCTACTTCTAAAATCTATTTTAGGAGTATTGTTCTTCCTCACCCACAATTGATGATATCCTGGCCTCAGGTCGATCTTGGAGAACCATTGTGATCCCCTCAACTGGTCGAAAAAATCATCAATTCATGGAAGTGGATATTTGTTATTTATCGTAACTTGGTTAAGTCTACGATAATCAACACAGAGCCTCAAAGTTACATCTGCCTTTTTCACAAAAAACACCGAAGCTACCCACGGGGACATGCTAGGCCAGATAAACCCTTTGTTTTCTAACTCTTCCAACTGGAATTTCAATTCCTACAACTCAGTAAGGGTCATTCGATAAGACGGAAGTGATATAGGACTGGTCCCCGGAAGGAGATCAATCGTAAACTCCACTTCTCTTATGGGAGGTAACCCAGAGAATTCTTTAGGAAAAACATCCATGAACTGATCCACCACTGCCAGAATAACACTACACTCAACACCCATTACCAATTCTAATGATAATACCGCCAACCGATACGATAACGTACCTACTACTGGTTCCAACAAACCTGTTGCACCCTGCCTTTCATGCCTCTCTCCTCTAAAGAGATGCCTAATGCCATCGTGTGTCGTAAAAGCCATTTTTCGCACATCACAGTCAATGTGGGCCTTAAAATAGACCATTCAATCCATTCCTAGTATTACATCATACCCATCCATCTCAAGCATTGAGAAATTCCACATTGGCTCAACCTCGCCCACAATGATACAACATGCTCTACACAAGAAGGCTCAACACTCTCTTCGACCCAGATGATTTTGAAGTTTTAAAATCAAGGGAATCATTTCTACCCTTAAACCCAGAAAATAAACCACGCGTGCAGCAATAAAAGAGTGTGAATCACCCATATCAAACAGCACTTGCAACAAGGTAGAATTTAAAAGAATAGTACCTCGCACTGTGGATGGTCCCGACTGATCATCCACCACAACCTGCTCAGCTCCAAACATATTTTTTCTTGCCATGCTCAGCTCTTTATTTCCCTGCTGAGGTGTCATGGTATTCTGAGAATCACCACGACCCACTTTACTCTGCTGCCAAGGGGTATGCTGTTGTCCCCATCCCATCGAAGCATACGACGTCTGCGATCCCTGAGAAGTATCATGCGCACCTGACCTCAGAGCATTCTGAAAATAACGCTGAAGATGCCCCATCTACTTAAAATTATGACATGCTCAAGGTTGTGTCGTACAATCTCTCTTGATGTGGCTCGTCGAACCACACTGAAAACATCCTGGTTTGCTCTGGGGATTCGAAGGAAGATTCACTGATCCTATCGTCAGATTATCTGCCATACTCTCACCCTAGGAATAAGTTTCCCTCCTTTGCTTAAACCCAGAATTAGAGTTCCCAATATTACCCATGGGTACCACCATGATTCCTCCGCCCGGAGCTCCCAACATATCTTGCTCAGCCACCGAGGCTCTATTCACCATCTCTGTGTAATCATCTATACACAGTACTGTTATCTTTGAACAGATTTCTTGCCTTAACCCTGCTTCAAAGATCCTTTCCTTCAATGACGTGCTACCCGCCACCTCAGGTGCAAACCTCACTAAGTTCATAAACTTAGCTGCATACTTCGTCACCTATATAATCTCTTGCTTCAAACTTAAGAAATCAGTCGTGCACTGAATTCTGAATGTATGTGGGTAGAATTGTTTATTAAACAATTCCTCAAAGCATTCCCATGTCACACCATGTTTCATCCTCGCTTGGACTACCAACTGTAACGACCCAAAGTTTCATTAATGGAAAATCCATCTTGATCCAGTTAAATGTCTCTTTATGAAAAATGTTTTTATAAGATGTCAACTTCTTTGGTTTCATGTTAAGAATTTTGACCATTGTTAATATAGTCGTTGAATAGTGATCACATGATTAGTATAAATGTAAGGCTTTAACGAACCCAATTTTTACTCAGACAAAGGAAGCGATGGCCTCATCCAGTAGAATTGCCCCATACGAAGCCCATTTGTCGGAGATCGGAAAAGAGGTGGTGTCTTTGGGCTTCACCCTTGACCAAGCCCAAGCTGAGCTTCATTATGTCAAGCTCGAACGTGACCGTCTACGGGAAAAGTGGAATTTGATTGAAATTACCACTCGAGCGATGTTATCCGAGCCGCCCCAAGAGTTTGTCACCATTGCACACCTTACCCTTAGGTCTTCTGCGGCTGTTTTAAGGGGTTATGTAACAAATAATTAGTACTATGTTCATGTACATTATTTTTGTATATAATAATGAATATAATTTCTAGTCATTTTTGATACATTGTAAATAGTTTTTAAAGTACAAATGGTGTTTTGAATTATTATTTAATTAAGAAATCTATTTTATTAAATTAAGGGATTTTTGAATTAAATAATAATTTAATAAAATATTATTATTAATATTAAATTAATTTTTATTAAATATAAATGATCATATAAATTTATGAATGCAATTAAAATTTTTATTAAGGTTTGAAAGCCATTTCTGTCAAAACCCGTGAATTTTCGATAAATGTTGGTTTTTATTTTAAAAGTAAAAATTAACATATTTAGAATTTTTTTAGATAAAATAAATGTCATTTCTGGAATCAGGATGTCGAAATTATCCAACGGTGAATTTTTCATAATTTTCTGAGACAGTCAAATTTTTTGGGTAAAAATTAAATACCATTTAATTATATAATGTGTTTTATGACATCATAATGACCCAATGGTGATGTAATAAAATACCATAATCCTTATGTTCGGACAATATATGTTTTATCATTAAAATAATGTGATTTTGGGTTTGTTTAACTTACTTTTCAAAGCATTAATGAACCCCTCAAGACTTATTCAACACTTTGCCTTTTTAAATTAATTTCCATGGGAGTGTGACTCACCTCCACATAAGCAACCCTAATTTTTTAATAAGTTCGGACCTTGGACTTGTAAAATATTGTTTTCCTCTTTCCTTTTCCAGAAACCATGGGCAAATACCATGGGATGGTTTGTGGTTTGGATTATTTTAATATAAGGGGTCCCAAACCTAAATAATAAAGAATTCTCTCACCTTTCCTATATAAACCCACCCAAGCTCCCACTTCCTCCTCACTAAAATCCCTTGGAGTTCGTCCAACCTCTGCCCTAATCTCTCTAGAATCCTCCCAAGGTGCCCCAAGCTCCCAAGAAGCCTCTCTCTAGCCTCTCTCTAGCCTTTGGAAGCACACTTCCAAGTAAGGGTTTTTTCTTCCTTTCTCTTTTTTTCAATTTTCTTTAAGTTGTATTGCCCTTTTAATTTCAATTATGAATGTTAGGGTATGGTTTTTCACCTCCCCCATATTGCCATATTATTGTTTTAATGATGGGAGACCCCTTTCTCTCTCATTAAATGCCTCCCATGTACACCCGTTACTATGCCGAAATTCTGAAAGGAACTTCTCTCTCTTCTTTTACATTCAAGAAATACTTTTGTATCATGAATCTAAATTCCTTTTCAATTATTGGGACATGTATCTATATGACCTCCTTATTGTGCATTACATGTAAATATGATGAGGAACCCCTTTCTCTCTCATCAACCATTTTTATGAATTCTTATGTCACGCCGTTACGCTGCCGAAATCGCACCGATTTTCTAAGCCAATGTCATTGTGTAGTGAATACCATGCCCATTTCTCCATCAAGGGCATTCACCTTTATGAACATTTACTTATTGATTATAAAGTTTCATGTATGAATTCCACATTCCTTTATCGTGGAATAAATGATTATGTTTTATGAATCCAAGTTTTATGATCCATGTGGCACACTTATGCATGAAATGAAATGTTTAAGAAGGGTGTGCCCTTATAGCACTCCAATGCATTGGGTAAAGTATAGTATCATGATACGTCAAGTGCAATGAGTGTTGGCTCATGCTAATTCAAGTGAAACGATGGTTTACTCGTGCTTCATGCGCAATGAGGGTTTACTCATGCTCCATGTGCAATGAGCCACGGCTCATGCTAATTCAATGTTAAGTATTGTTGCCACATTTCCATGTTATGATTATCATGCTCTATCATGCCTTTATGTTCATGTTTCTCTTATGCTCTATTGACATGCCTATTTCCTAACATGTATTGTACTCCTCATGTTATTCCATGTGTACTCCCTTACTGGGCTTTATAGCTCACCCTTTTCTTATGCATGTCCTCAGGTTATCCCATGCAATGCTAAGTATGAGGGAATGTAGTGGTCATGTAAAGGAAGTTTTCAATAAAGATGTTGTATTTCATGTTTTAAGTTTTTATGTAATGATCCTAATCCCCAAAGACACTAAACCTCTCGATCTTCTTTGTTTTATCAAGTGAAGTTTTATGTAATAAAGCATGTTTAAGTTGTAATAAAAAGCAGGGTTGTCATACCAACTCCCACCACTGAAGGGAAAGATCTACCAACATATACGTGGTAAAATTCACTTTTAACTCTACCGGTGTTCCCAAGAACTCAAAAATCTTGTTTGTTCTATTCAACCATGATTCTGCCCTCTCTGGCTCTAAATCACCCCTGAAGATGGGTGGATTCTTCTTTTGAAACTGAACCGCATGATCCACATTCCTTGGTTTATCCATTTTATTTCCACTTTCCACATCTTGAAAAGCTTGCACTATGCTTTGCACTAGCTGCTGGTTCACCTGAGGCTTAGGTGCTACCACATTCTCAGCAGCCTCCTCTGGTTGGTCTCTACGACGCCTACCTAGTTCCATTTCTATCAATAGAAAACAAACAACCATGAGTCTCACTTCCATAGACATCAAGAATTCCCATTTCTAATCACATTACACAACACTATCGCACAAGGCTTTCCACAAGTTCACATTTTCCATATTGGCCATGTTTCACCATTTTTGAAAACCAAACCATTTTCAAAATACCATATTTATTCACATTACAATTTCATACATCTGCAAAATTGTTTCTCAATTAAGCCCATAAATCATTATACCCCAATGAAATATATCCTAGAGGGAAGTCATTTCTTCCATATATGCCATGAACATCTCATTGGATACACCCACGATAATGATATTTCCAATGCCTATAAGTGTCTCCAAAACACTTATATACCCAACTCCCTGGTAACATGAATTTCAGCATAAAAGGGTTAGATATGTCCTTTTATGCTATAAATTCCAAGTTCCGACAAGCCTCCATCTTGCTACCATCCCGACTCAAGGAATATACCACAACGAATGTTAACACCAAATCCAAGAATCAACTCCAAAGGACCGAAAAAGCTGATACCATTTGTAACACCCCGCCCCTACCTCATTGGCTTGAGGAGGTGGTGAGGGATACTTGGCCTTAAGTGATGTTCCCAAGATGCCAAAGGCTGGAAATAAATGTCGAGAGATTCAAGATCAAATTGGGGAATGATTTTCCCTTAAGAAAAAACCAACCAAACCATCCATTAACCACCACTATATGATTCATATCAATAAAACATTCCAACATGAATCTCCAAGAGACAACCAAATTTTTCCACCATACAACCCAAATCCAAAACAAACAACACAATATCAGAGTACTATGCGGAAGACCAAATAGCAAAGCACCACATGCCATGATACCACCATAGCTCTACACCAAGCTCCAAGATCCAAGCTCCACCAAGACATCACAATGCACCACTAAAGGAGGTTGATTACTTACCTTTTCCCACATCAAGGTACACAACATCTGCAAAGACACCAACGTGCCAAAGTAGGGGGTGAGTACTAAAACTAAGTAGGATTTCCCCAAATGACTTCCCTACACACGCCACTAGGATAAAACTATTAGCACATTTATATAAAACAATTTATATAAAATAATCACAAATGAAACCATTTCCATAAGCCAAACACACCCTTACCAAGCCATCATACCCAAACCAAGAACCCAAAGGAAATCCAACAAACATGCCACAATATTCCATTTCATCATTCACACACTAGCACAACAATTTCCAACTTGCAAAGAAATGCACAACAAATAACCAAAACAACCAAATGGTGGAGCTTCTGTCTAGCTCGTTCACCCATTCACACCTAGTGGTACTTCCGGACCACAACCCAATGGTGGAACTTCCATCCAACCCGTTCACCCATTCATAACTAGTGGTACTTCTCATCCACTTATCCTTTGATGGTGGCCCTTCCGTCCACTATCCATCCCATTTTTATAGTGGTACTTATCTCCACTTCCACACAACATTCCACTCAATCATAACCAAGCATATAACCCACCAATGTCACAACAACATGAAATCAACCAATTCCGTTGCATATCAATCCACTTCAATAAATCACCCATTTATTGAAAATCATTTTCTATGCCAAACCAAATTTCAATAAAACAACATCTTTATTGAAAACCATTTCCATCAATCATTTTCACAAATCAATCATAGCATCCCATTTTAAAATCTCATTTTAAAATCCACAACAATAGCATTTCACCATAAAACCCCCTTTTTCCCAAAATTCCCAAATGGGTTTCCAACCAACTTCACACATCAAAACACAATTAATTTGAAGACAAACAAATTAATTGTAACCAAAAACCACTAGCTCTAACCAAGTGGAGTCGAGAGAGAAACCACCTACATTTAGGGTTCCCTAGAAATCGACCCATGAGCAACCACACCTCCAATCCGGCGAACGCACCACCGAAACCTCTCTAGATCTCCTTACCTAACACTCACAAGCCTTAAAACCATCATACAAGGCAACCAAAACCCTATATCTACACAAAAAAAGTGTATATCTAGAAAACCAAGAATGAGGGAGATGTGGATCTAGAGGAAACCACAAGAAAACCAAGAGGAGAGACTTACCCAGGAGAAACCACCTTAAAACCCCTTTGAATCACTTCCAAAATGTGTGGAAGAGCACCCTCAACCACTAAGAACCCAAAAACCTGAGTTAGGATTGAGTGGGAGGAAGATTGGAATGAAAAAGGTTAAGCCCGAGGGAGCCCGGAACTTAAACCCTATTCTTTAAGTGGCTGCACGGTTATCCCACATGGTTTGGAAAACCGTGCGCTAACCGTGCGCACGCTAATGCCTCGAGAGCAAGGGTCCATATGGTTGCCTCGCATGGTTTTTCAAACTGTGTGCAGGTTGTGCAAAGCCAATTGCCTCCCCCTATACGGTTTCCTGGAGCACCCGCACGGTTTCCCTTAGTCGTACTCAAACCGTGCACCCACAGAAAAGCCTTCAAACTCATCCAAAACCATTCTAAAATCTCCCAACCTCTTCCCAAATCATACCATTAACTTTAAACACATAAAAATTCATAAACAAATGCCACATACCTCAAACTGGGGGTACTACAGGAGAATTGATCTAAGGCGGGTTCTTGAAGAATCAACCTGTTTCTCTTGAGGGTTCTTCGTTCGTTGTGGTTTCCGTCAAAACCCGAGGTAGGGTCCCAAATATTTAACAATTTATTTAAGAATTATAGATTCTTTAAATAAATTGAGAATGTGAATTTCCTTGATTTTGATATGTTGATGAATGACACTTTTGATGTTATTGATTGGTTCTGCCCACATGAGATAAGTGAGGACTTGAACTTGTGTTGAGTTTAAGCATGTTTGGATAACTTGGTTAAAGTGATATGATTAAATAGTTAAATGATTGGAATGGAGAGATTGAGTATAATGATAATTAATTGTAGAATTAATTATCAAGTCATGAGTTGGAATGAGTTTGTGGCCTTTACTGATTATTGGGAATATTGAATATTTGACATGTTCGGGAGATAATTTGGAAACTGGTAATAATTAATGGATGAATTAATTATTAAATGTTAAATGTTAAATGGTTAAATAATTTATTATTGGTTAAAGATATATGATTTAATTAATTAATTGTTGAATTAATTAATTTTCAAACATTAAGTTAATATTGTGTATTGATTGTTTGTTACGATTGTTGGCCAGGAGTACCTTTTGATGCGTATTAGTTTTCCATGCCTTAAGTTGTCTTGGATGGAGTTTTTTAGAGATTTTATATGTTGTGTGAGATGGTCACTAAATTATCTTGGATTTGTTTACCATGTTTTGAGATGATTTTCGTGAGCTTGTAGATTGTTAAAGTCCTGGACGAACCATTGTTTGAATGGACGGGTTCAGACTTGTTAAAGAATTTGGATAATTAAGTGCTGAGTTAATTATTCAGTTGGCTTGCTAAGAATAATTAATTGTTAATTAATTATTAATTAATGATATTTTTAATGGTTAATTAAGTGTTGGCTTATCTGAAGATCGATTTTATGTTGTTAATTAATTGTTGAATTAATTAACGGTTTGGTTTTGTGGTGTTAGACATGGCATTCTAAACCAATGGTAAATATATATGTTTGATTGATGAATCGGTTGTGAGATGGGGACTAATGCTCCAAATACTCACAGGGTTTTAGACATGATGTTCTACACCAATGATAGATGTATTTGTATTATTGATAAATGGGTTGTGAGATAGGGACTGATGCTCCAAATACTCATGGGGTGCTAGACATGGCGTTCTACGCCTAGCTTGCAAGAAAATTTTCTTTTATGGGTCAGGGACTGATGCTCCAAATACCCATGGGTTGTGAGACATGTACTAATGCACCAAATACTCACGAGGGTGATAGACATGATGTTCAACACCCATTAATTAACATTAGACTGTGGGTCCAATTGTTCGTGCGTGAAATGAGTTAATGGTTAATGAAGGCTGTTGTGACATGATGATTTGTGAATTGTTTATGAGAAAGTGTTCAAGCATATTAATGAATTGGGTAAATCACTGTTAGTGGATGGACCCAAGAGTGAATCACTATTTTATTTTATGGGCTTAGACATAATATATGAAAGATTTAATTGAATAACTTATGACGCATTATCCAAGACAAATCACAAGCTTGGATTAGGTATTTACTTTGATTACTTAGATGGTATTTAGAGACATCTGTGGTGAGTGACTTATACGGGAGATGTCGGGTGTAGACCGAATCTCAAGACTTTCATAAGTTATTAAGATTGGAATAATTGATAAACGATAAATTATTATGTAATGATTGTCGAGTATGCATGAAAAATGAATACTGCAGGTTCAGACACCAGCTGAGGGCTAAAGTAGGTACTTGAGTATATAGTTACTTTGTACTGCTTACTTTATTTTATGCATGCCTTCACGTGTTTTAAATTATTTATTAAATTTCTGGATTTGGCGTAGACACTAGTGGTCCCAGCCTACTAAGATTTATATCTCACACCCTACTCGGGCTGCCATTACACTAGGTACCTGAGTAGATTCTATTTGGTTGCAAGACTATGTTGTTTGCATTTACTTTGGAGTTAGGAGCAGAGGACCGAGCGGAGGCTCAGGATGCTCGAGGAGATCACCCTTGGGGCTTTGAGTCATTATTTATTTATTTCTGCATTGGAATGTAAATCATGTTTTTTTGTTCACTGTTTTCTACTTTTGTATCTTTATCATGTCATGCATGCATATGTTGTATAATTTGGCATTAACCACTTTTATAAAATGAGTATTATTTGTGTTCCGTTGTTTGTCATTTATGAGTTAATACTTCTGCTATTGTTTGTTAGCCACACTGATATACTGCTATGCAACTCTGACAAGAGGGTATAGTCTCCCCCACTGACTATCCTTTGATCCTCACTGCTAGTCGGCAACCTCTGGCATACGGGGAGATGTGCTTGAGGTCATGTGGCGACCGGTCCGGCCACCGGATTAGTAGTGACCCGGGTCGGGATGTTACATCATTTAATATTTTTATTATTTCTAAAGACTTTATTATCATTAAAATAAATAAATACTTGTATTATTTTTATTCTTACCATAATTATTTTATTATTATTATTATTATTGGATTCATTGCTATTTAGTTATTAGAAGTTTAGATATATATATATATAATCTTTTAGTTGTTTTTATTTATTTGTTTTACTTCTTTATTTACACTTTTTCTTTAGGGTTTTCATCCTCCCTTGCACACATCTTCTCCCCTCCCCACGCGACCATGTAGTGCCACCTCGGCCTCCCTTGAACACCCGCTCTTGCTTCTTCCAACACCCTGGCACCTCTCCCCCTTTTGTTGCGCTCGAGCAAACAGCGCCGCAGGACCGCCCAGTTTCCTCCCTTAGCCAATGCCAGCCTCCGCCTTGGCTCCCTTTTTAGTGCACGATTAGGCCACCGCCTTTTGGATGGCTCTTCCTCCCACCCGGTGTGTGCACAGCCCAGTAGCCTCCCCTGGACTCAACCTCCCTTTGTGCAGCGCGGACCAACCCCAACCCCTCTAGCACGCCCTACTCATCACAGCCAAACCCCTCCTTTACAGTATCCACAACACCCTCCTCCCTCTCTTCCTAGTAGTAGCCCTGAACCCTTGCTTCCAGCGGCGAAGCCCTCCCTACCTTCTTCTCAGTGTGCGGCGCGAGAAGGGCCAGCCTCCCCTGCAGCATGGAAGCCCACTACCTCAGCTTCCCCCTTCTTCCAGGCATCGAACTCCAACCAACCGGCTTCTTCTCCAGCAACACGCCATCCCCCTTCCCTCAGGTGTGACGTGTGACCCAGCCGACCCTCATCCACCCTAGCCAGTGCACCCCTCACAGTGCCCCAACACCCTACTCCAACCCTAGGTCCCTCTCCTTGCTGCGCTCGAGTAACCCATTAGCACTGGGCCAACTTCCGGCCAGTGCGCAACCCCCTCAGACTTCGTGTTTGGTGCGCCACAACCTCTCCATCCGACCCGACCCCCCACCCTCCTGACGTAATAATTCTCAGTGCAGCCCCTATTGGCCGGCGTTCCCTTCTCCTTTGCAGCATGCGAGTAAGCCGACACTCCGGTCGAGACCCATCCTCCTGCCCAACCTCTGTCCGACCAGTCCTCCCCTTTGGTATAATCATCTTCTCTCATTGTGTTATTTTAGTTAGTTTGGAGGTTTAATTTTTAGTGTTTATTTTGGTAGGTTTATGATGTTTTAAAACCCTTGTGAAGCGGTCTCAGGTTTGTGTCGTCGTCGCACTTCAGTTTCGAGGTGAGTGTTTCTTCCCGCCACTTGGTTTCGCATATTTTAATTGGGACTTCTGTTTGTGCTTTGAGTTCTTAGTGTTTGGTTTGTATCACGTTGGACCTTACCACATGGTTTCGAATGTGTGATGTTTCTTCGTGCCTTGCTTTCGAGGTAGGTCACCCTTTCACTCACCTTTATTATTTAAGAAATTTTGATTTCATGTTTTTCACACCTTAGTTATATTCTAAACATACGTCGTATGGTCCTTGGATGAGTTTCTTAGTATCCAATAGAGATTTATTCATTGACTTGTAATATAAGTGTTATTTCATCGTAAATGTGCACACCTAGAGTTTGGAAAACAAATTTTTCTTTGGAATTAGCACATAGTTTATGACAATTAAAATGAGTTTTAGCACTTTAAATCAATTTAAAGCATGAAATTTGTGTTTTGCACTTTGTTGAGCGTAAGTTAGAAATATTTTTAGAACATGTTGCATGTGCCGCTGATAAATGGCCCATTTGGCATTTTTGTTAAATGTTTTGTTTCACGGTGTAATGAAAAATGTTTTGGGGAGTTTTTATGAATTGTTACAAATGGTGTGTTTTGTTGAGTTGCGATATAGGGTTGTTATGCTTTGTTTTTTATTAAATAGAAATTGATTTTCCTTGAATTTATAAATGTGGTGGCAACATGCGAAATGAGGTTATGGGCTCCTTAAATTTTTTTGTAGTGGTTTGATATTTATAAAGGAATGAGTTTCGGTTTTCAAGGTGTTTTAGTGAGCTTGCACCCCTTTGTGAAAAGTGTTTGTGTGTGTTGGTAAACATGGGTTTTGTGAAAAATGTTTTAGATGATTTAAAATTAAATGAGTAGTTGTGGTTTTTAAATTGGTTTGATGGAAATGTTTTGAATAATGGTTATCAATGTTTTTTATTATAAATGGTGTGCCTCACACCCCTTTTAAAGAAGTTTTTTCATTTTGAGATAAGATTTTGTCTGTGAATGTCAAAGGGCCCATTTGGCCATTTCGTGAAATTTGTGAAAAGATTTTATTATGAAAACCCTCATTGGATGTTCCTCATGCCTCAGTTGTATGAAATGGGTGGGAGGTCCTTGTTAGGGGATTCTCGGGATTTAATTTGAGGGTTCTTCGGTTCGAACATGTTATAATTGTTTTGTTTTAAGGCATGAGAAGAATCGTAGGGGAGACTCAGGGTGAGACCTATTGTGCGTCATTATTATAGATATATATACTGTGATTGGATGCTTGACTCGCATTGGTTGTCTCACCCCCTTTTCTAAATATTTGAGACATGGGAATCTGGCATATTGAAAGAATATTCTAAGAATGATTGTTGCACTGATAGGTTATGGTACTGACCAGTGGCCCATAGTAGGTGGATATATTGGGTTTATTACTATGGTATTTTCCCTCGACCTGCCTGAGAAAGGATGTTCGAGGGTATTGGGCATTTTGATTTCATCATGTGTGACATGTCAATGGGGATGAGGTCTCATGTATTGGTGTCTTCTGGTTTATTCTTGATCTCATAGGTTCACCCATGTCTATTGAATTTCAGTTACTTTCAGTGATGATTTGGTACTTGTATGTATTTCTACATTTCCCTTATTGTGTGCATACTTTTGTTCATTTTTTTATATTGTTTTCCTTATAAATTGATAAATTGGTTTTGACTTAGTTTCTAGAAATGGTTTTCAAATGAAAGTGTTCAATCCTCTTTGTACAAATTAGAAAATATAAACATCACATTCCCTTTCTAAAAAGTCATTGACACTAATAAAATGAAACTAGATTTGAAAATGGTTAAGGGCAATGGTTTGTACTTTGATTTTGAGTAAAATATTTAGAAAAATATACTTTTATAAATTTTAGTTCAAACTTGAAATGGTGTTTATTTTATTTTAAAGGTAGTGCATTGGGAATATATATCAGGCTAGCCTACTAAGTTTTAATACTCATGCCTATAGTTCTTTCTGTTTTTAATGTTTTTGCAGTCTATGGCTTGAGTGCGCTCACCTTGGGAGATGCTTGATCATTGAGTTGGAGAGTGACCTGTGGGGTTACACGGAGTTAGTTCGGACGTCGAGTTTGGTTAGAATTATTTTCTTTTTTTTTTGTTTAGTCATTTTATTTGGTTTATTTATTCTGTGTTGCTCTATTTTATTTCTACTGTTTTATTTATTTGTAATGGATGAAATTGTTCCCACGGTCTTTTTTGATGCCCTGGTACTTGTCGCCAGCCCGGGAGGATTGGGAATGCCTCTCAGGCCATGTCGCGGACTGGCTTGGGTGATCGGTTCAGGGTCGACCCGGGTTGGTTCATGATAAATGGTATCAGAGGAGGTCAGCTCTTAGCATACCTCACTCTTCAGAGTGCCCTTTGTTATTTGGGATGTTAAGTTAGATGAAGTAGGATTGTAGGGACTCGATTGTTAGGAGTAGGAATATTGTCACGAACTCTTGCTCATTTTGATCCTCGGGTTTCCATGGGAATTCCGGTTTAATTGGTTTCTTTGGGTTTTTATGGAACGTTATGTTATTGGGATACGACAAAGGGATTCAGGCCAGTAGTCCTCCTAATCCACATGGTCTGGCAAGTCATGTGGATCTAGGGGCGTGGTCCAAGAAGACTCTCTATGTTGGTGACGTGATTGACATATGGCCGTCAACCATATGGTCAAGTCTCCCACCGACACTAGTTCTCTATTTGAGATGTTTTGGGTCTCCTGTAACTTCTGAGAGTGGTTCGAATTTGAAAAAAAGGGTTTTGAAAAAAAATGGTTGTTTGAAATGACATGTTTAATTTGTGGATTGTTTTAAAAGAAGTGGTATGAATGATTTGTTTTTGGAAAATTAAGTTGCTTTGGTTTGTCCTTAGTGTTCCTATGGGTGCTCACATGCATAGTGGTATGTTGGAAATGTGGATGGATTTTTGGTATGGTGGATGGATGCCCAAGGTGGCACAGATACATGCATGTGAGTGAGACTCTAAATAATACTAATGGCGAGGGTTTAAACCACAAAACTTGTTTTAAATTAAAGATGTTTTCAAAAGAAATGTTTTGATTTTATGATGGCTCGTTTTCTTTTGTTTAGAGCTTGTCATATTTGCAGTTTTTTTTTTAGGATTTTTATTTATTGAGTTGTCCTTGATTGGGTTCTTGACTCTTTTTGTCCAGCGGCTATTCCTTTGAAGCTTTGATGGGTGATCGTAGCACGGTTGATCAACCTAAGAATTTTATTCTTGAGTTTAGGAATCTAGATCCACCTCTCTTTTATGGTCAAGCAGACCCTTCCGTAACGGAGGGGTGGATGCAGAAGATTGAAAGGGACTTTAACCTCGTTTATTTTCCCGATTCGTTGAAGGTAAAGTTTACAACCTTCATGCTTGAAGGTTCACCATGGATGTGGTGGAAGTTAGTGTCTCGGAACAAGCCCCGTAAAGAGATTACATGGGAGTTCTTCAAGGATTTGTTCATTTGTCAGTATTTCTTTGAATAAGAAAGGGTGAGAAAGGGTATGGAGATGTGTTGTCTGCAGTAGGGCGATATATCCATGTTGGAATATTTCCATCTCTTTGTAGAGCTAGTCCCTTATAATTCAGGGTATGCCACAGATGACCCCATGAAGGCTCATAGCTTCGAGGTGGGTCTTCGCCCTGATCTATAGTCAAATGTGTGAGAGTCCAACCAAACTTCTTTTGTCGATGTGGTGAGATGAGATTTTCATGTCGAAGCCACGATGGTAGGAGTTCTCGAAGTAGTCCTCCCTCCTTCGATCCCTATGAATAGTGGTGAATATTTTGGAAAGGAGATGAGTAAGCAATTTAAAGTGGATGGAGTAGGTCATGGAATCAAAAGGCCTAGAGATCTTTCATCAACCTCTTCGGAACGAGAGATCCTCGTGTGTTATCAGTGTGGAAAGATGGGTCATAAGAAGTCGTCGTGTCCAAGTTCTCTAAAACCCTGCCAGGCATGCGGACGCCCGGGTCACTTGCGACGATTATGTCGGGGCGTTGCTAGAAAGAGTCACGGAGGAAGTTATTAGAAGTGATGTGTTGTTGGGTTTTTGTTCAAAGTTTCTTATGTAAGTTTCCTTTCAGTGTAAGGTATCTCTTAGCATTGCAATGTACTGATGGTGTTTTAGTTTTTGACATGTATGGAACGTCGTTGGTCTTTTGATGAACTCTGGTTTTCAATGCCAGTATGATTTTTATTTTAAAATCTTGTCCTTTATTTTGTCAAATCAAAAGATGTATGTTTCTTATTGGGATTATCAGAACCTGACTGCGAGGCAGGAGATGCTTCATCCATCAGATCTCCAGTGAAAAGGCCTCAAAGTGAAGTTGACGCATAGTCAGGAACCCCAGGGAATTTTAAGGAGTTTGGTTAAATTTGTGCCTCTACCGTGTGGTGGGATAGTTTTGGTATTGCTACTCTGGTTTCTCTGTCGTTGTAATTTTCCTCTTGTCGCAAAGTGCGCGATGGAATTATCCCTCACGCAATGTCAGTGATTGTGCCTTTTGGATACAAGTTGCTGATCAGTGACCTTGCATGGGCCACCCATGTGAATCAGTTGCGACTTTGGTTTGTGTTCATCCCGAAGTGATGGGTCGTGAGTAGTCGTTCATTGTGGTTTTAGTGATCCAATCCTTGGGCCCTCCCTCCCCGCCCATGGGGTAAAGGTTTTTGGTTTGTGTAGACTTTTCGAATCAACTCATGTCCCTTTCGGACGAGAGTGAGTGGTTTAAATGTGTTTTTTTATGCTTTTTATAGCTTGAGTAAGGCCTGGTTCTGGACTAAGTTGGATTTCTGTTTGGTCGCTAATAGGTTGGTTCTTTATGGTGGGGAGACCCACCGTGAGTCTCTTTGGGTTTTCTCTTGAGTCATTATCATATGCTAGTTGAGTTCTTATGGTGGGGAGTCCGATCTGACCTCCCCTCTACTGGTGATCTGTTTCGGGCAATGAGGTTGAGTCCCGCTAGTAGTCAGTGTGATGTCTTTGGGTTAAGAGGTTGGATCGTGTTAATGTTGAGTCCTTAGGTGTTTATCGATTGGATAGATGGTGTCGTGGCTTTTTAGGGGCGGAAAGAGTTATGGTGGGGATAATTGTCACACCCCGACCTATGAGACTATTTTATTTTAATTATTTTTATACCTTAAATAAATTTTTCTGGGGTTCGGGTGAGTCCCAAATGAATTGTTTCTTTGAGTTATGTTAAAAAAAATTCTCTTTGGCATTGACTTCATCGGGCGCACAGGAGGAGCGTGAATTTAGTGCCGCATGACCTCACCCTAACAACTGCACATCTCGTTGTCTTCAAAAAATTGAAATAGAAAGTTTTTATATTTAAAACGCACACCAATTGTTTTCATTTAATATTTTTATTGTTTCTAAAGACTTTATTATCATTAAAATAAATAAATACTTGTATTGTTTTTATCCTTACCATCATGATTTTATTATTATTATTATTGGATTCATTATTATTTAGTTATTAGAAGTTTA
The DNA here is from genome assembly GCA_963277665.1 of Viscum album. Taxonomy (NCBI): domain Eukaryota; kingdom Viridiplantae; phylum Streptophyta; class Magnoliopsida; order Santalales; family Viscaceae; genus Viscum; species Viscum album. Next base: position 698,872,846 of record OY728157.1, read on the forward strand.
GATATATATATATAATCTTTTAGTTGTTTTTATTTATTTGTTTTTATTTTTTTTATTTACACTTTTTCTTTAGGGTTTTCAGCCTCCCTTGCACACATCTTCTCCCCTCCCCGTGCAACCCTGTAGCGCCGCCTTGGCCTCCCTTGCACACCCGCTCCTGCTTCTTCCAGCACCCCAGCGCCTCTCCCCCTTTTGCTGCGCTCGAGCGAACAGTGCCACAGGACCGCCCGGTTCCCTCCCTTAGCCAGTGTCGGCCTCCGCCTCAACTCCCTTTTCAGTACACAAGCAGGCCACCACCTTTTGGTTATCTCTTCCTCCCTCCCAGTGTGTGCACAGCCCAGCATCCTCCCCTGGACTCAACCTCCCTTTGTGCAGCGTGGACCAACCCCAACCCCTCTAGCACGCCCTACTCATTGCGGCTAGACCCCTCCTTTGTAGTAGCCACGACACCCTCCTCCCTCTCTTCCCAGTAGAAGCCCCAACCCCTTTCTTCCAGTGGCAAAGCCCTCCCTCCCTTCTTCCCAGTGTGCGGCGCGAGAAGGGCCAGCCTCCCCTACAGCATGGAAGCCCACTACCTCAGCTTCCCCCTTCTTCCAGACATCGAACTCTCACCAACCGGCTTCTTCTCCAGCGACATTCCATCCCCCTTTCCTCAGGTGCGACGTGTGACCCAGCCAACCCTCAGCCACCCAAGCCAGTGCACCCCTTGTAGTGCCCCGAAACCCTGCTCCAACCCCAGGTCCCTCCCCTTGATGCACTCGAGCAGCCCATCAGTGTTGGGTCAACTTTCGGCTAGTGAGCAACCCCCTCGGACTTCATGTTTGGTGCGATGAAACCTCTCCAGCTGACCCCCCCCCCCCTCGACGTGATAATTCCTAGTGCAGCCCCTATTGGCCGGTGCACCCTTCTCCTTTGCGACGTGCTAGTAGGTCGGCACTCCGATCGAGACCCCTCCTCCTGCCCAACCTCCGTCCGACCATCCCTACCCTTTGGTATAATCATCTTCTCTCATTGTGTTATTTTAGTTAGTTTGGAGTTTTAATTGTTAGTGGTTATTTTGGTAGGTTTATGATGTTTTAAAACCCTCATGAAGCGATCTCGAGTTTGCATCATCGTCACGCTTTAGTTTCAAGGTGAGTGTTTCTTCCCACCGCTTGGTTTCACATATTTTAATTGGGGTTTCTGTTTGTATTTTGAGTTCTTAGTGATTGGTTTGTAGCAATTTGGACCTTACCATGTGGTTTTGGACACGTGTTGTTTCTTCGCGCCTTGCTTTTGAGGTAGATCACCCTTGCACTCACTTTTTCTTATTTAAGAAATTTCGATTTCATGTTTTTTGCACCTTAGTTATATTCTAAATGTGTGTCGTATGGTCCTTGGGTGAGTTTCTTAGTATCCAATGGATATTTATTCATTGCCTTGTAATATAAGTGTTATTTCATCATAAATGTGCACACCTAGAGTTTGGAAAACAAATTTTTCACTGGAATTCACACACAATTTATGACAATTAAAATGAGGTTTAGCACTTTAAATCAATTTAAAGAATGAAATTTGTGTTTTTCACTTTGTTGAGCATAAATTAGAAATTGTTTTAGATTATGTTGCATGTGCCGCTGATAAATGGCCCGTTTGGCATTTTTGTTAAATGTTTTGTTTCACGGTGTAATGAAAAATGTTTTGGGGAGTTTTTGTTAATTGTTTAAATGGTGTGTTTTGTTGAGTTGCGATACAGGGTTGTTATGCTTTGTTTTGTATTAAATAGAAATTGATTTTCTTTGAATTTATAAATGTGGAGGCAATATGAGAAATGAGGTTTTGGGTTCCTTAAATGGTTTCCAGAATGGTTTGATATTTATAAAGGAATGAGTTTCGGTTTTCAAGGTGTTTTGGTGAGCTTTCACCCCTTTGTGAAAAGTGTTTGTGTGTGTTGGTAAACACGGGTTTTGTGAAAAATGTTTTAGATGATTTTAAATTAAAGGATTAGTTGTGGTTTTTAAATAATTTTGATGGAAATGTTTTGAATAATGGTTATTAATGTTTTTTGGTATAAATGGTGTGCCTCACACCCCTTTTGAAGAAGTGTTTTCATTTTGAGATAAGATTTTTTCTATGAATGTCAAAGGGCTCGTTTGGCCATTTCGTGAAATTTGTGAAAAGTTTTTATTATGAAAACCCCCGTTGGATGTTCCTCATGCCTCGGTTGTATGAAATGGGTGGGAGGTCCTTATTAGAGTATTCTCATAATCTAATGTGAGGGTTCTTCGGTTGGAACCCATTATAATTGTTTTGTTTTAAGGCATGAGAATAATCCTAGGGGAGACTCGGGGTGAGACATGTTGTGCGTTATTATTATAGATATATATATTGTGATTGGATGCTTGGCCGACATTGGTTGGCTCACCACCTTTTCTAAATACTTGAGACATGGGAATCTGACATATTGAGAGAATATTCTAAGAATTATTGTTGCACTGGTAGGTTATGGTACTGACCAGCGGCCCATAGTAGGTGGATATATTGGGTTTATTACTATGGGATTTTCCCTCGGCCTGCCTGAGAAAGGACGGTCAAGCGTATTAGGCGTTTTGATTTCATCGTGTGTGACATGTCAACGGGGATGAGGTCTCATGTATTGGTGTCTTCTGGTTAATTCTTGATCTCCTAGGTTCACCCATATCTATTAACTTTCAGTTACTTTCAGTGATGATTTGGTACTTGTGTGTATTTCTACATTGCCCTTCTTGTGTACTTACTTTTGTTCATTTTTGTATATTATTTTCCTTGGAAAGTGATAAATTGGTTTTGACTTGGTTTCTAGAAATGGTTTTCAAATGAAAGTGTTTAATCCTCTTTGTACAAATTTGAAAATATAAACATCACTTTCCCTTTCTAAAAATCCATTGACACTAATGAAATGAAACTAGATTTGAAAATGGTTAAGGGAAATGGTTTGTACTTTCCTTTTGAGTAAAATATTTAGAAAAACATAATTTTATAAATTTTAGTTCAAACTTGAAATGGTGTTTCTTTTATTTTAAAGGTAGTGCATTGGGAATAGATATTGAGCTAGCTTAGTGAGTTTTAATACTCACGCCTATAGTTCTTTCTGTTTTTAGTGTTTGTGCAGGCTACGGCTTGAGTGTGCTCGCCTTGGGCAATGCTTGATCGTTGAGTCGGAGAGTGACATGCGGGGTCACACGGAGTTAGTTCGGACGTCGAGTTCGGTTAGCATTATTTTCTTTTTTTCTTTTTTAGTTATTTTATTTGGTTTATTTATTCCATGTTGCTCTATTTTATTTCTGCTGTTTTATTTATTTGTAATGAGTGAAATCATTCTCACAGTCTCTGTTGATGCCCTAGTGCTTGTCGCCAGCCCGGGAGGATCGGGAACGCCTCTTGGGACATGTCACGAACCGGCTCGGGTGACTGATTTAGGGTCAACCTGGGTTGGTTTGTGATAATCCAGTCCTAGGAACGCAAGAAAAAGTCTACACAGAACCTATGTCTAGTTCTAATGAAGGGGGTGAAAACTAAATAACTTCAACAAACTCATAACTAGGACATACCACATGTGACTAGGTCATACTGTCTTTATCTTTCAAATTAGGACAGTAACATTTTTATGGCCATTATTACCGCACTCAAAATCACTGAAATCCCTTAAATCGGTTCTTGTCTTTCCTACCCTTATTTTGCATAGGAGGTTTAGAATACAAAATTTGAGGTTCACTCTTAATAGAACTCAACTCATCCTTTAAACCATGCGTTTAAATATCACAAGATAGGATAACTGACTTAACCTCTTCTAACGTAATGGAATCTCTACCATACATCATGGAATCTCTTAGCGAATTAGAAGAATCATCAAGAGAGGTTAATAGAATTAAAGCATGATCCTCATCTTTAACTTCAATGTCAATGTTAGCTAAATCTAATAGGATTTTATTAAACTCGTCTATATGAACATGCACAGAAGAACTAGGGGACATCTTAAAATTATATAAATTCTTTTTTTATACAGATTCCCTAACAAAGACTTGTTCATATACAGATGCAAGAGCTTAACCAAAATAGATTTAGCAGTGGTTTCATGTGCAACCTCACACAAAACCTTATCACCTAAAGTTAATAGAAGAGTACAGTGAGCCCTAACATCAACATATACAAAGTAAGTGTGGATTGACCATCGGCAATGATGGTTACAACAGGTTTCTTGCTATCATGTAAAGAATCATCAAGAGCATTATGAACTAATAAAGCATTCATTTTAACTCTACACAAATTAAAATCATTTTCTCTGTCAAAAAATTTCAATTTCAAACTTGACAGGCATTGTAAAATAAAATGAATAACAGGCTTTGATACCACTTATTATGTAATCGGTGCAGTTTACAAAGGTTGGTGAGAAGTAAACCCAACAAGATATGAGAAGTTTTATTAACAAAGTCAAATAAAAAAACAAAAATGTTGTAAAGTAAAAGGAACACGAGTATTTATGTGGTTTGGATCTATTTGGTCCTACTCCATGACAAGAAATCCAACACAGTCTTTATTATTATTATGCAAAACAAAAGCAACGAAGTACATACAAGCAGAGAATCAAAATAAAATAGACCACACACACGAACCACGAAAACTAACTGAGAATAGATACCTCTCCACCCTAAGAGCTAGTGGTGAATTCTGGCTCAGAGATAGTGAAGTACTCCCTCAATCTGGATGGACTCACACACGCAACCCCAAACTCCAAGAGCCATCCAAAAACAAAAACAAGAACAAAAAATGCAAAGACTAAACAAAAAAGGGAACGAGCTCACAACAAAGAATCATTGAAGAACACAAGCCTATGTCGGGGTCGGATGTTCTAGATTCTAAAGTTCCCTCTATAGAACATGCAAGAGACGAGTTCTCTACTGAAATGGTGTCGGGAAGGCGGTGTGTAGGCGCTGGGTCTCACAGAAACAAGTATCTCTCTCAGCAATCTCTATCTAGGAATAAGAAGCATACCATATATAAAAACCAACTCACACCCTCATAATATCAGTGATAGAAACAAAGGGATGCCCTGACAGGTGTAATAGACAAGGATCCACACGGCAGGTGGAAGGTGAGCCGAAGGATCAAGAAAGCCAGGTTGTTGAAATAGACCCCGGATAAATCGGGACACATGGACGGTTGTGGGAGCGCTGACAGCAGCGGATAAACACACAAAGAAACGCAAATCAACAAACCAACACCACTAGATCACAAATCATCAACAACCAACAGGAAACACGATAAGTGGATCACTATAGTGGAAAGTAGCGGAGGTCAGGTGAGCCAACGAAGTAGCCCCAAGTAAATGACCTAGTAAACAGTCATGGCCCATAATAAGCCCAGTGAAGCAGAAACCCTAAATAGAGGCCCGGGAATAGAACATCCCATAGAAACATTTGCATAATAATAATAAGAAAAAACATAATTTTTTCATGGAAAACCTTTTAATTTTGAAAACTTAAAAATAAAAAATCTCCACCTTTTCAATATTAAAACTATATTTATGGTGTTCTTGCAAACAACTAACTACCATTAAATCCTAATAAGTGTGGGAAGATTTTATAAAAACCAAAAACACCTAGGTCTATAAATATCCACCCAGCATGAATATCACCTAGCATGTGCCGGTAGTGGCACAAGTTCCATCCATACTTCACATCTACTAGTAACAGATTACAACATGATTAGAAACTTAAACTAGATAAGCAACAACATTAAAACATAGCTTACCCCATAATTACCTTTGTTTTTTTCATAACCAGCAACTCCTGATATGCATATACCTACATCAAAACATCCTTTCCTGGGGGTAAAATACAGTGAACAATAAAACAAAGAAAATCTTATAAAATGAAATAGTAATCAACAGGAAGTAGAAACATTCACAACAACCACAAACAGGAAGCAGACATGAAAAGAAAAAACTTCTCCACCTAAGCCCAAACGGCTTAGACCAGCCCACACAACCCTTTTTCTCAACCGCGATTCCCCCACAAAGATAAGTGGAGCCATTCCTAGGAATGCAAGAAAAAAGACTACACATAACTAATGTCCAGTTTTAATGAAGGGGCTACAAACTAAAGAACTTTGACACACTCATAACCAGGACATACCACATGTGATTGGTCCATAATCTCTTTATCTTTCAAATTAGGACAATAATGTTTTATGTGGCCAATATTATCGCACTCAAAACACTGAAATCCCTTAAACCAGTTCTTGTCTTTCCTAACCTTATTTTTCATAGGAGCTTTAGTATACAAAATTTGAGGTTTACTCTTAACATAACTCAACTCATCCTTCAAACCATGTGTTTGAAGATCACGGGACATGACAGCCGACTTAACCTCTTCTAACATAATGGAATCTCTACCATACATCATGGAATCTCTTAGCGAATTAAAAGAATAATCAAGAGAGGTTAACAGGATTAAATCTTGATCCTCGTTCTTAACTTCAATGTCAATGTTAGCTAAATCTAATAGAATTTTATTAAACTCATCTATGAGAATATGCATAGAAGAATTAGGGGACATCTTAAAATAATATAATCACATTTTTTATACAGACTCCCTAGCAAAGACTTGGTCATATATAGATTCTCGAGCTTAACCCAAATAGATTTAGCAGCAATTTTATGTGAAACCCCGTGCAAAACCTTTTCACCTAAAGTTAATAGAAGAGTACAGTGAGCCCTTTCAAGTATACTAGCATCAACATCTACAAAGGAAGTGGTGGATTGACCATCGACAACGACAGTTACAAAAGGTTTATTTCTATCATGTAAAGCATCAGCAAGTCCATTATGAACTAATAAAGCACGCATTTTAACTCTCCACAAATTAAAATCATTTTCTCCATCAAAATTTTCAATTTCAAGCTTGACAAACATTGTAAAATAAAATGAATAATAGGCGTTGATACCACTTGTTGTGTAATCAGTGAAGTCTATAAAGGTTGGTTCGAAGTAAACTCGACAAGATATAAGACGTTTTATTAAAAAAGTCGAAGAACGGAAAACAAAAAAGATTGAAAGTAAAAGGAGCACAAGTATTTACATGGTTCAGGCCTATTTGGTCCTACTCCACGTCAAGAACACCACCACAACCTTTCTTATTATTATGAAAAATGAAAGAAATAGAGTACATACAAGGAGATAATTGAAATAAAAAAGACCACACACACGGACCATGAAAACTATCTGAGAACATAGACCTCTCCACCCTAAGAATTAGTGGTGAATTTTGGCTCAGAGATAGATAAGTACTCCCTAGATTTGGACAGACTCATGCACGCAACCCTAAACTTCGAGAGCCAACCCAAAACAAAAAACAAGAACAAACAAAGTAAAGACTAAATAAAAAAGGGAACAGTCTCACAACAAAGAAGCACTGAAGAACATGAGCCTCTACCGGGATCGGATGTTCTGGATTCTGAAGGATGCTTTCAAGGGGCGGGTCTTGCAACAACAAGTATCTCTCTCAGTGATCTCTAGCTAGGAAGAAGAAGCATACCATCAATGAAAACCAACTTTCACCCTCATAATAGTAGCGATAGAAAAGAAGGGATGCACTGACAGGTGTAACAGATGAGGAGCCATGTGGAAGGTGGACGGAGAGCCGAAGGATCGATAAAGCTAGGCAGTTGAAACAAACCCTAGATAAACCGGGACACGCAGACGGTTGTGGGAGCGTAGGTGGCAATGGATAAACACACAAAGAAACACAAATCAACAAACCAGGACCACCAGATCACAAATCATCAACGACCAGCAGGAAGTGGGATAAGTGGATCGCCATGGTGGCAAGCAGTGGAGGTCAGGCGAGCCAATGAAGTACCCTCGAGTGAATGACCCAGTAAGCAGTCGTGGCCCATAACAAGCCCAGTGAATTAGAACCCCCAAACAGAGGCCCAAGAACATAATATCCTATAAAAACATTTTTGTAATAATAATAAGAAAAAACACAATTTTTGCATGGAAAACATTTTAATTTTGAAAACTTAAAAATAAAAAATCACCACCTTTTCAATATTAAAAATATGTTGATGGTGTTATTACAAACAACTAACTACCATTAAATCCTAAGAAGTGTGGGAAAATTTGTAAAAACCCGAAAACACCTAGGTCTATAAATATCCAAATAGCATGAATATCACCTAGCATGTGCCGGTAGTGGCACATGTTCTACCCATACTTCACATCTACTGATAACAGATTACAACATGCTCAAACACTTAAAATACCTATGCAACAACATTAAAACAGATCTTACCCCACAATTACCTTTGTTTTGTTCATAACCAGCAACTCCTGAAATACATATACCTGCATCGAAACATCCTTTCCCAGGGGTAAAATTCAGTGAAAAATAAGACAATGCAAAGCTCATAAAATGAAACAGTAATCAACATGCAGTAGAAACATTCACAACAACCACAAATAGGAAGCAAACAGAAAAAGAAAAAAGTTCTCAATCTAAGACCGAATGGCTTAAACTAGCCCACACAACCCTTTTTCTCAACTGTGATTCCCCCACAAAGAAAAGTGGAGCTAGTCCTAGGAATGCAAGAAAAATACTACACAGAACCTATGTCTAGTTCTAACAAAGGGGCTGCAAACTAAAGAACTTCGACAGACTCATAATCGGGACATACCACATGTAACTGGGGAATACTATATTTATATTTCAAATTAGGATAGTAACATTTTATGTGGCCCATATTACAACACTAAAAACACTGAAATCCCTTAAACCAATTCTTATCTTTACTACCCTTATTTTGCATAGGAGTTTTAGTATACAAAATTCGAGGTTCACTCTTAACAAAACTTGACTCATCCTTCAAACCGTGCATTAGAAGATCATGGGAAAGGATATTCGACTTAACCTCTTCTAACGTAATGGAATCTCTACTATACATCATGGAATCTCTTAGAGAATTAAAATAATCATCAAGAAAGGTTAACATAATTAAATCTCAATCCCTATCCTTAACTTCAATGTCAATGTTATCTAAATCTAATATAATTTTATTAAACTCATCTATATGAACATGCGCAGAAGAACCATGGGACATCTTAAAATTATATAAATGCATTTTTTTATACAGATGCCCTGGCAAAGACTTGGTCATATACAGATGCTCGAGCTTAATCCAAATAGATTTAGCAGTGATTTCATGTGCAACCTCACACAAAACCTTATCACCTAATGTTAATAGAAGAGTATAGTGAGACCTTTAAAGTATACTAGCATCAACATCTACAAAGGAAGTGATGGATTAACCATTGAAAATTACAGTTACAATAGGTTTCTTGCTATCATCTAAAGAATCAGTAAGGCCATTATGAACTAATAAAGCATGCATTTTAACTCTCCACAAATTAAAATTGTTTTCTTCATAAAAAATTTCAATTTCAAACTTTAAAGACATTGTAAAATAAAACGTATAACAGGCTCTGATAACATTTTTTTCATAATCAGTGCAGTTTACAAAGGTTGGTCTGAAGTAAACACAAAAAGATATAAGACATTTTATTAACAAATTCTAAGATCAGAAAAAAAAATGATGGAAAGTAAAAGGAACATGAGTATTTACGTGGTTCAGACCTATTTGGTCATACTCCACAGCAAGAACACCACCACAATCTTTCTTATTATTATGCAAAAACAAAATCAATAGATTACATACAAGCAGAGAATTGAAATAAAATAGACCAAATACATGGACCACGAAAACTATCTAAGAATAGAGACCTCTCCACACGAAGAGCCAGTGGTGAATTCTCACTCAGAGACAGAAAAGTACTCCCTTGATCTGTACGGACTCACGCACGCAACCCCAAACTCTGAGAGCTATACCAAAATAGAAAACAAGAACAAAAAACGCAAAGACTAAATAAAAAAAGGGAATGGGCTCACAACAAAGAAGCACCGAAGAACACAAGCCTCTATCGGGCTTGGATGTTCTGGATTCTGAAGCGCCCTCTACAGAACTCGCAAGAGCCGAGTTCTCCACCGTAACGGCATCGGGAAGGTGGTGTGGAGGTGGTGGGTCTCACATCAATAAGTATCTATCTCAGCGCTATCTAGCTAGGAATAAGAAGCATACCATCGATGAAAACCAACTCGCACCCTCATAATAGTAGTGACATAAACGAAGGGACGCCATGACAGGCGTAACAGATGAGGAGCCACGTGGCAGGTGGAAGGCGAGCCGAAGGATTGAGAAAGACAGGGGTTTGAAACAGACCCCGGATAAACCGGGACATGAGGACGGCTATGGGAGCGTGGGTGACAGTGGATAAACACACAAAGAAATACAAATCAACAAACCAAGACTGCCAAATCACAAATCATTAATGGCTAACAGAAAGTAGGATAAGTGGATCACCACGGTGGAAAGCAGCAGAGGTCAGGTGGGCCAACGAAGCAGCCCTGAGTGAATGACCCTATAAATAGCCACAACCCAGAACAAGCCCAACGAAGAAAAATCCCCAAATAGAGGCCTAGGAATAGAATAGCCCATAGAAACATTTTCATAATAATAATAAGAAAAAACAAAAAAAATCATGGAAAACATTTTAATTTTGAAAACTTAAAAATAACAAATCTCCACATTTTCAACATTAAAACTATATGGTGTACATGAAAACAACTAACTACTATTAAATCCTAAGTGTAGGCAGATTTTTTAAAACCCGAAAACACCTAGGTCTACAAATATCCACCCAACATGAATATCACCTAACATGTGTCAGTAGTGGCACAAGTTCTACCCATACTTCACATCTACTGCTAACAAATTACAACATGCTCAGAAACTTAAACTAGCTAAGCAAAAACATTAAAACAGAGCTTACCCCACAATTACCTTTGTTTTTTTCATAACCAAAAACTCCCAAAATGCATATTCCTGCATCGAAACATCCTTTCCCGGGGTAAAATACAGTGAACAATAAAACAAAGAAAAGCTCATAAAATACAACAGTAATCAATAGGCAGTAGAAACATTCACAGCAACCACAAATAGGAAGCAGACAGGAAGAGAAAAAACTTCTCCACCTAAGCCCGAACAGATTAGACCATCCCACACAACCCTTTTCTCAACCACGATTCTCTTACAAAGACAAGTGGAGCCTGTAACACCCCAGAATGATAAACGGTTAAATGAATAAATGATATGACTCATTTCAACATGTTCCACCTTCCTTTTCGGGATCCCACTTAATTAGAACTTTACAGTTAAGCGTGCTTGACCTAAAGTAGTGATCAGGATGGGTGACCTTCTGGGAAGTTTCTCAGGGTGTGTGAGAGTGAGGAAAAAACACACTAAAAATTACATGTGTTGGCTTATGGGGATTGTCATTAGTCAAATGACTCATTTGGACATGTTGGTGGGCCCTAGAGTGGGGACCACATGTCTGCGGAGCAACTTGGATGGCCAGGTCTGGGGCCCATGTGTCTGCGGATCAACTGTTGGTACTTGGCAGGCCAGGACTCGATGACCATTTTAAGGTGGGGTGTTTGTGTTGTCATCGGGGCCCAGTTGTCACATTTAGTATTAGAGGAGGAACCCAACCTTAAGTGTGGTGCACTGCCTGGGTTGAGATATAGGGCCTACAATGAGAACATTGTGCTCTAAAGGGGGTGAATGTAATACCCCAGAATGATAAAAGTGTTAAATGACTAAATGATATGACTCATGTCAACAAGGTGAACCTTCCTTTTCAGGAGCCTACCTGATTAGAAATCCACAGTTAAGCGTACATGGCTTGGAGTAGTTATCAGGATGGGTGGCCTTCTATGAATTTTCATAGGGTGTATGTGAGTGAGGAAAAAACACACTTGAAAGGACATGGGTTGGTTTTGGGGGACTATCATTAGTCATATGATTCGTTCATGCACGTGGGTAGGACCTAGGGTGGGGACCACGTGTCTGTGGGGCAACTGGTGGTACCTGGTGGGCAAGGACCCGACATCCGTGTTAAGGTGGGGTGTATGTCCTGTCACCAGGTCTAAGGCCTACATGTCTGCGGAGCAACTGTTGGTACCTAGTGATTCAGGACCCAATGACCATGTTAAGGTGGGGTGTATTTGTTGTCATCGGGGCCCATGTTGGAGTTGGTGGCCTAGAACCAACTACTTTGTACTTTATTCATTAATAAATGTCTTATCACATCTTGATTGTTCTTCTACGTGACAATGCATGTGATAATGTCCTAAGGACAACTGTTGCATTAATGGGTCATAGCGGATCCCTGCTATGATGAGAACCTAGAAGTGCCATAACACTGTTCTTGAATATATGTTCTATGGCCGAATGATATTATTTGAGGGACACAAATAATACGGGTCATTAGGGGTGAGGACTCATAAAACTTTGAGGAACCTTCTCATGGTGTGCGCCCTTGGTAATATCCAAGAGGATATTATAAGAACGAGACCCGCCAGTAGGAAATCCACATTTCATAGTGTCATTGAATGTTCCTATCTGCGGACGTGTGTATTGGTCCTTAGACTTTAAGATTATTATTAATGGGTATTACAACTCACGCACTTAGATGTATTGACGAAAACTGTGACGACACATTGTTCGCAGCGAGGTAGGATACGTTGGGTGCGTCACGAGTAATACTGCATTAATAGATAATGCGAAAAAGGATTTGTCCCTTCTTTTCCATAATGGAAGTAGATATCTCAGGCCCTTTGATGGAATTGATATAGCCTAAATAAATCCATGGCCATGGTAATGTATGGGCGAGTTCAATTTTGAAAAGTCAAAGAAAGAATAATTGAGCACATGGGTTGATGACACTAGCATGCAACCCGCTTGATTGGAGATATCGAGACAAAGGGATTATATTACACGGTAAGCGTTCGTAGGAGGTGACACGTCATTGCGGCGTTAAATTCTTTCTCTATGGGTGCCTTGGCATGTTGCTAGACACTAACCTTGGACTTTAGGCAGGCTTCACCTAATGTCACTGAGAAAGAGGCCTAGAGGGTTACACACTAAGTGTGTCCATGTATCTCAATTAAATATTAATTTAATAAGTTAAATAAATATTATTCCCGCCTGTGGTTTAATAATTATTTAAGGATGTCTGATCGCATTTATTTCGACACTAGTTATTCGAGAGAATATATTGTGGGCGAAGTAATATATATATTTATTAGCGAGTAATGCAGTTACATTTATTTAAGAAATAAATAGCCATTACTCAAGGTCTAATAAATAAGGTGGAGGAAATAAATAAAATGAAAAATAAAAAGTACACGCCGTGTATATTTATATACATGCCGTGTAGTTTTTTTTTTTGGGATTCATGAGAAAATATTGTTTATTTAATTAAATGATATTAAATGTAATACGTTAGGCGCATGTCAAGTAATAATGATGGTCAACTGTCATTATTAAGACATGGGGTATTACTAAGAATTAAATGAAATGATTAAATGATTTTGGGCAATTAATTAATTTTATTATTCTAAGTATTATAATCCTAATTACATTATTCTCATGGAATGAGATCCATTGTTGTGCACAACGGATTTGGAAATACTTTCAAGCCAAGAGAGTATTCCCTTTCCACCAAGAACACTTTCATGTTACGAAAGCAAGATCCTCCACCGGATCAAGGCGGTTGAAGGCGGACATCACAAGCGAAGGCTCTTCCGCGCTAGCACCCGGAGATCCCTTCAGTGACGTCCAGAGATACGTGGAGCATGTGTGGATCACCGCTAGAGGAATCTTGTACTTGGATTCTAAAACGCAACGATGTATCACAGGATCATGACCGGAGACTCCAATGAAGAAAGAATTCCATCGAGGTAATTATTATGAATTAATTAAATTAATTATAATCAACATATGATGATCCTATCTCAATGGTTCTGGGACTCTTCTTTTCTTTTTCGTTCTTCATTCTAATCTAAAGATTCGGCGTTTTATATCATGATGGATCTCGGATTGAATGTCGTTTAACGCTAAAATTAAAGTTGGGCAAACCCACCAACGCGCTTCCGCTGTTCCCGGAACCTACAAGTGGTATCAGAGGGAGGTTATATCGTTGATTATAATTATTTAGTTTTTCGTTGGTAATTTACACATTTAATAATTTAGTTATTTCAATTCAAGTTTAATCGTTTTGGAAATCTGAATATCGAGATACGTTCCTCCTCCCTCGTTTCTCATTCACCTCACAGAAACGAATTTTTCTTTTAATTTTGATTAAAATAAAATAGAGGAACTCATCCGAAGGAGCCAAACGTTTCTGGCCGTACAACACCAGAGTACACAGTGTGTATTCAGAAGTACACGTCGTGTAGTCTAGGTTCAATGCATTGACTGATCCGACAAATCAGGCCGTGTATTGGATTCTTTCTAAGAATTTAAGACACCGTGTGTTGACCAGAAACAGGTGGCACACGGTTTCCGAATTACACGCCGTGTGGTCCAATGAACACGGCTTGTAGTCCCTTCAGGTTAGGGTTGGATCGTGTACCCAGTACATGGCTTGCCCGGCTGGAAACCGTGTAACGCGGAAACTACACGGCGTGTGTCCCACAGAACACCCCGTGTACTCCGAAAATTTCCAAAGTACATAAACACGCCATGTCTCAGGGCGTGTACTTCGGATGGACGGTGAATAAAAGTATACGCCGTGTAGTCGGAAATACACGTCGTGTACTCACCCAAATTACACAGATTTATTAAAATTTATTATTATATTATACAAACCCTTGATACGTATACCATGGTGCAGGCGTAAAGCTGAGGCACAACACGTGATAGGTGTTTTATATATATGTGTTTAATTTAACATCTGCGTAATAAATGGGAATTCACTGGGTTGCCTCCAAGGTACAAGTTATGTACAAGGATAATTTTAAATGAATTTATTTGTTTAAAATTATGATGGATGAGAATCTTAAGGAAATTCAGAAAAGGGATTTAAGATGAAAGGATCGATTAATTAAAGATAATTAATTGATTCAAGCGTGATTTATCTTAAAAAAGAACGATTAAATAATTGAATTCTAGTTTTATTTATGCGTAAATATTGTTGCATGTATGGATGATCATAAGCTAGACTGAGACCTTTGTATGTGAATGGTTTATTTTAATTTATTTATTTAAATTAAATTTGTTAGTCTGTGAACCATCTCCTCATTAATATGTAGGGCCTGCGCGCCCAAGGATTCTTTTATGTAAAAACCCCTTTTTCCCCTCACATGCGTGTGAGATAAATGCATATGTAATGGATGGATCTCCCAAGCTAGTGGAGGTGGCTCAAGTCAGGATCCAAGGTGAAACCAATCCAAGGAGATACAAAGGTGGACAGGTGGAAAGCTGTAAACACGAACCCAAAAGGTTCAAGGTGTTTCTCCCCTAGGTATTGGGTTATTTTATCAACCGCCGGATAAACTAACCAATAGAAAATCTCATGATCATACCATTTATTTTATTTCTGTTAGTTGCATGGTTTATTTATTGTGGGTGTGTTGTCACGATCACACAATTAATGAATTAAACGAGCATGCAAGATAAAACTAAAATAAAACTGGCTTATACGTAAATATTATCTTAGACATGGTTAATCACTTAAGTATATCCCACTTAATATTAACAAGCATGTAATCAAAGATAATAAAATGATAATTTACGTGTAAGGATAAAATCCCTCAAAAGAAATATTAAGTCGGTATAGTCTTCCATAATCTTGGTTAGAATCGAACCATAGTTCAAAGTGCTTAACCAACCCTAGTTGGGGTGCTTTCAATTATCGGGGAATTCTAATTCAAGGTTTTGGGTTGACTTGACTTGGTTCGCATCAAGGGTTGACTGCCACAACAGGACTTGGTGTGACCAAGAGACAAAGGTTGAGGAAATCCAAAATAAAAGGATTTCAGGATTGGGGAGTCCACTCAACGGATCAAAGAGATGCGAGTTAATGCAGTTGGAATTTGGAATGCCTACCTGAAACCCTTCAAGTTGCTTAACCAACCCTAGTTGGGGTAATGCGAAGGGCAATATGGATCCTTTCCACTAGAATATTCAGGCAACATAATATTCTGAAATCAATGGTGAGGGCTATTGGATTTCGATAAAATAGTGGGAGACTAATAAGTATTAATTTATTTATTTGTCTTAATTTTTGTAATAAGGTGTTAAACCTTTGCTCATCTTAATTTGTAGAAACGGAAAGAAAATGACTTCAAACATATCATTGTGCACCATACTCGAAAAAGAAAACCTTCTCACTGGCACCAATTTCCAAGAGTGGCGGAGGCGTTTATGCATCATTCTTCGCCACGAAAGGAAATCGTATATGCTGGAAGAGCCTATTCTAGTTGTGCCTGGGAAAGAGGCTAGTGATGAGGAATTATATCTCTACATGAAACACATGGATGATGCCACAGATGTCCAGTGTTTCATGCTATCGGCCATGTCTAATGAGCTCTTGAAGCAACATGAAAATATGCAAGCATATAGCATGATGTCTCACCTTAAAGATCTATACCAAGAGAAGGCGAGACAAGAGAGGTATGAGATCTCCAATGATTTGTTTACCAAGAAGCTTGGAGAGTCTTCTCCAGCTGGGCCTCATGTAGTCAAGATTATTGGCTACATTGAATGCTTGGACATCTTAGGGATTAAATTCTCGGATGAGTTGCATACAGATCTCATCCTATCATCACTGCCCAAGACCTTCTCTAGCTTCATTGTCAACTATAATATGAGCAGCAATGAGAAGAGTTTATCAGAGATTCTGACCCTGATTCACCAGGTAGATAAGGACATGGGGCATGACAAACCCGCGGTCCTTATAGTGAACAAGAAAAGGAAGGACAAGGAAAAGGGGCCAAAGACTTATAAACGGTCCGAATCCCCCGAGCATCGTCCCTCCAACAAGGGAAAGATCCAGAGGCAGGGCAAGGAATGGGAGGTGGTGTGTTTTTCATGTGGCAAGCAGGGCCACTGGAAGAGGAACTGAACCCAAAAGCGTGGGGATGCTAAAGGTGCATTTGTTATCGAGTGCAATCTTTCTATTTATACACATTAGGTATTAGATACAGCTTATGGGGCTCACATCTGTATTCAAATGCGAGAACCAAGTGGATTTAGAAAGATCACCATAGGAGAGGTGGATCTTTGAGCTTCCAATGGCGCAAGGCTGGCTGCATTGACTATTGGCAACTATCACCTCTCATTGCCAACTAGCATGATTTTGGTTTTACAAAACTGTTATTTTGTGCCTAGTGTTACCAAGAACATAATTTATGTATCTTTTTTGGATATGGATGGATTTATTTTCAAGTTTGGAAATAAGGGTTGTATCTTTTATAAGAACAACGTATGTTATGGTATGAAACATTTGAATAATGGTTTGTATGTATTAAATTACGAAAACCAAGTGTTGGAAATCGATAACAAAACAAACTCACATGACTCATACATCACCCAGTTATGGCATCACCGCCTTGGTCATGTGAACGAGAAGCGCTTGACAAAGCTCTGCCAAGATGGCTATTTAGACTCTATTGAGCTAAAACCACTTGATAGATGTCACACTTGTTTACAAGTTAAAATGACCAAGCCGCCTTTTGGTGGACAAGGTGAAAGGGCCACAGAGCTTCTAGGATTGGTATACACAGATGTGTGTGGACCATTTCCAGTAGAATCTAGAGGTGGATATTCTCACTTCATTACTTTTACTGATGATTTGAGTAGATATGTCTATGTCTACTTAATGAGGTATAAGTCAGAGTCCTTAGAGAAATTTAAGTAATTCAAGAATGAAGTAGAGAATCAGCTTGGTAAGAAGATAAAGAAGCTTCGATCGGATCGAGGTGGAGAATATCTGAACCAAGAGTTCATCTATCTTCTACAGGAGTCTAGGATTCTATCTCAGCTCACTCTTCCTTATACACCACAGTGGAATGGTGTTAGTGAAAGGAGGAACCGCACCTTGTTGGACATGGTGAGGTCGATGATGAGTCATGCGGATCTTCCATTATCCTTTTGGGGATATGCATTACAAACTACAGCATACACATTAAACCGAGTACCAAATAAGGCGGAAAATGGAATTACATCTGAGTTATGGAATGAAAGGAAACCCACTTTGTCGCACACACGTGTATGGGGATGCGAGGAATTTGTTAAGGCCTTCTCAGGCAACAAACTAGCACCCCGGGGCATGAAGTGTATCTTTATAGGATATCCCAAGGAAACGAAAGGATATTACCTATATAACCCTCAAGACAAGAAAGTGATTGTCGTCATACAAGCCGTCTTTCTTGAGAGGGAGCACATCCTCAAGAAGGATAGTGGGAGCAAGATTGACTTCGACGAAGTTGATACTCAAGATATACAGGAGTTGGTACAGGAACAAGTTCCACAGGTCCCCATGGAAGAGGTTCCAGAAACACAAGTACTGTGTAGGAGCTCAAGAGAGGTAAGGGAACCAGAGAGATTTGGTTTCCTAGTCACTAAGGATGGTGAATCATTATTGTTGGACAATGATGAACCTCTCTCCTACAAGGAAGCAGTAAAAAGCTCAAAAGATGCAAGATGGCTAGAAGCTATGAATTCTGAGATGGATTTCATGTTTCAGAACCAAGTTTGGGTTCTGGTCGATGAGCCAGTTGATGTAAATCTTGTTGGATGCAAATGGGTATTCAAAAGAAAGCTAGACATGGAAGGTCAAGTTAGCACCTATAAAGAAAGGCTAGTGGCTAAAGGATTCAGACAATGTCAAGGAATTGACTATGATGAAACCTTCTCGCCAGTTTCCATGTTTAAATCCATAAGAATCATACTTGCCATAGCAGCTTACCATGACTATGAGATTTGGCAGATTGATGTCAAAACAGCATTCCTTAACGGGAACCTTCAGGAATATGTCTATATGACACAACCAAAAGGGTTTGTGACACCAGGTGAAGCCAAACGGGTTTGCAAGTTGCAGAAATCCATTTATGGATTGAAGAAAGCATCCAGGTCATGGAACATTCAATTTGATGAAGCCATAAAGGAATTTGGTTTCATTAAGAACGAATGTGAGCCATGTGTTTATAAGCGGTTTAATGGGAATGAGGTCATCATCCTATTGGTATATGTTGATGACATATTGCTTATTGGAAACGACGTACCAGCCTTACATTCAGTTAAGGACTAGTTGAACAAGTGTTTCTCCATGAAGGACTTAGGAGAAGCAGCCTGCATTCTAGGGATCAAGATCATTCGTGATAGATCTAAGAGGCTGCTTGGACTAAGTTAGGGTACATAAATTGACCAGATACTAAAGAGATTTAGTATGGAAAAATCCACGAGGGGATTGGTTCCAGTGTCACATGGCTTACATCTTTCTAAGAAAATGTGTCCCCAGACACAACATGAGAAAGATATGATGAGTAAGATCCCATACGCTTCAGCTATAGGATCCATCATGTATGTTATGTTATGTACCAGGCTTGATGTTGCCTATGTACTGAGTATGGTAGGCAGATATCAAGCAGATCCAGGAGAACAGCATTGGACTGCTGTTAAGACTATCCTTAAGTATCTGAGAAGAACTAAGGATATGTTCCTAGTGTATGGAGGAGATGAGGAGCTTGTCATCAGAGGGTATGATGATGCAGGTTTTCAGACAGATCAGAATGATCTGAAGTCACAATATGGATATGTTTTCTATCTCAATGGAGGATCTGTGAGCCGGAAGAGTTCAAAGCAGCCAGTTGTCGCCGATTCTACAGCGGAGTCCGAGTATATAGCAGCTTCTGATGCAGTCAAGGAAGTCGTCTGGATTCAGAACTTTTTCCAGGAGCTTGATGTGGTGCCTAGCAGTAAAGATCCCATTACATTGTATTGTGATAATACTACAGCGGTGGCTCTTGCAAAAGAACCAAGGTCACATCAACGGAAAAAGCACATACTCTGGAAGTATCACCTCTTGATGGATTTCTATCAAAGGGGTGAAGTTGCAGTGATCAGAGTGTCCACGGAAGAGAACGTGGCGGACCCCATTACTAAAGGCCTATCTCAGTAGAAGCATAAATATCATGTGAGAGCTAGCGGGTTAAAGGTTGTTAGCAGTTGGCTCTAGTCCAAGTGGGAGTCTATTGGAGTTGGTGGCCTAGAACCAACTACTTTGTATTTTATTAATTAATAAATACCTTATCACATCTTGATTGTTCTTCTACGTGACAATGCATGTGATAATGTCCTAAGGACAGCTGTTGCATTAATGGGTCATAGCAGATCCCTACTATAATGAGAACCCGGAAGTGCCATAACACTGTTCTTGAATATATGTTCTATGGTCGGATGATATTATTTGAGGGAAACATATAATACAAGTCATTAGGGGTGAGGACTTATAAAACTTTGAGGCACCTTCTCATGGTGTGTGCCCTTGGTAATATCCAGGAGGATATTATGAGAACGAGACCCGCCAGTAGGAAATTCACATTTCATAGTGTCATTGGATGTTCCTATCTGCAGACGTGTGTATTGGTCCTTAGACTTTAAGATTATTATTAATGGGTATTACAACTCGCACACTTAGATGTATTGATGAAAACTGTGATGACACACTGTTCGCAGCGAGGTAGGATACGTTGGGTGCGTCACGAGTAATACTGCATTAATAGATAATGCGAGAAAGGATTTTTCCCTTCTATTCCATAACAGAAGTAGATATCTCAGACCCTTTGATGGAATTGATATAGCCTAAATAAATCCATGGCCATGGTAAGGTATGGGTGAGTACAATTTCGGGAAGTCAAATAAAGAATAATAGAGCACATGGGTTGATGGTACTATCATGCAACCCACTTGATTGGAGATATCGAGACAAAGGGATTATATTACACAGTAAGCGTTCGTAGGAGGTGACACATCATTGCGGCATTAACTTCTTTCTCTATGGGTGTCTTGGCGTGTTGCTAGATGCTAACCTTGGACTTTAGGCAGGCTCCGCCTAATGCCACTGAGAAAGAGGCCTAGAGTGTCACACACTAAGTGTGTCCATGTATCTCAGTTAAATATTAATTTAACAAGTTAAATAAATATTATTCCCTGCTGTGGTTTAATAATTATTTAAGGCTGCCTGATCGCATTTATTTCGACACTAGTTATTCGAGAGAATATATTGTGGGTGAAGTAATATATATATTTATTAGCGAGTAATGTAGTTACATTTATTTAAGAAATAAATAGTCATTACTCAAGGTCTAATAAATAAGGTGGAGGAAATAAATAAAATGAAAAATAAAAAAGTACACGCCGTGTATATTTATATACACGCCGTGTAGTTTGTTTTTCGGGATTCGTGAGAAAATATTGTTTATTTAATTAAATGATATTAAATGTAATACGTTAGGCGCATGTCAAGTAGTAATGATGGTCAACTGTCATTATTAAGACATGGGGTATTACTAAGAATTAAATGAAATGATTAAATGCTTTCGGGCAATTAATTCATTTTATTATTCTAAGTATTATAATCCTAATTACATTATTCTCATGGAATGAGAGTCATTGTTGTGCATAATGGATTTGGAAATACTCTCAAGCCAAGAGAGAATTCCCTTTCCACCAAGAATGCTTTCAAGTTACGAAAGCGAGATCCTCCACCAGATCAAGGCGGTTGAAGGCGAACATCACAAGCGAAGGCTCTTCCGCGCTAGCACCCGAAGATCCCTTCGGCGATGTCCAGAGATACGTGGATCACGTGTGGATCACCGCTAGAGGAATCCTGTACTTGGATTCTACAACGCAACGACGGATCACAGGATCGTGACCGGATACTCCAACGAAGAAAGAATTCCATCGAGGTAATTCTTATGAATTAATTAAATTAATTATAATCAACATATGATGATCCTATCTAGATGGTTCTGGGACTCTTCTTTTATTTTTCATTCTTCATTCGAATCTGAATATTCGGCGTCTTATATCGTAACAGATCTCTAATTGAACGTCATTTAATGCTAAAATTAAATTTGGGAAAACCCACCAACGCGCTTCTGCTGCGCCCGGAACCTACAACCCAGTTATCACATTTGGTATCAAAGGAGGAACTCAGCCTTGAGTGTGGTGCACTACTTGGGTTGACTTGTGGGGACTGTCATTAGTCAGATGAGTCGTTCAGGCATGTGGGTGGGCCCCAGGGTGGGGATCAAGTGTCTTCGGGGCAACTGGTGGTACCTGGCGGGCAAGAACCTGACATCCATGTTAAGGCGGGGTGTTTGTCCTATCACCAGGTCTTTGGACCACGTGTCTGCGGAGCAACTGTTGGTACCTGGTGAGCCAGGACCCAATGACCATGTTAAGTTGGGGTGTATGTGTTGTCACTGGGGCCCAATTATCACATTTGGTATCAAAGGAGGAACCCAGCCTTAAGTGTGGTGCACTGCCTGAGTTGAGATGTAGGGTTCACAACGAGGATTTTGTGCTCTAAAGGGGGGTGAATGTAATACCCTAGAATGATAAAAGGGTTAAATGACTAAATGATATGACTCATATCAACAAGGTGCACCTTCCTTTTTAGGAGCCTACCTGATTAGAACTCCACAATTAAGTGTGCTTGGCTTGGAGTAGTGATCAGGATGAGTGACCTTCTGTGAAGTTTCAAAAGGTGTGTGTGAGTGAGGAAAAAACACACTAGAAAGGACATGTGTTAGACTATGGGGACTATCATTAGTCAAATGAGCCGTTCAGGAAAGTGGGTGGGCCTCAGGGTAGGCACCACGTGTCTGCGGGGCAACTGGTGGTACCTGGCGGGCAAGGACCCGACGTCCATGTTAAGGTGGGGGTCTCTATCCTGTCACCAGGTCTAGGGCCCACGTGTCTGCAGAGCAATAGTTGTCACATTTGGTATTAGAGGAGGAACCCAACCTTAAGTGTGATCCACTACCTGGGTTGACATGTAGGGCCCACAACGAGGACATTGTGCTCTAAAGGGGGTGAATGTAACACCCCATAATGATAAAAGGGTAAAATGAATAAATGATATGACTCATGTCAATAAGGTGCAACTTCCTTTTCAAGAGCTTACCTGATTATAAATCCACAGTTAAGCGTGCTTAGCTTGGATTAGTGATCAGGATGGGTGACCTTCTGTGAAGTTTCACATGGTGTGTGTGAGTGAGGAAAAAGCACACTGGAAAGGACATGTGTTGGCCTATGGGGACTATCATTGGTCAAATGATTCGTTCGGGCACGTGGGTGGGCCCCAGGGTGGGGACCACATGTCTGCGGGGCAACTGGTGGTACCTGGCGGGCAAGGACCCAACATCCATGTTAAGGCAGGGTGTTTGTCATGTCACCAGGTCTGGGGCCCAAGTGTCTGTGGAGCAACTATTAGTACTTGGTGAGCTAGGACCCAATGACCATGTTAAGGTGGGGTGTATGTGTTATCACTGTGGCCCAGTTATCACATTTGGTATCAGAGGAGTAACCCAGCCTTAAGTGCGGTGCACTGCCTAGGTTGAGATGTAGGGCCCACAATGAGGACGTTGTGCTCTAAAGGGGGGTGAATGTAATACTCCGGAATGATAAAAGGGTTAAATGACTAAATGATATGACTCATGTCAACAAAGTGAACCTTCCTTTTTAGGAGTCTACCTGATTATAACTCCATAGTTAAGTGTGCTTGGCTTGGAGTAGTGATCAGGATGAGTGACCTTCTATGAAGTTTCACAGGGTGTGTGTGTGAGAGGAAAAAGCACATTGGAAAGGACATTTGTTAGCCTATGGGAACTATCATTAGTCAGATGAGCTGTTCGAGAAAGTGGGTGGTCCCCAGGGTGGGGACCACGTGTCTGCGAGGCAACTGGTGGTACCTGGCGGGCAAGGACCCGATGTCCATGTTAAGGCGGGGTGTCTGTCCTATCACCAGGTCTGGGGCGCACGTGTCTGCGGAGCAACTGTTGGTACCTAGCGGGCCAGGACCCGACAACCATGTTAAGGTGGGGTGTTTGTGTTGTCACTAGGGCCTAGTTTTCACATTTGGTATTAGAGGAGGAACCCAGCCTTAAGTGCGATGCACTGCTTGGGTTGAGATTTAGGGCCCACAACGAGGACGTTGTGCTCTAAAGGGGGTGAATGTAACACCCCAAAATGATAAAGGATTAAATGAATAAATGATATGACTCATGTCAACAAGATGCACCTTCCTTTTCAGGAGCCTACCTGGTTAGAACTCCACAGTTAAGCGTGTTTGGCTTGGAGTAGTGATCAGGATGGGTGACCTTTTGGGAAGTTTCTTAGGGTGTGTGTGAGTGAGGAAAATTCATACTAGAAAGGACATGTGTTGGCTTGTGGGGACTGTCATTAGTCAGATGACCCATTCAGGCATGTGGGTGGGCCCCAAGGTGGGGACCACGTGTCTATGGGGCAACTGGTTGTACCTGGCGGGCAAGGACCCAATGTCCATGTTAAGGCGAGGTGTGCCAGTTGTCACAGAGCCAGTCCTAGGAACACATGAAAAATACTACACAGAACTTATGTTTAATTTTAATGAAGGGGATGCAAACTAAAGAACTTCGACAGACTCATAAGTGGGACATACCACATGTGATTGATCCATACTGCCTTTATCTTTAAAATTAGGATAGTAACGTGTTATGTGGTCAATATGACTCATGTCAACAAGGTACCCCTTCCTTTTCAGGAGCCCACCTGATTAGAACTCCACAGTTAAGCATGCTTGGCTTGGAGTAGTGATCAGGATGAGTGACTTTCTGGGAAGTTTCATAGGGTGTGTGTGAGTGAGGAAAAAACACATTAGAAAGGACATGTGTTGGCCTGTGGAGACTTTCATTAGTCAGATGACCCGTTCAGGCACGTGGGTGGGCCCTAGGGTGGGGACCACGTGTCCGCGGGGCAACTGGTGGTACCCGGCGGGCAAGGACCCGACGTCCATGTTAAGGTGGGGTGTCTGTGTTGTCACCGAGGCCCAGTTGTCATAGAGCCAATCCTAGGAACGCAAGAAAAAGACTACACAGAACTTATGTCTAGTTTTAACGAAGGGCCTGCAAACTAAAGAACTTCAACAAAATCATAACTAGGACATACCGCATGTGACTAGGTCATACTGTCTTTATCTTTCAAATTAGGACAGTAATGTTTTATGTAGTCAATGTGACTCATGTCAACAAGGTGCACCTTCCTTTTCGGGAGCCTACCTGATTAGAACTCCACAGTTAAGCGTGATTGTCCTAGAGTAGTGATCAGGATGAGTGATCTTCTGGGAAGTTTTTTGGGGTGTGTGTGAGTGAGGATAAAGCACACTAGAAAGGACATGTGTTGGCCTGTGGGGACTGTCATTAGTCAGATGACCCATTCGGGCATGTGGGTGGGCCCCAGGGTGGGGACCACGTGTTTGCAGGGCAACTGGTGGTACCTGGAGGGTAAGGACTCGACGACCATGTTAAGATGGGGTGTTTTTGTTGTCACTGGGGCCTAGTTGTCACAGAGTCAGTCCTAAGAATGCAAGAAAAAGACTACACAGAACCTATCTCTAGTTCTAACGAAGGGGCTGCAAACTAAAGAAATTTGGCATACTCATAACGGGGACATACCACATGTGACTAGGCCATACTGTCTTTATCTTTCAAATTAGGACAGTAACGTTTTATGTAGACAATATTATCACACTCAAAACACCAAAATCCCTTAAATCGGTTCTTGTCTTTCCTACCCTTATTTTTCATAGGAGCTTTAGTATACAAAATTTGAGGTTCACACTTAATAGAACTCGACTCATCTTTCAAACCATGTGTTTGAAGATCACAGGACAGGACAACCAACTTAACCTCTTATAACGTAATGGAATCTCTAGCATACATCATGGAATCTCTTAGCGAATTAAAAGAATCATCAAGAGAGGTTAACAGAATTAAATCATGATCCTCATCCTTAACTTCAATGTCAACATTAGCTAAATCTAACAGAATTTTATTAAACTCATTTATACGAACATGCACAGAAGAACCAGGGGATGTCTTATAGTTATATAAACACATTTTTTTACAAAGACGCCCTAGCAAAAACTTGGTCATATACATATTCTCGAGCTTAACCCAAATAGATTTAGCAGTGGTTTCATGTGCAACCTCGTGCAAAACATTATCACCTAAAGTTAATAGAATATTACAGTGATCCCTTTTAAGTATACTTGCATCAACATCTATAAAGGAAGTGGTGTATTGGACATCAACAATGACGGTTACAACAAGTTTCTTGCTAACATGTAAAGCATCGGTAAGGCCATTATGAACTAATAAAGCATGTATTTTAACTCTCCACAAATTAAAATCATTTTCTTCATCAAAATTTTCAATTTAAAACTTGATAGACATTGTAAAATAAAACGAATAACAGGCTCTGGTACCACTTGTTATGTAATCGGTGCAGTTTACAAAGGTTGGTCCGAAGTAAACTCAACAAGATATAAGACGTTTTATTAACAAAGTCAAAGATCAGAAAACAAAAATGCTGGAAAGTAAAAGGAACATGAGTATTTACGTGGTTCGGACCTATTTGGTCCTACTCCACAACAAGAACACCACCACAGTCTTTCTTATTATTATGAAAAACGAAAGCAATAGAGTACATACAAGCATAGAATCGAAATAAAATAGATCACACATGGACCACAAAAACTATCCAAGAATAAAGACATCTCCACCCCAAGAGCCAGTAATGAATTCTGGCTCAGAGATAGCAATTTACTCCCTCGATCTGGACGAACTCACGCACGCAACCCCAAACTCCAAGAGCTAGCCCAAAATAGAAAACAAGAACAAACGACGCAAAGACTAAATAAAAAAGGGAATGAGCTCACAACAAAAGCACTGAAGAACAAAAGCCTCTGTCGGGGTTGGATGGTTTGGATTTTGAAGCGTCCTTTACAGAACTCGCAAGAGCCAAGTTATCCACCGGAACAACGTCGGGAATGCGATGTATAGGCGGCGGGTCTTGCAGCAACATGTATCTCTCTAAGCGCTCTCTAGATAGGAAGAAGAAGCATACCATCGATGAAAACCAACTCACACCCTCATAATAGCAACGAAAGAAATGAAGGGATGTCCTGCCAGGCGTAACAAATGATGAGCCACACAACAGGCGGAAGGCGAGCCAAAGGATCGAGAAAGCCAGGCGGTTGAAACAGACCTCGGATAAACTTGGACACACAAACAGCTGTGGGAGCATGGGCGACAGTGGATAAACACACAAAGAAACACAAATCAACAAACCAAGACTGCCAAATCACAAATTATCAATGACCAATGGGAAGCAGGATAAGTGGATCGCTATAGTGGAAAGAAACGGAGGTCAGGCGGGCCAACGAAGCAGCCCTGAGTGAATGACCCAATAAACAATTGCGGCCCAGAACAAGCCCAGTGAAGCAGAAGCCCCAAACGGAGGCCTGGGAACAGAACAACCCACAAAAACATTTCCATAATAATAATAAGAAAAAACACATTTTTTTCATGGCAAACATTTTAATTTTGAAAACTTAAAAATAAAAAATCTCCACCTTTTCAGTATTAAAACTACATTGATGGTGTTCTTGCAAACAACTAACTACTATTAAATCCTAAGAAGTGTGGGCAGATTTTCTAAAACTCGAAAACACCTAGGTCTACAAATACCCACCCAGCATGAATATCACCTAGCCTGTGCGGTAGTGGCACAAGTCCTACCCATACTTCACATCCACTTCTAATAGATTATAACATACTCGGAAACTTAAACTAGCTAAGCAACAACATTAAAATAGAGCTTACCCCACAATTACCTTTGTTTTGTTCATAACCAGCGACTCCTGAAATGCATATACCTACATCGAAACATCCTTCCATGGGGGTAAAATACAGTGAACAATAAAACAAAGCAAAGCTCATAAAATGCAACAGTAATCAGTATGCAGTGGAAACATTCACAACAACCACAAATAGGAAGCAGACGGGAAAAGAAAAAAACTTCTCCACCTAAGCCTGAATGGCATAGACCAACCCACACAACCCTTTTTCTCAACCATGATTTCCCCACAAAGACAAGTGGAGTCGGTCCTAGGAATGCAAGAAAAAGACTACACAGAACCTATGTTTAGTTCTAACGAAGGGACTGCAAATTATAGAACTTTGGAATACTCATAACCAAGACATACCACATGTGACTGGGTCATATTGTCTTTATCTATCAAATTAGGGCAGTAACGTTTTATGTGGCCAGTATTACCGCACTCAAAACACTTAAATCCCTTAAACCGGTTCTTGTCTTTCCTACCCTTATTTTTCATAGGAGCTTTAGTATAAAAAATTTGAGGTTCACTCTTAACGGAACTCGACTCATCCTTCAAACCATGCGTTTGAAGATAACGTGACAGGACACCCAACTTAACCTCTTCTAACTTAATGGAATCTCTACCATACATTAAGGAATCTCTTAGCGAATTAAAAGAATCATCAAGAGAGGTTAACAGAATTAAGTCTGATCCTCGTCCTTAACTTCAATGTCAATGTTAGCTAAATCTAACAAAATTTTATTACACTCATCTATATGAACATGCACAGAAGAACCAGATGACATCTTAAAATTATATAAATGCATTTTTTTTATACAGACGCCATAGCAAAAACTTGGCCATATACAGATACTAGAGCTTAACCCAAGTAGATTTAGCAGTGGTTTCATGTGCAACCTCACACAAAACCCTATCATCTAAAGTTAATAGAAGAGTACAGTGAGCCCTTTCGAGTACACTAGCATCACATCTGCAAAGGAAGTGGTGGATTGACCATCGACAACGACAGTTACAACAGGTTTCTTGTTATCATGTAAAGAATCGGCAAGACCATTATGAACTAATAAAGCATGAATTTTAACTCTCTATTAATTAAAATCATTTTCTCCGTCAAAAATTTTAATTTCAAACTTGACAGACATTGTAAAATAAAATGAATAACAGACTCTGATACCACTTGTTGTGTAATCGGTGCAATTTATAAAGGTTGATTCGAAGTAAACTCGATAAGATATAAGATGTTTTATTAACAAAGTTGAAGAACATAAAACGAAGATGCTGGAAAGTAAAAGGAACACGAGTATTTACATGGTTCAGACCTATTTGGTCCTACTACGTGGCAAGAACACCACCACAGTCTTTCTTATTATTATGCAAAACTAAAGCAACATAGTACATACAAGCAGAGAATCGAAATAAAACATACCACACACATGAACCACGAAAACTATTCGAGAACAGAGACCTCTCCACCCCAAGAGCCAGTCGTGAATTATGGCTCAGAGATAGCGAAGTACTCCCTCGATCTAGATGGACTCACGCATGCAACCTCAAACTCTGAGAGCCAGCCCAAAACAAAAACAAGAACAAACAACGCAAAGACTAAACAAAAAAGGGAATGAATTCACAACAAAGAAGCACCAAAAAACACAAGCCTCTGTCGAGGTCGGATGTTCTAGATTCTGAAGCGCCCTTTATAGAACTCACAAGAGCTGAGTTCTCCACCAAAACGACGTTGGAAAGGTGGTGTGCAGGTGGTGGGTCTCGCAACAACAAGTATCTCTCTGAGCGCTCTCTAGCTAGAAAGAAGAAGCATACCATCGATGAAAACCAACTTGCACCCTCATAATAGCAGCGACGAAAACAAAGGGACGCCTTGATAGGCGTAACAAACGAGGAGCCACGTGGCAGGCGAAAGGTGAGCCGAATGATCGAGAAAGCCAGCTTGGAGTGGATCGCCATATCACAAATCATCAATGGGCAACAGGAAGCAGGATAAGTGGATCGCCACGGTGGCAAACAACGGAGGTCAGGCGGGCCAACGAAGCAGCCTCGAGTGAAAGACCCAGTAAACAGCCGTGACCCAGAACAAGCCCAGCGAAGTAGAAGCCCCAAACAGAGGCCCGAGAACAGAATAGCCCAGAGAAACATGTGCATAATAATAATAAGAAAAAACACAATTTTTGCATGGAAAACATTTTAATTTTGAAAACTTAAAAATAACAGAATGGACTGCCACAATCAAATGGGTGGTACACCAAATCGATGGCCAAGAACGAATGCCGGGAGAAAACACGGGACTGCCAAGGTGACACTCGAGGTGAGCAGGCCGATCAAAGATCAAGTGAACATACTCAACAAAATAAACCAATATCAAGTATAAAAAATGAGCAAAATGATAATATTGAATTGCATGAATTAAAACAATTTAAATGACATAATTAATAAATGACAATTTTAATATGAAAACAAAAATTAAAATACCCAAAATTCACAGTTATTGTGAGCTACTATAATGTTATAAAATTACCTTCATAAATCCAGATGTTGATTTCACCTGTCATGTTGTTTTCTTGTTTTTCTTTACTTGAAAACCATATTATATAAATCAAATTTCACTTTTCAACTTGTCATTGAAACATTACCATAATCAACAAGTTATCGAGGCGTGGAATGTGAACATTATTATATTTGAAAAAATAATATTAAATTTATATGAAAAGGAACATATGATTCACATATTTTTTTAGAAAAATTGAAAGTAGTGAATAGATACATTGATACTCGAATTTTGAATTATTTAATCAAAATGATATTTTAATATATCATTCCATCCTTTTAATATTTATCGGGAAACAAACTTGAGGTGTGAGTTAAATTTTAGATGAATAATTTTTATTTTTAAATTATACAAACAATATATGAAATTATTATTAACATATGAAAAACGATAATGATACTTTCACACCCCATGGATTAAAGTACTATTAAATTTCATATAATCTTTGAAATCATTTTTTAAAATTTTATCTCGGATAAAAAATGCTTCCCAATACCGGAGTGTCAAGAGGAAGAGAGTGCATTGCATCGTAAGCCCTACATTTCCCGGGCTCTCCACTCGGATCGTCCGCCGATTGGGGGGTTTTCGTCCTCTGAAATCCGTACCAGGGGAGAGAGGCAGGGGATCTGGAGCTCAGCGGCCATGGCGGAGCATCTTGCGTCGATCTTTGGCACCGAGAAGGACAGGGTGAACTGCCCCTTTTACTTCAAGATTGGAGCATGCAGGCACGGCGATAGGTGTTCCAGGCTCCACACCAAGCCCAGCATCAGCCCCACGCTACTTCTTTCCAACATGTACCAACGTCCTGACATGATCACCCCCGGCGTCGATGCCCAGGGAAACCCCATCGATCCTCGCAGCATCCAAGAGCACTTTGAGGTTTGCACTTCTCTCCCTGTCCCCACCTCTCCTGCCTTTCCCTTCTATCCACCCTTCTGTATGATCCGTTTGCGTATTTAGATGCTTCAGTTGTTTGTTTTTACCCAGGGCATCCATATTTGGAAGTTATAAACACTGCTCCTGTTTATGTTGGGTTACTGACTTTTGCTTACGCAGTATATTTGAAAGTTATAAGCATTGCTCATGTTTATGTTGGGTTACTGACTTTTGCTTACGCAGTATGTAACTCTGCACCTGTTAAGATCTCAAATAGATTTATTCTAACAGAGTTAACTGGCGTTTCCAAATAGCTTAAGCCGCTACTTGTTGAGAAATTAGGCAAGCCTCAGGTTCAGAGCTATTATTAATGCATTCTTTTGTAGATGATCTGGTGGCTGGTTTGAAGTAATTCTTGACAATTGTCTCTACTGTTATTCAGAACATAACTTCCATTTCACGTATTTGATTTTCCTGCCCGATTATGCATCTGACAAATTGGCTGTTTCTCACCGGAAACGTTCTTTTTTAATGTTTGTATTTTGTGTGATTTAATTTTTCTCATAAATGGCGCTCATCTGTGCTGTCCTTATCAAACTAAGTCCAGTTGTCAGCTGTATCATATTTTACAATTGTTATTTATTCGTCTGTTTTCTTAGCAAGTGCTAACGCTAGAATGGTTGCTGTTCTAATATAAGCAACCGTCAGCCCATCTACCCAGCTTGGAAGAGGTGGACCTAAGCCCTTTACATGGGTCATTGTTAACATTGGAAGGTTTAATTCAACACGCAGGATTTTTATGAAGATTTATTTGAGGAGCTGAGCAAATACGGTGAGATAGAAAGTTTGAACGTTTGTGACAACCTGGCAGACCACATGGTAACTTTCACTGCACGTTATATATTGTGTCCTATCTGCTAACCATCAAATCTCCATCAATAGGGAAAATATTGCTTATTTTAGGCATAAATCTTTCATATGGACATGAATGAGCAGGTCGGTAACGTTTATGTTCAGTTCAGAGAGGAAGAGCAGGCCTCAAATGCTGTTAAGAGCCTGACTGGAAGATTTTATGCCGGTGAGAATGATTTTTTGCTTCGCCGCTCTGTAATTATACACAATCAAATATTCTAATACCTGATTCAAGGTCTGCCACAATGTTTTCTAATTCCCCCCACCTATACTATTCAGAACTCATTACTTGGTTCCAGAATATTATTGAAGATGGACAGTTTTCTATAGATAATATTTTATAATTTTTTTTTAGAAGCTCCAATTCGATCTCATCATCTTACCTTTATCTGCTTGTTGGATCTTCTAATTTTTTTTTGTGGAGGCAAAAATCCTTCACAAATTTGAGGTTTTTGGTCAACACTGAATGGTATTTGAACTAATGGCCATTTGCATGCGTGAATGAAGAGCACACGGTGTGTTTTATGTTGATTCATTTAGAGATGTGATAGTTAATTTATTAGGGGGGACAAGCAGCGAGTTCACAGGGCTGTAGCTATTTTTACCATGTGAAAGTGTGACTATCTTTTTGGGGGCTTCAATACTCAATCCCCTTGGTTATGGTTTTTAGCCACCTTTGTGTTGTGTGGTGCATATTTTTTATTAAAGAGGTACCCTGAGAACATGAATTGACTGGCTTTCTCGATGTAATTTGTTGCAGAATTTTGATTTATTTTTTAAAACAATCAACTGTATATATTACGAATTTTATCATGTGCTTGATTCATGCAGGCCGACCAATCATTGTTGACTTCTCTCCTGTTACCGATTTCCGAGAAGCCACCTGCAGGCAGTTTGAGGAAAATAGTTGCAACCGTGGTGGCTATTGTAATTTCATGCACTTGAAAAAGATCAGCAGGTAAATATTCTCTTTGATTTTCTCAAGGGAGAAAAAAAGTATGTTGAAGTCTGAGGAACATAAGGCTGCAGTTGGTTTTAGAAAAAGCATTTTCATTTTCTAAGAATGCACTGAAAAGTGTCCTTTTATGTCAATTTAAAATTTATTTTAGAAAGAAAAAATTGTAAATCAATGGAAAGCCTTATTTAAATATTTAAAAAAAAATGAAAACAATTGAAAATTAACTTTTTTTTTCTCTAAATTTCATAACATTTTTGTAGCATAGTTTTTATTACATTTATAGAAAACAAAAACTTGGAATGTTTTTTGCATGTTTTTGAAATTGTGTGTTTAGGCTATGTTTGGCACGGAGGAATAATGGTCTGAGAACAGTAATGTTGTTTAGTTATTTGTAGTTGGATTTTTTGTCATTGATGTGCTTGTAAAGGCAATACACCAACACTTTATGTGAGAGTGCCCTCCTGTATCGAGTGAGGTTACATTGTAAGCTGGTAGTGCGTCCTAGGTGTAGTGAACATCCTAAAGACCTTGAGTGTGCTAAGCGGGTAGGGTAGTGAGTCTTGGGTGTAGTGCACATCCTAAAGACCACCACTAGTAGTTCATTAGTGGATTCACGCGTGACAACAATGAGATGTCCATATTTTGAATTAGCTTCACTTTGGGGTGATCGAAGTAGATTACCATGTTCATGCCTTCAATATTTGTTTGTGTGGATTGGTTGGATGTTAAGTGTGGAAATCATGTAAGGGCAACATAAAGGGCTAAAACCGGTGACTCCACTAAAGGAGTTAAAATGACAATAGTTTGTCACCCTGATCCCCTCTCAAGGCGTCTCTTACAAGGACCATTACCAACAACAATTGATATCATAGCCCATAGGTGTTGGCTTGGCCCTAGCACCAGTTGCTTTTTGAGCACAAAGCTCTTGTATAGTGATCAACTGGTTTAAGCCTCGTATTAGATATGTCAAGTCTCCATGTTTTTATAATGAGTTATTCAAAGATGGGAAATGACAAGGCAAGATAGAAGGAGAAGGTGTGTTTCACCCGTGAATGGCACGGATACTGTGAACCTTGAAGACAAGTGTCCCAAGAGTTGAAAAAATGTAAAGTCTCCATCTACATATCAGGGGACCCTCTCTGATAACACAGAAAATCGAAACACAGGAATATTAACTCTTTATAGTATTAAACTCCTTTAACAACCCTCTCGTGTAGTTTTTTGTATTGTGGTATAGTGTGTTTAAAGTGAAGAAATGGGAGAAAAAGGAAACCAGAAAGTCAATTTGCAAGAGAGTTCCCCCACTGTCCTTCCCAAGCCCGCAAAGTCAAAAAAAAAAACCAGACCAATCTCCCCTCCGCTCAGTTCCGTTTTTCCTCCCTCTTATAACCATTTCCCACTTCCTCCACCCCCTATGGGCCCACAACAAATCCCCCACTTATTCTAACCGAATATTCCCGTATTCTCTCTCTTATAAGTTATAACCACTTTCCACTTCCTCCACATCCCATGGGCCCACAACAATATGTCCACTTTCTAACTAACTGTTTCCTCTAGTTTCTCCCACAGTGACCATTTTGCCCCTTTTGGAACATGCTTTCCAAGCTGTGCTTGTGTCACGGGCTCTATCACTTGCCCCTCCTTGAGAAGCAGTTTTGTCCTCAAGACCGAGAAAAGGAAACTGATTTCAGTTGATGAATTCCTCTTCCCATGTTGCTTCTTCCATAGAACGCCCTTTCAATTTGCCTAGCCACTGAGTTAATGCTGCATTATTCTGTAGATTAGTTCTTGTCGACAACACCTCCTTGGGTTTGCACAAATATGCATAATCCTCCTGCAACTTTGAAGGTAAACCGGAATTCATTGTTTGGTTACCAATTGCTCTGAAGTGAAACACGGGATGCGTTCGAGCCGCTGGAGGCAAATCTAATTGTTTTGCGACGGGACCAATACGCTTGAACAATGTAAACGGGCCATAAAACCGGGTTTCTGATTAATTCTTTGATCTACAGAATGCTGCCTATGTTGTTCAGTCTGCTGGTTCATGTAATCCTGTGCTTGAGATAGACGATACTTGAGCTGTCTTAAAGCCTCATCGTGTTCAGCTAATGTATTTGCTGGTTTCATGAGCCTCAAGGGTCTATTTAAACCCATCTTTCCAAGTCAGTACTGTGAGAGGTTGGACAATCTTGCTGTATCCCTGTATGAACTTTCGACCATATCCAGTAATTCCCAAAATTCCCCTTACTCCCCTGGCATTGACAAGTCTTGGCCGCTCTAATACAGCCCATATCTGGGCTGGATCCATATAAAACCCTTGCATCAAAAATGATTGCATGGTTGAACTGTAGTCTAAGGGGTAAACCCTTAGGTTCACTAAACAGTGCTTTCAGTATGAATAACTGTTTCTACAGAGTCTCCATTGTTGATCATCTAGTGTAGACATAGTAGACATCATCTTGCTATTTTGTTTTCCTCCTGCTATGATTCATTGGTTTCTGTCTGTGTGAAATTTATTGGTCAAACTGTACAAATAAGGAACCACTTGGTTTGATTGGGCTGCTTGTTGGAGTGTACTCCCTTCCATAGACCTGGAACTTCATAGTCACCGACTTCCAATTGGTTCTAACTTACCCTAGTGTACGCAGTCGTGCAATTCCCAATACAAGTTCCAAACCACCATTATCCAAAACGCGAGCTACAAGTGAACAAGCATAGTCCCCCATGGCTATTTCTAGTCCTTGACATACTTCTTGAGACCATATCCTATTGTCACGGGCTGAGTGTCTCAGCATAGCTGTTCGCTCGTGCGACACCCCAACCCCGTCCTCGGCGGGCGGGGTTCAACCATCAACTCTTTATATGATGTGAGGTTCATTGGTTTCGTTCTATCATGGACTCATCAGGAGAGTGACCCCAACTCCCAACCAGAGTGGTGTCGGGACTGACACACACCATCCTCCACATTGTCGGGGCGACTCCCATCTCTTCGATAAAGACAAACCACACGAACCGCAACCTTGATGTTCTTGCTGGTGTGAGACAAGACCCCTATGGTTGGGTCGTGGCATTCTCCCATCACCATTCCATGCACGCCTTCGTGCATGTAGGATCCTGGCCTTGAGTGTGTCTGCAAAATGATCTGCTTCCAACTAATCGGCTGCCATGCGTGGCCAAGGGGTCGCTCTTCCCTCGTCGTCGGGCTTTGTGGTCCACCCTCTTTCTGGGCCGCAAACCACCGTGGTCCACTCACTTTCTCTGGGTTGAAAACAACCTCCTTGAAACCCACCCTTCGTAGTGGCGTTTCTGCCTCTGATATTCTCTCGAGCACGACCATCTCTATTGTGTCACCTCCGCAGTGACACCTCGGGACTCCGCTCCCACCACCAAGGTCCAATCGGTAGCATTCCACAAACATTACGAGACACATTCCCTCTGATACCACTTGTCACGGGCTGAGCGTTTCACCACAGCGGTTCGCCCGTGCGACACCCCAGCCCCCTCCTCGACGGGCGGGGTTCAGCTGTCCAACTCTTCATATGATGCGAGGTTCACTGGTTTGGTCCTGCCATGGACTCATTAGGACAGTGCCCCCAACTCCCAACCAGGGTGGTGTCGGGACTGACACACACCATCCTCCACATTGTCGGGGTGACTCTCATCTCTTCGATAAGGATAAACCACATCAACTGCAACCTTGATGTTTTTGATGGAATGGGACAGGACCTCCATGATTGGGTTGTGACACTATGCTCATCACCTAACTTAATACTCACTCTCTTAGTTTCATGGATCACTAATCCCAATGATTTGATTAGCTTTGGATTTGTGGCTTGCACCACCATCCAACAAAATTAAAATTGGAATTCCATCCACTTGTCCCTCAATCTTAATAAAACTCAAATCTCTTTCAGCCATTGGGTTTGGCAGGAAGTGTGTTGGCCGGAATAGGATGACCAGAGGTGGGTGAATTGCCCTTTTTAAAATTTAAAACTAAATGAAGCGATACAATTATGAAATTAATTGATAAGTTGAAAACAAACAAACGTGATATATGTATAAGAATAAAAAATAAGTGCAGTGGAAAATGAAAATAAAAGACATGGCACAACACTTTGATAAAGGAGTTCGGCCAAAACTCAATACCCGACTGCCTACGTTTCCCTCCACAAGGCTTGAGGGTTTTAGATCAATCCCTTGGCTTTAACGGTACCCGAGAAACCGAAAGACACTTTCTTTTCAATGGAGAAAGCAAGAAACCCAACACAACACTTGCTTTTTAGTGGTTAAGCAAGGAACCCAAAGAACTCTCACTTGGATGGTAGTGAGCACCCAAGAAGAGGAATTAAAAGGGGTGGTTTGTTAAGCAGAAACCCTTTACATTACACTCTCAATTCTTAACAAATTTAAATAAAAAAGTGAGAGAAAGAGATAGAGAGAGACGTGGGAGCAATTGAGTACCACAATGGAAGCACAAATGAGCTCAAGTGAAAGCACAAGGTATTAAAATGCTAACCGCTGGTGTCCAAGCCTTCTTGAGAGTGTATTTATAGCATCTGGTGGTCCCATGGTAGTTTTGGAGGTCTTGGGACTTCAATTGAGCTGTTGGGAGGTGAGGGAGGCTGAAGGGGACAAGCCATAATGACTATATTGACTTCCTGGAAAAGCTCCACTGGCCGGTGGCTGCGTGGCCCTCACCTGGGCTGTTCAGGCACTGGTTGGCCGGTGGCATGGGCATTAGCCAGGAGCTACTGCCAGCCTCACCGACTGACAGATGGGTCTGGACGGGAGCAGGTGCTTCTGGTTAACTGGTGCTTCTAGCCAACAGGAGCCTTAAAACAGGTCCTCCTAGTGCCTCTTAATCCCATGGTTTGACCGAGCAACTTCCTCAGTTGATGTCTAAACATAATAACTAAAATACACTTAAAAAGAAATGGTTAGAAACATAAAATGGTGTTTGTGATCATTAAAACTCTAAAAGAGCGAGGGGTACAACAAAGTCTTCATGCCCTGATACTCCAGCGTCTTTCATTTCACCTCTTCCTGTATTCCCACCACCACCTCATGCTTACTTTCCTCACCAGCACTTCTCCATCCTCATTGACCGCCTCATCCCCACCCAATAGAATCACAGTCATCTTTGGGTCAACACACTTACACATAGGGCTATAAAGCATTCCACACTGAAAACACAACACTTTGTTCCTCCTTTCTTCCCACTCATGGATCGTTAATTGTCGTATCCCTCTTCCTCGTGCTATTGGCTTCGGCGCCTTCTGATTTGCCCCTCCTAGATGATCCCCCATTCATCTATTTGGTCTAATCGAGGCCCAATTTTGCTGATGTAGACTAGGATGCGTGGCTCCCCTCCATGAAATTGAGGACCTGCTCCTTTCGTCACATGCTTAGCCAAGCGTATTGCTTGTAACTGCGTTCATAGTTATTAATAGCGCACCATGGCATGTGGCGCAAGCTTTGGCGTGGCACAAATGGAACAACACTCGCCTTTCACGAGCCATGTTTCCACTGGCACTGGCGAGCGCCATCACATGCCTTCCCCCCCTGCATTTCTCCACTTCTTTTTAGCCTTACCCAACCCAGCGACCCCCGATACCCTTTCCCGCTTGCTTCTTTCTCTTTCTCTGGCCTGCGGGGTTGCTACCTTGCCGATGACGACACCCTCCCCCTGCATGTTGTTGATGATTCCTGGGGAGTCGACCAGGCTGGTTGGACCAACTATTATTGCCTACGATTCCTTCGATTTTTTTTTCTATTTTATTTTTTGTGTCTTATTATTTGTTTGTTTTTTCCCGACACCTGGCTCCATCCCCTTGCTTCCACAACCAGCTTTTGCGCCCCAGCACCCGCTGCGCTGCTAGCCCCCCATTTTTTGCTTTTGTTTTTTGTGTTTTATTTTATGCGATTCATTTGTTATGTTAGTTAAAATTTCCATTATGCAGCCCCCTTTTCAGTTTTTTTTTTTAATGAATTATTTCTGTTATGTTTTATATTTTATTTATCATGTTCATAATTTATTATTTTTATATACCATATTGGTGCCATAAATGAAAATTTTCTACATATTGCTCCTCTGGTTGGTGTGTTAACAGCGACACCAGATATTCATACTGCTCAATTTAATCTTTGAATGTGCCCTTTTGTTGTAGTGTTGCAACTCCTCATATGGATTTTGAATTTCCAGATCACTAAATCGTTTCATCAGTTCTTTAAACACTGACCAAGTCACTTCAGTTTGTACCTCCCTTGAGACAGTGAACCAGTGGAAGGGGTACCTCCATCTCCTTCGTTTTCTGATTGATTTGGAAATATAATTCAGCTCATGTATTCTATCCCCCTGGATACTTGCCATCAAACATGGGTAACTCAACTTATGTTGCAGCTGTGAATGGATCGTTTCCAGTAGCGGCTGTATTTGCTTCAGGAGCCATGTTCTGTCCCTGTTTCCCTGAACCTCCAGTCTCTGCTGAACGCGTCTCAGGCATGCCCGTTACTAATGAAGGACACTCTTCCTCCTGCTGTGGCATCTTCTCCATTTGGCGCACTAGATTTCTGATGTATTTGCGGAATTCAGTTTGCTCTTTCCTCTCTTGCTCTAACTTCTATTGGTTCTTAAATACTGCTCCTACGACTGTGGACAGCTCAACAAGTGCCGTCTCAACCCTACGCATTTGCTGCTCCATTCCCTCATTTTGAGCCTGATGACATGTTTCCATCTTCCTCCTCCAGCTAGATTCGGCAGGCCAGACCAATTGATAACACATAAAATCGAAACAAGAGAATATAACTTTGTATGTTATTAAACCCCTTTAATGACCCCTCTGGTGAAGTGTAGTGTATTGTGTTTAGAATGAAGAAATGGGAGAAGAAAACCAGAAAGAATAGACTACAAGAGAGATTTCCCCCACTCTCCTGCCTCAGCCAGCAAGGCCCCCCAAAAAATACCCAGACTGATAAGTTTGTTGATAATCCAGTTTTAATAGCCTATGCTAGGAGGGAGGGAAGGTTAACAGTGTGCGGGGGTAGTTTTGGAAAAGTCCGTACGTTTTGTCATGGCTGTA
Organism: Viscum album; assembly: GCA_963277665.1. Classification (NCBI taxonomy): domain Eukaryota; kingdom Viridiplantae; phylum Streptophyta; class Magnoliopsida; order Santalales; family Viscaceae; genus Viscum; species Viscum album. The sequence goes on from OY728157.1 coordinate 698,913,099, forward strand.
TTTCTTTTCTGTTTCGAGAGAAGTGGGGGGCATTCAGTTAGATTTCCAGCTATATGCTTGTTAAGAGATTTTGACCTTGGCTCCAGAGAGTAGCACTCTGGGGAGTTCTCCATCTATTTCTTCTTCCTCCACAGATTCTTCTGGATTGTTGTACATCATTGCTATCAATACTGAGTTCACAGTTGATTCTTGTCTATTTCTGGTTACTTATGGATCATTTGTATTTTCCTCCGATTTTGAATCCTTCAGTTCTATTAATTTGGTGCTTTCATTGAGTTCTCCCCTATCGCTTTTGGTGAATGTCTTCTCGCATGGAGTCTTGCATTGCATCCGTGGAGATGTTGAGTTCTAGCTTGGAGCAGAAAGTTCACGACCAGAATGAACAGTTGGAGACTCACGAAGGACATCTGCAGTAGGTGCAGACTTCCATTGACATTCTTGATTGTGGACAGTCCGAACTTTTGCTCCTGCAACATGAGTTGCAGCAGTCCATGCAGGCCCATACGCGGGCGTTGACTGAGCTTTCCGATCGACATCCTCTTGGTTCTTCTTCGCCTTCTCTTGCTGTGGAAGTATCTAGTTTGCGAATTCAGCTACCTGCACGTGATTTGCTAGGAAAAGCAAATTTCGATCCTTACCTCCAGTCCTGTTGTTTGTCCTGAGCAACATGAGGATCTTCCTCCAGATTCTCGATTTGTGGCAGCCTATGTACAGGCGATAGTGACCTTTGGGAGGACTTACAGTCCATTGCTAGGCGAGTTGCGTTATCTACTTTCGCTGGTGACGATTTTATTGTTTGGATTATTCATTTTGTGACGTATTTCAGTGTTCATAAAACTCACAATAATTTGCGAGTTCCAATTGCTCAGCTCTGCTTTGAAGGATTTGTTGAACATTGGTTTCTGTCCTTGCTTTCTACCCAACCTCATTTGTCTTGGGATGAGTTGAAGATAAAACTTCTGTATGGCGCTGTGGCTGAGACTGATCCGTTGAAGTAGCTCAAGTGAATTAAACAGACGAGTGTGGTGGATGATTATATTACTGAGTTTGAAAGGGTGGGCATTTCTGGACTTCCAAAGCATCGGTATATCAATTTCATTTTGAGTTTCTTGCGTCCAGGAATTGAGAGTTCGGTGATTACACATGAGCCTCGGGACAAAACACGGCTGTTATCACATACCAGGAATATTGAACAGGAGCTTCTTATTAAAAGCATTATTCAACCTTCAGAGCCGCGTTGTTCTGGCTGATTTTACTGGAGTAGTAGAACTTTCAACAGAAGCACAGTGAAATTGCATTTTGATTCTTTTGGATCCGATCATAAGACAAAGGAGAAGGGCCTCGATAAGCAGGAGTATGTGCCTAAGTGGAAGGGCATTATCTATCTCGGGCCGAGTATGACGATCGGAGGGCTAAGGGTAAGTTTTTCTTATGGCTTGAAATATGGGCCAGCTCACAAGTGTTCTGAAAAGGGCTTCCGGTTGATGGTTTGTGTGTGTGTTGATCCTCTCGATGATGACAAAGTTGCTGCAGATATTGCAGGTGAGGTTTGCGGTTTGGAGGATGAGCTGTGGGAAATGTCTTGTCAGATGCTGTCCTCTGTTTTGGATAGGCCCAGATTCTGGCATACTGAATCTATGTTGTTGGAGGGCAGTGTTGAAGGTGTTTCCATTCTAGTATTGATTGACAGTGACGCGAGCCATAAGTTGTTTCAACGACTTTACTTCGGTATTTCGATACTCCCATACTCGACACTCTGTCTTTTGGAATTAAGTTGGGTGCTGGGCATCTTCTTTTATCCTTGGGTGAGTGTGCGACTCTTGTTGAATTGGGCAGCTTACTGTTTATAATGGAAGTTCTCTTGTTTGATACTACCGGTCCCGATTTAGTTTTGGGAATGGCTTGGTTGGAAACTCTTGGCTATGTTACTTCCCTTCGGAAGAATCTTACTATGAGTTTTGTTATGTTGGTCTCAGTGGAATACTCCGGGGGGGGGGGGGTGAATTGAGATTCCGGTAAAAATTTTCTGTTTAGAGAATTATAAATTTTTAATCCCCCAATTTAAAGAAAGCCCTGTTCACAAATATAGAAGGTACATATAATTTGGTACTTTGAAATAATTTTTTAAAGGCTTGATCAAAACCCAGTTAAAATAATTTGAAATTATTTAACTTTTGAAATAATTTTACTCACACCAAACAAGATATATATATATATCACTTATAAATGCCAACTATCAGAGTATATTTTGCATTCACAGTTAAACACTTATTAAAAATCAAAAGATTTTCGAGTCAATTTAAAACAAGCAGGGAAATAAAAAACTACACAGTGAAATTAAACCAGTGGTTAGCTCCAAGCTGAAGCTTAGTCCTCTCCACTTGACAGTAAGTCATTGCCAGACATGTTTATTAGAACTTAAAAAAGAAGTGTTAAGAGTACTCTTTATGGTACAGGAGAATGCTCAACAAATATACAAGTAAAAGCACAATTTGTAATATAAAAGAAACAGTGAGAGTGAAGATTTATTGAGAAGTTTGATGCAACTCAATCTCTGATCAATTTCGGTTGATAATCAAGGTTCTCTTCCTTGTCTGATTGTTCAGTGAGCTCGGGAGTGAATGTTGAAGTCAAGATCGGTCTTCTACTTTGTTTTTGCACTTTCACTCAGAAAACAGAGTGCCGAGGCTGAGGAAAAATGAAAGCCATAGGGATCACCATAAAATGCCACGCACCTTGCTTGTCAGAGGCTTCATCTCATTTTGAAGCTTCTTCTCAAACTAGCTGTTAATAATTCTCAAACTGACAGGAAATAACTGCCCTGGGATCACCATAAAATGCCACACACCTTGCTTGTGAGAGGCTTCATCTCATTTTGAAGCTTCTTCTCAAAGTAGCTGTTAATAATTCTCAAACTGACAAGAAATAACTGCTCTGAGATGTCTCATTGAATGTCAAAATTAGTAGTTGAGAATTTTGTACTTTAGGCACGACAAGCCTGACCTTCAAAGTCACTTAGGCATGGCTGCTTGAGACAGTCCTTATGGCAGGTTGAGACTTTTTTCATACAGTTGCTTGAAATCCTTCTTGCGGTCCCTTGATGTGGTCGGGCGGTTGCTTGACTTAGCAAGATTTTCAATTGCGGTCGCTTGGTGTCTGCAGATCGGTTACTCTCCTTTGAAGGTGAAGCCCATTTGAAGGTAAGTCATGGTATCCGAGAGAAAGGGAAAACGAGGTTTCAAAGTCTATTAGGGAAGCAGTAGTGATACCCGGATGAAGGCTAACATTTTCTATAGAGGAATTACCATTCTAGGACCTTCCAAGCGACCGCGAGTTATAGTTGATCAACCACAAGTAGAGATCAAGCAACCGCATGAAAGACTGAAAGTATAGGTGCTCCCGCACTATATAGAGTAGAATACTGAAGGTGGGGCACCCTGGGGTACGGGAGGAAGCCGGGTCCAAAGGGCGGAGAGCTCAGGGGGTTTACTACTAGCAGATGCAATTCATAACTATATAGAGTAGAGTACTTTAAGGTAGAGGCATGGCTGAAGGGACACCAATGGCACTGTAGAGCAGGCTCCATAAGCTGTGCGAAGTCCTTTAGGGCCAAAGATCCTTGCTCCATAATTTGGAAAAAGGTGTCCTCTTTCATAAAGATTTCCAAAAGCGGTGTTATCACCTTCATTTTTTCTTCTTGAGCTTTGAAAGCTATTTTTCAACTTGAGCTTTGAAAGCTTGAGTCATTGGAGACATCCGAAGGTCACTAGCCAGGGATCTAAACATAGTCTTCAAATAAGATTTGGTGAAGATTCTAGATAGGTAATGGTCAATGACTCTTTTGATCTCTTCTCTATCATGTCCTACCTAATTAGCATCACTTCTGACCATTTCAAGAATCTTAACAGCGTAAGTTTGAAAACCAGAAAGCACCATTTCTTTAGTTTTTGCAAAATCATCCAACACCACTCTGATTTGTTTTTGTACAATCTGCCTTAACAAAGTCTCATCAATAGAGACATGAGTAGTTGTAACAAGAGGATGTGGAGGTGCACTGGAAGAGGAAGCTTGTACCATGGCATTCAAGTATCTTTGGTCAAACTTTCTCATCATGTCAGATAAGTCAACTTGCAGAGCATCCACTTGACCTCTTAAACTTTGAATCTCTTGATTCATATGGTCAACCTTCAGAGTTAATCTCAGTTGGATATGAGCAACTAGAGAAACAATCCTGGAAATCTCTTTTTCTCTGGCAGGTTCCACTGAAGCTCCAAAACCCTTGAGCATATTCATTAGATCAACTTTGAATTTACTTGAAGTTTCTTTAGTTGAGCTTTGATCCTTGGTATAGATGATGGTGTAGAAGTTTCCACTGGCTCAATAGGGTTCGGGACTCCTTTCTTCCTCAAAAGCTGACATGGCTTCTTCATCTAAATCAGCCACTTTTTCTCCAGAAACTCTTTCAGATCTTGCACCAGAACCACTTCTTCCATAGATGTATGCACAGCCACATTCCTTTCCACAACTTCTTCAGAAGAATACTCAGCAATTTCACCTGGTTCTAAGCTTGGAACAACTACATCCAAAGTCTCACAAAATCATTAATAGGGTTGTATTTTTCATAAAGCTTCTTAGGGCTAGCCACCCAAGATCTTTTCCAAGGATTCCAATTAACCTTTATTCTCTTGCAAATAGTTTGTGTTGGAGTCTGCATCCCACATCGTACTAGTGGTATGATGTGGTTTTTATTATTCATTATAAAATAACCTCAAGGCCTCCCTTAGAGAGTAACTTTGAGTTTGAGTCTCCATTCTTTTACTTTAACATGGTATCAGAGGAGGTTTTATCCAACCCGAGCCCTCCCTCCCATTTTTTTATCTCTTGCCCTAGGTTTGGGATTTCCTTCCTCTGGGGGCGACCTCCATGGCTAGTGAGCCATAAGTCCTTCGCCACCCCCTGCCGACATCTCCCTCCTTGCGGTCCGTCGACGACCCTCCTGAGCGGCTTCCTCTGCTGTGCCCTGTCGCCGGCCCCTTGCGCGGCTCCTGCTCTGCGTCGCCGGCCCCTCCCAGAGGGGCGCCTCCTCCTCACTTCCTTCCGACGTCGCGCATCCCTGCGCTAGCCTCTGACGGCCTCCCAGATCGGGCCGAATCCGGCCAGATCTTGTCCGACGCTCGTGCTTCCTCCCGACAGCTCTCCTTGTGCGACGACGCACCTCCAGGTGCGACCTTTCCTCCGCAACGACCTCCTTCTCATCGGACTCTTGCGTCGGCCCATCCCGCGTCGGCGACTCCAATGCGTCGCCCATCCATCCTTGCGCTCCGTCCTCTGTGGCCCTCCAGGCGCGGTTCCCCCCTGACGCCAGTGCCGCCTTCTCCTGTAGAACCCTCCCGGCGTTACCCTCCAGGTCGACAGTCCGCTCGCACAACGACCCCCCTGGTCGGCCGTCCTCTCACGTGACAACACCTCTCCTGTTTCCTTGTGCGCGCCGGTGGGTTCCAGGCTCTCCCCAAATCCGGCTCGTCTCCCTTGTTCGCCACCCCTCTAGTCGGTGGCCCTCCCTGCACGATGGCATTTTTTGCTTTGTTTTTGGTTGTTTTTTTCGCCGGATCTGTTGCTGCCCAAGCTCCTGTATTTTCTCCTACATCTTTTCCAAAGAAATCACCTTCCGCTCTATCGTTCGGCACCGCCAGTGCGGTATTCCTAACGCTCCGACGACCGACCCCGCCTATGCGGACTTCTCGACACTTCCTCGTTCGGCACTGCCAGTGCGGTATTCCCGGCGCCTCGACGACTGGCCCCACCGGTGCGGCTTTCCCGACGCTTTATCGACCGGCCTGCCAGTGCGGCTTTCCCGACATCCCGTCGACTGGCCCCGCCTGCACGGTTCTTCTGCTATGCCTCAACATCTTTCAGGGCCATCTTCATTCATCAATCTTTTTAATCTCAAGGGGGAGCTGCGATCTTGAGGGGAGCTGCAATCGCACATGATTTCTTTTCTGTTTTGTCTTGTTTTGTAATCAAGCTAGGCATGTCCAGCTTGAGGGGGAGTGTTTGCAGCGTCTGTTGATTGTTTTGTTTTTCTTTATGTGTTCAATCTAGGTACACCTAGCCTGATGGGGAGTGTTGGAGTCTGCATCCCACATCGGACTAGTGGTCTAATGTGGTCTTTATTATTCATTATAAAATGACCTCAAGACCTCTCTTAGAGAGTAACCTTGGGTTTGGGTCTCCATTCTTTTACAACAGTTCGATTTAAGCATATCCCTTCAGAAGCTACAGACTTGTCCTCCCTTTGTGGAACAAGTTTTTTGTATTCCAACAAAGCTGAGATTAACTTAAGATAGGACAATGAATTAAATCATGAGGATGACTTACATATTTCCTCCACGTGTCTCATCAAATTCCTGGCCAAACTTGGCCAAATTGATCTTCAAACACTTCATCAAATATAAAAAGAACAAATCCCGATGCCTCAGGATGCTGAAGCCCCCTTCCCTGGGACAAATCTGATGCGGAATGAACTTGACCACATATTTCCTCCACGTGTCTCATCAAATTCCTGGCCAAACTTGGCCAAATTGATCTTAAAACACTTCATCAAATATAAAAAGAACAAATCCCGATGCCTCAGGATGCTGAAGCCCCCTTCCCTGGGACAAATCTGATGCGGAATGAACTTGACCAACAACCTGTACTCGCCATTCAAATCCATAAAAAGAGGTCTCTGAGGGTTTCCATCTCCAGTTAGCTCCAACAAAGCTTTTTCATACTCACAAATTGCATCTGGTTCTAAACTTGGATCAACTACATCCTTTCGTCCCACAAAATCATTAACAAGGTTGAATTTTTCATAAAGCTTCTTAGGGCTAGCCAACCAAGACTTTTTCCAAGGATTCCAATTAAACTTTATTATTTTGTAAATAGTTTGATTTAAGCATATCCTTTTGGAAGCTATAGACTTGTCCTCCCTTTGAGGAACAAGTCTTTTGATGCCGAAGTTCCCTTTCCTGGGACAAATGTGACGCCGAATGAACTTGACCAGCAACCTGTACTCGCCATTCAAATCCATAGAAAGAGGTCTCTAAGGGTTTCCATCTTCAATTGGCTCCAACAGCGCTTTTTCATACTCACAAATTTAATCTGGCTTTAAACTTGGATCAACTATATCCTTTGGTCTCACAAAATCATTAACATGGTTGAATTTTTCATAAAGCTTCTTAGGGCTAGCCACCCAAGACTTTTTTTCAGAGGATTCCAATTAACCTTTATTCTCTTGCAAATAGTTTGATTTAAGCATATCCCTTTGGAAGCTATAGACTTGTCCTCCCTTTGAGGAACAAGTCTTTTATATTCCAACAAAGCTGGGATTAACTTAAGATAGGACAAAGAATTAAATCATGAGGATGACTTACATATTTCCTCCATGCGTCTTATCAAATACTTGGCCAAACTGATCTGCAAACACATCTTCATCAAATATAAAAAGAACAAATCCTGATGCCTCAGGATGCTGAAGTCCCCTTCCCTGAGACAAATGTGATGCCAAATGAACTTGACCATCAACCTGCACTCGCCATTCAAATCCATAGAAAGAGGTCTCCGAGGGTTTCCATCTCCAATTAGCTCATTATGAGGCACATAATCACCATGAGGAACTTTCAAACACCATTATGAGGCACTTTCAAACACTTAGCTCATTGCTTGGATGAACATACAAGCTCTTTTCCATTAACAAGGGTTCACAGTTTTGAATTGTAAATTCATATAGAACTCTTTCACCAATCTTGGATAAAACGGCCTGTTATTTGCACTAAACCACTTGGTCCAACCTTGTTTTTGTATAGCGGTCCATACAAGACTTGCTTGACTTCAGCCACTCTGCATTGATTTCCTTTTCGGGTAACACCGACTGATTCAAAAGTTGCGAGTTGCGAGGCTTATCAGATGCACTCGAGCTCTCTTTCTCTTTCTTTGAACGTGATTGGTCATTGGAAGAACCAAAATCCAACTGGCGCTTCGATTGTACCATCTTCCCTGAGATTTGAGAGGTTCTAAAGGTTCGGGAGCAAGAGGGTTTGGTTTCGATTGATCTTATACAACTTCCTTTGCCGTCAAGATTGGTATCTGTTAAACCCTGTTTTTATTATTCTGGGTATTTTCGAGTCCCACATCATAATACTCAATCATGTATTCCTTTTTCTCAATCTATAAAAGGCCTCTGCCTCATCTTGAGGTAAGGAGAATTCCTCTATATGGTATTAGAGGGAAAATCCCGTTAACATTTTTTTCTTCTCCCGGCTCCTACCCTACGTGGCTTCCCCTCTCGGCTCCTGCCCTACATGACCCCCCTCCCTGCTCCTGCCCTATGCGGCGTCCCTCCCGAATCCCGCCCTACGCGGCTCCCCTCGCGGCGCTGCTCCCGGCTCCCCTCCCGGCGCCGCTCCCCTCCCGACACTGCTCTCCTCCCGGCGCCGCTCTTGGCTCCCGCCCTACGTGGCTCCCCTCCCAGGGCTCCTTTCGGCTCCCGCCTGACGCTGCACACCGCCTCCGTCGCGCCTCCCGCTTCCTCGCCTCTAGTGGCCCTTTGGCCCTCGGCGACCCCCGCAGCAAATCCCGACGCCGCTCCCATCTCGCTTTCGGTGCAGCTCCCAGCTCCCGCCCTACGCAACGCTCCTCCCGGTGCTTGCACGACGCAGCTCCCGCTGCACCTTCCGGTTGCCCCGCTTCCAGACGCGGCTCCCGGCACCTGCAGCACATCCCGACGAATCCCGACCCGCCTCTTCTTGGCGACTCCCGACCCCGCCTGCTAGCGCACCCCCTCCCAGCGGCGCTCCTCGTCCTGAGACGCCCTCCTCCTCCCGCGACGCTCCCAACTGCACTCCCGACTCGCGGCGCCCTCCGTCAGCCTCCCACTTCAGCCGTCATCGCCCGCCTTGTCCCGACAATTACGACACTATCCATATGCCGGCCGACCGCCTCTCCCGGCGCCTCCCGGTTCCTACGCCAGATCCCGGCGCTGCTTCGTCCGGCTAGGCCTCCCTTGCAACATCCCGGCTTCCGCTGCTATATATCGGTCCCGCTCTCCACGGCACAACGTTGATCCTACCCTCCTCTGCAGATGTTTGACGCTCCAATGGCAGCCTCTTCTGCTTTGCCACAGATGATCATAGCCTCCACTCACCTCGTTGATGAGTGGCTCGACTTCACCAACTTCTCGGTCTGGCGGAAGACCGTCTTGATGTCTCTGACAGACATAGACCTTTCACCTCGAGGATCCTCCACCAACATCTATTGATCCCAAATATCGTCCTTGGAAGCTTGCTGATAGCAAGATCTTTGCCTTGCTAGTAAATTCCATGGATCGCTCTGTCAAGGACGTCACCCGGACTGCAAATACGGTCAAGGAACTCTGGGATTCCTTGAACCTCATATATTCTGAGACCAATAATTTGGCTCGGGTCTCTGATATTCTTCAATGCCTGTCGCTTATCCGACAACAGGACCATTCTTTCCAGGCGTACTTCATGGAATGGAAAGCTCTCCGGGATGAGTTGCTTGAGCTGTGACCCATTCCCTAGACACCGGAGGCAGCTAGGGCCCAGCGGGGCCAACTGTGCATCTTTAGTCTTCTCAATGGCCTCACTCCTGAGTATGCGACGACGACTACCAAGATGCTCGCCAGCCCATCTACGCTGGAGATCCCACAGTTGTACCATCGCCTGGGCAAGGCCCATCGGGCTCTTTCCCCGCCCACTCCCATCATCGATCATTCTGCCCTCTTCGGACGTGGCAGTGGATGCTCCTCGGGCACTCGTGGACGTGGCCGTGGGGAGGGCCGTCCTCGCCCCCTTTGTCAGCACTGTGGCAAACTCGACCACCTGATCGATCGCTGTTGGGTTCTTCATGGATGCTCATCTCAGCAACCGCGACAGGGTCAGACAACGATCCAGGATGCTTCCTCGTCAGCCGCAACTCTTACTCCACCTTTGGACCTTTCCATGGCGGACTTCTGAATGCTTCACAATCCTCGGCCCCTCTATACCGGGTTCGTCTGCGACTTCTCTTGCCCATTCTGGTGGTTCTGCTGCCTTCGTCAGTCGTCGCTCCCCTGCCTGGATGCTAGACTTAGGTCTTCCGACCACCTCACCGGTGATGCTGGTTGTTGGGAATGTGGCTGTCCAGAGGCTTTCAGTCGGTGGCAGGTGGGGCTGTCCAGGTGTGGGTCTTTGTTAGAGCAGGGTTGTCCAGGTGTGGGGCTGTCCAGAGCAGGGCATGGGTGTAATAACTACTATGGGTATTTTTGTATTTTCTCTTTTATTAGTCTATTGTGTTGCCAGTTGTAGCAGTGAGTTGGTGGGGTATTAAAGAGGGCAACAGGGGGTTGGGAAGGGTACGATTCACACTTGTATTTTCCAGCAGCAGTTGCGGAAAGGGCTAGGACGTTGGGATGTTCCAGCTGGAGCTCGGTGGAGTGGTCTTTCACAGGTTCCTCTATCTTCTTCCTCTTCTCTCCCTTTTTCTCCCTCCCTACTGTATTTCTTATTTTCTGTTACTTAATACAATGTTCCATTCTTAATACTGCTATGTTCCTACCTTTCTTTTCTTTCTCAAATTTATTCCTAACATTTTGGCGACTCCGCCGGGGAACCTTGCGGGAGAGACGTTCGAAGAGGCAGCTCACGCTGTGGAACTGATTTCTGCGGCTCTTTCTTGAAAGCGTTGTTTGGCAGGAACGTGCGACTTTTACCTGGAAGTGTTGTTTGTTAAAAAAAGAAAGAAATAAATGTAGACGCCTGGATTGTGTGACGCGTCTGTTGAGGAAGAAAACGGACGCAGCCGAAACCAGGATTGCTGCAGGGAGGCTCAGACGCCGTACCGTATTGCTGGAAAAAGTTCTGAGCGTTGGAAAATTAGAACGACTGTTGCAGTTGAGGCTGGACGTTGTAAGGAAGCCGCTGCTCCTTGGTATCTGCTGTAACGAGTGCCACAGACGCAGCTAGGGGATCGTTGTAAGGTTGGAGGAAGCGCACGAGTTGTGTGGTCGATAACCGCTGGAGTTTGTTGCATCAGAGTTGGGGAACTAATTGTCGCTGGAGAACCGCGATTGGTGTAGGGAGACTCAGACGCTTAGGTACAGATTGTTGGGGAAATCGCGTGAGAGAGAGTTCGTTGCTGGGGATGCAATCGTTGGGAAAACAAACCGATTGTGGCTAGAGAGTTACGGACACAACAGGAAAAAAAACGAGTACTGCTCTGTATTTTGTTCTTCTCTCTACCTGATTTTTACTGTGCCAACACTGTGGAGAGTGTTACGATCGTTGAGTGGACAATTGGAGTCTACTACTTGTTGAGATCAAGGATGGAGAACATAGTTGTTAAAGCTGAATCAGCCGTGGAAAGGATACAGCGGGCGCTGATGACTATGCAGGACAGTTTGGATACGATGGAACATGAACAGTTTGAGTACTGGCGCTCAATGGATGCACTGTCGCGACAAGCTGGAGGAAAAACGTTACTCAAGATTCACGATTTGAGGGATCAAACAACAGAGATGAACCAGGGGTACAAGCTGCAGAAGGAATGTGGTTTTGATACTGGAAAACAGAGCAACACAACACCCACGTTACTGAGCGGAAGTGGCGGTGGGTATGAGGAGGATGACAACAGACGAGATGGAAACATTATTATGAAAGATGCTGCTCTAGCTGGAGGACTGAGGAGCGTGACGAGAAGAGCCGAGTTGCCTTATTTTTCAGGTGAGGAACCACTTGGTTGGATCACAAAAGCAGAGACTTATTTCTTGGAAAATCATACAGCAGAGGACATGAAGCTTTTCACTATGCGCAGTTAAGTTTGGAGTACACAGTTTTGTTATGGTTCCTTTCTTGGCTGAGCAAAAAGTATTGGAGGAAGGGAGCAGCAGCGAACAAAGTTATTTGCAGGGGAAGAAATAGGGCCGACTGAGCTCTCAGGTGCACAAGAGTGGCAGGGAATGGAGGAAGGCGTCATGCAAACTTCTTCTTGCGACAGGGAAACTTGCTCCACTTTTCCAAGATCGGGACTAAAAGATTTAAGTGTTTCTGAAGAAGAATTTGCAAAAGCAGATGAGTATCTTGCTTTAGGTATTGAGCCCGTGGTTCCAGAAATGCCAGTCGTTGGTTTTGCCGAGGCAATTGTCGTAGAAACCGGAAAAGGGGCCGTTAATGAGCTAGAAATTCCATCCGCTGTTGTTCAAATTGGTTGTGAGACTAGTGCAGAGGGTGCCTGCGGTTTAAGTAGTAGAAGTTCAGCTGATAAGTTTTGCAGGGCTTTTGTATGTGCAATGGAGCCCGATGTTTCTCTAATTCCTTTGAGGGAGCTTGGAGAAAGGGGGGTTGCAGTGGAAACCTGTTCAAGCGACACAAGGTTCTCTTCCTCGAGCCATGAAAATTCAGGTAGAGCAGCCTTTGGTGTCTGACATGGAGGATATTGGCTACAACAAGGGCACTTTTGCACATGGGATTCCTAGGCAGTGCAGGCTACCTGTGGGTTTGGTTTTCAACACGCACAATCATTGTAAACATTCTCGGTCCATGGCAGCAACTTCCCTCTTATTCGCCTTGACGCCGAGGGAATTTTCACAAACCAGGAATATACCGAACTTGAGGACGGGGCGAATTAATGTTGTTGAATCTGGTAGTGAGTTAAGACCTGCTGTTACTGATGTTCACGATAGCTGCGGGCTAAGTGTTTTTGCTGGAAACAACGAGTATCATGCCAGGCAAGCGACAAGTGCAACTCCTACCGTGGAGTTTGTTTGCATGCTGGATCAAAAGCTCCTGGAGGAGCAAAATCTCGATCAAGTGATGCATGTGTTTTTCCCACAGGCCATCCGTATTCTAGTTGAGCAGTCTTTGGTTGTTGAGACGGAGGGAAAAGGTTGTTGGGGGGATTCTGAAGCAGCTAGGTTGCCTAGGGAGTACGGTTTGCCTGCAGGATCTATTTATAACACACACAACAAATATCTTGACTCTATGGTTTTAGCAACAACTTCTAGGAATAGTTTTGAAACGTGGTGACCATCGCTGCTTGGGGTGCAGCCTGCTCTATTACTGATAGGTTCGTATGAACAAGAATCAAACAAGGGACAGAGCAGAAATATTGTTGCTGCTAAACCTAGGATGCGGCTCCCCCAGCTGGTTGTGGTTTCCAAAGGACGGGGAACAACATGTTCATTGGTCTTTAATTCTGGTTTTACTCCTCATGCAGTGTTTCCATTGGAGTTTGTTGCATTGAAGTTTAATTCTATAGTTGAGAGGCTTATGACAAATGTGTCTTTTGGTGCGCTGCAAGCTGGAAAACTGGATTCAACACTTGTTGCTGCTATTGCTTTTCAGTATTTGGTTGAATTTGAAGCTGGTTGTCAATGGGGCGCACCTTATCACACTTTTTGTCTTGATTTGAAGGATTTTCCAGATTTGAAATCTGTCAGAAAAGTAGCAGATTATTTGAGAACTCGACATTATGAATTTCAGATTACTATGCAAGAAGGAATTGTTGTACTGGAGGCGGACAGCTTGAGAAGACATGGACTGCTCAATCAGGAATGCACTTTTGCTGCCATGTATAAGTCAACAACACCCAGCAAGAAGTAAAGTGTAATCAAAATTGTTGTTCAAAAGCCGAAACGCCTTGGTGAAGTGTGGGATTCTGGTGACTGTATGGGGGATATAGAGGTTCAAGTATCACTGTACTGGAAGGAGCTTCGTCACAAAAAAGAGTTGGGCCAAGTTATGGAGGTCCACCTTGGGGACAAGGTGGATTTTCAGTGTGGGGGAAATGTTGGGAATGTGGCTGTCCAGAGGCTGTCAGTCGGTGGCAGGTGGGGCTGTCCAGGTGTAGGTCTTTGCTGGAGCAGGGCTGTCCAGGTGTGGGGCTGTCCAGAGCAGGGCATGGGTGTAATAACTACTAGGGGTATTTTTGTATTTTCTCTTTTATTAGTCTGCTGTGTTGCCAGCTGTAGTAGTGCGCTGGTGGGGTATTAAAGAGGGCAGCAGGGGGTTGGGAAGGGTACGATTCACACTTGTATTTTCCAGCAGCAGTTGCGAAAAGGGCTAGGACGTTGGGATGTTCCAATTGGAGCTCGGTGGAGTGGTCTTTCACGGGTTCCTCTATCTTCTTTCTCTTCTCTCCCTTTTTCTACCTCCCTAATGTATTTCCTATTTTCTGTTACTTAATACAGTGTTCCATTCTTAATACTGCTATGTTCCTACCTTTCTTTTCTCTCTCTCAAATTTATTCCTAATACTGGTATGTTGTTCTCCTACTGTCCTTATACTGGTTTCTCAGCCATCACCGTAGCTGATGACACTATCCCCATTGCGGGCTTTGGTGCATGCTCCCTGACTTCATCTATTCACCTGCCCTCTGTGGCACATATGCCTCGCAGTCCTTTTAATTTTATATCCATCAGTAAGCTTATAAAGGATTTCAATTGTGCTGCAATATTTATATCCTCTGCTGTTGTCTTTCAGGAGCGGACGACGAATCGGGAACTTGGTAGAGGCCAGCTTCGGGACGGGGTCTACATGTTTGATGGATTGACATCCGTCGCCTGCACGTCTGTCTCTGCCCGTGCATTGGACCTTTATTCTCGGTTGGGACATCCACCCGCCTCCACCATTCATCGACTATTTCTAGATATTAGTCAGCATGTGTCATTTCATTGTGAGTTTTGTAAATTTGCGAAATATCATCGCATTTCATACATTCCTCGAGTGGATACACGAGCCTCAAAACCTTTTGATCTGGTTCATTCAGACGTTTGGGGTTCCTGTGCCATCTCGAGTCATTTAGGGTATAAATATTATATATTCTTCATTGATGATTTTTCATGAATGATTTGGCTGTACCTACTTTGAGAACGGTCTGAAGTGTTTTCTACTTTCCAGATTTTTTACACTGAGATTCATACACAGTTTTTCATCTCTGTAAAATGTCTCCGCTCGGATAATGGGCGCGGGTATCTATCCACTCCCTTTCAGCAGTTCCTTTAGGCAAAAGACATCATTCATCATACCTCCTGTCCTGATACACTCCAGCAGAATGGAGTGACCGAGCGGAAACACCGACATATTTTGGAGACTGCTCGTGCCCTCCTCTTCCACCGCCAGGTGCCTCTGCTATTTTGGGGAGATGCGATCCTTACTGCTACATACCTTATCAAACGCCTTCCTTCTTTTATCATTCAAGGGGAGACTCCTTTTTAGACTCTGTTCTCCTCTCTTCCTCCTCAATCACTTCCACTTCGGGTGTTTGGATACCTCTGTTATGTTCGTGACATTTGTTCTGACCTCTCCAAACTCTCTTCCAAATCCCCCCGTTGCATCTTTCTCGGCTATTCACGGACTCAACGTGGATGTCACTGCTTCTCACTGGACTTACGGGGGTATGTCATATCTGCTGACGTCTCGTTTGTTTAGAGCTCTTCGTTCTCCTTTCCCTCTCCCCATCCTGACACTGCCATTGATGATTGTCTTCCTCTCATCATCCACCCTCCTCTGGTGTCTCCCCCTGCTGATCCCCGTTTTGGTATGGTCTGCTCTCGTCGCCGATCGACTGTATCCCCCAACTCGGCCGATGACACCATCGTTCCCGCTTCGTTCGAGTCTCCTGCCCCGGCACCAGACGACTTGTTCATTGCACTCCAGAAAGGTACTCACTATTGCCAGCGTACTCCTGTATTTACATCTTCATACAGAGGACTGTCGGCTCTGGAAATGGTATCTATTCCCCGCACAGGTGGCGATGCAAAATCTCATCCAGGGTGGCTACAAGCGACGCGGGATGAATTACAGGCTCTGGAAGACAACCACACTTGGGATCTTGTCCCCCTTCTGGCAAACAAACAGGCGGTTGACAACAAATGGATTTTTACGGTTCGCCTTAACGCCGATGACACTCTCCATCGCCTCAAAAGCCCGCCTTGCGGCAAAGAGCTTTGCTCAAACATATGGTATTGGCTATTTTGATACCTTCTCTTCAGTTGTCAAGATGGTCTTCGTTCGATTATCTATCTCTCTGGCCGCTCATCATCATTGGTCCCTTCATCAACTGGATGTCAAGAATGCCTTCCTCCATGGATTTCTCGAGGAAGAGGTTTATCTGCAACAACCCCTCAGTTTTTGTGCCTCCGATGCCGACTCCTAAGTCTATCGACTTCGCTGCTCTCTATATGGTCTCAAGCAGTCTCCTCGTGTTTGGTTTGGCCGATTCAGCACCGTTGTCACCGACTTTGGGCTCTCTCACAGTATGAAGGACTACACCATGATCTACAGAACGACATCCACCGGTTGCATCCTGCTGGTGGTATATGTGGATGATATCATCATCGCCGGGAGCGACTCCACTGGAATTGCCCAGCTCAAGGGGCATCTTCATCATCACTCCCACACAAAAGATCTCGGCCCTCTCACATACTTCTTTGGCATTAAGGTCTCCCGTTCTCCGAACACCATCTTTCTCTGCCAACAGAGATATGCGCTGGACATTCTGCAGGATGCTGAGTTGACACAGACCACCGCCGTTGACACTCCTCTTGAGCCTAGGGAACGGTCTCTCTATGACTCCTCAGAACCGTATTCACACCCAGAGAGGTACCGACGACTGGTGGACAAATTCAATTATCTCACCATGACCCGTCCAGACATTGCCTGCGCTGTTGGCAAAGTGAGCCAATTCATGGAGCATCTGACCACCTCTCAGTGGGATGCTGTCCTCCGCATCGCCAAATACATCAAGAGGGACCCTGCCCATGATCTTCGCTACTCCCACCACGCTCATCTGAATATTGAGGCCTTTTCTGATGTTGACTATGCTGGTTGCCTTGCTACCTGAAAATCTACTTCTGGGTTTGCCGTTTTCTTGGAAGACAACCTCATCTCTTGACGCAACAAGAAACAGAATGTCGTCTCCAGATACAGTGCGGAGTTTGAGTACCGTGCCATGACCACCGTCACTATGGAGATCCTTTGGCTTCGTCATCTTTTTCAGGAGCTTGGCTTTCTTCGGCAGATATCTGCTCATATCTGGTGTGACAATCAGACAGCCACTAAGATTGCTTTAAATCCCGTCTTCCATGAACGCACGAAGCATATCGAGTTGGACGACCACTTTCTTCGTCACCATCTTGAGCACAACCATGTCAGCTTTAGCTAGATCCCGACGATGGATCAGCTTGCCGACATCTTCACCAAAGGCCTCCCAGGGGCTTGCCTGACCTCGCTCAGTTCCAAGCTAGGCATCCACAGCATCTGCGACCCAGCTTGATGGGGAGTGTGTATGACCTTGTCTGATGTCATCTTTCTTTTGTGGGACTCGTGGTCCAAGCCGGGCATGTCCAGCTTGAGGGGGAGTGTTAAACCCTGTTTTTATTATTCTGGGTATTTCTGAGTCCCACATCGGAATACTCAATCATGTATTTCTTTTTCTCAATCTATAAAAGAAGGCCCCTGCCTCACCTTGAGGTAAGAAGAATTCCTCCTCTACAGTATCTAATACCAGTATTTAATTTGGCAGGTTTTTGACTCCCAAAATCATATTCAGAGTATTATTTCCATTTGTAAATTGTTCTAGATCCTTCTTAAGTTGTTCATTTGCCAATTTTAGCTCATTATTCTCCTTTAATAAGTTGGCATTCTTTTCCTTTTCAATTGTAAGATCACTTTTATCATGAGCAGTTAAAGCATGCAACTTTTTAAGATTCTTGTATTTATCTTTAAGCTCATTCATAGTGTCTTCCAACATAAAACAATATTCAAATAATTCTTCATTAGTCATTTCAGTGTCACCTATAACATCATTATCAGAAAAACTAGAAGTGACAGTTGGTACCTCATATGCAGTGGCCGTAAAGCGCAAATTGGCTGTTTCACAAGCATCCTCTCTGTTAGAGTTAGTCACTGGAGCTGTTTTCAGATGCACTCTAGGTTGATTTCACTGCTTTCTTTGGCTTCTTTTCTCTATAATCATAGTTTTTGTATTTTAGCTTTGGACAATCAACTTTGATGTGTCATTTACATTCCTAGCATTTAATGTCTCCAGTGGAGTCATCCTTTCTCCAGTCACACTTTTCTTTGTAATTTGACTTTCTGAAGAGCTTCTTTTTGTAGAATTTTTTGAATCTTATGGCTAGATGAGCCATTTCCTCGTCACTCTCAGAATTAGATTCATTTCCACTTGAGTTATTCTTGACAACTTATTTTGATTTTGACTCAGATGTCTTGAATGCTATGATTTTCTTTTTCAGTTCAGCATCTTCATTGTTGCCAATAAGTTTATTGACTTTCAACTTATTGATATCACAAGATTCTCTCATTGAAACAACAATACTTGTCCATCTATCAGGTGTGCATCTCAGTAATCTTAGAACTTGTTGCTTGTCTTCCATCGACTGTCCAAGAGACTTTATAGTATTGATGATTTCATTAAATCCACAATACATTTCAGAAATGGATTCATGAGGTTTCATCTTAAAAGAGTCATATTTCATGGTATATTTATTCAATCGCATTTCTTCAACATTAAAAGTTCCTTCGTGAGAAACAACACTTGTCTCAAATTTCAAAAGAAGTAGCACAAACAAATAAAATATTCTATTAAATTCATCTTCCTCTGAAGCACAAAATAATATTGTATTCATAGCTTTGCAATTACAGTCATAAGCTGCTTTAGTTGGAGCATCTCATTCTTCTCTAGCAGTCTTGAGTTTTTCATGTTTATCTTCCATAGTTCCCCAACTATCAAATCCCATGTTTTCTAAATAGATTTTCATTTTGATTTTCCATTGAGCATAATTAGTTTCATTAAAGAATGAAGGTAGCACAAGCTTCAGATTTATCATCCATAATTATGGAGTATTAACAGAAAATATGGATCCTGTTCTCAAAACTTGATCAGGGCCAAGGGCAAAAAAGAGAGAAATACTGCTCTGATACCAAATGTTGGTCTCGGTGGAATGCCCAAGTGGGGGGGGGGTGAATTGAGATTGCAATAAAAATTCTCCTCTGTTTAGAGAATTATAAATTTAAAATCCCCCAATTAAAACACACCCCGGTTCACAAATATAGTATGTGAAATAATTTCTCAAAGGTTTGATCAAACAAGATATATATATATATTTTTATCACTTATGAATGCAAACTATTAGAGTATATTTTGCATTCACAATTTTAAAACACTTATTAAAAATCAAAAGATTTTGGAGTCAATTTAAAACAATCAGTGAGAAGCAAAACTCAACACACAACGAAATTAAACAAGAGGTTAGCTCCAAGTTGGAGCTTAGTCCTCTCCACTTGACAGTAAGCCACTGCCAAACACATTTATTAAAACATAATAAACAATCCACAACCTGGATCGGGTTTCACAAAAACAACTGCACACAAGGCAGTTCAGACTATACCCACAGTTCTATGCGGGATAACAATGGTAAAGAAGTGGAAGGATTATTAGAGTACACTCCACTTTATAGTACAGGAGAAGTGCTCAACAAATATGCAGGAAAGTAAAAGCACAACTCGTAATATAAAAGAAACAGAGAGCGAAGATTTATAGAGAAGTTTGATGCAGCTCAGTCTCTAATCGATTTCGTTTGATCAGCAAGGTTCTCCTCCTTGTCTGACTGTTCAGTGAGCTCATGAGCGAATGTTGAAGTCGGATCAGTCTTCTACTTTGTTTTTGTACTTTTGCTCAGAAAACAAATTGTTGTGGCTGAGGAAAAATGAAAGCTACACGGATCACCAAAAAATGTTACACACCTTGCATGTGAGAGGCTTCATCTCATTTTGAAGCTTCTTCTCAAAGTAGCCGTTGAATTATAATAATTCTTGGAGTGACAAGAAATAATTGCTCTGACATGTCTCATTAAATGCTATAACTAGCCGTTGGGAATTTTGTACTTTAGGCATGGCAGGTCTGACCTTCAAAGTCACTTAGGCACGGTCGCTTTAGACAATCCTTACGGTAGGTTGAGACTTTTTTCATACGGTCGCTTGAAGTCCTCCTTGTGGTCGCTTCTCACGTTGCCTAGAAAAACAGTTTATAAGAAATATGATTTGAGATCATTAAAACAAAGAATTGCTGGATTAAACCAACAGTTTATCATGGACAACAAGTTACTCTTCATGGCCTGCAGCAACCATAGGAGTTGCCCTTGTCTTTGCAAGAGTTTCTCTCTGGGAAACAAATTTTTGCTGATGGTCTTCAACGGTCTTTAGGTTTGGCTCTTCCCCAGGGAGACTTGCATTCGCTTCCGTAACAGTTTTCTGATTTGCAGAATTTGTTTCTTTGGTATCATGTGCTGTTTGAGGAACTGAAAGGGTTGCCTTCCCGCAGATCTACCGATCATGCCATCAGACTCCAACCCTCAGCTGAACCTGTTTCCCACAGACCTTATAAGCTTGCTCATCATTTGAAAGATGATGTGGAATGGCAGGTCAAGGAATTGCTTGACCAAGGTGTCATCTGAGGTAGTACCAGCCCTTATTCTAGTTCATAATTCTGGTCAAGAAAAAGGATAGCGGATGGTGTGTATGTGTGTGGATTTCAGACTTTAAATAAGCTCACGATCCTGGACAGGTTTCCTTTTCTTTAGTTGAGGAGTTATTGGATGAACTCTATGGAGCTCGGTATTTTATGAAACTTGATCTTAAATCTGGCTTCCATCAAGTTCGAGTACAGGATGCAGATATTGGGAAGACAAGTTTTCGCACTCACGAGGGTCATTATGAATGCCTTGTTATGCCTTTTGATTTAATGAATGCTCTGGCTACGTTTCAGGCTACCATGAATGCTATTTTCAAACCCTTTCTTCGCTTGAGTGTGCTTGTTTTTTTTGGCGATATCCTTTGTGTACAGCAGCACCTGGGATGATCATTTAGGACATTTAAATCTGGTCTTGGAGATATTACAGAAAAAGCGTTCTTTTGCGCGGGAAACTGTGAGTATCTCGGGAATTCGATTTCCCATGAGGGCGTGTCTATGGATCCTAAGAAAATCTGTAGTGTTCAACAATGGCCTCCTACTATGAATGTCAGAGAAGTTCGGGGCTTCTTGGGGCTTACAGGCTATTATCGGAGTTTTATAAGAGACTATGGGAAGGTTGCTCGCCCTTTGACAGTTCTTACTAAGAATAATTTTCAGTGGAATTTGGATGCTCAGTTCCCTTTTGGTACACTGAAAACCTCTTTGACTACTGCTCCTGTTTTGCGGCTTCCGGATTTCTCCAAGGATTTTGTTGTTGAATGTGATGCTTCTGGAGGTGGCCTGGGGGCTGTTTTTCTGCAGGAGGGCAGACTTTTGGCTTATTTTAGTAAGGCTATTTCTGACTCCAATTTAGCTAAATCAGTTTTTGGAAAAAATAATTTAGATAAATCAGTGTATGAAAAGGAACTCGTGGCCTTGGTTCATGCTGTGCAACGTTGGAAGCAGTACCTTTTGGGCCGCCGTTTCATTGTTCAAACCGATCATCAGAGTCTTAAACATATGTTGAGCCAGCACATTTCTTCAATGGATCAACAATGTTGTCATGCCAAGTTGTTGGGTAGACATTTTGCAAGTGAAAGAGGGCGTTCTCCGGGATAAGGAATTTTCTTCCCTTATTGCTGCATTGCAACAAAACTACTCGGCTAAGCCTGTTTTTTCTCCTAACAATGGCGTGCTGTTTTTCAAGGTCTGACTTGTACTTTTGAAGACTTCTTCTCCGATTCCTATGCTGTTGCATTATTATCATGCTTCCCCTGTGGGGGGCCATAAGGGTTTTCTCAAAACCTATAAAATGTTGGTTAGTGGTTTGTACTGGCAAGGGATGACCCAGTCTGTTTTGAAGTTTGTCAGCGAATGTGATGTGTGCCAATGGCCCAAGAATCAAGACTCTTCACCCAGCTGGGTTGCTGCAGCCCCTATCTTTTTCTGAACTCGTCTGGGAGGAAGTTTTTATGGATTTTACCTTCCAAAATCTCAGGGCTTTGACACTATTCTCATCATTGTGGATCGACTTTCCAAATATGCTCATTTCCTGCCTGTCAAACACCCCTATATTGCTAAAGATTGTGGCCAACTTGTTTATGAAAGAAATAGCCTGTTTACATGGCATGCCCAGTGGCATCACGAGTGATAGAGATCCCCTGTTTACTAGTTTTTTTGGAAGGAATTGTTTTGATTACACGGTACTAAATCGAGGATGAGTTCATCTTATCATTCTCAATCCGATGGACAGACCGAGGTTAATCACAATATTGAAACTTCTCTGCGCTGTTTTTCGTTTGATAGACCCTGGCAGTGACCCTGGGCCGGGTTTTCCTACAACACCTGTTTTCATTTTTCTGCGGGTCAGTGCCCTTTTGTGATTGTTTATGCTCGCCAGCCACCCACGATTCATTATACTAAAGGCGATACTGTTTTTGAGGCACTTACTATTGCTTTGGTTGATCGGGACGAAGTGTTGTCTCAGTTGAGGATTCATTTGCAGCACGCTAAGCAGGCCATGCAGTGCTCTGCCTAATCGGAAACGCCGAGAGGTCCAGTTTCGGGGACTTTGTGTTTGTCAAACTTTGGTCTCCACAGATGGCTTTTCTAAAATTTGTCTTAAACTGTCTGCTTGGTTTTATGGGCCTTTTCGTGTTGTTGGCAAAGTGGGTAGTGTTGCTTACAAGCTTGGACTTCCACCCCACAGTCGCCTTCATCCGGTTTTTCATGTTTCTCAGCTTAAATTGGCTATTGGATATCCTCCTTTGGCGGACTTACCGAAGTGCTTTACTGATAGTGATGATATTCAAGTTTTGCCTGAGGCAGTTTTAGTGACTTAGGGCTCTAACCACATGCTATCCTGGTTAGTCAAGTGGTGTGGTCGTCCTCCAGAGGAAGCTACTTGGGAGAATGCCGCATTATTCCGAGTTCAGTTTCCTTTCTTCCATCTTGAGGACAAGGTGGTTCTTCGAGCAGCGGGGTGATGAAGACCAGAGGACCGGCTACTTGTATTGATGTATGAAAGGAACCAGAATACAGTAGAGGTAGGAGAAGAGAAATGATCCGTAGTGATCCCACCCAAGCCCGCAGGCCGATTCCAAGCCTATGGCTGAACACACAATATTCTCTTCCTCCCCCAAGATATCCCCCCTCCCCAGTTCATATAACACCTCCCTCCCTAACAGCATTCCCTCCCTTATGCCTACACGTGGAACCGAGCCCCCCCCCCCCTCTCCCCCCCCCCCCTCTCCCCCCCCCCCCCCCCCCCCCACACACACAACGGACTCAACCCACAATTACTCAAAGGCCTTTTATTCCTTCAAGGTGGCATAGCAGGTCTCTATCACCGGGAATGAGAAGTCTGTTGATAATCTGGTTTTAATAATCTACACACTAGGAGGGAGGGTTAAAAGTGTGCAGGGGTAGTTTTGTAAAACTCCTCGTGTTTTGTTGTGATTGTATTTCTTTTATGTTTTGAGAGAAGGGAGGTCATTCAGTTAGATTTTCAGCTATTGGAGGTTTCAACCGTGGCTCCAGAGAGTAGCACTCTGGAGGACAGGTCACTGTATATAGAAACCGATCCAGCAGAATTACATGCGGAGGAAGAAGATGGAAATAAGACACACTTTGAGAGGAGGCACAACTCCCTCGCCCAAGCCCACCCGGCCGAATCCAAGCCTACGGCGGTCATCCCAACTGAATTTCTCTTCCCCTTCTCTCTTACCCTCCGCCCTACTTATAACCGATCCCCCATGGTCCCAGGGAAACAATTATACTATCCATATTCTCTCCCCTCTAACTGGTATCCCCCCCCCATCCCTCCAAGCAATGACCCAATTACCCTTGACTTGGGTTTCTATCATTCTCCCTCTTTCTTCTTCCTCCACAAATTCTTCTGGACTGTTGTATATCGCTGGCTATCAATACTGAGTTTTCTGCTGATTTTTGTCTAATCCTGGTTACTTCCGGATCCTTTTGAGTTGTAACCACTTTCCACTTCCCCCCACAACAAGATCCACTTTCTGACTTACCATTTCCTCTAGTTTCTCCCACAGCGACCCTTTTGTCTCTCTTGGAATATGCTTTCCAGGCTGTGTACTTATGTCATGGGCTGTAACCAAACTTTGGCCAACACTCTCCTTCAAGCTGGGGCATAGACTCCCTTGAGCAAAGTCGTAGATGTTGCTTATTTTCAGCTTGGTTGAAAAAAAATTCACCCCAGTTTCAAGCATGCCTTTGTTGAAGATGCCAGCAATCTGATTTGCAGTGGAAATGTAACTGAATTTAAGGTGGTTTTGTTTGAAGTGATGTCAAAGGATGTGATAGTCCCCATCAATATTCTTGGTGCAATCGCGGAATGCTTG
This sequence comes from Viscum album, assembly GCA_963277665.1. NCBI lineage: Eukaryota > Viridiplantae > Streptophyta > Magnoliopsida > Santalales > Viscaceae > Viscum > Viscum album. The sequence goes on from OY728157.1 coordinate 698,937,470, forward strand.
ATTGGTAGCAGTCTTCTTGGTGGCTTGGCTAGAGGTCTACAAGATGAGATCCGTAAATAAACGGATCATTCCTTGAAATATATTATATATTTTTTGTTATTAAATATTTATATTATCTAATGCATTCATTGACACTCCCATGCCTTCTCCGCTTTTATTAAAAAGTCTTCGTCTTCTAATGTCAGGGGTTTGAGGCACCAGTTGTTTGGGAGGTCTCGACAGAGGCATAGTCGTGGTAGCCGGAGCAGGAGCCGAAGCCCTTACAGGCATCGTAGCCATGAAGAGTATCATCGTGGGGGACATGGGCATGATAGAAGACACGATGCGAAGGATGAGTACCATGAAAGCAGGAGCAGGAGGCGCAGGAGCACGAGCCCGGAGCATTGGAGTAGGCGAAGCAGGAGCCCTGGCGGGAGGAGAAACAGAAGCCCTGTGAGGGAAGGCAGTGAAGAGAGGCGGGCGAAGATTGCCCAGTGGAACAGGGAGAAGGAGGAAGCTGAGCAGATGAAGGCTTCCAATGAAAACAACAGCCTGAGTGGGCAGTTCCAGAATGGGGATGGGCATGGATATTGATTGGGTTAGTTTTCATTTGCCACCCCATGGCCTGTTTTTAGCTTGTGCAGGTGTTTTGCAGGTTAATGGTATGCGAGTTCATTGATTTTCCCACTTTAATTAGTACTTCTAATATAGCTGCATCTGTTCAACCAATGTGTCTTTCAAGTCGTTTAAAAAAATACTACCAATGAAACCTTTGAACATTTTGTAGGTGTGTCATAATTAATTTTTTAATCATGGCATGGTTTTTGTCACCATCCCCTCTTCCAAAGTCATTTCATGACATTAATTTTTTTTTTCCTTACATCTGTTTGTCAAAAAGAACAATCTAAAAGCCGAACTTCAATTTTTGGCTCAACAATCCGTCACTTTGGTTTTATTGGAAGTACCCTTCATAGCTATTGGTAGTACCTCACAACCACGTATATAATTACAATTGCAATCACAGCTTTGAAGCTTAGAAATTTCATTTATCGGCTGTATTGCTATGTGAGTTAAACTTGTATGAAACAAGAGTGAATAAAAGGATCTCAATAACATCCAAGAATACTTTCCCTTTTACCTCATTTGACATGATATTAAGTGTAGGCAACTTCTTTCATCATTTAACAAATGCCAACTTTTCTTGATTTGCACTAGTTACTATGATTCCTAATTGTCACGGGGCAGTAATCCATAACAACTCTCGATCACTCCTTGGACTCTTTATCCCCTTGAATAAATTGAATGTACCCCCCTCTTTTTTCTACTTCTAAATTCAAGTTACACATGTAAAAAATATTTAGCCCAACAAGTATATAGGGTCGAGGGGTTTTTTTCTTTACTCTTTCATATGGAAGGAGATGTATGAACTTCAATATATGGCTTCCAAAAAATTATATCGGGAGTGTGTCATTGTATTAGGCGCTTCATCCATAATGGGCAGGTGCGCCAACTTGATATCACCTTGCTCTACCTATTTTTTAATGAAATGATATTTAATTTCAACGTGTTTATCCTTAAACGATGTATAAGATTTTTTCTAAGATCAATCAGACAAATGTTATATGTAGCACCTCGAATGTAGTGTAAAATTCTCTTTATGGTTTGCATTGAAGATTAACCCACCGATTAACACTGGAAAGAAGGCAACATATTATAAATATGATTGACATCTTAAGAGAAGAAATAAAGGAACAAGATGAATCATTTTAGAGAAGTATGTACGACAATATATATGAATGAAATGTGACCATTATATGGCCATTGGGCTTATTTGGTCGTTGGACTTGTATGTCGTTGGGCCTATATGGTCGTTGATACCGTCATAAGAAGAATTAATGCAACAAAATTATAAGGTTATTAGTAGTAATTGATACCCAATTAAAATGTGACCGTTATAATATAGATGGTGAATTGATGAGCATAAATATAGGCAACCATATTATGAAATTTATGTAGAAATGAGAAACAATGACATCAAGTAGTAGAAGTCTTCCTTATGTGCCTCATTTATTTGAGTTTGTGAAGGAGGTAACATCACCAAAGTTTTCCCTTGACCAAACTCATGTTGTACTTTAACAAGTACGATTTGAGTGAAATCATCTACGAGAGAAGTTCAAACTCATGAAAATCACTATGAGATTCATGCTAGTCGAAGAACTACCCATGACTGTTGTCATTGCTTATCTCTCCCTTAGGTTTTATCCGAAGGTTTTGAGGGGTTTTGTAAGTATAAGTTAAGATGATATCAACATGTAATTGTTAATGTAACAAATAAAATTTTAAATATATATATTTTTATTATACGTGTTTTTATACAATGTATTACTTTTAAAAAATGATTTTAATGTACTCACACAAAAATACAAGATTTCTTTTAAGACAAATGTATTGATAAATTTCAATGAATGGTATAATTAAAGAAATAGAATTAAACCATTTAATTTTATAGAGAGATACTTTTCAATAAGTAGTTTTCCTATGCGCCATGTATTTGATCTCTCTTAGTAAATTAAATTGATCACTAGTAAATAATGTTTTTAAAATTTATTGCTGATATTGATCTAATTGGTTGGAAATGATGATGAAATCATTTAATGTTTTAAAAGACACTTTTTAAAAAAAGTGTTTTTTAATGCGTTATGCATTTTAATTTTAACAAACTATATATATTATGGTTAAAAGATAATTTTAATAATATTTAATGTTTATACGTATAAATAAATAGATCATCACTCCTGGAATGAATAGTAATTGATATGGAATAAGAATAAGAACATTTATGTTTAAAAAATAATTTTCTATAAAAAACAGTTTTTATATATATCATATGTTTTTATTTTAAAGTTGAATTTCTCATATTTAGAAATTGAATTTTACTAAATGGAGCCCAAATTTGGAAACAACACGTTGAAATTAGATGAGAGGGTCCATGTTTTATTATTGGTAAAAATAATAATTACCATGGTAAATAATTAAATAAAGTAAAAAGTAGTAAAACAAAGATATATTGACATGACATAGATTTTAATATGATTAAATTAATATTTAGACATTCTAGAAGTCCTTTGTTAGTTCTGAGAGTAAATTCTAGAATTCCAAACCAATATTTCCTCACCCAACCCAACTCCCATGTGATTCCATCTTTACCCTTCACTTAACTCAAGTTTTTAAGGAAATGTCCCTCGCACATGAGCCTCATCCCGGTTGGTGAGGACTCAGTAAGTGCATCCAAGAGACCCGAGATCAAATCCGGATGGAGACATATTTCTGGGTTAATGTAGTAGTGCTGTAGCAGACACTGTAGCAGCTAGAACTATTCATCACTCTCGGCCTTTGGGCCACCAGTTTGGTCCTCGGGTCCTGCAAGGCTTTCGGGCCACCCAAGGCCTTCGAGCCAACTGTCTCTTAAGGCCTTTGGGCCACCTCAAGGCCTCTAAGCCACCCCAAGGCTTTTGAGCCACCCCAAGGCTTTCAAGCCACATGAATATGTAGATGTACCAGTCAGACTACAAGAGACATGACTTCAAATGAGGATTCAGAGCAGGCGCATTCACCAGAGCAGAGCTAACCGGAATTGGAAGAACGAGAGAATATGACATTGCCATCGGTACCGGGCCTGTGCAGCTCTGCACATGATAGCTAGCCGACCATCCTTGCGAAGGTGGAGTGCTGATATCATGACATGTGTTGGGGAGGATCCGTTCCAAGTTGTCTTGTCTGGGTGATTTCCTCTAATAAGACCTATGGGTCATGTAATTGTCTCTAAGCCTTCGGGCCTTGTAAGGGTTCCACCTCACTCCTTGAAAGGTAGATTATCAAAACATAATAAAAAAATAAAGGCCTTCGGGCCATTCAGTCAGCCAGTCAAGGAAATGTCCCTCATTTTCATCAATAAATGACCCTTTCTATATCCACTCCAATCCACTTATGTCATTTGATTTTCTCTTGAATTCATGCCCAAATTCCCTCTCCTAAAATTCTCTCACAGGCTGGTTAGGTTCTTGTCCCAAGGAGTCCTAAATCCTTTATTCTGAAGGAAGCCATTACATGAAGGAGTGATTTCATCAAAGTATGTAACGAGTTCATATTCATCTTATTCATTTATCTTATCATCTCCACCCTTACAAAATCTCATTAACCACTCTAATGATGTGATATTAACATCAGTATACTTTTGTAAAATCTCCACTCTGCTCTGAGCCCAGACCAGCCATGGAAGCAGTAGGTAATCCCAAGTCCTGCCTTAATCTTTGGAAAACCTCAGACACCATCGGATTATCCTGGTTCGCCTTAACACCAGAAGCTTCAGGGAATGGGTCTTCCTCAAAAGACACCTTATGAGATCTCGATGGATTGACACCCCCAGCAGCACCAGACCAACGGGGACCCCTTCCTTCGTCAACCGGTTCCACAGTTCTCGAAACCAGACCCACCTTAACGCCACTTCTTGCACCATCCTCGGTGCTCACAGAAGCAGAATGCCCATTACAACGAGCCTTCATCAACCGTGTAGGACGTCCACTTCGGAAAACATCACCCGAATGGCCCAATCTCTTGCAAGAGTCACAAAACTCAGTCCAATTTTCATAAACAACTCTCTGTTTGCATCGGTATTCCTCGCCGATTGTGATCCAAACAAAATCAAAAGAGATGCGAGATGCATCCATTTCAACACACACCCGGGGGTTCACCGAATGGAAAACCGCCTCAGTATGACTATCAGAGCAGAGATATCTACCAATTAGATTGCCCAACATGCGGATAATCGAAGGGTTTTGAAACGGCAAAGGCAGGGTAGGGAAACTTACCCAAAACGCAATGGAAGGTGAGTCACGGTTCATATGAAGATCGAAAGACCAGCACAAAAGCAGAAAACGAGATCCATTGAAGCTGCGAGGAGCCCTCGACCAAGCTCAGATGAGGTCTGCCTCTGAATCGAACCTAATCATGATTTTCTTGCTGTCCATTAAACCAACCACCACTCTTTCATGAAAATCCCAAGCTCCGAAGACAAATCGGTCAAAATCATCAACTGAAGGCCTCCTGTGCTTGAACCGAGCCACCAGGGTGAAGTTCAACAAGGCCGAGGCTTTCGAAAACTCAGAAGAGGAATGTTTAAGGTTCAACAAACCATCAATTAATTCTGGAACTTTAGGGTTTAATGAGGTTTTCGGAAACGGGGGAAGAAACTCCGGGTTTGAGAAGGGCCGAAATGACCTAGCTCTCCCATGAGACGACGATTCCCCCTCCCCCACCGAGGGGGGAGGAGCCGACGCAGAGGCCGCCGTCGTCACTGGAAGGGAGAGTCCATCGTGGAGGAGCCTCCAGGTGACTAATATTCTTACTAATTCCTTCCTTATAACAAGTTTTTGTTTAAGTTAGTTTTACCACCCACACGAACGATGCTATAACATTTCTATCATGAATGAATAATAAAACTTAAATACTGATAATATGTTGTAATAAGGATGAATTTTAGATGTTTTCATAATTTTGGAACAATAATATATATAAATATATTCATTAATAAAATCAGTTCCTTTATCAATTCAAAATTCATAAAAAAATATATTTTTAACCATTATTTACGAACCATCCCCATAAATTCCATGAAATGACCATGATGTTGCAAGAACTTAATGAAACACACATATATCATCTCTACAACCATTTTGGAGGTGATGAATACATTAACAATGAACAAGAACTAAAACCGCAATATCAGAGCAAGCGTGAAACAAACATAACATTTAAAATTAGAAATTGGTTTTAGCTATGAATGAATAATAATTGGGAAATAAAAAATTATAAATTAATGTTATTAATTAAAATGAATATAAATAAGGTTTTTATATAGATGTATAATAACACTAAATTGTTTATATAGGAGTTTAGAGTGAATCTAACCATGCAGGAATCTAAGGTAAGAGTTTTTTTAACTCAGTCTTCTTTTCATTGAGCCATCCTCTTTATCCTTGACTACATTCTCTAAATATTTCTATATTCTACCCTTTCACTATCCCATCTGGTATTTTCTCTTTCTTTCTAAGGAGTTTTCATTTCCTTTCCAAAATGCACTTTGTTTGATTCTTACTTTATAAAGATACGTCGATATAAAGGAAAAACTTCTCTTTCAATTTTAGGTATTTTTTTCTCCATATCCCATATTCATTCTTACTAGAAACCATTATTTTATTTTTTTGAGAGAAAGTATGGATTCTCTTCTATACCTTTCACGTTTCTCTTTATCTATATTCAAAAGGAAATTTTACAATTCTTTTATTGATTTGGGTTCCTTTAAAATGTTAAAAATGCTAGTAATGATTCACTTTTAACATATGAATCAAGCGATGAAATTCCTAAATGTCTCATGGATCATATCGAGGTAAGTGATGGGGTTAGTTATCCTATTTCTCACTCTCCTTCCCATTCCTCTTTTTCTTCTCACTCATCCTCCTCTTCCCCTCACTCCTCCTCCTCTTCTTACTTTTCTTATCAACAAGATGAAATTAATAATTTTTGTAAAGAACTCCTTTAAAAATATGAATATATTACAAAGAAATATAAACAATGTCACGACCCATCCCAGTGGGGCCTACGCCGCGACTCTCCAAGACTGCCTCCAATAGGCCAGGGGTTGGTGACTAGCACCGAGTAAACATATCACTAACATGAGAGGCATTGACTAAGTACCTGTACACATGCACAAATTTCCAAGCCCACAAATGCTGAAAAGTAAAAATCACTAGGGAACAAATGTATGCATACAACTAAACCCAACCAACAGAGTGCAACAGAAAGTAAAGTGCGGAAAGTAAACTGGGTCAAAATACAATCCCACCAAAAGAAAGAGTCTTCAAACTACAAGGTCCAACCTATAATAAAGAAAGGGGTACTGGGACTACTGCTTATAGCTGTAGGAACACCTCGGCCTGCAAGGAACTCAGAAAGATCAGTCCATTCCTGGTCCGCCCTGGACTCCATCAAAAGGCCGCTCGTCTGCACAAGACACGACACGTGCGGGCAAAGCCCATGTAGGGGTGAGTATAACATTACTCAGTAGAGGACCCCTAAAACCACAAAAAATACACAAAGTAAAGGTACAATAATCTCTACATAGTATATGTATATAGAACATATAACGAGAGAAACACATCCAGATATACTCGAAACCCAAACCTGTAGTCTAGAGACAAGTCACAATGACTGCATACCCATGCCAGGGATTCAGTTAGAGGGTTCCAAGAAGCAATCGTCCGAGAGAACTCACTCCATGAGTTTGATATCTCTGATGACGTCCATCCGAGAAGTACTATTCGTCAGGAAAATCAATGAGAGAGATAGATGCACTGATAGATTCGAAGAGACCACATATACACTCATTCTAGGAGAACACACTCCTGAGTGGGAAAATATCACGATACACGGATGATGATCACTACCAGGGCCTTGAAGGATACCGTGACTCATCCAGATTCACCTGCTAAGTAGAGGATCACTGTCCTGTAGGATTAGTCATGTTGATACCTAACTTTACCTAGAGTCAAGAATGGATAGAGAATTTGGATTCATCCCTCTCAGAGGGATGCCTGACTCTATCTCAGAAAGTCCTGCTGAAGGGATCATACTCCTATGGATGGAAATGATACCTGACATTCAGAGGAATGAGAAAAGGGGCACTAACCCAAACGAAACTTGTCTAAAGAATGGTGGACAAGAGGATCAATCCTTGTAATGAGAAGTACACACCATGTAGAATGGTCACACGTTGTGTCTCTAACCCCGAGTACTGCTCGTGTACAATGGCCCATGTCATAAGTCTTGTCGGGTTGAAGAAAGTATACACAAAGTGTAAGATGACAACACGTCGTGTTCCACTATCCAAGGAAGACACCGTGTACGCTGGCCATGTGCCCGTACACGGCTTCCACCCATGTGTTCCAGAACGTGTACCGACACACGGGGTAGTCCGCGTATCCGGCCGCGTCTGGCTGTGTGGTGGAGTACATGACATGTACTCCACCCTGTGTTTGTGCATCTTCCAAGATACATGTTGAGTTTGCGTAAGGACCCACACGCCATGTGACGATGGCCACACGCCGTGTCTACGCTTCATGTCGCCCGAAACTTCAGCCGCCCCTGGGTGGGGCCCACACACCGTGTCTCCCTGGGAGAATGCTGTGTTTTTCACTGTGTGTAGAACACAAGACCTATACACCACCATGATGACCCCACACATCATGTTCTTTGGATAACACGCCGTGTTCTTCAAGATTTTCCAAAACGTGCCGTTCTTCATCGTCGTGCCTCGGGTGATCCTCCGATCTTTGATCTGGTCATCTAATCGCTTTGAAACTCATGGTTCAAGGTCACCCCAACATAGTAAAGCTAATTTGACAAGTTTTGGGTGTCCAATTGGCCCCGAACACATGTTTCGATCCGCACACACGAAGAATGGTCAAAGAATGATTTCTTCCGAACCGAGCCGATTTTTCATCTGTCATCGCCGTCGCACCTCCGGTAGGTTGTCGTGATGTTCAATATCTGATTTGGGATCGTTGTGTTGTGAAACAGATGCGCAAAAATCCATTGTTCATAACCCCACAAAGAACATGAAGAACGTGGAGTTTAAAGGGAGGAAGAAGTTCAATAAAAAAAAGAGGAACAAACCTCTACCATTGTTCATTACGACATTGATCCACTTTTGTTAGTAGGTTTAACAGGGAGGATCAAAATAACAATTCAAAAATTATCATAAAATCAATTCCCAAATCAAAACCCCGAAAATAATAACCCTCCCGCAAGAACGTACGATCCACGAATCAACCTGTTCGTGAGTTGATCCGCATTCGTTGTTTAATTGAAGAATGGGGAAAGAAAAAATTGAAAACAAAACCCCTACCTTGATCATCAAAGAAGAGGGAGATCGATTGTTGGTTAGGATTCAATCTCGCTGCGCACGATCCACTTGTCATCGTTCATCGGCGTTCATTAAGAATTCTCTAAGGTGGATCCTCTCCAAGCTCCAGAGGATTCTAGGGAGTTTCTAGGGTTATGAGCCTAAACCTGGGCTTCTTCTTATTTAAAACAAAATAAGAGTCGCTGCGTTATGGAAATGTTTAAAATAAAATAACTTATTAATTTATTTTATTTTCTTTAAAACTTCCAAAAACTAAATTTTGTAGCTGACCCACGCTATTCGATGCTAGACCCCGCCTAAGGTAAAGTCACTACTTCGAACACAATGGTGTCCTCAAATTTCTGATTTGGGCACCCATTTAAAATTTATTCCACTTTTCTAGGAAAACTGCTTACACATGCTATTTAGAGTTTAATTTATTTCAAACATTTATTCCGGGCACCCTGGGCCTCAGAATCGAACATCGTCGCAAAGCATGGTCTCAAAATAATTCCACATAATATTAAAAATAATACACGGAAAATTTGAGACATTACATTCTCCCCACCTTAGGGATTTACGTCCCTGAAAAGAAAAAAAAGCTACTCAAACAGATGCGGGTACTGCACACGAATCTGAGCCTCCCACTCCCATGTGCTCTCTTGAAGATTCCCATGCTGCCACCAGACACACACCAAAGGAATCGCTCGCCTACGAAGGATCCTCTCCTATCAATTCTCGATCTCCACTAGGTACCCCACGAAGGTCACTCCATCCTTGACGTAAAGCTCGCCCTAATCGATAACGTATGATGGGTCATGCACGTACCTCCTCAACTGCAATACGTGGAATACATCATGCACTCGATGAAACTGTGGTGGTAGATCTAGGTGGTACACCACCTCTCCAACCCTGCGCAGTATCTAAAAAGGGTTGATGAACCTCAGAGACAACTTGCCACCCCGGCCAAATCTCCGCAACCCTCGTTGAGGTGAGACCCAAAGGAAGACATGGTATCCCTCCTCGAACTCCATAGGTCTCCATTGTCTGTTCGCATAAGACTTCTTCCAGTTCTGTGCAGTCTTCATCTACTCCTAGATGATTTTCACCTTCTCGATGGTATCTCGCACTAACTCTGGACCCATGAGTGCTGACTCTCTAGGGTCGGTCTAGCAAAGTGGTGACCAACAAGGTCGCCCATATAAGGACTCAAATGGTGCCATACCAATGGTGGAGTGGTAGCTGTTGTTGTACAAAAACTCCACTAGTGGTAGGTGGTCCTCCCAACTATGACCAAAGTCCAAGATACAAGCCCACAACATATCCTCTAGAACCTGAATGATCCTCTCTATCTGACCATCGTTCTAGGGGTGGAATGCCGTGCTCAAGCATAACTGAGTCCCAAAAGCCTCATGCAATCCCTTCCACAACTGGGATGTGAAGCATGTGTCTCGATCTGAGACTATCGTCAAAGGGACGCCATGAAGCCAAAATATCTCCTGCACGTTGAGGCATCCTAAGCTCTCTTCAGAACTCTGCTCCCTGATAGCTAGGAAGTGGACTGACTTGGTGAGTCGGTGAAAGATCACCCAGATGGAATCGTATCCCTTGGACGTTCGTGGTAATCCCGTCATGAAGTCTATCGATATTCCATCCCACTTCCACTCTAGAACTTCCAGGGGTGAGCTAACCCTTCTGGAACCTGGTGCTTAGCCTTTACTTGTAGGAACATAAGCCATCGAGAAACAAACTCTACTAATGCATTCTTAATACCTATCCACCAAAACTGATATCAGAGGTCCTGGTACATTTTCGCTGCTCTAGGATGTACCACCAAGGGGGATGTATGAAAATTCCTTAGAACCTCCTCTTGCAATGCCACTATCACAACTGTGCATCCTCTGAAAAAGACTACGTACTCCCAACCTTGCGAATATCCATCAGGAGGATGTCCTATGGATAACTGAGCACGTAAAGTCTCATTGTTGATATCCCCTATATGTTCCTCCCAGACTTTCTGTAAGAGTAGAGGGGTGACAACCATCGACTGGAGATAGGCTGTATCATCTCCATCTATAAAGGATAACTGTAGTGAGGCCAACTGCTCCGATGCCTCGCTCAACAACTACGAACTCGATCTCCTTCTGAGAGCATCTACCAAAACGTTCCCCTTCCCAGGAGTATAGATGATCTCGAAGTCATAATCCTAGAGGAACTCTAGCCATTACCTCTACCTCAGATTCAGTTCCTTCTGTGAAAAGAAATACTTGAGTCTCTTGTGGTCAGAGTAGACGATAAACCATTCATCCATCAGGTAGTGTTTCCACATCTTCGATGTGAAGACTACCGTTTCTAATTTGAGATCATGGGTCACATAGTTCTACTCGTGCGGTTTTAGCTGGTGTGAATCACAAGCAATCACCGCCTGTCACTGCATTAGGACACAACCAAGCCCGATCCCTAATGCATCACAGAAGACTACACACCCGAAAACCTCCTCTAGAAATCTCAAGACCGGTGCACTCGTCAAGATCCACATCAATTTCTTGAAATCCTATCGACACTTCTCCGTACATAAAAAAGGATGCCCCTTTCGGGTCAAGGATGTCATCAGTGCTGATATTTGGGAGAAATCAGGGATAAATCTCTGGTAGTATCCTGCCATCCCAAGGAAGCTCCGCACCTCTGTCACACTCTGGGGTGGCTCCATGCTAACAAAACCTCGACCTTGGCTGGGTCCACTACTACTCCATCTACTGAGATAACATGTCCTAGAAAGTAGACCTCCTGTATATAGAACTGGCACTTCGAGAGCTTCCCATAAAGCTGGTGCTCTCAGAGTACATCTAGAACCATCCGCAGGTGTCTCGTGTGCTCCTCCTCTAACGCCAAGTGCACAAGGATGTCTTCGATGAAGAGTACTACGAACCGATCTAAGTATGGATGGAAGATCCAGTTCATAAGTCCCATGAACACTGCGGGGGCGTTCGTCATGCCGAAGGGCATCACCAAGTAATCGTAATGACTATAGCAGCATCTGAAAGCCGTCTTCGGTATATCCTCATCCCGTAATCATAATTGGTGGTAACCCGACTTGATTTCAACCTTTGATAACCAACGTTTCCCTCTCATATGATCGAAGAGGTCGTCTATAATCGACAATGGATACTTATTCTTCACCGTCACCTGGTTCAGGAACCAGTAATCCACGTACAACCTCAAACTTCCATTTTCCTTATTGGAAAAAAAATTGGGGCCGCCTAGGGTGAAACACTGGATCTTACGAAGCCCTTACTCTGTAAATCCTCCAACTGCACCCTCAGCTCGTGAAGATCTGTGGGAGACATTCGATACGCTGGTGAGGATATTGGTGCCATCCTGGGGTGTAAGTCGATGAAGAAGTCAATATCCCAATGGGGAGGTAATTCTAGAACATCTTTTGGAAAGACATCCTCGTACTCTGCCACTAATGCTGGGAACTGAAAGCTCACAACCTCTATTGCTCCGAGGGTAAGTCTAGCCAACTCATGAGTGATCGGATGCACCCTCCTATGCATGAGCCCATTCTATGCTGCGTGGGTTTCCTTTTCACCAAAAAAGGAAAACCTTGTCCCATAGCTGCGGACACACCACACTCTTTTCCTAAAGTAGTCAATTTGGGAATGGACCGAAGATAACAAATCCATACCGAGAATGATGTCGTAATGCTTCGACGCTTCCACCAAGAGGTTCCAACCGAAACTCTCACCTCCAAGGGAAAGATCACACTGTATGCAAAGATACGTGATCATCGAGTATCCTTCCGTAAGTGTCTCTAAGCGTAAGGGTCGAGTTAGCAACTCTACCAGAATCTCAAGGTTTCGCACAAGAAATGTGGTGAGGAAGGAATGACTGGAACCTGTGTATATAAGTACAACATCTAAGGTAGAAAAGATATAGATCATACCTTGAATCATCCCTGGAGTCCCTGGGTTGTATGCCTTAACCGCATGTAGCTGTCCCCGCCCCTATCCCCCAGCTCCCTAAGCCTAGTGCGGACCTCCTATGGGTGGCGTTGGAAGTAGATCAAAGCGTCTACCACCAAATGAAGCTCTACCTACTCCTCTGACACATCCGTTGCCTAGAGGGTCTGTCTTCTCCACTCTCTGCCTCTACCTCAGTGGTCCATCCGCCACCTCCCTGTCAGTAGCTTGACAGGTTGGAAAATATCTAGAGAGATGTCCTATATCATCTCATGAGCAGCATCACCTCTCCCTAGGATGACTGGATCCAGCCTAAGAGCCCTGGACTATCGATCCCATGTCATGGGTCCTCCCGTGACATCTCCCACACCCTGATCCCTGTTTCTAATGTCAGCTCCCTACTTATGAGGTCTCTGCACCTGTCTGTATTTTTTTGACTGCCACTGGCTGTCTCTAATCAGACAAGAATCTCTCGATCACCAAGGCCCGCTCGAGAACTCCAGCATAAGTTGAAATGCATAGAGGCACAACACTAGATTGAATGTCCCTTTATAGACCTTGATTGAAGGTATGATCTCTAAAGTACTGATCCCTGATCATATCCATCAAGTACCTGGCGAGGTTAGTGAACCTCGATGAATAGTTATCCACCGTTAAATTTCCCTGTTGGAGTTGAAGAAGCTCCTGGATACACACTTCTCTCAGCGTAACTTGAGAGAAATCCTCCCTAAAGAGTCTCTCAAACTCCGTCCACAAAAGAGTCTCCTCATCGCGAGTCTTCATGGTCAAACTCCACCATCGTACTGCAGAACCCTGAAGAAGGCTCACTCCTAGGATCACCATCTGGTCCGCCGGTGTCCTTACTAGATAGAAAATTCTGGTCACTGCCTCAAGCCAGTCCTCATCCACTTGAGGGTCGGGCTCACCTCAGAACCTGAGGGGTCTCTGTCTCTGAAACTCATGGAGTGCGCTCAGTATGTGCTCCTCGTCTGTTGGTACTGCAGGTACTACGTGTTGCTCCACTGGTGGTGGTATAATAGGTGCACCACCTAGAGGTAATGCCTGGGGAAATGGTCCCTGTATTAAAGCCTCATTACTGAGGGAATCATCCTCATGATTGAGCTACTGAATACTAGAAGGTATGCATCGTGGAGGCACCCTCTAAGGAAGCAAGATGTACCATAGTCAATGAGTATATCTGGATAGCTGACACAAAGGACATGGAAAACACAACCCATTCCTATATGATGCATGTACCATTTTTTTATTTTCCCGTAACCAGTGTTTTCATGCAACGAGTTGAAAAATAGGCTATCAGAGTCTTGTTGTATGGATACATTGTCCGTCCTCACCAAAACTGGAGTTCCTGGCCTAAAACCCGAACTCGAAACACTCAACACTATTTCCCCAAACTAATATCACAGACTCTTTGTCCTAAGGTAGAACTGAACAACTCTGATACCACTCTGTCACGACCCGTCTCAGTGGGGATCGTACTGTGACTCCCCAAGCCCGTCTACAATAGGCTAGGGGCTGGTGACTATCACTGAGTAGGCATATCACTAACATGGGAGGCATTTCCTAAGTACTTGTACACATGAACACATCTCCAATACCACAAATGATGAAAAGTAAAAACCACTAAGTAAAAAATGAATGCATACAACTAAACCCAACCAACAGAGTGAAATGGAAAGTAAAGTGCAGAAAGTAAACTAGGCTAGAATACAAGCCCACCAAAAGAAAGAGTATGCAAACTACATGGTATAACCTGTAAGAAAGAAAGGGGTACTGGGACTGCTGCTCGTAGCCGTAGGAACACCTCAGCATGAAAGGAACTTAGAAATCTCTGTCCGGTCCTGGTCCGCCCTGAAATCTGTCAAAAGGCTGCTCATCTGCAGAAGACACGACACGTGCTAGAAAATACCGTGCAGGGGTGAGTATAATAATACTCAGTAGAGTACCCTAAAAACCACAAAGAAATACACAAATTAAAGGTACAATCAACTCTACAAAATATATGTCTACAAAACATATAATGAGAGAAACACATATAGATATACTCAAAACCCAGACCTGTAGTCTAGAGACAAGTCACAATGACCACATACCCATGATATGGATTCAGTTCGAGGGTTCCACAAAGCACTCATCCAGGAGAACTCACTCCATGAGTCTGATAGCTCTGATGACGTTTTTATGAGAAGTACTATTCATCGGGAAAAGCCATGAGAGAGATAGATGCACTGATAGATCTAAAGAGAGCACAAATACACTAATTTAGGGATACCACACTCTTGAGTGGGAAAAGATCATGATACACATATGATGATCACTTCCAGGGCCTTGGAAGATACCGCAAATCATCCAAATTCACCTACTAAGCAGAGGATCTCCATCCTGTAGGATTAGTCACGTCTATACCTGACTCTACCTAGGGTCAAGAATGGATATAGGATCTCGCTTCGGGCCTCTCATATGGATTCCTGACTCTATCTTGGAAATTCCTACTGAAGGGATCATACTCATGTGGATGGAAACGATACCCGACCTTTAGGGGAACGAGAAAAGGGGCACTAACCCAAATGAAACTTGTCTAAGGAATGGTGGAAAAGAGGATCAAGACTTGTACTAAGAAGTATACAACGTGTAGAATTGTCACACACCATGTCCTATGACCCTGGGTACTGCCTGTGTACAACGACCCGTGTCATAAGGCTTGTCAGGTAGAAGAAAATATACACGACATGTAAGATGACGACACACCATGTTCCACTATCTGGGGAAGACTCCATGTATGTTGTCCATGTGCCCATACATGGATTCCACCCATGTGTTACAGACCATGTACTGGTACATGGGGTAGTCTACGTATCCTACTGCATCTAGCCGTGTGGTGGAGTACATGCCATGTACTCCACCCTGTGTCCGCGTATCTTTTGAGATACACGCCGAGTCCACGTAAGGACCCACACACCGTTCCTACGCTTCCTGTCACCTAGAACTCTAGCTGCTGTTGGGTAGGGCCCACACACTATGTCTCCATAGGAGCATGCCATGTCCTTCACTGTGTGCAGTGCGCAAGACCTATCCATCGCCATACTGACCCCATATAATGTGTTCTTCAGAGAACATGCTGTGTTCTTCGGGATTTTCCAGAACATGCCATTCTTCATCGTCGCGCCTCGGGCGATCCTTTGATCTTTGATCCGGCCATCTGATCACTTCGAAACTCATGGTTAAAGGTCATCCCGATGTAGCAAATCTAATTTGAAAAGTTTTAGGCGTCCAATCGGCCCCAAAAACATGTTTCGATTCACCCACATGAAGAACATTTGAAGAATGATTTCTTCTGAACCGAGCCGATTTTTCCTCCATCATCACCATCGCACCTCCTCTAGGTCGTCGTGATGTTCGATCTTCGATTTGGGATAGTTTCATTGAGAAATGGACACACAATGATCCGTTGTTCATAACCCCACAAAGAACGTGAAGAACGCGGGGTTTAAAGGGAGGAAGAAATTCAATAAAAAAAAGAGGAATGAACCTCCGCCGTCATTCGTCACGGTGTCGATCCACTCCCATTAGTAGGTTTAACAGGGAAAATAAAATTAAAAATTCAACAATTATCATAAAATCCATTCCCAAATCAAAACCCCAGAAATAATAACCCTCCCACAAGAACGTACGATCTGTAGATCAACCTGTTCATGGGTTGTTCCGTGTTCATCATTTAATCGAAGAACGGGGAAATAAAAAATCGAAAACAAAACCCTTACCTCAATTATCGACGAAGAGGGAGATCTGTCATCGATTGGGATTCAATCTCGCTAAACACGATCCACACGTCATCATTCGTCAGCGTTCATCAAGAATTATCCAAGGTGGCTCATCTCCAAGCTCCAGAGAATTCTAGGGAGTTTTCCAGGGTTATGAGCCTAACCTTGGGATCCTGATTATTTAAAACAAAATAAGCATCGTGGTGTTATGGAAACATTTAGAATAAAATAATTTATTAATTTATTTTATTTCCTTTAAAACATCTAAAAACTAACTTTTGTATCCGACCCATGTTGGTCGATGATAGGCCCCGCCTAAGGTAATGTCGCTGCTCCAAACGCAACGGTGTCCTCAGATTTCTAATCCGGGAACCCATTTAAAATTTATTCCACTTTTCTAGGAAAACTGCTCATGCATGCTATTTAGAGTTTAATTTATTTAAAACATTTATTCCGGGCACCCCAGACCTCGAAATCACACACCGTCACAAATCCTGGTCTCAAAATAATACCATATAATATTTAAAAATAATAAACGGAAAATACGAGACATTACAAAAAAATTATTTAATGATAAAAATCAACTTCTTAATGAATACGATATTCTTTCAAAATAAAAATATGATTTGGTTTTGAAATTAAAAGATCAATTAGATTTTTAAGTTTTAAAATATGAAATCAAGGATCTCAAAAGCTCTCTTTCTAAATTCCCCAAAGGTAAAAAAATCTTAACATGATCCTTGGTTCTCAATTTGTTAAAAGAAATAGTCATGGTTTTGGTTTTTCAAACATTGTAAACTCTTCAAAAAATACAAAATTTGTAAAAGGAATATCATAAAATAAATTTTATAAATATTATCGAATATATGAGAATTTAATTTATGAATGTGATTGCAAAAATGTAAGATACAGAAGACCTAAAAGTATTCATATTTTATCTATAATTTATAATAAAAATTATCATTCTAGAAAAATTTGAATTCCTAAATCCTTATTAGCCAATATTTTTGGACCCAATATTGTTTTTACATCTCAATCTTTATTAGCTAACATTGTCAGATCCAAATCTGAAAGGGTACAAAAAGTCACTTTCTTTTGAATTTTTGCAGGGCTACACCATTGAGCTTCTTTTTCCTATCATATGATGGATTCTCAATAAAAACGGTGTTTCAAACTCCTAAAATCATTATTCAATCTATCTATCTTGAGATCACTGTTAAATTATCCAATTTAGGGGGAGCTTAGATTTTTTTCTTTTTGGTAAAGTTATGGGATGATCTATATGGAGACATGTTTTTCCTTTATTCCCTTTTCAAACTTCCATTACTGAGATGTTCACTTTTAAAATAAAATTTAAGTCTTATTTTCTCCCTTGGAAAATGATTTTGAATGTGATGTATAACTTTGCCTTTATGACAATAAAACTTTAAGAAAAATCTTTTGAAAATTTGCTTCCATTTTCCTCTCTATTTCTAAATGGAAAACATTTTATGAAATTTTGTTTCATGTATCACCTCTTGTGAGTAATTTAATTTTGGGTATATCCAATCAAATTCTCCATTATTTTATATGTGATACCTTATGAAAATTTCCTACAAATCATTTTCTTTTTATGAGGTTTTCAAGATATGATGAATGATTGATTTCACGCGGGACACATATGTAGGGTTTATCATCATGTGATAGGTGGGATTGAAATTATATACCTCTCCAATGCACTGAGTAAAGAATTATATATCATGAGATTACTACGAGACATAGGTGGTTAAGACAAGTCCACTAAGTTATGGGGCATGAATGGTTAGACAAAGTCTAATATGTTATAGGACATAGTGCTGGAGTTGGTTCCCTAGAAATAACTGATTTTTACTTTATATTGCTTATATATTCATAAAATTGAATATTAATAGAACCCTTATCATAGATTTATTATTTTTCTATGTAACTTTAATGTGATAATTTCCTAGAGTAATTGTCACATTGAAAAGGCCATAGAATTTCCTCGCTATGATGAGAACCTTAAAGTGTAATGATGATATTCTTAAACCATATGTCCTGTGGTCATATGACGCCATATGATGGGTCATAAATGATACCGAATTTCAAGTGATGGATACTTGTAAGATGATGTGATTTTATCTCATGAAGTCCACACTTGGTAATCTCCAAGATGAGAGATTATGAGGAAATAACTTCCAATAGGAATTCCATATGTCATGTGTCATTGAGAATTCTTGTCTTTGATTTTGTGTAATGATATTTATGTTTTAATAATATTATTAATACATACCATGACTCGCACACTTTGATGTATTTTGAAATCTCATGATGACCAATATTCACACTAAGTAGGATATGTTGGGTGCATAATTAATGATATGTTATTAATGAATAAGTTGAGAAAGGTTTTGTAACTTCCATATTTATGGAAGTTGATATGTTGACCCTTTGATTGGAATTGAACTATTGAACTAAATTACATAACCATGGTGTATTGACAAGTTCATTTCAAGAATTCGAAGAAAGATATATCAAGCATATAGGTTGATGACACGAGCATGTAAATTGCTTGATGAGATATTAAAACAAAGATATTATATTACATAATGAGCATTCATATATGGTTGTCAAAATTGAAACATTAACTTCTTCCTCTATGGGGACTTTATGTGTTTCTAGATGCTAATATTGGACTTTAGGAAAATCCACCTAATGCCACTAAGGAAGAAGCATAGAGTAACACACACTCAATGTCTCTATTGATATCAATTAAATTCTATTTGAATATAATGATTGAAATAAATAATATTCTCTATATTGAGGAATAATATTTATTTTGGATTTATTGATCATATATATCCAGTCACTATTTTACATGATTTGAATATTAAATAAATATTTTTTCACATGATCGTGAATATAATATTTATTTATTTATTGAATGAAAAATATTTATTATTCAGGGTTTGGTAAATACTGATAAAGGTGGACGGGTTATGTATCGCACCCGTAATGGGAATGATATACTAAATATCATTTAAATAAATATTAATTTATTTACTGATATTTATATTATCCGTGAGACATGTACATGTCAAAATAAATAATAATAATAATAATATTAGACATAGGGTTTTCTAAGGATTAAGATATTGACTAAGAGATTTTGTGAAATTATTAAGTCTCCAACCCTATCCCTATAAATGCATGATTATATCATTTCTATGTTGGGGGTGAGAGTCATTTGTTGTGTATAATGTTTCTCCTATCTAGAGAATTATTTCCTTAAAGAACATCTCTAGGGTTTTCTCTCAATCTCAAGGTAATTTTTTCCACATTCCTCATCATCCGAAGAGTGATAGAATAATAATAAATCCTTCAATTCCAATGGATTGTGTTGTGATCATAGGTGAACAATGTAAGATGATCAATACCACCATGATAACACTTAAAGTACCATCAATGACATTTTGAGATCAAAGGAGCACGTGTGGATCACCACTAGAGGGATTATATCCTTAGATCCTCTCGATGTAATGGTGGTACAACCCGAATGGACATTTAATTGATCAACACCTATATTGAAGAAACAACTCAAGACCGAGGTATTTTTATTATTATTAAATTAATTGTAAATTTAACATGAAAGATCCTCTCTTTGATTCATAGATTATTTCATCATGTTTCTTTGAATATAATCATGAGACATGTCCTTCTACATCATGTTCTATTGGATTATTAGTCAAATTCAATGAAAAAACATCATTGGGAATAATTTTGATTGACTTACACCATGTCTGGAACCTTCAAGTGGTACTAAAGACAAGTTATTTTCAAATTTATATTTATTTAATTCTTAGTGACCGATTCACACATTTGTCGATAGTTTTTCATTTCTAGTTTTTCATTCTTTAATACAAAAGTTGATATTTCTTCTTCAGTCACCTTCATATGACCAATAAAAGGTTAAGAACATATGAACAACATGTGAAAAACCTATATATAGGTGTTAAGGATTATATATGTATAACACAGAACTACATGGCACGTAACCCATAGATACACATCATGTATCCTGGTTCTTTGCACCAGGATGAGCCTCAAATTTATTCCGATACGTTGTAGAAATAAAATTTCATACAACATCATTACATGTTGCACGCTGAACATGACAGGTTGACACATGAATTGTTGGATTACACAACATGAAGCTACAATACATACCGTGTAGTCTACATGTTTCCATAGAGGAAACCACACTATCAAATACATGTTGTACATTTATTAAACAATGAATAGGGACTGAAAACCATGAAATAAGGAGGTTACATGGTGTGTAGATGGAATACACATCATCTAACTCATAACTGTCCATTAAAAAATACACATTGAGTCCCTAGACGTGTATCACAAATAGACAACGATCAAAATACATGGTACGTGGCTGGGTTGTTCACGCCGTGTATCTCTTACCTATTTACATGGAAAAGAAAATTAACTAATTACACCATTAAACCTAATCAAAACATGTCCATGTGTCATTTATTGATAGTAAACACTATTTGATAGGTTTATAAAATATTAAATAGTTAATTAATTTCCACGTAAAATGAAAAACTAAATATCGTTTATCATCCTTACATGATGTGCACTCTACATGCATTAATATCAGTGCATGTTATATAATAAAACACATTTATGGGTGTCATTTATTAATGGTGCATGACATGAAATTAAATTACATGCTGTGTATGCTACATGCCATGTGAGTGCACATTTCACAACAAGGGCCATGCTGGGTAGTTTAGATAGGTACACATCGTGTTGCCTCTATGTACACTCTACGTACTTAGTTAATTTTAAATAAATTTATTTATTTAATTTGTTTAAAATTATATTGGATGGGATCAAAATGATTTTATGGATGGATATTAAGATAAATGAATGAATGAATTAATAAGATAATTAATTTATTCAAGTAATTTATCTTATTAAAGAATGATTTAAATGAATGATTGTTTATTAAATGCATATTCGTTGCACGTATGTGGATAATTATGAGCTTGACCAACCAATGTATGCGTTGGATTTATTTTTATTTAATTAAATTATTTTTATTATTATTAAATTAAAATGATGGCTTGCGTGTTATACCACCCACTTCTATTATGTAGGAAAAGCATGTCCATGATTTATTTTATGCAAAATTATCAACCATTCTAATGGTTACTCTCACCTATGCATGAGTAATATTATATAAAGGATGAATATCCAAGGAGAGGAGTTGGTTCAAGTCCCAATATAATGTGAAATAAACCTAGAAGATACAAAGGTTGTTGGTGGAATGGTGTAACTCGATCCAAGATTAGATTAGAGAGTTTTTTACCTAGGGTCATAGGGTGATTTATTTACCTATCAATAAATCAACCATTATAAATATAATGATAAAGTCATTTTATTTATTTTATTTCTGTATGATACATGGTTACTTTTTATGGATGATTTATTGCGATCACATAAATTAATTAATTAACAAAGCATTCAAGATGAAATTAAAATAAATGGATCGTGTATAGATTTTTTTATCATAACATGGTTAATTAATTATGTAAAATCCATATAATATTAACAAGGAATGTAAAATATGAAATTAATAAATTTACATGTAATAAATAAAATCCCTCGAGTAAATATAAAGTCTAAATGCTTTCCATTACTTTATTAAGAATGGAACCATAGAACCAAGTGTTGGTCTGACCCACATAAGGTCATTTACTTTAATCGGGTATTTATTATGAAGGTTTTGGTTCAACTTAACCAAGTAGGAATCAAGATAAGTAGCTCTTGCTAGACTTGATTTTATTTAGAGGAAAGTGTTGAGGAAATCCAAATAAGGATTTTAGGATTGAGGAGTTATCTCAATAGAGCAAGGAGCTATGAAATAGTAGTTGGGAAGACCACCTACCTAAATACCTCTAAGTAATTGATCAGGCCCTCACTTGGGTTTTTAGAAGGGAAATATGTATCCTTTACCCTAGAATTTCCATGTGTTAGGACAATCTGAGTCCAATGGTGAGGGTTATTGAGACTTGATAAAATAGTGGGAGACTAATAAGATAATTAAATTTATTTAATATCATATATTTAGAAATCAAGATAAGGTATTTATATCTATTTTTATTTTGTTATAGAACATTAAAATGTAAAGTTTTCCAACCACATTATCCTTAAGATATATACTGGAGAAGGATAAGCTTCTTACCCTTAGTAACTTCCTAAAATGGTCTAATCACTTACGAATTGTATTACACTATGAACAGAATATCTACATGTCAGAGTCCCTAGTTTCTAATCTACTTTCTAAAGAGGCACATAGGAAGTGTTCACTTCCTATAAAAAACACTTGGATGATGCACTATATGTATAATGTTTTATGCTTTCATCCATTTATGATGAACTCATGAAGTCTCATGAGAGCATGGATGCTTATAGCATGCTCAAGCATCTTTGTGATCATTTTCAAGAGAGAGTTAGACAAGAATTATTTGACATCTACAAGGCACTCTTTTTGAGAAAAATTAGCGATGGTGCATTAGTTGGGACTCACATAGTCAATTTTTTTTTGGATATATTGAGTGTTTAGACATTCTAGGGTTTTTACCACTTACTTAATTGTGCATCGATCTCATTATCAACTCAACCCATCAAATCTTATTTATATTTTTTGTAAGTATTAATATGAACAACATTGAGAATTATCTCCCAAATCTCCTTACTCCAAATCATCAAGTATGATAAGGACGTGAATCATGAAAAACCTTCTATTATTATGGTAAACAAGAGGAAGGGAAAAGAGAAAATCCCTAAGATTGACACAAAGTCTAAGGATTATTCAAAACTTCCATCCAAAAGAAGAAAGATCAAGGGGAAAGAAAGGGAACATGATGTTTTCTATTTAACATGTGGTAAGAAGGGCCACTATAAGAAGAACTTTACCACTATAAATAAATAAGGTGAAGCTTTAGGTGGGTTTTTTTTGAATGAAATCTATATATTTCTACTAATTGAGTATTATATACTTCTTGTGGTGCTCACATTTGTATAAAATTATAGGAACCAAGTATATTTATAAGATTTTCACATGGTAAGGTGGATATATGAGCCACTAAGAGATCCAAGTTCTCCACAATAACTATTGGAGACTACCACCTCACATTACTAACTGAAATGATATTGGTTTTAAAGAATTGTTATTATGTGCCATAAATTACTAAAAACATAATTTTTGTGTCCCGTCTTGATACAAATGGGTTTATTTTCAAACTTGGGAATAAAATTTACTTATTTTATAAATATATATATGTTATGGTAAGGAAAAAATTAATGACAGTAATTATATGTTGGATTACACAAACCAAGTAATGAAAAAAGATAATGAATCTATTTCACACAAATTATATCATACCCAATAGTGGAATTATCAGCTAGGTCATGTAAATGGAAAGCACTTGAATAAATTATGCTAAGATGGATATTTATATTCTTCTAAACTAAAACCACTTGGTATATGTCGGGCTTGTTTTTAAGGAAAAAAGACCAAATATCCATTTAGTGAAAAAAGGTGAAAGGGACACATAACTTATTGAAATTGTTCATATCGATGTGTGTGGACCTTTTCCAGTAGAATAAAGGGGAAAATAATCATACTTAATTAATTTTACTAACAACTTAAGTAGATATGGATATTCTTACTTAATGAGGTATAAGTCAGACTCCTTAGATAAATTCAAGGAATACAAGAATGAAATTGAGAACTATCTTGGTAAGAAGATAAAGATAATTCGCTCAGACTGTGGAAGAGAATATCCAAACCAATCATTCATTGATTATCTATAGGAGTTTTAGATTCTATCCCAACCCACTCCTCCTTATACACTAGTGGAATAGTGTAAGTGAAAGGAGGAACCAAAAATTTCTATATATGGTGAGATCACTGATGAGTCATGAAATTATTCCATTATTATTTTGTGCATACATATTATAAAAAATGAAATACACACTAAAAAAAGTTCCAATAAAAGTGATGAATAATATTCTATATTAACTTTAGTGTGGAATAAAACCCATGTTTTATAACTTACATGAATGAATATGAAAAAAATTTGTTAAGGCCTATTTAGGAAACAAACTTATAACTCAAGGTATGAAGTGTATCTTTATGGGATACCCCAAGGAAACAAGATGATATTACCTATAAAAATCCTTAGATAAAAATTTAATTGTGGAAAAAAATTCCATGATTCTTGAGAGGGATTACATATCTAAAAGAGATAGTGGGAGTGAGATAGACATAGATGATGTTGTGGATCATGATATACAAGAGTTGGCACAAGATTAGATTAAAAAAATCCCCATGGAAGAGGATGTTTTAGAGATACAAGTACTGCATAAGAGTATAAGAGAGGTTAGACAACCCAAAAGATACAGTTTTCTAGTTACCAAGGATGGTGACTTATTATTAGTTAATAATAATGATCCTGTAACCAATAAGGAATAGGTAAGTGACACAGAAGATGAAAAATGGAAAGAATCCATAAATTATGAAATGGATTCCATGTACCAAAATCATGTATGGATTTTGGTATATCCTCTAGTGGATTTAAATATTGTTGTTTTCAAATGGGTATTCAAGAAGAATATGGACATGGATGGATAAATCAGTACCTATAAGGCACGACTAGTTGCAAAAATAGTTTAAAAAACATCAAGGCATAGACTACATTGAAACCTTTTCACTTGTTTCTATTCTAAAATCCATTATAATTCTACTTTACATATCAGCTTATCATGACTATGAGATTTGTAAGATATATGTAAAAATATATTTCCTTAATGGGAACCTTATGGAAGATATCTATATGACACAACTACAAGGGTTTGTGACTCTAAAGTATGATAACAAGGTATGTAAATTGAAAAGTTCTATTTATAGATTAAAGTAAGCATCTAGGTCATAGAACATTCTCTTTGATGAAGCCATAAAAAAATTAGTTTCATACAAAATGAATGCGAGACTTGTCTACAATAATTTTAGTGGGAGTAAAATCATTTTCTTAATGGTATATGTTGATAACATATTACTTATTGGAAACTAGATACCCGTCCTACACTCTGTTAAGACATGGTTGGTTGAACACATAATTCTTTATAAAGGGATTAGGTGAAGCAAAATATATTCTTGGGATCAATATCCATCACGATATATCCAAGAGGCTACTTGAACTAAGTCGAGGAATGTACATTGATAAGATACTTAAGAGATTCAGTATGGAGAAATCCAAGATAGGATTGTTTCAAATGTCACATGACATACATATTTCCAAGAAATAGCATCCTTAGAAATATGAGGAGAGATAGAGAGTGACAAGGATCCCATACACATTTGTGATAGGGTCATTCATGTATAATATGCGATGTACCATGCTATATTTCAGTTACACCTTAGGAGAAGTAGGTAGATATCAAGCTAATCCAGGAGACATCCATTGGATGATAGTTAAGATTATCCTAAAGTACCTCAGGTGTACTAAGGATATATTATTAGTTTACAAATAATATGGGGAGCTAGTTATCATATAATATATATATTCTAGGTTCCAAAAAGATAAATACAATTTAAAATTATAATCAGGATATATATTCACATTCAATAGAGGTATTGTGATCTAGAAGAACTCAAAGTAAGCTATGGTCATAAATTTTATAGAAGATTATAAGTATATTGAATCCTTTGATTAAGATAAATAATTAGTTTGGATACACAAATTCATCCAAGAGCATGATGTGGTGCCTAAAAGTAAAGATCCTATCAAACTTTACCATGATAATAATGCAGTGGTGGATCTTTCTAAGGAGCCAAGGTTACATCATTAAACAAATAATATACTTCATAATTATTATATCTTGAGGTATTTTTCTCAGAGAGGTGATGTCATATTAAGTAGAGTTTCTATGGAGGACAATGTTATGGATCTGTTGACCAAATCCATATCTCAACAGAAGCATGGACATCATGTGAGAGTTAGCAGACTAAAAGTTATTAGTAGTTGGATCTAGTCTAAGTGGGAGTCGATTGGATTTGGTGTCCTAGAATCAACTACTTTGTACTTTAGATTTCTTATATATTCATATAATTTAATATTAATAAATACATTATCACATATTCATTATTCTTATATATAAATTTAATATGATAATTTCCTAGAGTATTCATCACACTGAAATGGTCATAACAATTCCCCTCTATACTAAGTATATTGAAGTGAAATAGAGATATTATGAAACTATATATATAATATGGTTGTATAATTCCATTTGATGAGACACAAATGATGCATACTGTCAGGTTCTGGATACTCATAATAGGATGAGACTTTATATCATGAATTTCATACTTGGTAATCTCCAAGATGAGAGATTATAAGGACATACCTACCAGTAGGAATTCCACACGTCATGTTTCATTGGAAATTACTTTCTACAAACATGTATAATTATCCTTAGACATTAATATTATTATTAATACATTCCATGACCCATTCACTATGATGTATTTCCCAAAACCATGATAATCTATGTTAACACTAAGTAAGATATGTTAGGCATGTCACAAATGATATATTATTATTGAATAATTCAAGGAAGGATTTGTCTCTTCTATCTTTATGTAAGTTTATATCCCAACCCTTTTATTGGAATGGAATTTTCAAACTAAATTCAATGACTATAGTGTATTGATAGGTTCATTTCAAGAAGTAAAATAAAGACATATCAAATGTATAGTTTGATTAAATGAGTGTGCAACCAGCTTGATGAGATATCAAGATAAAGGGATTATATTACACAATGAGTGTTCATATGTGGTTGTTAAAATTTCAACATTAACTTCTTATTCTATGGACACATTTTCATGTTACTATATGCTGATATTGGACTTTAGGAAAATCCACCTAATGAAACTGAGGAAGAATCCTAGAGGGTCATACACTTAGTATTTATATTGATCTCAATTAAATTCTATATGAATTTAATTATTAGAATGAATATTATCCCCTATATAGATGAATAATATTTATTTAGGATTTATTGATCACATATATTTAGTCACTATTTTATGTGAGTTGAATATTAAATAAATATTTATTCAAAATACCATGGATATTATATTATATTTATTTATCAAATGAATAATATTTATTATTCAAGATTTAGTAAATACCTAGAAAGGTGGACGATCTATGTATGGCATCCAATAACATGAATGATATACTAAATATCATTTAAATAAATATTAATTAATTTATTGATATTTATATTATCCTTGATACATGAACATGTCAAATAAATAATAATAAAAATATTATTATTAGACATGGGTTTCTCTAAGGATTAAGAGACTGGATAAGGGCCTTAGTTCAATTACCAAGTCTCTAACCATTTCTCTATAAATACCCGATTATATCATTTATGTGGTGGGGTCAAAATAATTTTTTTGTGAACAACATATCTCCTCTCTAGAGATTTATCTCAAAGAACTTCTTAAAGGGTTTATCTAAAACCTGAGATAATTTCTTCCACCCTCCTTCTTCTATTAATAACGAGAGAACAAGAATCAATCCTTCAGTTATGAATAATTGTGCTATAATCAAAGGCGAATGATGTAAGATGATCAGTACCGCTATGCTAGCACCCAAAGTACCATAAAAGGAGAACATGTGGATCATTGTTAGATAGATTATATCCTTGGTACTATCAACATAATAACAATATTACCCAAACATACATTAGACCGATCATCACCTACATCGAAGAAATAACTCAAAATCAAGGAATTTTTCTTGTTATTAAATTAATTATAAATTTAACATGAATGATCCTTTCTTTGGTTTTAGGTTTCTTTTGTTATGGTTCTTTGAATATAATCATGATACGTGTCATTATTCATTATGTTCTTATAGTTTATTCATCGAATTCAATGAAAAACCATTATTGGGCATAGGCTTTACCGATTTATATTGCTCATGAAACCTTTACATAGTTGGTTAGCCTTTTCCACTATGATATGAATGTATTGGTGGTTAAACTTTACATATGCTATGATTTTATATGATTTTACTATTCCATATTCCTAAGTTATGTTACGATGGTTCATATTTATTGATTCCAAGTTCACATTCCATGGTTTATTATATGATTCCATAATGATTCTTTTATTATTATATGTCCTTATTACTTGATCTATTATTATAAAATCATGCCCTTTGATCAACACTTATGATTCCATGTTTTTATTAATCAAGTATTTCTCCCATTTTCATGTTTTCTCACAAGTTTATGATCTAATAATCTATGAATCATTGATACTTTTTTCCCTAATTGAGTGTTTGATATCACCTCTTATTATGTTTCCCATTCCCCTAGGAAATTATATATAGGAAAATGTCTAGGAGGAAGTCATGTGTAGATAAATTATGGTAAATGTTAAAGAAACAATTTGTAAAAATAAATTTACATAGATTATCTCAAAAGACACCAAACCTTTGGATTCTAGGGTGTGATTTATTATGAGATGTAATATTCAATTCTATAAAATATTGTAAGATATATGTATGTTAAGCTCGGGTTTCCTTATTTGGTATCAAAGTGGGTTTTAGTTAATTTTGGGGATTTGGTTAAAATTTATAGGATAACCTAAATTAAATAAATCTAGGTTTATATGAAAGAGTTATAAGTTGAACCAAAAGTATGATAGGTTTAAAATAAGGATAAGATACATTGGGATTGAATTTTAATTTTTTTGTACTTGATAGATTCATTCCACATATATCATCAAAGGTATAATTTTTATTAGAGATCCAAAAATACACACAGGTCTAATAAAGATCTAGGTTGTTGAAAATAGTGTAATCTAAGAGCATCAGACCTAATAAGATCAACACATTCAGGTTAAAGGGAGCCTATTCTAGAAAATTAAATAAAGGGTGCATCCTGTGGGTCCCAAGAAGCAAGGAAATCCATGAATTTATTCCCTTTATGCCATGTGTGAATCACTTCTACCTAGTTATACAAAATAAGCTTGTATCTCTATATATGATAAATAATGGACCATGGAATAGAAGTATGCTCTTGAAGATAATAATGAATGATTAAGGAATCTATTTCAACTCACTCCAGCATGATTTTTCTATCAAGGATTACCTAAATCCCATAGATTAGTGCATATGCCTCCATTAGAAGGGAATAACCATATCCATAAGAGCTAGTGAAGACCAAGATGACCAAACCCCTAGAGACATGAATAACACCACATCCCCATATTAGGCCATGAATGTACTATCCATCAATATTAAGATTGAGGCCACTACTGGGTGGGTTCTATTTAACCCTCTACCCTAAAGAGATGGTCTTTGAGAAGAGGGGAGGAGGCTTCATCCATCTATAATAATTATCTTAAAGGTAGCATTATCTTAATTCTTTAATAGGAGACTCACTTGAACCACTAATCTATGGGATCTAGCCACCAATGCCAACCGAGAATTGAGGGTACCCTCATATCAGGCCTTGTTCCTAGCATTCCAAATGCACCAACAACCCACAACCAAAAAGGCCACCCTCACTTTATACTCCTATTTATTGCCTCTGAATCCATAAAACCAGTTATGAAGAAAGACTTCAGTCATGTAAATATGAAAAATGAACCTGAATAACTCCTCAATATTCCTCTACACTATGACCACCCACTCACCATGGAAGAACAAGTGAGAGGATGACTCTTCATTGGAGTTCCTATAATATATGATTGAATTTTCATAATCATATGATTGTTTACTCTGATTTTCTTAAGATATTATTATTTATTACTCATGTTAACCCTTTTGGTTTTAGTAAATGGATGGAACTAGGAGGAGCCAAGTTAAGAATAAATGTGATGGAAAATGCGATTACTATCCCAATGAACAACCAAATGGGATGGTAGATGGCATGAAAAAATTCATGGATTTACCATCTTAGGTTATGAGTAATAACTTGAACCACATTTATCTCTAAAATTCACCAAATAAAGATACATTTTCTATTAATACCTTCATTCATCAACAACCAATATCCTTCAATGGATCTTACAATCCACCAATTACTAATAAATGGATCAATATAAAATAAAATATATTTTCCATTCTCTAATGATTGGATCATGAAAAAGGTAATTTTAGATTTTTATCATTTATAAGGTGAAGCAGACTAATGGGGAATTTTATCAAGAATACAAGGAAAAAGGAATAAATTAACACCATGGATTGGGAGGATTTTATAAAAATACTATTCATCAAATATTTTACCCAAACTATTCTCATTAAAATAGAGTGAGAATTCCTTGAGATAATGTAAAGGGAGGTTGAATCTATTAACACCCTTTAAGAAAAGTCTTGTAAAGTACAACTCTAGTTTTATTATCAATCTTGAAAGAAAAAACGATTATTTATTTAAAGGTATAAAATTAAATCTCTAAAAAACCTTAACTATAAGGGACTTAGGTAGTTATGAATAAATTATTCAACATGCACTTGAGGTGGAAATGGAAACTATACTCTCAATATTCTTATGGATTTGGGGTGTAGAGATTAAATGATATGACTCATAGAGGAAATAATATTCAACTATCTACATGCTGAAAGTATGGGAATAAACAACCATGAAATTTACTCAAAGGAGTAGGGAAATTATTTAAGTGTGTAAGAACATGACATAAAGAACATGAGTGTTATAGAGGTATTAATAGGCTAATAAAAAAACTGGAAGAGAAGAGAGTCCCACCTAATGAACCTCCAGAAGTGCAATGTTTATTGTGTAAAAGGAACTATATAGATAAGTTCACTAATACAAGGGATAATGAGGATAATCAACATCATCAACCTCTAAAACCAGAGGAAGAAGGAAGAGCCTATGAAATCACTATCATTGAAGTGGGACATGATAATGAAGTGGTGAAAGGTACACTCATTACCCACTCAACATCTATAAATATTCTATTTTATTTTGGTTCTTAAAATTCCTTCATATCTTGAAAGTTTGCTAAGATTATTGATTTAATACCTCAAAGATTAAATATTGATCTATTATTGAAAACATTCGATGGAGCAATGATTGCATATGAAGTGTATAACTCTTCTTTGATTATAATATGTAGGAAAATAATTCATGAAAATATAGTAACTATTCCCTTATTATAATTCAATATGAAATTGGGATAGATTGGATCTCACTATATAGAGTGTATATCAATTTTCAAGATAGGAAAATCTCCTCTTATATATAAAATTACCCCATAATCCGATATTAATGTAAGGATAATTATAAAATACCTTTAGAAACTAATTCCTTAATATGGTTTTGATACCCAATAATGAGGGATACTTGGCTAAAATAGATGGGGAGGAACTAAAATCATCCATCCTTAAGGATTTCACCCCTTTATCCCCTAGTAACTCTATTTTAATTCCCCTATATATTGATTGACCTCAAGGTATCCTCTCTTAGAATTGGGGTTCTGAAGTTTCCAATTTACCTATTAGAGTTCACTGAAGATTTGATACTCCTTAACCTCTCATTAGTGGATTATTTTGGCCAAATGAGACCATTAATGGACACATTTGATAGGCTGATCAATGGTTATTGGGGTTTGAATAATCATGTGGTAGTAGGGTTTCTAGATTCATAGAACTTATTGATTCATTTTGAGGTTGAAGAAGACTTTTCATTTGTTTGGTCAATAGCTTAGCGACACATTGATGAATTTAACTTTTATCTCTTTATATGGACCTATGAGTTTCATATGAGTCTGGATCATCCTTATACACCCATCTAGATTTCCTTTACAAGTTTACCACTTACCTTATAAAATCCATCTATTTTAAAAATTCTTAGAAATATCATTGGTCAATTTTTGAGATTTGATAGTAGAACCTATGCCATGTTCCACCATATTTCTCTATGGATATGTGTCAAAATTGATGTTTCTAATCCTATAAATGAATAAATTTATTTTGAGGTTGGGGAAGAGTTTTTTTGTTTCTAAGAGGTTTATTTTGATACTTGGGATGATTTTTCTCCTGTTTCCAATGTTTATTCCACC
The DNA here is from genome assembly GCA_963277665.1 of Viscum album. Classification (NCBI taxonomy): domain Eukaryota; kingdom Viridiplantae; phylum Streptophyta; class Magnoliopsida; order Santalales; family Viscaceae; genus Viscum; species Viscum album. Next base: position 698,970,338 of record OY728157.1, read on the forward strand.
TCTAGTAGTTCTATTATCATGGTTCTATGAGGATGAAACAATTTTTCAAATATTTCACCTTGATATTGATAGAAATTTTTCATAAAGTAAATGGGATATAAAATAATTATTCCAATACCATTATGATTGATTTTACTTGGATAGTGAGGCTTCATTAGCATAGATAGGGTCGAGGTTGTGTGGGAGGATCCTACCTCCGAGTTTGACTACTCATGTTCTAGGGTCATTAGAATTTTTTTTGATGTGTTGAGACATGTTATATTCCTCCATGGACCGAGGGATAATGATGACCCCCTATCCTTATAACCAAGGTTCAATTTGGGCTTGTTGGTCCCAATAGGAATGAGTAGGTCTTCTCTATGGCACAGTTAGAGGAGACCAAGGAAGGAAATGAGGATCCAGTGTAGGAGATTTCTCCATCCAAGAGTATTGGAACTAGTGTGTGGAAAATTATCTCATAGTTCATATTAAAAAATAAGTTTTATATCATTGGTGAAGAGGATAGGGGTCAAAAGGGTTCATAAGTATAAAAGATAGCAATTCAAAAATAGAAAAGGAAGTCAATTTGTGGGAAGTACCCTAAGGTTTGGATAGAATACCAATGTCAAGAAGTGGAATTGGTTTAATCTGCTGATGGTCATAAAGGGTAAGATTATTCTTCTTAGTCCCTATGTAACTGTGAAGCGGATCAACAAGATGATGAATTTTTCAGTTTAGGTGTGAAGAATGGAAATAAGGGGGGTTTGGAGCCTAAGGATTATCTAGTTAATAAACCAATGAAAAATAGAATTTATAAGGATTATTTCAAACTACCCAAACCTATGATTACCAGATCATAGAATAAAGTTTTTGGATTAAAGGTGAAAGTTAAATCTCATAGAAAAGGGGTTTCTATACCCAAGGAGTCTCTAGAAAAGCACCAATAGGAGAAAGAAGTTTCTAGAGGAAGGAAGGTGAACAATACAAATGGTAAGAGGTAACTATAAAGTCAAGACTTGAACCCAAATTTAATTAACCGAAGAGATAAAAGGATTGATTCTAGTTGGTATGGGGTATTATGGATGGTTTCATATTTACGAATGGTTAACTAAAATTTAGAAATAGAGGGGGCGAAGAAAGGGAGCAAGAAGAAAAATATGCACCCACATCGGTCTTGGAATTTATTTTCCATTACAAAGAGGAGATAAAGGGAGATTAGTTTAAAATAAAAGTGTTACTAGTGGGAATCCATAAAAAGTATTAAAGAGAGATCAAAGTTGACATTAATGAGGAACAAAAGAAATGGATTAATTCTCAAGATCACATATTGATATTTGGTTTTAATTAATAGAAGATTAACATGTAAAATTATATTAAGACACAAGATAAGATGACCTACCATTTCTAGGATCTCATTAAAGATGAACCATAGAGGTGGGAATTATTCATCAATTAGACTTTAAAAAGGGTTCATGATTCCAACACTTTAATTTTTTTGGAATGGTTAAGTGTTTTATTTTAGGAATTAATTTCACTCATATGTTCATATTCCCATTAAAACCCATAAATTAAATTTATTGAAATAAAATATATATTCAGATGGAATATATTCCAATTGTATATAAATAAATTAATGTATTTATCTAAGAGTTTACTGGACTTCCTCTAAAATGTAAGGTTGATTTTTCAATTTAAATAATTATTGATTCTTATAGGATAAAATGAGTATAGTTTTACTACAAGAGGGAGGGGGAGGTAAATTATAGCTTGAAAAATAAAACATAAAATTTTACAAACCTCTTATATAAAAGTAATTGTATGTATAAACACAAATATAATTTATAAAATCAGATTTAAGAAAAGTTTATAACAAATAGTATGAAACTTTACTTCAAACATGCACAACATAAAATATATAAAACTTGTAGTTAATAAGAATAACAAAGTAAGAGAAGTTTTTTAAAGGGTATAAGAAAAACCAATAAAAACTTTTCTAAGAAAGTCACCACACTTTAACATTTAGTGTAAAGTGTTTTTTAATTAAACTCAAGATATCCACAGTTTTAACCAAACCATAAAATTATGCTTCCTATCCTCATAATTTATTAATACTAAGATCATAAAATATCTTGTTTCCCTTTCCCCAGAAACCCTTGATCACACCAGATGAAAATAACATCTATCTCTAAAAACCCTAAGATACCTTGATCAAGACTGATCATAAACATCAATTACATAAGCAAAGAACTTAATAAATTTACAAAATTTCTCACAAAAATATTCCTTAAGTAAAACTCCCTAAAGAAGTAAAATGAAGTGTTCAATCATAATAAGATGTTACAAACTCTTTATAGAGACTCTAGATAGTTTATGATGAAAAAGTTTTCACAAGATTATACTTCCAAGAAGAATACCCCTCCTTTAATGCTATTTATTTTTATAGGAATTTCTTTAATGACTATATTCTGTATTCATTAGATTTGGTTCCAACGAAATCATACAAACTATTCTTTACTTGAAATATTTCAATACATCTTCTTCATCTGATGGTTTATTTTAATGAAGCACGATTATAATAATAGAATGGTTACTTTCGGTAGAATAAAGTTTCTTCATCCAATAGACTGAAGTTTCTTTTTATGGTAAAAAATAATATCTCAATTAGGTAGATTTTATAGATGTTCGTCTGGAAATCATGTTTGCCTCTAGTCGATAATTCTCTTCCGATAGTCTCGTAAAAAATTTTTCCTATGGAAATTATTTAAACTAAGTCTCTTGGTATTTATAAATATACATCCAATGAAATATATATTTTTTCATCCAATGTACAAAGTAAATTATATGTCTAAATAATGAAAAACTTTATCTAATGGAAATATATTTCTACATCCAGTAAAACATAAATATTTTTTGAAAAACAGTTTATAAAACTTGGGATGTATAAAAGTTAGTAAAGTATGATGTTTTAAATAAGTTTCTTATGATTTTCAAAAATAAGGTTAGAAAGTGTTGAAAGTAATTTTTTAGACTCAATAATTTCCCCATTTTTGAAAGGCACAAAATAAAACTTTTAAAGAGAAAAACTAAAGTTAATTTTTTTTGAATATACTTACTCCCCCAGTATTATACAATCCCAACCTTTATCCTTTTTATGAAAAGTTGTAACTTTATTATCTTATTTATTTTTTGTTTAAAAGTTATCTTTATTACAATATTTAGTTTCTTTCTCCCAAAAGATACTTTCTCCTTTAGTTTGAATACTTTCTCACCCTTTGAGATTTTAAAAATAATTTGTGGGAGGTAGAAAGTGTACTTGAAATGTTTGGTAAAAATCTAATATGGAATAATTTATATGAAAACATTCATCTAAAAAAATTAGAAATACATTCATCTAATAAAACTGAATAAACATCAATCCAAGAAGATATATGTAAGAAAATTCATCCAAAATATGAATCCATATGTTTTTGTTTGTTTATTAAAAAATATTTTAAGAGTTTAATAAAAAATATCAATCTTTCTTGAAGAGATTTTTGACAAAGACTTTCATATTATTGATATCCTTATAATATTTCTCTAACTCAATAACTATTGTCTTGATATTCCCCAATTCCTCTTCAAGAACTTATATCTTTTTATTTTCATTCTTTATCTTTGAGACTTATTATTCTAGAGATTGAATCTTCTTTACTTGAATTGATATCTCATCATATTGTTTCATTGAAAAAGATTTGATATTATCAATAGCCCTTAAAATTTCACAAGTTTCCGAACTTATACTTATTTCAAACTTAAATACTGATTTGGTTTCCTTTTTTAATTATATCAATTTATTCACCATAAAACTTTATATCTTTATCTGTGTGTTTGATCCACTTGATAAATTACATCAACTTTATTGATTCCACTATTGATTTACCCTTGAAATATTCTAAATTTTCCTCATTTTGAATAATAATCATAACAAGTTGCTCTAATTAATTTTTATTTTACAAAACATCAGTTATTACTTGAATATATTTATATATATATTGAATATCTAGAAATATTTTCATTATTTAATCAATCTTATTGATCAATTCATTGAAGTAATTCATATTCATCACCAATATTTGGATACTTTCACTAGGTTTAGAGTTGGTGGAGTCTGAAGAAAATTTAGGAATATACGGAGTAGGTGGTCTCGAGGGTTGATGATCTCATTTTCTTTCATCAGATTTAGATTTTGAAATCTCCATAACATCAGATTATTTATCAGATTTTTATTTGTCTAATTATTTTTTTATGAATGATGATCTTCTTACTTTGAAGATTTTTATTTATTCTAGATAGAAATAAAAATATATTTATGATATTGGAAAGATAAGGAAGTTGAAGTATTAGTGGAATATTCTTTAAAATCCAATTTTTTTCTTAATTATTTCTCTAATTCAGATTCTTCCTTTTCTTTATAAAATTTTTCAACTTTATCTTGAACATATTTAGACTAATGTTCTTTAACCACCACTTCTTTTACTTTTCCTTCTAAATGAATGAAGTTTATTTTGAAACTTGGGTTTATGGGATTGGAGACCTAGAGTTTTGTTGTGGATGAGAAGTGATACCTCTGTGATGATAATGATACTATGGATGTCATTCTATAAGGAGATGACAGTGGGGGGAATGTCTCAGGAGGAGAAACATGCATGCGATTATGAAACCAGTTTAGTTAGAGATTGAAGAGTGGTATAAGTAAATCCATAAGGTAGGGAGTTTACCATATTATGTTAGAGGTTGTTGACCTTGAAATTCGATGAGATATTAGGATGACGTTACTGATTAGTTGAGAATGGGTGGTGGTTGATATTTTACATTAAAACTAAGGTATTATATAGATAGTCCTATCTAGTAATTACATATAGTAGTGGAAAAAGTTTGGGATGTTGAGGAATGAACCCATGTTGGTAGGGTCATGGATGCTTAAGATCGGTTGTTGGATGGTCAAGGTGGCACTTAGATATCAACGAGAAGGTGAATACAATTTTACCTTGATGAATACTAGGTCTGATATTTAGATGCAATATTAGATGAAGTCCATGAATTGGCATCAAAATAAATATGAAGTTGATATAATCCAAGTGTTGACTTGGGTCGATGGTATACAAGTCACTCGGGTAAGATCATGATAACAATTTTGGTTAGTTTATGGTTAAACTATGTAATTACACTGTAAGTCATATTTTGATTTATGTGTGGGTGTTTGGATGATATTATAATGAATTCAGGAGTAGAATAATTTTGATTAGGTGGTGTTACAATGCTTCGCTGAGTGAAAAAAATAATTTTAGAGAATATTCAGTCATAGGAGGACTAACTTGTGTTTTTGTGTGTAATTGGGTGTAGTGATATGGAAACCACACTGGGTGGGATGTTAGACCATGGTAATTGTGTTTCGGTAGGTGATTTTGATGGTGGAGAGTAATGTAGCTTAAAATCAAACCTTATGAGTTGAGTCTTATAGTGGGGACAATAATAAGCCTAGAGATGAATCGTTCAATGAAACATTAGTGTCTTTGGATAGATGGGAATAATTAAGTGTTGTCTTAGTGTTTCTATGATGGTGATGAGATATGACTTGGTTCTTGATGAATAGTTCACCTTGTGTTTGGAGTTGCAAAATAGTATCTCATTAAATGTTCTAGAGTAGAACACATCGACTAGAGCATGAATTGGTGACCCATATAGGTCAAGATCAATGGTTTAAAGTCCACTAAGGCTTATTGGGATGATAATTTCTATGGAGGGGTGGTTATAAACCTTGATCCTTTATGATTTATGAATTTTTATGGGAATTTATTTTTTTAGGAATTTTAGAGTAGGGGTTGTTTTGATATTGGAGTTTTATATTTGAATTAAAAGAGTTAGAGCATCATGATTTTATGTTTTTAGATATGGATCAAGGATCAATAGGTAACTCAAGTTTTTAAGAAAGTATTGGGAGATTCAGGTTAAATTTAGGATTTTTTAGAGGGTTTTTGACTCGGTTCATGGTTTGGTGTGTACAGTTTATGAGAAACCATGAAGCACCTTGAGTATGTGGATATTTTTAATTAATTTTGTTCATGAAAATTTGGTTTTAAAATTTATAACATGGTTAATGGTTAACCATGTTGATTTAAAAGAAAATTATATAGCTTTGTTTTGTTATAGATCATGGTTATAGTTTCCACATGGTTGAAAACAAATTGTGTGGGACCTTCAGTTTCAGTTATAGAGATTATTTACATGGTTAGTGCATGGTTTGGAAACCATGAAGACTTATAATTTAATTAAATAGGGGGAAATTACTTATTCCCCCTATCATGATTTTATCTCCTAGCATCCCTTTATTCCTTCCCCTCACACACACCCCCCATCTGACTGACCTCCCTCTTCCTTCTTTAATTCCCCCTTAATTTGGGATAATTTTGTTAGAATTATTCAGTGATTCAAGGTGATATTACTCCTCATAATTTTTTCCTAGATTCCTCCTTTATTCTCATTTGATTTTAGTACTCCATATTATGAATTTGAGTGATTATTCCACCAGAGTATGATGGAATCATCCTGATTTGATGAAGATTTCATAAAACATAGCTATAATATGTCCTGACATGGCATCTTCAGGTTGTTGCACATCGTTTTGATAGAGGTACACCATCACATGTATTTTCTAAGATTTTCCTTTAAATTGGATAAAATTTATTAATTAATTGTTTATGAATGATCATGATTTTCCATGGATTAGGATTGATTTCATGTATAGAGTAGACCACACCCCATTTCTTGTGATTTCAACATGATGAGGTTGCTTGGTGATATTTTAGGAGTTATGCTTAATTAAATAAAATTGTAAATTAATTATTAATTTTTATAAATGAGTTAGATAATTATAATTTTTTATAATTAATTATTAGATATTATGATTTGATATGGGTGCTAGAAATGTTTATGTGAGTGTGGATTGGACTTGGATGAGCCCAGGTAGTTATGGAAAAGATGTGATCAAAGGGAATAACTCAATTCTTGAGGTAGGTGGTACTTAAATTATACCCCATTGGTATATTAATTTTGTTTTTGTATGCATGTGATATGTGGTCTTTCCACCAATAGAGAATGGAAATTTATTTAAATAAACTGTTTTAGTTAAAATTAAAATTCTAATGGACTAAACAAAGGACTAAGGTCCACGATAGACCCTTATACACTATCTTGATGCCTCAACCACCAAGGCCTGAGGCCTATATTAAATGGTATGCCTTATAAAACTTGGAAACCGAGGGGTGAGATTGAAATGAATCAATTGAACAAAGTGGACCTTGATAAGTTCCCTTAGTGACCTCTATGTATAGGGAGTGATGATTTGAGATGGTTGGCCTAGGGATTGGCCATATTAGAACCTTGAGATTTTCTAAATATTTTGGGTTAGTTGAGATGATCATGGGGTGAGTGATCCTACCCCACTGAGATATGGGTACCTAAGTGGGTATGTCCTAGGTAGTTTATATATATAGGTTGGGAATATGAGGGCCTACCTTGGATGAATCTAGGATGTGATATGGGCACTATTATGTATAACTAGTTGATTCCAGTATGTCATGCCTTATGAGGCTGGTGAGGCCGTGTGATGATCACAATAAGTATGAGGGACGTGATGCCTTCTAAGTGATGGGTGATGACCTGAGAGATAAATTAAGATCAAGGAACACATATAGGGTTTCCATGTTATGATGATACCTAGGGGACTTGATGGGTGACTTAGTGATATATTGACCCTAGAAAGTCTGGTTTAGGTGATCAATAGTGAGGATCTCAGGTGCCACATTAGAACCCAGATCAAAAAGAAAATTTAGATCATAAAATTTGTAAAAATATTTTTCCTCCTCATATAGAGATTTTATTTATAATAAAAATCTTGAAGGTCATATTTTTCATATCTCGGAGGTGTTTTCAACAACATCCTACAAACACCTTCATCTCTTGAAAGGTTTAACACAAATTATTCATCGAATATTTGTTTTCATAAATCACCATTACAATAATTCTAGAATCCATATAGTATAATGATAAATTTTCATCTAGTGGAAAGTGTATAGTTTTTCCATTTGGTAGGTTTTAGAAAAGTTCATCTAGTGATTATGTCTACCTCTATCTGATGAATTTTTTCTGATAGACTTTCTAAAACTTCATCTGATGGACTTTATTATACTTTGTCTTCTAGATTTTATAAACCTTCATCTGATGAAATTTGAAATCATCCATCCAATATATATAGTACATGTACATATGATATAAAAAACCCATCAAATGGAAAATATTTTCTATTTTCAGTAAAATCAACTTTCCTACAAAAACATTATAATAATTTAGGAAGTATAAAAGTTATAAAAGTATAAAATTTTAAAAAAGTGTTTTTTAATTTTCAAAACCAAGGTTAGAAAGCGTTGAAAGAAAAATTTTGACTCAAAAATCTCTCCATTTTTTAAAATCACAAAACATAACTTTTAAAGAGAAAAAGTGAAGTTAAAAAACTTTGAATATACTTACTCCCCCTATATTATATAATCCCCCATTTACCCTTTTATTTGAAAATTTAGAATTAACTTTTCTTTATCTAAAAGTCCTCTTTCTCAAAACCTTTAAGTTATTTATCCTCAAACTTTTCTCCTTTATCTTCAAATATTTCGATACTTTCTCCCAATTTTTTCTCAAAAGTTTAAACCCTTTCTCCCCCATTGTGGGTTTTAAAAATATTTATGGGAGGTATAAAGTGTACATAAAATTTTAGGAAAAAAATTCTTTATGAAAAAATTTATATAAAACTAAAAAAATTATCCAAAATATATATGAAATACATTCATCTAAATAATATAAATAAGAACACCCATCAAAAAATTTAGGGAAAAATATTCATCCAAAATATACTTCTAAAAAGTTTTTAGTTTGATTATTAAAACTATTCAACAGCATGAAATAAATGTCAATATTTATTTTAAATATTTTTGATGATGACTTTCACCTTATTGACATATTCCTAGAACTTACTCATTTTAGTAATAAAAACCTTCATTATTACAACTTATTCTTTTATAATATTTATCTTCTTGGTATCATTTTTCATCTTTGTAACTTCCTCTTACAAAGATTGAATCTCCTTCAATTTATTTTAGATTTCATCATCTTGTTGCATTGAATGAGATTTTAGATTTTCAATTTACCTTATACTTTAAAAAGGTTCTAAACTAATATATATTTCAAGATTTAAATCCAATTTTTTTCCTTTTTTATCCCATCAATTTTTTCATCATAAAAATCGACATCTCTATCAATATGTTTGATCTAATTGATAACTTGCTTCAAATTTATTGATTCTGATTTTGTTTTTCCTTGTAAATCCTTGAACTCTTCCTCATTTTTAATTATAATCCCCATAAGTTGTTTTAAGGAATTTTATTTTTCCAAAACATCAATTTTTCCTTCAATATATTTTCATCTTTATTGAATATCTGGAAAGTGATGCATTATCCATTCAAATCATTTAATGAATTAATTAAAATAATTCATTCTAATATACATTATTTTAAAACTTGTACTTGGGGAAGAATTTTTAGAATTAGAGTCAATGTTAGGAATGGATGGAGTAGAAGGTCTGAATAATTGAGGATATTTTTTTTCTTTTATTTGACATATTTTAAAAAATTTCCATAACTTCAATATCTTGATCAGTTACTACTTTGTCCAAAGCCTTTGTTTGCAAATGTTGATCTTCTTCCTCTAATTTTTTTTATTTTTCTAGTTCACTAAGATCAAAATATTTATGATATTAGGTATATAAGGAAGTATAATTATCAGTAGAAATTTCCTCAATTTCTAAAGTTTTCTTTATATATTTAGAAAACACATCTTCCTTTCTAAAGTTTTCCTTTTTAAAATGTTAATTTTTTAATAACTTTTTTAAATTTAACTTCATCATTTTTTGACCGAAATTTGTCAAAATCTAATTATTTTCCTTTTTTATTTTTTACTGATGAAGGTTTTATAGAAAATTGGGTTGTTTTTTTGGTTGAACAACAGACAAAGGATGAACCAATAGAAAAACTTCTCCCTTTGTTACAACTTTAACTTTTGAATGCATTTTATCAACTCCCTTTAATAAGTCACTAACCATTTTTTATTTTTTCCTTATTAGCCTTACTTTTTTTCTTTTCTTATTCACAAAGATTCTTATATGTTTACTTCTTTAAATACAAAAACTTTGATTTATCTAGTTTAAAATAAAGGATTATTGTCAATTTTTCACCGTTATTTTTAAGAAATGATTTAAAATATTCATTAGAAATAGTTTTATCCTTTTTTACTTGGAATATAATGAGGTAATTAACTTACTTTCCTTTTATCCATATCATTTTATTTGATTTTTTTAGTCTGAACAACAAACATACCTTTGTCTCTATTATCAACAAATTTCTTCAAAGAAGGCACACACACAAGTTTCATTTTATTAATGGTTTCCTCAATAATAAAATATGATTTTTACCTTAATGGATTGGATTCATTTTTGATCATATGAAATTACATAAAGTTTAACAAAATCTTGTTAATGAAAATTGGCTATAAAAGGATCTTTAGCTTTAGAGACCCAAATTTCACAACTTCAATGAAATTGAAAAAACTTCACTAAGTTGAATTTCCTCATGTTGTATTAAAATTCCAAAACATAAATTTCTTGTAATTTAAGGGCATATATATCCCCTTTTATTAGAATAAGAAAATTCAACACCCACAGAGCTATAATTATAGTATCAGAATATAGGTGATGAACTTCCCTCACCTTTTCGTATGAAGAAAAAAATGAGGTCTCAACCTAGTATTTTCAAAGCTTCCTAGCTTCTTTGGAAAATTATGACTTACTAGGGTTTATTCACTTTCCAAAGGCATCTCAACCAACTCACCCACTTGTTTGATGCTAAACTTATATAACTTTATTTTTTTTTGAATGGAACATTTTTTAGTCCATATATTTCAATGAACTTTATAGAGGTATAAAACCCTCTTACAATCTTTAGATAATTTAAATCAAATCCATATTTAAAAACATAAAGAGCTTCACAACCTTGATAAACTATTTCTAATTTAAGCAAGGATTCATACTTTTTATACCAAATTATCTCAATAAATATTTATTTTAGAGCCACTATTTTATATAATTAACTTGAGGATTCCATTATTTTTTATTGGATGAACCTTGAGAATAAAATAAACCAAAAAGAAACAGATGAACTTGAAAACAATGTGGCGAGAGATGATATTTGAAATAACACAGTAGTGAAGATGTGGTGACCCAATTCTCCCTTATATAGGATTGAAGAGAGAAAAATTTCATCTTAATTAGATCCAATTACTCAAATTTAAACTCTCATATAGATAAATATTTTATATTGTTTCTTGAAAGATGAAAAAAAATCTGAACTCTTGAAATTTACAAAACTTTTGATATGAGTTTTATTAGATGAAAATCTGTTGCACTAAAACTTAATAGTTTGTTAAAAATTATGTGTTAATATTTTTTCATAGGATTTATAAATAACATAAAATAGATTATAGAAAAATATAATAAAAATTTATAACAAAATATTTAGAAATGTATCTCTCAAAGAAAAATTCATAAACTTTTTTCATGAAAGTTTGTCAGGTTATATGGACTTCTTGATTTTCTAAAACAATTTTTCCAAGAAATTAATGAAAATTTTGTCTAATTTTTTTAAGGAAAATGTTTTTATAAATTTTTAAAGAAAAATATTTTCCAATTTTTTTTTGAGAAAAAAGTTTTTCCAAAATTTTTTTTAAGGATAAAGTTTTTCTGATTTTTTTAGGAAAACTAAATAATTTAAGAAAATGAAAATGTTTCAGAGCATAGTAAAAATGTTCTCCTCATTTTAAAGGATTTATTTAATATAAATATATGGTTAAAAATATATATATAAATAATCATTTTATGTTGACCATTCCAAGATTTTGTTTAATATAGTCAAATCTTTTGGGATTTAGGGGTTTTGTAAAACTTTCAGCAAGTTGTGCTTACGTTTCGATGAATTGTAAAATGATATCTCATTTTTTTGTGTGATCCCAAAGTAAGTGGTGAATCATATCACTATTTTTATCTTGTGAGTGATGTTTTGGGTTTTTAATAAGATCTATGATGCATGTGTTATTACATAGAATAAGAGTTTTACTAAAACTCATGACAAAATCAGTGAGTGTTTGTTGCATCTACAACACCTGATAACAATAACTTCCAATTGATACATATACATCTTCATTAGTGTAAAGTTCTACTGAATTTTGTTTTTTACAAGACCAAGACACTAAATCCTCTTATAATAAATTAAAAGTTTCATATGTACTTTTTCTATCCATTTAACATCCACTAGAGCCAGCATCTAGAAAACTTTTTAATTCAAAATCATTTCCATAAGAATAAATAGTAAAAGATCCATAGTTACCTTAAGGTAATAAAAAATTAATTTTAAAGCTTTAATATGATACTCTTTTTTATTAGCCTAAAATCTCACACATAAGAATATATAAAATATTAAGTTTAGATGACTAACTGTAAGGTATAGTAAAATTATAATCATTCCTTAAAAGTATTTTGATTAACTAGTTTCCCATATTCATTAAGATCAAAAGTTTTTGAGGTTATAATAAGAGTACTAATACTTTTAGTATTTTTATATACAAACTTTTTAATTAGATCATTTATATAATTTTTTTGAGATATAAAAGTTTCTTATGATTTTTGAGAAATTTGAAAACTAAGAAAAAAAGTTAATTCAACCATCATGATCATTTCAAGCTCAAATTTAATAAGATCTGTAAATTAATATAAATGTGATTTTTGATATGAGCAAAATATTATGTATTTGAAATAAATTTTAACAATGATAACCTCCTTAATTTTTTTAATAAAAAGTGTTGGATCTACAGCTCTCTTAACAAAATTATTTTATAACATAAAAACAATAAGTATATTATACTAGGATCTTGGGGATTGTTTAAGTCCATAGAGGGCCTTAGTAAGTCTAAATACATTATCTATAGTTTTTTATTTCAAAAAATAAGTGGTTATTTGACATAAAATTCCTCATGTACATATCTATTAAGAAAATAACACTTCACATCCATTTGATAAATAATATAATTTAATAATGATGTATTAGATAAAATTATACAAATATATTCAAGTATAGTTAATGGAGAAAAAGTTTATTCATATTTTTTTAATTCTTACTGATTAAAACACTTTTCAACAGGTATTTCCTTATTTCTAACAATTATTTCATTTTTATCACATTTTTTTATGAAATAAACATTTTATACTGATTATAGAAAAATATTTAGGATGTTCAACTAGAGTAAAAAATTGGTTACTCTCAAATTCATTGAGTTTAACCTACATTAATTTTATCTAATATTCATCACCTAAAGCCTCATATGAATTTATAGGTTCAAATTACGATTAAAATGAATAATGTTCACATTCATTCTTTAAGAAACTTCAATTTTTGACTGGTTGATCTACATAACTAATGATATTATTAGTGGGATGATTCCTAAGGATTAACTAATTTTTTGTGTTTTTAAAATGATGTTATTCAACAAAAAGTTGAATTTATTCAAAAGGTATAACTTTATAAATAGTTCCTTTAGATATTATCTTATGAATAATTTTCCAACTAGGGTTCAAAATTAGTTTTGAAAAGATTATCTGAAGATGTGGTTTTAGGTTATTTAAAAACAAAAGGATCTATTTCATCAAATTTAACATGCACCTTTTTTCAACAATACTTGTATTTTTATTAAAAAATTTATAATATTTACTTATTGTAGAATAGCCAAGAAAGATTCCTTTATTATATTTTGGAGAAAGTTTATGTAAATTATCTTTAGTATTCAGATTGTATACTTTGCATCCAAAAACTCTAAAATAAGAAATTTTTGGATTTATTATAGTACAAAAATCATAAATAGTTATATTAATAAAATTTCTAAGTAAAACTCAATTTATAGTATAAAAGGAAGTACTAAAAGATTTATCTAATTTTTTTTATCAATTGAGTTTTCACTCAACATGGTTCAAGTAGTTTCCTGAAGAAATCTATTCCTTTATTCAACCACACTATTTTTATACGGTGTTTTAAGATATGAGAAGTTATGTATAATATCTTTATTACTATAAAATGTTTCACAATTATAATTTATAAATTATCCACCATGATCACTATGAATAGTTAACAAAGGTATAACTTTTTTATTTTTAACACGGTCTATATAATTTTTAAAATAGAAAATGGATTTAGAATTTTTTGCTAGAAAATATACCCATATATATCTACTGTAGTCATAAAATAAAATATATACATAGTATTTTACAATAATAATTCTATTTTGTGTTGAATAAAATAAATCCATGTACACTAACTGTAAAGCACCATAAGTTAAATGTTCACTTATAGATTTAAATCTTGACTTATGTTGATTTCCAAACTGAAAAGGATCAAAAAATTTAGAATAATTAAACCTTAACTTCGATAAATCTCAAACTAGTCCATTCTTAGAAAGTTTGTATAAAGTTATAATATTTCAATCTCAAACTAGACTTTTCTTCTAAGGTCTTCTAAGTTAAGTGTATAAAAATTATCATGCCTATCGATATAAAGAATAAATTTACCTTTTGGACTTTGAATAGTACATTTATCATTCTAAAAGTTCACAAGGAAACCTCCATCACATTACTATATTATGATCATGTGATTTTGATTAAGTCCTACAATAAATTAAAAATTTGAAATTAAATATTTTCCATGAAGAACAATATCACTAATACTATAAATTTATCTTTGAGAATTATATCCAAAAGTGAATTTTCCACCTTTAATATTGATAATATTCTAAAATAATTTCTTATTTATAGTCATGTTTGTGGAACATCCAATATCCATGTACCAAATATTACCACTTTTGATACTTTTATTATTTCCCAAAAAATAGAAAAGTTAGGAATTTTTAACCTAGACTTTCTTGGGTCTGGAATTGTTAGTAAATAAAAATTTAGGAATCCATATTTGTTTAAATTTTCTATGTTTTATAGATTACAATCCTTTAGAAATGTAAGATTTGTGAAATTCAAAAGTTTGAACTTTATTCAAAGAATATTTTTTCTTCTAGTGTCCACTACTTAGACATTTTTTATAGAAATGATAACTTTTAGGAAAAAATTAATTATTTTGAAAATGAGGTTTTTAGTTTGTAAAACCAATTACAGAAGTATTTATAATTAGTTTCAACTTTTTATACATATTATCAAAATTTTTCTTCCCAAAAGTAAAATTTGATAGTAATTTTTTAGACTAAAAATTTTATAATTTAGTTTTACAAACAAATTCTTATTATCCTCAATTAAAGTAGAATTAGATTTATTTTCAAATTCTCTAGTAATATTTGAAATATATTTGGAAAGTTTTCAAATACTTGAATTTGATTTGTAAAGTACCACCTTATAATTTTCATAATTTTTCAAAACTTTATTATATTATTTTTCTAAAAAAGTATCATATCTATAAAATTACTCAAAACTTAGTAATAAATACTCATCATTAGATATATTGGGTTTTTATTCCTTAGAAGAAGTATAATATTCATCATCAGAATCATGATAATTTTCATTCAAAGTTAAATTGTTTAAGGATTTAGAAAATACCTTAGATATGAATAAATTATTGATCTTCATAATTTCATCATAAAAAACAATATATTTCTGATCTTCACTATTATTCTTAGAAGAATTTTCATAAGAACTATCTTCTACACTTGCACTCTAAGTGTTAGAAAATTTCAATATTTTCTTTCTTTTTTCTTTTATATCTTTATTGAAATTTTATCACTCTTATACTGATTATTCAATATAGTTTAGTCAAGTCTGGTATGACTATTATTCTTAAATTCATAGAAAATAATTTATGAAGTTAATTTATTATCACTTTGATATTTAGGATTTCTCTTATACTTGTAATGAAAATACTTTTTCGACAAAAATCTTGTTCATCCTTTTATCAAGATTGGATTTTTTTATAACTCTGTTAAGATAAACTACATTATGTATCAACCTTTAATTTCTTCTTCTTCAAAGATTTAGTAACTTTTTCAACTGATCTAGAATTTTTAATAGCTTTAGAAGTTGAAGAAAAATACACTCTAATACTTTTATTAGATTTCTTAGAATCTATTTTCAATTTACTCTCATACCATATGAGAGTACCAATGAGATCATTTAATATCAACTTAGTGAGTTTTTTAGTATCATAAAGAGCTTTTATTTTGGATTTCCACTCATTGGGAATGATATCAGTAATCTTATCAACCAAATTTTAATTATTAAACTCTTTATATCCAAGACATTAAAGACTATTAACAATCATCATAAATCTTTGATGCATTTTTGTTACTAATTCTCTAGGTAAAAAATCAAAAATATCTACAATTGTATCTAAACATAGCTCTTCTATTTTCAAAAAAATTAGTTTTTTAAAGAGTTTAACTTTAAGTTTATTTTGAATATTGTTCATATTTCCACAAAAATAAATCTTAATGTATATATTTCCAGTCATTGAGAAAAATAGAGTATTTCTAACTCATTAATTAAGTTGATATTCTAAATTTTCTTCTCTTATAAAAGCTGTAACTTCTTTATCAAAAATTTTATAATCTCCTGTTAGCATGAAAAAAGTATCCACTCTAGTATTTATAACAAAAGTCTTCATGCAATATCACTAGTACTAATATCAGCTCCATCAAATATAGGTGGTCTTCTTGGATTGAGATTTTCTAATTCACCAATAGAAAAACCCACCATATTAAAAACCAATAAACTATTTTCTACAAAAACACATTAGAGTAACAATTTATAACAAGTTGAAACATCCTTTGATACTAAATATAGGATTGTAAGCGTATGTTTTTTACTACAATAGGGGGGGAATTATAGTTTATAAAATAAAACTTACAAATTTCAAAACCTCTTGTAAGAAAGTAATCAGATGAATAATCATGATAATATAATTTAAAAATATATTTTATAAAAGTTTATAACAAATGATACAATATTTCCTTATATCACGCACAATAGAATTTAGAAACTTGTAAAAACAAGTAGTAAAAAACTTTATAAATTGAGTAAGGAAAACTTAAAAAAACTTTATAAAAAAGATCCAAACTTTAACCTTAAGTCTTAAAGAAGATAATAACCTTGAATTTATGTATCCACTATTTTAACCAAACTTTAAAGGCCTATATTCCGTAACCAAGGAATCCCTCAATACAAAGATCATACGTACTTCTATTTCCCTATCCCTGGGAACCCTCAATCAACAATATTGTAAGTCTTTATCTTTCTAAACCTAGTAATCCCTCAATCACACTAGTTTATACATAGTAATCACAAAATTTTTTTTTTCTTAAGGAATTTATAAAAAGAAACCTCACACATATTCCTTAAGAAAATGACTCTCTATAAGATTACAATGAATCAATATCAAATTAACAATATGTTACTAAAAAATTCAAAGAAACTTTATATCATCAAATTTGTGAAAATATTATTCCTCCTCTTATGAAACTTCTATTTATAAGTAAACTGCCAATGCCCGTATTGTATATATTGTAGAGGTGGTTGTAACGAAATCATACAAACTATTTCTTCTCTAGAAAGGTTCAACACAACTTCTTCATCTTATGGTAATTTTGATAAAGCACCCTTACAATGATTCAAGATTCCATCTAGTAGAATTATAAATTTTCGTCAGATGGAAAGTGTGAAGTTCATCCATTTGGTTGGTTTTGGAAAAGTTCATCTGGTGAGAATTTCAACCTCTATTCAATGAAGCTTTTCTAGTAGACTTGGTAAAACTTCATATGATGGAATTCATTATACTTTCTATTCTAGACTTTATAAACCTACATATTTTGGAATTTTAAATCATCCATCTTTTGTATAAAGTAACTATACATTTGATATGAAAACTCTATCTAATAGAAAGAATTTTCTATGTCTAGTAAAATAAACTTTACTAATTTTTTTTTCTAAGAACTTGGTAAGTATAAAAGTTATAAAAGTATAAACTTTTAAATAAGTAGTTTTTGGATTTTCAAAAACAAGGTTAGAAATTATTGAAATAAAACTTTCGACTCAATAGGGTACTGGTGGTTTTTCCTTTTACTGGTTTTTATAGTTATCTGATTTGATCAGAGACACTTTGAAACTGGGAATAATAGGTATAATCAATCCTAGGTGTCATGTTAGAACCCAAGGATCAATGATGGTTATTTTATTTATGATTACATAGTTATTTTATTTATTTCTTTAGCTGAGCATGTTATATATATATACACCTTGAATTTACTCTTTATGTACGAGAGTATGTTGGTGGTGATGTATTGAGTTGAATTCACACTATGGACTGGAATCCATGAAACTTGGGTAACTAAGTAGACATCACTATTCACAGGTTTAGGTTGGGATGAGGCTCAAAATTAGATTGCTTAACTAGATATCTTGGATGAGAATAAATATTAGGATGAGGTGAGGCTCAAGGATGTAATTAGAGCCTCAGTTTTTTTATATATGATCATCCTAGTGGGTGATCAATGATTGTTTGTTGTCATGACCATGAGTCTCTCTACTTCCTCATTTCATTTGATATAACATGGTTATATGATTTATTACTTCTACATACTCTAATGATTTATTATGGATGTTTTTGGTTATTTTCCTATTATTGTTCACTATAATATGGGGGTATATTCTATACATGACAACACCCTAAACCCTCACTACTATTTGATGAAATTTGGTGTATGGGGAGGCACACATGAGGCCATGTGGTGACCCAGTTCAGTTACTTTTTAGAGTGAGCCAGGATGGAGATATTATAATATTAGTTAGAATGAATATAAATTAAGTTCTAATATATATGTATAATAACACTAAATTGATTATACAGAAGTTCAGAGTGTGTTTGAACAAGTTGGAATCGATAAGGGTTTTCTTGACTCAATATTCTTTTGATTAAGTCATCCACTTTCTCCTTGACCACATTCTCTAAAGCTTTCTATATTTCCCCCCATTTTTATCTCATATGGTATTTTATCTTTATTTTTATGGAGTTTTTTATTTCCTTCCCAAAATGATATTTTTATTTATCCTTACTTTATTAAGATAAAATGTTATAAAGGTAAACTTGTGATTTCTATTTGGGATATTTTCCCTCCATATCCATATTATTTCTTACCAGATACCATTATTTTCTTATTTTTAAAGCTAAGTATGTATTATATTATCTACCATTTACATTTCTCTTTATCTTTATTTAAAAATATATTTTATATTTCTTTTATCGATTTGGGTTTCTTTAAAATGTTAAAGATGATTTAAAAGTAATTTATTTCTATTTTCATACATTTTATATCTTCCATTCCACATTTATCCTACTTTAAAATTTATATATTTTTTAAAGTTCCATTATTGGGATGTTTAATTTTAAAATATTTTTTTAAAATTATTATTTTCACCCTTTAAAAATTGTAACATCCCGACTTTTCAGTGAGATACATTTTCTTTTAGTTTTGGTTAAACCTGAAAACCATGCCCTTAGGAAGGTCCGTTTTATTTTGGAAAAAAATATTACAGATGGGATATATCCTGACTATAGACCAAATACATGATGCGTATTTAAATACATGGAGTTTATTAAATAAATGATGTGTTTTTTTTCTAGCCATACCCTATTAATGATGTGTATAGGTTTTTCCCTACAAGGGAAATCTTGAGAATTACACGACATGTAATGAATTTACATTCCATGTAAATGCCCAAGAAAGTTTAAAAAAAGGGGCAAAACCCCTTAATTTTCGACAAGGGTTATTTTTCTTACCGAACAAGAGACTAGCCATGTGAGAGAACCCCTCCACACCTAAGTTAGGTTATTCTAGATCTCCTCTGTCCAAGTTCTATTTTCTTTGTTATCAGGTGAATTGGATCTGCAAAGGTAAGATCTCTACTCCTATTACTTCCTTCCATCATTTATATTACTACATTTTGAGATATTTTGGTGTGATCTCATTTTCCCTATTTTCAAGGAATTTAACTATTATTACAATATATCCTGTTTTAGCTTGATTCAAGTAATAACACTAGAGAAATATAGTGATACAGGGCTAATATAGGTGATCTAGTTATTTTCCTTGAGTTTCATTTTATTTATATTATGCAATGCCATATCGTGCATTGAACTTCTATAGTGGTTCCTCCAAAACACCTAGTAAATTAAATTAAATAATTTTTCATGCTTAGTACGACCCTAGATAGTAGTAAATCAACACCTTGGTTGATCACTTTGACGTGATCCACCCCTATGGGTGTGCCTTCCTTAGAGTCCTAATTTACCCTTTACCTTAAATTGTTTAAACACATTTTTTAGGTGTGGTTTCCCTCATAATAAATATATATCAAAGTGTTAAATGAATAGAGGAAGATGTTTGGACATGAGTTAGGCACCATGCTTATGCCATAATATAATTTATGGAATTAAATTTTTTGGCCAACTTAATTTGAAATGTTATAAGTGAAATGCCTTGCTAAATGGTATGAATTATGATAGTTAAGACATACTTCATACCCAATTCAAGAGTGATACTTGGATCCTTATGGGATTCCTTGAACATGTTCATTGAGATTTATAATTTTTTTTGTATATAGATTGTATATATGATAGGAACGATACTTGGTATGCCTCAGACGATCCCACTATGTGTTTTCTTTACCTCTATATGAGCGATACCAGTTCCCTAGGGGATACATCATGGATGGGTATGGTGGATAAATGGTTATACTATGCCAAGAGTGATACTCAGTCCCTTATGTGAGATACCAGGGATGGTATTGGAGGGTTTTCTTCACACCAGGCTAGGAGTGATACTTAGGGTTCCATTTATGTATTTCCTTGGACAGACTACTATGGCATTGAGTATTTATTGTATTACTAGTGTGATAATTGGGTTCCTTGATATGGTTCGACTTGGACATGCTTAATATTACACTTAATTAAATTCAAGAGATTCCTTTTTTATATAAACCCAATAATGGAAATTTATTCAATTAAAGTACATGTCTTCCAAGCCAAATCACATTCTTGGAATTGGTCCAATATTGATACATCATTTATGATGACCCATTTATACACTATATAATTCTTGTTCATGTTACCTTGGTTAATAGAAATTTGGATTATGATGAAGCAGGTATTATTAGTTTTGTGATAGCTTCTATCACTTTATTAATTTTATACAGGGTGTTACCCATTCTATCATATTGTACCTAGATGCCTGGTTTACATTACAGTTTTAGCAGGGGTTGCAAAAGGAATTGGTTTCAAAAGTGATTTTGAGTACATCATATCACTATTAGACTGATGAGAAGTCAGAGAAGACAATAAGAGTGTTAGAGGACATACTTCAGGAGTGTGTTATTGATTTTAGAGGTTCATGTAAAAAACATATACCTCTCATTGAGTTTTCCCACAACAATAGTTTTCAAGAAATAATTCAGATGTATCCTTATGATACCCTTTGTGGAAGGACGTTCCATTAACACCTATTCTAGTTAAAGGTAGTTTAGGCAAAATGACTATGTCCTCATATCATTCCGGAGACTTCAGAGAAAGTATAGATGATTCAGAAACGTATGGATACAACTCAATCCAGACAGAAGTCTTATACTGATCATCACCGTTGACCTATAAAGTTTGAGGTGGGATATTGGGTCTTTTTATAAGTATCTCCTAAATTGGGTTATATACAGATTCAGAGACAACGAAATCTATTGGCTCATTATGTTGGTCCATTTGAGATCATGGAGAGAGTCGAGACAACAACCTATCGGTTGCAATTACCTTATAGGTACTATTCCATTCATGAAGTCTTTTACATATCACAACTTAGCCACTACCATTATGACCTATCTCATTCATTTGATCCTAATGATATTGAGTTAGAGAAAGATGCATATTTTAAGGATAATTCGATATGCATAATTGACCATAGCACGTGGGATCTTCAAGGTAAGTTAGTTCCTCTAGTCCAGGTGCTATGGAAGCAGGGTCATGTACAGGATAAGACCTGGGAGAGAGAGGCTGATGTATGTTCTTAGTGGCCGAAACTTTTCTCAGATGATTATTTACAAACCTTAGAAGGGTAATTCGGGGAGGATTTATTTTAAGGAGGGTGGGTTATAAAATCCTGGATTTTCAGCAAGGTATATTTTCATTTAGTTTTGGTTAAACCCAGAAATCGTTCCCTTAGGCAGGCCCATTTTATATTGGAAGAAAATATTATAGATGTGATAGATCCTAGATGTAGACCAAATACACAGTGTGAATTTAAATACCCACCATGTATTAAATATGTGATGTGTATTTGGATAGCTAGACCCCATTCATGACATGCATAGGTTTTTTACTATGAGGGAAATACTTATAATTATATGACGTGTAATGAATCTACACAACATATAAATCTAAGGGCCATTAAAAAAAAGGAAGAACCTATTATTTTCCAATAGGGGATTATTTTTCTTCCCACATAGGAGACCGACCGCATGACAGAACCCATCCATTCCTAAGATAAGTTCTTATGAATCTCCTCCATCTGATCTCTATTTTCTTTTCTATTAGGTGAGTTGGATCTAAAAAGGTATGATTTATACTCCCATTCCTTCCTTCCATCATTTATCTTATCATTATTTGTGATATTTTGGTGTGATATCATTTCCCCTATTTTTAGGTAATTTGACGATTCTTCCAATATCTCTCATTCTAGATCGATTCAAGGGTCGAAACTAGATGAGGTGAGTGCTATGGGGATAAGGTAGGTGGTCTAGTTATTTTCCCAAAGTTTCATTGGAATTGTATTCCACACCATCATTCCACACACTAGACTTCTCATATGATTCCTCCAAAACACTTATTAAATTAAATTAAATGTTTTTTCATTCTTAGTATGACCCTAGATAGTGGTGAATTAACACCTTGGTTGATCTCTTTGACGTGAACCACCCCTATGGGTGTTCCTTCCTTAGAGGCCTAATTTCTCATTTACCTTTAATTACTTAAACACCTTTTTAGGAATGGTTTCCCTTGCAATAAATATATATCAAAGTGTGAAATAAATTGAGGAATATATTTGATCATGAGTTATGCCCCATGATTATTCTATAGTGGAATTTATGGAATTAAATGTTTTGGTTAACTTAATTTGAAATGTTATAAGTGCAATGATCGGATAAATGGTATTAATTGTGATATCTAATTCATACCTCATACCCAAGCTAAGAGCGATACTTGGATCCTTATGGGATTCCTTGGATGGAATCACCGAGCTTTATAATTAGTTTTTTCTCTATGGATTTTATATACGCTGGGAGTGATAATTGGTATGCCTTGAATGGGATCACTATGCATTTTCCTCACCTACATATGAGCGATAATGGTTCCCTAGGGGAGAAACTATAGATGGGATTGGTGGATAGATGGTTATAGTAGGCCACAAATGATACTCAGTACCCTATGTGAGATACTAGGGATGGTATTAAAGGGTTTACTTCACACTAGGTCGGGAGTGATACTTGGAATTCCATTTATGGATCACCTTGGAAGGAATCCTATAATGTTGATTATTTACTGTGCTCTTGGCGCAATACTTGGGTTCCTTGATATGGTTCTTCTTGGATGTTCCAAAGATGCCAGTTAATTAAATTCAAGAGATTAATTTTTTATATAAACCCAATAATTCTAATTTATTCAATCAAAGGACGCATCGACCAAACCAAATCAAATGCTTGGGATCAATCCAATACTGATAATTTATTTATGATTCCACTTTATACACTATATCATTATTGTAAAAGTTACCTTGGTTAAAAGACATCCATCTTAGGCCGAAGCAGGTAGTGTCTTTTGGGTATTACATGAGGAACTCGGTCCGATATATTTATTTATTTCTTTTTATTTTATTACTATTGGCACATTGCTCATTTTATATGCACAGACTGGATTGATCTAGACATCGTTGGTGGTAGCCTTCTGAGTATATATCACACCCTACTATAGCCACCCTTGATACCTAATTAGACTTCATGATTACATGTAATGATAAAGGTAAGAATCCATCTTCTAATGGTTGATTTATAGTTATAGGGTGGATTGCGAGAGCAGGGGACTGAGCTTGTGATCACGATTCTAGTAGTTGTAGTTGTTGGAATTTTTTTTTATAGCATGTGGTATATTCTTGTTTACCCTGTATCCTGTGTACCTCATTTTATATAGCTACATGAAACGTTCATCATCATTTTTTATCTATTTTTATTCATCTTCCACTTGTTTATTTATATTGAATGATTTATTATTTTTATTCCACTACTAATTTACTTTTTTTTGTTTTTTCTTCTTATAATATTCATGTTACCATTTTGCTACACTATGACTCATGAGGGTATAGTCTCCCCATATGCACACCCTAGGTCCTCACTTCTAGTCGCCAGTCTTTATAATATGGGGAGATGTGCTTGAGGATATGTGGCCAACCATCTTGGGGAACTGCTAAATGGATTCTGGGGAGAAATTCTATAAAAATGTTTTTAAAAGTGATGCATAATTTTTTCTTCATAAAAACTAAATCTTCAAGAAAACTCTTTTTAAAATTTACCTCAATTTTATCTCTATTTTTAAACTATATTCCATATATAGAATTATGTTTTAGGTATATCCTTATGAATTCTAATATTCTATGTCTCTTGTGGGTGATTTAATTTTGGGTATCTTTTGATCTAAATTTCAATTTCTTTAATACAATACCTTATGAAAATTTTATGTAACCCATTTTTTTCATTAGTTTTTTCATGATATGATGTATGATTTATTTCATGTGGAACATGTATGTATGGTTTATAATTATGTGATGGGTTAGGCAATAATTATATATCCCTCCAATTATGCATTGGGAAAAGGTTTTATATCTCATGAGATTACTACATGACACAAATGGTTAACCCAACTCTACTAATTTATAGGATAAGGGTGGTTATCCCAAGTGCACTATGTTATGAGACATATGTGGTTATCCATGTATACTATGATATGAATTAATTGGTGTTTAGAATTGACATATGATACAATTTTATATTCTTATTCATCATATATATTCCTAAGTTATGTTACTATAGTTCATGTTTATTGATTACATATTCTTATTTCATGGTTTTTATATGCCTCCATGATGATTCTTTTATGATTCTATGTCCTTATGACTTGATATATGATTATGAAATTATTCCTTTTGATCAAATCTTATGTTTCCATGTTCTTATTGAAGGAGATATACCTTAAATCCATTATATATATATATATGATATATCTAGGTTCTATTATATGGTACAATATAACTAGTCACAAAGTATGTCATGCATGAAAATTAAGATATGAAATCATAATGGGGTATATCTTTTAATAAAATATAAAGTATATCATAAGGATTGATTAAGAGTCTGTTTTAATCACAAGATATGATTGGTTTGGATCATATGGTGGTTTCATGGGGCTATCAAAAGTGACTTTGTTTTTTCTTTATAAGACTTTAGAATATATTAAGGAATATTTTCGAATCCAAGTGATGATTCAAAATGAGATTTCAGGCCCTGAAGAGACTCAAAATTGATATATTAAAAATATTAATTATTTTATCACGTTCTCACATCATTTTGTTTTTCCCATTGTTTGGGAATTTTTATGGAAAATTTGAGACCACAGTTGAATTTGGAATATGGGGTTTACCCTAGGAATGGCATAAGTTGGTTAGTGCTAGACATCTAGTTGAGGCATCCACTGTAGAGACCCAAAGCTTAACGTATATAGAAATTACATTACTTTTTCGGAATACTTAATACATAACAAAAACAGAAACACAAGGACCGTAATAGTTTAGTGTCTTTGGAAACTCGGAATATAATCTTCTAATCATGGTGAAAGATCTTCAACATCTCCCGTAAAGATCTTCCCCTTTTTATTTTCTTACCTAAAACCTTTATTTAAATCCTGGGGAAAAGAAAACATAAAAAGGGTGAGCTCAAATACTCAGTAAGGGTAAACATAGAGAACATAAAACAATACACAAACATTTGAATGCAAAAACTTGAACATAAAATCTAAACATCAAAATCTTGAGTAAAGACATAAATATTGGAAGTACGTAAGGCATATATAATAAAGGAACATCAATCATGATAAAATATCATGATAATAAAACATTTAATTGTGGAAAACCATTAAGAACATGATATTATTTCCATAGTAGCCAAGGCATTGCTTCCAAGACCATCTTAGCGGACAAAGTCCCTTTCTGAATCGAGTTTACTCCTCATTCCAGTCCTATATCACTGAACCAGATTAACTTACCATTCCAGCCATGTCTATCTCATGAGATATAAATCTTTACACAATGCATTGGTGGGAGATATAGGTCCCACCCATCTCATATTTAAATCATTCTTACATGTGCCACAAAACAATTATAAATCATTCATCATAACCCAAAGAATAAAATGGGTTTCATAAACATCATCCCATCATTACATAATCCATATAAAACAAATGGATATCATTTCGTCATAATAAAAATAAAACCATGTAAATAATAGAGAAATTATACTTGAAACATAAACATGGTAAATAATTTCATCTTATATGGAAAATAGTTTTGATAAAACACTTGAGATGAATTCTTGAGGAAAATATCCTTTCTTTTTAAAAATCATTTTTTTTCAAAAAATGCCATGCAATTTTAAAAGAAAAGGATTTTGTTGAAAATAGTCATGAAATCTTATAGAGTAAGATTTATGAAAATTAGGCGTGATGAAATCATAAAAATCCGTTCATTCCATATAATTAAAAAAAAACATTCTCCTCGTATTTTTTCCAGAAAAGTCAAAATGTTCCTCATATGGTAAACAAAAGAAAGATTCCTTCTATACGATGTGGTAAAAGTAAAAAAGGGTAAAAATGAAACATACATGGAAGAAAATCAAACATTTTATGAAAACATTTTGAGAACATATGGACATGGATTATAAACATAACCCCAGTAAATACTTACGAATAAACAATCTCAGATAAGAATGAGATTGGAATAATTATCCCTTACCTTAGGTCCGATATGCTTCGTACGTATCCGAAACTCTTGTATAATGATTTAAATAATGTCATTGACTTATTACAGAATCATATTCATTGTTATAATATCATATATGGTTCACTTATGACTTTATATTACCCGTTCTTTTGTAAATTCCATGTTAAAGCAGCGTTTTGGGTAAAACGTTTTATTTATCGTATGTGTTTGGACTTGTTGTTACTGATATTATTATTACTTATATCATGATTTAATTACTTCCAGAATTTAAATAATGATTTATATATCATATATATTTAGTATATATATATATATATAATATATAGATAAATTAAATGAAATACACCGTTCATGGAGACGGTAGGCCGTACGTACGCATGAATGCTGTTTTCTTTTCCTTATTGACTTGAATGGAAGTAAGTAGATGACATATATATATATATATATATGTATACATAAATCCATTAGCTTAATTATGTAATATATTTCATTATTATTCATTATATATACTTTATAATCATTCTTGAATGTTTAATCATGGAAAATGAATCTCATCGAGTTCATGGAGACGGTAGTCCGTACGTACGCACGAGCGATGATATCATTCCCATGATTGTGTAATTGTATTTAAGTGTATGTATAATATTTAAGAATAAATATCACTTTACAATAATCATATATAGTTATTTATTTACACCATTATACCCATCCAAGTAAGGTGGTGGTGGAAAACAGATTACACCACCGCGTGGAGACAATATTCCGTACGTACGCACACGCGGTGATTTCATTTTCCATAGGATGGATAGAAGATGAAATAGGGTTGTTTCATATTTATAACAACATATCTGTATATGAGTGATACTGATGTTATTAATTTATGATGAAACAAATAAATAAGAAGAAGCAGAAGAAGAAATGAATTGGAAAGAATCGGTAAAGGATATTACCTCTTCTTTGACTCGCCTCTTCTTAACCTCCTATTAAGGAACTAGAGTTGGTCTTTTGAGGAGACCAGAACCTATATAATGTTTCTAGGGAATTTGATAAGGGAAATGGGCAGGGGTTGTCTGAGATTGAAAGCTCAAAATTTTGTAAAGAGAAGAGGGAGGAGGTTCCCTTTTATAAGGGAGGAGAGGGACACTTTAGGAAAAAACTTAAAATACTATTTTATAATAAAGTCATATTCGGTTTATAATGACTCCAAAGTGACTTATTTAGAATATAAAGTGGGGATGGGTCGAAATCCTCTCAACCAATAGGTTTTAGACAAGTTTAGGTTACTATTTTAACCTTATCATTTAGATTTAACTCTAAGTTAAATAATTTAACTTTTACCGTGTCTTCTTGTTTTCTTACACTATATGGTTAATAAACTTACTATAAAAAGCCAAACGAACCCCAATTGGTTCATTATTAATATATATTACCTTATATAAGTCATTTGGATGAACCTTATATTTTTAGGAATAGAATAACAATTAATAATATAATATATTTTTTAAAAACTATTTTATGTCAATTTTGACACTATTTGGTAATTGATTTTTGTAAAAATCATAACAGCATGATTAATTCTAAAAAAGTTAATTAAATCAATAATAAAATGTCATATTAACCAATTAAATTAGTGTAATTCATAAAATGTCTCAAATTACATTTATTTGGGTATTTATAATATCAATTATGTTAATATTTCATTAATAAGGTAATTACTGTATCATCATTGTGTCATAAATAAATTAACTTATTTAATGTCTAAAAATTATAAATAAAATACCATTATGTATGAAATATTTTTATATTTCTAATGAATATTTATAGTCGAATTTATCTTATGTATAACCCTATATTAAAATTTTTTAGTTATTAAACTTTGATTTTAACTCTTTTAACTCTTCTTTAAATAAAATAATAATAAATGTCCTAATCTAATCCAAGTGGACCTAAAGGGTCATATTTTAATCCTAAGGTTATTTTTGGTCGAATTAAACTTATCCAATAGAATTAGGACATGTATCAGGGTAATAATAATATAATTTTTACCCTTAATTACCCTATTTACTTTTAACTGTGGTAAATAAAAGTAAAAAGTTACTATTCACCAAAATTTATTTTTATCTTATTGAACCACATTTTACTCCTTGATATTAACTGTGTCTCTCGGATTTTTGAAATTCCACTCACATAAGCGGTAAAATTAATTTTTATGTAAATTTTCAAATTCTCCTAGGAGGTGGGTAAAAGACGGTGAAAAGTTCAATAAAATTTTTATATATCTAAAATTATTATAAAATGACTCCAATGAATTACATTGAACTTATATTGGTATTATATATCAATTTTGACCTAAAATAAATTTAAATAAAATAAATAATTATTTAAATAAAAAGTCGGTTTTTAAATAGTAACCCAGTGTTTTCACTATTCATCAAAAATTGAAAGTTTTCAGAAAAATACCAAAAATTCACCCTAGGCTAATTTTGATATTCCGAATCTAAAAATGAAGTCCATTTTGAAATATTAAATTTATAAAATTTCAAAAAGTGGGTATTACTATTCATAATGGCTAGTTTATATAATATTTTAATAACATATCGATGTTTTGTGAAGCTCAGTATTAAGTACAACACACGCTATCATGGAAGGTCGCGATTGCGTGTAAAGAAAGCCAAGTTAGGGTTGCGTGTAGTGAAAGATTCCTTTGTTGTCGCGTATAACAAAATCCAACCATATTTCATTTATACATTGAATATATATATATATACACTCAATGTTGCGTAGAATAACTGCTATCAAACAAACTTGAAATTGTGTGTAACACGATCCATGAATAGTGTTGCGTATACTACAAGCTAATAAGGTGTTGCGTATAGTGCAAGATAATCTTGGTGTAGAGTACAACAAAAGACATCAAAGAAATTAAAAAGAATAATTCTCATAAAATCTCGGGTTGTTACAGCCACTGGTGGTACATTTAATTAAAATAAACAATTAAATTATTTATTTTATTTTAAATTCCCACAAACTAATAATTTTCTATATAAATACTACTATATAAATTTTTTAGGGTTAGACATATAAACTTGGGAGAATTGAGAGGAGCCTTGGAAGTTCTTCATTGGTGGAATGAGATTAGAGAACAATGGACAATCAGATCATGGTGGATCAAGAGGTAGTGAATACAACAAATCATCTTCATCACTGGTCAATGCATTCTTAACCAAAAATCGGTCCAAATCGAGGTTGGGATCATCAATTGTGTGTTTTTACCTTTTTATTAAAAGATTAAGCATGGATTCTTATATATTATTCTTGATCCATGATTTATTTTTTCTTCTCATGATCTCATCTAGATAGATTAAATTGAAAAATAAATTTTTTAATTTTTATGCCATGATATCACCCTGGATATCCCGTTTCCATGATCATTGGACAAGACTAATTGTCCAATTATGGTTTCAGATTTATTTGTATTCTTTTTACCAACTTTTTATTTGTGTTCTTCATCATTGGACCATGGGTCCATGATTTAACACTTCTAGGGAGGGTTCGAGCATAATCAAACCCCATGATTCATAGTGGTTGAGTGCATTAAAAATGGATTGATGATTAACAAATAGATCAAAATGGTTTTAGGGTGATGCTTCATGGATCCAGTATCTGTAGTGGAAATAACGACAGGAGGTGGTATTGGACATATGGAGGGCTTTGTGTGGGTATCCAGATTCTGATTTCCAGCCACCAGAGGGTTAGAATTGTAAATACCTATCCTTAAAACATTACATAATCGCAAGTTAAGTCAAGAATTTTACTTTCTTTCAAATTAAGGTTATTTTTAGTTTTATAGCTTTAGAGAATTAGTCTATAACTCATACATAAAAAAACTATAATAATAAAAAGTGGAAACTTCTGAAGAGTATCCATTTTCCCCATAATCTAAAAAACTTAAAATAAATCACGATCACTTTTCTAAAAACTATTCATGAAATTAAACATGACATATCCAAATCCTTACTCATACTTAAGTCCTATGAACAAAAATAAAAAATGTGGGATGAGAATAAAAAGACTAGTAAGGGGTATAAAAATAAGAAAACCGTTATTCCATTGATAAACATTAAAACCCATGAAAATTTTATCATAAAGTAATACTTTTCACCCTTAATAAGCAGTAAATACTTTCCTTTGAAAATAAGATCATTTCATAATTTTTTAATCATAACATTACCATAAAACCCATAAAAATCATATAATATACATAAAGGTACCTTGGGGACATAATTATACATGTAACTCTTATAAATGGAATAAACATGCGACTGACTTCCATACATGTCACTCTTATAAATGAAATAGCCATACGACCAACTTTCATACCCAATGCATTGAATATTATAACGTAAGAACCTGTCCATGGTTTATCACAAAAACACTCATAATTGATTTATCATGTAACCAACTGTAAAATTTCAAAGTACTGTTATATAATCATAACACATAAAATATTTCAATTTTCAACATATCAATCTTAAAATTATATTTGAACTCATAAGAAAAAATTTCATGTTATTGAAATAATGAATCCATTTTCAAAAACCATTTTCAACATAAAAATAACCAAAAAATGGAAAGAGGGGTTTCTTTTTATTTTGAAAACATGAAGGATTTTAGAGGAATCAAAATATTAAATAATGGCCATAGCAGTAGAGAAGTTTTTGTCGCTGTATATGTTAAAAAGAACATTCTTTTTGTTGTTTCTAAAGGAAGTCAAACATTATGTACAAAAAAAATAAAATGATTAATTTTTGAAAACCTTTTAATGAAATTAAAAAAATATATAAAAATTTCCTTTATAATACTTTTATTAAATAAAATTATAAAATAATATCAGGAATATTGACATGGAGAAAAATATTTAGTAATTAAATCTTTAAACATTCATGGTGTTCCATACCACATTGAATATTTCAATCATAAGCCCCATGAAATAATAAAATTTAACAAAAAATTAAATAACATGAGAATAAATAAATTAATGATATTATATTTCATTGTGGCTGTATATACAACTCATAAAATAAGGTGGGTGTATAACATTAAGATATGCCTAAATGAAAGGAGATTGAGACGAAGTCCCTTACCTTGAGTCTGATTCATCATTTATGTTCTTTATATTACCAAATAATAAACTTATGTTAATTATTTACTTTATTTAGAACGTTTTTCAAGTTTATTATTCATGTTATATCACTTAATATCATGTTATAACAATTACTTCATTTTATAAGTTCACATTGTATGTTTTAATGATATTTGATACAAGTGTCCAAAATGAATTTGGTTTGATGTCTATAGTCAAAATGATATTTTTACATTATCTATAGAATAATATTCATGATATAATTATAATTATTATACATAAATTATACTTTTAAATATATTAAATACATATGTATATGAAAAATTAACTACTTTAGAATCTTAGAGATGGTAGGCTGTACGTACGCATGAGTAACATTATCATTTTTCATTGATCATTATGGAAATAAGGTAAGTATCATTTTATCTTTATAGAATTATAAAAATATCATTAATATAATATTAATAATTAAAATATACTTATATATATCATCTATGTGATGTGGTGATGAAAAATGAATCACATTGCTTCGTGGAGGTGATAGTTCACACGTACGCACAAACACCGTTATCATTTTTCCGTGCATGGAAGGGTAAGAAAATAAATGATATATTATATTTTAATAATGATTAATATTTCATTAATATGATATATAAACATTAATACCATCATTATAACTAGTCTTGATAAATGAAGATGGAAAAAAATTATATCGGTCTGCAAGGCGGTAGTTCTTCGTACACACAAACGATAATTCTTTTCCCATTTGATAGAAGTGAAGATGGATTTAGGTGATGATATTAACATAATAAAATCTAATTATATTTATAATACTATATTTATTAATTAATCATGGTTGAAGAAGATTTTAAGTATGTGTAAGAAGAAACAAAACAAAAACACTTAATTAAAAAATGGTAACTTTTCTTCAGACAATCTCCTTTGATTAACACCTTAACACATATAAGGTGAGTGTTATACCTAAAATAAGAGATTTTTAATATGATTAGGGATTCTAGGAATGGATTTGGGTAGATATTTTCTAAACCAAATAGTTTTTTAAGTGTGAACAAAATAGATGAATGTGTTCTCTTTTATAGGAGAGAGGAGGAGCACTCTTGGAATTATTCAAATTATTAAATTAATATAAATTAATTTTATATTTAAAATGGATCCAAAATGATTTATTTCTAATATAAAATGATTTTGGGTATAAATAAATTCATCCAATGAAAATTACATAAATTTTTATTATTTTTTTAATGCTTATCTTTTTGTTTTAACCCTTATTTAACCCTTTTAACTCTTACCATGATATTATGTAATTTACAATTTGAGAGTCAATATAATTACTATAAAATTACAAACGACAAATAAATGATCCATTTATGAAATTTTAAGACTTATAAAAATTATTTGGATAAATTTTAGTTTTTTATGAATTTTATATCATTTAATAAAATATTATTTATTTTAAAATATCATTTATGTTAATTTTATACTATTCATTACTTGACTTTTTAAAAATATCACAACGTGATATCTTAGAAAAAACTTCCTTAAATAATCGGTAAAATATAAAATTCATCCATAAAATTTGTGTATGACATTAATTATCTCAAATTATTTTTATTTTAATATTTTTAATATCATTTATTTGATATTTCCTTTAATTAAAAAATTACCGCATTATCATTGTGTAACCCATTAAGGTAATTATTTATTTCCTAAAAATTAAAAATAAATTACCATGATGAAGATAGATATTTTATCTTTAAAATGAATATTTATAGTCAAACATATCCCTTATATAAACCCCTATTAAAAATATTTTATTTGTTAAAAACAAAAGTATGAAAAAATTGACTTTCCTTTGAATATAATATTATAAAGGTTATATTCTCATCCAAAAGGCCATAAATAGTCTCATAACCTATTTTTTAATGCTTAGAGATGAAAAATAATCATCCAATAAAATTAGGATAAGTGTTACGGTAAATTTATAATATTTATAATATTATTTGTACCCTTAAACACCCAATTTACCCTTAACTGTGGTAATAAAAAAAATACTAAAGTTACTATTCATATTCTAAAAAAATAAAACGAACCTATTTAATAAATATGGAACTTATGATTACAAATATGGAATAATTTTTTAAAAATTCTCAACATATAAATTGTAGAAATTAATTAAAAATTAACCCCGTTGACTGAATGAGAAAATGAGTTTTTAAAGTAAAAATGTTCAAAAGTTCACAAAGTTTTTATATCCAATTTCAATGTGAAATTGATTCCTATTAAATAAATTGGATTAAATGATATAAAATTTATCTAATTATACTTTAAATCCAATCAAAAATATAATTTATCACCATAAATTATTTTTACAAAAAAGTTGTTTTAAATTAAAATGCAATATTTTTTCACTATCCATTAAAACATTAAACTTATCATAAAAATAAAATTTTTTTAAAAAAAGTAAATTTTTATATTAATATTTCAAAAAATAATTTTATTTTTTCTAAAATAATTTATAAAATTGTTAAAAACTTGATTTAAAACAAGTGCATCATCAAAAGGAGGAAAAACTGTCTTTTTAGAAAAATACTTCTTTTACGCATAAAATTGGGTTTATTCTTACATCATTTCTATAAAATAAATAATATAAATGTTAAAAATTATATTGAATATATTATATATAAATTTCATTAATATCATTCAAAAAGATTTATTTTTTTATTATACTTGTGCACATTTAAATAGTTTTTCAAAAAAACATTTCCTTTTATTTTAAAAAGGGTTTTATTTTTGTTTATAACTAATTTATCACCAAAAAATTAATTATATATGCATGTGTAAAACATATTTTCATAATTAAGTTAATTATTTTCATTCTCTACATTATAAAAACTAGGTTATAATGGTAACATTAAATAATATTATTCAGTTGTTTTCTTAAGCTTGATGTGGCATATCATGTACTCTATAGAACATAGTATTTGTTTTTTTAAAACTCAGGATGTTACATTCTCCCACCATTTTGTAAATTGTGTCCTAAATTTTTTTAATTTGGGGTTGGTAACTAAGGTATGAATTTTAAAAATACCTTTATTGAAATCCCACATTAGAAAAAGGATAAATGGAACTTCCACTTTAAAATAAAGGCAGGGAAGTACAAAGGTTATAATAACTCTTCCCTTTATCACAAATTAAAAAATAATTTATTACATAAAATTAATCTTAATTCAACCCAAAATATCTATAATTATAGTGTCTTTATGAATTAGGTACATTACATTACAAATTAAAACATGGAATATAAAATCTTTATTGAAAACTTCTTTAACATGCTCGTACTTAAAACTGAAGGCGATAACTTGAAGAAATACATAAGAAAGGGGTGAGATATAAAGCACAGTAAGGGAATAAACATGGAATAAGGTAAAAAATGTTATACAATAGGAATATAAATGGGATTAAAAAGAGTATAAATCTTAAACATGAATGATAAGACATGATATAACATGGTAACATAAAGGTAATAAGGAAAATGTGACAACAACTTAAAACACTGTATCATAGGTCAAGGATAATTACCAAGACATAATAATGGAAAAATTACCATAAATTAAATAGGTCTAATCCATGTACCAAAATGAAATATCATGACACTAAACATTACCCAATGCATTGGAGCGCTATATAATTCTAGGTTCACCTATCACTTTCATTTCAATCCAATGATTAATTGTGCTACATAGATAATAAAACATGGATTCATTCATCACCATAAATTATTCCATGATAAAGGAGTGTGGAATAAATACATGTAAGTCCCAATTAAAATAATAATTAGTGTATAAAGGTGAACACTATTGATAGTAAATGGGTATGGTATTCACTACACAATTACTTTGGAATGGAAAATCACAGTGAAATTTCGGTAGCCTAACGACGTCACTTAAAAATTAATAAAAAGGTTTGATGAGAACTAAAATGGTATCTAATAATTTTTAAATAAATTGGTAAGTAATAGGGTTATGGAAAGATATATCCCATCATTAGTAATTAGAAATATAAGGCATATGATAATAAAGAAACTTGATTAAAGAAGAGGAAGAAAGAACTCTTATGAAATTTCATCATGGAAACAGGTGTACTTGGGAGGGATTAATGAGAGAGAAAGGGGTATATAATAATTTATATATAATAAGGGAAGTATTTATGAGGTTATAAAACATACCCCATCATTAGGAATTAAAAATAAAATGGCATAAAATAGAGGAGATTCTTGAATAGAAATGAGAAAGAGAGGATCTATTACCTTAAGAGTATGACACCAAAAGCTTGAAAAGGGATTATTGAGAGCTTGGAGGCACCATGGGAGGATTATAGAGAGATTAGGGTAGAGTAATGAAGTTATCCAAGTATTTTTAGTGAAGATAAATGAGATATTAGGTGGGTTTATATAGGAAATGAGAGGGGAATTTTTTAATATTTCACAAACATTGGTTTTGGACTCTATATAATAAAATATTCAAAACCACAAACATTACCATGGGGTTTTCCCTTGTTTTATAAAAAATGGGAGTGTTTTTAAATATTTTATTATCCAAAGTTCCAAAATTATTAAAATATTACCCTTTTTATGTGGAGGTGAGTCACACTTTTAAAGAAATAAATCTAAAATCATAAAATATATTATATGTTTTGGAGGAATCATAAAGGATTTATAAAATTAATAAAATAACCTTAAAATAAAATTATTTTAAGAGTAAAAAATATATTTGGACGATTATATCCATTATAGTATTTATTACAATATTTTTGGGTCATTATGATGTCATAAAACACACCATATATTTATATAATATTTAATTTTTATCCGAAAATTTGACTGTCTCAGAAAATTATGAAAAATTCACCATTGGATAATTTAAATATTCTAATTACAAAATTAATATTAATTTTATCTAAATAATTTTCTAAATATGTGCATTTTCACTTTTAAAAAATAATAACCGACATTTATTGAAAATGACGGGTTTTTGGCAATGATAGTTTTTGAACCCTAATAAAAAATTACATTTGACTTCATAAAAAATATGATCATTTATATTTAATAAGCATAATTTTATAATAATATTTAATTAAAATATTATTTATTTAAAAAATACATTAATCCATTAAAATAAATTCCTTAATTGAATTGAATATTACCCAAAAATACTATTCATGTTTTATAATATCAAAGTAAAAATATATTCATTATTCTTTAAAAAATAATGTACATAATAAATTTGATAGGGTCTTGATACATATATATTTAATAATCTAGTGTACTCCCTAAGAGTAAGGTGTGTGATGGTGAGAATTTCATTGGGTCATTCGACAAATATAGTTTGGGTCATGATCTCGATGAGCTTGAACTTATCCCATAAACAGTTTCGCTCATACTTAAGTTGTTGGATCTCGGATAAAGATTGGTTGAGGGAAAATCCTAGAGATTCTATCTCCCTCATAATCTCTAATAAATGGGCTTCATATGGTACAATCGTACTAGATGATACCATCATTCCTTTGTATGAGTAAATTGGATTTGTTAAAACCCTATATTTATACTAATCATGTGATCAATGTTTAATGAACATATTATCAATAGTAAAGATTCTTAATAGTATTTTTAATCCAATTGGATATAAAAAATAAGTGCACGTATTTTGTATAACCATATTACATAATAAAAACATTAAATCATATGGTAATTTTATTTATAACAGTTCAGGTCGTTACAAAGGTCACTTAAGATAACACATATTATGTTTCTATGTAGGAAAACATGGACATAAAAGAGAAAAAAATAATCAAGTTCTGATGGAGAGTGATAGAGAACATAGTCAAGAGAAAATTAACAATCACAAAACCATAAATATATGATGGGTTAAAAGGTCACTTATTTCTCTGTAAGAAAAGTAAATAGATAGTATTTTTGTTTTAAGATACTTTTCATAGAATTGATAAATTATTTTAATCTAATAATATAATGAAATATACTTACTTTATATATTTCTATTTCATAAGAACTATTTCATCCTCATATGATTAACATCACTAAAAATAACCTTAATCACCAAAGATTATATAAACCCTAAAATTTATTAATAACTTAAAACTCATGTTCAAAAGTAAAGGCATACTTCTTATTAAATTAAAGCCTTACATAAACATAAAACCCAAAAAAAAATATCCCAAAAATTTCCTTAATCACTTATGATCACATGAATTAAAACCACATAAGAAGTATAGAAAACCTTGAACTTATGGTCAACATTTAAAAAAATGGGATCCCTGGAGATTCCATCACGTCACTAGAAGTCTCAACATCAACATTAGTAGTCACAAAAGATTTTACCACAACTTTTTGTTTTTGATCATGACGATTTCCACCCTGAGTAAGTAAATTCAGAAACATATTAGCATAATGAGCCAAATCATTACAGCTAAATCATATTAATGTTTACTAGCTATCTGTTATCTCATTGTTGGATTATTTATGACTCTTTTCCTTGTAGTCATAAACCTAGTGAACAAACTTACCACATTAGTAATAATTTTTTGAACCTGACATACATTCCCCAAAAATGTATTTTACCACACTTGGAATAAATTTTAGGTTTACCTATAGATTTCTTAGTTGGATGTTTCTCTATTTCCTGCCACCTTGATCATTTTTTACTCTTTTCATCTTGTGGAACATAAGTGTCAGAAAACTCCACCTCAAAATTTTCATCCCAATCAACCAATTTATCAAAAATTTTAAATTCTAGTGAATCCAAATCTCTTTGTAGAATTGGTGTCAATCCTGAGTAAAATCTATTAATTTTACTATCAATTTATTGAATAAAATTAAGAATATACCTTGATAATCTTGTGAAGTTTTCTTCATAGGTGTCCACTGAATCATCATACTTTTTTAAACTTTGAGAATTGTTTCTCCATCCTAAGTTGAAAAACCTTAGGGGAATATTTCTCAAGGAATAGATTCTTAAATTCATCCCATTCTAAGGCATAAATATATTTACTTTCTATAATATTCTTAATCATTGACCACCACTAGTTGACTTCACCCTCAAAACGAAAAATTGGAAGAGTTACCTTTTGGTGATCCGAAAAACCCATGACATCAAATATCTTTTCTAGGGGTTTAATCCATACTTTAGATATCATGGGGTTAGATGATCTTATGAATGATGTGGGATATTGCCTCATTAAATTATCTACTATAGGCATTTTCCTTCATGGTAGATAAGGTTTCTGTCTAGTATGGATACCAACACCATTTATAGAGTTTTTCAACTGATTCATCACTACAACAAACTATTTTGTTCCAATTCCAACCATATAAGGATGATGATTTGGAAGGATGTTTTACTCTCAATGCCTTCCCACCATATATTCCCTATTTCCTCTATAGAAAACCATTCTAAACAGACATATCTTAGATAAAGAAACAATTTAATATTAAAATTATACATCATTTTATCTTAAACATAAAGTAAAATATTATAAGGGAATGATATTAATACTATCCTAACCTATAACATTTCCTAAACCTTTCCTTTTATACCAACTATAAATACCCAACCTTAAAACATTACATAATCTTTTGTTAAGTCAAGAATTTTATTTATTTTACATTGAGGATATTTTCAGGTTTAGATATTTAGATAATTAGGCCATAACTCATACATAAAAAAACCATAACAATAAAAAGTAGAAACTTTTGAACAATATCCATTTTTCTCATAATATAAATCATTTAAAATAAAGCATGATCAATTTTATGAAAACTCCTCATGACATTCAACATGACATCTCCAAATCCTTACTCATCCTTAAGTCCTATGAACAACATTAAAAAACATGGTATGGGCATAAAAAGATCAATAAGGGATATAAAAATAAGGAAACCATTAGTCCATTGATAAAAATTAAAAACCATGAAAAATTTATCATAAAGTAATAATTTTAACCTTTAATAAGTATTAAATACTTCCCTTTGAAAATAAGCTCATTACATATTTTTTTAATCACAAGATTACTATAAAACCCATAACAAACAAAGATAATACATAAAGGTACCTTAGGATATAATTATACATATCACTCTTATAAATGGAATAACCATGTGGTCAACTTCCATACATGCCGCTCTTACAAATGGAATATATCCATACAACCGACTTACATACCCAACACATTGAAGCTTATAACATAACCACCTATCCTTGGTTTATCACAGAACCACCCATCCTTGGTTTATCATGTAACCACCCTTAAAATGTCTAAGTACCATTATATAATCATAACACATAAAAGATTTTAATTTCAAATATGTCACTCTTAAAATTTTATTTGAACTCAGAAGAAAACATTTCATGTTATTAAAATAATTATTCCATTTTTAAAAACCCATTTTCAAAACCAAAATACCCAGAAAATGGAAAGAGGGGTTTATTTTTATTTTAAAAACATGAAGTATTGTAGAGGAATCCAAATATAAAATAATGGTAATGGTATTGGAGAAGTTTTTTCACCGTATACATTAAAAATAACATTCATTTTTCATTTGTAAAGTAAGTCAAACATTACATACAAAAAACATAAAAAGATTCATTTTTGAAAACCTTTTAATTAAATTAAAAATAGATATAAAAATTTCTTTTATAATCTTTTATTAAATAAAAATATAAAATAATATCAAGAATATTTATAAGGAGAAAAAGATTTATTAATTAAATATTTTTCCATTCAAGGTGTCCCCACCACATTGAACATTTAAATAATAAGCTCCATGAAAGAATAACATTTAAAAAAACATTAAATAACATGATAATAAATAAATAAATGATATGATATTTCATCATGGATATATATACACCTCATAAAATAATGTGGGTGTATAACATCAAGATATGCCTCAATGAAAGGAGATTGAGACGAAGTCCCTTACATTGAGTCAGATTTCTCACGTATGTTCTTTATCTTCCTGAATAATAAAATTATGTTAATTATTTACTTTATTGATTTTTTTTTCAAGTTAATTATTCATTTTATATCAATTAACACCATGTTATAACAATTAATTAATTATATAAGTTCACATTGGACGTTTTGATGATATTCGGTACACAACTCCAAAATGAATTTGGTTTGATGTATATAGTAAAAATGGTATTAGTACACAATCTCAAGAATAATATTCATTAAATAATTATAATTATTATATATAAATTATAATTTTAAATCTATTAAATACACATTGATATGAAAAATTAACTACTTTGTAATCATGGAGATGATAGTCCGTACATACACATGAGTAAGGTTTTGATTTTTCAATGATCATTATAGAATGATTGAAAGTATAATTTTATCTTTCTAGAATTATAATAATATAATTAATATCATATTAATCATTAAAATATACTTATATATATATAATCCATTTTATGTGGTGACGAAAAATGGATCATATCGCTTTATGGAGGTGACAGTTCACACGTACGCACAAATGACGTTATCATTTTTACATGCATGGAAAGGTACTAAATTAAATGACATATTATATTTTTATAACTATAAATATTGAAATAATATAATATATAAACATTAATACCATCATTATAACCATTATTGAGAGATGATGATGGAAAATGAATTATATTGGTCCGTGAGGAGGTAGTTCATCGTACACACGAACGATAATTCTGTTCCCATTTGATGGAAGTGAAGATGGATTTAGGTGCTGATATTAACATAATAAAATATAAGTATATTTATCATAATGTATATACTATTTCATCATGGTTGAAGAAGATTTGAAGGATGTGGAAGAAGAAACAAAACAAAAACACTTAATTAAAAAATGATACCTTTTCTTTAGACAATCTCCTTTGATTAACACCTTAACACCTATAAGGTGAGTGTTCTTCCTAAAATAAGAGATTTTGAATGTGGTGAGGGATTATAAGAAGGTATTTGGGCAAATATGTTCTGAACCAAATAGGTTTTAAAGTGTGAATAAAAGAGAAGAATGTGTTCCCTTTCATAGGAGAGAGGAGGGACACTCTTGGAATTCTTCAAATTATAAAATTAATATAAATTAATTTTATATTAAAAATTGATACAAAATTATTTATTTATAATTTATGATTATTTTGGGTCAAAATAAATTCATCCAATGAAAATTATACAAGTTTTAATTATTTTTTAATCCTTATCTCTTTGTTTTAACCCTTTTAACTTTTACCATGATATCATGTAATTTACACTTTGAGGGTTAATATAATTACTATAAAATTACAAAAAACAAATAAATGAGTCATTTATGAAATTTTCAGAGTTATATAAAATATTTGGTGGAATATTAGATTTTTATTAATTTTAGATAATTTAATAAAATATTATTTATTTTAAAATATCATTTATGTCAATTTTGACACTATCCATTACTTGAATTTTTAAAAATATCATAAAAACATTATATATTAAAAAAAATCTCTTAAAGCATAACTAAAATGAAAAATTAATCCATAAATTTTTTGGATGAAATTAATTCTCTAAAATTATATTTATTTTAGTATTTTTATATCATTTATTTGATATTTCCTTTAATTAAACAATTAATGCATCATCATTGTGTAATCCATTATGATAATTATTTATTTCCTAAAAATTAAAAATAAATTACCATGATGAAGATAAGAATTTTAGATTTCAAATTTTTATTTATAGTAAAAAATATTCCTTATATTAACCCATATTAAAAATATTTTACTTGTTAAAAACAAAAGTATGATAAAATTGACTTTTCTTTGAATATAATATTATAAAGGTTATATTCTCATCCAAAAGGCAATAAATGGTATCATAACCAATCCTTTAATACTTATGGATAAAAAATAATCATTCAATAAAATTATAAAAAGTGTTAGGGTAATTTTATAATATTTATAATATTACTTTTACCCTTAATTACCTGATTTACCCTTAACCATGGTAATATTTTTTTTACTAAAATTACTATTCATATTGTCCAAAAATAAAAAGGGACCAATTTAATAAATTTGGAGATTATTATTCTAAATATGGAATCCATTTTTCAAAATTCCAAATATATAAATTTATGAAATTAATTAAAAATTAATCCTGTTGACAGAACGAGAAAACGAGTTTTTAAAGTTAAAATGTTCAAAAGTTCACAAAGTTTTTATATCCAATTTCAATGTGAAATTGATTAAAATAAACTAAATTGGATTAAATGATATAAAATTTATCTAATTATTCTTTAAAACAAATCAAAAATTTAATTTAACACTATAAATTATTTAGATGAAAAAGCTGTTTTCAATTTAAATGCAATGTTTTTTCATAATTTATCAAAAAATAAAATTTATCAGAAAAATCCTAAAAATTGAAAAAAAGTAAATTTTTATATTCCAATTTCAAATAATAAGTTTATTTTGTCAAAAATAATTTATAAAAGTATCAAAAACTAGATTTAAAATAAGCGTGTCATCAAAAGGTTGCAAAACTCCCCTTTTATAAAAATACTTCTTATACATGTAAAATTGGATTTGTTCTTACATTATGTCTATAAAAAACATAATATGAATGTTAAAAATTATTTTGAATATATTATATATAAATTTAATTAATATTATCCAATAAAAGTGATTTTTTTATTATACTTGTGTATATTTAAGTAGTTTTTTTAAAAAACATTTCCTTTTATTTTAAAAAAGGTTTTATTTTAATTTATAATTAATTGATCACCAAAGAATTATTTATATATACATGTATAAACAATATTTTCATAATTCAATTAATTTTTTATTCTCTTCATTTTAACGGTGATATTATAATGGTAACATTTAAATAATAATATTCAGTTGTTCGCTTAAGCTTGATGTGGCATATCATGTACGCTATTGAACATAATTTTTTTTTAAAATCAGGATGTTCTAGGAATAAATGGTCAGAGATGACCCCCATCAGTTTTGTGTGGTTGATCACTGTGGAAATCAGTAGTGAACACAGATCTGTAGATATGTGTGAAGGATCTGTAATTCTATGAAAAAATGACTATACGCTATGTAGTGTGGAAGAAAA
The DNA here is from genome assembly GCA_963277665.1 of Viscum album. Taxonomy (NCBI): domain Eukaryota; kingdom Viridiplantae; phylum Streptophyta; class Magnoliopsida; order Santalales; family Viscaceae; genus Viscum; species Viscum album. Next base: position 699,014,946 of record OY728157.1, read on the forward strand.
AATGTTGTGTACTTCCTTTTTTCATAATGGAAAGGGATGAGTTATGGATCAAATGAAATGTAGGTGGGTCCACACACCATATGACCCCACATGGAAAACCATGCCGTATGCCAACTGCACACACCCATGACCCCATCCAGGAAGATATTATGTGTACTTTGGGATTATAAGAACACACACAAAGGTACTAAAGAATATCCAAGCACATGTACAGGTACAAAGGCATGGATCAAAGTACATGGGCATGACCAGGATCACACAGGAAGACTCTGAGTGGATGAGACATGCTGTGTACCACTGGTACACACCATGTAGTATGAAATGGATTCCCAATCCACGTCTATAGGATAAAATGGCTAGAAAATGAGGCGGGGTCACATGCCTTGTGGAATCCTATACACACCATGTATTCCCTATAGAATCTCATCCTCTTATTTCTTCTTCTTAGGGACTTGGATTTTGGTCCATGAGTAACCTATCCTAAGTTTTTTTCTACATAGAATGTGATGATGGATTTATTTGTGGCTATAAGATACCATGTGAGGTTTTCCTAGCATGATACTTCTTCAAGTGATGCTTCTTTTGGAAATGCTTAATGATGATAGTGATCGAGGTAGGATCATTGGAGAGATTCTAGGGTTGGAAATTCTTTGTTACACCAGGGTGTGGGTCCCCCATACTCTTTATACAAGTATAGTTGAAACTACCATACACTAGGAATGGGACCTATACCAATAGAGTGATACTCTCTTATATTTGAGCTCTGACAGTATGCATGTCCTCTATGGGAGTTGTGGATCCCTCAACAATGGAGCGCAGTATCAAGGTGTGTGCCCCTATATATAGATTTTAGTCAGATTGTGCTTGATGTTAGTCATATAAGATGAACTTTTGGAACTATAGGAAGAATCATCGACTTCAGATGGGCTATGAGATGGAGATCCCTTTTCTCTCTCTACTGGAATTATTTGTGAGAATACATCTATGATGGGTTTTGTCTACCTCTTTTTATGAGTTTAACCAACCTTTTCCATATCTTCCTATTGATCCCTTTGTTGATTTCATGGAATCCTAATGGGTATGTATATACTCACCCCTGTATGGGATTTTCTCACACATGTCATGTCTTATACAGAAAACGGATTAATTGGTGGTGAATTTGGTGGAGCTTAGGGATACTTGGGTGTATTGACTAAGTATGGAGGTTAGAATTAGAGATAAAGATCCAATCTCTCTCAACTTTCTTTATTTTCTAGTTTTTTACGTTGATACCTCTTGTGGTTGGGTGTGTATTTTTTCCCTTTTTTACTTTGGTTTATAATATGGCACTCTGATGTATTCCTTAGAGTTTGCTACATTTATGATTATAATCTATATGTTTTAGTCTTTTCATTATCATAAACATGCATCATTTCATGTAGATGTTTGGGTGCATTCATATAGGTGAATTAGGAAAAGATCTCCCATTTTATTTATTTATTATCGATGCTAGTTGCCAACCCCTAGCCTGTTGGTGGTAGGATTGGGGTTGTCACGACTCAGTTTTTAGATAGCCAGGCAGGTCCCCAGTGGGTTAGGTTTTGACAAAGTGATATTAGACTAGTTAATTACATGGTATGGTGTTTGGTATTTTCCCCTTATTATAATTGTTTAGGAATTAGTGAAATGGTGTCAAAGTGTCTTGATTTTAGATTTCAGTCTATAGAACCCAATGTTTGTATGGTGACTAACATATCCATTAACCATGAATCTAACTAAATTCTTGTCAACTCGATATATCAATACATTGGATATAGAGAATAGTGGTATATACATCATATATGGTTGAGTCCGTTTACTATCCTTCTTGAGGTAAATCCCCATATATTTTCTCATTTAACTATGGTATGTATTGGTCACTTTTAGGATACCTCCGCAAAGACAACCATCTAAGTTACCAATTAAGGATCATGATGAAGATCCTATGAGTTATGGGGCCTCATTTTAGAGGCCATATCATGAGGTTTTATCTCTATGTAGGTATAGAGTATCACCGCCACCTGAATATAATTAGATAATTCAAAAATTTCAATATTATGATGTGCGTAGGCATAACACACTCTGTGAGTTCCAACAACAAAGATCGCTGAGATTTTATAGAAATATTGATTCCCAGTAAGTGGAGGATTGGATTGAGTTGGTTATCTAAGTATTTAGGATCATTTGGATCCTAACTAATCATATGGTTGTACTGGTAGCCATTCTTTTCCATGGAGTATTAGGGCACTGTTAGAGTCTGGTGATGCAGATGCATGATGAGATGACTCTCTCATAGTATGACTTCCAGTAGCTGTTTCATGAGGAGTATTACCCCTTTTTCTTATGGTCATTTTGGATCCAAGTGATTATTTAGCTAAAAAAGGGTGACATGATAGTGGTTTAGTGAGCCATGAGTTTTATTGAACTCCCGTTATACTCCATTGGTATGGTGAAATATGACTTCTTCTAAGTGTGGAAGTTTGAGAAGGGTCTCTATAATTACATTTGAGCTAGTTGGTCTCCTTATTCTTACCCACTTATGATGGAGTGATAGAGAGTTATTTGGTAACTAATATCTTCCTTGATGAGGGACATTGGGTGGTTAGAGATTCTAGTGGGCATCATGCAGTTGAGTCATCTATAACAGGTAACAGGTGTCAGACATCAAGGTCTCAAAAAAGGAGGCATTCTCATCCTCAAACCCAGATTCATGGATCTATATATTAGGGATCATGTAGAGTATCTAACCAGATATGTGAAGGTCCATTCTATTCATGTTATGGTAGGGGTTATATGAAATTCTATTTCTCGACTTATCATTCTAAGAAGGAGAGGCATATATTGTATAGACCACTATGGTAGAGGAAACACCGTGATCAGGGATCTCCCAGACATGGCTAGGGTAGTCCTCAAGGAGGCAGTGCTGGAAGAGGAGTAGGAGTTGATATAGAGGTAGGATAAGTTAGTGGAGGATGATTCTATGAGATACCACCACCACCACCACCAGGTGGCCCATGTTAAGTTAAGGGAGCTGGCGCTCGGGGTTGTGGGAAGTTGTAGGCCATGGTGGGCTATAACCAGGATACATGTGAGATAATATGAGACACTATCTATGTTTATTATACTATTCAATTAGTACTAGTAGACACAAGTTCAAGTAATTCCTTCATCTCCTTATTCCTAGTGCAGGATCTGGAGCTTCCATTTGAGACTTTAACCCAACAACTATAACTAGAGGTACCTATGGGGAACACTTCTTCTTTATTAAATATATATCAATAGTGTGAACTATCTATTAGTGGGGTGAGTTTAATGTAGGACCTCTTGGTCATCATAATGATAACTTATGACATCATCTTGGGTATGTATTGGTTGTTTACTATCTATTCCCAAATTGACTGTCATCGCATGAAAGTAAGATGAATATGGAAATATGTGATGAGAATATCCTTTTTGGGTGAGAGAGATATCATGGATGAGTGAGTGGGTTTTCTAATAAGGATATTAAAACCCATAACCCATCATTTTGAGAGTTTTTCCATTGATAAAGAAGGATCTATAAACATATGGATTCCTTCATTCATGGATGATTATATGTATTCTTTCCTCGAGGATGTTCTAGGACTACCTCTATGGTAGGAAATAGACTTATAAATATACTTTTACCCTATGACCATGCCTATATCTTCAATTACATATAAGATATCCCCTATCAAGCTTTGAGAGATGAGGGTGTAGTTGGAGGACCTTTGAGAGAAGGGATTTATCAAAACCAGTGCATTCCCCTGGGTAGCTCTAGTTTTGTTCATGAAAAAGTAGGACAAGAGCTTGAGGATTTGTGTTTATTATCATCACATGAAATAGGTAATGATAAATAAAAAGTACCCCTTACCGAGGATTGAGGACCTCTTCGACCAGTTGAGAGTCATGAGTTAGTTCTTAAAGATCAATCTCAGGTCCTTTTACCACATATTGAGGGTTTTCAAGGCTAATATTCCAAAGATGACATTCTGATGTCACTACAGACACTATGAGTTCCTGTTGATGCCTTACTGTGTGATGAATTTCCCTATTGTATTTATAGATTTTATGAACTAGATCTTCCATCCATACTTGGACCAATTTTATTCCATCTTCATTGACGACATACTCATTTACTACATATTAGAGGAGGATCATGAAAATCACTTGAGTATGGTCCTAAACTTACTCTAGGAGCACTAGTTTTATGGTAATATTTTAAAGTACCGGTTTTGGATCCACAAGGTTTAATTTCTAAGTCATGTCATTTATAATCACGATTTAGCTATGGACCCGGTGAAGATTGATGTAGTTATTTCTTGGTATACACCCAAGAGCATGATATAGGTACAAATATTTCTTTTCTTGGTGGGTCACTATAAGTGGTTTGTGGTTGAATTTTATAGAGTATTATCCCATTTGACCAGATTGATACAGAAAAGGAAGTCATTTACCTGGACCGAGTAGTGTCAAAGAGCCTTTGAACAATTGAAACTAAGGTTGACTAGTGATCCTATGTTGAGACTACTAGAGGAGGGTGTGGAGTACATAGTGTTTTGAGATTCCTATAAAGTTGGGTTTGGATGTATGTTGATGAAGAGGAAGGTAGTGATTTCATATAGATTGAGACAGTTAACCCCCAATGATAATAAATACGCAACTCATGACTTAGAGTTAGAAGTGGTGATCTTTGTTCTAAATATGTTGAGGAACTGTCATATGGGGTAGTGCTTTGTTGTATACTCAGACCACAATAGTCTCAAGTATATCTTCACTCAGAGATATCTTAACCCAAGACAAAATCATTGGTTAGATATTCTATAGTACTATGAATTTGATATAGTCTATACTCATGGGAAGGGAAATGTGGTGGAAGATTCCCATAGAAGGAAGTCTCTTTATTTCTTGTTTGAGGGGGTTTCAGAACATTGGGATTCTTTTTAGGTGACCCCGGTGGATGGGAGAGGTGAAAATTTTCTTCAGTCAATAGTGTCGACTCCTCCACTCCTATAGTGTGTGAGAGAGGTTCAATAAAATAAATCAACTTTTAGGTTCTATATGACCAAATATATTCAAGGGATACACCAGATGGATTATCTAAAAGAGGGTATCACATCATTCTTTTCTAGAGACGAACAGTGGTTTTGGTCATGATGCAAGAGAAGGTTATGATGGAGTTTCATATTTCTTTGGATTTACATCCCAGAGTGGTGAAGATGTATAAGGACCTTCAACGATAGTTTTGGTAGGATTATATGAGGTAGAGGGTTTTCGATTTTATATCTTGATGTCTCACATATCAACTGGTAAAGGTTGATTACCAAGTTCTAGCAGGTTTGATGCATCCTCTTGAGATCCCATAATGGAAATGGAATGACATATCCATGGAATTTTTCATAGCACTTATATAGAAAGAAAGAGGATAAAATGTTATATGGGTGATAGTTTACTGACTTAACAAGTCAACACACACCCTTTCTATCAAGGAGTAGAGTTTGGTGAAGAGTTTAGGGAAATTTTATGTGTGGGAGATCATCTAATTCATGGGGTACCCTTGATTATTATCTCTGATCGTGATGTGTAGTTTACTTCACAGTTGTGAAGAGGCCTGCAGGAGGCCTTTAGGACCGATTTGAGGATGAGTACAATGTTTCACACCCAGAAATATGGGTAGACTAAGAAAACTATCTAAGTGTTAGAGGATATATTTAGGTCTCGTGTGTTGGACTTCATGGTTGGAATTGGGAGGATCACTTTCCATTGGTAGAGTTTTCTTATAATAACAACTATAACACTACTATCAACATTGAACCTTCTGAGTCCCTATATGAAAGACCCTACAGGTTACCCTTACGTTGGTTTGAGATTGGCGAGGCTTCTCTAGTTGGTCCAGAGATGGTGTAGGAAATAATAGAGAAGTTTAAAGTGATATGTGAGTGTATAAGGACATCCCAGAGTCGATAGAGATATTACAAAGATTGATATCTTATGAATTTGGAGTTCAAGTAGGGAGACCATGTTTTCTTGAGTCTCAACATAATGAGGATTATAAAGATTCATCCAAGGAGTAAAGCTATATTCATGGTTCATCAGGGCGTTTAAGATCCTATGGATAGTTGGCGAGGTTTCTAACTATTTTTTCCTTTCCCCCATAGTTAGACTGAGTGCATGGAATCTTCCACATGTCACAACCAAGGAGATATGTGCATGATTCTACAAATGTTATTTACTGGGTTGATCTAGACATTAAGGATGAAAATACCTTTATGAAGTACCCTATGGTGATCGAGGATCGACAGAACTGGATCCTGAGAGGATGGAATATACACTTGGTTCATGTGTTGTGGCAGCACAGGAGCATTCAAGAGAGATTCTAGGAGAGAGATAACCAGATGAAAGCTCAGTATCCCCAAATTTTTGTTTATATTATTATTTTTAGGGTGAAATGTATTTAATTAATGGATAATGTAGTGAATCTATTTTTTCCTTTTAAGACTTTAGAATATATTAAGAAATATTTCTAGAGCTAGGTGCTGAGTATGTGTGAGATTCGAGGCCTCAAAGAGACTCAAAATTGATATATTAAAATACTAATTATTTTATATCATGTGAAAACACCATTTTTCCAATTTTTTGGGACCTTATATAAAAAATACAAGACCTCAGTTGAATTTGGAATGAGGGGTTTACCCTAGGCATGACCTAAGGTTGGTCGATGCTGAACGTCTGATTGTGGAAGTAGTTGGTGGTGTGTTTAATTAAAATAAATAATTAAATTTATTTATTTTAATTTTAAATTCCTAACACCTAAAAATAATCTATATAATTTATTATATAGAAATTTTCTAGGGTTATTCGTATAACCATGTTATAATTGATAGGATCCTTGGATGTCATTCATTGGGAGATCAAGATCAGAGAACGATGGATAGTCAAATAGAGGTGGATCAAGAGGATATGAATGTAGTGGATCATCCTTAGCACTGGATGATGCATTCTTTACCAAAAATTAATGTAAATTGAGGTAGGGATAATCAATTGTGGTTTATTCCCTTTTTATTAAAATATTAAGCCTATATTCTTATCTTCTATTCTCGATCTATGATTTATCTATTATTTTCATGAGTCCATCTAGATAGATAAAATTTATTAATCAATTTTATAATTTTTATAACATACTGTTACCATAGATATCCCATTTTCATGATATTTGGATGATACCTCTTGTCCAATGATGGTTTCACCTTTGTTCTTCAAATTTCCCTCCACCCATTCTTCACATTCTTCATAATTAGACCACAGGTTCACAATTCAATATTTCTAGGGTGGGTTTGAGCATGACCGAACCCCTAAATTCATAGTGGTTGAGTGTATGAAGAACATATTGGTGATTCATAGATGTATTAGGATGATTTTCAGGTGATGCTTCATATATCATATATTTGGAGTGGAAATGATGATGGGAGATGTTACAGGATGTGTGGAGAGCTTTGTGTGGGAATTCTAATTTTGATTTCTAGAAACCAGAGGGATGTAATCGATGGTTGGAGATAACCCATTCAGTTTCAAGTGTTTGATCAATGAGAAAAGAAAAAATGAACATAGATCTAGAGATCCACGTGAATTATATGTATTTCTACAAAAAATGTGACTATAAGACATGTAGTACAAAAGAAAATACACCATGTACTTACTTTTCTATGGCAGCTATCATTTCCAGCTGAGTTAAGGATCACCTGCAGCTAGGCCCACATGCTGTGTGACCCCACCCAATAAGCTAGGACATGTTCCATCTACACACGCCTATAACCCCATGTATAATTACACTCTATGTACTTCTGGAGTACACAAGCATGATCATATGTACACAGGCATGGTCCAATACCTAGGAATGACTAGTTACATGGCCAGGTACATGGGCACAACTTGAAGTACTCGGGTATAACCAGGATCACACATGCATATCTTAGGTGGCTGATACATTCCATTTACCACTGATACATTCCATGTAGTATGACATGTCTTCCCAAGACACATCTATATGAGAACATGACTAGACAATGAAGTGTGGTCACACATAGTGTGGATCCCCATACATTTTGTATATTCCCTCCAAAACTTCTTCCTCTCATTTATTCTTATTTAGGACTCATATATTGGCCCATGAGTAGCCTATACTGAGTGTTTTTTCATGTATAATGTGATGGTGTATTTTTTTGTGGAATACAAGATTCAATGTATGGTGTTATTAGCATGAATATTTTTTAGGTGATGCTTGACGATGGTAGTGAATAGGGTAGGATCATTAGAGAGATGTTGGGGTTGGAACTCCCCTGTTTCACTAGGGCGTGGCTTCCCCAAACTCTTTATACTAATAAAGTAATAACTCACATACACTGAGATTTGGTACTCTATATATGTAGTGCTACTCTCCCTTATTTTAGTTCCACCAGCGCGTGGGGCCTCTATGGGAGTTGTGAATCCCTCATTCATAGAGTGTGGTGGCGAGGAGCGGGACCCTATGAATAGGTTTTGGTGAGGTTGAATTTGATGATGGGAATCAAAGATGGTATTTTGGAACTGTTGAAATATTCATCGAATTTGGATAGGCGATGAGTAGAGATCCCCTTTCTCTCTTTACTGGGTTTCTTTATGAGCACATATCAATAATGGGTTTTATTTCCCTATTTTTATAGGTTGAGATAACCTTTTATATATCTTCCTATTTATCCCTTTTTGTTTTTATGGACTACTAATGGGTATGTATATACTCACCCTTAAATGGGATTTACATGTCATGTCTTATGAAAATGACAGATATATCATCAATGACTTTGGTGGAGCTTAAAGATACTTGGGTTCATTGACTGTGTACGGTGGTTGGACATAGAGATCAGGATCTGGGCTCTCTCAAATTTCTTCTTTTTCTATTTTTTTAGTTTGGGACCTCTTTTCTGATTGGGAATGTATTTTTCCCTTTTTTATTTAGTTTATACTATGCTAATCTGATATATTCCTTAGAGTTTGTATCATGCATGATTATACTCTAGATATTATAGAATTTTCATTATCATACCTTTACAATATTTCATGGATATGGTTGGGTGTGTGTATACAAGTAAATTAGTAAAATTCCTCCCATTTTAGTTATTCCTTATAGACACTAGTCTCTAGACCATGACTTATTAGAGGCGGGCTTGGGGTTGTCATAGATCGACTTTCTACCAGCCAGCCAGGCCCTCGGTGGGTCGGTTCATGACATTATCATATTTTATGATATTATTTAGTCATAAATGTTGAACATATAATTGTTTGATAAATAATGAATCTTCCACAATATATTCATCCAACTGAATATTAACAAGTCTCCTATACTATAGTTTTCATTATTCATTCATGGGAGAGTTATGTCCATTAGTTAGATGGGTCATAACCAAAGCCATTACTTGTATGTTTATTTAATGTATGAGTAATAGAATGAGACATATGCATGGATTAGAAATCTTCTTCCTAGCCTATATAAAGGATTCCATTCCCCTGAACATGTGTATGAATCTCTTTGAGATCATCCTGGTTGAACTCTACCCTCACCAAATCTCACTTTCCCTTCTTTCTCTATTACTTGGACACTAATATATCTTGTGAAGGAATCATAGATCCCTTATAAAATTTTTAAATGATTTGAAACAACCCATAAATATACCTTAAAGCAAAGAACCTTTAGGTTGTTCTTTTGGTGATCATTATCAAATGAAATCAACAGTAGTAGTCAAAGGTGAAAAGTATGCATGTTTTTTATTTATAGTTTATGTTTTTTTTCAGTATCATATGCATAGAGTTATTAGGTTTTAGTGTTTTTATGTGTTTTTATAATTAGATTAAATGTCAATCTATATATATATATCTAACATTATCTCCAATTTATACTAAATTCTAATAGTCTTTTTCACCATCTCACCTTAAACTGTATCAAATATGATAACTAGTGAAATTATATCCAAAACAATTTTGGATGTCTTCCCAAACACTTTTGTAAATTTATAATTAAATTAACCTTATATTACATTGTATGTAATACTTTGTTATAATCCCATCAAAAACTCTTTTTTATAAAAATCTAAAACAATTTTAGAGTATATTTTTGAGTCAAACCCAATCCCCATTAGGCCAATGAAAAGTGTGACCTCATATGCCTTTATAGAGTTGAAATCAAAAATTAATTAGTGGATCCATAAATTTTAGCAAAGTTTGGTCTCTATAAAATCATCAATGCTACTAAAGATACAAAGGGATATAAAATTATCTCTATCAAACATATATATATCTATACCCACGATCCCAACTGCATCTCATGATTCTCTTTATTTTCATATGTTCCTTATATCCTATTAATCGAGTAACCATGCATCACAATATATGTCAATTCCATATAGCCACCTAAAACATTATGAACTCTTAGAGTATATACTGACCATGTCAATTAATACATCAGATGTCATTATTCTAGTATATGAGTACATCACATGCCTCTCATCCAAATAGACAAGAACATCATATGCACCTTCTAAGCATGGATAAGAATTTCTATAGGCTATAATAATCAAGTTCCCAGATGTCATACTCATCACATGAGAGGAAAAATATCATCTTGGTTGAGCTCTAACTAATAAAATGATCAAAAATATACCCAACCACCCCTGATTAGTTAAGACCCAATGGATTGTGTAATATGGGTATCAAGGTATGAAGGTTCTCATACTAGGTATCTTTCCAACAACTAATACGGGGACTCCAAATATGAACAATTCATCCCTTGTATACCAAAATCATAGTTTATAACACTCCATTTTGTATACTTAGTGGGCCATATAGCACAAAAAACACTCATTATGTATCATGAGAATATTTTATATCTCATATAAGAATCTTACTCATGGTAACCATAACATTTAATCATAATCTATAATACTCAATGATGAGCATTGGATAGGGATAAATCAAAGTCTTACTTTGAGTAGTTAATTTTCATTACTATTTAATAAATGTATGACAATATATACATATATGTATCCAATGTGAAATAATGATAAAGTTGAGATTTCATTTTATATGATATATTTTATATTATTAAAATTTTTTTATGATTGTTTAACAAAACCCTATGGAAGAACCTATCAATCATATCATATATTATAGACTTATAGATCATCCTTATGTTTTATATACTTTTTTAGAGTTTTGTTAACTCATTACACACACACATATATATAATTATTTCCACATCTCTATGTGACCATATGATAAAATTATCACACTAAACTATTTAGTGAGTAACATCTATAAAGTAAGTTAGTTTGAATAATGGTGAGGCTTAGGAATAATGTTCATAATGTTTAACTCCCTGAACATATTCTAATTTCTTAACTCCATAACATCCAATGTTACAATGTTAATAACTCCTTTTGTCTACTTAGAAAATTTATAAGTTTATCATCATCATCCTCATAACCCTTTCTATCAAGTTTTATTCTTCCCGAAATCTACCGATAACTAATATAAATTTTACATTGTACCTCTACCATCACATCATAAACTAATTTAGAACACAAAGTGGAAATTCAATTTTTTATTAAAACTAATAAATTTTTTACCTTATTTATTTACCACTATATCCTAAACCTTTTAGGATATATAGTTAAATTCACCAAGAGCCTTGACTATTATAATCTTTTATTTGTTAACTTTGAGCTTCTCCTAATTCAAGAAAACTCCCACTATCCAACTATATAATCTTCAAAATATCTTGATAATATAGACAAACCCCTTTGTATTTAGTAAATAAATTTTTTATGCTTTGTGTTTAGGAAATAAATCTTATATCTTTTTAGTGGGAATATTTAACAAATACACTATTATTTCCATATAATATATGATATTCTATATGTTTGGAAATATTATTGAAAATAATACATTTTCAAATATTCCATAGTTGGTGGTGGAATATTATTCCCTCATATTTTGGATAAACACTTTACTCTAAATAAAACACCTCTTATCCTTATCTCATTTCCAATAATTTTATAGAGTTTGGAAGAATCATAAACTATGTGTATCAAAACTATTTTCTCATTTATTTAAAAAATGACTGTTTAAAAAAATAAGATAAAAAATAAACATTTGCAAAGGAATTAACCAATCTTAAAGTTATCATTTCATACATGTTTTTAATACAAAAAATTATTTTTCCGTCACTTAAAAACAAAATTTAAGCTCATACCTTCAACTATTCCTTTATTTCTAAATTTCTATATGTTCACGACATTTTTATAATAAAAAGTTGGTATCATATACCCTTTAATATCTAATAATTGAGTTCTATAACATTAATAACTAAACTGGACTCTCCACAGGGTTTCTTGGAAAACTTCAAGTCATATTGGTTCTTCTTCTTCCAATGGAAAAGTTTCCAATAATGTAAACATTTTCCCCTCTTAATATTCTTGGGTTTTAGTGGCATTGCAGACTCTACATGACCTCTTTTATTCTCTTTTTGGATAAAAGTAATACCCTTATCCTTTTATACCATCATAATGGCACTTAATCCTGGACCTCCCATGTCCTTCTCAGTTATCTTAAATATTTTTAGGATATTATGTAAAATTTTATTGAATTAATTCATATTAGAATTCACAATCAACTATAAGAAGCTTTCCAGAAGTTATTTCAGAATGAATTATATTGCCATATTGAGCTTAATATGTAAAAATAGTGTCTCTAAGTCCTTGACACACCCAATGATAATATAAGTTGAGACTCAGTTTCCTTTCATGATTTTTCATTATAAGAGAGAATTAAATGCCTCATACCTCTCATACATATCTTGTTATTGATAGATAATCTTTAGTTTTTATATCATATTATAAGAATACATGGTATCATGTTGCTTATATAACTTCACTTCCATAGTTACAAGTATAATGGTAGATAATTACAGTGGATCCTTTAGATGATTATCATAAACATCTAATACCTCTTTTCGAATGACTTCACTAATCGATTTCTTAGGAAGGGGTTCCTCCAACACATATATTTTTTATTCTTTCTTGAGAACTATTATCATGTTTTAGTACCATTAAAGGAAATTAAGACCTTTTAGTTATTCATTATCTATAATTGATCTCATAGTAAAGATTTATGATGATGATTCCATTATATATAATAAAAATTTTATCACATGAGTTTCATGTTTTAATTAATTTAATAAATAATTTTATTAAATGGTTTCCCACTAATATGATAATCCCTTTTAAATTCATCATACCCATTTATGGTAAAATATCTATATTTCACTATAGTTTGGGTCTACTTATCATTTCTTCAATTATGTATCTATTTAGTTAGGGCATCATCCTAAACACATCATATATGATTCTTAAATAATTGATAAAATAACTCTCTATCCAATCCATCATATGGATAGACCAACTCTATTAATCCAATAACATAATAATATTAGTGTATATTGGATAAGTGAAACCCAAATAAAATTTCAAGAACATACACATAATCCTACTAGGGTCAAATAATACATTCTTTCATTACACATGATAAACCAGGGTACCTAGATTTAGCATGAACTACCCAGTTGGATGATCAAGATCTTGAAAAGTAATACTTTAGAAGAAATCTCACACTTCTCATTTTAAATGGATTTTAATCTAACCATATTATCACATGTTATTACCTTTATGTATGAATGAATCTAATTATTTAGTTTTTGAATCCCTATTCCAACAACTAAATTAATATGTCCACAACATATTAATGTGTAAAAATTTACACAACCCACAAGTTTTTGTTACTCACACAAAAATATAATCCAAGCATATTCATACACATATCCAAATTCATATCATACATAAGGTATTTTGACTCTTTATGTAAAGTATTAGAATTATTTGAGATTAAAAAACTTCATAAGAGTAAGCCGAAAGAGACAAATATCCAACCCCCGCTTTTCTAGAATTATAAACAAGCCTCTAGGGCATTGACAAGTATGAACTCAAGTCCATCTCCACAAGGAGACTTCACATAATAGAGAATAAAATTCATAATAAATATAAAACCTAATATGTAAAAAATATATTTAATAACTAAATTTAAGTTAATTGATGAGGCTAGATAAGTTAGGGTGCCACTGGGGAGGGGGGGAGGTAAATCAACGATATCAATTTTTTAAAAATTACTTCTTTTAAATTGAACCCCTGTGCGTGGTTAAAGTTATGATCTTATATCTAGAATATAATCCTCACCTGTATGTAAAAATAAGAAGAATCAAATAGTATATAATAAATTATTATAAGGTTCAACCTCGATGTGAGAGACTAATCCTTGTTGTGTTCAACCTTTTTTTAAAACTTAGATTTTATTATCACTATAATTTGTAGTGATCAAAAATTTAATACAGGTTACATAAAAATTTTGAGTAGGTATAATCTACTTCTCAAAAGGGTTAAATATCATCCACTTATAAAAAATGACGTATGAAGTTATTTATATTAGAATCATTGATTTTTTAAGATCCTCCTTGCTCTTTATTGAGAAAAATATCTTTATAAAACCTATGGATTATTCATCAACAATGAAAATATCTTCAATTTATAAGAAAATATCAGTGAAACAATAACAATTAATAATTTCTCTCAAATATCACAATGATAAAATCATGCATGAGAGAATACACACATTGATATGATCTTATTATTCCCTAATTAAAATCATATAGATGATATTTAATTCAATCATACTTCCTTAAACCAGTAAAAAATCATAGTTTCAATGCAAAATGATGATATTATTCTTCTTATCTCTCTTAGATTCAACAATTATTCAATATAATAGAGTATCATCTACTTCTCTCAATTTCTAAACAAAAAATTTCTTCTTTATTTATTACTTTTATATTCATATAAAATCATGAGTAATATTTCAATAATAGAATATAGAAAAAGTGACAACAACTTAAAACACTGTATCATAGGTCAAGGATAATTACCAAGACATAATAATGGAAAAATTACCATAAATTAAATAGGTCTAATCCATGTACCAAAATGAAATATCATGACACTAAACATTACCCAATGCATTGGAGCGCTATATAATTCTAGGTTCACCTATCACTTTCATTTCAATCCAATGATTAATTGTGCTACATAGATAATAAAACATGGATTCATTCATCACCATAAATTATTCCATGATAAAGGAGTGTGGAATAAATACATGTAAGTCCCAATTAAAATAATAATTAGTGTATAAAGGTGAACACTATTGATAGTAAATGGGTATGGTATTCACTACACAATTACTTTGGAATGGAAAATCACAGTGAAATTTCGGTAGCCTAACGACGTCACTTAAAAATTAATAAAAAGGTTTGATGAGAACTAAAATGGTATCTAATAATTTTTAAATAAATTGGTAAGTAATAGGGTTATGGAAAGACATATCCCATTATTAGTAATTAGAAATATAAGGCATATGATAATAAAGAAACTTGATTAAAGAAGAGGAAGAAAGAACTCTTATGAAATTTCATCATGGAAACGGGTGTACTTGGGAGGGATTAATGAGAGAGAAAGGGGTATATAATAATTTATATATAATAAGGGAAGTATTTATGAGGTTATAAAACATACCCCATCATTAGGAATTAAAAATAAAATGGCATAAAATAGAGGAGATTCTTGAATAGAAATGAGAAAGAGAGGATCTATTACCTTAAGAGTATGACACCAAAAGCTTGAAAAGGGATTATTGAGAGCTTGGAGGCACCATGGGAGGATTATAGAGAGATTAGGGTAGAGTAATGAAGTTATCCAAGTATTTTTAGTGAAGATAAATGAGATATTAGGTGGGTTTATATAGGAAATGAGAGGGGAATTTTTTAATATTTCACAAACATTGGTTTTGGACTCTATATAATAAAATATTCAAAACCACAAACATTACCATGGGGTTTTCCCTTGTTTTATAAAAAATGGGAGTGTTTTTAAATATTTTATTATCCAAAGTTCCAAAATTATTAAAATATTACCCTTTTTATGTGGAGGTGAGTCACACTTTTAAAGAAATAAATCTAAAATCATAAAATATATTATATGTTTTGGAGGAATCATAAAGGATTTATAAAATTAATAAAATAACCTTAAAATAAAATTATTTTAAGAGTAAAAAATATATTTGGACGATTATATCCATTATAGTATTTATTACAATATTTTTGGGTCATTATGATGTCATAAAACACACCATATATTTATATAATATTTAATTTTTATCCGAAAATTTGACTGTCTCAGAAAATTATGAAAAATTCACCATTGGATAATTTAAATATTCTAATTACAAAATTAATATTAATTTTATCTAAATAATTTTCTAAATATGTGCATTTTCACTTTTAAAAAATAATAACCGACATTTATTGAAAATGACGGGTTTTTGGCAATGATAGTTTTTGAACCCTAATAAAAAATTACATTTGACTTCATAAAAAATATGATCATTTATATTTAATAAGCATAATTTTATAATAATATTTAATTAAAATATTATTTATTTAAAAAATACATTAATCCATTAAAATAAATTCCTTAATTGAATTGAATATTACCCAAAAATACTATTCATGTTTTATAATATCAAAGTAAAAATATATTCATTATTCTTTAAAAAATAATGTACATAATAAATTTGATAGGGTCTTGATACATATATATTTAATAATCTAGTGTACTCCCTAAGAGTAAGGTGTGTGATGGTGAGAATTTCATTGGGTCATTCGACAAATATAGTTTGGGTCATGATCTCGATGAGCTTGAACTTATCCCATAAACAGTTTCGCTCATACTTAAGTTGTTGGATCTCGGATAAAGATTGGTTGAGGGAAAATCCTAGAGATTCTATCTCCCTCATAATCTCTAATAAATGGGCTTCATATGGTACAATCGTACTAGATGATACCATCATTCCTTTGTATGAGTAAATTGGATTTGTTAAAACCCTATATTTATACTAATCATGTGATCAATGTTTAATGACCATATTATCAATAGTAAAGATTCTTAATAGTATTTTTAATCCAATTGGATATAAAAAATAAGTGCACGTATTTTGTATAACCATATTACATAATAAAAACATTAAATCATATGGTAATTTTATTTATAACAGTTCAGGTCGTTACAAAGGTCACTTAAGATAACACATATTATGTTTCTATGTAGGAAAACATGGACATAAAAGAGAAAAAAATCATCAAGTTCTGATGGAGAGTGATAGAGAACATAGTCAAGAGAAAATTAACAATCACAAAACCATAAATATATGATGGGTTAAAAGGTCACTTATTTCTCTGTAAGAAAAGTAAATAGATAGTATTTTTGTTTTAAGATACTTTTCATAGAATTGATAAATTATTTTAATCTAATAATATAATGAAATATACTTACTTTATATATTTCTATTTCATAAGAACTATTTCATCCTCATATGATTAACATCACTAAAAATAACCTTAATCACCAAAGATTATATAAACCCTAAAATTTATTAATAACTTAAAACTCATGTTCAAAAGTAAAGGCATACTTCTTATTAAATTAAAGCCTTACATAAACATAAAACCCAAAAAAAAATATCCCAAAAATTTCCTTAATCACTTATGATCACATGAATTAAAACCACATAAGAAGTATAGAAAACCTTGAACTTATGGTCAACATTTAAAAAAAATGGGATCCCTGGAGATTCCATCACGTCACTAGAAGTCTCAACATCAACATTAGTAGTCACAAAAGATTTTACCACAACTTTTTGTTTTTGATCATGACGATTTCCACCCTGAGTAAGTAAATTCAGAAACATATTAGCATAATGAGCCAAATCATTACAGCTAAATCATATTAATGTTTACTAGCTATCTGTTATCTCATTGTTGGATTATTTATGACTCTTTTCCTTGTAGTCATAAACCTAGTGAACAAACTTACCACATTAGTAATAATTTTTTGAACCTGACATACATTCCCCAAAAATGTATTTTACCACACTTGGAATAAATTTTAGGTTTACCTATAGATTTCTTAGTTGGATGTTTCTCTATTTCCTGCCACCTTGATCATTTTTTACTCTTTTCATCTTGTGGAACATAAGTGTCAGAAAACTCCACCTCAAAATTTTCATCCCAATCAACCAATTTATCAAAAATTTTAAATTCTAGTGAATCCAAATCTCTTTGTAGAATTGGTGTCAATCCTGAGTAAAATCTATTAATTTTACTATCAATTTATTGAATAAAATTAAGAATATACCTTGATAATCTTGTGAAGTTTTCTTCATAGGTGTCCACTGAATCATCATACTTTTTTTAAACTTTGAGAATTGTTTCTCCATACTAAGTTGAAAAACCTTAGTGGAATATTTCTCAAGGAATACATTCTTAAATTCATCCCATTCTAAGGCATAAATATATTTACTTTCTATAATATTCTTAATCATTGACCACCACTAGTTGACTTCACCCTCAAAACGAAAAATTGGAAGAGTTACCTTTTGGTGATCCGAAAAACCCATGACATCAAATATCTTTTCTAGGGGTTTAATCCATACTTTAGATATCACGGGGTTAGATGATCTTATGAATGATGTGGGATATTGCCTCATTAAATTATCTACTATAGACATTTTCCTTCATGGTAGATAAGGTTTCTGTCTAGTATGGATACCAACACCATTTATAGAGTTTTTCAACTGATTCATCACTACAACAAACTATTTTGTTCCAATTCCAACCATATAAGGATGATGATTTGGAAGGATGTTTTACTCTCAATGCCTTCCCACCATATATTCCCTATTTCCTCTATATAAAACCATTCTAAACAGACATATCTTAGATAAAGAAACAATTTAATATTAAAATTATACATCATTTTATCTTAAACATAAAGTAAAATATTATAAGGGAATGATATTAATACTATCCTAACCTATAACATTTCCTAAACCTTTCCTTTTATACCAACTATAAATACCCAACCTTAAAACATTACATAATCTTGTGTTAAGTCAAGAATTTTATTTATTTTACATTGAGGATATTTTCAGGTTTAGATATTTAGATAATTAGGCCATAACTCATACATAAAAAAACCATAACAATAAAAAGTAGAAACTTTTGAACAATATCCATTTTTCTCATAATATAAAACATTTAAAATAAAGCATGATCAATTTTATGAAAACTCCTCATGACATTCAACATGACATCTCCAAATCCTTACTCATCCTTAAGTCCTATGAACAACATTAAAAAACATGGTATGGGCATAAAAAGATCAATAAGGGATATAAAAATAAGGAAACCATTAGTCCATTGATAAAAATTAAAAACCATGAAAAATTTATCATAAAGTAATAATTTTAACCTTTAATAAGTATTAAATACTTCCCTTTGAAAATAAGCTCATTACATATTTTTTTAATCACAAGATTACTATAAAACCCATAACAAACAAAGATAATACATAAAGGTACCTTAGGATATAATTATACATATCACTCTTATAAATGGAATAACCATGTGGTCAACTTCCATACATGCCGCTCTTAAAAATGGAATATATCCATACAACCGACTTACATACCCAACACATTGAAGCTTATAACATAACCACCTATCCTTGGTTTATCACAGAACCACCCATCCTTGGTTTATCATGTAACCACCCTTAAAATGTCTAAGTACCATTATATAATCATAACACATAAAAGATTTTAATTTCAAATATGTCACTCTTAAAATTTTATTTGAACTCAGAAGAAAACATTTCATGTTATTAAAATAATTATTCCATTTTTAAAAACCCATTTTCAAAACCAAAATACCCAGAAAATGGAAAGAGGGGTTTATTTTTATTTTAAAAACATGAAGTATTGTAGAGGAATCCAAATATAAAATAATGGTAATGGTATTGGAGAAGTTTTTTCACCATATACATTAAAAATAACATTCATTTTTCATTTGTAAAGTAAGTCAAACATTACATACAAAAAACATAAAAAGATTCATTTTTGAAAACCTTTTAATTAAATTAAAAATAGATATAAAAATTTCTTTTATAATCTTTTATTAAATAAAAATATAAAATAATATCAAGAATATTTATAAGGAGAAAAAGATTTATTAATTAAATATTTTTCCATTCAAGGTGTCCCCACCACATTGAACATTTAAATAATAAGCTCCATGAAATAATAACATTTAAAAAAACATTAAATAACATGATAATAAATAAATAAATGATATGATATTTCATCATGGATATATATACACCTCATAAAATAATGTGGGTGTATAACATCAAGATATGCCTCAATGAAAGGAGATTGAGACAAAGTCCCTTACATTGAGTCAGATTTCTCACGTATGTTCTTTATCTTCCTGAATAATAAAATTATGTTAATTATTTACTTTATTGATTTTTTTTTTCAAGTTAATTATTCATTTTATATCAATTAACACCATGTTATAACAATTAATTAATTATATAAGTTCACATTGGACGTTTTGATGATATTCAGTACACAACTCCAAAATGAATTTGGTTTGATGTATATAGTAAAAATGGTATTAGTACACAATCTCAAGAATAATATTCATTAAATAATTATAATTTTAAATCTATTAAATACAAATTGATATGAAAAATTAACTACTTTGTAATCATGGAGATGATAGTCCGTACATACACATGAGTAAGGTTTTGATTTTTCAATGATCATTATAGAATGATTGAAAGTATAATTTTATCTTTCTAGAATTATAATAATATAATTAATATCATATTAATCATTAAAATATACTTATATATATATAATCCATTTTATGTGGTGATGAAAAATGGATCATATCGCTTTATGGAGGTGACAATTCACACGTACGCACAAATGACGTTATCATTTTTACATGCATGGAAAGGTACTAAATTAAATGACATATTATATTTTTATAACTATAAATATTGAAATAATATAATGTATAAACATTAATACCATCATTATAACCATTATTGAGAGATGATGATGGAAAATGAATTATATTGGTCCGTGAGGAGGTAGTTCATCGTACACACGAACGATAATTCTGTTCCCATTTGATGGAAGTGAAGATGGATTTAGGTGCTGATATTAACATAATAAAATATAAGTATATTTATCATAATGTATATACTATTTCATCATGGTTGAAGAATATTTGAAGGATGTGGAAGAAGAAACAAAACAAAAACACTTAATTAAAAAATGATACCTTTTCTTTAGACAATCTCCTTTGATTAACACCTTAACACCTATAAGGTGAGTGTTCTTCCTAAAATAAGAGATTTTGAATGTGGTGAGGGATTATAGGAAGGTATTTGGGCAAATATTTTCTGAACCAAATAGGTTTTAAAGTGTGAATAAAAGAGAAGAATGTGTTCCCTTTTATAGGAGAGAGGAGGGACACTCTTGGAATTCTTCAAATTATAAAATTAATATAAATTAATTTTATATTAAAAATTGATACAAAATTATTTATTTATAATTTATGATTATTTTGGGTCAAAATAAATTCATCCAATGAAAATTATACAAGTTTTAATTATTTTTTAATCCTTATCTCTTTGTTTTAACCCTTTTAACTTTTACCATGATATCATGTAATTTACACTTTGAGGGTTAATATAATTACTATAAAATTACAAAAAACAAATAAATGAGTCATTTATGAAATTTTCAGAGTTATATAAAATATTTGGTGGAATATTAGATTTTTATTAATTTTAGATAATTTAATAAAATATTATTTATTTTAAAATATCATTTATGTCAATTTTGACACTATCCATTACTTGAATTTTTAAAAATATCATAAAAACATTATATATTAAAAAAAATCTCTTAAAGCATAACTAAAATGAAAAATTAATCCATAAATTTTTTGGATGAAATTAATTCTCTAAAATTATATTTATTTTAGTATTTTTATATCATTTATTTGATATTTCCTTTAATTAAACAATTAATGCATCATCATTGTGTAATCCATTATGATAATTATTTATTTCCTAAAAATTAAAAATAAATTACCATGATGAAGATAAGAATTTTAGATTTCAAATTTTTATTTATAGTAAAAAATATTCCTTATATTAACCCATATTAAAAATATTTTACTTGTTAAAAACAAAAGTATGATAAAATTGACTTTTCTTTGAATATAATATTATAAAGGTTATATTCTCATCCAAAAGGCAATAAATGGTATCATAACCAATCCTTTAATACTTATGGATAAAAAATAATCATTCAATAAAATTATAAAAAGTGTTAGGGTAATTTTATAATATTTATAATATTACTTTTACCCTTAATTACCTGATTTACCCTTAACCATGGTAATATTTTTTTTACTAAAATTACTATTCATATTGTCCAAAAATAAAAAGGGACCAATTTAATAAATTTGGAGATTATTATTCTAAATATGGAATCCATTTTTCAAAATTCCAAATATAGAAATTTATGAAATTAATTAAAAATTAATCCTGTTGACAGAACGAGAAAACGAGTTTTTAAAGTTAAAATGTTCAAAAGTTCATAAAGTTTTTATATCCAATTTCAATGTGAAATTGATTAAAATAAACTAAATTGGATTAAATGATATAAAATTTATCTAATTATTCTTTAAAACAAATCAAAAATTTAATTTAACACTATAAATTATTTAGATGAAAAAGCTGTTTTCAATTTAAATGCAATGTTTTTTCATAATTTATCAAAAAATAAAATTTATCAGAAAAATCCTAAAAATTAAAAAAAAGTAAATTTTTATATTCCAATTTCAAATAATAAGTTTATTTTGTCAAAAATAATTTATAAAAGTATCAAAAACTAGATTTAAAATAAGCGTGTCATCAAAAGGTTGCAAAACTCCCCTTTTATAAAAATACTTCTTATACATGTAAAATTGGATTTGTTCTTACATTATGTCTATAAAAAACATAATATGAATGTTAAAAATTATTTTGAATATATTATATATAAATTTAATTAATATTATCCAATAAAAGTGATTTTTTTATTATACTTGTGTACATTTAAGTAGTTTTTTTAAAAAACATTTCCTTTTATTTTAAAAAAGGTTTTTTTTAATTTATAATTAATTGATCACCAAAGAATTATTTATATATACATGTATAAACAATATTTTCATAATTCAATTAATTTTTTATTCTCTCCATTTTAACGGTGATATTATAATGGTAACATTTAAATAATAATATTCAGTTGTTCGCTTAAGCTTGATGTGGCATATCATGTACGCTATTGAACATAATATTTTTTTTAAAATCAGGATGTTCTAGGAATAAATGGTCAGAGATGACCCCCATCAGTTTTGTGTGGTTGATCACTGTGGAAATCAGTAGTGAACACAGATCTGTAGATATGTGTGAAGGATCTGTAATTCTATGAAAAAATGACTATACGCTATGTAGTGTGGAAGAAAAAATGTTGTGTACTTCCTTTTTTCATAATGGAAAGGGATGAGTTATGGATCAAATGAAATGTAGGTGGGTCCACACACCATATGACCCCACATGGAAAACCATGCCGTATGCCAACTGCACACACCCATGACCCCATCCAGGAATATATTATGTGTACTTTGGGATTATAAGAACACACACAAAGGTACTAAAGAATATCCAAGCACATGTACAGGTACAAAGGCATGGATAAAAGTACATGGGCATGACCAGGATCACACAGGAAGACTCTAAGTGGATGAGACATGCTGTGTACCACTGGTACACACTATGTAGTATGAAATGGATTCCCAATCCACGTCTATAGGATAAAATGGCTAGAAAATGAGGCGGGGTCACATGCCTTGTGGAATCCTATACACACCATGTATTCCCTATAGAATCTCATCCTCTTATTTCTTCTTCTTAGGGACTTGGATTTTGGTCCATGAGTAACCTATCCTAAGTTTTTTTCTACATAGAATGTGATGATGGATTTATTTGTGGCTATAAGATACCATGTGAGGTTTTCCTAGCATGATACTTCTTCAAGTGATGCTTCTTTTGGAAATGCTTAATGATGATAGTGATCGAGGTAGGATCATTGGAGAGATTCTAGGGTTGGAAATTCTTTGTTACACCAGGGTGTGGGTCCCCCATACTCTTTATACAAGTATAGTTGAAACTACCATACACTAGGAATGGGACCTATACCAATAGAGTGATACTCTCTTATATTTGAGCTCTGGCAGTATGCATGTCCTCTATGGGAGTTGTGGATCCCTCAACAATGGAGCGCAGTATCAAGGTGTGTGCCCCTATATATAGATTTTAGTTAGATTGTGTTTGATGTTAGTCATATAAGATGAACTTTTGGAACTATAGGAAGAATCATCGACTTCAGATGGGCTATGAGATGGAGATCCCTTTTCTCTCTCTACTGGAATTATTTGTGAGAATACATCTATGATGGGTTTTGTCTACCTCTTTTTATGAGTTTAACCAACCTATTCCATATCTTCCTATTGATCCCTTTGTTGATTTCATGGAATCCTAATGGGTATGTATATACTCACCCCTGTATGGGATTTTCTCACACATGTCATGTCTTATACAGAAAACGGATTAATTGGTGGTGAATTTGGTGGAGCTTAGGGATAATTGGGTGTATTGACTAAGTATGGAGGTTAGAATTAGAGATAAAGAGCCAATCTCTCTCAACTTTCTTAATTTTCTAGTTTTTTACGTTGATACCTCTTGTGGTTGGGTGTGTATTTTTTCCCTTTTTTACTTTGGTTTATAATATGGCACTCTGATGTATTCCTTAGAGTTTGATACATTTATGATTATAATCTATATGTTTTAGTCTTTTCATTATCATAAACATGCATAATTTCATGTAGATGTTTGGGTGCATTCATATAGGTGAATTAGGAAAAGATCTCCCATTTTATTTATGTATTATCGATGCTAGTTGCCAACCCCTAGCCTGTTGGTGGTAGGATTGGGGTTGTCACGACTCAGTTTTTAGATAGCCAGGCAGGTCCCCAGTGGGTTAGGTTTTGACAAAGTGATATTAGACTAGTTAATTACATGGTATGGTGTTTGGTATTTTCCCCTTATTATAATTGTTTAGGAATTAGTGAAATGGTGTCAAAGTGTCTTGATTTTAGATTTCAGTCTATAGAACCCAATGTTTGTATGGTGACTAACATATCCATTAACCAGGACTCTAACTAAATTCTTGTCAACTCGATATATCAATACATTGGATATAGAGAATAGTGGTATATACATCATATATGGTTGAGTCCTTTTACTATCCTTCTTGAGGTAAATCCCCATATATTTTCTCATTTAACTATGGTATGTATTGGTCACTTTTAGGATACCTCCGCAAAGACAACCATCTAAGTTACCAATTAAGGATCATGATGAAGATCCTATGAGTTATGGGGCCTCATTTTAGAGGCCATATCATGAGGTTTTCTCTCTATGTAGGTATAGAGTATCACCGCCACCTGAATATAATTAGATAATTCAAAAATTTCAATATTATGATGTGCGTAGGCATAACACACTCTGTGAGTTCCAACAACAAAGATCGCTGAGATTTTATAGAAATATTGATTCCCAGGAAGTGGAGGATTGGATTGAGTTGGTGATCTAAGTATTTAGGATCATTTGGATCCTAACTAATCAGATGGTTGTACTGGTAGCCATTCTTTTCCATGGAGTATTAGGGCACTGTTAGAGTCTGGTGATGCAGATGCATGATGAGATGACTCTCTCATGGTATGACTTCCAATAGCTGTTTCATGAGGAGTATTACCCCTTTTTCTTATGGTCATTTTGGATCCAAGTGATTATTTAGCTAATAAAGGGTGACATTATAGTGGTTTAGTGAGCCATGAGTTTTATTGAACTCCCATTATACTCCATTGGTATGGTGAAATATGACTTCTTCTAAGTGTGGAAGTTTGAGAAGGGTCTCTATAATTACATTTGAGCTAGTTGGTCTCCTTATTCTTACCCACTTATGATGGAGTGATAGAGAGTTATTTGGTAACTAATATCTTCCTTGATGAGGGACATTGGGTGGTTAGAGATTCTAGTGGGCATCATGCAGTTGAGTCATCTATAACAGGTAGCAGGTGTCAGACATCAAGGTCTCAAAAAAGGAGGCATTCTCATCCTCAAACCCAGATTCATGGATCTATATATTAGGGATTATGTAGAGTATCTAACCAGATATGTGAAGGTCCATTCTATTCATGTGATGGTAGGGGTTATATGAAATTCTATTTCTCGACTTATCATTCTAAGAAGGAGAGGCATATATTGTATAGACCACTATGGTAGAGGAAACACCATGATCAGGGATCTCCCAGACATGGCTAGGGTAGTCCTCAAGGAGGCAGTGCTGGAAGAGGAGTAGGAGTTGATATAGAGGTAGGATAAGTTAGTGGAGGATGATTCTATGAGATACCACCACCACCACCACCAGGTGGCCCATGTCAAGTTAAGGGAGCTGGCGCTCGGGGTTGTGGGAAGTTGTAGGCCATGGTGGGCTATAACCAGGATACATGTGAGATAATATGAGACACTATCTATGTTTATTATACTATTCAATTAGTACTAGTAGACACAAGTTCAAGTAATTCCTTCATCTCCTTATTCCTAGTGCAGGATCTGGAGCTTCCATTTGAGACTTTAACCCAACAACTATAACTAGAGGTACCTATGGGGAACACTTCTTCTTTATTAAATATATATCAATAGTGTGAACTATCTATTAGTGGGGTGAGTTTAATGTAGGACCTCTTGGTCATCATAATGATAACTTATGACATCATCTTGGGTATGTATTGGTTGTTTACTATCTATTCCCAAATTGACTGTCATCGCATGAAAGTAAGATGAATATGGAAATATGTGATGAGAATATCCTTTTTGGGTGAGAGAGATATCATGGATGAGTGAGTGGGTTTTCTAATAAGGATATTAAAACCCATAACCCATCATTTTGAGAGTTTTTCCATTGATAAAGAAGGATCTATAAACATATGGATTCCTTCATTCGTGGATGATTATATGTATTCTTTCCTCGAGGATGTTCTAGGACTACCTCTATGGTAGAAAATAGACTTATAAATATACTTTTACCCTAGGACCATGCCTATATCTTCAATTACATATAAGATATCCCCTATCAAGCTTTGAGAGATGAGGGTGTAGTTGGAGGACCTTTGAGATAAGGGATTTATCAAAACCAGTGCATTCCCCTGGGTAGCTCTAGTTTTTTTCATGAAAAAGTAGGACAAGAGCTTGAGGATTTGTGTTTATTATCATCACATGAAATAGGTAATGATAAATAAAAAGTACCCCTTACCGAGGATTGAGGACCTCTTCGACCAGTTGAGAGTCATTAGTTAGTTCTTAAAGATCAATCTCAGGTCCTTTTACCACATATTGAGGGTTTTCAAGGCTAATATTCCAAAGATGACATTCTGATGTCACTACAGACACTATGAGTTCCTGTTGATGCCTTACTATGTGATGAATTTCTCTATTGTATTTATAGATTTTATGAACTAGATCTTCCATCCATACTTGGACCAATTTTATTCCATCTTCATTGACGACATACTCATTTACTACATATTAGAGGAGGATCATGAAAATCACTTGAGTATGGTCCTAAACTTACTCTAGGAGCACTAGTTTTATGGTAATATTTTAAAGTACCGGTTTTGGATCCACAAGGTTTAATTTCTAAGTCATGTCATTTATAATCACGATTTAGATATGGACCCGGTGAAGATTGATGTAGTTATTTCTTGGTATACACCCAAGAGCATGATATAGGTACAAATATTTCTTTTCTTGGTGGGTCACTATAAGTGGTTTGTGGTTGAATTTTATAGAGTATTATCCCATTTGACCAGATTGATACAGAAAAGGAAGTCATTTACCTGGACCGAGTAGTGTCAAAGAGCCTTTGAACAATTGAAACTAAGGTTGACTAGGGATCCTATGTTGAGACTACTAGAGGAGGGTGTTGAGTACATAGTGTTTTGAGTTTCCTATAAAGTTGGGTTTGGATGTTTGTTGATGAAGAGGAAGGTAGTGATTTCATATAGGTTGAGACAGTTAACCCCCAATGATAATAAATACGCAACTCATGACTTAGAGTTGGAAGTGGTGATCTTCGTTCTAAATATGTTGAGGAACTATCATATGGGGTAGTGCTTTGTTGTATACTCAGACCACAATAGTCTCAAGTATATCTTCACTCAGAGATATCTTAACCCAAGACAAAATCATTGGTTAGATATTCTATAGTACTATGAATTTGATATAGTCTATACTCATGGGAAGGGAAATGTGGTGGAAGATTCCCATAGAAGGAAGTCTCTTTATTTCTTGTTTGAGGGGGTTTCAGAACATTGGGATTCTTTTTAGGTGACCCCGGTGGATGGGAGAGGTGAAAATTTTATTCAGTCAATAGTGTCGACTCCTCCACTCCTATAGTGTGTGAGAGAGGTTCAATAGAATAAATCAACTTTTAGGTTCTATATGACCAAATATATTCAAGGGATACACCAGATGGATTATCTAAAAGAGGGTATCACATCATTCTTTTCTAGAGACGAACAGTGGTTTTGGTCATGATGCAAGAGAAGGTTATGATGGAGTTTCATATTTCTTTGGATTTACATCCCAGAGTGGTGAAGATGTATAAGGACCTTCAACGGTAGTTTTGGTAGGATTATATGAGGTAGAGGGTTTTCGATTTTATATCTTGATGTCTCACATATCAACTGGTAAAGGTTGATTACCAAGTTCTAGCAGGTTTGATGCATCCTCTTGAGATCCCATAATGGAAATGGAATGACATATCCATGGAATTTTTCATAGCACTTATATAGAAAGAAAGAGGATAAAATGTTATATGGGTGATAGTTTACTGACTTAACAAGTCAACACACACCCTTTCTATCAAGGAGTAGAGTTTGGTGAAGAGTTTAGGGAAATTTTATGTGTGGGAGATCATCTAATTCATGGGGTACCCTTGATTATTATCTCTGATCGTGATGTGTAGTTTACTTCACAGTTGTGAAGAGGCTTGCAGGAGGCCTTTAGGACCCATTTGAGGATGAGTACAATGTTTCACACCCATAAATATGGGTAGACTAAGAAAAATATCTAAGTGTTAGAGGATATATTTAGGTCTCGTGTTTTGGACTTCATGGTTGGAATTGGGAGGATCACTTTCCATTGGTAGAGTTTTCTTATAATAACAACTATAACACTACTATCAACATTGAACCTTCTGAGTCCCTATATGAAAGACCCTACAGGTTACCCTTACGTTGGTTTGAGATTGGCGAGGCTTCTCTAGTTGGTCCAGATATAGTGTAGGAAATAATAGAGAAGTTTAAAGTGATATGTGAGTGTATAAGGACATCCCAGAGTCGATAGAGATATTACAAAGATTGATATCTTATGAATTTGGAGTTCAAGTAGGGAGACCATGTTTTCTTGAGTCTCAACATAATTAGGATTATAGAGATTCATCCAAGGAGTAAAGCTATATTCATGGTTCATCAGGGCGTTTAAGATCCTATGGATAGTTGGCGAGGTTGCTAACTATTTTTTCCTTTCCCCCATAGTTAGACTGAGTGCATGGAATCTTCCACATGTCACAACCAAGGAGATATGTGCATGATTCTACAAATGTTATTTACTGGGTTGATCTAGACATTAAGGATGAAAATACCTTTATGAAGTACCCTATGGTGATCGAGGATCGACAGAACTGGATCCTGAGAGGATGGAATATACACTTGGTTCATGTGTTGTGGCAGCACAGGAGCATTCAAGAGAGATTCTAGGAGAGAGATAACCAGATGAAAGCTCAGTATCCCCAAATTTTTGTTTATATTATTATTTTTAGGGTGAAATTTATTGAATTAATGGATAATGTAGTGAATCTATTTTTTCCTTTTAAGACTTTAGAATATATTAAGAAATATTTCTAGAGCTAGGTGCTGAGTATGTGTGAGATTCGAGGCCTCGAAGAGACTCAAAATTGATATATTAAAATACTAATTATTTTATATCATGTGAAAACACCATTTTTCCAATTTTTTGGGACCTTATATAAAAAACACAAGACCTCAGTTGAATTTGGAATGAGGGGTTTACCCTAGGCATGACCTAAGGTTGGTCGATGCTAAACGTCTGATTGTGGAAGTAGTTGGTGGTGTGTTTAATTAAAATAAATAATTAAATTTATTTAATTTAATTTTAAATTCCTAACACCTAAAAATAATCTATATAATTTATTATATAGAAATTTTCTAGGGTTATTCGTATAACCATGTTATAATTGATAGGATCCTTGTATGTCATTCATTGGCAGATCAAGATCAGAGAACAATGGATAGTCAAATAGAGGTGGATCAAGAGGATATGAATGTAGTGGATCATCCTTAGCACTGGATGATGCATTCTTTACCAAAAATTAATGTAAATTGAGGTAGGGATCATCAATTGTGGTTTATTCCCTTTTTATTAAAATATTAAGCCTATATTCTTATCTTATATTCTCGATTTATGATTTATCTATTATTTTCATGAGTCCATCTAGATAGATAAAATTTCTTAATCAATTTTATAATTTTTATAACATACTGTTACCATAGATATCCCATTTTCATGATATTTGGATGATACCTCTTGTCCAATGATGGTTTCACCTTTGTTCTTCAAATTTCCCTCCACCCATTCTTCACATTCTTCATAATTAGACCACAGGTTCACAATTCAATATTTCCAGGGTGGGTTTGAGCATGACCGAACCCCTAAATTCATAGTGGTTGAGTGTATGAAGAACATATTGGTGATTCATAGATGTATTAGGATGATTTTCAGGCGATGCTTCATATATCATATATTTGGAGTGGAAATGATGATGGGAGATGTTACAAGATGTGTGGAGAGCTTTGAGTGGGAATTCGAATTTTGATTTCTAGAAACCAGAGGGATGTAATCGATGGTTGGAGATAACCCATTCAGTTTCAAGTGTTTGATCAATGAGAAAAGAAAAAATGAACATAGATCTAGAGATCCACGTGAATTATATGTATTTCTACAAAAAATGTGACTATAAGACATGTAGTACAAAAGAAAATACACCATGTACTTACTTTTCTATGGCAGCTATCATTTCCAGCTGAGTTAAGGATCACCTGCAGCTAGGCCCACATGCTGTGTGACCCCACCCAATAAGCTAGGACATGTTCCATCTACACACGCCTATAACCCCATGTATAATTACACTCTATGTACTTCTGGAGTACACAAGCATGATCATATGTACACAGGCATGGTCCAATACCTAGGAATGACTAGTTACATGGCCAGGTACATGGGCACAACTTGAAGTACTCGGGTATAACCAGGATCACACATGCATATCTCAGGTGGCTGATACATTCCATTTACCACTGATACATTCCATGTAGTATGACATGTCTTCCCAAGACACATCTATATGAGAACATGACTAGACAATGAAGTGTGGTCACACATAGTGTGGATCCCCATACATTTTGTATATTCCCTCCAAAACTTCTTCCTCTCATTTATTCTTATTTAGGACTCATATATTGGCCCATGAGTAGCCTATACTGAGTGTTTTTTCATGTATAATGTGATGGTGTATTTTTTTGTGGAATACAAGATTCAATGTATGGTGTTATTAGCATGAATATTTTTTAGGTGATGCTTGACGATGGTAGTGAATAGGGTAGGATCATTAGAGAGATGTTGGGGTTGGAACTCCCCTGTTTCACTAGGGCGTGGCTTCCCCATACTCTTTATACTAATAAAGTCATAACTCACATACACTGAGATTTGGTACTCTATATATGTAGTGCTACTCTCCCTTATTTGAGTTCCACCAGCGCGTGGGGCCTCTATGGGAGTTGTGAATCCCTCATTCATAGAGTGCGGTGGCGAGGAGCGGGACCCTATGAATAGGTTTTGGTGAGGTTGAATTTGATGATGGGAATCAAAGATGGTATTTTGGAACTGTTGAAATATTCATCGAATTTGGATAGGCGATGAGTAGAGATCCCCTTTCTCTCTTTACTAGGTTTCTTTATGAGCACATATCAATAATGGGTTTTATTTCCCTATTTTTATAGGTTGAGATAACCTTTTATATATCTTCCTATTTATCCCTTTTTGTTTTTATGGACTACTAATGGGTATGTATATACTCACCCTTAAATGGGATTTACATGTCATGTCTTATGAAAATGACAGATATATCATCAATGACTTTGGTGGAGCTTAAAGATACTTGGGTTCATTGACTGCGTACGGTGGTTGGACATAGAGATCAGGATCTGGGCTCTCTCAAATTTCTTCTTTTTCTATTTTTTTAGTTTGGGACCTCTTTTCTGATTGGGAATGTATTTTTCCCTTTTTTATTTATTTTATACTATGCTAATCTGATATATTCCTTAGAGTTTGTATCAAGCATGATTATACTCTAGATATTATAGAATTTTCATTATCATACCTTTACAATATTTCATGGATATGGTTGGGTGTGTGTATACAAGTAAATTAGTAAAATTCCTCCCATTTTAGTTATTCCTTATAGACACTAGTCTCTAGACCATGACTTATTAGAGGCGGGCTTGGGGTTGTCATAGATCGACTTTCTACCAGCCAGCCAGGCCCTCGGTGGGTCGGTTCATGACATTATCATATTTTATGATATTATTTAGTCATAAATGTTGAACATATAATTGTTTGATAAATAATGAATCTTCCACAATATATTCATCCAACTGAATATTAACAAGTCTCCTATACTATAGTTTTCATTATTCATTCATGGGAGAGTTATGTCCATTAGTTAGATGGGTCATAACCAAAGCCATCACTTGTATGTTTATTTAATGTATGAGTAATAGAATGAGACATATGCATGGATTAGAAATCTTCTTCCTAGCCTATATAAATGATTCCATTCCCCTGAACATGTGTATGAATCTCTTTGAGATCATCCTGGTTGAACTCTACCCTCACCAAATCTCACTTTCCCTTCTTTCTCTATTACTTGGACACTAATATATCTTGTGAAGGAATCATAGATCCCTTCTAAAATGTTTAAATGATTTGAAACAACCCATAAATATACCTTAAAGCGAAGAACCTTTAGGTTGTTCTTTTGGTGATCATTATCAAATGAAATCAACAGTAGTAGTCAAAGGTGAAAAGTATGCATGTTTTTTATTTATAGTGCATGTTTTTTTTTCAGTATCATATGCATATAGTTATTAGGTTTTAGTGTTTTTATGTGTTTTTATAATTAGATTAAATGTCAATCTATATATATATATCAAACATTATCTCCAATTTATACTAAATTCTAATAGTCTTTTTCACCATCTCACCTTAAACTGTATCAAATATGATAACTAGTGAAATTATATCCAAAACAATTTTGGATGTCTTCCCAAACACTTTTGTAAATTTATAATTAAATTAACCTTATATTACATTGTATGTAATACTTTGTTATAATCCCATCAAAAACTCATTTTTATAAAAATCTAAAACAATTTTAGAGTATATTTTTGAGTCAAACCCAATCCCCATTAGGCCAATGAAAAGTGTGACCTCATATGCCTTTATAGAGTTGAAATCAAAAATTAATTAGTGGATCCATAAATTTTAGCAAAGTTTGGTCTCTATAAAATCATCAATGCTACTAAAGATACAAAGGGATATAAAATTATCTCTATCAAACATATATATATCTATACCCACGATCCCAACTGCATCTCATGATTCTCTTTATTTTCATATGTTCCTTATATCCTATTAATCGAGTAACCATGCGTCACAATATATGTCAATCCCATATAGCCACCTAAAACATTATGAACTCTTAGAGTATATACTGACCATGTCAATTAATACATCAGATGTCATTATTCTAGTATATGAGTACATCACATGCCTCTCATCCAAATAGACAAGAACATCATATGCACCTTCTAAGCATGGATAAGAATTTCCATAGGCTATAATAATCAAGTTCCCAGATGTCATACTCATCACATGAGAGGAAAAATATCATCTTGGTTGAGCTCTAACTAATGAAATGATCAAAAATATACCCAACCACCCCTGATTAGTTAAGACCCAATGGATTGTGTAATATGGGTATCAAGGTATGAAGGTTCTCATACTAGGTATCTTTCCAACAACTAATACGGGGACTCCAAATATGAACAATTCATCCCTTGAATACCAAAATCATAGTTTATAACACTCCATTTTGTATACTTAGTGGGCCATATAGCACAAAAAACACTCATTATGTATCATGAGAATATTTTATATCTCATATAAGAATCTTACTCATGGTAACCTTAACATTTAATCATAATCTATAATACTCCATGATGAGCATTGGATAGGGATAAATCAAAGTCTTACTTTGAGTAGTTAATTTTCATTACTATTTAATAAATGTATGACAATATATACATATATGTATCCAATGTGAAATAATGATAAAGGTGAGATTTCATTTTATATGATATATTTTATATTATTAAAACTTTTTTATGATTGTTTAACAAAACCCTATGGAAGAACCTATCAATCATATCATATATTATAGACTTATAGATCATCCTTATGTTTTATATACTTTTTTAGAGTTTTGTTAACTCATTACACACACACATATATATAATTATTTCCACATATCTATGTGACCATATGATAAAATTATCACACTAAACTATTTAGTGAGTAACATCTATAAAGTAAGTTAGTTTGAATAATGGTGAGGCTTAGGAATAATGTTCATAATGTTTAACTCCCTGAACATATTCTAATTTCTTAACTCCATAACATCCAATGTTACAATGTTAATAACTCCTTTTGTCTACTTAGAAAATTTATAAGTTTATCATCATCATCATCATAACCCTTTCTATCAAGTTTTATTCTTCTCGAAATCTACCGATAACTAATATAAATTTTACATTGTACCTCTACCATCACATCATAAACTAATTTAGAACACAAAGTGGAAATTCAATTTTTTATTAAAACTAATAAATTTTTTACCTTATTTATTTACCACTATATCCTAAACCTTTTAGGATATATAGTTAAATTCACCAAGAGCCTTGACTATTATAATATTTTATTTGTTAACTTTGAGCTTCTCCTAATTCAAAAAAACTCCCACTATCCAACTATATAATCTTAAAAATATCATGATAATATAGACAAACTCCTTTGTATTTAGTAAATAAATTTTTTATGCTTTGTGTTTAGGAAATAAATCTTATATCCTTTTAGTGGGAATATTTAACAAATACACTGTTATTTCCATATAATATATGATATTCTATATGTTTGGAAATATTATTGAAAATAATACATTTTCAAATATTCCATAGTTGGTGGTGGAATCTTATTCCCTCATATTTTGGATAAACACTTTACTCTAAATAAAACACCTCTTATCCTTATCTCATTTCCAATAATTTTATAGAGTTTGGAAGAATCATAAAATATGTGTATCAAAACTATTTTCTCATTTATTTAAAAAATGACTGTTTAAAAAAATAAGATAAAAAATAAACATTTGCAAAGGAATTAACCAATCTTGAAGTTATCATTTCATACATGTTTTTAATACAAAAAATTATTTTTCCGTCACTTAAAAACAAAATTTAAGCTCATACCTTCAACTATTCCTTTATTTCTAAATTTCTATATGTTCACGAAATTTTTATAATAAAAAGTTGGTATCATATACCCTTTAATATCTAATAATTGAGTTCTATAAAATTAATAACTAAACTGGACTCTCCACAGGGTTTCTTGGAAAACTTCAAGTCATATTGGTACTTCTTCTTCCAATGGAAAAGTTTCCAATAATGTAAAAATTTTCCCCTCTTAATATTCTTGGGTTTTAGTGGCATTGTAGACTCTACATGACCTCTTTTATTCTCTTTTTGGATAAAAGTAATACCCTTATACTTTTATACCATCATAATGGCACTTAATCCTGGACCTCCCATGTCCTTCTCAGTTATCTTAAATATTTTTAGGATATTATGTAAAATTTTATTGAATTAATTCATATTAGAATTCACAATCAACTATAAGAAGCTTTCCATAAGTTATTTCAGAATGAATTATATTGCCATATTGAGCTTAATATGTAAAAATAGTGTCTCTAAGTCCTTGACACACCCAATGATAATATAAGTTGAGACTCAGTTTCCTTTCATGATTTTTCATTATAAGAGAGAATTAAATGCCTCATACCTCTCATACATATCTTGTTATTGATAGATAATCTTTAGTTTTTATATCATCTTATAAGAATACATGGTATCATGTTGCTTATATAACTTCACTTCCATAGTTACAAGTATAATGGTAGATAATTCCAGTGGATCCTTTAGATGATTATCATAAACATCTAATACCTCTTTTCGAATGACTTCACTAATCGATTTCTTAGGAAGGGGTTCCTCCAACACATATATTTTTTTATTATTTCTTGAGAACTATTATCATGTTTTAGTACCATTAAAGGAAATTAAGACCTTTTAGTTATTCATTATCTATAATTGATCTCATAGTAAAGATTTATGATGATGATTCCATTATATATAATAAAAATTTTATCACATGAGTTTCATGTTTTAATTAATTTAATAAATAATTTTATTAAATGGTTTCCCACTAATATGATAATCCCTTTTAAATTCATCATACCCATTTATGGTAAAATATCTATATTTCACTATAGTTTGGGTCTACTTATCATTTCTTCAATTATGTATCTATTTAGTTAGGGCATCATCCTAAACACATCATATATGATTCTTAAATAATTGATAAAATAACTCTCTATCCAATCCATCATATGGATAGACCAACTCTATTAATCCAATAACATAATAATATTAGTGTATATTGGATAAGTGAAACCCAAATAAAATTTCAAGAACATACACATAATACTACTAGGGTCAAATAATACATTCTTTCATTACACATGATAAACCAGGGTACCTAGATTTAGCATGAACTACCCAGTTGGATGATCAAGATCTTGAAAAGTAATACTTTAGAAGAAATCTCACACTTCTCATTTTAAATGGATTTTAATCTAACCATATTATCACATGTTATTACCTTTATGTATGAATGAATCTAATTATTTAGTTTTTGAATCCCTATTCCAACAACTAAATTAATATGTCCACACCATATTAATGTGTAAAAATCTACACAACCCACAAGTTTTTGTTACTCACACAAAAATATAATCCAAGCATATTCATACACATATCCAAATTCATATCATACATAAGGTATTTTGACTCTTTATGTAAAGTATTAGAATTATTTGAGATTAAAAAACTTCATAAGAGTAATCCGAAAGAGACAAATATCCAACCCCCGCTTTTCTAGAATTATAAACAAGCCTCTAGGGCATTGACAAGTATGAACTCAAGTCCATCTCCACAAGGAGACTTCACATAATAGAGAATAAAATTCATAATAAATATAAAACCTAATATGTAAAAAAAATATTTAATAACTAAATTTAAGTTAATTGATGAGGCTAGATAAGTTAGGGTGCCACTGGGGAGGGGGGGAGGTAAATCAACGATATCAATTTTTTAAAAATTACTTCTTTTAAATTGAACCCCTGTGCGTGGTTAAAGTTATGATCCTATATCTAGAATATAATCCTCACCTGTATGTAAAAATAAGAAGAATCAAATAGTATATAATAAATTATTATAAGGTTCAACCTCGATGTGAGAGACTAATCCTTGTTGTGTTCAAACTTTTTTTAAAACTTAGATTTTATTATCACTATAATTTGTAGTGATCAAAAGTTTAATACAGGTTACATAAAAATTTTGAGTAGGTATAATCTACTTCTCAAAAGGGTTAAATATCATCCACTTATAAAAAATGACGTATGAAGTTATTTATAT
Organism: Viscum album; assembly: GCA_963277665.1. Taxonomy (NCBI): domain Eukaryota; kingdom Viridiplantae; phylum Streptophyta; class Magnoliopsida; order Santalales; family Viscaceae; genus Viscum; species Viscum album. The sequence goes on from OY728157.1 coordinate 699,053,200, forward strand.
TAGAATCATTGATTTTTTAAGATCCTCCTTGCTCTTTATTGTGAAAAATATCTTTATAAAACCTATGGATTATTCATCAACAATGAAAATATCTTCAATTTATAAGAAAATATCAGTGAAACAATAACAATTAATAATTTCTCTCAAATATCACAATGATAAAATCATGCATGAGAGAATACACACATTGATATGATCTTATTATTCCCTAATTAAAATCATATAGATGATATTTAATTCAATCATACTTCCTTAAACCAGTAAAAAATCATAGTTTCAATGCAAAATGATGATTTAATTTTTCTTATCTCTCTTAGATTCAACAATTATTCAATATAATAGAGTATCATCTACTTCTCTCAATTTCTAAACAAAAAATTTCTTCTTTATTTATTACTTTTATATTCATATAAAATCATGAGTAATATTTCAATAATAGAATATAGAAAATCCCCTTGATTCTCAACTATAAGTAATTTTACTAAATAATAACTACTTTGATTATGATAAATAATTTCAAAAACTGAATATGAAACCTCCATGAAAATTAACCCATGATCCCCTTATTTAACCACCCTTCAAATCCCATTCAAAATCCATTGAATCTTAGATTAAATCATATATTAGACTAACAACCAATGATATTTTAAGATTTTAAGATCAATAAATAATAATATGAATTAAATTAAAATTTTCACACAATAAGATATCTTATGAAAAATTATATCTCATATACTTGGGATATCTTACAAAAACTAGTATCTTATGAAATAAACATATTTTATGAAAATATATATATTATTAAATGGTAACATATTACATGAAAAATATATTATGAGCATACAATATATTATATAATGGATAATATCTTAAAATAATTTTATATCTTATGATAATCCAATATCTTACACAAACTCATATCTTACATAGACTATTGAAACATCTTACAAAAAACAGCTTCTTATGAGATCAAATTATCTTATGAACTTACCAAATATATATTACAAACTCAGAATATCATACCAAACGTCTAATAATAAAATATAAAAAGAAGGCCTTTGGGACATTCGGGCTAAATATCTTATAAAAATTACATATAACTTATGAAACTATAGTATCATATGAAAACCTCAAAAATATATTATGAATTACATATAAAAATTTCAAGATTCTGAAAATTCTATAACCATGATCCACCATTCTCAACCCTTCTAAAAAAATTCTCAAACCAACTTTGAACTATAAAAATAATTTTAACATTTTCATATATCCTTTTTAGCCTCTAATTAATGTTTGAAAACAAATATACCACCTTCAATAATTCTATAGTGTAATTCAATCCCCCCTTTTGTATTTTTATCAATCTCAATAAACTCTTCTTAAAAAATTAAAAAAATCAAGAAATATTCATCCAATAATAGTCTATCTCACATTAGATGTATCTTAACACCACACTATAAGATAATTTAGTTCTTTTTATATAATTCTATAACTTAGTGACAATAAATATTTGTCCAATTAATTTTAATTCTCTTTATCTTTAATCCAATCACTCTAAATTATAATTTAAATTTTATTCAATAAAGGAAAAAGAAGATAAAAAAAATTTATATGAGATATTAGTGATGGATTCCATGGTAATACCATTATATAATTCTAATATAGTCCAAATGAAAAGATATAATACTCAAAAATATAACCATCCCCTATACTTAATCACCTTTATAATTAAGAAAACTGACCACTATGTTACCCTCCCTCCAAGTGCGCATGATCTACACATCTCAATGAATCATATTTCTATATGATCTAATATAATATGAAATGTTCTAATAGCTAGTTAAGAGTCCCAATAATTCATTTAACACCATATAAGAGTTATATTAAACCAATGATAGGTTGATACTATTTTTGTTTCAAAGGAATATTCTATTGAGAATTGATTAATCCTTAACTTGAATGGAGTTTCCCTCCTAAAATAAAACCAAGAACACCAAGATAATAGATACTTGAGGGTCCTAAAAAATACCACCACTGTTCATAATACCATATACACATGATCCATTCATATTCATCTTGAGGACCTACCTTGGCACCTTCTAGTAGACCCAAGAGCTAGACCTCCCACTATGGTCCACTACCCCAAATGAAGGATGATATGAAATATGGACCTAAAAATAATGAGGTATAAAAACATATTTTCATAATGAAACAAGATTAGAAATGATATATAAAATATAGCATTGATATAACATAAGTTAGTATTTAGGGATTGATGGTGAACAATATTGTGGGACTCCCAAATCACTCAACATCTTATAGTAAAGAGAATAGAATCCACCTGAGAAATAATAATCGTAGTAGAACAAACCTCAAAAATAGTTTTCATGAAGATTTCAATAGAATAAAAATGTACAATTAATTTTTTGAGTCCCCTAAGAAAATATGATATTTATCTTTCCCAATCACTTTCAGTAAAAAAATATAAAACCGATTCAATGTTTTTATTGTCACAACACTTACATTTAGAGGTAAGTTGAATACCTTTCCTTTGAATGTTAACATCCATGAGGATAACCTAATTTATGAGACTCCATATGAGGAAGTTTTATTTTCTAGGAAGATATTTTCAGTATATATTACTGCCCATGATATCCAATATTTTATGAGTATGAAGGATCTTGTGATAATATGATCATTTTAAATTACCCGATGAAGAGATAATGAAGGAATAAAGATTAAGTTTATCCACCATTTAAATTTTGCAATAAAATATGTTTTTATCATCATTTATAACTTATTATATTAATAATGGGTGGGAACTAGATTTCATGAAAGTTATGTTCGAGATAGGACACCCTGGGAAGAAGAGAGGTGATCCCACCCAATTGTACTTCTAGAAAGTGATGTATCCTCAAATGATAATATAATAACAATTTTAAAAAATCACTTGGGTGTTACATTGTAAGATACACCATAGATGACATCCTATGAGGTTTATAGTAAAATTTATTAGAGAGTTACCATATTTATTTCTAATGAATTAATACCATAGATAGTTACCCTAGATTGCCTCCTAAACCAGCTTCACTTGTAAGTACAACATGTTTTCATCAATTCCCTTAAGGAAAATACCCCTTTACTCAATAGTTTTAGAAATTTTAGTATAACTAGACTAATAATGGAAAACCTCTTAATGTGAGTCCCATAAAAATATATTAATGGTAAGATCAATGTTTCTTAATATAATCTTGGGATACTTTCACAAAAAGAGAACATGTATAATAACGGAGTAAAGATACTATTAACCAGAGTGATCCTACCTCCAAACAAAAGAAATAAACTCTTGTTGTTAATCATTCTACCCATGATTTTGAAAAAAATAATATCAAAGTGATGTAGGTTTTTCTTCCATTCGATAAGGGAGTACCATTGTAGTTCACTAGAAAATTACTTCTAGAAATCACAAACTCCTTAATAAGTTTTTAATGTGTTTTAATGAAATTTTTAGAGATATAGAAACTAATTTTTCCAACATTAGTGTATTGGATAATTCTATTATTGTAGTCATTAAATAATATTATTAATTTTTGGATATAATTATTACTACCATTCGTGAAGAAAAGCATATCATCAGTGAAAAATAAGAAAGAGATTTCATTGAAACCACATCAACCTATAAATGGGTGAATTAAACCATAAAAAAGAAATACTTTTTGATATTTATACTAAGAACCTATTGAATAATTAAAAAAAGGCTTAGTGAAAGAGTGTAAGAACCTGAGTTTTTAGAACGGGTCAAAATCCTGAACCTATTTGAAATTTTTGACTTGTTGTTGAAAAAACTGGAAAATATGGGATGTTCTGAAAAATTCTAGATTACACGCTGTGTACCTTCAGTACACACCATGTGCTTTTGACAGTGTGTGAAGGCCATACATGGTGTGTAGGCCTATCGGCCGGGTAGTAAGATTTAGCAAGTACACGCTGTGTACTATTTTCACATGCCATGTGTGGGTTAGGCATGTGTCGGACGCTGTCTCACTGAGTACATGCCGTGTGATGACCATGTAATAATTTCCTACTACGTGGTGTGTAGGTTTGATTGACACACTGCGTATTTTCCTTTTCATGTACCGGATGAGTTCTAGCCGTGTGTCGACTTGTGTGGCGCATCCAATCCATGTGGCTACCTCTACTTAAGTTAGAATATAGACATGGCCACTACATGGTGTGTAGTCCTTTATACATGCCATGCATTTTTATTTTTATTCACTTAAATGAAAGACCATCACGTCTTATTCCAGAAAATACCTTATTCTTCTCTATTTTCAGACCTTGACGCTCTGGGAGGCTAAAAACGTTTCTTCTCTTAGATTATTCATCCAAAGTCCATTCTTCAATCCTTTGGTGGCTGCAAGATCGCATCGGGAAGGCTAAACCCACTCAACCTTTTTCGTTCCTATTTCTTTTTTTTACACACTGCAAATTCCATCCAAGCATAGTTGCCAGGATTTGGAAAAAATGTAGATATACAAATATCGTCTTTGAATTGGAGCTTGACATTGGACGTTCCTACGTCTATGAGTCTCTGTTAGGTGGTGAATACCATCTTTTGTGTTTTCACAGATCTTTGGGTGGTGTGAATTAAAGTGCGTATTTGGGTATTTTGAGTGAGACCCTGTTTTATCTTCTATTTCGTATTAAATTGTTTATTCGACCCATGGGATGCCTTTGGGTATTACCTTTTACCTATTTTGCTTGAGTGGGGCCGGGAGAGGGGTTGTTGCTTATTTGGGGCATTTTGGTTGGGGTTTCCAAAATGGTATAATTTGATTTTTATTTGATTAAACTACTGAGTTTAATTCATTAAGTTATGATATGAACTATTAGAGGCTTCCAAGACCTTGGTGCTGGTATGGGAAAACACATAACTAGTGAAATTCAACCGTTTAGTTTGTTTTTCCTATTTAAAGTATTTCTTGTGATTATATGTATATATGTGATTTGTGATATTGCATATGAAGGAACCATCGGGTTGTGTTGGGTATGGCCTAGGTATTGTTTAGTGATGCTGATCACAAGTTGGTCTTGGACCGGATTATGTTGAGTGGTTCTGACCATGGGATTGGGCATCATGGACATCGGCTTGAGGCAGTGTGACTGTCAGGTTGGGCATGGCCCAGGTTACATGGATGGAGAGGCCATCAGACTTGAGTGACATGGTCATAGGGGCATGAGGTGTCAGAGATGTTGTGTCTTGGGAACTTATTTTGGTGATTACCACTCACCCATAACTTTGAGTAGTGTGCACACAAAGCGACTTCGTGATAAGGTGGTTTTGACCACTCATGTGGGTAGAGGACCTCATTAGTTGTGGTTTAGGTAGTATTGGTTTGGGGGTGCTTACTATAGGAAGCCACATGGAAGGTGAGGATCCTTTATAGGATAGAATTGATGCTATCGGTTTGGGGGAAGAGGCTCGCCGTTGTTTGAGGGTAGACATCGCTATCCCTTCAGTTACTGATTTGAGGGTAGACATCACTATCCCTCTAGTTACTTTATTGAGGGTAGACATTGTTGAACCTCCAGTTACATATTGAGGATAGGAATCACTGTTCCTCCGAGTTACTACTTCTTGGGAGTTCCTTCAGAACGTAGGTAGTTGAGACACGTAGTGTCAGGGGGAACATGGTTCCGGGTTACATGACATGGATTCTGGTGTTGGACGAAGCAGGTGACACTCCATGGTGACTGCTGAGCACCAATGGAGTTTGTGTTTATTTGTGCATCGTACTATTTACTGTTTTTCTTTATAATTTCATACCTTATTAAACACTTATATTAGGTATGAACCATTGGGTGGTATCCTACTGAGATTTGTCTCACACCCTGCACGGGCCCTTTGGAATGCGTGTAGACTTTATGGATTTATGTGTAGAAAAGAGATCAACTTCAGGAGCTGGACTTCTTTATCTATAACATGGAGATAGTAGGGACCTTGAGGTCCTTCCTAGATCGAGTTACTTTATTTTTATTTATTTCCTATATTAGCATGCTTACCTGGTTTCTTGTAGCTACTGTTGATTAGCCATTGGCGCCGTTTTATATATTGACTTTCTATGGATGCATGACTTGTCTGTTCTAGTAGTTGTTACAAGTGGTCAACATGCTATTGTGTTTAATTTCCTATACACTTTCTTATGTATTGATTCCTCTATTTATTGCTATTGATTGTGATTTAGCTACGCGGGTCTGGTTTGAGTCTGCTGGGTCATTTATTTCCGCTGCATGTTATATGTTATTACTTGGACCAGTACCATTATTATCCTTTGAGAGGGTATAACCTACCCACTATACCTATCAGAACCTTTCTTCTAGTCGGAAGCCTTTGTCATTTGGGGAGGCGCGCCTATGGTAGTAACACCCGACCCGTTTAGCACTGTTCGGGTGGATTTTGGAGTTCGGGTCGTTACAAAGTGGTATCAAAGGAGTTAATAATAGGGATTTAGTAGCAGTGTTTTGCTGGATACTAATGATATTGAGACTTCTCTTTTTATTTTTGTTTGTTTTACTATTTGGTATATGGTATACTGAAGATAGGTTGCTACTGTTACCGAGTTTCTAGCTTGTTCTTGGGTGCCTGAAGCCCCAGGTACGAGGGATGGGCCAAGTTTCCATGGGTGGGAATTGCTGTTTTCTTTTTTCTCAGATTACAGTTTATATGATTTCCACCTCAGTGGCTCACTTGGTATGTGATGTTATTGATTGTGATATATAACCCTTGACCCAGTGCGGTATGGGAGAATTGGACCTTGGCCTGGTATGGCAAGGCGTGATTGTTTGTCTTTTGATAGGGACATTTTTAGGGTATTTCGATTTCATAACTACACGTATGCTTTGTGAAGTGATAATTCCATGTGAATAATATCAATTTCCATGCTATAGAATGATTTTGTAATGTGTTAGGTGAAATTCCTGAAAAAATTGCTAGTTTATTGCAATGTACTATGCCATGATATATATATATTGTGAATTGATTTTGGTTGGAGATTTGGGTCTGGATCTTGTATTAGTAGGTAGGTACTATGGTTGAGGTGATTTTGGTCACCAGGATTGGGTGACTAGGTCATCGGTTTGAGGCAACGTTGGTTGTCAGGATGAGCATAGGCTGAGGTACTTTTGATACTTGGCTCTGTTGAGGGTGGGTAAGGAGGTCATGAGGTCGGGATGCCATGGGCATGGGTTGCGGTGGGGGAAAGTAAGGGTAGTAGTTATGCGCTTCCTTTTACTGCTTTAATTATCTTTTCTATATGTATATATTATTATATATGTGGGTTGTATGACCATTTATGGTATTCAGTGGGTTCCTTTTTGAAGACTCAGATGGAGCATTAGGAGGGAGATGGTATAATGCCACAGAAGTAGGATTGGGTTTAGGATCCGATGCAGGTAGAGCATGAGCCGTAGGCACGGGCTTAAGGACATGATTAGGTTTAGGATCTTGTGAAGGCAAGAAAATATCCAGGTTTAGCAACATTTGGGTTGTGACTCAACGAGTAGCTTCAGTATAGTCTGGTACATGTCTTGAAAGGGATCAACATAGGTGCACAGAGTACTTATCCATCTATGGAATATCTGACATGGGAGTTTCAGTCGTAGCACCTACCTCTTTTTCAGGGTGAGGGTGGTCCACAGGAGGCTGAGAACTAGATAGAGAGAATGCAGATTATCTTCAAGCAGGTTGAGACACCTCCAGGGTGGAGGGTCAAGATGGCGACATACATGCTGAGAGGACCGGTGAAGCATTGGTGGGATGTGTAGGTTCAGGCTCGCAGATATGAAGGACTAGAATAGAAAGACATTGAGGACAGGTTCTTTAAGCACTTTTACCCAGAGACACTGAGGGAAGAGAGAGCTCTGGAGTTCTTGAGCCTTCAGCAGGGAGACATGTCCATCATGGACTACACAACTACTTTTACCAAGCTATCTCAATTTTCACCTGGTATGGTAAGCAATGACTCAAAAAGGGTGAGGCACTTCGAGGATGGATTGCGATATGCCATTTGGATCCAGGTAAATATCTTCAGGTTGGGTTATTTCTTAGAGGCGGTGAATCAGGCACTCATAGCGGAGGGAAACCAGAAGGATATGACCCAGGTTGGCTAGGAGACAGCTTCAGGTGATGGTTCAGATAGTAGAAAGCAAGGAAATGATGAGTTTCAATAGGGAAGTCAGGCCAAGGACTCAACTGAACCACCTCGTACCAGTTCTTCAGTGGTTTTATTTTAGGGTGGACAACCAAGGTATGTTCAAACTCAATGCGATAGACCTCTAAAGGAGTGTCGAGCATGTGGATAGGTCGGGCATCTTGAGAGGTTCTTTAGGCATCCTTCTTAGATAGCCGGTAGTCAGGGACCAGGATTGAGGGTAGTATCTAGAGTTGGTTCAGGTTTGGTACCCAGAGAGGGTAGCTGAGGTTCAGTTGCACACAAAGGACATGATAGAGACAACGAGACCTAGCTGAGGGGTCAGTGGTCAGTGATTGGTGCAACACCATAGGGAGGATAGGCTTCAGGTAGCCGTGTGTCAGGTCAGGTTCATGCCATGGAGTTGCCAGAGGCTGATCATACTAGTAAGCCGACGACGGTTAGAGGTACACCACGGGTGTGGCCATGATCTATTTTATTTTACTTGTTTTGGCATGTCCTAGTGGGGCATGTCCGCTTTTAGGGAACAAGGTGCACATGATTTATGTGGACTGACCAGATGTTGGCCAGTGGGATTGGCACCATATCAGGTTCATGATATATTTATATATATGTATGAGATGCGTAGCATCAAGGGAATTGAGGATGCAGGTTACTTGAGGTTCCATGGGCATCAGGGCATCGATGATGCAAGTTACTTGAGGTGCTAGGCACCAGGTTCATTTTGAGAATCTATGGGATGCAAGACCTTGTGGAGGCGGGAAACGATGCAGTGTGGGATACATTTGGGGTGTTAGAAACAACACGAGAGAATCAATGAGGCAAAGGAGTTATGATGCATCATGAGAGGACCACAAGTTCGGAAACAGGTTTGTGAACCTATGCTTTGTTGAGTTTTGTAGGGTTGCGACTGAGTTAGGAAATTACTAATGTGGGGAGCCTTGAGGAATTTAGCCAGAACCTTTGATATGGGGGTAGTCTGGGTTACTTTGATCAGGGTGGTATGTTCAGTGCAATATTTGGGTTTCATTTGATAGCTCAGGGATGAGCTATGTTAAGGAGGGGAGATTGTAAGAACCCATGTTTTTAGAATGAGTCAAAATCCTGACCCTGTTTGAAATTTTTGACTTGTTGCTGAGAAAACTGGAAAATCTGAGATGTTATGGAAAATTCCAGATTACACGCCATGTACCTTCAGTATACGCCATGTACTTTTGACCGTGTGTAAAGGCCATACATGGTGTGTAGGCTTGTCATCCAGGTAATAATATTTAGCAAGTACATGCCGTGTACTATTTACACACACCGTGTGTGGGTTAGGCATGTGCCGGCTGCGGTCTTGATGAGTACATGCCGTGTGATGACCGTGTAATAATTTCCTACTACACGGCATGTAGGTTTTATTTACACATCGTGTATTGTCCTTTCCACGTACCAGATGAGTTCTAGCCATGTGTCTACTCATGTGGTGCATCCAAGCCGTGTGGCTACCTCCTATTAAGTCGGAGTACAAACAAGGCCACTAAACAACCTTTAGTCCTTTATACACGCCATGTATTTTTATTTTTATTTGCTTAAATTAAAGATCATCACATCTTATTCCAGAAAATACCTTCTTCTTCCCCATTTTCAGACCTTGATGCTTCAGGAGGCTGAAAACATTTCTTTTTCTAGATTATTCATCCAAAGTTTGTTCTAAAATCCATTGGTGGCTGTGGGATCACATCGGGAAGGCTAAACCTGCACACCATTTTTCATTCTAGTTTCTTTGCCTCACACACCATAAATTCCATCAGATCAGAGTTTCCAGGATTTGGGGGAAACATAGATCTACGAAGATCAGCTTCAAATTGGAGCTTGATATCGGGCGTGCCTACATCTACGAGTATTAGGTAGGTGGTGCATACCTTATTTCATGTTTTCTTAGACCTTTGGGTGGTGCGACTTAAAGTGCGTATTTGGGTATTTTGAGTGAGACCCTGTTTTATCTTCTATTGCATATTAAATTGTTTATTAGACCTATGGGATGCCTTTGGGTATGCCCTTTTAACTTTTTTTCTTGAGCGGGGATGGGTGAGGGTTCTTATTCATTTGGGTAATTTTTTCCAGGGTTTCCAAAATGGTATAAGTTGATTTTTGTTTGATTAAACTACTAAGTTTAATTCGTTAAGTTATGATATGAATTTTTAGAGGCTTCCATGACCTTGGTGCTGGTATGGGACAACACATAGCTAGTGAAATTAAACTGTTTAGTTTGTTTTTCCTGTTTAAAGTATTTCTTGTGATTATATGTATATATGTTATTTATGATATTGCATATGTTGGAACCTTAGGGTTGTGCTGGGAATGGACTGAGTATTGTTTAGTGATGCTGATCACAGGTTGGGCTTGGCCCGAATTACGTTCGGTGGTTCTGACCATGGGATTGGGCATCATGGATGTCGGCTTGAGGTAGTGTGATTGTCAGGTTGGGAATGACCTGGGTTACTTGGATTACGAGGCCATTATACTTGAATGTCATGGTCGCAGGGGAACGAGGTGTTAGAGATGTTGTGGCTTGGGAACTTATTTTAGTGATTTCCGCTCACCCAGAACTTTGAGTAGTGTGCACATAGAGAGACTCCATGATGATGTGGTTTTGACCACTCATGTGGGTAGAGGCCCCTGTTAGTTGCGGTTTAAGTACTATTGGTTTGGGGGTGCTTATCATAGGAAGACACATGAAAGGTGAGGAGCCTTCAGGAGATAGCGTTGATGCTATTGGGTTGGGGGTAGAGGCTCACCGTGGTTTGAGGGAAGACATCGCTGTCCCTCTGGTTACTAATTTGAGGGCAGACATCATTGTAACTTCAATTACTTTATTGAGGACAGACATCGCTGACCCTCTAGTTACTTATTGAGGATAGTCATCACTGTTCCTTCGAGTTACTACTTCTTGGGCATGCCTTCGGAACATCATTACTTGAGAAACACGGTGTTAGGGGTCACACGGTGCTGGGTTACATGACAGAGATTCCAGCATTGGTCGAAGCAGGTAACACTCTATAGTGGCTGCTAAGCACCAGTGGAGTTTGAGTTTATTTTTGCATCATACTATTTACGGTTTTCATTATAAGTGCATGACTACTTAAACACTTATATTAGGTATGCACCATTGGGTGGTATCCAACTGATATTTGTCTCACACTCTACATTGGCCCTTCGGGACGCATGTATACTTTATGGATTTACGTGTAGAAAAGAGACCGACTTCAGGAGTTGGACTATTTTAGCTGTCGCATGGAGATGGCAGGGACCTTGAGGTCTTGCCTAGCTGGAGTTACTTTGTTTTTATTTCTTTACTATATTATCATGCTTACCTGGTTTCTTGAAGTTACTATTGGTTATCCATTGATTTCCTTTTATATATTGACTTTCTATATATGCATGAATTGTTTGTTCTAGTAGTTATTACAAGTGGTAAGCATGCTGTTGTGTTTACTTTCCACTGCACTTGCTTATGTATTTATTTCGCTGTTTATTTCTATTGATTGTGATTTATCTATGTGGGTTTGGTTTGAGTCTGCTAAGTCATTTATTTCTGCTGCATGTTATATGTTATTACTCAGACCAATACCATTATTATCCTCTTGGAGGGTAAGCCTCCCCACTATACCTATCAGAACCTCACTGCTAGTCGGCAGCCTTTGGCATTCGGGGAGGTGTGCCTAAGGTAGTAACACCTGACCCATTTAGCACTGTTCAGGTGGCTGTTCGAGTTTGGGTCGTTACAAAGAGTATCACCTTGCTGAAAACACATTAATAATTTGAATAATTTGAATCTATTTCCCATGAGAGAAATTTAAAACCAAGGTGAGGAGAAATAATGGAAGAAGAGGTTACAAACCCACTCATAGAATTCAAATTAACTTATAAATTTAAGAATAAAACTCTATTCCATTCTATAATAATCCTTTTACATGTCAATTTTAACCATGATGTTGGATCCAATCACACAAAGTAAATATCTGTTATCTTCTCATTGGAGAAAATAATTTCTACCTATATAGTCTTTCCTTTCAGGAAACAATATGGTTTATATGATATTTAGAAGGTCAGTGATGGGAAATAATTTTATTCAAAATGGTGAAAAGTAATTTATATGAGAAAATACACATGATTATGAGATTTAATTGGATAAATCCATTAATTTGAAACACCTTTGGAATAAGTACTAAGATGGAGGCAGTGGTAACTCTTGGAATATTACCTCTTTTGATATGATCTTGAATCATTTCAATGGACTCCTTATTGATAATATCCTAGGAAATAGAATAAAAGGAACCAAGGAATCTTTTAGGATATAGAGAAATGTCCATATTGAAGCATTTAATAGCTTTATAAACTTCATAATTATCTATTATTACTTTTATCATGGAGTTTTACTAGTTATTAACTATCCTTGGTATATTTTTAAAATAATCATCTTCCTCTCCATAGACCCCCTATCATTATATCACTCATACTAGAAAGTAATTCAGATAAATAATCCACTACAAGTGGTTTATTAATAGATAAATCACTAGAGTGAGATGCATACTCAGGTTTCATTTTGAGTTTCCCATCAAATGTTTTCTCTATAATTCCAGCATGAAACTAAGCCGTATTGTGATCTCTTTCTCTCAACCACTTCAATCTAGATCTATCTTTGGATTTATTTTCCTCCTTTGGTAATTACTCCTATAGTTTAATTCATTTGAGAGAAAAGGTATAGAAAGAATCATCATCCCACTAATCATTTAACCTGGTATCTAGCTAACTAATTTCTTCTTATAGGCCATCGATGTTGATATTGTGGTTAGATTGGTTGTTATTCCATGAGAAAATATCTCCTTTCAATATTTTGATCTTGTTCTGAAGCACCACCCAAGCATGCTCTTTCATTAGAGTAATCTAGGATGCATAGACCATCTCTATAAAGCTATTAATTTCCACCCATAGATTGGAATAAAATAACTTTATCTCAAAATCCTTTGAGATTTGGATATGAATAAAAATGGAGTGTGTTTAAACAAGATTCTTTCTAGATTCTTAGCTAATAAGCTTGGGAAATTAGATATAAAGTGAAGGTTTCCCATGAATCTATTAAGACTACTCTAGATTCTTATACTTTCTAGTATATTATTAAACCATTTATAATTATCCCATGTGAACTCCAGATCCATAAGGTTTTTATGGTCAAATAAGAATAGAAAATATTTCATAGAATTTCTCAAGTAGATCCCCCATCCCTTATTCTCACACAGTTCAAGGATGGTGTTGAAATCACCTCTTATGAAACAAGAACTGGATCTTGGATTGAAAGTAAAGAGATATTCCGAAGATATTTTCTTTTTTAAACCTCACATTTAGTATAAACAATAAGCATGAAGAAGGATATGTTAGATTTACTGACCCCGATGGTGATATGTTTAGGGGAAGCCTTGATGAAATCCAATTGGATTTAATTCTACTAGAAGATCCAAATATATGAATTGAGAATACTACCATGCATGTAGCCTACCATATGGAGTTTTCTATAAATAACATTAATAGATGATGAATTGAGCTCTAGTTATAGGATTTCTAATAGGGAAATGTGTTTTTTATGAAATAATTTGAGAAGGTTCTAACTTTTGGATAGGTATATCATACCCCTATAATTATATATAATGGATGAGATCATGAAGAAGGGGGAGGAGTAGGCCTGTAGGATTATAACATCTTGAGTTAGAAGATCAGTGGAAAAAATTGTACTCTTGGTATGGGTCCTTGTCACTACACTATTGGTAGGGATAATACAGGATTTGGACTTCTTTCGCTTGCCTCAAACTATAAGAGTCAAGACTAGATATTCTCAAATGAGGCCAAGGACCCAAATAGAGTTAGAAGAAGTAATAGATTTCTACAAGGGAGTAGGGAATGAAACTTGATCCATAGACTTTGAAATATCATAATCTATATCCTAGATAACTTCTCTAGAAGGGGAAACACCAACTTTATGAATAGAAGACACCTAGATGGGGAGATCTTCATCACATTAAACCCTATTAAGGAAGTGGGTAAAATATTGTTAAATAGAACTAATGGTTGAAACACCTTAATAGGAAAGGATTCAGTTGATGAGAAAGTACCCAAAGTACCAATATCAAGAGTCAAATATGGAAAATTTGGGATTAATTAATGAGGTCCTATCAGTACATCCACATGAGAAGATGAATCAGATTTAGTCTCTTTATCTAGAAAATCTATATCTCATGCAGAGGGTGTTATCAATAGGTTTGGGTCTAGATCTAGATGTCAGGTCTCTGATATAGGGACCTAATTAGAGTTAGGAAACCCTTTATTGTATCTAACTTCCTTGGACTCCCAAGAGTGAATATCCTATGAATCTTAGGTATTCACCATAGGTTCTAGATTGTGGTTGAGAGGCCTCAAAAGGGGTTTTGAAGGAGCAGATAGAATTGAAACCATGAATAGATGGGGATTACCTTACTTTCATTAAACTAGTTCTAAGTGTCCTTGAATGTGGTGGATAGAGAAATATATAGGGGGATTTGAATAGATGAACTTCTACCATAATGATATTTGAAAACCTACTAGAAATAATAAATATTGAGGGATAGGGGAAGATTGATCCATTTTGACACATATAGTGATTCCATGGTGTATTCCATCACAAAAGTGGCTTTGTAAGCTCAAAGTAAGTGACCAAAGGAGTATCCTATACTCTTGAGGATGATGGGGTAATGAAAAGTTATGGGAATTCTAGGAAGATGAATCCAAACTGTCGCAAAATAAGTGTTCTTACCTTAATGTTCTATAAAAGACCAAAGAAGATGGTGAAATATAGACCATTCATAGGTATGAGCCTCTCTTTCCTAGTCTCTAATGAAATAAATATTAGAGAATATGTGAATAAAAAAATATTTTTTGATTTGGAATAGATATTGTTATAGGAATAGCTAGATTACAGAATTTGATGAACCAAGCAATGATTTGGAGGGATGGTTGATCCACACCAAATTTAGATATAATAGACCACCAATGGTACTTCAAATCCACTTCTAGTTCACCTAAAGACAATGAGAGTGTTTTAAATCCATCCACCATCTCATGAATCATAACTTCCATGGGGATCAGAGGAATGGGTGGGATTGGTGCTGAATCTAGAAGGGGAAGCTCACTCAAAACAACCCCTTGAAGGTCTTAGTTGGGGGAACAATAAAAAGTATTAATAGTGTGACATAAGAGGGAGGTTGTGACAAACCCATTTCCTCATTCACTACTGTATCCTAGAATTCCACTTGTAGATCCTGAGGAGGGGGTGGAATGGGGATAACTTAGGGATGCACAATAAGAGATACCCCATCAATGACCAACACAACATTTCTAGGATGGGGAATCGAGGTTGGAGTCAGCACTGCCCTATACTCCACCATGTCAATACATCTATTAACAATATGAAAATTGAAGTTAGGTAGAGGTGCATTAGGGATGTTTAGAAAAGATGGATAAACTATGAAGTGAATATCAATTCATGTGTTATTTGAATTAATACAAGCACTCACATATTAATTTTCTCAATGTTTTCATAATAATAACTCTAAGATTTTCAAGAAAAAAAGAGAATAAAGTCACTTTTTCTCCCCCTTTGTGACAAATATTTTTCCCATATACTCCCCATTTTACAAAATAATAAAAAGATATGCGAGGGTTCTTTCACAAAGTCTCTTAAGAGATAAGGAAGGGATGGATATTCATGTTTAACCTTTGAGTATAAAACCTATATTTAGGCATGGGATTAGTGAAAATATATATCAATTGGTCTCAAGTATGAATAAATTATAGCTTTATGTATCCATTGGAAACCCCATATTTGATGAAATGAAACTAGATATCAATATTCTTAGACCTTTAGTGTTGTATTAGATTTTTATAAAGGTCAATAATACTTTTATCATCACATGAAATCTTGAGAAGTATTTAAATATTCACCCTTAAATATTTAATTTGTCCCTTAATAAATATCATCTCGGTGCATGATCTAGTATTATCCACATATTTAACTTATGCAGTGCTTAAAGTGATAGAGTTTTTCTTCTTTTAGTACTAGATAACACAACTTTATCCCAATAAAAAAATTAAACCTGAAGTGAACCTTCTATTATCACAATATCCCACTGAATTTGTATTAGTATAACTTAACAGATTTAGGTTTTTATCTTTATTTTATAACATCCCATTGATGAAAATCCCATTTATGTATTTAAAGACTCTATTTGAAGTCATCAAGTGTGACTCCTTAGGACCACTTTGATACATGGCACACAAAATAATTATGAAAAAAATGTCATTTATAGATACAGTAAGATAGAGTAAGCTACCAATTATATTTCTAAACTCTTTCTTATTCACACTTTAACCTTCAACATCCTTGGAAAAATTTAAACCAACTTTAATAGGTTCAGATTTCAATTTGTATTACTTTATACCAAAATTCTTCAATAATTCTTTTCATACTTTTATTTAGGTATAAAAATAAAATATTCTTTTTAAAGAACTAGTAATCCAAGAAAATACCTCATATCTCCAAGTATAGACATCTCAAATCATTTATTTATTTATTTAGAAAAATATTTTCATGCACCCTCTTTATCTCCATTAAAGATAATGTCATCAACATATACTATCAAAATAAGAGTATCTATATTCAAATAATTTATAAAAAGTTTATTTTCCACCTTCCCTTTAGTAAATTTAATCCCCTATAAGCAATTATATTGCCTTTAATACCAAGAACCGGGGGTAAGATTTAAACCATATAAGGGATTATTCAATTTTAACACCATAAATACATCATTTTCAAGAATAAAACCTTTATACTTATCAATATATAATTCTTATTCCATCTTACCATTCAAGAATTAGATTTTAAATTCATTTGATAAATATTATACTGCCTATAATCTACAACTACTTAGAAAATTATGATATCTTCCAATCTTGCAACTGATTTAGAGGTATCTTCAAAATCAATCCCTTTAACTTGATAATATCATTTAAAAACAAGTCTAACTGTGTTCCTTATAAACAATCCTTTATTATTTAATTTTTTTTGAATACCCACTTAGTCCCAATAACATTATTGTTACTTGTTCCATGAACAAGGAACCAAGTGTAATTATTATCTATTTAATCTATTTCCTCATTCATGTATCCAACCCACTATTCATTATTGATGGCTTCAACAACTAATTGTGGTTCAATTTGAGATATTAGAGTTGTTTATGTAACAACATGAGATTTTAAAATAAGAAAATTATATTCGATGGAATAAAGGACATGAAACACTACATTTATCTTTCATTACACGCAACACTCAATTTATCTTATGATACATGCAACAACAAGCTTCTTCAAAATATTGGGTTACACACAAGACTGAGTTTTACCAAACAATAATATACTATTAATATTATTATTTAACATGATAGTTATCACCTCACTGTTGGAATGGAATGTATGGACATGATTAACTAAATTATGAAAATATGTTTTACACTTGTAAATATAATTAATTCTCTTTGGACCAATTAATTTTAAATTAAAATAAAATCATTTTGGAAATAAAAGGAAATATTTTACTAAAAAACTATTTAAATGCGCACATGTGTGTTTTATAACAATAAATAAACAAATAACTCTTTTTGGATTATATTAATTAAATTTATATATAATATATTCAATTTAATGTTTAATATCCATTCTATGTGTTTTCTAGATAATAGATAAAAATAAATCCAAGTTTACACTTAAAAACTATATTTTCTAAAAAAACAGTTTTACCACCTTTTTATGGTGCACTTATTTTAAAACTAATTTTTTAAAATGTTTTAATTTTTATTTGAAAAAATAATCTTAATTTTTGAGATCATAATAAAATAATTATCTTAGGGTGAAATTTTAGTATTATTTTGAAAAGTTTTATTTTTTTGATGAATAGAAAAAATACTGAATTTTAATAGGAAACTACCTTTTCATCTAGGTAATTTTAATATTTTTCATAATTAATTTCAATATAAAAACATCGTAAATTTTTTAAAACTTTCACTTTAAAAACCTTCTTTCCTATCACATTTTCGAGATTAATTTTAAATTAATTTCTAACACTTTTTTTGAGTTGAATTTTAAAAAATAGATTTCATATTTGGAATTAGTATAATTTATATCATCTAATATGGTAAACTTAATTTTTTAACCTAATGATCAGTAAAAAAAGTCAAAATTAATTACAGTGATTAAGGTAAAAGCGAGTTTACTTAGTTGTTAAGCTTAGAATATAAAGTGTAAAAATGACCCAATAATTATAAAACACACTTTTTATGGACATATTTCTACTTTTATGAATTTATTCTCAAAATTTATGTGTTTTTGAGACACTTTTTCATGAAAGTGACCCATATAATAAGTTAAATAAATGAAATGAAAAAAAATACTTTTATTCCTAAATTTCTATAAATATTTGTGGATAAGGAAAAACCTCATTGGTTCTGTTATAAATATTATTTTGAAAGATAAATGATTTTTTATCATAATAATTTATATTTAATTTTTAGAGATGATATTGTTACATTAAATTCTTAAGAAACTCCGATGCATGGATTATTTAGTTAATAATAAAATAAAATAAATGATACTAAAAATATTAAAAGTGAGGTAAATAGATTGATTTTTTTTGTTAAATTATTTTTTAGATGAATATATAGTTATAAACATATTTTAATTTAATATATTTGAATTCCATTATTTTATCTATATTTTTTAAATTTTAATTAAAAAAATAATGTCAAAATTGACATTAATGTTATTTTATAATAAATGATATTTTATTAAATGATTTAAAATCACTAAAAATCATATATTCATAAATTAATTTTTAAATGTCAGTAAATATAAAATATGGTCCATTTATGCACCAATTGATCTTGTATGATGAACATATTGACCCCTAAATATTAAAAACATTATTGGCATGGTCGGGGTTAAAGCAGTGTTTTTGCGTGTTACATGAACTTCTGTTAAAATTAATTTCCAACACACATGAGATTTTTATTTTATAATTTAGATTTAATATTTAAAATAAGTGGGCCTAAATTTTCTAATAATACCCACTTTAATTTTTTCTTAATGGATTAATTACATAGGTTAGAAAACTATTTACCTTAATGAAATACCAAAATGAAAAAATAAGGAAACTTAGAAGTTAAGGGAAAAAATGTTTAAAAATGCATTCCTTTTGTGTGGTAGAGTTTTTTCTATAAAAAATAACCCCTAAACACCATTATTATTCACTTTTTGAGGCACATGAGGTAAGGGATACGTCCCAATAGTAAATACCTTTGAGTATTTACAAGAATCCCACTCCACCTCAACTATAAAAAGGGATTCAATCTCTCTACTTCTTTACACATATAAAGACTTTTTTCTCCTAAAAAACCTACCCAAATAACTTCCCAAACTCCCTTAACTCATCCTAGAAGCCTTATTTTTGTAATAAATCAAACCTTTCAAGGATTTATTTTAAACCTAAGAAGGATACCCGAAGAAGAGGTATGTTCTTCTAAAATAATTTTTATTTTATTTTATTCTCTACCTCGTTCAATTATTTTTGTATCATGATTATATAATAAACTCAATATCTTACATATAATAATATTTTTTTATGTTATGGTTATGATATATAACCTCACACACTCCATCATATGGGAAATAAAATCATCATTCGTGTGTATGGAAGACTACCACATCGTGAACCAATGTTATTCATTTTTCCATTACGAACTTTCAAGGTTAGAAATAATGATGGAAATACTGTTATTTAATAATAAATGATATTTTATTAAATGTCAATAAATATAAAAATGGTCCATTTATGCACCAATTGATATTTTATGATGAACATATGAACCCTAAATAGTAAAAACATTATTGGCATGGTCAGGATTAAAGCAGTGTTTTTGCATATTACATGCACTTTTGTTAAAATTAATTTCCAATACACATGAGATTTTTATTTTATAATTTAGATTTAATATTTAAAATCAGTGGGACTAAATTTTATAATAATACCCACTTTAATTTTTTCTTAATGGATTAATTAAATAGTTTAGAAAAGTAGTTACCTGAATGAAAAAACAAAATGAAAAAATAAGGAAACCTAGAAGTTAAGGGAAAAAATGTTTAAAAATGTATTCCTTTTGTGTGGTAGAGTTGTTTCTAGAAAAAATAACCCCTAAAAACCATTATTATTAAATTTTTAAGGCATATGAGGTAAGGGAGACTTCCCAATAGTAAATAACTTTGAGTATTTACAAGAATCCCACTCCACCTCAACCATAAAAAGGAACTCACTCTCTCCACTTCTTCACACCCATAAATACTTTTTTATCATAAAAAACCTACCCAAATAACTTCCCAAACTCCCTTAACTCATCCTAGAAGCCTTATTTTCGTAATAAATCAAACCTTTCAAGGATTTTTTTTAAACCTAAGAAGGATACCCGAAGAAGAGGTATGTTCTTCTAAAAGAATTTTTATTTTATTTTATTCTCTACCTTGTTCAATTATTTTTATATCATGATTATATAATAACCTCAATATATTACATATACTAATATATTTTTATGTTATGGTTATGACCTAAAGACTCACACATTCCATCAAATGGTAATGTAAATCATTATTTGTGTGTATGAAAGACTACCACATCGTGAACCGATGTCATTCATTTTTCCATTACGAACTTTAAAGGTTAGGAATAATGATGGAAATATTGTTTATATATGATATATATGGTTTTCATTATGTAATTATTATTTTTTAATTATTATATAACACATAACTTCATGTTTTCTATTTTTTGGGAATATGATAACATTTTTCATGTGTACGGTGGACTACCGCCTCACAAAACGATGTGATTCGTTCATTCATTATAGAGAATGTATTAAGGATGAGTTAAAAAAATATGTGATATATATGAAATAAATATTATACTATAATGATAATATATATATATATATATATATCATTTACTTTTATTTCTTTCAAAATGATAATAAAATGGAAACAACGTTCATGCATACGTACGACCTATCGTCTACATGAATGGTGTATTTTATTTCCTATAACTAATTTTTATGGATTAATATAAATACATATATACTGAATATATTTGATATTTATATCATGGTTTAAATTTTTTATATTATGAGATAATTATTAAAGTAAGTGGACCAAAAATATCACGTCAAAACATATATGAAAAAGAAAGCAGTTATTACATGAAGCATAACTTTAACATGGAATTGTTAATAAAAGGACAATAAAAGGTCATAAGAAAATAAAATATTATATTAAAAATATTAATATGTTTATTTAATAAGTTAAAAACATGTTTAAAACCACTATATATGAGGTTAAATCATGTTCAACTAAAAGGAAGCATGAGGTAAGGGTTTTCCTTGTCTCACTTTTATTTTTGTGAGATAAATGCCATATTAACCACTTATTTTTGTTATGTGGTGTATATACTGCCCATGAATGTATTTTATGATTTTTAAAATTAAATTTATGGGGATTTACACATCCATTTTAGGATATATCCTTCATGGGGATTATGGCTTCAAATTTACCAAATCATAAAGGTATTTTTGACTCAATTTTCCTTCTTTGAGACATATGGTTATATTATGCACCTATATTCTTTTACGAGGTGTTTATGCAAACCCTATAAAATATAATATAATAAATTAATTTATTATCATGATATTTTATGTTTATTTCAAATTAATTTCTAGGGTTTACGTTACATTATTACCAAAGTGGTAAAGATTCTATATTTCAATCACATTGTTTATCAGGATTGTTTATGATTATGTTTCTGATGATAAAGTCTTAGGATCCAACTCTCAATAAAGTAATGAATTTTATTATCCTTTGGTTATTCATGATATTTTAAAGTAATATTACCATTTTTACACTCTTTGGTACTTAAAGTTTTTTAGAAAATGTTTTTAATAAAATCTAATTTTATTTATCTCTTTAGCTGGAAATCTGTTTTCTTCCAAATTAATGTTTTCAAAAAATGTTCTCAAAAAGGTTTTAAAAAGTTTTTTTTTCAAATCTGAAAATATATTTTCCTCAATAGATGTTTTAAATTATTTTTAAAAATTAATTTATATTTTTCCAAGGTTGTTTTAAAATAAAATTATTTTCAAATTTTTTTTAAAGGTGTTTTTCAAAATAAAATGATATTTTACTCAAGAATGTTTTTAATGATATTTTAATTTTTATTTCCATTAATCAATTTTAGAAACCCTTTTTTTATTTATCCTATACTGGGGAGATTTTTTAATGATACTATCCTCATTATTTTCTAGATAGACTAAGATTGTTTCAAAGAGATTATTATGGAACCTTTCTCTTTTCTATGAGTTAATAATGTTTCAAAGAGATTGTTATGGAACATATTTATTTTCCATGAATAAATCATGTTTCAAAGATATTTACATAAAACACATTTATTTTACATGGGTTTATCAATTTATAAAATAATAATGATTTATTATATGAGTTTTACGATGAAATATCTATATATTTTATTCATATTGTGGTTCTTA
Organism: Viscum album; assembly: GCA_963277665.1. Taxonomy (NCBI): domain Eukaryota; kingdom Viridiplantae; phylum Streptophyta; class Magnoliopsida; order Santalales; family Viscaceae; genus Viscum; species Viscum album. The sequence continues at coordinate 699,076,112 of OY728157.1, forward strand.
GACATTATAGCTTAAAAATGGGGTAGCCCAGATAGAATAGGGTAAACCCATTACATATTAGCATGGGGTGGCCTATATATCATCAGGTAATCCCATTATAGCTTAAACATGGGGTGGACTATATAGTACTGGGTGATCCCATTATAAATTATACAATGGGTGTACCCAAATAATGATCCAATGCATTATATAATGATTATATTGGAATTATATTGTATGGTAATTCAAATTAAAAGGGTTTTGAAAGGGTTTTATTAAAAATATTCTCTAAGTTACAAAAAATGGTTTTAATTTCTTATTATGGGTTTATAATATTTCTCATGATCAATATTGATATCACATGGCTCATGATTATTGATTCCTATGACTCTTTCATTTGACATGTTTCTATATTTTTTGATCTAGGTATTGATGGGTATGAGTTATTTTATGATTTTATAATACACTCTGATTATGTATTAATTCCCTTATTCACTTCTTATCCTTATTTATGACATTCAATTATTAATTCATATGTTTACCCTTACTAAGTATTTAATCTCACAATTCTTATGTTTCCTTTACCCCGGGTTATAAAGAATGATATTGAACAAATTATGTCAAGAAATGATTTCATATGGATGATGATGATGACTTAATTTAAAATAATAAAATATAGTTTAAATGGGAAAAATTTTCATTCGGTGACTTGGGTTTTATTTATGTAGGAGTTTTCCTAATTCTCTAAAACTATAAACCTAAAAGTTCCTCAAGAATGTGAGTGATCCAACTTTTGTTTTTGGTGATGTAAGGTTTGGATGGAAAATTTTGGGTCACAATTATCGGCATCATAGATAGAAATGTAAAGTTAATGATTTCAATAAAGGATATGCGAGTGGGGGTTTTGGGCTGTTAAAGTTGGTATCAATGGCCAATTTAGATAACTTTGGAGATTATGATGTTTTCATGAGAGGTTATATTAATAGTTACAAATAGGATCATAGGAAAATAAGATTAATTTTTATTTTAAGTTCAAATTATTATACATCCCGTTTAAGGGATTTAAGTAGTAAAAAGTTTTGAGGTTATTATCAACATTTTAGGAGAATTTTTATTGGGTTGAAGTATATGTAAAACTTTGGTTTAATGTAAAGTATTTCTTTAACTTTTTCAAAAATAAATTTTAAGGTATTTATAAACTTTAGCGTTTATATGATCTTGGATATTGAGGTAATTAAAAGTTTTATTGTATAGATATCCATGATATTGAAAAGTAATTTTGTGACTAAATGATTAATGTTACTTCAAAAGAAGATCTCCATATTTTTGGTCTTGAAATATGAAATTTATGAGATAACCTTTTAGGTTAAAATACTATTTAATTTTTAGGTTATTAAGGTTATTTTGGATATATTTTTATAGAATGATTTAGTTTCAACATTGGGTTTTACTATTGAATTTGGATATTAATGTATCATATGAAATTTTATTCATTTTGGGAATTATCTTACCATGTAATAACCATTTTAGTTTTATTTAAGGTATAAAGATAGGTGGAATGACTTTATTATCCCTTTTATGATTATTTTTTCTTTAAAATTTTATTTTAGTGCTCTAGGAATTAAAAAATTCATCCTAAATACACATCATTTGGATAAAAAGAGGATATTGTAGTGGAAATTGATTAAAGGATGAAATTATACTCATAAAGTAACTATATTTCTATATTAAATTAGTCTATATAGTAAGAGAAATTCATTAACTATAGGAAAAATATCTTGAAACAAAAATGTTATCCTATTACCTTCAATCCCAAAGAACTGATGGTCTTTTCGATCATTAGAAATTTATGGTTTTGAGGTCCTTACCGTTACATTTATCATTCAATTGCTTGTGATTTACATGCTCATATAGTGGAGTCTGACAAAAACAATTATTTTATAAGTTAAAAATGTATTAAAGTGGTTAAACATGGTTTTATCTAGAGAGGATCACACAAAAATCACATTTGTCACTTGAAATTAGAGAAAAAAATGGATGTTGTTTTTGGAATTGTTTGATTTTAAAAAGAAATAAAGTAATAAAAATAAAGGTTGAACAAAAATTGATGAAGAGAGTGATGGGATCAAGGTATTATCACATTTTTAAATTTCATCATGATCATAAAAATCATTCATAATTTTTTCCTATTGAATGATAAATTAAAGAATCCTCGATCAAGTTTTCAATCACCCTTGGTTGAAGGAAGCAATGGAAACCACTTTTGTGTGCATGAAAATTAATAAACTATTACCAAATAACTAAGTTAAGTATTAATAAGGAATTTTTTATCCTTATAAATCTATAAATAATTAACTTATTCCACAAACATGCTAATGATATCTAGACACTCACCACATAACACAATCTGCTAAATCGAGAGAAACTTCACTAGGCATAGGGAGTTTGAAGAACTTCAACCAAAGTTATAAAAAATAAATGACAAAAAAACTCAAAATAAAATCAAATTAATATAATTAAGAACCACTAAAAATAGAAACCATTCAACAAAAAAAGTGATTTTTAAATTAAATTGAAATAATATGACATTACAAAATGATAAATCCCCCTTTTTCGATCACTCAAAAGTTTTTCCCTTTTATGTGAAGGGTAATAGAGTTAAATGGGAAAGACGAGAGAATTATGAAAATAATAAAAGATAAACTAGAAAATCCATAGAAATTAAAGGTTAAAATACTATATAAAATCCACTCTTTCTCATTCTTCAATAACTTTGAATGAAAGTGGACACACATATTTATAGGGTTGAGGGGTGGAAAATTTCCCTCCAGTTTATATTCACAAAAAATTTAAGATTATTTATCATGGTAAATGGTTGAATATTTGGAATTTTTATTCATAAAAGTAGTTAATATATTTATTGTACATCCCCCTAAAAATATCAAATTTTTTAGACAAGTTTAAAAAAAGTTATTCCCAAATTACAAAAGAAATTTTTTTTCTATTCGAGAACACTGTTCAACTTCTTCCACTTTGGCGCATTAAATGGCTGCCTTAATGTGAGAAATTATCATTTAAATTTAATTTGAAAAGTATTCTTGGAGTACTATTTCAAATACATCTATAATAACCTCATTTAAAGATCTTTAGGTCAAAATATATCTCATTTAAATAGGTAGGATCTATTCTATTGGCTAGAGATATTTTTAAAGTTGATTGATTTTTTGGGATTGTGGATTTCAAATTAGTTTTGGGTCTAGAATATAAAGTTTAACCCCACAAATAAATGAATCCTAGAAAAATAATCAATCCAATTAGTTCAAAATTATAAAATTTATTCTTGAAATTTAGAATCAATAGAAAACTGTTAAATTTCCAAAATTAAACAATTTTCACATTTTAGCCCAAAACTCACCAAAAATATTAAAATGTTGAAAATAAAATCAAATTGTTAAATTGGAAGGGTTTATATAATTGAAATACACATGGAAAATAATTAAAATATTATCTCTATTAATTCCCTTAGACTTATAACTTGGACTCCTAGTTAAGTAAACATCAAAATAAAATCAAAGAAAATTCAAAACACATACCCATGAGATCCACCAATTTTACAACAAGAAACAAAAAATATCATGCCTCCTAAAAAAAATTATTTTAAGTTCTCCATTAATATTATTAAATCCATTTACACTTCATTTCTTCTACCATGCACACAAAACACCTACCTCATATAAGTTTTCTCTCATATCACTAATGTCAATTTTCAAAAAGGCCTTTCTCATCCAAACCCATGAAAGAGTCACCATAGGCTTGATAAATTCCTAAATCTCCACCCAGTGTGTGTCAAGGAAATGTTTTTATCATGATAAATTTTTAGGGTTATTCTATGGATTTTTTTGGTAGGATTTTATGTGAAAAATTTGGAGGCATAATAAGGAGGGTTTGGCTATTTTTGAAGAAAAATTTCATGATTCCAATTTTAACTCAAGTATGGTCTCCTACTCACTCCTCTTAACTGAAAATAAACTCCATCATCCTGAAAAATCAATGAAATTTCATACTATTAATAATTTTATCAGTATAAATTTCAATAGTATCAAATATAAATTTTCTTCAAATCTTTAGATATGCACAACTTTTTTTATCCTTTAGAAGCTCCAGAAAGGCATTAATTATTTTATCATGAAAGCTATAGAAAGGCACATATTTCAATATAATGAATTATTTAGAAGCAAAATCATCTCTTAAAAATTTTATTTTCTTCCCAAATATCTCTAAATAAGGTATCACAACACAAGACAGCTTCCCCTGTACTTAATTTCAACCATATCATGCAATTTGTCTTCAAGAGAAGGTTATATAGGGAAAATTGGATTTTAATGTGGATAACCTAATAGGGTGTTTATTATTTCTAAGGGATAAAAGGATTAAATGTATAAGTAAGTCTATAATAAAAAGGATTATTTAAAAAATGGGGGTTTAAAACCAAAGAAATTCCTCAATCATTTAAAACACAAGTACCTCAAACCCTCATGTTTTGAAAGGAATAAATCAAATTATGGTTAAAGAAATCAAGGTTTGGTTGTATTAATAAGTTATTTTAAGGAAAATAATATGAAAAAATGGTTTATAATCCTCACATAAAAGTGATTTCAAAGATAAAGATAGTGAGATGTGGTAAGAAATTGAAAAATCAGAGTACTTTTCATGAAATTACAAATGATTTGAACTTGAAACAAGTTATTTCTAGTATTCATTTAATCTTAGTTTCATGTGATAAGTTGGTTCACTCATTTAAATGGGTTTCAAAAATGAAAAATATAGTCATTTGAGATCACAAGTTTCAAAAAAAAAACACAAAAATTAAAAAATATACACATGAAAATTTGAAAAAAAACATATTTTTTTTATGTTTTTTTAGAAAAATAAAAAAACAAACAAAAATTGTAAATAATAAAATAAAAAGTTTCCCTCCCACAAACTTAAATATTTTAGTGTACACAATATTTAACATGTAATTATATTTTAAAATTAATCACAACAAACAAGAAACTTTAAAGGAGAGGTATGGCCTGGTGAATTTTTTGCAGTGGAACATTGATTTAAGATACTATGTGCTGCACAATAAAAACCTAAAAGAAAAAAAAATAAAACAAAATAAATTTATTGAAATATAAATAAAAATATAAATATAATGAGAATATAAGGATTGATCTTGGTTTAATCTCTTAAGTGGGACTTAGGTTTTGACTGCCTCCTGATGGGAAGTTCCAGTTGGTTATCCCTAATCTGATTGTGGGTGGAGTTTCTTTGAGATGAAATAATAGAAATTATTATTTCCATCTTAATTTTTTCATTTTTAGGACTCTATAGATAGATTATAGCAAATATAACCCTATTATAATGAGATAAAACTTACATTGTGGGGTAGGATATATAATGAGTTCTCATTTTTCTTGGTTGTTGCTTACCAAACCTCAACTTTATTCTATAGTTCTTACTTTAGGTATAATGGATCAATAGAAAAATAAAAGGGAAATTCATAGTGTAATTATATTTGAATAAAATTATAAAATCAAGATTCAATATAAAATTCTTCCCTTTCAATGTAGGAATATTACGTCTTAGTTTCCTCAGTAAAAGACACTTTAATATCCTCATGTACTCCCTCCAATAAATTTTCAATAAGTTCATGGAGCTACATATGTTACTCTTTAGATGAATCCTATTTTTATTCTTCTTCACCCTCCATAGTAAACAAGTGTTGGATTAATCATGATTTTTTCAGCTTTAATTTCTTCTATAGTGGAAAGTGCCTCTTGGAGTTAAATTTCACTATATAGATGAAGGCAGTCATGATCCTCTATCTTATCTTCAAATTATACCTATTGGATGGCTTAATCTTCTTCCAATTCTAGATATAGATATAGAGGTTCTAGATCTTCTACTTTTTTAAAGACAAAGAGATCATATTTCACCTCATATTCATTCCAGAAGTCATCCAAATCCTTTTTATCTCCCTTAAGTACTTTAGTAGGAAAATATTATTCATCAATATCCTTGAACATTGATTGAGCTAGGCTGAATGGATATTATTTTAATTAAATTAATGCCCCATTGGGTTATTAAACTTGAAATATGAGTGGGGATAATTATTTCACCACTCTTTTTGGTTCTGGTTCTTATTCTGGCTCCAACTACTTCTCCTGGGATGAATGTATATATTTAGCTATCCACTATATTTTTCTCTCTGGTTTTTTCATTTTTTATTAATACTTTACAATAGGGATTCAATATCCTTGTAATACTCTTATTATTTGTGTTTCACCTATGAATAATCAATACATGCATAATAATTTCAATTTTAATACATCATGGACAAAGATATTTTTTTATATTTTTTTAAATGAAAGAAAATAAAATATTTACAAAATGTTAGAATTAGATTGTTAGCACTACCACCCCTAAAATTGATCCAAGTTTTTACTCATAAATATCATGGGGTGTGAAAAAAAAATTATTTCCCAAGTTAAAAATTTATTTAATTAAGTTTTTCTCTAGAGATAAGTGCATAATAATTGAGTTTTTCACTTAAAATTAGAGAGAGAAATGTTGGTTTTTTTAGAGTGAAATCATTTCATGAAGGTGGTAGTCTAAATATACATGAAAGAAGTTATCAAATTTAATTATTATTTATTGAAATATAAGGGGAAATGTGATGTATAAGACTCAAGGTGGTATGAAGAAGTTGAGATTGAGAGAATCACCAATATCCAATTCCATTCTTCCCAAGGGGAGGGAGATAATGGAATTAAAAACCATAAGACGAAAGGAATGGGAAGTAACAGGGTTAGGGTAGCATCATATTTTTCAATTTCATCATAGTTATAAAAATCATTCATGCTCTCTTCCTATCGAATGATAAATGAAATCCTTATTTATTGAGTTTTCAATCACCCTTGGTTGAAGAAAGTAATGGAAACCACTCATGTATGCATGAAAATTAATAAACCATTCACAAATAACTAAGTAAAATCCAGATATAGAATTATTATTCCTTAAACATCTAGAAAAAACTAACTTATTCAACACATGTGATAATGATCTCTAGACACTCACCACCTAGCACAATCTTCTCAATCAAGACAAACTGTACTAGGTAGAGGGAGTTTGAAGAACTTCAACCAAATATGTAAATAATGAATGACACCAAAATCCAAAATAAAATCACATTAATTGAATTTGTAACCACTAAAAATATAAACCATTTAATATAAAAATAGATTTTTAAATTAAAGTTCAAGACTCTAACATTATAAAAGGAGAACTACCCCTTACCCGATCACTCAAAAGTTTTACCCCTCCATGTGAGGGGTAATAGAGTTAAATGGGGAAGAAGAGAGAATTATGAAACTAAGAAAAGAGAAATTAAAAAATCCATATAACTTATAGGTTCCAATACCCCATCATAGTATCTCTTTCTCCTTCTTTAACACCTTTTAATGAAAGTGGACACACGTATTTATAGGGTTGGGGGGTGGAAAATTTCCCTCTAGTTTCTGTCCACCAAAATTTTGAGATTATTTAGCATGATAAATGGCCAAATATCAGAAATGGTTCTTCATAATTTTTTTCCTATATCTATTTTCTATTCTCTATAAAATTCTTATATTATGTGGACATTTTTCAAAAAATTTATTCTTGAATTAATAACAAAATTTTTTTCTATCTGAGAAGACTCTAAAACTTATTCCACTTTGGTGCATTAAGTTAATACCTTAATTGGAAAAATTACACATGAAATTAAATTTAAAAATGATGCTCAAAGTCCAATTTCAAATTCAGCTAGAATCACCCCATTTCGAGATCTTTAGGTAGAGATATTCCCCATTTATTAAGGTGGGGTCCATTTTGTCATCCAAATATATATTTCAAATTGATTTTTTTTGGTCCCATGGGTTTCAGATTAGATCTTGGTCCAAAAGATGAAGTTGAATCCCACAAATAAATTAAGACTAAAAAAATAATCACTCCAATTGTATAAAAATTGTAAAATTTATACTTGAAATATAGAAGTAAGAAAAAACTGTTAAATTTCTAGAATTAATATTTTTTCACATTTTAGCCCAAAACTCATCAAAAATACTAAAATGATGAAAATCAGATCAAATTGTTAAATTTTAAGGGATTATATCATTTAAATACACATTAAAAATAATTAAAATATTATCACTATCAGTGATCAATGAACTCAATCACTATCTACAATTATTTACACTTTTCTTCTATTTCAATCTACGTTCTCCTATTTGGAAACCTAGTTATGTGTTATTTCATATTACCTTTGTAATTACATTTATATTTTATTAATAATATGTTTTAGTAACCCTTTTTATGATGTGTTTTTACAAAAAAATTATTTTCAAATGTCCAACCTTTGATTATCGAGATAAAGTTCAAATTATGAGTATACAATTTTTTAATGGGGGGGGGGGAGGATGTAACACCCAATATTTTAAAAGAAGAAAATTATATTTGATAGTTTAAATTACATGAAACACCGAGTTTATCCTAAATTAAACACAAAACCTATATTATGTTATGATACACACAATAACTATTTTCTTCAAAATCTTGCAATACATGCAATATCGAGTTTTACCAAACAATAATATAATATTAATACTATTATTTAACATGATAGTTATGACCTCACTGTTGAAATTTAGGGTATGGAAAGGATTAAATAAATTATGAAAATATTTTTTACACATGTATATATAATTAATTATTTGGTTACCAATTAATTAGAAATAAAAATTAACCTTTTTGAAAATAAAAGGAAATATTTTTCTGAAAAACTATTTAACTGTACAAAAGTGTGTTTCATACCAATAAAATAAAAAAATAAAATTGTTGGATTATATTAATTAAATTTATATATAATACATTAAACATAATGTTTAACATTCAAATTTTTTTTCTAAATAATAGATAAAAATAAATCCAATTTTATGCTTAAAAACTGTACTTTTCTAAAAAGCATTTTTGTTGCCCTTTTTATAACGTGCTTATTTTTAAATCTAATTTTTAAAATTTTTAAAATTTTTATTCTGAGAAATAAACTTAATTTTTGAAATCAAAATATCAAAATTATCTTAAGGTGAATTTTTGGTATTATTCTGAAAAGTTTTATTTTTGATGAATAGTGAAAATAATGAATTTTACTCAGAAACTGCCTTTTTGTATAAATAATTTGTAATATTAAATTATATTTAGAAATGGTTTTGAAGTTAAAGTAGTTAAATTATAAATATATTAATCCAATTTATTTATTTTTAATCTTTTAATTTTGAATTTCAATATAAAAACATTATAAAATTTGGAACATTTTCACTTAAAAAACCTACTTTCTCATCACGACTATGGGATTAATTTTAAATTAAATTATACCACTTTTTGAGTTGAATTTAGAAAAATGGATTCTATATATATAATAATAATAATTTATATTATATAATAAGGTAAAATTAATTTTTACCATAATTATTAGTAAAAACTGCTAAAATTAATTAGAGAGATTAAGGTAAAAACGAGTTTACTTAGTGGTTAAGATTAGAATATAAGTGTAAAAATGATCCAAAACTTGTCCAAAACCCATTTTATAGAAATATTTCAACCCTTATGACATAATTGTTGAAATTTATGAGTTTTTTGGCACTTTTCCTTGAAAGTAACCCATATAATAATTTAAATAAAGAAAAAGACAAAAACATTTTACATTTCTTCTTTTAAATTTATATAAAACTTTTGATTTAGGGAAAAAATACATAGGTTTGGTTATGAATATTATTTTTAAATATAAATTATTTTTTATCACAATAATTTATTTTTAATTTTTAGAGAATATATAATTACATTAAATGCTTAAGAAACACCAACACATGGATTATTTAGTTAATAATAAAATAAAATAAACGATACTAAAAATATTAAAAGTGAGGTAAATAGAATGGTTTTTTGCATTAAATTATTTTTATAGAAGAATATATAATTATAAAAAGCTTTGAACTTAATATATTTTAATTACAGTATTTTATTGATATTTTTTAAATTTAAATTTAATAAATAATGCTAAAATTGAAATTGGTGTTATTTTATAATAAATGATATTCTATTAAATGATTTAAAATTATTAAAAATCATATATTCTGTAATTTTTTTTAAATTTTAATAAATATTAAACATTTTCTATTCATGGACCAATTTATCTTTTATAATGAATATATTGACCCCTAAATAGTGAAAACATTCTTCTCACGATTAGGGCTAAAGTAATATTTTCGTACGTTACATGCGCTTCTGTTAAAATTAATTTCTAAAACATATGGGTTTTTTATTTTATAATTTGGATTTAATATATAATATCAATGGGTATGAATTGTATAATAATTATAACTTTAATTTATTATTAATTGATGAATTATATAGGTTATAAAACTAGTTACCTTAATCAAAAACAAAAATAAAAAAATAAGGAAACTCAGGAGTCAAGGAATAAAATGTTTAAAAAATGTTTTTCATTTGTTTTGTGGAGGTTTTTATCAACCAAATAATCTCTACCCACCATTATTATTCAATTTTTAGGCACATTAGGTAAGAGATACCTCCAAATAGTAAATAATTTTTAGTATTTACATGAATGCCACTCTTCCTCAACCATAAAAGGCACACACTATCCCCACTTATTCAAACCTATAAAGCCTTTTATACCATAAAAAACCTAAAAAAATAACTTCCAAAATTAACTTAACTCATCCTAGAAGTATTAGTTTGGTAAGAAATCAAACCTTTCAATGTTTTAGTGAAAACCTAAGGATGATATCCAAAGTATATTTAATGTTCTTCTGAAATCATTTTTATTTTATTTCTTTCTCCACCTCATTTAAATATTTTTATATCATGATTATATAATAAACTTATTATATTAAATATAATGAGATTTTTTATGTTAATTTTATGATCTAAATCCACTTACACTTCCATCAAATGTGTTTTGAAATCATCATTCGTATATACGACAGATTACCGCCTCACTAATCGATGTCGTCCATTTTTCCATTACCAGTTTTCATGGTTAGGAATAATGATTGAAATAATATTTATATATGATATATATGATATTTATTATTTAATTACGATTCTTTAATTATTATATAACATATATCTTCATGCTTTCCATTTTTTGGGAATACGATAACATCGTTCGTATGTACGGCGGACTACCGCCTAACGAAGCGATGTGATTCATTCACACATTACATGGAATGAATTAAGGATGATTTTAAAAAAATATGTGATATATATGACATAAATATTCTACTATAATGATAATATATATATATATATATATCATTTACTTTTCTTCCTTTCAAAATGATAATAAAATTGAAACAACGTTCATGCGTACGTACGACCTACCTTTTCCATAAACAGTGTATTCCATTTCCTATCACTAATTTTATGGATTATTATAAATAAATATTTACTGAATATATATTATATTTATATCATATTTTAGGCTCTGGAGATTATTAAATAATTATTGAATTAAGAATATAAAAATACAAGTTAAAACATATAGGAAAAACAAAGCAGTTATTACCCAAAACGTAACTTTAACTTGGAATTGTTAATAAAAAGGTAATAAAAGGTTATAATAAAATCATATTTTATATTAAAAATATTAATATTATTATTTAATAAGTTAATAAAAATTTTAAAACCACTATATAGTAGGTTAAATCACATTCGACCAAAAGAAAGTGTGAGATAATGGTTTTTCTTGTCTCACTTTTATTTCTGTGAGATACATTCCATATTCACTACTTATATTTTTTTCATCTTATAAATACAAACCAATAATGTATTGTATGATTTTTATAATTAAATTTATTAATATTTACACATCCATTTTAGGATATCTCTTTCATAGTGTTTGTGGTTTCAAATTTACCAAAGCATTAAGGGGTTTACATCTCAATTTGACTTCTTCGAGAGATATAGCTATGTTATGAACCTATATTATTTTAGGAGGTGTTTATATAGACAATTGGACATGTAATATCATGAATTAATTTATCCTCATGACATTTTAAGCTTATTTTAAATTCTTTTTTGGGTATTATGTTTTATTATTACCAAAGTGGTAAATATTTTATCTTGAAATATCATTCTTTATCGGGATTGTTTATGATTATTTTCCCATGATAAAGTTTTATGATCCATATCTCAAGAAACTAATGAATTTTATTATCCTTTATTTATCAATGATATTTTAAATTAATAGAACAATGTTTCCACTCTTCATTACTTAAAAGTTTTTAGAAATTATTTTTAAGAAAATCTAATTTTATTTCTATCTTTGGTTGGAAATATATTTTCTTCCAAAATCATGTTTTCTAAAAATGTTTTAAAAAGAAGTTTTCAAATTATAAAGGATACTTTACTAAATTATGTTTTAAATTATTTTTAAAACTTAGTTTATATATTTCCAATGTTATTTTAAAATAAAATTATTTTCAAAATGTTTTATGTTTTAAAAATATTTTTTCAAAATAAAAAGTATATTTTTATGAAGAGTGATTTTAGTGATATTTTAATGGTATTTCCATTAATCAACATCAAAAACCTTTTTTTAATTATATTCTACTGGGAAAATTTTTTAATGATACCATCCTCAATATTTTTTGGATGGATTGTGATTGTTTCCAATAGATTTTTATAGAACCTGTTTCTTTTCCAGAGGTTAAGCATGTTTCAAAGATATTGTTATAGAACCTATTTATTTTCTATGTGATAATCATGTTTCAAAGATATTTTCATGAAACCCATTTCTTTTCGAAGGTTTGATCAGATTATAAAATAATAATGATTTATTATATGAGTTTTGTGATGAAATATCTATGTATTTTATTCATGTTGGGGTTCTTGGACATTAAAAATTAAACATAGGGTGGACCAGATAGCACTAGGTGAGCCCAATATAGCTTAACATAAGGTGGCATAGATAGTGCTGGGTAAGCCCATTAAAACATAAACATGGGGTAGATCAAATAGTGTTGGGTGAGCCCATTATATCTTATAAGATGAGTGTGCCCAGATAGTGCTTCAATGCATTGGGTAATAATTATATTAGAAGTTTGTTTTATGGTTATTTTAATTTAAAGGGGTTTGAAATAGTTTTATGAAAATGATGCTTCAAGTTATGGCTCCCGAGTCTCCGGGTTCTCTCCCTACTCACGCTAGGGTTTCCCAGTGCCATCGCTCCCTCTCTCTCATCTACCTCTCACAGTGAGAATCCTACAACGTCCCTCCTTATCTTTTCTATCCTCTCATCCCCTTGCTCAGATGCTTCTGGTGAGCTTCCCCTTTCTCTCTCGGCTCTCTCCTCCTCTAATCCCATCGAACTCCATTCTCCTTATTCCTCCTTTTTCCTGCTTTTCCCGCTCGGCTTCAATGACACTTCGGTTCTATTATATGACAATGACGTATGATTTCAAGATGGTTTTGCGGGCCCGACGTTGGTTTTGGGATAAAGAGTTCTTGTCTGATCAACCTGCTTTGACCCCAAATGCTTATACACAACTCCTAGTTGGATCTGGTGCAGAGGTAACTACCTGGTTTTGGGATTTTTGGTTCATCATTCGAAGGGATTCAAGGTGCTGCCGGAATTGGAATGTTTTCGTTTTGTTGGATTCAATTTTATTTTTCTGTTTCTCTCTCTCTATGGTTTTTTGGATTTGTGGTCTCTATTTATATGGAGATGGACTTCTCATTCCCTTTTGTGTCATCGACGACTATTTTATAGAAGGTTCATTGGGCCCAATGATGGTTGTGTGCTAAATCTTCTTGGCTTCTCAACCTGCTCTGACCGCAAGTTTATATTCGACTCTTCTAGTTGGATCTGGCGCAATGGAAACTATGCGGTTTTTCAATTTGTGGTTCAGTGTTCGAAGTGCTTCAAGATTCTTCCAGATATGGTGTGATTTGATTTTTTCACTTCGATTTTAATTGGATGCTTCCTTAGTGTTCTATTTTGGTTTTTTCTTGGTGGTGATGATGGTTTCCGGTGATTGGTTGTCTCCGACCTTGATGATTTTTCGGCATGATGGACTGTATTGGGGTTGTTTTTTGCGGCTTTTGGTGGTGGATGCAAGTGATGATGGTGAGGTGATGGGATGATGGTAATGAAGTTTAGACCGGATGTTTCCTTCCTCAATGCAGTTTATGCACATCGGTCAGCTCACAGGATTGGTGTGATTTATAGTGATGATGATTGAATTTTGAAACTGGGTGCATGATGATGGATGACATAGTGACTTGGATACGTTTTTATATATTTTTTTGAATTCTGTAATTTGGGCGTGACTTGATGGGAAGGAATGGTTCTGTAGGGGTTTCTACTTACCCTCAAAGTGGTTTTTAAATAAAATAAAAAAATTTATTTTGGATGCTTCAAGTTAAAAAAATGGTTTTAATTACTTGTTTGGGTTTATATTGTTTATAAATATTGATATTGATATCACATGCCTCATGATTATTGATTCTGATGACTATTTCCTTTGTTATGTTTTAAATTTTTTTGTTCCAGGTATTGATGGGTATGATTTCTTTTATGATTTGATATTGCACTATGATTATGTCACCATACCTTTATGCACTTCTTATGATCATTGATGAAATTCAATTATTAATGCTTATGTTTACCATTACTGGGAATTTAAGGTTAGCATTCTTATGTTCCCTTTACCCTAGGTTATAAAGAATGAGGATGAATGGATTATGTGAAGAAGTGATTTCATATGGATGATGATGACCACTTAATGAGAAATAAGAAAAGATGGGTTAATGGGAGAAATGTTTATTTGAAAAAGTCGGTATTTTTTATGTTATATTTGTTCTGATTTTCTAAAACTCTAAACCTAAAAGGTTATTGAGAATGTAAGTGTTCCAAGTTTTCATTTTGATTTTATAAGGTTTATATGAAAAGATTTGGGTCACAATTATCAGCATCATAGCCAGAAATGTAAAGTTCATTATTTCAGCAAAGGATATGGGAGTGCAGGTTATATGATGTTATAGTTTAGTTGTCACATCTAAAATTTATCTTTGTTTGGACATGTTCAAACTAACTTCCCCTGATATTTTCTATATCCACATGTTTTTTTGACCTTTAGTACTTCTTTTTTATATTTTACTCAAACCTTTGTTTGGTGTTGGATTTTTTTTCAATCTTAGTATCCAGAAATATATCTAAAGTATTGGAATGGTAATGAGAGTTTCTAAAACATGGTAGATATTTAAGTCATGAAAATGTAAATACTACCTAGTCCAAAATAATGTTGTGAAAATAAGGAAAAATAAATATTATAAAAGTTATAAGATTCATAAAAGACTATGTTTCGTGAACTAGTATATATTGGCGAATCAAAGGTTCTATGAAACAGGGAAGTTTGGTTAGGAAAATTTTCATCAATAAATAATAAAGGGTAATGTTTCGTGAATTTAATTTACATAAATGAAAAGTGAAGTTCCTAAGGATCATTGAATCATTGGGGGGGGGGGGTGAATTAGTGACAGTCTTTTTACAAATTTCAACTTTAAGAAACTTAACCCTTGAACCTTGTTAAAGTATTGCTTATAAAATTTTAGTAAACTCATATGCATGAAAATGTAGGAAAGTAAACAAGGTACACAAGATTTATAAGGTTGAACCTCAGTGTGAGAATCTAAATCCTTTCCATATACACTCCCATGGGTCTATGAGAATTCACTATAATGAAGAGGTGACTAAAAATTTTGTGTCAACTCCCACTAGACACCTTCTATCTCCCAACATGAATGATTATACTAACTCCCATTAGTTTTCAAAATTTTCAAATAAAATTTGATCCACAAAAGAAAATGTAACTATGAAACTTTATTCTACACAAAGTTATATGTGAAAAATATATATAATGAGACTACATCCAATGGGATTGCATCTGATGGCCTCCATCCAATGCAATTTTTCTAAAACTTCACCTTTTACAAAACCTATAATATATCTGGTTAGAAAACTAAACACCTCACAAAACTTCTTCTTGAAACTCTCTTTGATCTTCACTGTCCATTTATCCTATATCATATCTTCTAAAATTTGTGATTTCCAATCTTCTAACAAAAAATTTTGTCCAGAAAACATCAAAATATAACTAAACTTTAGTTGTAAAATTACTCTGACACACATTTTTTATTACTTCAAATTCTTGCACATTTGAAGAGAGAGTCTATACAATGTACGTTTTCACTGCTATTTATAAGTGATCCAGATATAGAAAATGTGGGAAACCTAACATGTTTTACTACTCACCAAAATTTCATAAATATAAATTTATAATATATTTAAACTTCATTTGAGTGCTTATAAAACCTTCTAAACTCTTTTTGAGTTTTATCAAATCTTCTTGAATTATCTAAAACTTTAGAATTATAAGCTTTACTCAAATTGGAATTTTATAATGTTCTACCAATATTTATATTGGGAAATTTATTATCCAGATCTCCTATATATGAAAATCAATTTATCTTTCTGGTTCTCTTGACCTACTTGAAATAAAAAAAATTGATTCAGTCTGGTCTATGTTTCAAATCTCAAATATTTGAAATATATTTTTTTGATGGGAATCCTTACGAAAAATCCATTCAATGTAATTTATTAAGAAAATATCATAAAATGGAATTTCTAAACTGAACTCAAAAACTTCAAAAATTTTAACTTAAGTCTTCCTCTATTAGATGTTCTTGACCAACTGAAGAAAAAAAAAATCTCTAAAAATAAACATAGAAAACTTTTCTCTGTCTGTTCCTCTAAGCCAACTGAAGATGGTTGACTACATTGTTGTAGCTTCTAAAGATTTCAGTTTTCTATTCCATCTCTGTATGGTAGAAACTTCAATAGAAATTAAACTTTCTCTCTCCAAAAATATTTTAGTTTCCTATTCCATCTCTTTATAGAAGCCCATTCCCAATAAAAACTTAATCTCTTCTCTTTTTCAGCAACTTTCTTCATTTGCTCATATCTCCTCCCACAACTTCAAAATTATTCATGAGCTTTGTCTGGAAACTTATGTTTGTAACTTTAATGTTATCTACCTTGGGTTTTTAATTGATATTATATATGAATAAAAGTGCTTCTTGAATTTATCTCACATTTTTATACACTAAAAATCTCATCAAAACAAATCTTTTCACTTTTCACAAACATCAGCTCTGCATCATCCGATCTGGTCAGTCTGCTACATTAGTTCGATTAGGTATGCCTACTAAATTAGCCCAATTAGGTCTGTCCAATAATAAATGTTTCAACATTGGAGATTATTATAAAAAACTATGCCTTATTAGCCAGACTAAAATATATCATCATCATATTCTCACATTTTTCATGAACTAAGTGATTTTCACAAACTGAAACTTTCTAAAAAAAATTTGTCTCAACCTTTTATCCAAAATTTTTGTTTGATTAGAAGCAAGGTTTTACTTCATTGAACTTTATCAACCTTAAACTTTCATATTTATTGAAATTTATATGTTAGGATGTTTTGTTTTCGGAACTCTTAGTATGAAATCTTCAGCTTTTTACATTTCTCATTTTGGTATTGATCTATCCAGTAAATTGCATCCAAAACCTCTGAGTCTAGAAAACTATAAATCTAATTTATTAAAAAGTATTGGATCATTAAATTATTTCATGATGTCTAGTAACATTGAAGAATTTTTTCAGAATTATCTATTTTAGGGAGTTAGAAAGTTGGAACTTTCTAACTTACTAATTTTATTAATTCTTTTCTCTAGTAACTTTGATACACTATCTACATCTAGTATTTATATCTTTATTATCATGATTCTAACAACTCATATTTTCCTATTTTACAAAAAAATTATTTTAAAAAATGTTATTTGTTAATAAATATGAAACCTTGTTAGAAAAATATCATGAAGGATATTCAATATTTCCATTTGGATTTTTTGAAAACATTCAATAAAAACTTTTAACACTCATCATTTTTCATCACTATAGTTTTTTACAACTCGTTTTTATAACTCAAAATTTTCAACTTTTACGAAAAAAAAATTCTTATAAGAGTTTCCTGAAACCAAAATATTGGATAAAATAATTTTTTTGAAGTAATTGAATCCTTCGATGATAATAATTTTTTCCATGTAATATAAACTCCTCCTCAATTTTATCATCTCCACTTTTGTTTCAAATTCTTAACTCAAAATTTTTTACTCTCTCCTTTTTCTTTACTCTCCCATTTTATGATAACCATAGATTAAGATTCATTATAGAATGAAATTTAAGAACTAATTATAAATCTGTTATATTCTCCCCCCTTTATCAACATAATATAAACCACAGTGGGGGTATTCATTTATATATTTTAAGAAGTCATTGGTGGAGGCTGAACATGAAATTTTGACCTCAAATCTAAAAATATTTCATTTATAATATCTTTAGTAAATATATCAGAAACTTGATACTTCATTGAAATATATTCCAGAAAAATATTTCCATAAAAAACTTTCTTTTTTATGAAGTGAAAATTAATATTAATGTTCTTTGATATTGAGTGTTGGACATGATTTTAGAAAGATAAATTGCACTTTGATTATCCCAAAGTACCTTCAATGGTGTAAAAACTTTCACTTTTAAATATTCTAGTTTAACTTTCATCCACAACATTTGATTATAATCCTTCTTAGCTGTAACATATTACAATTCTTCTATTCTCAAAGTTACAGAACTCTATTTATTACTATGACAACTCACATAACATTATCCCATGTAAAATGACCCTCTAGAAGTTGATTTTCTATAATTGTAATATCCAACCCAGCCAGCATTAGTATAAACATGAAATTTCATATCACAAATTATTTTGTACAATAACCCATGTGAAGTTGTTAATTTAACATATCCCATAATTCTATTTATTTCCCACATATAATATTATTTTGGATCACTATGATATCAGGAACATAAAGTCACATCATAAAAAATATCAAGTCTTAAGGCTATAAGGTAAAGAAAACTTCCTATCACCTTCCATTTTTTTTTTCAATTCACACATTTTCTAGTTTCATCTTTACTCAAATTTTTACTCACTGAAATTAGAGTTGAAACATATTTAGAATATTCTATTACAAACTTTTGTAAAAAATCCTTGGTGTAATTTTTTTGGGATCAGAAAATGTATTTTTCATTTTGTTGAACATGTAAACCATGGAAGAAACTTAATTCTCCTAGCATTGAAATTTTAAAACTATTCTTAATTTATTTTAAAAAATTATTTACAAACATTTTATCTGTCCCAAAAAAATTATATCATACACATAAACAATTAAAATCAGGGTGCATGAATTCAATTCTTTCACATACTAGTTTCTATCAACTTTTTCTTTAAAAAATTCATATTTATCAGAAAACTATCATGTTTGGAGTACTATGCATGTGAATATATTTTTTACCCATAAAATAATTATTTAATTTAAAAAACTTTCTTTCATCATTATCAAGTATAAAAACATAAGGTTTCTCAATGTACACTTCTTCCTCAATCTCTCCATTCAAGGAAGATGAATTTACTTACATCTGATAATCTTTATAACATCAATGTGAAACCATTGATAAGAACATTCTGATGGTTTTTAATATTTTAATTAGGAAAAAGTTTCTTCAAAGTCCACACCTTCCACCTCTTCATAACCTTTATAAACAAGTCATTATTTGTTTCTTAAAACTTACCCATGTTCATTCAACTTGTTTCTATATACCCATATTTTTCCAACAACATTTTTATCTACTGGTCATAGAACAAGATCACACATTTCATCTTTCTAAATTTTATCTAACCATTCATTCATTACATTCAATAATTTTTTTTCTACTTTTGAAATTGATTCTGGTTCAATATGTGAAATGAGTTATGTTTGATTTTATAACATTAACCTTATTCTAGTCTGAATTAGATATTTTTGACTTCAAATTATATTTTTAGTTTCAAACTATTTCTATAGGGTAGGAAATTTTAAATTTTCTCTTCAAGATTCACTTTCCTCATCACACGATTCCTTTGAGTCTTAATATATCTATTTTGGCTCACTTTCACTTTCATTAGAAATATTTAGTTTTTCTTCCTCAATATCTTTATCATAATTTGTTAAGTAATTTTGATTTTCAATAAATTTCATATAATAGGAATCCACTATATTTTGTAATAGTTTTTTACAACATTTTAAACTTCTTATATTGGATGAATATTCCATGAAAGTTCCTTCCTCATATTTTTCATCAAATTTACCAAGATCTGATTTTTTATTTTTAGGGAATAGGGACTTCCAAAAACCTTGAAATATTTCACTAAAGGTTTTTTGTTATTCCAAATTTCATAGGATGTATTTTTTGATTCCAGACTTAATAAAATTCTATTTTTCACATGTACATCAACACTAATGGATTCTATCGAGTATAAATTTGAATGTTTGTACTCTTCTAACATGATTCTTCCGATTTCCACTAAATTTATATTTTTTCCTTTATGAAAATATAGTTTTTGAGGGGTGTATAGAGAATTATATTTATGTTTTATTCCATTTTTCTTTACATAAGATTCAAAATAATTGCATGTGAATTCTGTACCATTATCAGTTATCAAGTTTTTTTATATAAACCCCTATTTATCTCTCAAAATCTCTTCTGAAAGATCTGAACATTTCTAAAACATTTTATTTATGTTTTATAAATATGATGTTGTTTATCCTATCAATAAAATTGATAAATAAGAAATATCCTTTTTTTGATTAATGACTCGTCGGTCCATAAAGATCTGAGTAAATAATCTCAAGAGGTCTAGTAGATTAAATTTCTACTTTCTTGTGGATTTTACTAGTCATCTTTACTTTCTAAAAAGTTATAAAAAATCATCTTCTTTTCTTCTCAATGTTGATAGATTTTGTACATAATTAACTTTAGAAAGTTTTTCCATACTTTTCTACCCAATATTACCAAGTCTAAGATACCACAATTTATTTTCATCTTCAACACTTAGATAACATGATTCACAATGTTCTCCAATATAGAAAATATTTTCACTGGTTATTTCTCCTTTAGTTACAAATTTTTCATATTTCACACTTTTGATCATATAAGAATATTTTATAAAGATCACTTCTTTCCCATCATCATAAAGTTTACTTACACTAATTAAGTTGTGTTTTAGTCTATTTTAAAATATAACTTCTTTATATTTCAACTTTTATGCATCAATCTCAAATATTCCAATTCCTCTAATTTTTAGGGAATAATTATTCACAAAGGTAAATTCTCCTCTATCTCAATTTTAAGCATATTTAATGATTTAAAAATATCCTTTCTTATGTGAAGAACAACTGCTATCAAGAATCTATGTTTTTTTCTTTTAGTTTCTTTTAAGTATTTCTCAGAAAAAATGATCTTTCCTCAAATTTCTTCTTTCCAGATTCCCTTTATTTTCTATCATAAGAAATTTTCCTTATAATATTTTTCATACATTCTTTGGAATGGTGGATAAATTGGTCATATCTTCCACATAATTTTTACAGACATCCAAATTTTTTCTATTATAAGTTTTCTAACATCTTGATACTCCACTTTTCTAATTTTTTTAGAAAATTTACTCATTACATTTCCACCATTTCTTCCTTTATGTTAATACATTTTCCATGAAGTTATAAATTATTCCTATAGTTACACACCCCATGACCTTAGATTCCATAACACAAAAAAAACTATAAAATCTTGGTTGTAAGTATAAGTATGATATTTATTTGTAGAATTTTTTTAAGGTTCATAAATTATTTCTACTTTAATATTCTTCAGATGTGTTCTATCTTTCTTACATAGGAAATTTTAATTATATTTGAATGTGATAGGTTTAAAAAATCCCTTATAAACCCAAGTTTTCCTAAAATTTTTCTTAAAACCTAAAATATTATAAAAATTAGATGAAACTTTATTTTTAGAAGTTGGAGATTTCACCTAATTCTTGGAATGTGATTTGTTTACAGCTTTAGATGATTAAAATTTTACTTCCAAATCCTTAATGAAATTTTCATTTAAATTTCTTAAGGACCTTTATCCTTAAATAGTTTTGAATAAGTTTGTTAACTTTATATTCTTTACATTCTAAATTATTAATAAGGACTTTAACCATATTTCCCAATTCAACAATTCTTAGTTAGTAGCCTAAGATCTCCTTGATGCATTCTTATTCTATCTTAGAAAATTTTTTCTTTCTTTAACCACTTTTTCACTATATTTCTTCATTATTATGATTTATTTCATGAGAGTCCTATTTTTATCAAGATATGTAATAAGTTATGATCTACGATGATACTCTCTATAAGATTCTTTTCCTCCTTTTTCTTCTTCATTTTTTGATGAATATTACTTTTTCTAAATATTTGTAAAGAAGGTTCTAACTATTTATAAACTTTTATATTATAATGAATTGTTATTTGAGGAGTTAGATTCTATTTTTTTACTTAGAAAACTTCTTGTTTTTCTAGTTAAATTCTTTTTTACACTATTTTACTTTTTTTCTTTCTTCTAAGTTATATCAAACTTCTTCTACTAAGGTTTTTCTTAAAAATGATCTTTAAATTCACAAAATTTATATTTGTGACAATTTATAAAAAAAATATTGATTCCACTACACTCAAAACATTTGAGTTTAAGTTTTAATCTATAATTCACTCTTCCTATTTGATAATTATTAGAGATAGGATACATGGTTTTTTCATTCAACTCATCATCCTCATTATCTTCAAAATCACAAGGATCAAAAACTTTAGCATTTTGAATTTTCATCTTTCTAATAGCTTAAAAACCCATTTAATAATTGATATTCTTTTTGAATTATATAGATTTTATTATTTCATAGGAAATAAGAAATTTATTGAATTCATCAAGCGATAAATCTTATTTATCTTATAAGGTAGAAATTTTATAATCAAACATGTCTAAAAAGTTTCTCATGAGTTTCTTAAAAATTGTACAATGCTACAAGAAATGTCTAAGACCTATGATGTTGCAAACAAAATCATTCACTATGGTGAACTACTCATCAATAGTTTCTTTATCTCTCATTCTTATTCCTTTAAACTTTATATGCTATATTTTTATCCTTACTTTCTTCATGTTATAATTTCTTTCAAAAATAATTTCAAGATTTACCCACATTGAGACCCATCACCTTTATGTAAAAATTTTCTGATAGATACATAAGGATAGAATTTATATACTTTAAATTAACTTAAATGTTTCTATTATCAGAAAAATTCATGGGAAATTTTTTATTAATGGAAATAAAACTAATAACTATTGCATATATAACCTCCAAGAAAAGTTATGGAAGATATGGTATCATTCTATTTTTCCATCCATGATAATTTTTTCCATTGAAATTTCCTTTATTATTAATGGAATTTAGATTATCCTTGATAAGGATTTGATAGGATAACCTTTGATCTAATACCACTTAAATTTTATAAGGATCGTTGAATCACTGAGAGGGAGGGGGTTGAATAAATTATAGTCTTTTTAAAAATTTCAACTTTAATAAACCTAACCTCTATGACTTGATATAGTTTTTCCCTATCAAATTTTAGTAAACTAATATGAATTAAAATATAGTAATGTAAACAAGTCACACAATATTTATAAGTTTGGGCCTTAGTGTGAGAACCTTCATCCTTTCTATAGCCACTCCCATGGGTCTTTGGGAATTCACTATAATGAATAAGTAGATAAAAATTTCATGTCAAATCCTATTATACACCTTATATATACCAATAGGAATGATTATAATAACTACCATTAGTTTGAAAATTTTTATTA
This sequence comes from Viscum album, assembly GCA_963277665.1. NCBI lineage: Eukaryota > Viridiplantae > Streptophyta > Magnoliopsida > Santalales > Viscaceae > Viscum > Viscum album. The sequence continues at coordinate 699,100,074 of OY728157.1, forward strand.
CAAAATTTTAGACATAAAAGAAAATGTAACTATGAAACATTATGCTCTACAAAGTTCTATTTCAAAACTCTGTCTAATGTGACTGTGTCTGAAGTCCTGTATCCGATGCACTTTTTATGAAATTGTACCTTTTAAAAACCTTTTTTCTGATTTATTAGTAAACTAATCACCTAAAAAAACTTATTATTGAAACTTTTTTTGATATTCACTGTCTATTTATCCTCTATTCAGTATTCTAAAATTTGTGTTGTTCGATCTTATGACCAAAAATTCTATCCAGAAAACTTTAGCATGAAACTCTACTTCAGTTTGAAACTCATTTTGAAAAAAATTATATAGTACATATAATTATTACACACCTAAATAAAGAGTCTATACTAGGTACTTTTCACTCCTATTTATAGGTTCTCTATATTAACAAAGGTGAGAAACTTAAAGTGTTTTCCCACTCAACCAAATTTCATAAATTCAAATTTATCTAATATTTGAACTTTAATTGAGAACTTCTCAAACCTTTTAAGCTCTTCTAGATTATTCTTGAATATTCTTGAATTTCTTAGAACGTTATAATTATCAACTTTACTCAAATTATAACTTTATAAAGTTCTACCAAAAGTTCTATCTAAAAATTGATTGTCCGAAACTTATCTATGTGGAACACTCTTCATATGTTTGGTTCTCTTGACCCACTTGAAATAAAAAAAATTAATTCAATATACTATATGTTTCTCAAATCAAACTTTGTATTTTTCTTTGATGTACATCCTTACAAAACATCAATTTAATATACTTTTTTATGAAAACATTGTCTGATTGACTTTCTTAACCAGAGCTTCAAAACTTCACAAATTTGAACTTCATTCTTCTTATGTTAGATGGTCTTGATCCACTGAAGAAAAAAAACTCTCTAAAAAAGAATAAATAAAACTTGTCTTTATCTATTTCTCCAAGTAAACTAAAGATGGTTGACTACATTTTTGAAACTTCTAAAGATTTTAGTTGCCTACACCATCTTTGTCTAGTGGGAAATTTAATAGATCAAAGACTTTCTCTATCCAAAGAATTTATCCCATATTATTAATCTATTCTAGTCTATTTGGAATTATGTTTCTAATAAAAAAATTAAACACTTATCTTTTTTAGAAACTTTATTCACCCTCTCAAGTCTTTTCCGAAATATTCAAACTCTTTAAGAGATTTGTCTAAAAACTTATTTTTAGAACAATGATGTTTTCCCTTAGTTTTTTAAGAAATAATATATTTGAATAAAAGTTCATCTTGGATTTATATTGCATTTTTATACACAAAAAATATCATAAAATGAAATATTTTCACTTTTTACAAACATAAACTCTACATCATCCGATCTGGTTTGTCCACTACATCAATCCAATCAGGTCTATCCACTACATCAATCTGACCAGATCTATACGATAAGAATCTTTGCATTATAAACAATTTTTATAAAAAACTCTACCTTATCAGCCTAATTGAAAACCAAAATCTTTATCTTCTCACATTTTTCACGAACTCAATGATTTTCAAAAACTCAAAATTTATAAAAAAAACTTCTTCCAAACCTTATATCTAGAAAGTTTTTTTAGTTAGTTGTAATTTTTTACTTCATTAAACTTCAAAAAGTTCAAACTTCCAGATTTATTGAAATTTATTGATCCAGATGTTTTTTTCCAGAACTATCAGTTCGAAATCTTTATCATTGTACATTTCTTAGTTTGGTACGGCTCTGTCCAGTAAAATACATCTGGAAACTCTATCTCCAAAACACTATAACTCTCCTTTATTAAAAAATATTGGACCAATAAAGTATTTCATGATGTTTAGTAACATTTAATAATAGTTTTGACATCATTTTATTTTGGGAGTTAGAAAGTTGAAACTTTATAACTTATTGGTTTTCTTACTTCTTTTCTCTAATAACATTGATATAATATCTGAATCTAGTTTTTCTAAATTTATTAACAAAATCTTGAACATATTATATTTTCCTATTTTACAAAATCATTCTTTAACAAAAGTTTATTTTCAATAAATACAAAACTTTATTAGAAATAAATCATAAGGGATCTTCAAAAAGTTTCTAAGTTGCATTAAGGGTTATTATTTTACTATAAATATCTAACTATTTATAAAAAAAGTATAAAAATAGAGAGAAACTTGTTTGAGGGAGATTCATGAGAGAAAAACACTCTGAATTCTATAAATTATCAAATTATAAAAAAGAGTTTCACATACCACCAAGTTCCATGAAAGAACTTCTGTGAATCCCTGAGTTCCACGAACACACTGTTTGAATGAACCTCTATTTGGTGTAAATATTTAAATTCCATGAATGAGTAGTCTTGATAAATATTAATGTAGTAGAACTTATAAGATAATAGTTTCAAAAAAGAATTTTTTTTCTAAAATAAGAGTTTCATGAAAGAAAAAGTTATGTGAATAGAGTTTATTGATCATCCATTTTAAGTGAGAAGTGCATTAAAAGAGAATAAAATAGAGAATATGATGAAACTAGAGTATTTTTGATAATCAGAGAAAAATAATTATATTGAAAATATTTTAAAGAGACTTAAAAGTCTATAAACTATGGAAGTTACTGTAGGATCGAAATAATGATTTAGATGCTCAATATACAAGAGGGGGGGGGGGTGAATTGTATACTTTAAAAATTCCTTTGGAACCTTTAAAGTTGGTTACGAATAACTATGTTTTCATTAGATAAGGAAAGTTTTATGTTTAACAAAGTTAAACTAAGAAAATTCACAACACCTCTAACACCAATTGAAAACTTGGAATAAGGAATGAAGTTATAAACTTCAAGTCCTATGTACTTGCTTAAAACTGGAAAGAGATTCCGAAAGTAGGTTCCAGAAATATGGATCCGGAAATTGAAACTTAACTGAAGATTACAATATGAGACTCTACCTTAAAGAGTATAGTATCTAAATGAAACAGAGTACAAGTAAGGAAGTATAAGAAAGTTATACTTTCCTTACAATACAATATGCAGCGGAAACAAACAGGTAGTAAAACTACAAGTAACAAGATATAATTCTTTTAACCCAAAGAGAAGGGTATCCAACAACCTTGGATAAAGGTCACTTGATTTATACTTTCAATAAAGTCTTCCTTACCCACACCAAGGTAAGCCCTTGATATGAATATCAGAATCTCTGTCTTGCTATCCCCACAAGCCCTCAACTTCAAGGTAGTTAGAACCTCTGTCTTCCTCAGCAAGGAAGCCCTCAAACTTCAAGGTAGTCAGCACCACTGTCTTCCTATCCCCGGAAGTCCTCGAATGTAATCACCAACATTCGGAGTCGCATGAAGCTTTGAGAGTTAATAAGATCCTCTCTCTCTAGAAATCACTTCAAGCATGTAATCACATGAGTCAAAGATCAGTTATCGAGCTCTTTCAAATGAGCTCCTATTTATAGGCTCGGTCGACCTCCTTTCCAACGGTCATATCTTCCTTAAAAATCGGAGGGAACTGTACACATGTCACTTAACCAACATTTAGTTTATAATGGAATAGACGACATTGTTTTGTAACAAAACAAGTGTAACAGAAAGTACGACATCATTTTAAGTCTAACTCAAAAGTTCGGAGTGAATATTCGGAGTGTAAAAAAAATATTAAAGAGTAGACAAATTATAAAAGTGTAAGCAAAATGAAAGTTTGGAGTCTAAGAAAAAATAATATTCAAAGTCTAAATAAATTCGGAGTGTATAAAGCAAAGATGATCAGATTCTGTTTAATAGGTGAATTCAGAATGAGAATTCGGAATGACAATTCGTCATCAGAATTTGTAATGAGAATTTGTAATTAGGATTCATCATTAGATTTCGGTGTCGAACTTCATGAGAGTTCATATCCAGAATTCGGAGTGGAACTTTATTAGAGTTCGTATCCAGAATTCGGAGTGGAACTTCATTATAGTTCTCATCCAGAATTCGGAGCCTAAAACAGAATGCTTCATATCAAGGTTTTAAACGATTCTGAGAATATAGAAATTAATCCGATTCTTATACTTAAGAAATATATGGATATAGATAATGAAAATATGATAAGGATAATTTTCCTTATAAAATCGATTTTCCTTGTAAAAGCGATTTTCCTTATAAAAGCAATTTTACTTATAAAAGGAATTTTCCTTATAAAATCAATTTTCCTTATAAAAGGAATTTTCCTTAAAGATAAGGTGTTTGTGATTTTCAAAACAAGAAGGAATGGAAAAGTCATAAGGAAAACCTTATTGACTCAACAATCTCCCCCTTTTTGGAAAGCACAAACATCCTTACGAAAAAGAAAGACTAAGGAAAAAAAACATTAAGGCTTATCTCCCTTTGATTATGGATGTTGATGAATATGACTAACTCCCCCTTAAGCTTTGAAACTCTAAGGATCATATTCTAGATTTCCGGAATGGAATTTCATTAAGAATAATAATGTATTATTTTAATGAAAAACTCCCCCTTAGATAAACTCTATTAGAGTTCTTTTTTTTTCTCACCCTTTGTTAAGGTTCTTTTTCCCCTTTGTTAGGGTTCTTTTTTCCTTCTCCCCCTTTGTGATTTTCAAAAAGGATTCAAGGGAATGGAAAATATAACAAAGTACCTGAAAAATTAGTAACAACAACAAAAGAAATGAGCAAGCAATATTTTCATTAAGTTTGAAAGATCAAAAATAAGGAAGCTAAGATAAAAAAAGATCGGATTTGTCTATTTTGGATCTTTTTCCTTAGACATGAGGCCCTTGAGAATAGTCTTTATCTTCTTCAAGTCTTTATGGTCTTCTTCAGCTTGCTTCTCTAACACAACTATTCTTGCACTTTGAAATTCAAGCTTTTCTTCCTGAGATTCAAGATTTTCTTCCTGAGCTTTAAAAATTTGTTCTTTCTTGAACAACTTCTCTTCAACCTCAATCCGATGATCCCTTTCATTCCTCTAGTTTTGAGCAACAGAATTCAGATTCCCATTCAGATCTCTGTCTTCTTGAATCCGGGAATTATTCTCAGCTATCAACTTTTCTTCAAAGGAAGAAGTAAGATCATTTATCTTCTTGTCTTCTGTCTCAAATTCATCTTTAACATTATCTTGGAAATCATACAATAGCCTAATCTCTTCTATAGTTTTCCTCGACCAACTAGTCATTTTATTACAAGACCTTTTGTGGGATTCATAGTTGACAAAAAAAGTTTTGAACTGAGCCTCCATCTCTACACATTTATCCATAACCATGGATACATAGTCTGTTTTCTGATTCAAAGTATGTTGGAGCATCTAGAATCTTGAATCAATACTAGAGAAGGTCTAAATAGAACCCACCAACTTCTTTAATGACTGAACAACAAACTCATTCCCCAATGAAGATGACTCCAAATCCGAGACTTTGCTTGGAGAAATTTCTTCTTCAAATTTCTCATCCTTCTTATTAGAAGAATCACCAACTTCCCTTCTCTTTACAGCCACTGAGCTCGGGGTATCGACAACAAGTTGCTTTCCCTTGTCCTTTTTCGGAATGGATTGCTGTTCCAGAGTTTTCTGTTCAGTATGAGACACTTGAACAACATTGTATTCATCATCAATATCTTTTTGAGCACCATCCTCTACATTCTACATTTGAGAAATATCATGTAGAAGATGTTCTTCCTCTGCATGATAAGCTACTTCTTGTTCTCCTTTCTCCTCATCCTTCCCTAGAGTGACTATCTTAGAGGACTCAGCTTCTGAAGTTCGGAGCGATAAATGTTCCGAAGGTGTCCCCTTATAATCTTCTACTTGCTTGAATAGATCTCCGGTCTCACCACTACCTTCAGCAACTGCTTCTTCCTCTTCCACTTGCTCAAACTTCTCAATTCCTCAACATGATTAGCTTTTACCTTCTCCGGAGTAACATAATTTCATCCTGGAGTCTCAGGTAGAGATTCTAAAGAGAAAGATCTCAGAACTGGAATGTTTCAGGAGGCCATCTCATTAAAATTCAATAAAGTCTGAACCGTCTTAGCTTCAGACATCTTTTTCTTAAGATTCTTTTGTTTCACTTATTTTTCTAGTTCAACCGCTGTCTTTTCCTTCAAGGCCTTAGCCTCCGTAGGGTCCAAGCCAAACTGAGGCTCCTCTTACACTCTCTTCTCTTTGACTTACCTCTACTTAGAAACTACCTCATCAGGGTAAGCTTTCTTCTTTTTTGGGTTTGGAGGTGCTGAATGAACTTCCTTAGATTTAAGATTCTCTACTTCAAATTCAACTTATTTCAACTTTCTCTTCTTCACTGGCTTAGAAGATTCAGGTTCAGCAACTTTCGGAACTACTTCTTCTCGAACTAGAAAATCAAAGAACTCACCAGTCTTCTTGTCGAAATCAACGTTCATCCTTTTAAGGGTATCATCACTCACCAATATAATTTTGAAAACTCTTGGCTTAGAATTGCAAGCCTCATTTAAAGACTCAAGGCACCAAACTATTAACTTCGAGATTATTTCTGGATACATTACGATCTGAGCTCTCAGATTCCCTTTCTTAACATTCTCAATGGTAATAAGAATGTGTCTCATCAAATTAAACTTCCTTAGATTTATCAGAAAATCTAGAATAAAGATCTCTCTCTTATTCAAACTGTCTTTGTCACCCTTTATCAGTAAGATAAAGCCTTGTACCCATAATTCTAGAATCCGAAAATTCATAGACAGACTAGAAATCTTCGGAGCCTTGTCATCTAACAGTCCAAGAGTCTTCAAAGCTTTTTTCCTTGTCGAAAATTCCCTTTGAATCCAGTAAAACATGAGTGATAAACTCATCTTCTCCTTCATTTTTCAGCCCTACCAAGCTGGCTGCCTTGACATAAGAAAGCTTATAAGTCTTTCCATAAGACTTAAACGACAATTTCTCCCTACCATATTCCTTAAAGAAGGAAACTGTCTCATATAACTCTAAAAGAAACTCCGAATATACTTCATCTTGATTCCCAGGCTTAGACACAACAACATCTTCCCATCCGTTAAGCTTTATGTTCTTGGATATAAGAGAATCATAATTGTTGAAGAAATCAGGATGAACCAACCTTTCTCTATATACTAACCACTGAGAAATTGGCTTAGAGGTTGACATGTCTTGAGAAGCTAATTCCACAGACATTCAGATCTGAAGACTTCTGGGAAGTTCGGAAAGGAGATTGCTGAAGATCAGAACAACTTTTAAAACAGAGAGGCAGAGCTTCGGGACGCTGGAGCTTGAAAACCCGATATGGGACGACCATTTGGAGTCCCCTTTAAATAGGAAAATAATTTGACCGTTGGTCTTCCAAATCCATCTAACAGTTGAAAAGAAAATTTGATCTGATCTGATGGTGGAAAACCAATTCTCAAGAAAAATTGAATATGATCTTTTGAGGTTTTTATTAAAAAAAGGATTTAAGAAAACTAGAATCCGAAAACAAAATATAAGAAAATACTAGTTAGTAAAATATGATTATGAAAACATAAGTAAGGAAATAATACCTTTCAGATTGGCTTAGGAGGATTATTTGTAATGGGTAATATTCTTCTTGAAGAAAAATTAACTACAAAAAATATTTACTACGAAAAGACATATTTTGCAAAACTCACTACGAAAAACAAACTAAGTACGGAAAAATCAGTACGAAAAGAATAATAATAAAAAAAAAGAAAAAAAAACATTATAAGGATTTCAGTACGAAAATTTTATTACTAGAATTTTAGTACGAGAATGTCTTTACGAATGTCTCAATACGGAAATCTCACTATGAAAGTCTCATTACGAAAGTCTCATTCCGAACATTCCAGTACGATTTTTTTTAAAACTCATTTAAAAAATAAAGAAAATAACAACCATATGTACTACCCATATGAAAAGGAGTTTATTACTGTAAGGAGACTTTTTCAACAGAAAGTTAATTAAGAAATATTACCTTACGTTTATCATTCCTAAATTCTATTTAATGTATTCAAATCTATCAGAAGGCAAAGATTTTGTGAAAATATCAGCAAGTTGATCTTGCATTCCGATAAACTGAAGAATTATGTCTCCTTTAAGTGTGTGATCCCTAAGAAAGTGATGCCTAATATCTATTTTCTTTGCATGAGAGTGATGTGCAGAGTTCTTACTTAGGGCAATGGCACTTGTGTTATCACACAAAATTTGAGTTTTAGTAAAAATCAAGCCATAGTCTGTGAGTTTGTGTTGCATCCACAATACTTGAGCACAACAACTTCCAGCTGCTACATATTTGGATTCAGCAGTGGGGAGTGCTACAGAATGTTGCTTCTTGCAAGACCAAGAAACTAGTGAATCTCCTAAGAAATGACAAGTTCCAGATTTACTTTTTCTATCCATTCTACATCCACCAAAGTCAGCATCAAAAAATCTTTTTAGAACAAAATCATTTCTAGAAGTATAAAATAATCCTAGATCCATGGTTACCTTAAGGTAACGAAAAATTATTTTTTACTTCCTTTAAGTGAGATTCCTTAGGATTGGATTGATATCTTGCACATAAGCATACTGAGAACATTAAGTCTGGTCGACTAGCTGTTAAGTAAAGTAAAATTCCTATCATACCTCTAAAAGATGTTTGATCTACTGGTTTCCCAGCTTCATCAAGATCTAGAGAGTTTGATGTACTAATAGGAGTACTTATACTTTTAGTGTTGTCATAACCATACTTTTTGAGAAGATCTTTAATATACTTATGTTGAGATATATAGGTTCCTTCTGGTTTTTGAGAAATTTGAAAACCAAGAAAAAAAGTTAACTCACCCATCATACTCATTTCAAACTCATATTTCATTAGACTTGCAAAAGAGTCGGTTAAAGATTGCTGAGTTGAACCAAATATTATATCGTCAACATAAATTTGAACAATCAAAACATTTTTCTTATCTTTCTTTATAAAAAGGGTTGGATCTGCATTTCCCTTAACATAGTTATTCTGAAGCAAAAATCCAGTGAGTTTATAATACCAGGCTCATAGGGCTTGTTTAAGACCATACAGAGCTTTGGTAAGTCTAAAAAAATGATCAGGATGTTTTGTATCTTCAAATCCAGGAGGTTGTTCAACAAAAACTTCCTCTTGAACATAACCGTTAAGAAAAGAACATTTCACATCCATTTGGAAAAGTTTAAAATTAAAGAATGCAGCAAAGTCAAGTAGAATATGGATAGATTCAAGTCTAGCTACTGGAGCATAGGTTTATTCATAGTCTATTCCTTCTTGCTGATTATAGACTTTAGTAACAAGTCTAGATTTATTTCTCACTATGACTCCATTTTCATCACATTTGTTTCTGAAGACCCACTTTACTCCAATAACATAAGTTTCCTTAGGTCTTTCAACCAAGATCCAGACTTTGTTCCTTTCAAATTCATTTAGTTCATCTTGCATATATTTGATCCAATCATCATCACCTAAAGCTTCATCAGTGTTTTTTGGTTCTAATTGGGAAAGAAATGCTAGATGTTCTATTTAATTTCTTAAGTAACTTCTAGTTCTTACAGGTTGATTTACATCACCAATGATACTATCACTGGGATGATTCTTAAGAAAAACCTGATTCAGGTTTTGTAAAACCTATTCATCAACATAGGGTAGAAAGTCTTCTGGGGTAAATATTTCAGAAGTATCTTCTTAAATATTTTCCTTATCAGAAGGATCTTCTATCAAGGGTTGACAATCAGTTTTTGAAAACACATCTGAGGATGTAGGTTGGGATAGTTTAAAAACAAAAGGATCAGACTCATCAAATTTTACATGCACTATTTCTTCAATAGTACAAGTATTTTTATTAAAAACTCTATAAGCCTTAGAAGTTGTGGAATAACCTAAGAAAATTCCTTCATCAGATTTTGGTGTGAATTTATGTAAGTTATCTTTAGTATTCAGAATGAATACTTTGCAATCAAAAACCTTGAAGTAGGATAGTCTTGGTTTTATACCATTCCATAACTCATAAGGAGTTTTATTAAGAAAAGGTCTAATCAAAACTCAATTTATAGTATAACAAGCAGTACTTACAGCTTCAGCCCAAAAATGTCTAGCTATATAATATTCACTCAACACGGTTCTAGTTATCTCTTGAAGAATTATATTTATTATCTCAACTACACCATTTTGTTGAGGAGTTCTAGGTGCTGAAAAATTGTGAGTAATACCTTTCCTACTACAAAAATTTTCAAAATCAGAATTTTGAAATTTTCCTCCATGATCACTATGAATAGTTTTCAATGGAAGATTTTTCTTATTTTTAACTTATTCTCTAAAACTTTTGAAATAAGTAAAAGCTTTAGATTTCTTTTCTAGAAAATAGACCCAAGTAAATCTAGTGTAATCATCAACTAGAACAAACACATAGTATTTGCCTCTAATACTTCCAGTTTGTGTTGGACCGAAAAGATCCATGTGCACTAACTGTAATTCATTAGTCGTTGAGACTTCACCAATAGATTTAAAACTAGATTTATGTTGCTTTCCATATTGACAAGGATCAAAAACTTTAGAAGAATCAAATCTATGCGCCGGTAGATCCTTAACTAGTTTCTTCTTAGAGAGTTTACATAAGTTCCTAAGGTTACAGTGACCTAGTCTTCTATTCCATAACCAGGAATGATCTTCCATTGCACTTAGTCAAGGTAAATCTTGGCTCCTTAGGTCTTCTAAGTTCAAAGTGTAAACATTATCTTGACTATTGGCTGAGAGAATAAATTCTTCCTTGGAATTGTGTACTAAGAACTTATCATTCCTAAAATTCACAAGGTACCCTTCATCACATAATTGACTTATGCTAATGAGGTTATGATTAAGACCCTTAACAAAAAGAACATTTGAAATCAAAGTTTTACCAAGAATAACAATATTACCTATACCAACAATTTCTCCCTTAGAATTATCTACGAAAGTTACCTTTCCTCCTTTAGTTTTGATAATCTTTTCAAAATTAATTTTGTTACCAGTCATGTACCGGGAACATCCACTATCCATGTACCATGTATTTTTGTTGGTACTTCCCCTATCTCCCTGAAAATATGAAGAGAATTAGAATTTTGGAATCCAAACTTTCTTGGATCTGGAATTTCCAGAAAACAAAATTTTAGGAACCCACACTTTCTTAGAAAAGTAGGCTTTATGAAAACCTAGAGATTGGGTTTTGTTTAAGGAACAATTCTTTGCCCAGTGACCACCACATTGACACTTGGTACAAAATGAGGCACTTTGAGGAAAAAAATAATTGTTACTAAAAATTGGTTTTGCATGGGTATAACCAAATCCGGATTTATTTCTTAAAGGTCGTATTTGGGAATACATTTTATCAAAATTATCCTTACCATGGGTAAAGTTTGATAAACACTTATTTAAGGAAAATATTTCGGACTTGATTTTGATAACCAAGTTTTTATCTTCAAAATCATTAGATTTAGAACTAGAGATAGGCTCGAAAAAACTTTTCTTAGAAATTACTTTTTCTAACTCTTTAGAAAGTTTGTTCCTCTCAGAACTTACTTCGTCAAGATTTTTCGAAATACTTATAAAATCATAATTTTTCTTATCAAGATCTTTATAAAGACTTGATATCTCTTTTGTAAGAATAGAATTTCTAGAGTTTGCCTTATTAAGTTTGTTATTGAGTTTAGAGTTCTCAATCTCAAGAAGTTCAGCAAACCTAGAGACTTCTTCATAGGTAGGTGAAGTATTTTCTTAATCAGAAGAGGATTCTTCATCTGAGGAGTTATAATACTTACTATCATTATAATTTAAAGATACATTAGTCAATGATTCCGTATTTCGTACCTTAGACATAAAGAAATGATTGTCAATAGGTAATCTGGCTATAAGAACAAGATTCTTCTGTCCTGAAGATTCATAATCAGAAGATTCATCTGAAGAGTCACCACCACTGGCACTCCAGGTATAATTTTCTTTTAGAACTTTCTTAGCTTTGGCTTTATAATACTTCTTTCTGTTCTTGTCTGAATGCCTTTCTTTCCTTTCTTTCTTTTTGATTAGAGGGCAATCTGGTCTAATATGTCCAGCTCTCTTGCATTCATAACACGTGACTTCTCCATCTTTTCTATCTTTCCTTTCCTTTTTCTTATACTTGGATTGGAAACTTCTCTAGCCGGCTATCTTGTTCATCCTTCGAGTAAGATTTGCTAACTCATTTTCTAAGATTTCACTTTCACTAGAATCTGATTGAACAACCATCTTCTTAGACTTGGATCTGGTTACTATCTCAGGAGTATTAGCTTTCATATGATTTGATGTTGTTGTAAAAGCAACAGTACTATTCCCATTCTTATTTTTGATGTTTTCAGCATCTCTATTCATTCTGGTTTCATGTTGAAGAAGAGTTCCAAATAACTCATCAAGAGAAATTTGAGTGGCCTTCCTGTTCTCATCTATAGCAGTTCTTTTGGATTCCCACTCATTGGGCATAATATCAATTATCTTATCCACAAGTGATTCATCATCTAACCCTTTTTCTCCCATAGACTGTAAACTATTGAAGATATTCATAAACCTCTATTGAACTTTGCAGATTGGTTCACCATAAGGAAAATTGAAGCCATGGTATTCAGCTCTAAGCATAGCTCTCCTAGTTTCAATTACTTTAGATGTGCCAAAGTGTGTAACCTCTAACTTCTTCCAGATACAATTAGCTGCTTCACAAGAATAAATTTGGCTATATATATTTCTAGTCATTGAACATAGTAAAGTATTGCATACCTTATAATTGAGTTTATACTCTTGCTTTTCCTGGTTAGTAAAAGTTCTAACTTCCTTATCAGGAATTTTATAATCTCCAGTAAGCATAACAAAGTTGTCCACTCCAGTATTGATAACAAAAGTCTTCATTCGATCTCTCCAGTACTCATAGTCATTACCATCAAAGATTGGTGGTCTTTTAGGATTTAGATTATCAATGGAACCAACATTGACTCCTACTATACTTAAAATAACCTTGGATACACAAACTTGTTAGTAGAAAAAGTTCGTAATCACAAAGTTCAGAATAAAAAAGTTCGGAATGAGAAAGTTCGGAATGATAAAGTGAGCAAGAAAAAATTATACGTGAGTATAAGTATTTCAGAGACCTGCTCTGATACCAATTGTAGGATCTAAATAATGATGTAGATGCTCAATATACAATAGGGGGTGAATTGTATACTTTAAAAATTCCTTTGGAACCTTTAAAGTTGGTTACGAATAACTATGTTTTCCTTAGATAAGGAAAGTTCTAAGTTTAAAAAAGTTAAACTAAGAAAATTCACAACACCTCTAACACCAATTGAAAACTTGGAATAAGGAATGAAGTTATAAACTTCAAGTCCTATGTACTTGCTTAAAACTGGAAAGAGATTCTGAAAGTAGGTTCTGGAAATATGGATCCAGAAATTGAAACTTAACTAAAGATTACAATATGAGATTCTACCTTAAAGCGTATAGAATCTAAATTAAATAGAGTACAAGTAAGGAAGTATAAGAAAGTTATACTTTCCTTACAATATAATATGCAGCGGAAACAAACAGGTAGTAAAACTACAAGTAACAAGATATAAGTCTTTTAACCCAAATAAAAGGGTATCCAACAACATTGGATAAAGGTCCCTTGATTTATACTTTCAAGCAAGTCTGTCTTACCCACACTAGGGTAAGCCCTTGATATGAAGATCGGAATCTCTGTCTTGCTATCCCCACAAGCCCTCAACTTCAAGGTAGTTGGAACCTCTGTCTTCCTCAGCAAGGAAGCCCTCGAACTTCAAGGTAGTCAGCACCTCTGTCTTCCTATCCCCAGAAGTCCTCTAATGTAATCACCAACATTATGAGTCGCATGAAGATTTGAGAGTTAATAAGAGACCATCTCTCTATAAATCACTTCAAGCATGTAATCACATGATTCGAAGATCAGTTATCGAGCTCTTTCAAATGAGCTCCTATTTATAGGCTCGGTCGACCTCCTTTCTAATGGTCATATCTTCATTAAAAATCAGAGGGACCTGTACATGTGTCACTTAACCAACGGTTAGTTTATAATGGAATAGACGACATCGTTTTGTAACAAAACAAGTGTAACAGAATGTACGACATCGTTTTAAGTCTAACTCAAAAGTTTGGAGTGAAGATTCGGAGTGTAAAAAAATATTAAAGAGTAGAAAAATTATAAAAGTGTAAGCAAAATGAAAGTTGGAGTCTAAGAAAAAATAATATTCAGAGTCTAAATAAATTCGAAGTGTATAAAGCAAAGATGATCAATTTTTGTTTAATAGGTGAATTCGGAATGAGAATTCAGAATGACAATTCGTCATCAGAATTTGTAATGAGAATTTGTAATCAGGATTCATCATTAGATTTCAGTGTCGAACTTCATGAGAGTTCGTATCCAGAATTCGGAGTGGAACTTTATTAGAGTTCGTATCCAGAATTCGGAGTGGAACTTCATTACAGTTCTCATCCAGAATTCGGAGCCTAAAACAGAATTCTTCATATCAAGGTTTTAAATGATTCCAAGAATATAGAAATGAATCTGATTCTTATACTTAAGAAATATATGGATATAGATAATGAAAATATGATAAGGATAATTTTTCTTATAAAAGAGATTTTCCTTGTAAAAGTGATTTTCCTTATAAAAGAAATTTTCCTTATAAAAGAAATTTTCCTTAAAGATAAGGTGTTTGTGATTTTCAAAACAAGAAGGAATGGAAAAGTCATAAGGAAAACCTTATTGAATCAACAGTTACTTCATCGAAGCAGTGTATGAGAGTGAAGAAGAGGCAATGTTTCTTTGGTGAGGAGTGACCAAACCCTGAAATTGATAAAGGAAGTGCGCCTGGAACAAATTAACCATATAAAAAACTTCGTATCCACCAAATAAGTGAAGCTTAGTGGATTATTTTATGATTGAAACAACATCGATATGTACTCCTTATACTAGAAATTTGTGGACAACCAAGTAAAAATCCTCATGTCCTGTGGATATTTTACTTTCTTAAATATTTTTTATGACTTTAGGAGGTTGATAGAAAGAATTAATCAAGTAATAAATATAAAAAAATTCTTTTCAACATGTGAAAAAGATCCTAAATAAAGTTAACTGGATCATGGATAAAAGTTTAATTTTTCTGTCACCCTGATTCATCCCCCTCTCAGGGTTTCTATAGTTCAAACAAGTGGTATCAGAGGTTAAAGGTTCAGACTTAGTATTCATCATCATAATACATGTTTGTATTTTTTCACATTTATTATATAATGAAGAATCCGTTTTTTGATGGAACTAACTTTTATGGATGATAGAAATAAATGTTAGTATTACTTTAGAATTGTGGAGAAGAGATTATGAAGTATATCCAAAGAGGTACTTACTTGAGAAATAACGGTGAATGAATTGGGAATGTAGATATAGATAAGATCTAGAATAGATCTTTTTATGATTTGGGTTGTATAAAAGCCATTCATTGTTCTACTTATTTTGAATATAGAAGTCCATGGAAATTTTTTGTGTAAAAACAAAAAAGGAAAAGAAGGTTGTGAATTCATCCTCAAAGAATATTGTAAAACAGTCCAATGAGAGTGCCTTGGGAAAACAAGGAAAGAAAAAGGAAAATAACAAGAAGATGGACCTTAGGATATTAGATATAGATATTTAGGCGAATTATTATATTTTAGTTATTTCATCTGATTTTAACTATATTGTGGAAGTTTTTTTTAAATCTATAAGTGTAGATTTCTCCCTTGAAAAGACAGAACTAAAGTGTGTAGTTAACCAGCTGGTAGAACTAGAAGTTTATTTTAAATAACCAGGAATTTTAAGAGTACAAAATCAAAATGTTTAAGTTATATTAAAATAATCTACAAAATATGTTAATGAAGTTGAAGAAAAAACTGAAAAACTAGGAAAGGATGCACTTGATCAAGTGGATCTTAAATAATTAGTGAATCTCAAGATGAAAACTGACAGACAAGACAAAGTGATTTAGATTTTAAAATATTCTACTAAATAGTAATATAAAAAGGTTTAATCACTTAAGGATGAAGTTATTGTAAGGATAAAATTTAAGGAACCATTTTAAGATGTTGAGTTTGAGAATAATTTTTTTGGATCTTTTTTTGGTAAAGATAAACCACTCTTGTATGAATGTGAATTTTGAGAAGGAATATGAGGCTAAAAAATATGTTCAATAATTCACAGATAGGGTATTCCATGATCAAGAAGAGATCCAATTATTACAAGGAAATGTGGAATAGTGGGAGATTATACCAAAAGTGGCCTATGTAATAATAGAATATTTTTACATAGAGAAAAAGAGGTTAAAAAGAGTAGATGTGGCCCAAAATAATGACATAAATAATATGGGTACTAATATGAAAGAACAAAATGATTTACTTAAAGAAATGTTAAATGATATTGAAAACAAAATGTTCATGGACAAAGAGTTGAAAGAAATTTTCATCCCTCTCAATAAAATTCTTGAAGAGAGATGAAAATATGAGAATAAATCTAGTTATAGATTAAAAGAGATGAATTCTCAACTAAATAAGAAAGTTAAAAAGATTTGGGAGTTTGAGTTAAGTCTCGGTCTATCTAAGGTAAAGGAGAAGTTAAAGTTTCCCTTTATAGAATCATCCATGAGTGGAGTATGCAATGTTCGGAATCTAAAATTTAAAAATAAAATAAAGAATATCTCTAAATTAGAATCTCATAAGAAGATAGATATTACTACCATGGAATAATGGGGAACAATATAAGTGTTTGACCAGAAGACTGAATGCTCGACGATGGAATAATAATGGCTACATCAATATCTAAACTAATACATGATGATACACAATATGCATTTAGTGTAAGATGTTTTATTTTTTTTCACCTTAGTAATATGGAAAGGTAATGCTACTGGAAGAATGTGTTAAGAAAAAATATACCATTAGAAGGTCCTCTACTCCAGTTACATACAAAAAATATCCTATAATAGAAAAGTACCCATTAGTATAAAAAATAGATACATTATATTGGATGAAAAACATGAAGTCCAATGATAGACATACAAAGAACCTATCATGGTGAACTTATAGTATCCCTCTTGGGGAGTAAAAAACAAGTTTGAAAGAAAAAGGTAGAATTTGATTTAGTTGTGAGTAATAATAATACACACTCAAAGAAAGAATTAATGAAAAAATGATAGGTGATTTTTGTGGTAGATAAAGTGAAGAATCATGAATAATTCCTTTGTGGATTCATAATTTCTACCATAAGGTAATATACAGAGGCAAGAGAAATATCCCTATAATGGAGGATGAACTATGAGCAGATGACCGATGAATAGGTTCCTACTCCACAAAAGATTCATAGAAAATAATGTACATGTAGAGTTTCAAATAAAGAAATCTATATGAGTGGGTTTTAATCTACAACTATGAAAAATGTCAATCCAAAATGGCCTATGTGTCGAAATAATACTGATCATATGGGTAAAGAATGTCCAATTATGTGTCTATAATAGTTAGATTTGGCTAGGTAGTTGGAAAACACAGAGAAAGAGTACAATATTTTGTAAGAAAAGATCAAAGGGTTGGTCCATCAATATTGGCCGAAAACATATCCAAGGGGATTCAAGATATACCCCTCTCCCCATGCATTTAAATATTTCTAATATATGTTTAATTTTTTATAGGATTAAGGGGGAGATATGAACCATGGGTGTATTTTTGCTGAAATGGGTCATATGCATAATCTAAATGGAGATACATGAAATAAGAAGAATCAGAATACTTGAAATTTTCATATGGTATCAGATTCAACAAGTGGTGTTAAACAACCACTCTATTTTCAAATATGTATCTAGAATTTATGTGGTGTGTAAATGTAAGATCATATGATGAAGATAATGATGTGAAGTTGAAGTGATTTCAAAGATATATTTAAATGATATAGTGGTTCCAAGTCACATTGAATATTAAATATTTAGTATTTGGCCTGAGTTTAAGTAGTATTTTTCTATTGATATAAGACAGATTAGTGTAGAAGTAGAAATAATAGGTTTTTCATGTTTATATATTTTATTCTAATAATGTGATATCAGATGAATATTTTCAGAATATTGAGAAGCTATTGGAAAATAAATTTTATTCCCAATAAGTGGTCTCCCCATTCTAAAGAGTAATAAAAAATTTGGAAAAGTATATCACTAGTTGGTATTAATAAGTGACATAATTCCAAAGTTGGACATATTTAGGGATAGTTGGTGATAAGAACTCCAGGATATTTAACCTTATTAGACCAAGGATTTCTATGAATAATTGAAGTTTATTTATACAAAGTGGTACTATGAGATCATAGGATGGGATTTAAAAATAAATAATGTTATGATATTAGTATCTATGGAAGTAAATTAGTGACATGGAAAACGTGGATGTTTTTTAGCTTAAACTCTTGTTTCCTACAACAAGTTCTAACTCAGTAGGCTTAGAGGATCAACTGATGAATCAATTAAAAGTGGTAATTTCAATTACTAAAAATATATCTATAGTATGTAGAAAAAATAAAAAGAAATGGATTTTAGATTTAGTGGTTCTAAAATGAAGAAATTATCATTAATGATTTGATTAATGGAGATGAAGGTTAAAAATAGGGCCTAATGTTCAAAGTGGTAGTTTTTCAAATGGTTAACATTGTTTTTAAATGTCAGTTATGGTATTACATGGTTTAGGAAGGAGTGTATGAGAAAGGGTGCCCCTGATAGTTTCTAAATATCATTTAAAATATATTTTAATAGAGATCATTGTTTAAGGGGGAGTATTTTTCATGATGATTAAATACTTTGTGGACTTCATAGGTATGAAGGGAGGATACTTAAAAGAAAATTTTGATCAAATCCTTCCTATAATTCATAATGAAAAAGGGGTAGATGACATGAGAGGAATATATGATGAGACCCTAAAGGGAAGAGAACATAAGGTTTGAATATGTATCCATGCATCCCTTTTCATTTTAATGTCAAAGTGGGAGAGAAAAGTCATCAGGAGGAAAGTACAAAGTCATAAATCCATAGCCATAAAATTTTTGGAGTATCTAATAGATAATGGATTTATGATAGTATTGGAAAAAAATATAAAGGGGGATAATGTTATAATCAAACCTTTTTTGGTATTATATTTTTTTAAAAATATTAGTATCAATTAGTACAACGATAATATTGGAATAGTAATGAGATTTTATAATACATGGAATATATTGAAGGCACATAGATGTAGATACTACCCAGCCTAGGAAAATTAAGTGAAGCGAAATTATCAGTTGATATCAATTTCATATCTAAAAGTTATGATCAGGATTTGTGATTGATGATGACATGAACAAGAAGAAGGATCTTATTAAATATATGTAAATATGATGAACATATAGAGTTGAGGGAAGTGGGTTGGGATGTTCATCACTCAATCCACAATGATTGATCATTTCTAGCTCAGGTGAAGATAGGCAGAACACCAATGTTATATCTATATGTTGATGGATGAATGCAATAGAATAATTACAGTGTGTAATTATTCTCAACTGGATGAATTTTCTCATGTTGTTGTGTTTTTTTGAATACATGTACTTAACCTTGATCTTGAGGATTTGGTCCCATATATATATTTTTGAAAGTAATATGAGGGAATCCAAGTAGAGAATAACAGATATTAAAGTTTCACCATTTCTTAGTTTTTTACAAAAATTTTGGGTACAATTTTTTTTAAGTAGATGATTTTTTTTTGAAAGTAATGGAATGGAAGAAATAGAAGTATTTTAGTGTAAAGAAATTAGTTTCATGAAAGTTATATGTTTGCGTGAAAGTGTGGTAGTTTCATGAAAGAATTTTGTGTTAATAAGATTAAAGAAATATTGTAAAATTTATAATACTCACAAAACATTAAGTTCCATGAATCGATATATATTAGTGAATAGAAGGAACTTTAAAACATGGAAGTTTGGAGAGACAATTTTTTAAAAATTAAGAATGAAGAGAAATATTTCACAAATTGAAGTTGCATGAAGGAAAAGTTTATAAGTTTCCCAAAGGGTCAGTATTTTCCTATAAATATATAACTACTAATGGGGGAACCATAATAAAAAATAGAGAGAGAATTGGTTATGGGAGATTATTGAGAGTAAAACAATCTAAATTCACCAAAGTCTAAAGTAACATGAAGGAGTTTCATAGACCACAGAGTTCTGTGAGAAAACCTATATAAATCACTGAGTTCTATAAACACACTATGTGAACCTTTTTTTGGAGTGAAGGTTTAACTTTCATGAAGGAATAGTCTTGAGAAAGGTTAATTTAATATAACTTAAAATATCATAGATTCATGAAAGAATTAGTTTTGAGAAAATAGGATATTTGTGAAAGTAGAAGTTATGAGAACATATTTATCATCTGTTTTAAGTGAACAATTCATTCAAAGAGTATCAAATTAGGACTATGATGTAAGCAGAGTCTCGTGATAATTAGGAAAAAATAATTATTTTTCTAATCTTTTGAAGATACCTAAAATTCTATAAAATGTGGAATTTACTTCACCAAAGTAGTTCATGGGAGTAAAGAAGAGGTAGTGTTCCTTGGGTGAGGAGTTACCAATCCATAAACCTTATAAAGTTAGTGTGCCTAGTGTGGAGCATACATAGTCAAAACGTTGTATTCAAAAAACTAGTGAAGCTTAGTGGATTGTGTTATGAGTGACACAATGTCAATGTATTCTTCTTGGAAAATCCCTTTGTGGTGACCAAGTAAAAATATCCATGTCCCATAGATTTTTTTCTTTTCTAAATATTTTTTTTATCACTCTATGATGTTTATAAAATGGATTAATCAAGTAATAGGTTGAGAAAAATTCCTTCAAATGTGAGAACAAGATCCTAAATAAAGTTAACTAGTTTATTGATAAAAGTTTAACTTTTCTTTTAACCTGATTCACCCCCTATCAGCCTTTCTCTAGTTCCAACATTTTTATCCTCAACTATCTCCTATTAATCAACAACTAGTTTTGAGTAAATTTAAACATGTTTTTATTTAATTATAGAATTTTCATTATTTTTTTTATAAATCCACTTTTTGTATTCAAAAAAAAAAGTCAAAATATATTACTTATGGAATACCATTTTCAGTTTTATTTTCAATGATTTCACATTATAATATTCAACAAATTTCTAATTTATTTTATTCTAGAATATGTATCGTTTTCCATTTGATAGATTTCTAATAAAGTTACCCTCCTTATTCTTATCATCAATCTTTCCAAAATTCAATTATTTAATTTTTATGATACAAGGGTTTCCAAAGACTCTGAAATAACTCATTTTTGGATTCTTTTTATTCCATATTTTATATGAGTTTATATTTGAATTTTTTTCTTACACTACTATAAATTCAGTCTATATCCATGGTTTATAACTGTGGATATAGGTAATAGCCACAGTTTGGGGAACCTTGAATCCTATTGGCATGGTAATAGGGCCACAACTATAGCGATGGTTTCCACTATGACAGTAGAGCTATATCCATGGTTGGAAACCATAGTTAAGGTGATTTAATTTAAATATATAGCCATGGTTTAAAACTATGGCTATATCTCTACTATTACGGTGGAAACCGTGGATATAGGTCTATTTCCATGGGTTCAACCATGGAAATAGCTTTAACTTTATAGAAAAATATTCAGTGAATATTAGCATACTCCAATCCAGAACGTTGGGCATAAAGTTTGTCATCAGTTTAAGTAAGTTCATTTATAATGGTGAAAATGAAAATATTTATATTTTTCACCTATAATCCATCGATGTGATTACATAAAAGATAAAAATATGCCTCAAAGGTATAGAATTACATTCTACATAAACCATCCTATCCATTTAAATGCCCCTATTAGGACACGGACTCACTTGACTTGTGCCGCCATACACACCAACCATTTAGAAACCTTAGTTCCTTCTAAGACCAACCTAAAATCCCTTGCTAGATGTGTTATTAAAATATTTCCCTCTTGAATTAAGTTCCCATATTCATTCCACAACAATAATAAAAAATAAGGGGGGGGGGACTTCTTCATTTCATCTCAACTAATGATTGGATAACTAAATTATTTACCTGTGTCACAATGGAATATAGTGGGAGGGTGCTGTAACTATAGAATAATTGAATTAATGCCTTGAAAAATGTTACAAATTCACTTCCAGTGGATAAAATATTCAAAGGAAAATGAAATTTAGGGTAATATCTAACCCTATAACAAGTATGGGAATAATGAACCTAGATTTTCCCATAATGAATGAGTCAAATCCATATTGAACCTGTACATTAGTTGTAACCATGGTATTTTATGAATAACCAAAACAAATGGATGAAGTGAAATAATTTATTTACCCATATATAGAAAAATAAATCCAACTCAAAATAATTTTGGAATAAGATTATGATAATCTATATGAGCACAATTTTGGGGTTGTGGAACCCGAAGTGGTCATCGAATTATTGAACAAAAATATCTCATTCAATGGATACATATTTCTCATCAACTTAATAGGCCATCTCATTAATCACATGCTCTATTTTATTACGCATAAAAAGTAAAATCTATTATATAGGTTCACTATGAACAATCACTAAAATGAGAATGATAGTGCATGGGAATTTGAATCGTCATTAGATCATTAAAATGATATGTTTCAATACTAACTACGAATGGAACCAAGGATATCAAAAAATATGCATGCCAACCTGCATAGGAAACTAAGAATATGTAATCTTTTAACACTAAGGATATTCATTGATGTATACAAAAAAACATCACTGGTACTTTTCTACATTCACCAGGATTTCATATCATAGTGTATGGGTTTTATTTTAGTATATCATTTTTTTCAATTTTATTTTTTCTCCATCTTTATTAACATTAGGGTTATCTAGTTTCATTAACATTCTCCCACACATACATACATAGAATAATTGGAACAAGCTGTATGTTTTCTTTTAAAATTATTCCTCCTAACTTCTCTCTTATTCTCTCCCCAAGTAAATTCTTTATTTAAGTTCAAGTGTTTTTTCAAAAACAAAACAAACACCACTTATTTTTTCTAACTACTTATCATAAGTGATAAATTCTATAATAAGTTTTCAACAAGTTGTATAAAACAGACCATAAGACTTAACATGTGATGATGAGAGATCATATAATACATAATCATAATAGTTTTAGGTTTGAAATTTAGAACCATTCCACTCCCATACAATTAAAACTAATATTATTATAGTTACAACATTAAATTGAATTAGTTTTAGGAATATTAAATTAGAAAACTTGGTTACATCCATGTGTGAGGTAGATAGGGTGAGAAGTAAATAATAAAGAGAATCATGTATGAAATAAATAAAAATCTTACTAGAAACATTGAGGAGTAAGAAACCCACTAAAAATAACGATATATACCAAATTTAATTCAAGAAGATAAATCAATAAAAAAGAAACCAAAATAATATTTCTTAATTCATTAAAAAAATGGAAGACATTTTTTTGGAAATGCGAAAACATTTAGGCCTAAAAATTCATTGAAATATATCTAATTAATATAAGGTTTGGAAATTTTAGGAATCCCTAATTAAGAGAAGATTTAGAAATTGTAGGAAATAAAAAGATGTTAATTCTGGTATATTACTAACCTAATTACAAAAAATTTCTTGAAATATGCTTTAAGGACATGTATCATGTAATTATAAAAATTAAACTTTGGGTTTCACCTAAAATGGTTCTATAGGAAAATAAAATTCTTATCACTAAATTCAATAAGGATATTTAAAAAAACTTCAAAGCACTTAAATTTACCTTGATGAAGCGAAGTTTAAGTTTGGTATAATCATACTTGTTTATAGAAGCGTAGATAAAATAGTTGTTTAGAAACAAGTATTATTTATCAGGAATAGATACCTTCTTAAAAAATAGTATTTTATCAAGCACATACCTGCTTGAAAATAGTAGTTATGAAAAAAATATATTGAAACAATATTGAAAACAACCTCTTGAATATATACTTGCTTAGATCAATCATATGAGTTGATCAAGAACATGCCTGCTTGAATATATATAACATAAAATAGTAGTTTTTTTAAGAAAATTGAAACTTGCTTGCATTTATCATAGTAATTTATCAAGAACATGTCTACTTGAATATATAAATAACATAAAATAGTGGTTTTGTAATATGTATTATTTAAATAAGTGGAAGAAAATGATTTTTTCTGATGTGATACATTTCTACAAAATCAGTTTCAATATGAGGAGGGTGGTATATTATGAGTATGTGTGATTTCCAACATATGGATGTATCATGTTAGGTGGATGTTAATAGGTATACTATAATAATATACAATGGAATAATAATCATGGATAAATGTAGTTGGGGTTTGGATTAGTGGTAATCACCCCATAATCCTGCATGAAAATGGGGGTTCAAACCCCATTGGGCATAGGTATTGCAACAGTACTGTAGTGGTATTGTAGTAGCGAAGGCACTGTAGAAATAGCAGGTACTGTAGTGGTGGGAGGCACTATAGAAATAGTGATACTGTAGCAGCATGGGTACTGTAGTAGTACTATTCACATAATGGGCCTTGGGCCAAAAATTTGGGCCTACGTGCCATGTAATGGGCTACATGCCCACTGGGCCTTCGGTCTATATAATGGGTCTCCCTCTACCCAGTCAAAAGAGGTATTTCCTTTTCTTTTATAATAAAATGAGGCTTTATCCCCAGCCTTTAAAAAAAATCATGTCTAAATAGATAACATCTCTAGATATACTAATTACTATAAGTCATATGTTATTATATAGACAACTAATCCATATAGAGTGTCGAGGTATTCCTTGATCATGGGATGTATGTTTTTATATCCTTTTATATTTAAGATATGGGAATGTTAGGATTAAAATGCATGTGTTAAAAAGTATTAGTAGTCATGGTCTAGGGATAGACAAAGTGTTTCATTGTAAGAATCCATTTAATTTCATAAATGAACAAAATACATAAGGTATCTCAATTTCTAACAACCCAACCTATGAATTACTAGAAACAAGATCCTATATAGTGTATGACCCATATTTGGGTGGTGTTGTTAACTTCTTCATACATCTATTGTTTAGTTTAAAAAATATCTAAAGATTTCATAGATGACCAGACTATTGAAAATTTTATAGTGCTTTTGAACAAGAGGACATTGATTTATTTAGTTTCCCACACTGAATGTATACCAGTTGTCATGTTCAAATAAAAAATTGAGACATGATGTTAAGATTAATATTATAATAATATAAAATATATTAGAAAACACATACACATATAAACCATTTCTAAATTATAAACTGTTTATGCTAATACAAACATTTAAATAGTGTTTATATGTTTATTTGGATGTTTATTTGTTTAATAAAACCAACACATAAATATATGGACTTTATGTTCTGGATTTTAAAAAACTTATTAACATATAATCTCAAACAATTCAACAAAATTAACATATAAACTCATATTTTCATGAACTAATTTAGAAAAGAATAACTAAAACATCAATAACTAAACATAAATATAAAGTGAAAGGAATATATTTGTGTAACGCCATGACCCCATAAACATAGATCCAATGTGTTATTTTAATACATTGGAATGATTAAAAGGAATCAAGTCCTGAAGTACTGATCAATTTAGAAGTCTTGAAAATACTAGATACAAACATAAGTTTTACATTACAACTTGAAATGAAAAACCACATATCATACCGATTTGAAAGATCTTTTATCCCTTAGACTATAATTTCATGTCAATTATAATGTACTTCTTCACATCCTGAGGAAAAATTAAACATAATAAAGGGGTGAGCTCAAATTCTCAGTAAGGATAAAAAATATAGAAGAATCTATCATAAATAAGCATAAACTTTTAAGGCAAGGTATAAAACTAAAACACAAGCCTTTTAAACATAATATTTAGCACAATATGGCAAGAATAAATCAATTAATTAAATTTAAAATTTCACATGGATATTCTACTAGTAGAATAATCACATTCAATATCAATAAATAATCTCATAATGAGGGAATACATAATGCTGGACATCTGAAACATATAATCAAGGCCCTGGACAAGACATTAAAAAATAAATGGTTATAGCCTCAGCCAAATCCATATCTGAAAATAAATTGTAAATTCCTTTGCCAATTCTATATCTACTTTTTCTCATGAGACCTACCTATGCATCGAGGGGCTATAGAAGTACCCTCCTGTCACTTATTAAGTCCAATACATTCCTCATATAAAAAGGGTGAAACATAACATAAACACTCATATTAAAAATAATATACAAAATGATAATACTTTAAATATAAAAAATTAATGGTATTAAAATAGCACATCCACATTCAATTATATCATAAAACATTCAATACAATATGGAATATTGTATCATAATAAATCAATCTCAATTATGCATAAAAATCCAAAAAATGATGTTGACATAGATGAAGATAATATAATAAAATCATTAAAAATGTTTTAGAGAAATATCCCTTTTTTACTTTGAAAACATTAAAAATAAC
Organism: Viscum album; assembly: GCA_963277665.1. Lineage (NCBI taxonomy): Eukaryota > Viridiplantae > Streptophyta > Magnoliopsida > Santalales > Viscaceae > Viscum > Viscum album. The sequence goes on from OY728157.1 coordinate 699,126,719, forward strand.
ACAACTTATAAAATAAGACATTTAAAAGACATTTTTGAATCAAAGTGTACCATACCAATTTGAAACTTTTGAAATGAATTAACTTTTTAAAACATTTATGTCCTTATAAATAAATCGTTAAAACCTTTTTAAAAACATTGACATTAAAGAGAAGGGTTTAGAAGTATAAATATTTAAAACATTTATAATGATGTTTTGGTTAAATATTCCCTTACATAAAACCTTTAAAATATTCATTTTGAAAACATTTTTAAGAAACATGGACATGAATGATAAATATGTCCCAGTAAACACTTATACATAAACAATCTCATATAACAATGAGATTTTGAAATTAACCCTTACTTAAGTCCGATACTCTCTGTATGTGTTCAAAACTTCTGTATAATGATTTTGAACATATTATTAACTTGTAACAGAATCATAATAGTATTTATGATATCATACATGATTGGTTTTTGACTTTATATTACTCATTTATTAATAATTCCAAGTTAATGCAACGTTTTAGGTAATAATCACATTCTCTATCGCATGTGTTTTGACTTGTTATTCTTGATCATATTACTTAGACCATGATAAAATGATTTATATATCATATATATTCATAATATAAAAATATATAATAGATAGATATATGAAATGAAATACATTATTCATGGAGACGGTAGACCGTACGTACGCATGAACGATGTTTCCATTTTCTTATCAAATTGAGTGGAAGTAAGTGAATGACATATATGTACATATATATATATTATTATATTAGAACTATTATATCATATATTTCATAATTATTCTTAATATATATTTTTATAATCATTATTTTATGCTGAACGTAGAAGATGAATCTCATAGTGTTGTGGAGACGGTAATTCGTACGTACGCACGGGTGAAAATATCATCTCCTTAATGGTTAAATGGAATGTAATCAGATGAAATATGAATTTTAAATAAATAATATAATTTTATATTTATTATTTAAGTCATTTATATTCATCATTATACCCATCTAAATAAATCATAGATGAAAAACATTTTACACCATGACATGGAGATGGTAAATCGTACGTACACACACATGGTGATATTGTTTATCATAGGATGGGTAAAAGGAGTAATATGGTTATACCATAATCATAAAAATATATCAGAGTATATTATATTCTATATTTATTATTTTATTATGGTAATAACCTAGGAAGAGTAAGTAGAAGAAGAAAAGAACTTTGAAAGAAGAGATAAAATGATCACCTCTTCTTCGAGTGTCTCCTTTTGATTTGCATGAAATAACTAATTAAGTTTGTTTTATACCCAAAGTGTGGCCTATAGGATTAATTTAGATAAGTTTATAGGATATTTGGGTAGGGTTTTTCTGAGATAAATGGATTTTGTGGTGTGAATAAAAGATAAGGAGAAGTGCCCTTTTATAGGAGAGGTGAGGGGCACTTTAGGAAAGTTTTGAATTATTAATTTATTATAAATTAGGTTTTCGATTTATAATGGATAAAAAGTGATTTATTTAGAGTATATGATGAGTATGGTTCTAAATACTCTTAATAAATAGGTTTTATACAAGTTTAGGTCATGAATTTAACCTTATCATTTGGCATTAACCCTTATATAAATAAGTTAACTCTCACCACATCTTCTTGTATTTTTATACAATATGGTTAATATAGTTTCTATAAAATGAAAAGAGAACCTCAAGTGGATAATTAATGAAATTTTTAAAACTATATAAGTTATTTGGAAAAATACTAGAATTTATGAATATTATATCAATTAATAAAATAGTGTTTGTTTTAAAAATTCATTTATGTCAATTTTGACACTATTTAGTAATTGATTTTTGTTAAAGCCATAACAACTTGATTACTTAGAAATAAAAAAATTAACTCAAATATAATATTTTATAATAATCCATAATTTTTTTTATGGCATAAAAATTTTCAAATTATATTTATTTTAATATTTATAATATCATTTATTTGAATATTTTATTAATAAGGTAATCACTACATCATCATTGTGCATAAATAAATAAATTTATTTAATATCCAAAAATTATAAATAAAATAACATTATTTAGGAAATATTTTTAGCTTTATAATTAATATTTATAGTCTAATATATCATTTATATAAACTAAATTAATTTTTTTAGTTAGGAGATACATGTTTATGTCATATTTCCCTTTTCTTTAAATTAAAAAATATAAAAGGTCATTATCACACTTAAGTGGCTCCCAAATGCCAAAAATTTGGGATAATGATTGTTTTGGTCACCCATGACTCATAAAATTGGATTATGATATGTGTTATGGTAGTTTTATATTATTATAATATTATTTTTTTACCCTTATTTACCTGATTCACCCTTTAACCATGGTAAATAAAAATAATTACTGAAGTTACTATTAATAATGTCAAAAAATAAAAGGTACCTATTTACATAATTTTAACCTTATGATTCAAAATATGGAATATATTTTTAAAAATTAAAAACATAGAAATTTCATTAATTAACTTAAAATTAATCCCCGTTGTCAAAACAAGAAAACATGTTTTTTAAAAGTAAAAACCATCAAAATATTAATACATTTTTATATCAAATTTCAATGTGAAATTACTTCCATTGACTTAAATTATATTAAATGATAAAAAATTAATGTAATTATTTTTTAAAACCAAATAAAAGGATAATCTAAAAATATAAATAAATTAGATGAAAAAGCGGTTTTGAATTAAAATGCAATATTTTTCATTATTCATTAAAATATGAAAAATTATCAGAAAACACCAAATATTTATCCAAAATAAATTTTTATATCCCACTTATAAATAATAATTTTATTTTTTTAAATTTAATATATAAAAGTGTCAAATATTTTATTTAAAAATGGTTCTCCATTAAAAGGTGAAAAACTGCATTTTTTTTTGAAAAAATACTTCTTTTAGGTGAAAAATGAATTTATCCTTAAATTATGACTAAGAAACACATAAGATGAATGTTAAAATTATATGGTATATATATAAAATTCAAAATGTGGTTAATACTATTCATAACCACAATTTAAACAGCTAGTTTGATAGGTCATGGTGCACTCGAACTTGGTGTTGCGTGTAGTGCAAGCTATTGAATTATTAAGAAGAATTGTACCATGAAAGCTTAGGGTGTTACACTTTGAATGAGTTTTTAATATATAATTAAATGATATATGAAATAAATTATTACATACCATTAGTAAAAAATTTCACACTTGTAAGAAGATCCTCATTATTATGCTTGTGAATGGAAGTAATCATCCTCAATCATACACTGAAATCAAGAAAAAATGAATATAAAATAAAATAGGTCTATTTTATATGAATTGAAACTAGTATTATGAAATATATACCAACATAAGGTATAAAATCTAATGTTAATATGAATACTATTTCTCCATCTCCACCTTCCCTCGCCTCCAAAATAGAAAATAGAAGCAAAGCACATAAAAAGATTTCATCAATGAGCCTTGCAAAACAATATTCCATCAATAGACCTCCAATACTTATTTAGTATTTTAAATTGTCTTAAAATTTTATTTCATCAATTCTTATTGAAAGATAAAAGGGAAAAAACATAAACACCATGAACTTGCATACATCATTTTATGAAAGTATCATGATAGGAGGGATAACTAACCTTAACTATTTAAAGAAAATGTTCTCAGATGCAACACTCATGTGAGATCCCCTCACAGAAGCTAAAGGAGAAATAGTTTAGAGGGAAAAGAAATATTTACAATCAAGCATCTTCTTTCCACACTGTAGGTAGTATTTGGAAGAAACTTGAAGTTACTCACTTTAGAAATTTTAAATTTATTGAAATAAAGTGAGCCATGTTGTGGCCAAATTATAAAAATTTTGATTTAATTCTTGGTGAAATAGTTTCTATGATGAATAAGATATTTTCGGTAATAGTAAATAGTCTATAGTTTCTTGGTGAAAAAGATTTATCGTATGATTATTTAGTTAGTAAAGTTATATATATTCTAAACAAAGAATGGGAATCTAAAAGGAAATTGATAGTTGATAAAAATCATATTATAAAACTAAATCTTGAGTAATTAATTGTTACTATTATGAAATATGAGATTAAATTAAAGTGAGATACATAAAAAGAGAAAAATAAAAATGGACTTTAATTGGAACTCTTTTGGAGATTCTTCATTTAAAGGTATTTTATAAAACATTACCAAATAAAACCATTTTTTCAAATCATGAATAGATAACCATTTCAAAGAATCCATTAATTATTCTGATCACTACTTTATTTAATTATCTAATAAATTATACTATACTTCTATGACTCAATATAAGTTTACATGTATATCTTGAAAACTGTAATTATATAAATATATCTTCACATTGTAAAATTAATTTAATATAAATTATAGACAATCCCCTATTCTAGAACCATCCATTCTGATAACTAGTTACTAAATATACACTATTTTTTATCTTTACTATTTATCCCATAAGAACACTCTATTAAGTGTTACATATCACTCTTTAATCACTAATATTATTTCACTATAATTATTATACATATTACCCATATTCATGTAATAAGGTTATCTATGTCTAACATCCATTTACACATATTCCCTGCTTAACACTATCATCAATATGTTGAAGCACAAGCAATCATATTCCAAATTAATAATACTATCACCTTACAGTAGCAACACATATATAAATTTTGAATGATGATAAATTCAATTAATACAAAAAAAATCAAAACTATGATCTTTCACATTATTAAACATCATCTAGTAGAATACATAATTCCATCAGTGTTAGTATAATAATAATCATAATTATTTCCCACATTTACATTCCAAATTATACATGGTTATCAACTTTTCCCTATTTACCATTTCCCTTTGTAATTTTATCACAAGCCCGGGCATCAATATAAGAAATATAATATAGTATAATGACATTAAATCAAGACCTCAATAATAAATCAAGAATAAAAAATGTGCAATATCAAAATAAAGGTTTAAATAAACCACATTTCCATATTCATTCATAGAGTATCTCCCATATCTTGTGGGAATTCATATAAAGTGAAACATTTATATTATATATCCCATGATAAAAAATAAAACCTATTTTTCATATATTAGAACACACAAACCAAGTATATCTAAGAGAAATTTGAGGAATGTTTTTGATGATAGTGATCTTGAACCAACATAAGATGAACTTTATTATATGCTAAGAAGTATGTTTAAAAATAATAAGTTTTAGATAAATCATTCAAAATAAATAAAAGATAATATTGATTCAACATAACTTAAATGTTATAAATGTAAAAAGTGAGGTCATATTTGGTTGGATTTCCCTGATTTAAAAATGAACGATTGAAATATTATATAAAGTGTTCTAAGAAGAAAAATAATAAATTTATAAAATACATTGACACATTGAGTTCAAGTAATGATACACTTCTTCTAATATTTCATCACAAGATAATGATAATAGTATAAAAGCCACAATATTTTATATGAATGTTGAAAAGTGTTTTATGGGATGTTTAACTGAATAATCTATTTCAATTATAACTTTAGAATCATTTTTTTTGTTCATTTAAAAATGATACTAATGAAAATTTTCTTATTCAGATAATGAGTAAAATATTCTTGAAACCTATGAAGAAATGAAAGCTTGTGTTTTTGAATGTGAAAACATGTACCAGAAGCTGTATAAGAAGTACACTATTTAAAAAGTTGAAATTACTTAAATAAAATATATTTTTGTGAAAGTTATAGATAAACATATTAAACAATTAAAGGATATTACCAATATTGAATCTGAGTTTCATAATTCAAAGGAAAACATTAAAAAACTTATCACTAAATTAAAAATAAAAAATGAAATGTTAAACCACAACATGTTCATATTAATCTAGATGACTAGAATAAGAATAATTCTAAAATAAAGTTGAAGAGTGTGAATTTTTTCTAATATAAGAATACGGTTATTAAATTAAAGTCTGAAATTGAGATCTATAAGAATTTTATAACAAAATTAACTATTGGTATAAGGATTTTAAGTAAATGTATAGAACAATATAACCAAGATAAACTACATATAGTTTGGGTAGTCAAACCATTGGAAGTTAAACATATCAAAGAAATTATTTTGTTCTAAGAAAAATACCTTTTATTACTATGTGTCAAAAAGGACACTGGAGGAAGAACTATTCACTCAACAAAGTAAAATATTTCAGAAGATCCTAAACTTTTTTCTCTAAGAAACTATCTCATTATAAGAATCAGAATTATAAGAAAATATGGGTACTAAATATGCTATTTTTAAATAATTAATGGATATAAGAAGGTCTATCTTATAAATACTTAATTAAAAATACTTAAATTCTATGTGCACCAGTATCTGAACACATATTACAGGTTCTTGATATTTCTTTTTAAGTTTACTAGAACTATATTTTTTAATATATCACATGGTCTAAGTAGTTTCAATTTTATTTTATGTTTTTCTTCATATATATAATTAATTAATTCTATTTAAGGAGAGTTTTTAATTTTTGGTAACTTCTCAATTAATTGATTTAAGTTTCTAGGAATTAATAAATATTAAGTTAGAATTTATATGCAATCATCTTTGAAAGAAAAAAATCTAGTCATTTTAAATGGTTGATAAATTTCAAATATTTGTAACTGTTATTATTTAAATTCACTGGATTTATGAAGATTTTTTTAATTTTATAATACTCATTATGTTTGTCTGAAAATCAAGATTCTATTTTGAGGAAGTTATTGAAACAAAAGTTGAAAAATTCATTAATTTATAAAAAGAATTTTAACATCATATTTTTGGTGGTAATTAATCATGCTCATTGGATCTTGGAATATATTCAATTTTATTTGACACCTATATAAAGGTTTGTTTCCAGAGTTCATTGGAATTATTAATTGTGGTTTTGTTGCGAAGATGTTCTAGATGTTTAGAAATCACTATTCATTTACTATTTTTACTATGTCATTTAATATAAATATTGAAATAAGGGAAATTATAAGAGAAAGAATAATAGACATGGAGCTCTTTAATAAGTATAATTTTACATTGAAAGATGTTATAAATATATAAGGATGGAGGAAGTTGGTTCTATTGACTAATGAACATGAGTTGTTATATCCATTATTTGTTAGGGAGGTTTATAGTACAAGTAAGTTTGATAAAGTTGGTGAAGTTAAACAGTTGAAGTTTTCTCTTTTTATACCCAATATTACATTATCTATAGAGGTATTTACTCTACTACTTTAAATTCTATTGAATATAGTGTCTCTATTTTTTTAACACAAGCTATCAGAATATTAAGAATGTTTAATAAATCCTATAAATAAAAAAATTTTATTTGATATTAATAATAAATTTCACAAAACTGGATATATGGAACCTAAATTATGCATTTTTTTTTCAATGGGTAAATTTATTTATTTTACCATGGAATTGCAATAAAGACACTATTAGGGTATAATATGTATATCTATTGGAATTTCTGGTGAATTTATAGAAGTAAAATCTTTTAAAGTTCATCTGGTTATATATTAATCATATTTTGAATGGTATAACCAAGTTGAAAATATTATTATATAGAAATATAATCAATAGAGTTATTGCGAATAAACCGAAATAGGGAAATATTGAAAATAAGGTGAATTATGATAAGGTTAATAAAAATATAATTAATTCTAAGAAAATATCTAGAATGAGATTGAAAAATTATTTTAAAGTTACAAAGTTCATTATGAGATCTTTTATTCTAGTTTCTACGAATACATGGAAATATGTAGAAGATAATGAAACTGATTAGGGAAGAACGACTTCAGATAATAGGAAAGATTTTGTTGAACCTACCATAGATAAATCTCCACCACTGAAGAAGTAAAAAGTTATTGAATCATAAATTTTTAACAATATAGGGATAATTAATTTCTAAGGAATAATTTAAAAATTTAATGGATAATTATAGTGAATCATGGAATAAAAATTCTAAGGAAGAAAGGAAAGATGAAAAGGAAGAACCAATTTCATAAAACCCTAAATACCTTCGGTGGGTAACCGTATTCATGAGGCATGACCAATTTAGATATACAAGGAAGAGTAGGATCATCATGAGGTGGGGTGGTCGTGTTAGAGGCGTGTCGAAGTAGGAGCTTCAGAGGTCGCCCAGGCAAAGCATCGGTAGGGAGGAGGGGTAGCTACGTTGGGTGGCAACATCAGGGGAGTAGGGTCATGGAGAGGAGAGTTCACAGTGGGGGTGGTTGTGTTGGGTGGTATCATCTAGGGAGGAGGTTCATGGAGAGGATAGGTTGTTAGGGGAAGCATTAGAGGAGGTGGTGGGGAGGCCACGTCAAAGCAACATCAGAGCTGTATTAGAGAATCTTCAATGGGGAGGTGGGGTGGCCATGTCGGAGGAGGAAGAGGATCCTGGGTGGCTACATCGGAGGATGGAGGGAGGTCATGAGGGTAGTGCGAATGGAGGGAGGTCGTGAGAGTAGTGGGGAGAAGGGAGGTCATGATGGTAGGGGGAAAATGTGGGTAGTGGTGTGAGCTACTACTACTAGAAATATAATTCATGTGGGTATAAGATACCTATATCTATGATACTTATTTCCAGTGGCTATAGGTCTGTGGATATAGTCCCAAATCATAGTTGTGTTAGTAAGAATTATTTTTGAATGTTTATATATGTTCATATAGATTCCTTGTAAAAGAATTTTTACCTTTCAAACTCAGCCGGTATCCTTCTTCCTATTTTTATAATGACTTGTTTATTCTATCAATAACCCCATTTTTAAGGAGTTTATGGGGTTCTATAATGGTTACTAATTCCACATTAAACAATATAATATTCAAATTGACTCCCATTAAAATCATCCCTATTATTATTCCTTACATTTTTTATTTTAATTCCAAGATCCCTTTCAACTTCTCTTTTAAATATTTGAGACATTTCCACTACTTGTGACTTGTGTTTAATGAACAAAAATATTTTTCATTATTATATAGTAATATTTAAATTTAATGAAATATAAGTCACCTATAGTGGACCTGTGTCTCATGGGTCCACATAAATCTAATAGAATCAACTCAAGTAGTCTATTTTATTATATATCCACTCTTTATAGTTTCCTCAAACTATCTTCCCCTCCAGAAAAGATATACAACTGAGATCTTTATATATGATCAAATGGGATAGATCTCTCACACTATTCTATTTTTATATTTTTCTTATATTATTTTGGCCAAGATGGATAAGACTTATATTCTAAATATTGTTCTCTTTCTTATCACTAAGATAGAATGAATCACTTGGATCTCCAATTTGAAAAAATTTATCACTAGTTCTTTCACACTTTATAATAATTCTTCCATATTTTAATATTTTAATGTGGTAAATGCTTATTTCAAAAATAAACTAATTAAATTAATTATATAATTGACTCACACTCAACAATTTGTGTTTGAGTCTATCAAAAAACATAACTTACCATGATTTCAACCCATGAGACTCAATTTTAGTTAACCCAATCCCCTTAATCTTCAAAGAACTCTCACAAATAAAATAAAATGAACCACCATCATCATATTTAATAATATTTAAGACCATGGTATCCCATATCACATGTGATGATAAACCACTATCAAGGATCCATGGCTTTCTCCTCTTTATATCTATGAGAGTTACCTCCACAATAAATGAATTTTATACTTTTTTCTACTTTATGCCTTCTTATCACCTAAATTTTATTATTGTTGACCTAAAATTATGGTCATACACTCATATACATAGTGGAATTTATATCCACTTTTTTCCAAATATATCATCAAGGGATTTAAAATTGTTTTGGACATGCATTTCATTTGAGTTTTCATTCACTATCTATCCTTCCACAGGTTCATTACTTCTATTTTATAAATATAACCCCTTAAATTTAATCCTTATCTAGTTCTATGGAAGAGAAATATTATACTAGTAAGTATATTATTTGTTCCTGAATACTCTAAAACACCAAAAATAGCCTTTGAAACCTATTCTTCAATGAAACTGATCTATCTGGAGTTTTTGGATTTTTGTTTTAGTCCATCTTTAACCTCCTTATAATTTAATTTTGGGGAATTTTTATTCTTCAAGATACCTTAAAACCTCATTGATGTATAAGTATTGTTTTCTAAGTTTTTTATCAATGTATTTTTTTCCAGGTTATCTTTTAGAATCAACACTATTAGCTAGAATATACTTCACATTTTAATAAGTTTTAGGTGCATAATTTACCGGAATTTGAGTACTAGATTTCTCAAAATTTTGAGATAACTAAGCCTTAACTTCTACAACCTTATCATAGTAATTTATTTTTTCAAGGGTCTTCTAAGCATAAATACACCTTGATTCATCCTAGATATGTGATTCTTCTTAAACAAACATCTTATTTTCAAATTATTTTATGATTCATTCCCACTCTACTACTTTCAATTTAAGAATCTTTATTTTCTAAATCTATTTAGTTTCCTTACTATGAAGATCATATTTATATTTCTTTAGTTTACTAACCTGCTTCTTGAGTGGTTTGATTTATTGATTTTATTGTGTGTTTCTCTCAAGGCACACTTCAAGTTATGTTTTCAAACTATTCTTCATATAGGTTTCTTGTCCTTCAACTTCTTCATTCCCCAATTTTTATTATTTTCTCTAAAAAAGTTCCATGAAATTGGTTTATTTTTTAGAATAATATTCCTCTGATTCACTACTTGAAGAAGAAAAATCTTCTTCCTATTTACTCAAAACGATTCACTTCTTTCATCTTTGTATTATGCTTCTTTATTTATCAGAGATCATTTAATATTTAAATGATTTTCCTTTAGTTCTTCTCTAAAGACTCTCTTCATTTTATTCCTCATAATACTAAACAATCTTCTTTATTCTGGTGAAGTTATCTTTAAAGTGATCTACTCCTCCACAATTAAAGTATTTTAGTGGTATTTTAACTTGTATTTACCATTACCACTTTTAATATTTTCAGAGATAAAAACCACAAACTTTTGTGATTTTCATCACTATAATTTTATTATTTAGAGTCACCTAAAGATTCAGCCCTATATTATTTGATATTCAACATATCCATGGATTTAAATTCCATCTCTTTATCTGTATTCTTAAAAACTATAGCTTTAATCATATCATAAATAAGAATAGTATTGCATATATCATCAAGTGAAATATATTTTATATCTTAAATAGCTAAAATATATAAATTAAATAAATTTAGAAAGTTTTTTATTAAATTTTTAATAATGGTACAAACTACTATATTTCTTCAAATCATTTAATACAAATAACTATTCCATTCACCTTAGTGAAATAGTCATCAAAATTCTTATATTATTACATTATGATATCTTCATATTTGGACCTCCAAATATATGACTTAGATTCCTTGATCTTACCACTTCCCTTGTATATATTTTTTAGTTTATAACAAATTTATTTAGATATTAAGAACCCCATCACTTTTTGTGTATAATTTGTTTGATAAAGATAATAGAATAATATTTCTATCTTTCCCATATGCCTCAAGATTTTTCATGTTGGAAAAGGTCATAGGAGTATATCTCTAAAGAGTTTGAAGACCCATAGTAATAACATCACTAAAATCTAATACATGTGAAAGAAAATAGGAAAAAATCCAGTTCTTCCACCCTTGAAAGTTGTTATTATAAAATACGGGGAATCCAATAATGTTTACTAAGTTGAATCTATCAATTAATCACAATAAAAAGAGTATTATCTCATGGGGACCTAGTTTTCTTTGATACCACTTGAAGAGACTAGATTAGTTAAGATGCCATTGGGGGGATAAATAAATGGTATTGGTGTTTTATAAATTCTTTCTTTGAATTGAACCCTAATAATTAGTTAAACTTATGATCCAATCTCTAAAATATCTTCATCACCAGTACGAAAAAATTAGAGGAATAAAACAAGACACATTAATTTATTACATGGTTCAGACTCAGTGTGAGAGCCTACTCCTTACTGTGTTCAACATTTTGATGAACCATAGATTTTATTATCACTATATTTTTAGTGACAATAAATTATATATATGATTCATAAAATTTTTGAACATGTATCATCCACTTCCCAAAAATGATGTATGGAATTATTTAGACTCAAAACACCATTTATTCAAGATCCTCTTCACTCTTGATTGTGAACAAGATCTTCAAAACACCTCTAGATACTTCAAAATCAATGAAAAGATATTATTATGAAAGGTATTCAATTAAAAGGACAATATCAGGGCAATAACAACAGGATAAACTTCCTCTAATGTATTCAGAATGATTAAATCATGCATGTGTCATGACCCATCCCCTAGGGTCCGTGCCGTGACCACCCTAAGCCCGAATCCCAAAGGCCAAGGGTTGGTGACTAGCATCTAAAGAATTATTCCATGAGTGGGAGGAATTTTCCTGAGTAGCTACACACACCGACACACACTCACAACCTCAGCCTACAAGCTAAAAAGTAAAAAACCGCATGCAACCACTAATCAAACCACAACTAGAGTATAATAGAAAGTAAAGTACAAGGTGAAAAACTAGGACAATATACAAGCCCACTAAAGAAAAAACACAACACAAGTACAACCAAGGTCTCTAAAACTTGTCCGTCGAGAAACCTACCTGAAGGGTAGGTGGAGGGTCACTGCATGAAGTCGTAGGAGTATGCCTCGTCTATCCACCCTAACTGAACACCTCCTGGTCCTGGTACTCCATAGACTCCATCAAAGCGCCAGTCATTTGTACAAGACACGACACATGTGGGAAAATCTTGTGCGGGGGTGAGTAAAACAATACTCATTAGGGGACCCCAAAACCACAAAGGTAAATCAAAAGACAAAACCTACAAAGAAATGCACAATCATCTCTACCTAGGTATATTCCCATACATATACCAAGGTCATCCAAATAAAATCATCTTAGCCAATAAGAAACATAAGGACCCATCCTTATAGCCAGCATTAGGATTCTCACCAAATATTTGAAAGGTAACACACAAACCAAGAGAACACGCTACATGAGCTTATCCATCCCTGATGGCACCCGTATGAGAGATACACTCTATCGGGTACATCTCTACTAACTCCAAATGGTAAGTCTGAGATAATGTGATCCATTGAGACCATTATTATATGAAAAACTCTTATGCCCAGCACCATAGGTCCAGTCATCACAATATTGTGCCCAGTGAAAGACTAAGGAAACCCAAGTGAAGATGCATGTTCCTCGTCACTATTCTCAATTGAGGGAGCACTTCTCCAGACTAACCTTTGATACCCTAGTCAATCGTATAAGGAGTGTCCCATGACACAGTCTATCGAGGGAGCACTATATCCTATCTAGGTATAAGGCCCAAGCCTTAAACCTTACTTAATATTGAGTTATTACAAGATTACACATTGGGGATCTTTTTCAAGTTTAGAGTTTTAGATAATTAGATCATAAATCATGAATTACATTCCACATTTAAACAAGGTGGTTACATTAAAGACAATATTCACTTTTACCATCAAAGGAAACATATTTAAAACAAACCATGGATTATTTCATGACACTTCCTTGACACTATCATCACATCATGTACCTTTCCCTTGAACTGTGAAAAACATTTCAAAAACTTGGTATGAGCATAAAAAGATCAGTAAGGTATATAAAAATACGGAATGAAAACATTAGTCCATGTATACATAAGAATAAATGAAATCATAATTTACTCATAAAACATAATCACTTTAACATACCTCATCAAATCATGAATAACTCATAGAAATCATAAGACATAAAGGTAACTTGAGGCATTTATAACATTCTTACGTAGGGAGTAACCCTCATAGTTACGTTTGGAATACCCATCACAGTATATTCCCTAAATATCTTTAGAGAAACCTTAGAGTTTAACCCCTTCACGTTACCCAATGCATTGGAGAGCTATATCAGGCTCACCCGCCCTTAGTTTATCATGGAACCACCCGTATTCATAAATAATTCCCAAGAACCATAACATAATCGTATCACATAAAAAATGCATAAATGAAACATAACATCTCCACATTTCAATCATAAGATATCAATACAACACATTGATATAATCAAAACATTATCAAAACCATTTTCAATACCAAAATATAAGAAAATTAAAACAAGGTATTTATTTTTCATTTAAAAAAATTTATGGCTTGTAGAGGAAGGCGAAACTCAAATAATGGTCACAGCGGCAGAGAAGTCATTGTCACCGCATACGTACGACAAAAACATTCCATTTTGTCATTTAGTAAAATGATTCATATAAAAAATATTCCTTTTGAATAAATGTAAAAGTCAAAGGGGTTTATACACCGTATAAAATAAAGTTGTGTATAAAACAAAATATGCCTCAATGAAGAAGATTGAGACGAAGTCCCTTACCTTGTGTCCGACTTGACTCGATCGTTATTTAATCTCCTGAATAATAAACTTGAGTTAATTTATAATTTCTTAAGAACCTTTTTCAAGTTAATTATTCCTTTTATATCACTTATTACCATGTTATGAACACTATGTAATTATTTAAGTTAATAACGGTCGTTTTTTCGATCATTGGTACTTGAGTCAAAAATAAACTCCTTATAATTACAAGTTGTTTATGTGGTAAAATATCCATTATATCCAGAATTATATTCATGATTTAGATATCATATATATCCTATATATCCAGTATATACATACATTTATAATATTACATAACATTTAGAGGTAATAAATGAAATGCACCGTTCATGGAGACGGTAAGCCGTACGTACGCAAGAACGCTAATTTCATTTTTATTTCGTATTTAATGGAATTAAATCATAATTATATAAAGGTATATTATAATTCCAGTATAATATCATACATAACATCATAAATCCATCCTTTATACATCCCACATATGGCATTAATGAATCAAATCACTTTGAGGGGGCGGTAGTCCGCACTTCCTAAAATGAAGATATCGTGTTTACCCATAATGGAAACCATAAAGGTATGACATAAATGAAAAATACATAAGAATAAGGAAAACATAAACATAATATATATCATATATAAATATAGAGACATCTTAATGGACACCATGAAAGGTGTTAAAAGAAGATTGAACAATCATCATTTCATGAGGCAGAAATTTTCCATCCACAGAAACAGTATGTTCTTTAACCATTAGACGAAGGTGTGTGTAAGTGTAGCTCGAATGCTTCAAATAAAAACATACTAGTATATTTAAGATACTGGTTTTGTTACAAAATAAAGGAATAAAAATTGTTTAGGTGGTTGGAGAAGCAAAATAAAACAAAAGAACACAAGTGAAGACATTACCTTTAAATCGGGTAACTCCTCTTGGTTTCAACCAAAAGGGTTTCTTGAAGAGATTTATGCCTAAGGTAAGGCTTATATGATTAATAGAGGTATGTGGAGAGATAAAATTAGCAGAGTTTGGCCGATCCAATGTCTTGAGAGGTGTGGGTAAGGAGGTAGAGGTGGGGGCCTTTTATAAGAGGGAGGAGGGGCACTCTTGGAAAGTCAGGAAATGTTACTTTATATTAAAATGAGTTTCGGATTTTAAAGGTCCCAAATTGATATATTTATAGGATAAGGTGATAAGGGTTCGAAATATAATCATAAAATAGGTTTTTTACAAGTTTAAGTCTTAGATTTTACATTATCTTTTCATTTTATTTAAATCGTTTTTTAATGAGGTAATCACTGCATCATCATGGTGTCATAAAAAATTTAATTTATTTAATGTCTAAAAATTGTAAAAAAATACTATGATGTAGGAAATATTTTTATATTTTCAATTAATATTTATAGTCCAAGAGATAAGTTATGTAGAAAAAATTAAAATTGTTTTTATGAGGTGTTACATACTTTTGTCATATTCTCCTTTCTTTAAAAATAAAATGATAAAGTGTCACTATCACCCAAAAGTGATTCCATGGGGTCCCTAAGTTTGGAACAAGGCATACCTTGGTCGGCCATGACACAACCAGTAGAATTAGGACACATGTTGTGGTCATTTGTTATTATTATTATATTATTTTATTACCCTTAACTACCCGATTACTAATTAATCACGATAATTAAAGATAATTACCATCATTACTATTCATAATGTCCAAAAACAAGTCTTAATTAAATAATTTTTACATTATTATTCAAAATATGGAATCCATTTTACCAAATTCCAAACAAAAAAATTACAGTAATTAATTTAAAAAATTATTCCTATTGTCAAAACAAATAGTGGGTTTTTTTGAAACAATATCTATGAAAAGTTTGGCACTTGTTTATGCCCAATTCCAAAGTGAAATCAATTATAATTACCAAAATTGGATAAATGGTATAAATATATTCTAATTAAACTTTAAGACCAATTAAAAGGACAATATAACCATACATTTAGATGAAAAAGTAGTTTTGAAGTAAAATGCAGTATTTTTCACTATTCATTAAAAAATGAACATTGTCAGAAAAATACCAAAAAATTATCCAATGAAAATTCCAATGTCAAAATACTAAATAATAAGTTTATGTTGACAAATAGATATTATAAAATTGTCAAAAGATATATTTAAAAATGGTTTACCATCAAAAGGCGGTAAAACAATCTTTAAAAAAATATTAGAGTATTCCTTGCTTAAGATTGGATTTATTCTCATTTTAAACCTCTTAAAAAACTATCTAATTCATAAATATATATAGACATGAAAATAAATAATTATTTACTTACTTTGGATGTTACATCCTTCCCCCTTTAGAAAATTGCGTCCCCGCAATTTATTTACTTATTGAATAAGTGGGGGTATTTATCCCTCATTGCATTTTCAGATTCCCATGTTGCCTCTTCAATCATGTGGTTTTTCCACAAAACCTTTACTTGATGAATCACCTTATTCCGTAAAACTTTCTCCATGTGGTCAAGAATCTATACAGTTTGTTCCTCATAAGATAGGTTCTCTTCCAACTGAACTACCTCTTGACTCAAAACATGAGATGGATCTGGCATGTACTTCCTAAACATTGAAACATGAAAAACATTGTGTACCTGAGATAAAATCAGAGGTAAAGACACTCGGTATTCAATTGATCCAACTCTCTCCAGAATTTCATATGGTCCAATGAACCTTGGACTCAGCTTTCCTTTCTTACCAAATCGCATCACACTTTTCCATGGTGAAACTTTGAGGAAGACATGATCACCTACCTCAAAAGAGAGATCCTTACTCCTGTTGTCCGAATAACTTTTCTGCCTGCTCTGAGCTATTCTCATGTGTTTCTGTATTAGCTAAACCTTTTCTGCCAACTCTTCTACCAATTATGGTCCCATCAACTTCCTTTCACCCACTTCATCCCAAAAAGCTGGAGTTCGACACCGCTTCCCATATAATGCCTCAAATGGTGCCATCTCTATACTAGAATGAAAACTATTATTATAAGAAAACTAAACCAAAGAAAGATGTTGGTACCAAATTCCCTGATAATCCATCAAACAAGCACGTAGCATATCCTCCAAAGTCTGAATTGTTCGTTCTGACAGCCCATCTGATTGAGGATGAAAAGCTGTACTAAAATTTAATTCAGTACCCAACGACTTCTGAAGGCCTTTCCAAAGTTAGAATTAAACCTGAGATCACGATAAGATACAATGAATAGGGGAAATCCATGTAACCTGACTATCTATTTAAGATACAAATGAGAAAGTTGATCTAGGGAAAAATTATCTCGTATAGAAATGAAATGAGAAGATTTAGTCAAGCGATCAACAATAACCCAGATTGCATTATTACCTCGAGGTGTCTTTGTCAATCCCACAACGATGTCCATGGATATATTCTCCCATTTCCACTCTGGTACTGGTAAAGGCTGAAGCATCCCTTTCGGTAACTTCCGCTCTTCTTTAACCTTTTGGCAAGTCAAATACTTCCCAGTAAAATCAGTAATATCTCTTTTCATTCTATCCCACCAGTAATACTCCCGAAGATCTCTATACATCTTAGTACTGCATGGATGAACTGAAAATGGAGAACTATGAGCTTCACATAACAACTCTCTATTCAACTTTGAATCACACGACACACACAATCTCTTCCCAAATATCAAAACACAATCATTATCAATGTTGAATTCAGGCAACTTACCCTTATGAACTAGCTATACCTTTTTCTGCAACTCACTATCTTGCTTCTATGCTTGCTTAATTCTGTCTGATAGTGAAGATTTCACTGATACCTAAAACAAAACAGAAGAAAATCTTGCACCAACTACTTCTATGCCAATGTTCATCAAATCCTTAACCAAAGGATCACGTTCCAAAAACAACATTGTTAATGAAGCATTACTTTTTCAACTCAAAGCATCAGCCACTTTATTTTCTTTTCCCAGATGGTAATGAATTGTACAATCATAATCCTTGATTAATTCTAGCCATCTACTCTGTCTTATGTTCAATTATTTCTGAGTGAATATATACTTTAAACTTTTGTGATCAGTATATATCTCACACTTTACACCATACAAATGATGCCTCCAAATTTTTAAAGCAAAAACTACAACAGTTAATTCCAAATCATGTGTAGGGTAATTTACCTCATGAGTTTTCAACTGACGTGAAGCATAATAAATTACCTGATCATTCTGAAATAGGACGCAACCAAGTCCTTTCAATGAAGCATCAATGTAGATAAGAAACTCACCATTCCTAGAAGGTAGTGCCAAAACTGGAGCATTCACCAATCTTCTTTTCAATTCCTGAAAACAATCATCACATTCTTTTTTCCAGATAAACTTAACACCCTTCCGAGTTAGCTTAGTCGTTGGACTAGATAACTAGGAAAAATTTCTAACAAACCTTCGGTAATAGCTTTTCAAACCAAGAAAACTATGAATCTCAGTTACATTTGTGGGTCTTGGCCATTATTCAACAACCTTTGTTTTTGCAGGATCAACAGTTATTCCATCTTTAGAAACAATGTGACCAAGGAAAGAAATTTGTTTCAACCAAAACTCACACTTTCTGAATTTACCATACAATTTATTTTCTTTTAAGGTTTGCAAAATAACCATTAAATGACTTTCATGCTCCTCTTTACTTTTAGAAAACACCAAAATATCATCAATGAAAACAACCACAAACTTATCCAAGAACTCATGGAAAATTCTATTCATAAGGTCCATGAATATAGCAGGTGCATTGGTTAACCCAAAAGGCATTACTACAAATTCATAATGGACATATCTTGTATGAAATGTGGTCTTTAGAACATATGCTTCCTTTACCTTCAACTGATGGTACCCTGATATCAGGTCAATCTTTGAAAAATACTGAGCTCCCTGGAGCTGATCAAACAAATCATCGATATGAGGCAAAGGATATTTTTTCTTAATAGTGATGTTATTTAAGGCTCTATAATCAATGAAAAATATAATTGAACCATATTTATTTTTAACAAATAAGACAGAAGCACCCCATGGTGATGTGCTAGGTCGAATGAAACCTTTCTCTAATAAATCTTGTAATTGCTCCTTCAAATCTAAAAGTTCAATTTGAACCATTCGATAAGGGGGTTTTGAAATTGGCTTAGCATCAGGAACTAAGTCAACAGTAAATTAAACTTCCCGATCTGGTATTATTCCAGGAAAATCATCAGGAAAAACATCAGGATACTAATTTACCACTGTCACATCATTAATCTGAACGGTTAATTTTTTTTCAACAATATGTGCAAGGTAACATTAATTTCCATCTTTTACAAGTTTCTCAGTCTCTTGATATGTTATCAATAGTAAGGGTTTATTCTTGTAAAAAAACTAAAAGTATTTCTGAAAAGAAAATTCTTTAGCTCTACAATCAATCTTAGCATGGTAAACAGAGAGCCAATCCATACCCAGGATAACATCAAACTCTACTAGAGGTAAAACAACAAGGTTTTCAAGTAGGTTCTTTCCACATATAAGGATAGGAAGATTCTTATGAATTATTTTTTCCTCAATATTTCCCCCAGGTGTTTTTACCACAATTTCAGGATTCATTTCTTGAGATGGAATTCAAAATTTAATAGAAAAGTCTTAAGAATGAAAGAATGTGTAGACCCCGAATCAAACAACACATTATCATAATCTGAGAAAACAAACAAAGTACCTGATACCACTTCATTTGATGGCCCAACATCTGCTGAAGTAGTTGCAAAGGATTTCACCACTCCTTTTTTCTTGTAGTCTGACTGCTTCCCATCACTCGAGCTCTTTTTCGGACACTCGTTTTCATAATGACCCATCTCATTGCACTTGTAACATTTCACTAATTGTAAATCAAATTTGGTCTTACCATCACCCTGATCTTTTTTAGTGCAATCACGAGACTTATGTCCCATCTTACCACATCGGTAGCACTTTCCAGAATTCAGAAGACATTCTCCAGCATTCCTTTCACCACATTTATCACAAACTGGAAACTTAGTTTTCTTACTATCATACCTTTTTGAAGAATTCCTCCCTTTCTCCTGCCACCTCGATCTCTTCTTCTGTTGGTTGTTATAGAATACTTGATCATCGGCAAACTCCATTTACACCTTCTCAGCACATCGAACAAGATTTTCATAACTCTCGAACTCATGAGAAGATAAAGCCCTTCGATATTTTGGCTTTAATCCTGAGTAAAAATGATTGATTTTACTATCAAGGTCTCAGATAAAATTTGGAACATACCTTGCCAATTGAGTGAACCTTTCTTCATAAAAAGCCACTGAGTCGTCCTCTTGCCTCAATTCTAAGAATTGTTTTTCCATCCTAAGTCGATCAAACTTAGGAAAATACTTATCAAGAAACATACCTTTGAATTCATCCCAGTCAAGAGAATCAATCTCATTAGCGTCCCTGATATTTTTAACCATATACCACCACTAATCTGCTTCACCCTCCAAAGGGTAAACAACAAGAATAACCTTTTGATTGTTTGAACACTCCATGACATTGAAAATCTTCTCCAATGATTTAATCCACCCTTTAGCTAGCACAGGGTCAGATGATCCTCTGAATGATGGGGGATGTTGCCTCATGTAATGTTCCACCACTGACATGTTCCTCTGCGGTTGATCTAGCTGATTTTGTGCATGGATACCACCACCATTTATCGCTTGAGTCAACTGCGCCATTACTGCAACAAACTGTTCAGTCCCAATTCCGACCATCTCAGGATGCTGATTCGGTAGGTCATTTCCTTCTGTATGCCTTCCTAGCACTGCTTCCTTGTTTCCTATGCGGAAAAACATCCTGAACAAACATGTCTTAGATGAAGAAACATGGTAATATTCAAATGCTATATCATTTCAATTTGACCATAAAAAAAAATATTTTTGGATAATCATTTAATAGAATTATAACTCCTAAAGTTATCTAAACCGACCTCTGATACCAACTATAAGGCCCTAGCCTTAAACCTTACTTAATCTTGAGTTATTACAAGATTAAACATTAAGGATCTTTTCAGGTTTAGAGTTATAGATAATTAGATCATAAATCATGCATTACATTCCACATTTAAACAAGGTGGTTACATTAAAGACAATATTCACTTTTCCTATCAAAGGAAACATATTTAAAACAAAATATGGATTCTTTCATGATAATTCCTTGAAACTATCATCACATCATGTACCTTTCCCTTGACCTATGAAAAACATTTCAAAAACATGGGATGAGCCTAAAAATCTCAGCAAGGTATATAAAAATACAGAATGAAAACATTAGTTCATGTATACATAAGAATCAATGAAATAATACTTTACTCATAAAACATAAGAACTTTAACATACCTCATAAAATCATGAATAAATCATAGAAATCATAAGACATAAAGGTTACTTGAGGCATTAATAACATTCTTACATAGGTAGTAACCCTCATGGTTACGTTTGGAATACCCATCACAGTATATTCCCTAAATCTCTTCAGAGAAACCTTAGCATTTAACCCCTTCATGTTACCCAATGCATTGGAGAGATATATCAGGCTCACCCGCCCTTATTTTATCACAAAACCACCCGTCTTCATAAACAATTCTCAAGAACCATAACATAATCATATCACATAAAACATGCATAAAGGAAACATAACATCTCCATATTTCAATCATAAGATAACAATACAACACATTTATATAATCAAAAAATTATCAAAACCATTTTCAATACCAAAATATAAGAAAATTAAAACATTGTATTTATTTTTCATTTAAAAAAAGTTATGGCTTGTAGAGGAAGCCGAAACTCAAATAATGGTCACGGTGGTGGAGAAGTCGTTGTCACCGCATACGTATGGAAAAACATTTCCTTTTGTCATTTAGTAAAACGCTTCATATAAAAAAGATTCCTTTTGAATAAACGTAAAATTCAAAGGGGTTTATACACCGTATAAAATAAAGTTGTGTATAAAACAAAATATTCCTCAATGAAAGGAGATTGAGATGAAGTCCCTTACCTCGTATCCGACTTGACTCGATCGTTCTTTAATCTCCAGAATAATAAACTTGAGTTAATTTCTAATTTCTTAAGAACATTTTTCAAGTTCATTATTCCTTTTATATCACTTATTACCATGTTATGAACACTATGTAATTATTTAAGTTATAACGGTCGTTTTGTCGATCATTGGTACTTGATTCAAAAATAAACTCCTTATGATTACAAGTTGTTCATGTGGTAAAATATACATTATATCAAGAATTATATTCATGATTTAGATATAATATATATACTATATATCCATTATATACATGCATTTATAATATTATATAACATTTATAGGTAAGAAATGAAATGCACCGTTCATGGAGACGGTAAGCCGTACGTACGCATGAATGCTACTTTCATTTCTATTTTGTATTTAATGGAATGAAAAAATAATGATATAAAGGTATATTATAATTATATTATAATATCATATATAACATCATAACTCCATAATTTATATGTCCCACATATGACATTAACGAATCAAATCACTTTGAGGGGGCGGTAGTCCGCACTTCCTAAAATGAAGATATCGCGTTTACCCATAATGGAAACCATAAAGATATTCCATAAATGAAAAATACAGAAGCATAAGGAAAACATAAAAATAATTTATATCATATATAAATATAGTTACATCTTAATGGACACCATGAAATGTTTTAAAAGAAGATTGAAGAATCATCATTTCGTGAGGCAGAAATTCGCCATCCACAGAAACAGTATGTTCTTTAACCATTAGATGAAGGTGTGTGTAAGTGTAGCTTAAATACTTAACATAAAAACATCCTAGTATATTGAAGATTATAGTTTTTTTACAAAAGAAAGGAATAAAAAGAGTTTAGGGGGTTGTAGAAGCAAAATAAAACAAAAGAATACAAGTGAAGACATTACCTTTAAATCGGGTAACTCCTCTTGGTTTCAACCAAAAGGGTTTCTTGAAGAGCTTTCTGGCTAAGGTAAGGATTCTAGGATAAAGAGAGGGATGTGGAGAGATAAAAGGAGGAGAGATTGGCCGAGACAATGGCTTGAGAGGTGTGGGTAAGGAGGTAGAGGTGGGGGCCTTTTATAAGAGGGAGGAGGGGCACTCTTGGAAAGTCAAGAAATGTTACTTTATATTAAAATGAGTTTTGGATTTTAAAGGTCCCACATTGATATATTTCAAGGATAAGGTGATAAGGGTTTGAAATATACTCATAGGTTTTTGACAAGTTTAAGTCTTATATTTTACATTATCTTTTCATTTTATTTAAATCGTTTTTAATGAGGTAATCACTGCATCATCATGGTGTCATAAAAAATTTAATTTATTTAATGTCTAAAAATTATAAAAAAATACTATGATATAGAAAATATTTTTATATTTACAATGACTATTTATAGTCCAATATATAATTTATGTAGACAAAATTAAAATTGTTTTACTTAGGTGTTACATACTTTTGTGATATTCTCCTTTCCTTAAAAATAAAATGATAAAGTGTCACTATCACCCAAAAGTGATTCCATGGGGTCCCTAAATTTGGAACAATGAATCCCATGGTCGGCCATGACAAAACCAGTAGCATTAGAACACATGTTGGGGTCATTTTTTATTATTATGATATTATTTTATTACCCTTAACTACCTGATTACTAATTAATCACGATAATTAAAGATAATTACCATCGTTACTATTCATAATGTACAAAAACAACAAAGTCTTAATTAAATAATTTAGACCTTATTATTAAAAATATGGAATAAATTTTACCAAATTCAAAACAAAAAAATTACAGTAATTTTTTAAAAATGATTCTTGTTGTCAAAACAAATAGCGGGTTTTTTTTGAAACAATATCTATGAAAAGTTTGGCACTTGTTTATGCCCAATTCAAAAGTGAAATCAATTATAATGACCACCATTGGATTAAATGGTAAAAATATATTCTAATTAAACTTTAAAACCAATTAAAAGGACAATATAACCATATAATTAGATGAAAAAGTAGTTTTGAAGTAAAATGCAGTATTTTTCACTATTCATCAAAAAATGAACATTGTCAGAAAAATACCAAAAAATTATCCAATGTAAATTACAATGTCCCAATCCTAAATAATAAGTTTATTTTAAAAAATAGAGCTTATAAAATTTTCAAAAGATATATTTAAAAATGGTTTTCCATCAAAAGGAGGTAAAACAATATTTAAAAAACATTAGAGTATTCCATGATTAAGATTGGATTTATTTTCATTTTAAACCTTTTAAAACACTATCTAATTCATAAATAGATATAGATCTGAAAAATCCATAATTATTTACTTACTTGGGATGTTACACTAGGTATTGTTCATATCAAGTAGAGGGGCTTGCTCCTCCTAGTTGTGTCTTATAGTCATGGGATCTCCAACTCCTATGGAGGACCCGCTTTCCGTCGCTACTCGGAGACGGGGGAGTACTACTCCATAAATGAGGACCTGCACCCTGCTTATAATAGGGGAGTACTACTCATGAAGGACCTCCACTCTGTTATGATAGGGGAGTACTACTTCTTATATTTAGGACTCACACCCTCCCCTGTAGGGGAGTACTACTTAGTGACTAGAGGACCTGCACCCTGGTACCAAGGGAGTATCGACTCTATCAGTTTATTCGCTATTGAGGACCCAAAACATAGTACGTTAGGGGAGCACTGACCCCAGGCTAGAGGACCCACTCCCTAGCACAGTAGGGTAGTACCAACTCTGCCAGAACAATGTGTACGGAGGACCCACACCCTGGAATGGTAGGGGAGTACTGAATCCTACAATAGAGGACCCGTTCCCTACCCGATAGGGAAGTACTGAGACTATACATGCTCGATATGGAGGACCTTCTCCCTAGTCCTTTAGGGGAATATTTACTCCAAGGTTAGAGGACCCACTCCCTGGTCCCGTATGGGAGTACCTACTCTTCCTTCACAAAAATCTCTGAGAACCAGCACCCTAGTCCTTCAGGGGAGTAACACCCCCAGAGGGAACTAACCTAAGGAAATGAACCCACACCCATAAAATGGGGAGTCCCATATCTACCTATAAAGAGGGATAATGAGTAACTGCACCTTAAATCATTAAGGGAGTAACCATCCTATAATCTCTTCAAGAGAACTACCCCGACTCTGTTCAACATCTGCTCATATCGGGAGAGACTAATCTTACAATCAATAGGTCTTCCTCCAACTTCCCCCACCTAGAGTATCTCAAAAGTACCGTCTCATCGCAAGGGTCCCAATGGAGAAGATGTCTCATCAAACGGATGCTCTGTTTGAAAGTTATGTGTGTTTTAGAGAAATAGGGGCTTGCGGTGTTCGGGTTTGGTATGACCTGGGGCCAACCTACCTGACTCAGGTCCGACCCGGGTTGGATGGGCCCAGACCAGTCCACTGCCGGCCCGACCCGCCTGGATGGGTGCGGCCTTCCATTAGAAACCCGACCCGCATCAAAGTGGGCTAGTTCCTCTAGACTGGATGCGGCATAAATGCATCCATCCCACACCAGGAGGCACCAACTGACACTAACATCTTGGTCAACTGGTCTACTCATGCAGATTGTTTCAGCCAACAAGGCCCACAACTTTTCCACAGATCCAGGTCAGGATGCATCTTTGGTCGTGGCTATTTCACACGATATCCACATATCTACCACCATCACCCCTCTCTGTGGTGCGCTACCCCTCCATTCAACATGCATCCACCACTGTGTGCCGCTGTCAGTGCCGCTGCTAACGCACCATCAGCCTATTCTACGGACCACTGAACGTGCTCCGGTGGTCCGTTCTTCTATCTGGAGGGTGTTCAGGAACCCTAGGCCCGCGTTCTTCATCTAATGGGGTTCAAACCTATGTTGTGATCCCTTCTTATAGGAAGCACTCGATCAACATCATATCCCACACCACCTTGATCTGTCTGTTGTCATCATCGTCACACCTCCATCGTGCTGTATCCATTCCAGATCTAAGATGTTAGATCATTGTGCCAAAAATGGTTGCACAACTATTGACTGCTTGTCGTCCCATGAAGAACATGAAGAATATCGGATGAGATAGGAGAAGAAAACCACATCAAGCAAAGTGAGGAAAGAACCTTCACCGTCATTCGTCACGACGTTGATCCACTCCCATTAGAAGGATTAATTCCCCAAAAATAAACCCGATAGAAATCCCTCCTGAAAGAATGAATGATATTTGGTTAAACCTATTCGTGAGTTTATCTGTATTCTTAATTTAAAACCAATAATGGGGGAATGATAAATAATTCAACAACAACCCCCACTCGAAGTTTGGATCACTTTAAGTAGAGTGAAGCTGCATCGTTGTTGTTGTTGATCTGTGTTCCACCAGCATTCATCGATTTATCGTCTCCAGTGAGATAACCTCCTCATACTCCTTAAAGAAACTCTAGGGTTATGATGATAACCCTGGATTTCTAACGGAGGTTTTTTTAAAAGAAAAAATTCTTTGCGTCATAAAATATTTTTATTTAAGAATATTTTAACAATGCTCACATCAAAAAAATAAATTCTTTGTCTGACTCACGCTGAATGATATTAGGCCCCGCCTAAGGTATAGTCATCATTCTGAACACAACAGTGCCCTCATACTTCAGATCTAGGAATCTTCTTGAAATATATTAAAGTTCAAAGTTCTCTTCTTGAGGGATTTTAATTTAAAACTAAACTTTATTCAAAGGTCTTTTCTGATCACACTGGGCCTCAGAATCGCACACCATCTCAGTGCTCGATCTCAGAATTTTTCCAATTAATTTTAGGAAAAAATTTAAAAAAAATTCCAGATCTTTACATTACCCCTACCTTATGGATTTTCATCCCCGAAAAGAAAAATCCTACACTAGAGGGAGGAAAACTGAGCTCTCTACTAGACTCCCACACCAGCGATCTCACCAAGGATACCTATGTTGCTTACAAAAACACACTTAAAGAACCATTGAGATCAACCACTCTCACATATATATTATTCTTGGCCAAAACTGTGTCACAATAGTCACATGTATCTTTATCTACGACAAGTGGGACAACACCCAGCACACGGTCCATCTCCAGTCATGGGGTCTAGTGGCTCACCTCCACGCTGACCTGATGCAGATACAAACTGAACCCCACAGTTCACATCCACCCTTGGATGAACTATGCTAAATCCTTCACAAGTGTTATCCATTCAAGGTTGACTCTGAACACATAGGGGTATTTATGAGCAAAAAAATGCTGCCCAAGAGCGAACATTGGGTCTTACTAGGCCCTATATCGACAACCTTCTATGGCCACATAATTTTCTGAAACAAAAACACTACCATAGTCACTAGTGGCATATCATCTGTGTATGGATGGTAAGTCACTATCTCATACTATAGAAAACACCATGGGGGGGGGGGGGGGGTCTAACTCTGCCACCATGGAATGATCCCAAGCATGACTCTTTGTGAGAGTCTACCCTGTGATTCCTGAGTTTCCCTTTTAACATAAAGTAAAACCTTTTTTCACTATCATGGAAACACTACATCCTTTTCCTAATACAGTCAATCTAGGTATGAATGGTAGTAGTCCATACCAAGAATGACGTTGTAAGGCCTCGACGCCACGACTAAGAGATCCCAACCACAAATCTCACCTCCAAGAGCTAGGTCACACTATTATCACCAATGTGTGATCTATGAGTCTTCTCTAGAAGGAGTCTCTAAGCATGAGGATCAAGTCCACGGTCCAATTGGAACCTCAAAGTCTCAAAAATAACTTATAAAAAAAGGAGAATGACTAACAGCTATATCTATTAAAACGATAATCAAAAGAAAAGACAGAGATCATACCTTGAATCTCTCTTAGTGATTATTAGTCATAATTAATGAACAATTGTAGCTATCCTCACCCACATCCTCCGGCTCCCTACGCCTTGAGTAGAACACCTCCTACTACTCATCTAGCTCCTCTTCGTCTCCCACCATTTTACGGAACTCCTTGCCCCTAGCACTGTCTCTGCCAAGGCGGCTTGTCAGACGACTCCCTCTCATTGTCATGACGGTTCGGACAATCCCTAGTGATATTCTCATGACCACTGAAAGCGTAAAACCACCTATCCTATGGATTATAGGATAATTGGAACTGATCTTGAACTATAGACCCACATGTCTATTTTCGGGCCTTGGTATTCCTTCTATGTTGTGATCCTGTCTCCTGTCGTCTGATAGATCCAACAAGCGCCTCTACCTCATGATATCTGCTGTAGGTCACATCTATATGCATCTCTACCAGGAAACTCTCAACCACCAGGGCTCGCTCTAGCACCCCAACATATGTCGGAATACTAAGGGGTATCACTAATGCCTTAATCTTCCAGCGTAGCCCCTGTTTAAAGGTCCGGGCCCTGGAGTATGGTTCTTGAACCATATCTATAGAGTAACGAGAAAGATATGTAAACATCACCGAGTAATATACTACCATCATGATGCCCTGTCATAGGTGCATCAACTCCTGTATACATACAGAGCGTAAAGTCTCCGGAAAGAACTCCACCTTGAAGAGGTGCACAAAGTCTATCCAGGAGAGGGTTGCCTCATCATGTGTCTGGATGGTCAAGCTACACCATCTCTGCACTAGGCCCTAAAGAAGGCTCATGGCCAGGATCACCATCTGGTCAAGAGGCATCCTCACTAGGCGGAAGACTCACATAACTGCCTCAATCCAATCCTCAGCTTCCTAAGGATCTGTCTCACCTCAGAACCAGAGAGGTATCTATATCTGGAACTCATGCAGTGCACTCAGCCTATGTACATCCTCATCCCAAATTGCCATTAAAACATGCTGCTCTACGGGTGTTGGAACCACCGGCATACCACCTGGGGAAACTCCCTAGAACCAGTGCCCTGCACTAAATTTTTATCACGAGGCATATCATCATCACAATCACACTATAGAATCCTATCTAGTTGTCATCGTGGATGCATACTGAAATAGATCAAGATGAACCATGTTTAATAGAGTATATCTAGAGATATGAATCAAGAAGGAAATGAAAAACACAACCATTCCTATATGATGCATGTACCATTTATTTCATGGTGACCAGTGTCCTAATGCACCAAGTCGAAAAACAGGTTATCAAAGTCCCAGTGAATGGATACGTCGACCGCCACACCAAAAATAGGACCTTTGTCCTGAGATTCAAAATCAAAACATCCAAACACCACCGCGATGAAACCCAAACCAATCTCACAAAATCTCAGTCCTAAGGTGGAACTTAACTTACTTTGATACCAATTTTTCACGACCTGTCCCCCAGGGCCCATGACTTGACTACCTACCTCCCAAAGGCCAGGGGCTAGAGACTAGCACCGAAGGAATTATTCCACGAGTGTGAGGCATTTTTCTAAGTACCTATACACACGCACACTCACAACCCCATCCCACAAGATGAAATGTAAAACACTACATGCAACCACTAAGAAAATCACAACTAGAGTACAACATAAAGTAAAGTACAAGGAGAAAAACCGGGCCAGTATACAAGCCAACCAATGGAAAAATAGAACACGAGTACAACCAAAGGTCTCTGAAACTCATCCTCTGAGAACCCTAACTGAAGGGTAGGTGGAGGGTAGCAGTCTAAATTCATAGGAGTACGACTCATCTATCCTCCCTCACTGAACACCACCTAGTCCTGGTCCTCCCTAGACTCCATCGAAGTGTCGATCATCTGCACAAGACACAATACATGTAGGAAAAGACAGTGTAGGGGTGATTAAAATAATACTTAGTAGGGGACCCCAAAACCACAAAGGTAAATCACAAGAGAAAAACCACAAAGAAATGCACAGTAATATCTACCCAAGTACATGCCCATACTTATACCAAGGTCATCTAGATAAACTCATCTTAGCCACAAAGAAACATAAGGCCCTATCCTTATAGCCAACATTGGGATTCTCACCAAAGATTTAAAAGGTGACACATAAACCAGGAGAACATGCTCCACAAGCTTAGCCATCCCTGATGGAACCCATCCGAGAGATACACTCTATCCAGTACATATCTACCAACTCAAAATGGTATGTCTGAGAGAATGTGCTCCATCGTGATCATTCTTTTAGGACTAGATGTTGTGCCCAGTGCCAGAGGTCTAGTCATCACAATCTTACTCCCAACACAAGACTAAGGAAACCCAACTGAAGAGGCCCGCTACTCATCACTGCACTCAGTTGAGGGAGCACTACTCTAGACTAACCTGTGGTACCCTAGTCACTCCTGTAAGGAGTGGCCCATGCCTTAGTCCATTGAGGGAAACTATATCTTATCTAGGTATTTTTCATATCAAGTGTAGGGGCCTACTCCTCGTAGTTGTGTCTTACCCTCAAGGGAGCTCCAATTCCTATAGAGGACCCGCTCCCCATCGCTACTCAGAGATGGGGGAGTACCACTCCATAAATGAGGACCTGCGCCCTAATTCCAACAGGGGAGTACTAATCATGAAGGACCCACACCCTGTTACAATAGGGGAGTACTAATTCGTATATCAAGGACCTTCACCCTACCCTCTAGAGGAGTACTACTAAGTGACAGGAGGACCCGCACCCTGGTACCAGGGGAGTACCAACTCTATCAGTGTATTCTTTATAGGGGACCCACACCTTAGTAAGTTAGGGGAGTACTAACCCCAAGCTAGAGAACCTGTTCCCTAGCACGGAAGGGGAGTACCAACTCTGTCGAAACAATGCGTAAGGAGGACCCACACCCTAGAATGGCGGGGGAGTATTGACTCCTACAATAGAGGACCTGATCCCTACCCGGTGGGGGAGTACTAAATCTATACATGTTAGATATGGAGGACCCATGACCTAGTCTTTTATGGGAGTACCGACTCCAAGGTTAGAGGACCCACTCCCTGGTCTTATAGGGGAGTACCTAATATATCTTTCACCTACGGGCCTTGTAAGGGTTCCAACTCACCCATTGAAAGGTGGATTATAAAAAATCAATAAAAAATGAAGGCCTTAGGGCCATTGGAGGTGTAGGGAAGTACCTACTCTTCCTTCACGAACTTCTCTGAGAACCCGAACCCTAGTCCTTTAAGGGAGTAACACCACTGGAGGGAACTACCCGAAGGAAAAAAACCCACACCCATGATGTGGGGAGTCCTGTATCTACCTAAGAATAGGGATAAGAAGTACCCACACCCTGATTTTTCAAGGGAGTAACCATCCTAGCATCTCTTCAATAGAACTACCATGAATCTGTTAAATATTTGCTCATACCGGGAGAGCCTACTCTTCCAATCAATAGGTTGTCCTACAACTTCCTCAAAAACTCACCTAGAGTATCTCAAAAGGACCATATCATTGCAAGGGTACCAATGCCGCATATGGCTCATCAAATGAAGCATCTATTTAAAATTTACAAGAGTTTTAGTGAAACAGTTTCCAGTTAGGTTTGGGTCCAGTCCAACCCGGTCAAACTGACTCGATCCGGCCCGAGGCCCACCTACCCAACTCGGGTCTGACTTAACCTAGCCCGCTGCAGGCCCGACCCGCCTGGCTGGGGACAACTTGCCAGCAGCAACCCGACCTACATCAGAGCAGGCCGACTCCTCCAAACCGGATGTGGCATAGCCACGTCCGTCCCACACCAGGCGACGCTAGCTGGAACCGCCACCTTGGTCAATTGGTCTGCTCACACAGACTAGTTTATTCGGAAAGACCTGTGGATTTTCCGCGGGTCCAGGTCCTGTTGCAACTTTGGTCGTGGAACCTTCACGCAACAGCCGCACAATTTCCACCTTTTTCCCCCTCTGTGGTGCTTCACCCCTCTATCTAGCACGTGGCCACCACTAGTGCACCAAAAACCTATTCCGTAAACCACCAAATGTGCTCCGGTGGTCCGTTCATCGATCTGGAGGGTGTTCTGGAACCCTCGGGCTGCGTTCTTCATCGCATGGGGTTCAAACCTCCATTGCGATCCCTTATGTTAGAAAGTTCTCGATTAGAGGTATCTCCCACACTGCCTCAATCCATCCGTTATCATCATCGTCACACCTTTGTCATTCCATATCCATTCCGGATCCAATATTTCAGATTTTTGCACCAAAAATGGTTGCACAACGACTGAACACTTGTCGTACTGTGAAGAAAATGAAGAATGCTGGGTGAGAGAGGAGAAGAAAACCACATCAACCAAATTGAGGAACGAACCTTCACCATCATTATTCTTAGCGTTGATCCACTCCCATTAAAAGGATTAATTCCCCAAAAATAAACCCGATAGAAATCCCTCCCACAAGAATGAACTATTCGTGGTTCAAACTATTGGTGTGTCGATCCGGGTTCATCATTTAAAACCAAGAATGGGGGAAAGATAAATAATTTAACAACAAACCCTATATAAAGTTTTGATCACTTTAAGATGAGCGAAGCTGTGTCATTGTCGATTCGTGTTCCACCGACGTTCGTCGATTCATCATCGCCGGTGAGAGAACCTCCTCCTCATCCTTAGGGAAACTCCAGGGTTATGACGATAACCCTGTATTTATGACGGAGGTTGGTTTAAAATATAAATTTTTTTGCATCATAAAATATTTTTATTTCAGAATATTTTAATGATGCTCATGTCCAAATACTAAATTCTTCATATGACCCGCGCCAGACGATGTTAGGTCCCCCTAAGGTAAAGTTACTGTTTTGAATGCAACGACACCCTCAGATTTCTGATTAGGGAATCCGTTTGAAAGATATTAAAGTTAAAAGTTTTCCTCCTAAGTTCTTTTAATTAAAAATTGAACTTTATTCAAAGGTTTATTCCGGGCACACCGGGCCTCAGAATCGCACACTGTCTTAGTGCCCTATCTCATAATTTTCCCAATTAATTTTAGTAAAAATATGTAAAAAAATGCTAGGTCTTTACAACATGAGAGAATGTAAACAATATATGATCTTATTACTCCTTAGAGACAAGAATATAGATGTTAAAAAATTTGACCATCTTTCATCAACCCAATCAGAAATCAAATTTTCAATGTAGGTTGATGATCTTATTCTTCTATCTCTTTAATAAAATAATTAGTCAATGGATAAAATTATCAACTACTTCTCTCAATTCTCTAACACCAAATTTATTTTTCATTTCTTCATATTATATTAACATATATTCTGGAATTTTATTTTTATAATAAAATATGGAAACATCCCTTGATTCTCAACTATAAGTAATTGTCTTAAACAATAACAACATTGACCATGATATATAATTTCAAATATTTATTTTAAAATCTCCATGAAAATGGGCCCATGATCCCCTCATTTAATAATCCTTTAAGTACCATTCAAAATCCCTTGAATATTAGTTTTAATCATGGATTTGACCAAAAAACAATGATATTTTAAGACATGAAGATCAATAAATTATTGTCTCAATTAAAATCAATTTTTCATACATAAATATATCTTATGAAAAATCATATCATATGAACTTAGGATATCTTACGAAAACTAGTATCTTAAAAAATGACCTTATTTTATGAAAACTGGTATTTTCTGAAATGGAAATATCTTACACACTAAATATCTTAAAAGATTATAATATCTTACATAATGTATAATATCTTATTAAACTTGAATATCTTATGAGAACTTATATATTACACAGACCACTGAAACATATTATGAAAAAAATGAAGTCTTACAAGATCATCATTTCATAAAAACACTCTGAAAGTATCTTACAAACTCATCATATCTTACAGAACTTATAAGTATCTTATAAAAAACTCGATATCTTAAGAAAATGTAAGATATCTTATGAAACTATAGTATCTTATCAAAATATAATAATATCTTACAAATTCCATACATAAGAAAATATCAAGATTCATAAAATTCTAAAACCATTCTCCATCCACTTAAAACCTTCTCAAACATACTCAGAACAACTCAAAATAATAAAAAAAATCAAACATTTTTAAACATCCTCCTTATCCTCTAATGAATAGTTGATAAGAAATAAAACTCCTTAAACTTCCACCTTTCTATAACAAGTCATAAGCCTATGAGATAGTGGTAAATCCATCCTCAAGTCCCTATCCATGGGGAGACTTTACACAAGAGAGAATATAATTAATCAAAACTCTAAAAATGAATATGTATAAACTATATTTAGTTACTAAAATTTAGATAATAAATCTAACTAAAAAAATGAGGTTAAGGTAGTTGAAAACTAAATATTTTTTTGTCATTCCTATAATGGTATGAAAATTTATAAGAATCATTTTATCTTATAAATTCATAATATAAAAATCATATATATAAATTAAATTGTAATAATAAATTCATGATTAATTCATAAATTTAATGTGAGATAACATAATGATCAATTCATGAAACAATGATTATAAACATTTTATAATTTATTACATAATGAATATAAAAATTTTATATTTATTTCTAATATGAAATCCTTCATATTCATTATATTACATTTTATTTCAATTTATGATATTTCATGAAATATAATCATTTTTTATTTCAATTTTCTATTATGTAAACATTTTAAATAATATAAATATAAAATTTTAATATTATTTAAATCTTTGATCATATTAATTTATCAAAACTATTTTTCTATGGTTCAAATAATTTTTAAATAAGTTTCTTTTAATTTGAACATTTTAAATTAATCATGATGAACATTTCATAATATTTTAAATATAAAAAATTTATATTATGACTTATTTTTGCAATTTATATACCCTTTATAGATTACTATTATAATTTTTCTTATGAACACTTTATATTAAAATTATAAGGTATTACATATAAATTTAAAAAATACATTTTAATAATAACACTTAATATTAATGGAATAATAGTAATACATGTTCCAAAAAATTTAATTAATTAATCATAAAAATTTTATAATTAATTAATTTATAAAACAAATTTATATATTAATAAATATTCCAATTTTACATTATTTATAAATAATTTATAAATAAATAAATTCAATTCATTATTGAAAAACATGAAAAAAAAATTCAATACATTATATTTAACGATTCTAACTCAATCGTAGGGTGTAATTGAAACTTTACAACACATAAATATATTAAATGATATATATCATATTTTATGAAATGTAATCTAGTCGTTAAATTTGATATACAGTCATATATTATGATTTAAATCTGTACCATCTCTTACGATATGCGAGTTGTATTTTATGAAAAACTAGGACATCATAAGAGTGTTACGATGCTCTATTTTTTATAAATCTTATACGACTATACTAAACTATAATATTTGGGTATTATATGATATGAATAGTGAAAAACCTAAAATTTTAACCTGTGTCATAGCTTACAATATCATATATTTTATTTCATGATATAGAATAGACAATAGATTATAACTTATTGTATTTAAAAACTTAAATACGATATGTAATATGAAAGTAAAAAACTTCATTTCTCAAATATTTTCATGAATAAAAAAACATGTAAATATATAATTACACTGATATAAATCTATGCATATATTAAAAATTAATATAATGGATAAAACCCATAGAAACTCTAAAACCAAAGAACTTTATGCATCTAAAAAAAATCTTAAACTGGAAATGAAGATCATGTGCACCTTTCACTATAAAATACTAGTTCTAATAGTGTTTTATAATAATCATTAAAGGAATAACCTAAATGTTCTTCCCTATGAAGTGTTTCCATGGGTTATTTTGAATCATCCAATTTTTTTGGATGAGATCCCCAATTCCTTCATAGGATATACCAGTATCCAGATAATAGAGAAGAAAGGGTAAGAGTGATTCAGGGAGGGCAGAGGTTTAACTAGGAGGATCAAAAATAAAGTCAAACTCATGATTAGGGGATTGGTCTGCTTTATATAGTCTTTAGGGATTCTCCCTAACCTATTAATATACCTCATTACATTACTCATATGTTTTATAAATGCATGAGTAATGTATTCTATTACATCCCAAGTAATCAGTGGCCATAACCTTCCAATGAATGAATAATTATAGTTACAGTGTAGGATACTTCTTAATGTTTGGTTGGATGATTATGCAGTGGAAGCAGCATGAATTGTCAAACCATTAAATGCTCAGTGTTTATGACTGGAGCATATCGTACAATACGAAAACCCCACACAACCCCCATATGATTCACAACCAATCATATCTTATGATTAAAATAGACTATTACTTAAGACTTATAATATACATTATATGGTATTAATCAATATACCCCATTATACATACAAATAATAATTTTCATGCTAGTCATGCTTGATGAAGGTGTCATTTAACTCTCTCAAAATACCAATTTTAAATTTTCCTACTATTACTATATAGTGGTTGAGTAATTTAAAACAACATGGAAGGTAGGTGGATATCAAATAGCTTTATTTTATCCTAATGTATTGAAAACAATGAAATACAAAGGTTCCTATGAGAGAATAATAGAGTGGAGAATTAAAATAAATAAAGAGGTGTGTGGTGTTAGAAAGTTTAGAAACTAATACTAAAGGTTATGGTAAGATACATATAATATTATATTTAAAAAAGTGGTATAATTAAAACGGGTTGATGGAAATATAGTTCCGAGGAATGGGTTTAACAAAACCAGCTACTGTGAAGTAATTCACAAATAAACTACCATTAATCTCTAAAATTACGTTTAACCAATGAAAATTCTCAATCTATCAATCAATTTTAGTGGGGGAAACAATTTCAAAACAATCCCAAAAAAAGTTTTATTTTTTCAATACATCAACTAGAAATCAAAACTACATTGAATGAAAACAACCCAAGAATAATGAAAGTAGTCTTATTGATAGAAGGAAAAAATAGAATAAATTTTAAAACCATAATAATTTTTAATCTGATCAAAAAAATTATGTACAATGCATGTTTACAAATCAAGAAGGAAATCACAAGAAGATGATAATAAAAATACACTATAAATAGGAAATGGGAAGAAAAAATCCTTCTCTATCGATTTCTAATCTCCGCTCCCCATATGAATTCCAATTTATTCCTACTTGAATCCCATATCATTCCTCCAACTCTTGCTTCTCTTCTCTTGAGCTATTAGTCACAATCCTCATCCAATTAGTTTCAATGGTGTCCAGTGTATTTTGATATCAATGAATATTCAATTTCCCCCTCCAAAGTTCCTTTTTCCAATCTCTTTAGATAATTTTCCCACTGAATTACTTATTAAAATCCACCACCTCCATTTAATTATAGTAAAATGGGAGAGTATTTTTATTTAACTTTTGAAACTACTATTGTTATTATACTAAAACTCCCAACCTATTTTATTTTCTTACATAAGAAATTAATTATTTCATCTGTCCAACAATTTATTCTTCAAAAATAATTCCTATACTATTAAAATACACATGTCAGGTTACTATTACTGACATATTCTATGTCAAACTAGTTTCATAATGGTGTGCATGAATTCTTCCTCAATCCATATTCTAGATCAACATCTACATCTATTTCTTTCACTATTTTTTTTTATTTAAACACTCAAAAAATTTAGTTCTAGTATCCACTCGAGTGTGGGTTGATTCTAGTAGTAAATTTCAAAAACTTAAACGTCTCTAAAAAATAATTCTCACTCAAGAAATTTCAATTGGCCTCATAACCTTACACTTTGTTTTTGACATATCCTTCCTTTGGTGATTGAATTAGTTGGCTGAGATGAACCCACAACCCTGTTCGATGTCCTCCTTAGTTTCAAAAAGTCTTCAAAATGAGAGATCAAGATGATATAAAGTTTAAACTCATTGGAGCATAATGATGAACACTTCATGAGAAATGTTATTCATCCATTATAGTAGTGGGACGCTTGATGTTCCTATATTCACCAGTTAGAAACTTCATAGGGAATATATATACCAACAATAACTTCAGCACACATAATTCTTCCAATAGACCATGACACCATTCGACATCCAATCTTATTCCATTATTTGAGTGCAACAATAGTTTCGAGTAACTATTATTTTTGTTCATCCAATCTCAAATCCCATTCTTAATCCATAAAATTTGAGGTTTTAGCTGCTCAATGTCTTGCTCAATTTCAAATAATCATCCTTTATCTTATTCAATTGACCTCAATGAATGTTGTTTCATGAAATCAATTCATTATCAACCTTGAAATATTTTAATACTAATTGTTTTTTATTTTTATTCTAAGGTAGAGATCCTCATTTTTGGTATAGACTCAAGATTAAACTCTGATTCACACCTCAACTTCAACTTGTGAACTTTGATTGATTATTCATCATGATGTACACAATGGTATTCATTATAATTCAATCTCAAATTTGGGTTTTCGGTTTCAACAGCTTAGACTTAGTAAATATTTTTTGGAGGATTTAATAGAAAATTTTACAAGTCCCAAAGCATTAAGATGTCTCTTCCAAGGTTATACATACAAAAAGACTTACAATTAAAAGTCTTATAATCAAAATTACTAACTAAAAATACTTTAATGAAAAATAATAATGAAAATAAATAAATAAAAGGCTTACGATAATTTATAAAACTTACATAATTAAATAAAATATTGCTAACATTAATAAAACCACAAATAATTTGAAATAAAATAAATGACATAAAAATAAATAATAAACTAAATAAAAAATTAATCCATTAATTTTCAAACCTCTCAAAATATTATAATCCACAAGATGTGTTCAAAATGAAACTATGTAACTTCGACTTTTAAATTACAGCAAGTTGAAATCTTTAATGTATTTTGAAATTATATTTAAATTATTATTGCATACAAAACAACCAAAATGATGGTTTGAAAATATAAAAAAATTAAATCAAGAACAATTGATCAGTTTCACACCCAGAATCCTCATTTTTATGAAAATATTCTAATAATTTCAAAAAATACTATAAATTGATGAAAATTAAAATTATTAACAATGATGCACATTTTTTTATCAAAAAATTGAAATTTAATATAAATTTTTTTGAAAACATATATTCAAAATGAGTAACATAAAATTTATCCACACTTAAAGATTTTCTTGTTTGTGAGAAATTAATTCATCAAAGATAACTAATATTAAGAGTGAAAAATTGAAATGACACAAATAAATGATTTAAAAAAATCCCCATAGACCTTAAAAAGTTATACATATTATTTTATTCTTAAAATTAAATTATTTTAGTGCAATGTTTTTTTTCCAATTTATAAAAATGATTGAAATTTTTAATTTTGAAAAGAATTGAGCACACTTGAATTTACATCCAATCAAATCTTTTAAACTTCTATTTTCTTATTGGAAAATAGAAACACTTAAATTAGGAACACAGAATAATTAGGAACACTATTATTTGATAAGGTCTAAATAATTATAATCATAAAATAAATAACTCATACAACAATAATAGAATAAACAACAAATAGTTTAACTTGGATTAGGATTTTCGTTTCATGGATTATTTGGATGCACATCTTATGAGTTTAATTCAAATAAAAAATCTTAAGGTTAATGATAATTATAAGATATAATCTAAAAATTTTACCGAAATAAAGTTGTTTCAAGATGTAAATAAAATTATGTACCAAATTAAATTCATGTAGTAATAGAAATTAACCTCTTAAAAGTGAAAAAACAACATTCATTTTTCAGAAAAAATTTTCAATCACTAGAAATGATAAAGTGATCCTTTAATATAGGTAAATTTTGAAAATATTTGTGATTATTTTGATGTGTTTTCAATGAAAATAGTTTAGTGCATTAAGTAATCCTACCCCATACTTAAAATCCAAAATTGTACTTAATATTGATCCTCAGTTGTAGGGATACATTTGAAACGGTTATGTTTAAAGTGGTTTTGAAATTTAGTAATTCAAGAAGTTATTTAAATGGGTGAAAATGTATCTCAGAAAACATGTTTCAACAATATCATATCATTTTCCAAAACATATTAAATAATATACATTATTTTTATCAATTTAAATACAAAAATATTGTCAATATTGGTCAAAAAACAAGTATGTTTAAATAATAAGTTCAACTCAAACATTATTACTTTCAAACATTTTTAAGAATTTTAAAATAATTCAAAGAAGTTTTGAAACGTTCCTATATTGGGGTGTGAAAAAAAATTATATCCTAAGTTAAAATTCATTAAATTGGTTAAAATAGGTTGTCTCTAGAGAGGAGTGCACTACAATAAAGCTAGAACCTTTAAATTATAGGAAAAATTTGTTGTTTTTTAAATTGTTTGATTTTGAAAACAAACTAAAGAAAAAAAAAAGAAATTAATTAAGAAAAATATTGAAAAAAATTATAAAGAAAGTGATTAAAAACTATGATATGATCAGGGTGATCAGGCCGGGATTGGTTTGTCCAAATGTAATTTTATCCTAGTTCCAATTTATCCAGTCCTCTTTTACAAAGTTGATTAAAGTTATATTACATGACCACTTCCTATATCTCCCACAGTAGATGGTGATGGTTAGAGTAAACCTTTCCAAGATATCAGTTTGGTATACTCCTTCAAATGTGTGAGAGAGTTGCAGTGAATATTCTCAATTGACTTAGGAAATACCCGATCAAGTCTTGTTTATCCTAAATAATCAAGAATGTACACTACCCCTCTAACATGTACTGGTGATCATCGAGTAATTATCTACTAATACCTAGTATATTCCATCATATATAAACCAAAACCTATTGGAGGGAGATAATGATCATTGACCAAATAAAAATCAACAATAAAATCAAAAAACAAATTCAATCGTACTAGATAATATAAACCACTTAAAAATTGAAAGTAACTTTACAAAAGAGAGAAAGAAATTTTATTCAATAAAGTGCAAGAACTCAAGAATTAAAAAAGGGACCCCTCCCTAATCACTCATAAGTTTACCACTCTATGTTAATGGTAACCAATAAGAAGAAGTAGAAGAAGTCATTACACAACTTAAGAAGAAGAAAAGAGGGAAAAAGAAGAACATAGAATTTCTCCTCTAGAATCTAACATCAAGAAGTTGTATCCCATTATTCCCACTATATGTTTGTAAATAGCCAAGGATCCTTGTTATAAATTTTTATAAATTGGGTTCTATATCAACCCTCAAAATTTCAATTTCAAAGTCATTAGACATGTATAAAATAATTAATGACCTAATTAATGAATCACACTTTTCTTATCCTAATATACCATAAATATTCCTCCAATTTAGATCATTTAATGGATGAATTAATGAGATAATATCTTCATGAAATTTAATTTGATTATGAGTCTTATAATACTATTTCAAATACAGCTATAATCACCTCATTTTGTGGTCTTTATCCTGAGTTTTTCCTCATTTATTAAGGTGGGTCCATTTTTTTGGTCATAAATATTTTTCAAATTGATTGGATTTTTAGGCTTATAGAAGTT
Organism: Viscum album; assembly: GCA_963277665.1. NCBI lineage: Eukaryota > Viridiplantae > Streptophyta > Magnoliopsida > Santalales > Viscaceae > Viscum > Viscum album. The sequence continues at coordinate 699,168,840 of OY728157.1, forward strand.
AGAATTAGTTTTAGATTCCGAATAAGGAGTTGAAGAACATGAAAAAAGAAGTCCTAAAAAATAATCACTCCAATTAGATTAATATTGTAAAATTTATGCTCAAAATAATAAGTGATAAAAATTTGTAAAAAATACAAAATTAATCAATTTTCACATTTTAGCCCAAAACACACAAGAAAACCAAAATTGATGAAAATCAGATCAAATTGTTAAATTGGGATGGATTAAATAATTTAAATATATATAAAAATTATGAAAATATTATATCAATCAATTCCCCCATAGTTATCACTTGGAATCCTGGAAAATTAATCATTAAAATCAAATCAAAGAAATTTCAAAACACATATTCATGAGATCATCCAATTTTTTAACAAAGAAACAAAAGATATCATGACTCTTCAAGAAAAAAGTATTTCAAGTTATCCATTTAGATAATTAAATATATTTACACTTAATTTCTCCTCCAATGCACACAAGACACCTACCTAACATGAATGTTCTCTCATCTCACAAATGTCAATTTTCAATGAGGCTTTTCTCATCCAAACCAATAAAAAAGTAACCATAGGCTTTATAAATTCTTATATCTCTACCAAATCTGAGTCAAGGACATGTGTTTATCATGATTAGTTTTTAGGGGTTTTCTATGAATTTCAATTGGTAGGATTTAGATTTTAGAAATTATATGAAAGAATGAGGCGGACATGGATTTTTTTGAAGAAAAATTTCATGATTCTAATTATGGAATCTCGCCTTTTTAATACATAACTTTTCATTACATTTTACATACAGAGGATCTTTAAAGTCTAGTGTCTTGGAAATCAGGAACAAAAAAACTTGAATAAAACCTAAAACATTCTTATAAACCAATTTTAGGGCTTCATCATAGGTTCATCCTATGTACAACTACTGCATCTCATATCCTGGAGACATACATCAAAGGAAAGGGTGAGCAGAAGGCCCAGTAAGGTTAAACAAGGGAATCAATGTACTTATGATATCAATAAGAACTTGAATACATCATAAAGACATGAGAAATGGATGTATAGGCATATTATAATGAAAATAACTTGAAAAATAACATGAATATGTGGCTACAACACTTCATTTAGAAATTCATGAACATATCACCAAGGTCCATCCCCAAGGTGTCATAAAAATTACCAAGGTTATTCACCAAGGTATCGTGAAACTTGTCATCTCTAGAGATTAAATACTTACCCAATGCATTGGAGCGCTATCAAGGCACACCATTAATATGTATTAACTTTCACATGATCCACATATATCATAATAAACATTTCATAAATAACCCATATAGAATAAAAGAAATGGGTTTCATTTCAAAATCATGACGTTTTAAAAAGTACTTAAAAAATAAGATCATTATGTAATTTATAACCCTCAGAAAGGGAGTAGGGTTATATTTATGTCAATTAAAGAATCAAATATATATGTTCTTTTATATTTATGAACACCCATATAAATGAAATAGGTCTGAGTATTCACATAAATAAAACAAGACAATTTCTTGAGAGAAAGAGAGAGATTTTGACATGAGATTTTGGCAGTATAACGGCTATATAACTTGGTTTTAGAAAACATTAAAAAGAGAGGATACAAGGGTAAAACAATAATAAATAACTCATAATAAAGTATAAAGATAGAATTATATGGAGATAAGAACATGGTATGGATATTTGAATTCCATACCTCATGAAAAGGATACATGAAAGAAAAGAGAAGATGTGATTTCTTTTACGAAAAACTTGGAAGCCTAACGTCGTCACTTAAAAATTCCGAAAATAAATTGATGAGAGTGGAAAGGGTTATCTAATCATTTTGAAATGAAATGTAAATTATCAAAGATATATAAGAATAATCCCCAACATAATAAAATGGAACTATAAGACATAACATAAACGAAGTCACGACTTAAAAGAGGAGGGTGAAAGGATCCCTTACTGATTTGGTAACTTTCGAAACATACACCCTATGAAGGAAGAATAATATAATGAATATGTAAATACCCATAAATTAAAGTATATTACACAAAGAGTACAATCATGAAAAGTACATAAACCACACAAAATAAAATAGTGGAAAATATACCATGAATCTCACAGGAATAAGAAGTGAGATGAAAATCCCTTACCACGTTGTATTCAGTCGAATCATATGACAAAAAATTAATAACCACCAAAATAATCATAGGATACCATGAATATAAAGAAAATACTGATAATATATATCTAATGGAAATACACAATACACCTTATGCTCTAAATAAGTGGCGAACAATTGAAATCTCTAAGACTTGAAAGTGAGATAAGAATCCCTTACCTTGAAGAGTAACTTTGAAATCTTGAAGGTCGGGACCTTGGGAGGCTTGAGGGAACCTTGGGAGGACTCCTTGGGAGGTAAAGAGACCATAACTTCAATGTGAAGGATTTTTAAATGAAAAGAATGAGGGAAAGTCTTGGTATTTATATGAGAAGTGAGGGGACAAGTCATTAATGGCCAAGGGACACCTCATCGGTGGTATTGGAAAAACAATGGGCTTGCCCATGGTATTTGCCCATGATATTGGCCACTTGGGACACCTCATGCCTTATATTACTATTCATATGTCGACCAAAAATATTATATAATTATTACATCCTTAATGATGTCATTAAACACCCGAAACTAAAAAACTGTATTTTCACTATTCACCGAAAATTCAACTTTCTCAAAAAAATCCAAAAAATTAACCTTAACCAACTATCGATGATCTGATTTTAAAAATGAACTCCATTTTATGAAAATAATTTTATAATTATTTTTAATTTAATTTTTAAATAAAAACATTATTCACTTAAAACTCAACTGTTTCAGAAAAATCCCAAAAATTCACCTTAACCAAATATCGATGTTCTGATTTCAAAAATGAACTCCATTTTATGAAAATAATTTTATAAATAATTTTAATTTAATTTTTAAATAAAAAAATACTTTTCAACTAGAAAATACTAATAATTAACCAATAATTTATGAAACAGTTATTTACCTATTTTATTGAATGACATTACATAATCAAGTTTCCTAAATTATATTAATACTTTCTTAAGTGATGTTAATTAATACATTTGGTCAAATTACTAATCCTAAGCATAAAATCACTATTCATAATTTACTATTCACCAAAATTAAGTTGATCTTATTAGACTCTAAATTTTATACTGATCACAACTGTATAAGACTATTTTTTGAAAATCATTACACATTTTTAATTATTTATGGTTTACATAAATATTTTAAAATATCCTTTTTCAAAAATTCATCAATAATATACATCCTATATTTATCTGGAAATTTGAAAATTCACAAAATTCACCATAAGAAGAAATCACAATTTTTATTTATATCAAAAGATTACATAAAGCAGCTAAGGTCTCGTTACATAGACCCTTATAACACCAACATAAGACCTAAGTGTAAGGTGTGCTAAGGTGATGAAATCTTGGGGCGTCTTGGGAAACATTTCCCGAGTGGTGATTTCTATTAGCTTGAACTTCTCGTGAAGGTGATTCCGTTCCAGCTTCACACAATGAAGTTTGGCTTGGGTTTAGTCCAGAGCAAAGCCTAGTGGTGATACCTCCTTACCAAGTTCCGTTATATGGGCTTCGATTGGCCCGAGACTACTGGATGAGGCCATCAAATCTTCTTTCTATATTAATTAACCAAGATCACTTGTATTTGTAGACAATAATCACAACATTTAGTTTCCAACAGTCATACTGACCAACGGTCAAATAACAGTCGAAACCCAACAGTCACATTTTAATTATACTCATTTTATTAAATGTGATAGTTTTGTTGAGTATAAAATAAAATAATACACAAAATTAGGAAACAAAATTTATTCAAAATTTCGGGTCGTTACATTCTTCCCCCTTAAGAAATTGCATCCTCGCAATTTTTAAAATTGGGATTGGAAATTTCATTGAAAGTCCCACATCGGAAAAAGAGTCAGTAAAACTATTAATTTAAAAGAAATAAAGGGAAGTACAAAGGTCACCCAAGTTAACCCATACTAGGATTCCATGTAGGAAAACATGGATATGGAAGAGAAAACAAAGGGTCAAGTTCTGACGGAGAGTGATAGAAAACATGATTAGAAGAAAATTAACCACAAGAAGATTACAAACTTATGATGTGTTAAACTGTATTTGATTACCCAGTAGGAAATGTAAATCAAAAACGTTTTTGTTTTATGTTCCTTTTCATAATTTTGAAGAATTCATTTACTACATAGAATAAAAACATAAGAAAATATACTTACCATCAAGTAGAGTTTCATCCTTTAAAAATTTTCTACCAAGACTAATCTTTTCTTCAAACAATGATCATTCAAAAACACTTGGTCTTATAAAAAGTACAAGAATCATCTTCTAGAGAATCACATAATCCAAAAAAGAAGAACTATATATTTCCCTTGTCTTTAGTCATCAACTAAAACTAAAATGATTAGTATGAGATCATATAATCCCCAAAAAGGATAATCCATTATAAGAAGAAAAAAATGAATATTAATCTCCAAAATTCAACAAAAAGTACCCAAAATTCTAGAAAGACCTTTCAATACACAATCATACTTAAAATTATTCAGAATAATCCAAACTAAGATTGGAACCCAAAACTCAGAAGGATTTAATCACATAGTCTTCCACAATAAATCTTAACATTTATCTCCAAATAACATCGACTACTATTAAAGTCTCATACTAAGTATAATTAACCTAATCACATATTCTTTATTCTAGGTTAATAATTTTCCAAAAATAACCCAAATCACCATATGTTCACAATAAATATATAGATTATTACAAAAAAAATATTTAATCATTCCTCTACAAATTAAATCCTGTAGTATTTTATTTTCCTTAGGAATATAGTATTCCAAAAGAGAAAACATCATCCAAAATAACCTTTATCATTTAATCACCAAATCATTTTCCTATACAAAGGATATCCATTTAATAAAACATAAGTTTCAAAAATCAACTTATTCTTGATCCATAAAAATAGTAGGTTCATTAGTTAGTCTGAAGGGCATAACAACAAACTCATAATGACCATATCTTGACCAGAAGGCAGTTTTTGGAATATCATCATTCTTCACCCTCTATTGATGATAACAAGAACGAAGATCAATCTTAGGGAAGAATTGATCCCCATGAAGTTGGTCAAATAAGTCATCAATTCTTGGAAGAGGGTATTTGTTCTACACTGTGATCCCATTTAGTTCTCTATAATCAATGAATAGCCACATCGATCCATCCTTCTTCTTCACAAAGAGAACTGGTGCTCCACAAGGAGACACACTCGGTCAGATAAACCCCTTCTCCAAAAGATCTTGGAGTTGTTTCTTTAATTACTATAACTCCACATTTTCCATCCTATAGGGGGTCTTTGACATCGTATGCAATCCAGGTACGAGTTCAATGGAGAACTCTGCCTCTCTTTCTAGGGGAGGTCCGGGTAAATCATTAGGAAATACGTCAACATATTCCTAGATGATGGGGACATTTTATAAAAGAAAAAATCATTCATGAGAAACTTATTTCATTTAAGAATCTTTTAACTAAAAATTATTTTATGTCTTAAATATTCATGCTTAGATAATTACATTTTTATATAATTCCTTCATAATGATTCATAAAAATCTTGCGATTAACCAAACATATCCCCAAGGAGTGTCGTAACCAAGAGTACAACAATTCCCATTGTCGTGTACCGGTTCTCGTTCGAGTTTAGCTTAAAGCGGTGTTTTTGGGTTTTACCCCTATGTACATCTGTGCCAGAGCCACCTCTACCGGCTCGTATCCAGACATGGATGTATTTTCTTGATAAACCACTTACTCAATACTCACCAAAATACTAGGAAGATTTCCTATATTTAAACTTTTCTATAGGGTTCTTCCTAAAGTTTTCATATCATAATTTCTATAAATAACTAAACTATCCTTTGATACCAACTATGGAATCTAGCCTTTTTAATACATAACTTTTCATTACATTTTACATATAGAGGATCTTTAAAGTCAAGTGTCTTGAAAATAAGGAACAACAAAACTTGAATACAACATAAAACATTCTTCTAAACCACTTGTAGGGATTCATCATAGGTTCATACTACTTACAGCTTCAGCATCTCATATCCATGAGACATACATCAGAGGAAAGGGTGAGGAGAAGGCCCAGTAAGGGTAAACAAAGGAATCCGTGTACTTGTGATATCGATAAGAACTTGAATACAACATAAAGACATGAGAAATGGAAGTATAGGCATATCATAATGAAAAGAACTTGAAACATAACTTGAATATGTGGATAAAACATTTCATTTAGACATTCATGAACATACCACCAAGGTTCATCCCCAAGTTGTAATAAAAATTACCAAGGTTATTCACTAAGGTATCGTTAAACTTGTCATATCTAGAAATTAAATATTTACCCAATGCATTGGAGCACTATCAGGGCTCACCCTTAATATGTATTAACTTTCATGTGAGTCACATAGATCATAATCAAAATTTCATAAATAACCCGTAGAGAATAAAAGAAATGGGTTTCATTTCAAAATCATCATATTTTAAGAAGTACTTAAAAAATAAGATCATTATGTCATTTAAAACCCACAGAAAGGGAGTAGGGTTATATATATGTCAATTACAGAATCAAATATATATTTTCTTGTATATTTATTAACACCCATAGAAATAAAATAGGTCTGGGTATTCACATAAATAAAACAAGACAATTTCTTGAGAGAAAGAGAGAGATTTTGAGATGAGATTTCGGCAGCATAACGAATATATAACTTGGTTTTAGAAAACTTTAAAAAGAGAGGATACAAGTGTAACACAATAATAAATAACTAATAATACTGTATAAATACATAATTATATATAGATAAGAACATGGTATGGATATTTTAATGCCATACCTCATTAAAAGGAAACACGAAAGAAAAGAGAATATGCGATTTCTTTTACGAAAAATTTGGCAGCCTAACGGCGTCACTTAAAAATTCCAAAAATCAATTGATAAGAGTGGAAATGGGTCTCTCATCATTTGGAAATGAAATTTATAGTAGAAAATATATATAAGAACAATCCCCCATATAATAAAATGGAATTATAAGACATAACATAAACGAAGTCATGACTTAAAAGAGGAGGGTGAAAGGATCCCTTACTGATTTGGTAACTTTCAAAACATACACCCTATGAAAGAAGAATCATATAATGAACATGTAAATACCCATAAATTAAAGTATATTACACAAAGAGTACAATCATGGGAAATACATAAACCACACAAAATGAAATAGTGGAAAATATACCATGAATCTCACAGGAATAAGAAGTGAGAGGAAAATCCCTTAACACGTTGTATTCAATTGAATCGTATGACCAAAAATTACTAAACATCAAAAAAATCACAGGATAACATGAATATAAAGATAATACTGATAATATTTATCCAATGGAAGTACAAAATACACCTCATGATATAAATAAGTGGCGAACAATTGAAATCTCTCAGACTTGAAAGTGAGATAAGAATCCCTTACCTTGAAGAGTAACTTCAAAATATTGAAGGTCGGGACCTTGGGAGGCTTGAGGGTACCTTGGGAGGACTCATTGGGAGGTAAAGTGACCATAACTTCGTTGGGGAGGATTTGGAAATGAAAATAATGTGGGAAAGTCTTGGTATTTATAGGATAAGTGAGGGGACAAGTTATTAATGGCCAAGGGACACCTCATCGGTGGTATTGGAAAAACAATGGGCTTGACCATGGTATTGGAAACTTGGGACACCTCATAACTTATCTTAATATTCACATGTCTACCAGAAATATTACATAATTATTACATCCTTAATGATGTCATTAAACACTCGAAACTAAAAAATTGCATTTTCACTATTCACCGAAAATTCAACTTTCTCAGAAAAATCCCAAAAATTCACCTTAACCAAATATTGATGCTCTGATTTCAAAAATGAACTCCATTTTATAAAAATAATTTTATAAAATTTTTTTAATTTAATTTTTAAGTAAAAAACACTATTCACCTGAAAAAACTAATACTTAACCAATAAATTATGAAACAGTTATTTACCTATTTTATTGAATTACATTACTTAATCAAGGTGCCTAAATTATATTAATAATTTCTTAAGTGAGGTTACTTAATCCATTTGATCAAATTACTAATCATAAGTGTAAAATCACTATTTATAATTTACTATTCATCAAAAATTAAGTTGATCTTATTAGACTCTAAATTTCTTACTGAACATAACTGTAGAAGACCATTTTTTTGAAAATCATTATACATTATTAATTATTTAAGGTTTACATAAATATTTTTAAAATATCCTTTTTCTAAAATTCATCAATAATATGCATACTATATTTATCCGAACATTTGAAAATTCAAAAACTTCACCATAAGAAGAAATCACAATTTTTATTTAAATCAAAGGATTACACAATACAATTACGTTCTCATTACATATCCCCTTATAACACCAACATAGGACCTAAGAGTAAGGTGTGCTAGGGTGATAGAATATTGGGGCAGCTTGACCAACATTGCCCGAGTAGTGATTTCTATCAGCTTGAACTTCTCGTGAAAGATATTTCGTTCAGATTCACATAGTGAAGTTCGGCTTGGGTTTGGTCCAGAGCAAATCCCAAAGGTGCTACCTCCTTCCTGAGTTTCGTCAGATGGGCTTCGATCAGCCCGAGACTACTGGATGGGGCCATCAAATCTTCTTTTTTATATTAATTAATCAAGATCACTTGTATTTATAGACAATAATCGCAACATTTAGTTTCCAACGGTCATACTGACCAACAGTCATATAACAGTCGAAACCCAATGGTCCCATTTTAATTATACTCATTTGATTAAATGAGATAGTTTTGTTGAGTATAAAATAAAATAACACACAAAATTAGGAAACAAAATTTATTCAAAATTTTGGGTCGTTACACTAATTTTTACTCAAGTATGTTATCATCCTCCCTCCCCATAGAAAAAAATGAGCTAAAAAATAATATAAAAATTTGTTTCATGAAAATTACATACATTATATAATTCTTCATCTTTATCACAATAACTGCTTCCCAAAATTTCATGTTTTTTTAAAGCTCGAGATAGGCGCACATTCTTTTCCTTGAAATCTCCAGAAAGGCATAACTTTTGATAGAATAACTTTTTCAGAAGTAAAAAAATCTCTTCATAATTTTATTTTCCACCCAACTTATCACCAAAAAGTGTATCATAATAAAAGATATCTTCCTTTCACACTTAAGTTCAACTAGATCATGTAATTTCACTTCAAGAGTAGTTTGGATAGGGGAAATTGGATTTTAATGTGGATAAAATAACAAGTTACTCATAGATTCTAAGGGATAAAAGGATTAAATGTACAAATAAGAATATAATAAAAATTATTCTATTGAAAAGGGGGATTTCAAACCAAATTAATGCCTCAATCATTTAAAACACAATTACCTAAAACCCTCAAGTTTTGATAGGAATAATTAAAATTTCAGTTAAAGAAATCATGGATTGTTTCTCTTAAGAAGTGAGGTTAATGTAAATAATATGACAAAAAATGTTTTAGAATCATTAAGGGAAAGTGATTTAAAATATAAATACGGCGAGATTTGGTATGTGATTAAAAAATCAGAGGTATTTTCATGAAATTCTCAAAGTTTTGAACTTGAAACAAAGCCATTTTCAACATTCATTTAAGATCAATTTCATGGTATAAATTGGTTCAATCATTGAAATGTGTTTAAAAGATGGTAAATATAATAATTTGAAATCATAAGTTTCAAAAGAGCACAAAAATGTAAAGAGAACAATTTTTTTAACAAAAAAAATTGATTTTTTTAAAATCCTAAACTACAAAGGTTCCGTCCCCAACACTTAATCAATGTAGTGTCCTCAATACATTCAAATTGATTTATTCATAAATATAGATATAAAATGAAATGACCACATTTAATCAAGTGTAATAGAAAGAAACAACCTGGTATGTCTTAATCAGGTTAAAGAAGAATAATCTCTATTGTTGGTTCTTAATCATTCTCCACCTTCCACAATTTGTTTGGAAAATTGAAATTGATGTGGCCAAACTACTTATAACCCTTTGTAGACATTATTTCCACTAGATTACTTTTAAATCCTCTTCCCTTTATCAATATAGGAAACCTCTCTTTTTAGAATTTTTATGCACACCACATTAAATTTACCCCTTTATTCTTTTATATTTCCTAGTAAATACTGTTAAACCAACAAGAATAGGATTTATGACCATGATTTCCACAAAACTAGCAAAACCCTTGAAATTTTTTTCTTCCAGGTTGGTTTTTGACCTTTCAAGATATTTGTTTTGTCTTATTTTAGGACGAACCTCAATTTTATTAAGATATTATGTCCTTATTGGAAAATTATTCTCTTATATTGATGTTTAAGATTTCACTCATATTTTCATAACCTACATAACCTACATAACCTTGTTTTTTTGATATATGCAGTATTAAATGAAATAATTTTATTTTGATTTTTATTTAGTATATATTTACCATGCTCTTCTGATCATTTATTCTCATCAGTCTATAAATATTCTTTATTACCTCTTTAGTGTAAATGTAGTTTTATCTGAAGTTTTTCAAATCATGTTTCATAGTGATACATTTGGATTTAGTCTTTTCTAGTTCTTATTCCTTGATAGCTAGTTCCATCCAAAGATCTGTGATAATATTTTCATTTTCAACTTCTTTAAGTTTGTACTTATCAATATCATCACTTGATCCTGGTTTTGATTCTTCAAATTCTTTCATTAAAATATCAATGAATTTATATGTTATATCTTCTTCAAAAATGAATTTATATTTACTAAATTTTAGGGCACATACCTATTCTGCAGTATTCACAATGAAAAAAATGATCTTTTATGTTTAATAAATTTTTAACCATACACGATTCTTCAATAAATTCTATACCTTATTTGTGGGATATTTAAATTAGTGAATGACTAATTAATGTAAGTTTCATGGATTCAAGAATATTGGAATGCACTTGAATATATACAAGCTCCATCGAAAGTGTTTCCTCATGTATGTTGATGATGATATTTACTATCTTTAAGAATGTAATTTCCAAAATAATGGGTGTGTGTAATGAATTCCTATCTTATTCCATGGTCAGCACATAGAAGTCGGCTGTGAATAATAGATATTTAGCTTTCATAAGAATCTATTCCAAAACACCTTCTAGGAAAATGGTGGATATGTTTATGATCTAGATCACCACTCTAGTAGGCTTTAATTTTACAATATACAAATATGTAAATACATAGTAAGGTAAGACATTTATCAAAGAACCAAAATAATATAAATCATCAGGGAAATTTACAAAGCCAATTGTGTAGGTAATAGATAATTTCCCGAGATCTTGACATTTTTATGGCATCTATTGTGTAATTAGGGATGAGAAGCTTCTACCCAAGTTGATTCTCTCATTTCCATCCAGTCGTCTTCTTTTGGTGTATAGTTCCTTCAATTTTTTTTTATATTTTAGGATCTATTGGATTGCTTCTAAGATTGGGATGTTGGTATTAAATTTTTTAAAGGTCTCTCAAATTTATTTTTACAGTTGATCCTATTCAAACTTTTATCACTAAATTAAAGAAAAAAGAAGCGGTGCATGATTGTTCTTATTTTTACTCTTCTTTAATTATAAAGGAATTTATAGCCTTTCATTTCTGAACCTCATTCTAGTAATTTTATTTTTCTAATACCCTTCCTTTGTATTCATGGGTTGAGTTTCAAAATGTTGGTCAAAATCATAAGTCTTACCTTTTTCAGGTGGTAGAAGCTCTTTTTTTAGCTTTGTGTTGTGATCATGCTTACAATATTCTTAGGATTTTGGATTGTTTTTATGATAGTTTTCCTAGATTCTTGGTTAGAAAATACCGAATAGTTACAAATTGGTCTATTAGATTATCTTTATTATTCTTCAACTCTTCATACTGTTATCCTTATTGGTTTTTCTGGGAACTTGTTGATGGTTGAAGGGATTACTATTAGAACCATGTCTTAATGAATTACTGAAAGGTTGGTGGGTTATGATATTGTTGTTATTGGAAAGAAGTTTGATTGGGGGTATTGGTTAGTAATAAAAGATCCCACATAGTTTTGCTTCTTTCCACATATTAATTGAGCCTAGGGTTGATGTTGCTAATTATTCTATAATTTCATTTAATGGAAGGATGAAGTGTAGCTTTCTATCCCTTAAATATCAAGAGACCGGTTAGTATAATGATAATAAGAATAGTATAGACCACATACCTAATACATAGCCTATTTTTTAGTTTCTTATGTCAAAACCATTTTTCTTAATGCACTGGTCATTTCCTTGAGTGTAGATTCTAGTAAAGGTGATGAAAAATAAGTAGTCTATACATCATGAATGAATCTAGTGACCACGCCTATAGTGATGATTTTTTTGTGACTTCTGAGAAATATTCTCAATTAGACCTCTGTATTCTATTGGTGAGTTTTCAATCATGGCTTCTCTAGATAAGGCATTGAGCAGGTTGAAATCATTTTTTAGCAATCCTTGGTAGAATAATATGAGGAATTGATGTTCCTATATGGATTAATACAATAATATTTCATAAATATTCTTGAAACTCTCCTATTAGTTTTAGAGGTACTCTTTTATTGATTGTAAAATAGTGTAGATCTATTTTCTAATTGCAGTAATTTAGGATTTGGAAAAAAATTTCTATATGAATCATCTCTTGAGTTCTTCCCAATCATTTAACTCTAATAGTTGTATATTAAAAAACCATTCCTTATCCATTACATCGAGTGAGAAATGGAATTACATCCACTAGAATAAGTCTTCAAGTGCTTATCTTAACCTTAATCTTGAAAATACATGTGTGAATTCCTAAATATTTCTATTCAGGTATTCTCCTAAAAGAACATGTAATTTAGGTAGAATTTGAATCAGTTTAATTTAAAACTCAAAATCATTCTCTAAAGAAGGTGAAATGAGTTGGTTATTCTTATTAGTGAATTGAGGAGTGGAAATGTCTCTTGAAGTTTGGTTGGGATTGTCAACCATTATTTCTAGTTTGTAAAGAACATTGAAAACGTCACTTGAATATGAATGATTAATTTATTAAAATTCTGATTGAATATTATTTTTATTAATTGGGTTAGTGTTCTTTCAATTTCATTTTCAAAATAAATTAATTAGTTATGAGAACTACATTTCATGAAATGTTAATTTTTTTTCGGTTATTAAGTGGCACTACCTCCCTAAAAATGGTGCCAAGTTTTGACACGTTCCTATTATAGGGTGCGGTAAAACAATTATTTCCTAATTTAAAATGTAGTTAAGTGGTCATCCTGAGTTTTTATAGAGAGGAGGGAACAAAAATAAAGCTATCACCTTTAAATTAGAGGAAAAGTGGTAGTTTTTGAATTTTTTTATTTAAAAAACAAACTAAAGAAATGAAACAAAGGAAATAAATTAAGAAAAAGATTGATTTTTTTTTGAAAAAAAGTGATTTAAAACGATGATATGAGAAAGGTGATTAGGTCATGGTCAGTTTTCTAAATTAAATGTTATACTAGTTCTAATTTATCTAATTCTCTTCTACTAATATGATTAAAGTGAGATTCTATGATTGCTTCCTCTCACTCCCTTGGTCAAATGGTGGTAGTGAGAGTAAACCTTTTTAAGATCTTAGTTTGGCCTACTATCCTTCCAATGTGTGATAGAGTTTTAGTGAATACCCTAAATTGAATTAGGCAATACCAAATAGGGTCTTGTTTATCCCAAAAAATCAATAATATCCACTTCTCCTCCCACACGTACTGACAATCATTGAGTACATAACCACTAAGCTCTGGTCTATTACATACTAGAGGGAGATAATAATCATTGACCAAAACAAAATCAAGAATTACATAAGATAAACCTCACCTTATCCAATCACCATTAATTTCACCTCTCCATGTGAAGGGTAACCAAGAAGAAGGGAGAATAATAATAAATTTCAAAACTTAAGAAGAAGAAAATAGGGAAAATGGAGAATATACAATTTATCCTTTAGAATCTATCCTCCAAAATTTGGATCATGTTTTACCCACTAAATAGACAAAAATCAGAAAGTATCCTTATAAGTTGTTAAAAATTGAGCTTTATCTTGACCTATAAAATTTCAAATTCCTTTGGCATTTATACAAGAAGTTATGACCTAATTAAAGAATCATACTTTTTCTAGATGAAGATACCCTAAATCTTCCTCCAATTTATAGTGTTCAATTTATGCATTAATGAGAGAATATCTCCATTAAGCTTTATGTGATAATTTTTCTTTGAGTCTTATTTCAAATAATTATAGAATCACATAATTTTTAGGTATTTATCCTGATTTATGTATCATTTACTAATGTGGGGTCTATTCTGTTGACTAGAAATATTTTTAAACTTGATTTATTTGTTTGGGCATCTGGAAGTTCGAATTAACTCTAGATCCATAAGAATAAGTTGAATAACACACAAAAAAAATAATACTAAAAAAATAATCACTCCAAATGGATAAATATTTTAAAATCTAAACTCTAAATACTAAAGAGATAAAAATCTATTAAAATTTCAAAATTAGGTAATTTTCATATTTTAGCCCAAAATTCACCAAAAAACCAAAAATTATGCAAATCAGCTCAAATTGTTAAATTAGAAGGGATAAAGTCATTGAAATACATATGAATAATTATGAAAATATTAGATATATCATGTTTATAGGGTATTAAGACAATATTTAAATATTGGATCAAAAATGATTTTCATGGATAAATATCCAAGAAAGTATAACATCCAAATATATTTAGGTAGTCTCAATAGTTTTTAATAACTCAAACTATTTTTACCCAAAATTTTTTTCCATATTTACACATATTTTAAAAACCCATTTTTCATATTTTAAATCCACATTCAAGGGAAAATACATTATTTTATAAAGTTTAAAAGTTTAAAATAGTATGTGAGAATTCAAAATGTTACCACCCTATCAATTGGTTGGATCGTAATGTTATTGCCCAAAATTACCCACCTTTAATATTTCAATATCATCTTAGTCTCTTAAATTCATTCATATAAAATATAATAATAGTTAAAACATTAGGTTAAATCATGAAACATAAAAAAAATGAAATAAAGTAAAAGAGAGAGGGTGAGACAATGAAAATTTAGGTCGATAATGGCAGATTTTTCATGTTAAATTTTGATAAAAGATGAGAAAGGTCTAAAGAACATGAATGGAAAAGAAAATAATTAGTGCTTTTGTTTCAAAAATAGTGAAACATAATTTTATAATCTTGATTTTTATTCCAAGCAGTTCTAATTTTAAAGTTCCATACTAGACACTCCTAGAAAACAAACCGTAGTCACTGGAAGGGTGTGGTTTCCTAAGAAGGAACCTCTAAACTGTATTTTTCCAAATTTTTTTAAGATACATGAAAAATTCAGGGACACCTAGACTTTGAAAGAAACTATCCACTCTCTCATAGGCTACAAAATGTTTTTGAAAACATCCATTAACATCAAGGGACTACTCAAATAAGTTTCTAAGCAGTATAGAGAGACAATCACAAAGTTCCACCTCTTTAGTTGTTTCATGATATTCGAGTAAAATCCAAAGATAATAGACTCCCTCAAACTCTCCCAAGAACCCTTTAATCTCATCAATAGAAAATAGATCCTTGTAACGACTCTTGGTATTGAAAATAAATGTGATGTCCAATTATGGTATTAATTCAGATTTGATAGGTTTAGAATTTTCATGAAGGGATAACACTTAATTATGTGATCCTAGGGATATGCACGAACCTCAAAACTTTATTCCTCATTCCCAATATCTAAACTCTCAAAAAATTTATGTGTAAGTAGTTGATTTTTTAAATAGTTTTAAGAAGGGTTTTTTCAAAAGTAATATGAGTAGATTTTGAATCATCAAAAATTTACTATGGGACCTCTTCTAAACTAATTTGAGCTTTAAAGTATATTTAATCTCCTAAATCAGATAAGGACTATAATGAAACACATGGAAGAATTAATTTTTATACACAAAAAAATTAGGTTTCACCAAAGTATGATTTTATTCCAAAGTTTCTTTATTTGAAAATAGTTCATTATCAATAACTTCTTTTGAAAAGAAATTTATTCTTAGATCATCTAATGTGTGATCAACTTTTACTTTAAGTACGATTTCCATTAGCACATCCTCCAAAGTGTAATAATTTTATTATTCCAATTGAATTTTAAGGAAAAAAATCCACTTCATATTTAAGAAAAATAAATTCAAAAGACTCCCTATTTAAATTATTTTCTCCAAAATGATCAACTCTAATTTCCATTTTACTAAACAAGGATCTATAAGGATCACTATAAAGTGGATAGAGGAGTGAAATTTTATCAATTAACCTCTCCTCAAATTAAACTCCATCATCTCTTTATTCAATAAGAAATTTCAAAGTTTTTAGGTTTTTGGTTTCAAATACTAGGAAGATTAAATTGAAAATCAACCTCAAATTTTTGAAAATCAAATTTTTTCCAGTTTTTTGTTACTTTAACTACTTAAATTTTATACTCATTGTGAAAAATTTCAAGAAAATAGGATGAAGAGATTTTAACATTTAATTTATGATTATCCAATTTTTACTCAAACTAAGATTCCATATTTATAAATCTCCTATAATATAATTTTTTTAGTTTATGTGAAAATATGACAATGAGATATTGTTCTTTTTTCACTTATGAAACCTATTGAATGAATTTAAATACTTTTGTTTTAAAATTTTATCATTTATTGAATCTTTTTCACTTATTTTCTCATTTTATTCACTTTATATAACCTTATCATTATAAAAATTCAATAATTAATTTTCTTCTTGACTTATTTTAGTTTCCTCTTGATCTTGTTCTTTAATATTTAATTGTAACTCCCAATTCTTAATTTGTATCTCTTCAATTTTATGTTTAATATGTTGATCACTTTCTTAAAAACTTTTAACTTGATATTAAAAGTCTTATTGAAGCCTATAATTCATTTTCGTTATTAATTGTTCCACGTTTGATTGATTCTTAGTTTTGAGCTCAAAAAAAGTTTAGTTTTCTTTAAAATGTTTAGGTTACTGTAGCTGTTTATAGACACACTTCCAAGAAGTGTGCCCATAATATCTACAATAGACATAAAAAAATTATTCATGTTGATCTCAAACCCTAAATTGATCCATTGATTACAATAAATGGATTTTCAATTCAAGAATACCCAAAAAAAGTTTCAAAACAATTGTAACCAATCCAAAAAAAATGATAGGAAATGATAACAAGATCAAATGAAGTATAACAATTTGTAAGAATTTTTAGAAGAATTAACAATAAAAATTTCAAGGTCAACTACACACTAAATGAGGAGAAAATTTTGAAAACTTCGTACAAACAATAATTTTTTTTAATTTTTTTTGTTTATTTGTTTTTATTTGATTTTTTACCCCAAATACACTCAACACATGACTTCCCCAAAAATAGTACCAAATTTAGACAAGGGTGTCATTGAAATATCTCAAAATACCAGTTTAATTTTTCTACTCCCACTAGATACTGGTGGACAGGGTGGAACCATAGGGAAGGTGGGTGAATATCATAGGGATTTATTTGATCCCAATATACTAAAAATAGTGAAACAAAAAGTCGCTGATGGGAGAAGAATATAGAAAAAAATTAAAATGAAGGAAGAGGTGAGTGGGATTAGAAAGGTTAGAACCTAATACTAAAATTTATGGTTGTTAGTATTCGAAATTGGGTTTAATGATTTAAAAGTTTTCTTTGTTTTAATAAATTATAGTTTCATCACATTTAATTAAATTAAATATGATTAAACCTTTATATTTTCTCAATATTAATCGATTAATGTTAAAAAAATTTAAAATGTTTTATTACTTTTCTATAAGTACATGTGTTATTATTTTTTCTTATTATTAAATTTTCAATGTTTTAGTTTTAAAAACATTATTTCATGTGATATTTATTTGTTTTTAATGTTTTTGTGTTAATATATTTATCTTGTGTTAATTTTTAATATATTTAATTTATCTATTAATATATATATATATATATATATCAAGTGATATATATATATATTATAAATTATATATATACACTATAACTCACCTTCTTCCTCCAAGCGATGGGAACTCCTCCCTTAACTACCTAACACTTATCCCATGACAACAACACTTTTATATTTCCATAGAAGTACCTCATTTTCTTGACAACACCTCTAGTAGCAGTGTTCCTCATGCTACCAATCGGCCTCCACAACTCCAGCTTGATACCTTATCTTCAATTGGACTATACCGCATCTACACAATGCTCGTCTATAGTTCAGTGAGACAAGCATCATTGCTTTAAGCTTTAGCATCATAAAACAGTAGCAGTGCAGTTCCTCAGCGATGACTGGCCCTGATTCAGCGACACCAAAAGATATCAATTCATTATCTCTAAGCATGACCACAAAAATATAGCAAATCTACATCAACTTCATTTGGTTTTTGACTGAATGAACTCAAGACACCACCACCACCACTAGCTCACACGACTCCTTCAAGTGTGAGGCAGTAAGTCACCTTACTATAAATAGGTGGCAAGTCACCTTTCCATGAACACATGGTATCTAACTTATTGTGAGAATACTCAAACATGGTAATTTACCTTACTGTGAAAACGTGGTTACATTAATGTGAAGGAAGTTTTTTATTATGTGGGTATTTATTTTTTATCGCATATATAATTTTTTTTATTAAATTTTTTTTAACACATTATGTTTTATATTAATTTCAAATGTTTTTTTACTAACTGCATGTGAAATTTTTTTCACAAGGTCAGTAGATAAATTGCATGACCATTTGGGTCACACAGTCAGTATACTGATCGTATGCTCAATGTAAGCATAGTTACTACAAGTGAGCGCATAGTGGATATATCAACTAAGAGGCTTTTACTTTGCATGGTAAGTAATTTACTTAGTTTTTTAGTAAGACTATATTCTCGTACGACACTCCATTTTAGTTTTATTTTAGTAAAACTGCTTACTATAACATTATTTGAAATATTCTAACTGCATAATTATTTAATAAAATAATTAAATATTATCATAACTTTGTTGTGATCTATTTAATTAAAAATTATAATTTTATTTCTTATGAAAATTATATTTTTAATGATGATTCACTTTATGATCTATTTTTATTATAATTGAATTATTCTTTTACAACAAGTTTATTGGAGAAATTTTAATTGCTTTAATTACTTGAAATAATATCATTTATTTTATCGATTATATTAGATTTTTTATAATTAGTTTAATGTAGAAATGAAAGTGATTCAATGTTATTATTGATTACACACAAGTTATTAAAAGGAAATGAAGTGTTTTATTATTTTAAATATTTCTAACCATTGTATGGAAATGATAGTCTTAGGAATGCCTGTGTGAAGAAAACAAAAATGATCATTGGTGTTTTGTTGATAAAAATAGATCAAGGCGTATAATGAAAATACTTTTTTTGAATATTTTATTTAACTCTCAATTAATTTTTTATTTCTTGTAATAAGACTGATCATCTAAATAAGAGACAAATTTATTCTATGAATTTTTTTCCCTACTGAGATCATAAAGAGAATTAAACTATACAATCCTACTTTATTGTTGTGATAAAGATCATCAAACTACACCGTCCTCATAAAAATGTTCATCTATTGGTTTCCTTGTATTTGTTTTTATTTGTGTTATATTTATTTCTTCTATTTTTATTTATTCATGTCCAATTTATGATTTTTCAAAATAAAAAGAAATTATTTCATTGTATGGTTATTCCACCACCAAAAAGGAAGTCTAGAATGTAAATCTTGTTTAAAATTTAGGTCATAGACTTGGTTTGGTCTCCTATAAAAAGACTAGGTTATGCCTCTATGTATTTTTAAAAGGTAGAGTCTATAATAGGTTCTCATACCTTTAAAAGTGAGGTTATTAGTGGGTGTAAATATTCTCATGGAGTAGAGAAGGTTAAGGAGTAGACTAGGATCTTTATGATCTAAAACACTATAAATATTTGTGTTTTATCTTTTTATTTATACTTAACCTAATTTTAAAAACACACCACTCACTATAGATCACTATTTTATAAACTCTGATTGATTTATAACAAAAATTTTAAACATCTATTTACCCCCTCTAGTAATTATTGTTATCACTATTGATATAATAATTGGTATCATAATGTAGTAAATTACTTAAAGGATAGTTAGCCTCTCTAATTATTTATGTTGTTTATTTTTAACTCTGTGTTTACTTGATATCTTAAACTTAATGATCTATTGAATAAAAGAAAAATTTTCTTTTAACATGGAAGGTGTAAATGCAAATGATGAGTGGATTCCACAAAAACCATCATTCTTCAATGTAAGTGACAATGATTACTAGAATAATGGAATCCCTACTAAAACAGTTAAGTGTAAATCACTAGACTATCATGGATAATACACATGAGCTACCCAAAGTTGATTTGGAGAAACTTGTAGGTAATCACAAGTTAAAATATGTTTTGAATTATAAAGATAAAAATATTTTGTACTGTGGTATAAGTAGAAATATATATAGTCATGTATCAGCTTGTATGAGAGTCCACGGTATATGAAGAATACTTCAAGTAACTCATTATGGAACTCAAAATCTCAAGAGAACCAACCCATTAATACTTTGAGTATAATACCAGGACTTCAAGATGGGATATTAAGAATCAATAAACTAGATGTTCCATTGGTTTACAAGTATTACTAATGGTATGAGTTCTCTTGGAAAAGTTTTGGACAATACTACTCAAGTGGAAAGAGTACTGAGAGCTCTTCCAAAAACATGGCATGCAAAGAAGCTGTCCATCGATGAGAGTAAGAATTTTAGAGAGTATACCTTAGATGAACTAATAGGATTTATATTTCAGTATGAATTAGATTTGAAAAACATTATTAATGAGGAGTCTACAATAATAAAGGGTATTGCATTTAAATCTAAAGTTATTTATTCTTCTAATTACTCTAAATTTCAGTTCTAGGAAAGTGACAAGGAGATGACTTACTTTAGTAAGAATTTTTTCAAGTTCATGAAAAACAAAGGTGGAAATAAGAATTTCAAGAGGAAGTTTAGAAAGGACTATAAGATAGGTAATAAAAGTAACAATAAGGATGATTCCGAATTAACATGTTATGAGTGCAGGAATAAATTTCACATTAGGACTAACTACCCTAAACTCAAACATCCAAATAAAGAAAAATAGAAAAGGAGAAAAGAAAAAGAAATATTTTTTTGGAGGTTGGGACTGGTCAGATAGTTCTGAATCAAGCAATTATTCTCGAAGGGAACAATAGATAGAGAATCTTTCACTAATGGGTATACAATGTGAGGTAAATGATTCACTCTTTACTCAATTAATAACTCCTATAAATGTTAATCATATTGCTATTTATGATGATGAAAATTATTTTGATTCATTTTCTATTTATGATTCTATGAATTCTAAAGTTAAAAAACTACTTAAATAAAATTAAGAATTAAGAAATGATAAAGTCATAATAATTGAAAAGTATACTGATATAAAAATTAAAAATAATAAGTTTATTAATTAAAATGAGGAAATAAAAATATAATGTGATAATTTGAAAATCTATGTTTCTTGGAATTATAAATCTAAATAGAATTATGATTTTGAGTTGTCAAAAATAAAAGAAGAAAATGAAAAGGTTAAAAACTTCTTAGAAGTGGATGATAAAGATCAAGAAATACGATTTAATTTAGTTCAATAAGATTTAGAAAAACTTGAAAATGATTTTAGGAAATGTATGCAAGAAAATAATAAATTAATAAATACATCTTGAGAATTTAATGAGAAAATTTATACAGATTTAAATACTATTGAAAAAGAGAATATCAATTTGAAAAATAAAGTTTTCAATATTAAAAAGAATTTATCTACATTTGGTAAAGGTAAAGAATAATATGATAGAATATGTCTTTAATGAAACTAAACACCAATAATAATGGTTTTGGGTATAAAAATTTATCACCAAATTTGAATAAAAACAACGTTTTTAGAAGATCAAAAGGAAGTACTTCCTATGTAACATGTTTTAAATGTATAATGAAAAGAAATTATGCCAATGAGTGTTCAAGGTGATTTACACAATCATTTGGACATTATAGAACTTTTATTTCTAGATATTTACTTTCTATACAACCCACTAATAAATGCTTTAAATCAATTTGGGTTCAAAAAATTTCTACTACTAATCTAGTTGAACCTAAGTTATCATGAGTACCAAAACAGTCTGTTTGATTTTTTAATGTCATTAAATCTTCCTTATGATTCTCAGACTCATGGTATTTAGAAAGTGGTTTCTCTAGTAACATGACGATTTATATTTCAAAATTTATATCATTTAACTCATGTGATGGTGGCCTTTTCACATTTGGATACAACTCTAAAGGTCATATTAAAGTTACTAGTGAAGTTGGTTTTTCTAAAATAGTTAATATTTCAAAATTATTATATGTACTTGGTTTAAAACAAAATATTATAAGTATATCATGATTATGTAATCATGGATTAAATGTTATATTTGAAAATGATAAATATACTGTTATGATAAATAAATCTATTTTATTTTATTAAAATAGAAAAGAAAATGTATACACTATGGATTTTTTTTATCTTACTAAACATAAGGTTAAGTGTTTGAATAAAATGTGAATTTTAAGTTTAATGAATATAATTATAACAAGTATAATTATGTAACAAGAAAAGACAATTTTGAATTCAGGAAATTTCATTTTAGTAAAGATAATGACCAAGATAATTATAATGCATCAGTTGAGGGAGATAATATCTCTTCTCAAACTGATCCTAAGGAATGGAAAACACTTAAAGATCCAAAAATTGAAAAATAATTGTTAATGTAGAATCTATAATATAAACTAGGAAATTTATTTTACTTTACTGTGAAAAATTTTCTTTTGTTGCTGATTTTGTTCCTGTCAATATTGATAATTATTTAATTGATTCAAATTGTATAAATGAAATGAATGCTGAATTAAATAAATTTGAAAGAAATAAAGTTTGTAATTTAATTGATGTACCAAAATATAAACCTGTAATAGTAATTAAATTTATTTTTAATATTAATCTTGATAAAGATGGAAAAATAGTTAAAAATAAAGAAAGACTAGTAGCTCAAGGTTATTCCCAGGGAGAAGGAATTGACTTTGACTATTATTTTCCTCCTATTGATAAGATATAAGAAATTAAAATTATATTATATTATTCTTGTTTTTTAAATATTAAATTATTTCAAATTAATGTCAAAACTTTCTTTTAAAATGGAATAATTTTAGAGGAAGTGTATGTGAGACAACCACCTAGAATTAATAATGAAAAGTTTCCAAATCACATTTTTAAACTTAATAAATATTTATATGGTCTTAAGAATTATCCAATAGCTTGGTATGAAAAGCTAACACTATTTTTAATAAAAATTATTTTAAAGGTATGGTTTATCTAACATTTTTTATAAAAAGGGTTTCAAATGATATATGATTTTATAGATTTATGTTGATGATATAATATTTGGTTCAACAAATGATTCATTGTGTAATGATTTTTCTAAACTAATGACAACTGAAATTTATGTGAGATTAATGGGAGAACTAAATTTTTCCTTGGTTTATAAATTAATAAAAGTAAAGATGATATTTTATTAAACCAAGATAAGTATGCTAAAGAACTTTTAAAAAGTTTTGGTATTGATTCTAGTAAGATTATGAAAACACCAATGAGTACTAATTCCAAACTAGATTTAGATGATTATGTAAAGTCAGATGATGTTAATCTTTATAGATGAATGATAGGTAGTCTACTATATCTAATTGTATCTAGAATATAGATAATTTTTTAAGTTTTTTTATATTCTAGATTTCAGTCAAACCCCAAAGAAATCCATCTTAAATTTGTTAAGAGAGTAATTTTATATATCAAAGGTATTGTTTTTACTAGATTATTCTATTCTAATGAGATTTTTTTGATTTACTGTCTTACTTCGATTTTGATTTTGGAGGTTGTAGACTTGACCAAAAAAGAACTACAGGTATGTGTGATTTTCTAGGTAAAATTTTAATTTCATGAAATTATAAGAAACAACTTTTAGTATCACTATCTACGGTTGAGGAAAAATATGTTACTGTTACTAGTTGTTTTACATAGAGTATATGGATGAAAAAAATATTGTTTGATTTAAATATTTGTTTACATAAAGTTCCAATTTTCGGTAATAATTTAAGTGCTATTTCAATTTCTCAAAAACCCTCAAAAATATTCTAGAACAAAACATATGGATGTTAGATTTAATTTTCTTAAGAATCATGTAAATAAAGGTTATATCTATTTAGAATTAATTCCTAATGATAAATAGTTGGCTGAAAGTTTCACTAAATATTTAGATTATGTTAAATTTTAGAAAATTAAGTTAGAATTAGGAATTATAGAAGCTTAAAATTCCAGTTTAATATAGTTTTTGTTTTGATAAATTTACAATTTGTTTTACATATTTACTATAACTAAATGATACTCTTTCTAAAAGATTTTATACCATTGATAATTCTAAGTAGTTGATATTGTTTAAGAGTATCACTATTTTAAATATTTCATTCTAATGTACTTTTTGATAAATTTCAAAATGGGGGATTATTTTTGAAAATTTAATAATTTTTTTTTGTTTTCTAATTTACAAAATGGGTGAGATTGTTAGTATTTGAAATTTAGTTTTAATAATTTAAGAGTTTTCTTTGTTTTGATAAATTATTGTTTTATCATATTTAATTAAATTCAATATGTTTAAACATTTATGTTTCCTCAATATTAATTGATTAATGTTAAAATTATTTAAAATGTTTTACTACTTTTCTATAAGTATATGTGTTAATATTTTTTCTTATTATTAAATTTTCAATGTTATAATTATAAAAATATTATTTCATGTGATATTTATTTGTTTTTAATATTTTTGTTTTAAGATATTTATAATTTGTTAATTTTTAACATATTTAAGTTATGTGTATATATATATCAGGTTGTATATATATATATATATTATAAATTATATATATATATATATACATTATAGCTCACCTTCTTCCATTAAGAAGACGAAGCTCCTCCCTCGTCCACCTAGAACTTCTCCCATGGCAGCAACATGTTTCCAGTTTCATGGAAGTACCTTTTTCACTCAACATAATCTCCAACAATAGTGTCCATTATTCCACCAGTTGGCCAACACAACTCCAACTTGGCACCTCATCTTCAACTGGACTGCACCAAATATACACATTGCTTGTTTTCATTTCAGTGACATGATCATCGCTGCTTCAAACTTTGGTAACTCAAAACACTTGAAGCACAACTCCTTAGTGATGACCAAACCTGGTTTAGGAACACCAAGTGGCACCGGTTCATTATCTCTATGCATGATTACATCAAACCATAAAATTAGCAGCAACTGCATCTGCTTTTTGGCTTAATGAGATTGAGACACCTACATTATCAACTCGTGCATCTCCTTTAAGAAAGAATGAGGTGGTAAGTCACCTTGTCATGAAGAGGTGTTAAATCACCTAATTGTGAACACATGGCATCCACCTTACCATGAAAAACCTCAATCACAGTAAGTTACCTTACTGTGAAAAGGAAGTTACATTACTGTGAAGGCATTTTTTTCTAAAGTGAGTATTTAATTTTTACAGCATATATAATTTTTTTCCTTAAAAATCATCTTTTACATTTAATTAAAATATTTTTTGACATGTTATATTTTATATTAATTGCATATTTTTTCTTACTGACTGTATGTTAAAAAATGTTCGCACATTCAGTAGACTAACCGTATGACCATTTGGGTCTCACGGTCATCATACCGGTCGTGTGCGCAAAGTAAGAATACTTACCACACATGAGTGCATAGTGAGTATACTGATCGTAAATATTTTTCTTTGCATGGTCAATAATTTACTTAGTTTTTTAGTAAAACTATATTCTCTTATGATACTCTATTTTAGTCTTATTTTAGTAAAAATTATTACTGCAACTTTATTTGAAATGTTATGACTATTTTTATAGCATCCCGCATTTTTAATATATAACTTTTCATTACATTTTACATACAGAGGATCTTTAAAGTCTAGTGTCTCGGAAATCAGGAACAACAAAACTTGAATACAACATAAAACATTCTTCTAAAACACTTGTAGGGATTCATCATAGGTTCATAATATGTACAACTACTGTATCTAATATCCTGGAGACATACATTAAAGGAAAGGGTGAGAAGAAGGCCTAGTAAGGGTAAAAAAGGGAATCAATGTACTTGTGATATCAATAAGAACTTGAATACAACATAAAGACATGAGCGATGAAAGTATATGCATATCATAATGAAAATAACTTGAATACAACATAAAGACATGAGAAATGGAAGTATAGTAATATCGTAATGAAAAGAACTTGAAACATAAGTTGAATATGTGGCTACAACATTTCATTTAGACATTAATGAATATATCACAAAGGTCCATCCCCAAGGTGTCATAAAAATTACCATGGTTATTCACCAAGGTATCATGAAACTTGTAATCTCTAGAGATTAAATATTTACCCAATGCATTGGAGAGCTATCAGGGTGCACCATTAATATGTATTTACTTACATGTGATCCACATAGATCATAATCAAACATTTCATAAATAACTGATAGAGAATAAAAGAAATGGGTTTCATTTCAAAATCGTGATGTTTTAAAAGCTCTTAAAAATAAGATCATTATATCATTTATAACCCATGGAAAGGGAGTGAGGGTTATATGTATGTAAATTCCAAAAACAAATATATCATCTATATATATTTATGAAAATCCATATAAACTAAATAGTTTTGGGAATTCACATAAATAAACAAGGGAATTTCTTGAGAGAAAGAGATAGAAATCTTGAGACGAAATTTCTACAGCATAACGACTATATAACATGGTTTTAGAAAACATTGAAAAGGGAGGGGACAAGGGTCACCCACTCATAAATAATTCATAATACAGTATGGGTACTGAATAAGATCATGGTATGGATATTTGGATGACATACCATAAGAAAAGGAAACAAGAAAGGTAGGAGAAAATGCGATTTCTTTTACGAGAAATTCGGTAGCCTAACAGCGTCACATAGAAATTAAGAAAAAAATTGATGAGAGAAGAAATTCTCTCTCATCATTTGGGAATGAAATGGATAGTAATAAAAACATATAAGAACATACCCTCAACATAAAGAGATGGAAAATATAAGACACAACATAAAGGAAGTCATGACTTAAAAGAGGAGGGTGAAAGAATCCCTTACCTTCAAGAGTAACTTCAAAAGATTGAAGGTCGGGACCTTGGGAGGCTTGAGGGAACCTTGGGAGAACTTCTTGGAAGGTAAAGATACCATAACTTCTTTGGGGAGGATTTTTAAATGAAATTAATGAGGTAATGGATTGGTATTTATAGGAGAAGTGAGGGGACAAGTCATTAATGGTCAAGGGACACCTCATCAGTGGTATTGGAAAAACCGTGGGCTTTACCATGGTATTTTCCCATGGTATTGGTCACTTGGGACACCTCATAACTTATCTTAAAATTCATAAGTTGACCAGAATTATTTCATAATTATTACATCCTTAATGATGTCATTAAACACCCGAAACTCAAAACTGTATTTTCACTATTCACCGAAAATTCAACTTTCTCAGAAAAATACCAAAAATTCACCTTAACCAAATATATATGCTCTAATTTTAAAAATGAACTCCATTTTATGAAAATAATTTTCTAAATAATTTTAATTTAATTATTAAATAAAAACATTATTCACTGAAAATTCAACTTTCTCAGAAAAATCCCAAAAATTCACCTTAACCAAATATCGATGCTCTGATTTCAAAAATGAACTCCATTTTATAAAAATAATTTTCTATATAATTTTAATTTAATTTTTAAAATAAAAAAAACTATTCACATGAAAAACTAATACTTGACCAATAATTTCTGAAATAGTTATTTACCTACTTTATTGAATCACATTACTTAATCAAGGTGCCTAAATTATATTAATACTTTCTTTATGTAACATTACTAATCCATTTGGTCATAATACTAATCCTAAGCGTAAAATCACTATTCATAATTTACTATTCACCAAAAATTAATTTGATCTTATTAGACTCAAAATTTCTCACTGAACAAATTTTCAGAAGACCATTTTTTGAAAATCATTACACATCATTAATTATTTAAGGTTTACATAAATATTTTAAAATATCCCCTTTTTCAAAAATTCATTAATATACATCCTATATTTATTCGGACATCTGAAAAAAAAACACAAACTCCACCATAGGAAGAAATCACAATTTTATTTACCTCAAAGGATTACACAAAGTAGCTACGATCTCATTACATAGCCCCTTATAACCCCAATATAGGACCTAAGTGTAAGGTGTGCTAAGGTTATAGAATATTGGGGCGGCTCGACCAACATTGCTCGAGTGGTGATTTCTATAATCTTGAACTTCTCACGAAGGCGATTCCGTTCCAGTTTCACATGATGAAGTTTGGATTGGGTTTGGTCCAGAGAAAAACCCAGTGGTGCTACCTCCTTCCCAAATTCTATCAGATGGGCTTAGATCGGCCCGGGACTACTGGATGAGGCCATCAAATCTTCTTTCTATATTAATTAACCAATATCACTTGTATTTATAGACAATAATCACAACATTTAGTTTCCAACAGTCACATTGACCAACGGTCATATAACAGTCGAAACCCAATAGTCTTATTTTAATTATACTCATTTTATTAAATGAGATTGTTTTGTTGATTATAAAATAAAATAACACACAAAATTAGGAAACAAAATTTATTCAAAATTTTGGGTTGTTATAATTTTATTATTTAATAAAATAATTAAATATTAGCATAAATTTTTTATGATCTATTGAATTAAAAATTATAATTAAATTTCGTATAAAAATTATATTTTTAATGATTATTCACTTTATGCTCTATTTTTATTATATTTTAATTCTTATTTTACTGTAAGTTTATTGGAGAAATTTTAATTGTCTAAATTACTTGAAACAATCTCATTTATTATATCAATTATATTAGAAATTATTTTAATCAATTTAATGTAGAAATGATGGCGAGTCAATTTTATTATTGATCATGCATGAGGTATTAATAGGTAATGACGTATTTTATTATTTTAAATATTTATAATCATTATATGGAAGTTATAGGATTAAAAATCCCCCGTGTAAAGAAAAAAATGATCATTGGTGTTTTATTGATAAAAAGAGATCAAGGAATACAACACAAATATGTTTTTGACTCACTGTTTCCACTCTCAATGAATTTTTGATTTCTTATGACAAGACTACTCTTCTTAATAAGAGAAAAAGTTCTTTTTTGAATTCTATTTTCCCTACTTAGATCATGAAGAAAATTCAACTATAAAAGCTTACTTTACTATTTTGATTAAGATCATAGAACTGCATTATCCTCATCAAATTGATAATATGATGGTTTCCTTGTATTTGTTCTTATTCGTGTTATATTTTATTTTTTTATTTGTATTTTTTCAAGTTGGGTTTATTATTTTAATAATAAAAATAAAGTCTTGCATTGTCTGGTTATTCCACCACCAAAAAGGAAGTATGGGTTGTAACTCCTGATCGAAAGTCAGGTCCCAAACTAGATTTGGTCTCCTGTAAAAATACTAGGTTGTGCCTACATGTATTTGTAAAAGGAAGAGTATATAATAGGTTCTCACACCTTTAAAAGTGTTGTTATTAGTGGGTGTCAATCTTCTTATGAAGTAGGAAAGGTTGAATAGTGGACTAGGATCTTTGTGATCTAAACCACTATAAATATTTGTGTTCTGTATTTTTATTTCCAGTAAACCTAATTTCAAAAACACAACACTCACTATAGATCACTATTTTACAAACTCTGATTGATTTATAATAATTTTTTTAAAAAACTGTTCACCCCCTATAGTAATTATTATCATCATTATCGATTGAACAATTTATATTAGAGCGTAGGACCTTCCTTAAAGGATAGTTAGACTCTATGGTTATTTATATTGTTTATTTTTAACTATATACTAACCTGATATCCTAGTATTAATATTATATGGAATAACATAAAAGGTTTATTTTAATATGGAAGGTGTAAATGAGAATGATGGATGGATTCCAAAAAAACCCTCATTCTTCAATGTAAGTGACTATGACTACTGGAAGAATGGAATCCCTCTTGAAACAGTTAAGTGTAGATCACTAAACTATCATATATAATCTATATGATCTACCCAATGTTGATATACAGACACTTGTAGGTAATGACATGGTAAAATATGTTTTTAATTATAAAGTTAAAAATATTTTGTATTGTGATATAAGTAAAAATATTTATAGTCATGTCTCATATTGTAAGAAAACCAATGATATATAGATAATAATTCAAGTAAAACATTATAGAACTGATAATCTCAAGAGAACCAAGCTAGGAATGCTCCAAGCAGAATACTAGGACTTCAAGATGGGAGATAAAGAATCAGTAAACTATATGCTTCATTGGTTTACAAGTATTACTAATGGCATGAGTGCTCTTGGAGAAGTTTTTGGCAGTACTACTCAAGTGAAAAGATTACTAAGATCTCTTCCAAAATGATGGCATAAAAATAATTTGGCCATCGATGAGAGTAAGAATTTTAAATATTACACCTTAGATTAACATATAAGATTTATATTGTAGTATGAATTAGAGTTGAAAAAATTTGATGATGGAGAGTCTATAAAGAGAAAAGGTTTTACATTTAAATTTAGTGTTATTGATTCTTCTAATGCCTCTAAATCTGAGTTCTAGGAAAGTGACATAGAGATGAATAACTTAAATAATAATTTTTTCAAGTTCATG
The DNA here is from genome assembly GCA_963277665.1 of Viscum album. Taxonomy (NCBI): domain Eukaryota; kingdom Viridiplantae; phylum Streptophyta; class Magnoliopsida; order Santalales; family Viscaceae; genus Viscum; species Viscum album. The sequence continues at coordinate 699,200,105 of OY728157.1, forward strand.
AAAAATAAAGGTGGGAATAGGTAGTTCAAGAGGAAGTTTATAAATGGATATAAGAAAGGTAATACCATTAATAATAATTATGTTGTCGAATTAACATGTTATGAGTATAGAAAGAAAGGTAACATAAGAACTGAATTCCCTAAACTCAAAAATCTAAAGAAAAAAATATAGAAGGAGAAAGGAAAAAGAAATATTTGTTTGAAGTTTGGGACTTCTCAGATAGTTCTGACTCATGTAGTGATTTTGGAAGTGAATAGGATACATGAAATGTTTCCCTAATGGGTATATAGTGTGAGGAAAATGATTCACTTTTAACTCAGTTAATATCTCCTAAAAATGTTGATTATAATTCAATTTATGATGATGAAAATGATTTTGATTCATCTTCTAATTCTAATTCTGTGAATTCCAAAGTTAAAAAACTCCTTAAAGAAAATGAACAATTAAGAAATGATAGAGTAAAAATAATTGAAAAGTATACTAATATAAAATTAAAAATATTAATTTGATTAAATAAAATGTGAAAATAAAAATATAATGTGATAATTTGAAAATCTACGTTTCCAAGAATGATAAATATAAAGAGAATTATGATTCCGAGTTGTCTAAACTAAAAGAAGAAAATGAAAAAGTTAAAAAACTTTCTAGTAGTGAATTATAAAGTTCAAGAAAGAATATTAAATTTAGTTATAGATGATTTAACAAAATTTGAAAATGATTTTAAGAAACTTAAGAAAGAAAATAAGAAATTAATAAACACAACTTCTGGATCTAATGAGAATGTTTATACAGATTTAGATACTATTCAAAAAGAGAATATGGATTTTAAAAATGAAGTTTTCAATCATAAAGAGAATTTATCTACATTTGTTAAAGGTAAAGAACAATATTATAAAATGATGTATTTAATGAAATTAAACACCAATAAGAATGGTTTTGGATGTAACAATTTATCACTAAAGGGGGGTTATCAAAAATCCAAAAAAATGAAGACCTTCGGGCCATTCGTGCTAGTGTAACATGTTTTAAATCTATAATGAAATGGAATTATTCCAATGAGTGTTCAATGTGATTTACATAATCATTTGTACATACTAGAACTTTCATTACTAGATATTTAATTTCTATACAACCCACTAATAAATTATTTAAATCTATTTGGGTTCCAAAGTTTTCTACTACTAATCCAGTTGGACCCAAGTTAGCTTGGGTACCAAAACAATATGTTTGATTGTTCAATGTTTAGAAATATGTCTTAGAAGTCTCAAAGTCTCATGGTATTTAGACAGTGGTTGCTCCAGAAACATGAAAGTTGATATTTCAAATTTTCTATCATTTTATTCATGTAATGGTGTCCTTTTTATAATTAGAGATAAATCTAAAGGTCAGATTAAAGGTATTGGTGAAGTTGATTTTTCTAAAATACTTATTATTTCAAAAGTATTATACGTACTTGGTTTAAAACATAATCTTATAATTATATCACAATTATGTGATGATGGATTAAATGTTATATTTGAAAATGAAAAATGTACTGTTTTGAAAAATAAATCAGTTTTATTTTCTTTAAATAGAAAATAAAATTTATACACTATTGATTTTTATGATATAACCAAAAAAAAGGTTAAGTGTTTTAAAATTTCAGAATAAATTTACATTTGGTGGCATAGTGTACTTGGGTATGCAAATTTCAGACTATTTCACAAATTTTCAAAGCATAAAAAAGTTCTGAAACTGCCCAAATTACATTTATGTAATTACTTTATGTTTGATTCTAGTTTAAAAGGTAAGAAATGAAAAGAAATATTTAAATATATAAATGATGTTAGTACTAGAATATGTTTATAACTATTACATATTGACTTGTTTGGACATATAAAACCTGTTAGTTTTGGTGGTAATAAGTGTGTATTTGTAATTTTAGATGATTATAGTAGATTCTTATGGAATTACTTTTTATCTTATAAAAATAAAACTTTAACCAAATTTTCTACTTTCTGTAAGGTTATTCAAAACTTCAAAAAAATACAACCATCTCTATCATAAGTGATAGAGGTGGTAAATTTTTTAATTTATAATTTAAAAATTTTTGTGAAGAAAATGGATATAAACATTATTTTTCATCCCCTAGGACACTACAATAGAATGGTGTGGTAGAAAGAAAGAATATATCTATTAAATAAATGGCTAGGTCCATGCTAATGGAATTTAGTGTACCTAAATAATTTTGGGAATAATATATTAATCTAGCTTGCCATGTTTTAAATAGAGTTTCTATTAGACCTTTATTAAATAAGACCCCTTATTAATTGTTTAAAGGGTTTAAAACTAAATTTAGATATTTTATGGTATTTGGTTGTAAAGTATATATTTTAAATACAAAATATAATTTAGATAAATTCAACTCTAAATCCGATGAAAGTATATTTTTAGGATATTCCAATTTTAGCAAAGCTTATAGAGTGATCAATAAGAAAAATTTAGTTATTGAGTAATTTATGCATGTTAAGTTCAATGAAAATAATTTTAATGAGCAGGATTCTGTAATAGGAAAATATAATGTTGAATTTGTGGAATTTAATTTTAGTGAAGATAATAACCAAGATAATGATAATGCATCAATTGAGGGGGGATAATATCTCTTTTCAAACTGATCCTAAGGAATGGAAAACACTTAAATATCATCAAATTGAAAAGGTAATTGGTAATTTAGAATCTGGAATACAAACCATATTTTTTTATTTAATGTGAAGACTTTTCTTTTGTTGATGATTTTATTCCTATCAATATTGATAATGATTTAATTGATTAAAATAAGATAAATGCAATGCATGATGAATTAAATCAAATTGAAAGAATTTAAGTGTGGAATTTAACTGATTTAGCAGAAGATAAACCTGTAATAGGAACTAAATGGAATTCTCATAATAATCTTGATGAAGCTGGAAACATAGTTAAAAATAAATCAAGACTAGTAGCTCAAGGCTATTCCCAGAAAGAGGGAATTGAATTTGAAGTTTCATTTTCTTCTACTGATAGGATGGAAGCAATTATAATTATATTATCTTATACTTTTTTTCAAAATATAAAATTATTTCAAATGGTTGTAAAAATTACCCTTTTAAATGGAATGATTTCATAGGAAGACTATGCAAGATAGCCACTTGGACATGAAAATGAAAAGTTTCGAAGTCATGTTTTTAAAGTTAATAAATCTTTATATGGTCTTAAGAAAGTTCAAATAGGTTGGTATGAAATACTAACACTATTTTTATTACAAAATTATTTTATTAAGGGTAAGGTTGATCCAACCTTGTTTATAAAAAAGAGTTTCAAATGATATACTGATTATACAGATTTAAGTTGATGATATAATATTTGATTCAACAAATGATTCACTATGTAATTATTTTTTTAAACCAATGACAAGTGAATTTGACATGAGATTAATGGGAGATATAATTTTTTTCCTTAGATTACAAATTAATCAAAGGAAATATGGTATTTTCTTAAATCAATCCAAGTATAATAGAGAACTTATAAAAAGTCTTGGTCTTGATTCTAGTAAGACTAGGAAAAAAACAATGAGTACTAATTCCAAACTGGATTTAGATGAGTTTGAAATTTCAGTTGATATTAAACTGTACAGATGCATGATAGGCAATTTATTATATCTCACTACATCTAAACCATACATAATGTTATCAAAATGTTTATGTGATAGATTTCAGACAAACCCTAAAGAATGTCATCTTAAATCTATTAAGAGAGTCATTAGATATATCGATGATACTATTTGTGTTGTATTATTCTATTCTAATGATATTTATTTTGATATACTATCTTACTCCAATTCTAATTTTGGAGGTTACAGGCTTGACCGGAAAAAAACTACATGCATGTGTCATTTTCTAAGTAAAAGTTTAATTTCATGGAATTATAAGAAATAACTTTTAGTCACACTATCTACAGCTAAGGCAGAATATGTTAATGCTGCTAGTTGTTGTTTACTAAATATATGGATAAAACAAACATTATTTGATTTTAATATTTTTTTAGATAAATTTACAATCTTTTGTGATAATTCAATTTCTATTTCCATTTCTAAAAACTCTCTACAACATTCTAGAACAAAACATATAGACGTTAGATTTCATTTTCTTAAGGATCATATAAATAAAGATGACATCTGTTTAGAATTTTTTCTTATTGAGAAATAGTTGGCTGACATTTTCACTAAATAAAATTTGAGAAAATGAAGTATGAATTAAGAATGATAGAACATGGGAGATTGATAGTATTTGAAATTGAGTTTTAATACTTTAACAGATTTCTTTGTTTTGATAAATTATTGTTTAACCACATTTAATTAAATTCAATATGTTTAAACCATTATATTTTCTCAATATTAATTTATTAATGTTAAAATTATTTGAAATTTTTTACTACTTTTCTATAAGTAAATGTGTTAATATTTTGTCTTATTATTAAATTTTCAATGTTATAATTCTAAAAATATTATTTCATGTGATATTTATTTGTTTTTAATGTTTTTGTTTTAATATATTTATCTTTTTTAAATTTTAACATATTTATGTTGTGTGTGTTTATTGGGTTGTATATATATATATATATTATAAATTATATATATACATTATAGATCACCATCTTCCTCAAAGCGGAGAGACCTCCTATCTCAGCCACCTAGAACTTCTCCCATGGTAGTAACACATTTCCATTTCCATGGAAGTACCTCATTCACTTTACAACACATCCATAAGTAGTGTCTGATGTGCCACCGGTCATCTTGCGCTACTTCAGATTGACACCTCATCTTCAACTGGACTTCACCACATCTACACAATGATCATCCTCATTTTAGTGACACAAGCATTGTTGCTTAAAGCTTTAATGTCGCAAAACACTTGCAGTGTAGCTTCTCAGCGACGAATAACCCTAGTTCAATAACACAAAGTTTCAATAGTTCATTATCTCCATGCATGTTTGCAATAAACCAGAAAATCAGCAGCAACTGCATCTAATTTTTGGATGAACAAGCTCGAGACACCTACAACAGAAGCTCACATGACTCCTTCAAGAAAGCATGAGGTGATAAGTCACCATACCATGAACACATGGCATCCACCTTACTATGAAATGGAAGTTACATTATCATGAAGGAATTTTTTTACTTACATGAGTATTTATTTTTTATAGAATATATATTTTTTTATTAAAAAATATCTGTTACATTTAATTAAAATATTTTTTGGTATGTTTTATTTTATATTAATTGCACATGTTTTTTTATTGACTGCATGTGATAAATGTTTTCACGGTATGTATACCAACCACAGGACCATTTGGGTCACATGGTCAGCATATCGGCCGTGCACGCAAGGTAAGCTTACTTACCATATGCGAGCGCATGGTGTGCATACTGACTATAAGGTTTATTCTTCACACGATCAGTACTTAGTTTTTTTAGTAAATCTATATTTTCTTACAATACTCTCTTTTAGTGTTATTTTAATAAAACTGCTTTTTCCAACTGTATTTGAAATGTTATTAACAGTTTTATTATTTAATAAAATAATTAAATATTATCATAACTTTGTTATGATCTATTGAATTAAAAATTATAATTGGATTTTGTATAAAAATTATATTTTTAATGATTATTCACTTTATGATTTGTTTTTATTATATTTGAATTATTATTTTACTGCAAGTTTATCAGATTAATTTTAATTGTTTTAATTACTTTAAATAATCTCATTTATTTTATTAATTATATTAGAAATTAGTTTAATCAGTTTAATGCAGAAATGAAAGCTAGTCAATTTTTTTATTGATCATGCATGAGGTATTAACAAGAAATGACATGTTTTATTATTTTAAATATTTTTAACTATTTTATGGTGGTGATAAGCTTAGGACAACCCCGCGCAAAGAAAACAAAAATGAATATTGGTGTTTTGTTGATAAAAAGAGATCAAGACATGCATTGTAAATACTTTTTTGACTCTCTACTTCTACTCTTAGTTAATTTTTGATTTCTTATGATAGGATCAACATTCTTGATAAGCGGTAAAGTTCTTTTGTGACTTTTGTTTTCCATACTTAGATCATGAAGCAAATTTAACTATAGAATCTTAATTTTCTGTTGTGATATGTTTGGAGCATCCTCAATTGACACATGTGGGTCAACCACACAGTTTCTAAATTAATGGGTTGTTTTTAATGTGGGTCAAGATAACATGAATTTATTCACGTTGAGACATGTTTTTTAACATGATTTAAACAAGAATTTTTTATAGAGTTATGAATCTTCATGTGGGAACACATTTTCTATGTGGAGATTTTTTGTTATAAAATGGGGAGGCAGAAACCAAGCTTTAGAACATCCACAATACCAAGAGGATAGACAATTTGGTGATAGCCTTTCATCAATGATCATTTTTTGTTTGCATCAGAGAGTTATAATTTTGAGATACCTTTCATTTTTTGGGAGTCTCTACAGTGTACTTATTCATTTTAGCAGATTCCTCTTTATGGACTAGGACTCATGTGTTAGGTCAGAATAATACAAAGTAACATAATAGGGGGTTAATTGTTTCTTTTAAAAAATCTTCCACAATTATGGATTTTATCACCCTTTTTAATTTATGTGGATAAGAAGCATTTTATTCTATATGAAAATGAATAGTGGATAAATAGAAAGAAAAAGCACAAATTTTTATTGTGGTCCAAGGAACAAAGATCCTCTAGTTCACTCCACCAATCATTCTCTCTGTGAGGTTGATGAATTTCACTAGAAAGGTCCTCTTATCATAAGACCATAAATCCACAACTGAGTATAGGAAGTTGACACCTTTACAAAACAAGTCTAAAAACAGAACCTTTTGGTTCTTTAATAGAGAACCAAATAACCACATATTAGATCGAGAAGCTTATACTCCACTGCAACTGAGTCCGAGTAGTTGAAACTCAAACAAATTAACAGAAATTGATTTGAAGATGGATCAAGTTTAACTTCACAATTGTAGAAACAACAATTGACAGTAGATGAATATTCTTCTTCAAAAAAGAAAGTCTTCAAGAAATCTTAGATTTTAAGTGTTCCCAGTTACAAAATAATCTTCAAATAAAAACAACAATAAATAGAAGCAACAAACTTATAGTAAAATGAGGTATACCATGTATGTCTTTAAAGTGTAGTCCTCTTTCAGAATTGATCGTTCATTGTAGAAACACTATAAGAGATGTTTATGAGAATGAAAACTTATATAAAAATAGTGACTTTTATATCCTGTATTGAGAAACAATACACTGGTAGAATATATATAGTAGATTTCTATTTTCTAGAAATTCAGATCCATAAAATTCACCTGATATATCATAGAAATTCAAATATGAATTAACTAGGGGAGTCTTAAATTCACTTGAGAACAAGAGAGATTATTTCCATTGAATATGGTTCTTTGAATCAATTATATTGAGATTTGAGTCAGTCGAAAATGATCTTAAAACATCCTGTAATTCTGTAAAGACCATTGAAAAAATCTTGGATAAAAATCACAAAATTACATCTCCAACTTTGAAAAGTAAAATGTAGGGTTCCTTCAAAAATAAAAAAAATAACAAACATAGGGTTCAACTACATAGAGTTTATTTTCTAAACATAAGGTTGATTATATAAGGTTGATCATAAAAGTAAGGTTGATGAACTATAAATTTTTGTCTTCAAACGTAGGGTTCCTTACTAACACAAGGTTCTTTAATCATACTTTCTTCTCTTCTCACACATAAGGATCCTTCCAAATGTAAGGTTCTTTGTCCATATGTTTATTCAAGTGTAAAGTTAATGATCTATACACACCTTATTACAACGTAACTTTGAATAAAAATTCAAGGTTCACAATCCATATGTGTTGTCTCTAGCATTGGGTTTATTCCTTATGTTATGTTCTAAATGTAGGGTATGGATAATGTTTCTAGAATACAATTAAGAGCATTTAAAACACTTAAGAAAATATTTTGAGTGAATTATAATCTTGAATATAATTCTAGGATAAATAAGATAATTAATAATAATTTTCTAAAATACACTTAAATTAATATCATTAATAAAACAAACAAGGTTATTTGTGAGCATCAAAATCAATAATAAATTATAGAGTATTGTTGAGACAATACACGCCCAACAATCTCCCCCTTTTTGATGATAAAAAAACCCATAAAATAATTAACAAATTATAGAATTTTGTAAACATACTTAAAGAAAATATTTATTATTATTTGGATTTCATAGAACTATTTCAATATAAAATGAAATATTGGGTTCATATAATTTTATACCCCTTTTGTGATATCAAAAAGAAAGTAAAAAAAAGATAAAAACACTTTTAATTTTTCATAGAATAGTATATGAATGTTTATATTATAATGTTTGGATAAATAATACAATGATTTAGGAAATAGAGATAATAATATAAAAATAAAGATAAATCACAGAAAATAAAAACAACACATGAATTTTATTATAAACATTGTATAAATACATTAAGATAGTTTTGGGATAAGGGAAACAAGGTGGATAGATAGTTAGGTGAAAGGTTAAAGGGTTTGGTTAGGGTCAATTGTTGGTTATAGTTCTGTAAAAGCCTGAGAAGTTTCAAAAAATGCCTTCAGTTCTTCCATCTGAGCCTATAACCATTCTGTAAGATTATCTCCCAACTTTCTTATCAAAATTCATGATTCTTGTCAGGATTTTAGATTTTAAATCAAATTGAATTTCAAAAAGTCATGATTTTTTTTTTCTGTTTTCCAAAACTAAGAAAACTTATCACTGAACTTATTTAGTAGTAGCCTGATACCTGGTTCACTTGAAGTCAGTTTCTCAAAGAGAAACTTCTTATTGTCCAATAGAACTGACAAAGGTGAACTATTGCACTGAAGGTTCTGCAGTCTTTCATTCATATCAGCCATAATAGATGTGGTAGCCTGAAATCTTTTTATCAGATTTGGTGAGGTTGGAGGGGCAGATATAGAAGTACTAGCTTGACTAAAACTTCCTTTGATAGATTCGAACTGGTTCCCTAAATACCATTTCAGGTCTGCAAAATCTATTTTAGAAACAGATTCAAATTTTATCTTCCCAATATCATCCAACATTTCCCTCTTAAAAGCATAAAAATAACTTTTTGATAACAAATTCTCTTTAATCCTATGAAACAGAGTCTGAAAAAAAATTTAGTTATATCCTTGGAGTAAATTAATTTTTCAAATCATCATTAGATTTTCCTACAGCTTCTAGCTCCTATGTAAGATTCAAATTTTCTTTCTGAACTTTATCAAACTTGATCAAAATACCCTCAATCCGATTATTCAAGAAATCATATTTCCCTTCATCTAAATTATTTTATTTAACAAAAACTTCAACAATTTCTAAGGTATTATTATAATATTTCTCAACAGACTTCTCACTCGAATAAGATTTACCATCTAACACTTCTGTTCTTTCTCCAGAAACTGATTTGGGTCTCTCTAATGATTGATCAATGGATGAGATATATTGATGCTCAATAATATCTATAGACTCATTTACTGATCTCTACAATTTCTATTCTCCTTGAGTAGTTTCTTCCTAAATTTATTTTTGAACAAAAACCTGAATTTCTTGGGGTTGTCACTATGCCTGTTGATCCTCAACATGATCCAATTTTTCCAAATGAACTGAGTGGGTGGCTTATCCAGAACTTAACACTGGTTCTTTAATATGTTGTTCTTATCTATTTCTTGGTTTTAAAACAATGTCCTCTTGAAATTATTATTCTTCTCCTTCCCTATCAAGGTTTTTTGTATCATAAAATACTAATTTTATATAGGTTGATTTAGCAACACCTTTTTTCCTGGATTCTCCAACTCCTTTATTCCTTAAAGCTCTTTTCTCCCCCTAAGAAAAAGATCCATATTTCTGTTCATCATCTCCACCAACTGGCATGGTATTTACTTTCACATTACTCCAATAAAAACCAAACTTTCTTAGAGTCTCTACATTAAACACATTTCTATAATGACACTTCACTCTTGTATCAAACAAATGAATCATTTAATTTCTAAACAATACAAGAGAAATAATTCTTCCATAAGGATAAAATGATTTTCTTACTTCTTATTGGAAATAATAATTTAGACACCTCAGCATGTATCTAGGAAAATTTATATTGATATCATTGATGAACAAAAACATGATATACATATTCGGGTATAATATTTTCTCCATCTCAAAAACTCTTGGGGAAATTGTAGTTTGAATAAACTTAAATAAAACTTTTTTATTTGCCTCAATATCCTTAATAATCACATTTATTATATTTTTCAATCCAAACATAAAGGAAAGAATATATCCAAACTTATAATATTGATTTCCAATAGACCCAATCATCTTAAACTTGTGTTTAATAAGTCAGTAGTTTCCTTTGATGTTTGAAATTTTTGTGAGGATTCTCACTATCCCCTTAAAAGTGTTATAAAATAAAAAAAGTTAACTTGGATGGATGGATTGAAAATAGATCGAAGGTCAAAATGAAATACACCTTCATGAGAAAATTTCAAAATTTGAGATATTTCAACTAAATAAATTGAAAATTCCTTATCTTATATTCTTGCGGATACAATATCATATGTTTCAAAAAAACAAAACTAAACACTAATATAGAAATGCTTTAGTTGTACTTCATAAAGAAAGTGTGTATTTTCCTCATTGAACAAAAATTACAAACCTTGAAATGCAAGCATTTGCTTGAGCAGAAGATTCATCTTATACAGCCACTCGAAATCAACTACTTTTCCCTGAGGAATATTTCTCAAGGAAATGCACTGACACTTCAGGTCACTGAGTTCACCTTTATCGGTTCTCTTGGTATTTGCTATTTTCAAGAATCTAAATGTTGAAGGTTTTTAGATTCTAGGGTTTAGGAGAAAGATGGAGGTTTTGAAAGGAAAAATGGTTTGAAAAAAAGGTATGATAAGTTGAAGGGTTTTCTAAAAGGTAATGATGTGATCTTGTTTCTCATTCCAATTACATAGGGAAATCATTAGTTTTTATATTTTTAAAACATGTGATTTGAAATTAAAAACAAACAAAAATTTATTTAAGCAAATAAACAGAATACTAAATTTTATAGTGAAAATAAAATAAATAAATAATAAACCATTTTAATTAAAATAAAAATTAATACCATATTAATTGAAATAAACTAATAAATATTTATTTAAAATTAAATAATCCAAAATCCTCCTTAATAAAATCAAAACTCAAAGTAGAAAGTGGTTAGTGAAAATATTAGCTAATTGATATTCAGTATTAATAAATTCTAAATATATATCCTTTTTAAGAACATGGTCACTTAGAAAATGATGTCGTATATCAATGTGTTTAGGCCTATAATGACTTATAGGATTTTTTTGAAATATTTATAGCACTTTTATTATCACATAAAATATGTATGCTATCAAAATTTAGTCCAAAAGTCTAGTAGAGTGTTTTTCATCCACAATACTTATGCACAAAAACTACCTGCAGAAATATATTATTCTTTGGATATTGAAAGAACAACTGAGTTTTGTTTCTTACTTGACCATGAAAAACATGATTTTACTAAAAAGTGATAGGTTCCTATGATACTTTTTCTATCTAATATACAACCTCCAAAATCATCATCTGAATATGAAATTAAATTAAAATCAGAAGTTTTGAGATAAAGAATATATTGAAAAATAGTTCTTTTAAAATATATAAAAATTCTTTTAACAGTAGTAAAATGAGATTATTTTGGATTTGATTTAAATATAGCACATAAACATACTGAAAACATAATGTTTGGTCTACTAACAGTAAGATATAACAACTACTAATCATACCTCTATATAACTTGTTGTCCATTGGTTTTCCAACTTCATCCAAATGAAGTTTTATACTGGTACACATAGAAGTCGTGTATGTCTTGTTGTTCTCAAGTCCAATTTTTTTTTAAATATATAATATATTTACTTTTATTTTAAAAATTTCTATAATTTTTTGCATAAATTTGAAATCCTAAAAAGAAATTCATTTCTCCCATCATACTCATTTCAAATTATCTTTGAATTAGTTTTGAAAAATCACTACAAATATTTTTATTAGTTGAACCAAAGATAACATCATCAATATATATTTAAACTAATAAAATATTAGAAAAAATGGTTTTCTTAAAGAGTGTTGGGTCTGATAATCAAATTGAAAATCCAATTTTTAAAAGAAAAGAACTCAATCTTTCATACCAAACTCTAGGTGATTATTTAAGACCATATAGATATTTAGTATGTTTAAAAACAAAATTTTATTTTTGAGGATTTTCAAAACCAGGAGGTTGTTCAACATATAATTACTCTATTAAATAACCATTTTAAAAAGGTATATTTAACATCCATATGATATAATTTAATATTCATTTAAGATGCATAAGCTAAAAGGATTATTATGGATTTCAATCTAACTATAGGGGAAAAGGTTTCATCATAATCTATATATTCTTCCTGATTATATACGTTAGATACTAATCTAGCTTTATTTATGGTAATGATCCCTTGATCACACTATTTTTCTAAAGACCCACTTAGTTCTTATAACATGATAATTGGTTAGTATCTATACAAATTCAAAAACTTCATTTGTTCGGAATTGATTTAGTTCTTCTTGCATTGCTAACATATAACTCTCATCTTATAAGACTACTTAAATATATTTAGGTTATAACTAAGATAGAAAGGTAGAGAATTCGGCTAGATTTCCTACATTTCTTCTAGTTCTAATTTCTATATTTAGGTCTCCTATAAAAGTTTTTAGTGGATGATTCTTTTGGGTTCTATATTGTTTAGGCAAGGAACTTTCAGATTCTTCAGTTTCATGTTATTCTAAACTAGACTGAATTTTATTAATATTTTTTCAAAATTAGTTTTTGGGGTTTCAAGTCTCGTGTTATCAAATGAATCATTAACTTCATCAGTTTGAAATTTTTCTTTAATGAAAGGGTCGGTTTCATCAAAATTCACATGAGTTGATTCTTCAATAATCCTTGAATTTTTATTAAACACTCTATAGGATTTAGAGGTAGTAAAATATCTTAAAAATATTCCTTCATCAGGTTTTGGATAAAACATACCAATATTGTCCTTAATATTCAATATATAAACCTTACATCGAAAAACTTTAAATTACTTTACTTTCAGTTTTCTATTATTCCCAAAGTTCATAGGGTGTTATTTTGAAAATAGGCCTGATTAACACTCTATTCTTGATATAGCAAGTTGTGATTACAAATTCTACCAAAAAATAGGTAGGTAGATTATATTAATTTAGTATAGTCCTGTACATTTCTTGAATAGTTCTATTTCTTCTTTCAACAATTCCATTTTTTGAGGTGTTCTTGATGCAGAAAAGATGTATTTAATACCCAGATTTGAGAAAAAAGAATTAAATTCTTGATTCTGAAATTCTCCACCATGATCAATTCTTAAAGAAATTATTTTAAAACCTTTTTCATTTTGAAAAATTTCACAAAAAATTTCGAAAACTGTGAAAACTTCACCTTTAAATTTTAGAAAATATACCCTATTAAATTGAGAATAATCATCAACTGAAACACATACGTATAATTTTCTAGTCAAACTTACAACTCTGGATGGTCTAATAAAATCCATTTGGATAAGTTCTAATGGTTTAGATGTAACAATTTTGTTAATATATTTGAAATAATATTTGTGTTATTTGCCAATTTGGCATGCATCACAGAATCTGTCATTATCAATTTAAGATTAGGAAAATAAAAAACTAATTGATTCTTAGATAATTTATGTAAAGAATAAATATTATAATGATCAAATCTTCTATACTAGGTCCATGACTCATTTGTTTTAGCAGTTAAACAATTTACTTACTATTTAAAAAAGTAATTTAAATCCAAAGTATTATCATTATTAGTTCTAGTTGCTCTAAATTTAAGTAATTTTTCTTTGAAAAGTAAGTAGGAATTGTTAGAAAAATCAACATAAAAACCATTATCAAAAAGTTGAGAAATACTTATCATATTGTTCTTTATCCCTTTCACATACAATACTTTGTTGATTGAGATAGTTTTTAGATCTCCAATATTTCTAAATCCAACTATTTTTCCTTTGGCATTATAACCAAAAGTGAAAAGACCTCCATCCATTTGAGTAAGTGTGAGAAAGTTTGATTGATCTCCATTCATGTGTCTGGAACAACCATTGTCCATATACCATATAAAATTTCTATTCTTGTGCCATGTTACCTACAAAATCAATTAAACAAATGTTTGTTTTGGTACCTAATCTTTCTTAGGTACTAGAGTGTTAGCTAATAGTGATCTGGAAATCCAAATTTGCTTTATTTTCCCATAATTTATATCATTTTATTCAAACAAACTTTTAGAAATAAAATATCTTTTAACACCAATAATTTTAGGATTTACCAAATAAATATTATTAGTTACATGACCTTTTTCTCCACAATAATAACAGGTTTCATTTTTTGAGTTAGGTACAAAATAATTTTTATACAGTTTATATTTTTCACCCTTACTATTCCAAATATTTCTTTTTTAATGACATTATTTCCAAGAATTTCATTCAAAAAAATTTCACTTTTAGTAAAATTAATTGTGGTACTTTTATAGGATTCTATTTAACCTTGTAATTCTTTAATCCTTTTTTCATGATCAATGCAGTTTGTTGTAGATGAGTTGAATTTATCAACTAATTTTTTATGTTGTTTCAGTAAAGTATCTCTTTCACTTAAAACAAAATTATGAATATTTTTCAATGACTTGTGATTATTTAGCATAGAATCATATTTTTCTTCAAGCATTGACTAGTAGACAACCAATTTGTTATTTGAGAAACTAGCAGAATCGGAATAAGAAGAATAATAAGTTTGTACCTTTTCTTCTTCATCCATAAAGCACATATTGGCTTTTAGATTTGATTTATCCTTTTCTGAATCAGATTTTGAAGAGATGTTGGAGTCTTCAGATATAATTCAAGTAGATTTAATTTCTCTTTTCCCTTTGTTCTCATTATCAAAATTATTCTGATATTTCTTTTCTAGCATTTTCTTTTCATCTTTCAGTTGAGGAAAATCAGGCCTAATATGACTCAATTTATTGCATTAATAGCATCGAACTTCTCTTGGTTTTCTCTCATCTATCCTAAAGGATTTTCTAAAACCTCTTTTCTTTTTATAGAATTTACTGATTTTTTGGTTAGCTAAGCTAGTTCTATTTTATAATCTAAGGAATCTGAATTTTTCTTTTCTTTGTCTTCTTGATTTGTTCTTCTACTATGCTTTTGAGATGTTACTTTTAGAGAAATATTTTCCTTCTTCACTATAACTCTATGATCTTCAACTTCAGCTTTCATCTTAGCTTAATACATCATTAATGCACCAATTAGTTCTTTTATTGTCATATCCTTGATAGGTGATGATTGATGAATAGCAACAGATATATCATTCCATTTTGAAGGTAGTACTCTGATTACTTTCAAATCTTGATTAGATTATTTGATGGGTTATCCTAGGGTAGTAATATTATTGGAAATTTTTGTAAGCCTTTCATTCATCTACGTGATGATTTATCTATCAAAAATTCTAAAGTTTTCAAATTTTAGCTTAGTAGTTGCATACCTCATCTGTCTAACATTGTTTGTTCCTTCATAGACAACTACAATAGTTTTCCACATCTCATAGGTAGTAGGACATTTTGATACATAATTGAACTCATCTTTTCAAAGAACGTAAATAAAAGAATTCATTTCTTTTGAATTTATCTCATATTCAAATTCTGTTTCAGTAGTCCAAGTCTCTGGTTTCTCAAAAATATTATAAGGAGTGACAATTTTTGAGTAAATTTTGGATTCAATATTTTTCAGATAGATAATCATCCTTGATTTCCAAAACCCATAATTTTCACCGTTAAAGTATGGAGAATGAACCATAAACATTCCTTCTCTAGAATCCTCCATTGTCATTTTCTTAAAGACCTTATACTTTTAGATTTCTATAGCTTTATCTCAAAATCTCTCATGTGATACCAATTTTTTGGTTGGAATAATACAAAGTAACATAAGAGGTGGGGGGGGGGGGTGAATTGTGCCTTTTCAAAAAACTTCCACAATTATTGATTTTAACACCCTTTATAATTTATGCAGATAAGTAGCATTTTCTTTTGTATGAAAATGAGCAGTGGATAAAAAGAAAGAAAGAACACAACTTTTTATAGTGGTTCGAGGCATAAAGATCCCCTAGTCCACTCCACCAATCATACTCTCTGTGAGTTTGGTGAATTTCATTATCAAGACCCTCTTATAATAAGAGCATAAATCCACAACTGAGTACAGGCAGTTGACACATTTACAAATAAGGCTAAAAAATAGATCCATATGGTTCTTTAATAGGGAACTAAATAACCACAACTTAGATCGAGAAGTTGATACTCCACCACAATTGAGTCTGAGTAGTTGAAACTCAAAATAATAAATAGAGATTGATGTGAAGATGGATCAGTTTGAACTTCACAATTACAACAACAATAATTGACAGTAGATGAATCTTATTCTTCAAAAAATAAATTCTTCAAGAAATAATAGATCTGATGTGATCTCAGATACAAAATGATCTTCGAATAAACACACCAACAAATAGAAGCAAAAAACTTATAGTAGAATGAGGTATAACATGTATGTATACAAAGTGTAGTCCTCTTTCAGAATCGACCATTCATTGCAGCAGTACTGTAAGAGATGTTTACGAGAATGAAATCATATATAAAAATAGTAAATTGTATATCCTTTATTGAGAAATGACGCACTGGTAGAATATATATATATATATATATATATATCAGATATTCTATTTTCTATTATTTCATATCCATAAAAGTCATCTGATATAGCATGGAAAATTAAATCTGAATTCACCATGGGAGTGATAACTTCCCTTGAGAATAGAAGATATTTTTTACATTGAATATGGTTCTTTGAATCAATTATATTGAGCTTTGAATCGATTGAAAATGAGCTTAAAACAGTTTGTACTTCTATAAAGACCGTTGCATAAATCTCAGAAAAAAATCGTGAAATTACATCTCTGACGTTGAAAAGTCAAACGTAGGGTTCCTTCACAAAGATACAAAATACCAAACGTAGGGTTCAACTATGTAGTATTAATTTTCCAAATATAACTTTGATGATGTAAGGTTTATCATAATAATAAATATTGATGAACCATATGTTTGTGTCTTTAAACTTAGGCTTCCTTACTAATGTAGGGTTCTTTAACCGCGCTTTCTTCTCTTCTTGCAGGTAGGGTTCCTTCCAAACATAAGGTTCTTTATTTATATGTTCCTTCAATCATAGGGTTAGTGATATATACACACCTTATTCCAATTTAAGGTTGAATAAAAATTTAAGGTTCATAATCTATACGTGTTGTCCCAAGCATAGGGTTTTTTCCTTACACTACGTTCTGAACATAGGGTGTGAATAGTGTTTTCAGAATAAACTTAAGAGTATTATGAAAACTTAAGCAAATATTCCAAGTAAATTAAAAGATTGAATATAATTCCAAAATAAATAATAAAGTTAATAATAATTTCTTGAAATACACTTAAATAAATATCATTAGTAAAACAAACAAGGGTATTTGTTAGCATCAAAATCAATAATAAATTATAGAGTATTGTTGCGACCATACATACCCAAAAATGTGGTTTTTTTCCTTTTGGGTTTTCCATGTAAAAAATTCGATGCAAACCTTTATTTTCTTCACCTTTATGTTTGAGTCGATGCACATCCGCTTTTTTAGGGAAAGGTTTTATTTCTACTACGCATTCGCTTTTATATTGTTTGCGTGTTCATCACCTTTGTCATCTTTCCTAACATATGGTATCAAAGGGTTTGGTTTTTTATTTCATATTTACTATGGAATTCAATTATAGTCGGATGATTTTGTTGAATGGTACGAACTACCATATGTAGAAACTAAAAGGAAGGATCTTATTTTTGTCAAGAAAATGAATCTTTTGGTATTTAGTACCCATAAGATAGAAATGATGTCAGATGAAGAATAAGAGTTCGAGCATGAGATGGTTTGAGGTTTTATCCTCCAATGGGTCGAAGACAATGTGATGAACCACATTATCAACATCTCTCACACCAGAACTTTGTGGGAGAATCTTGAGATGACCTATGTTTCCAACACAAGAAACAATAAATTGTTTCTTCTTAAACAAGTGAAAAATTTTAGATATAAAGAAGTAACATCTATTTTTGACTATTTGAGTGAATATTAGGGATGTTTTGATCAGTTGTATGAAATGGGTATCAATTTTGAAGATGAGGTTTTAGATCTTTTATTGCTTAACACTTTACCCGATTCTTGGGAGAATTTATGTGTTACTCTAATCAATTATACTCCTAATGGTGTTTTAAAATTCAGTTTTATTAAGTTAGTTGTTTATAATTAAGAGTTCAGGAGACACACTCAAGAGAAATCCTCTTCAGAGCTTTTAGTCACAGAGAATAGGGGGAGAAGCTAGGACCAGAGACAGAGTAGTCGAGGTAAGATCAAAGGAAAAAGTCAAAACAGAGAGGTTTTGAATGTCACCATTTTGGTAAGAAAGGGCATGTTAAGAAGTTTTTTATTAGTTGAAAATAGAAAATAGAATGATGGAAAATCCATAGAAGAAAAATGGTGTTGAAGATGATCATGTTGTCACCGCTATAGGGGGTGATCTTTTTATTTTTTATGACTCCATTAATATTGATTCTGATAATTCTTGTTGGGTTATTGATAGTGGTTCCTATTTTAAAGTGACATTAAAGGAGTTATTTACATCTTACAGACCAGGTAATTTTGAGATTTTGAAGATGGGTAATGATGGTCATGTTGATGCTTTAGGTATCAGGATTTTTTGTTCGGAGACCAACATAAAAAGTAAGCAGATTTTGAAGAATGTTTGACATGCACCTGAGATTCACTTGAACCTTATTTATACTATAATTATTGATGATGAAGGGTTTATTAGTATGTTTAGTGATTTCCAATGGAATATTTCCAAAGGAACATTGATTGTGGATTGAGGGAAGAAGCAGTCAGGTTTGTACTGAACTAGAGAATCTATTTCTTGTGATACTACTTGTGTTGTTGAGAGTAGTTTTTTGTCCAAGTTATGAAATAAGAAGCCCAATCACATTAGTGAGAAAGGGATTGGTTGTTTGGACAAGACAAATATTCTTCTATATTTTAATAGTGTCAAATTGGACACATGTGATCATTATATGGTTGGAAAATTGAGCATAGTGAGTTTCAGTAGTCATCCTCCACATAAGAAGTCATATGTACTTGAATTAGTAAATTCTGATATTTATGGTCCTTTGAAATATTAGACCTTTAGTTGCAGTCTTTATTTTTTGAAATTTATTAATGACTACTCACATAAGCTCTGAGTTTATGTTTTGAATATCAAAAGTCAGGTGCTCAGTGTTTTTAAGTAATTTCGTGTTTCTGCTGAGAGGGAATCAGGAAAGAAATTGAAATGTATTCACACTAACAATGAGGGGTAGTATTGTGGTCCTTTTGATCAGTATTGCAGGCAGGAAGGTATTTGACATTAGAGGATGCCTCCCAAGACACCTCAACTAAATAGTGCAGCTGAGTGGATGAACATGACTTTATTGGAAAGAGCATGTTGTTTAATTTCAGAAGCAAATTTTCCTGGACATTTTTGGGGTTAGGCTTTACTTACTATTACTTATATTATCAATTTATCCCTTGATATTTCTTTGCATACAGACACTCATGACATGTTTTTGTATGGAAAAGAGATCATGTACGATCACTTGTGTGTTTTTGGTTGCAATGATTTTGTTCATGTGCCTAGAGATGAGAGATCCAAGCTGGATGGTAAGACATGCCAATATATTTTTATTGGATATGAACACGATGAGTTTGGGTACATGTTCTATGATCCTAATTTGAAGAAACTTGTTATAAACCATGATGTAGTGTTTAAGGAGGATCATACTATTGTAGACATTGATAAGGGGGAAAAATCTACTTCTCTAACTTTTGATGGCTTTGTCAGTCTTGAGCTAGGTTTTGATTCACATTTAGCTCATATTGTTGATTTTGATGATCGCGTTGATGTATAGAATGATGGTTAGGGTGAATAGGTTGGATTTGATGTTTCTGATGCACTTTTTTTTTCTGATGATCTAGTTCTAGAGGTTATTAATGAAGCATCAATTCCACTCTGAAGGTCATCAGACATTGTACCATTTCTACTGAATAGTCACCTAATGAGTATGCAATCCTCGTTGAAGGAGAAGAACCATAATCTTTTGATGAGATAATGGAAAGTGAATATAAGGAAAGATGGATTGTGGCAATGGATGATGAGATGACATCATTACATGACAACCATACTTTTGAGCTAGTGAAGTTATAGATAGGGAAGAGAGATGTGAAAAATCAGTGGATTTATAAAATTAAAAATAAATAATTCAGTTCTGTTCCATAATACATGGTAAGGTTAGTTGTTAAAGGCTTCCATCAGAAGAAAGGTATTGATTTTGATGAATTTTTTTTACCTGTTGTCAAAATTTATTCCATTCAGGTTATTCTTGGTTTGACTGCTAGTTTGGATCTGTAGATTGAGCAGATGGATGTGAAGACAACTTTTCTCCATGGATATTTGGAGGAGGAGATTTATATGGAGATGATAGAGGGTTTTGGTGAAACAAGTAAAGAAAATCATGTCTGCAGGTTAAATAAGGGTTAGTATGGTTTGAAACAAGATCTGAGGTAGTGGTATAAGTAGTTTGAATTTGTCATTTTTATCAGGTTTTCAGAAAGGCATCATCTGATCATTGTTTTTTTTGTTCAAAGATCTAATGATGATAATTTTATTATACTGTTGCTTTATGTGGATGATATGCCCATTGTTGGACATGATTCTTCTAGAATCGATATATTGAAGAAGAATTTTTTTTAGTCTTTTGTGATGAAATAATTGGGGCCATAATTACATATTCATGGCATGATTATCTCTCGTGATAGGAAGGAAATGAATTTATGGTTATCTCAGGAGAGAGATATTGAGAATGTTCTTCAGATATTTTCTATGGATAAAGATAATGTGGTTAGTACTCCTCTCATTTTATATTTTAAGCTCAACACTAGTCAGTCACCTTCTACTAATGAAGAGAGATAAGAGATGCATTGCATACCTTATTCATCTTCCATTGGTAGTTTGATGTATGTAATGGTATGTACTAGATCTGATATAGCTCATGTAGTTGGTGTGGTCAGTCATTTTCTATATAATCTAGGTAGAGATCATTATAGAGTAGTGAAGTATATATTTCATTATCTTCATGGTACTTTTTATCTGAGATTGTGTGTTTAGAAAAGGGGAACCTATGATTTTTGGATTTATAGATTTAGATGTGGCAGAAGATATCAATTCAAGGAAGTCTACTTCAGGCCATTTGATCACTTTTGCAAGGGGAGATATGTCTTGGAAGTCCAGATTGTAGAGATATGTTGTTTTATCTACCATATAGTCAAATATTATTACAGCTATAGAGGCGTTCAAAGAATTGTTGTGGATGAAAAATTTTATTTGAGATCTCAATTTAAATCAGAAAATGTATGTTTTTTTGTGATATTTAGAGTGATAATTGTTTGGAAAAAAAATTAAACTTTTCATGGTAGGTCGAAACACATCGATGTTAGATATCATTGGATCTGCAATGTCCTTGATTCGATAAAGTTAGAGCTTGAGAAGACCCACACTGATGGAAATGGGCTAGACATGTTGACAAAGAGTTTACCCAGAGGTAAATTTGAGACTTGCCAACTGATTGCAGGGTTGGTGACGATCTACACTTGAGTCAGAGGGGAAGTTTGTTGGGCACCTCATCAATTGGCGTGCGTGGGTCAACCATGTGGTTTCTAAATTAGTGAGGTGTTTTTAATATGGTTCATGACCGCATGAATTTATTCATGTGGAGACGTGTTTTTTAATGTGATTCAAAGAAGTTTTTTTACGGAGTTATGAATCTTCATAAAGAGACAAATTTTTTACGTGGATAATTTTTGTTATAAAATGGGGAGGAAACAACCAAGATTTAGAACATCCACAATACCAAGAGCAGAGCCAATTTGGTGACCGCCTTTTATCGATGATCAATTTCATTTTCATCGTATAGTTATAATTTTGAAACCCATTCTATTTTTTGGGATTCTCTACGGTGTACTTCTTCATTTTAGTGGATCCCTCTTTCTGGACTAGGTCTGGTGGTTTTTCCATTTTGGTCTTTCCACGTAAATTTTTTGGTGTGAAACTTTATTTTTTGAACATTTATTTTTGAGTCTCTATGCATCTGCTTTTGTTTAGAGGGAAATATTTTATTTCTGCTACGCGTTCTCTTTTTTGTTGTTTGCAAGTTCATCGCATTTTTCGTCTTTCCCGACATGATCAAGATCATCGAACTACATTGTCCTCATCAAATTGATCATCTGTTGGTTTCCTTGTATTTGTTTTTATTCTTGTTATCTTATATTTCTTCTGTTTGTATTTGTTCAAGTGTGGTTTTTGTTTTTCCTAATCAAAAGAAATTCTTGTATTGTCTGGTTATTCCACCACAAAAAAGAAGTTTGGGTTGTAACTCCTAATCAAAAGTGAACTCACAGACTAGGTTTTGTCTCCTGTAAAAAGACAAGGTTGTGCCTCAGGGTATTCATAAAAGATATAATTTGTAATAGGTTCTCACATATTTAAAAGTGAGATTCTTAGTGGGAATATATCTTCTCATGGAGTAGAAAAGATTGAGAAGTGGACTATAATCTTTGTGATATAAACAATTATAAATCTTTGTGTTCTGTCTTTTTTATTTCCGTTGCACCCCATTAAATAACATAGGGACCAATATTTTATAAACTATGATTGATTTCTAATAAAAGTTTTAAACAACTATTTACCCCTATTAGTCATTATTAGCATCACTAGTGATCCAACAATAGTAGTAGGCATGCAAGATTATATTTGAAAAGGAGGTCCAACTGAATGGGTTGATGAAAATGTATGAAATTACATCACAAAAAAACTATCATTCACATGTGAAAGTCCATTCAACCAGTGCCGATGCTCAATTTTTCAATCTATTATAGTGGGGAAAAGGGCTTCAAAACAGCCCCAAAATCGATTTTCTTCTGTTGGTACATCAACTAGAAATCAAAACTGAATAAAATGAGAAAAACCCAAGAAGAATGAAAGAATAATTTTACAAAGAAGGAAGAACTAAAATGAATTATCAAATAGATCTAAATATTCATTCTCACCTGAGAAATTTCAATCAGCCTCTACCTCTTCCCCTTCATTCTTGGAATCTCCTCCAGTGCTTGAATTAACCAGCCAAGATGAACCCACAACCCCAATCAATGTCCTCCTTGGTTTCTATCAGTCTTCAAAAGGTGAGATCGTGGGGATATTAAGTTTAAACTCATTGGGGAATAATGTTTAACACTTCATGTTAAATTTTTTTCATCCTCATGGGCACAACAATGGGAAGCTCGAGGCCCCATCTTTAGTATTTGGAACCCTGCATAGGGAACAAATACACCATCAGTAGCTTCAATCTACATCATTATTCCACTATATCATAGCTCAAAGATCGGTCTTATTCGCTTATTTGAGCTTGGAAATGGATTTGGGAAACTGTTGTTCTTTTTTGGTTGATCTCGACTCCCATTCTTCATCAATCGAATTTGAGGCTTTGATTCCTCAGCGGCTTGCTCATTTTTCAACTCAGCACCCTTGATCTTGTTTAATAGAGCTCCATGGGTATTCATTCCCAAATGTGAACCTAGATAGCTTCAAATCCTAATCATTTGAGACCTAAATCCCCCCTTTTTAACACAGATCCATGGTTTGGATCTAATTTTCACCCTAACTTTAGCTTGCTAGATTCGATCTATTCTTCATCACAATACGCACGATGGTCTTCATTATCCTTCTAGGTTTTATTTTAGCTTTTGATTTCAGTGGCTCAGACTCATTGAAGCTTTAATCAAAAGATTTGGTAAATAAAATTAGATAGGGATGAAGCCCTCCACACGACTCTTCCAAAGTTTCACTTCAAATTAAAAGCCTTATGTTGAAAAAGGCAACTAACAAGAATAAATAAATTAAAGACTTAAAATAATTTATAAGACTTACATAATTAACTTCATAGGTGTGACCTAATGGTTATGTCCTATGGTGGTTTTACAATAGGTCTTGGTTTTGAGCCTCTCCACATGGGTTTAGTTAGTATTTTTTTGTTTCCCCCTTCCCTCACCTTATAGGAGTTACAAAATTGAATAAAATATTGATAATAATAAAACTAAAAATCTATTAAAATTAAATTAAATGACTTCTAAATAAAGAATAAAATAACTAAAAAATAAATTCATGAATTTTCAAACTTCTCAAGATATTATATTCAAGATATACTCAAAATGATACCATGGAATTTAGACATTTAATTCCAATAACCCAAATCATCAATGTACTTAATATTTTTTGAATTATTATTCCATAAAAAAATAATCAAAATGATTGTTTAAAAATATAAGAAAATTAAGTCAAGAAAAATTGATCAATCACACAACCAAAACCCACATTTTCCTGAAAATATTCCTAGAATTATAAAAACTACCATAAATTGACGATAATTCAAATTATTATCAATTAATCTTATTTTGTAAGAATTTGTTTGAAATTTCCATGTAAATGTTGTGGTCAACATTTAGTAAAAGTGAGGCCACATAAATAATCTACAAATAGTTATATCATATGATACTATATAGTTTATATATATATAAAATATCTTTAGGGTATATCTATTTTACTTATTAATTTGGTATTTCTACATTGTTCATGTTTTCTCACATGTTTATGATCTAATATTCTACGACTCGTTGAATGTTTCCCCTTACTGAATGTTTGAGTTCAAATCTTCTTATATTTTTCATCTCCATAAGAAATTATATATTGTAATATGTCTATCATCAATTCATGTTTAGAGAAATTTGTGTGAAATGTTGAATAAATAATGTGTAATAAGACATTGATGGAGTGAATATCCAAAAAAACTAAACCTTTGGGTTTTTGGGGTGGGATTTATTATGTGATATAATATTTAATTGTGTAAAATATTGTAAGATATATATATGTTATATTTGGGTTTCCTTATTATCCAACAATTTTGTGATAGGTGATAAAACCTTTTCACTTATATCCTTCAATTGTTTCCTTTTCCTAATTCACTGAGTATATATTTGATTTGTAACTATGCACTTAGACTTTTCCATACTAAGTGGTTTGAAATATTATTCCTTAACTAGCCATGAAATACACTTACTTATAATATAGAAAGTACCCATGTATTTAGATGTTAAATTATCCATGATACTATCCCAATCTATTTTATTAAAGTCCATCAACTTTTGATTATGTGCTAAAAATAATACAATCCATAATCCACCATACCATTTATACAATGGAGTATATATTTCATTTCTAGTATGAGATTTTTTTGAGCAAGTTTGGTACCTTTCTTCTTTTCATGTGTCATTCATAATATTCAATTATTTCACTATCAAATTAAATAGACTTCTAATTATTTTTTTGTAATCCATGATGTTCACTCACTTACATCCTTCGCAAGTTTCATCTATGACGAAATTAGTGCTGGAACCAACTTATAATCATCCATATGAAACCTATTAAACACCTTCTTAACATATTTATTTTTTAAAATAAAAGTATAAACATACCTTTTCATAACTTGAAGACCAAAAAAAAACTTGAGTGCATCAATTAAAAACATTCCAAACATAATTTTCACTGTCCTAAAAAGCTTCTTGAAACCTTTTTATTTCAATCCATCAAATATAATGTCATAAACATAAAAAATACCATCATTATAAGTTCATAACTATTTTTCACAAAGATATTGTGATCAAATCCATAATTTAATCCTACTTTATTCAAGAACATGTCTATCTCAGAGTACTATGATATTAAATCTTTATTTAACCCATATAATGCCTTATTCATCTTTCCCATCTTTATAATATCACTATTGGGCTAAAATCCATCTTGGTCCTCAATATAGAGATTATCTTTCAACAACCTATTGTGGAAGCTTGACTTTACATCCATTTAGAAATCTATGAATCTACTTTGGATGAAAATTTATAGAAAAAAATAAAATCTACTCTAACTTAGAAATAGAGGAAAATATCTCATTAACATCCACAAAATACCCTTTACATATCAATATTTCTTTGTTTTGAATTACCTTTTTAAATTTATTTAAATTATTTTAGAAAACCTACTTAGTTATAATGATTTTTTTACTCATTGGACTTGGAACAAACTCTCATATATGGTCTTTTCTCTTGGTCAAGTTCCTTATTCATTTATTTATCCAAAATCTCATATTTCACTATTTCTTTAAAGATTTTGGGTTTAAAAAACTATAATAGTGTTGTCATGTAACAACCTGCATTGTCAAGACTTAGTGGAGTAAGATAAAGGACTAGGTTATAGTGGAACTAAAGCCAATGTGATTTTTAAATTTGGTATTTGGATCATTAAAGGAAGGATATGGATATGTTTGAGTAGTCTAAAAATATTTTTTAAAGGTAAAAATTTGATTGGAAAATACCCAAAGTGGTTTTTTGGTTATTGAGTAAAGGAGGTGGCCTATGTGGTAGCAATAATAGGACACTAAAACCCTAATTAAGGCAAATAGAGTTTGGTGGATAAAAATGGTCATCACACCCTTACATCATTGGTCTAGTGGAGGGAACCAAGACCCCATTGGTCTAATTATAAGTTTGGTGTTGGCTACCTAACTTCCTGTGGTTTTATTTACTGCCGATTAAAGTGGGGGATTTTTTTAAACTCTAAGGGTTTTTATTTTATACCCCCCATTTTGATTTCTATCTTTTAGATACATTCTTAATTAGTGATCCAAGGTTTTATGAGAAGAGTTTGTGCATTTAATTTGAGAGGTTCCTTCCCTCACTTCTCTTATTTTTGCTATTTTTTATTATCCCTCTATTTTGTGATGAATTTATCTAGGGATTAATATGTGATTTCATTAGATCATAGTGAAATCATTTCTTTATGATGGGTCTTCCATATATGAAGGCTAGAGAATATCAAGGAGGGACTACCACAATTTATTGTATATTGTTTTATTAGAGTTAATTGAATCAATGAATTATTCTAGTATTTTTTATGTAATAGAATCAGGTGCATGTCGATGATGGTTTGTATTATATTTATTGAGTTTCTAGCGAGAATACACTACTCATGAGGTATAAAACTATTATGGATTAATTATGAATTTTTCATAATTAATTGAATTATTGTTTTGATGATTCAAAAACTTGATGATGCTCATAGTGATCAAGGATGATGGACGATCATCATGGAAATGGGTTTATTCTATATTGGAGGCAGGTGGTTTTTCATTTTATCACTCTTATATTTGTTTTCATATACCATGTGATATTCTAGTGGGGTGTAAGTGGGTGTAACCAACCCAAGTGAGAGCCAAAAGGGATTAAGGTGAATTTCATAGGATATATGTACACATTCATTTGGAGATTAAGTCACTCCAAAATTTTGGTTAGGTAATATGCTTGAGTAAAATGACGATGGACCTCATGGAGGGTGTTCATCATTAGGAATGATTTGAGTGACCTTGAGAGGTTTTGGGTGTCAGTGTTTGGCACTCTATGGAGAGCAGTGAGTTATGTATGGGTTGAGTAATGGGTTCGATTGAGTTTTTATTGAAGAAGTGGGTTTATCATGAGGTTTAACCTATGAATAGAAACTGAGGTGGGTTTTTAATTTATTGTGGAGCCTCATAAGAGTTGGTGGTGTGATTTAGAGTCTCATTCAACATGAAAGGAGTGACAAGCATGGAAGACTCTAACAAGGGTACTGACCCAGGGTGCTCTTTTACGATCATGAGTGAGCGATTACCAATTATAGAGTATAATGTGGTTATCCAATGATGGGATACTCCTATTAGGTTTCATTGAGGATAAAACTTATCCAAAAGGCATCATAAACAACAACCCAAAACCCAAAACCAAAGGATATTGCATATAAATTGTATTAAATAAAATAATAGAGGTAAGAATTATGTGACATACACCTTAATGATCCAACCTATCCAAGATTCACATGATATTGATTGATTTTACTAAAGAGAAACCAATGGGTTCGTCCCTCCTAGAGTGTCAAAAGATCACATGAAACTCCTGATGCCTAAGAAGGATCTCCATTAAGCCATAGTTTTCTAGAAACTTAAGTTTTAAGGAAATAGGGAATTGAGGTATTGATGATCTAATTATTTTAAAGAGTTTTAATAGTGTCTCAACACCACATAATTAGCACACACCATATGATTATTGAACCATCTTTATATGGGAATCAAAGAGCATAAAATTCTTGACCATATTTATAAGTCATTTCAAAAACATAAAAAACTATTTCAGATCTTTGAAACATATGAATACATCCCCATAATTAATTTTTTTATTTTTAAATAAATCATGAATAATATTCGATCTCTTCAATATTGTCATCTCATGTTGAATAACTAGGTATGATTGTATTTGGGATGGAGAACTGAATGAAACAACACATTATCATATAGTGTAATAATCATTATGAAAACCATGACATAATGTCTTACACAATGCATGGCTCACATAAGGATAGAATATGGTGTGGTCTAAGACACCATTCCACGGTTTATCCCTTTAGTGTATATTTCCATCAATCATATACTTTAACTAAAGCCTCATAGAGTTAGCACACCATCATCTTATTTCACATCATATGTAACAAATTGTGAAATCATATCCAAAAATCCTTTTATATATCTTCAAAAACACATTTTATGAAAAGTTATTATTCATTTTCACCATATGCTACATCATATGAAACAAATTCATGAAAATAATTCTAGAACTTATTCCAGATACCTCCAAACATTTTTGAGGTAGCTCTCAAGGATTCATAAATTTTATCCTCATTCATGTAACTAAAAATTTTGATCCCATGTGAATTTATAGCATTGAAAACAATTATGAATTTAGGAATCCATAATTTTAATTAAATTTAATCCTCTATAAAATCATCAATTCCACTTAAGTTATAAATGGATGTAGTTTGATCTCTATTAAACAAATGTATTTTCATACCTATGCCCACCATTTACAACATATACGAGTGTGAATAATAATTCAACCCCTTTATCAAAAACATCGACCGACCATGAGACATAGATTATGTAAATACCCTATAGCCTACTCATACATTCTTGATTATTTGAGTATATATTGACCATATTGATGAATACATCACATGTCACTAATATAAGGAAATAAGAAAATCATAGTCCAATCATCTATATAGATAAGTAAATCACATGAAACCTATCTATGTATGTATATAAACTTATTATATCTAAATTGATGGCCTATATTTCATAGTCATTATATAAGAGGATAAATTTCATCTTAGTTAAGTCTAAAATGATGATATTATTAGCAACATACCCAACCACCCTCTGATTTTCTAAGCCTCAATGCTTGTATAAAAAATGTATCAAAGTTAAAATTTTTATCATGATAATTTTATTTCTAACATAATTTATGGGTATTAAATATGAAATATACACCCCAATCATATTAAAGACATAGTGTGTGATACTCTATGTGGAATACTTGGCAGGGAATCCAATACACAAATCTCTTTTTATACCTCATTAGCATATTCCATTTCTCTATAATAAATACTACCCATGATAATCTCAAAATTTCATGACAATCCATAATAATCCACGAAGAACTTCATTTGGGGATAACTAAACATCTCACTTTGAGAGGTCTATTATCATTTCTCTTCATGTAATATATGCATCCAACATGAAAGAATGGTAAATCAGAGGGTACTTTTTATATAACATGATACATTTTATTTTCTTAAAATCAATTAAAAATAATAAAAAACCATACATAAGTGTATGTCAAATAATATCCCATATAATAGATCACTAGAGAGGCCTGATGTTCATTACACTTTTTTAGGTTTAGTTTAAAATCTTTACAACTCCATGTAATTCTTGTCATATCTCCAGTTGTCTATCTAATAAAACCTCTCCATTAAAAACTTTTAGTGAGAAAAATCAATGAAGAAAGATAGTTTTAATAATGGGGAGACTTAGGAATCATATTACCAATGTTAAACTCCTTTAACATTGTATTCAAACTTATTAACTTCACAAAATTCAATGTTATAATGGTAATAAATTCTACTGTCTACTTATAAATTTTTCTAAGATCACCATAATAATTTTCTTTAATATAATTTGGTAACTAATGTAACTCTTTACATTAATATAATTCATTACCAATATGTCCTAAACACTATTAGTATATGATATTTTTTTCATTATGGTAACTAAATGTAACAATTTACATTTTCCTTTTTCGATATACCCAACACCCTTTTAAGATATAAAGTGACATTAATTTTGAATTAGAATAGCTTAGTATTTTATTTGTTATAATTTCAAACCTCTCTAAGTCCAAACATACTCTTACTTTCTTATTATAAATTATATTTCTCTTATAATATCATGCTAAGAAATAAAAAATATTTTGAGTATGGAAATAATACTTATTTACATTAGTGGTAATATTTTTAAAAAATATTAAATCCATATCATATATAGAATTATATATATTAAGATAAATTTTATGAAAATAAGAATTTATTCTTTAAAATATTCCACTTGTGGTCAGAGGAACTCTTTACCACATATTTTAATAAAAATCATGGATAAACCCATTTATCTTAGATTAAACTACTTATATCTATATTTTTTTTTCAAACATGTTAGAGAATTTGATGAATCATAAACCATGTGTATTAAAACTATAATATCATGTTGTTCAAAATAAATATTTTTTTAACAAATAAATTATCTAATCATATAAAATAAATAAGATGAAAATACACATCCTTTATTTAGATACATTTGAGCTTGAAATATTCCTATGAATTAAAATATCTAGATTAATAATATTTTATACTATATTTTAATAAAAAAATCATGATCCATCAATTCGTATATTTAATTTTAACTCATGTATATTTACAAAATTTGTAAAATATACATTTGGTATCATATACCATTTAAAAATACAATAATTGATTCTATAACATCAATACTTGACATGGGCTATCCGTGGAGTTTCTTACACCCATTCAAAAAAAAAAACTAAACCTTTGGGTTTTTGGGGTGTGATTTATTATGTGATATACTATTTAATTGTGTAAAATATTGTAATATATATGTATGTTATGCTTGGATTTCCTTATTATACCACAATATTTTGATAGGTGAGAAAACCTGTTCACTTATATCCTCCAATTGTTTCCTTTTCCTAATTCACTGAGTATATATTTGATTTGTAACTATTCACTTAGACTTTTCCATGCTAAGTGGATTGAAATATTATTCCTTAACCATCCATGAAATACAATTACTTCTAATATATAAATTACCCATGTATTTGGATGTTAAATTATCCATGATACTATCCCAATCTGTTTAAGTAAAGTTCATCAAATTTTTCTTATGTGTTGAAAAACAATACAATCCATAATCCCCCATACTATTCATACAATGGAGTATCTATTTCATTTATATTATGAGAATTTTTTGAGAAAGTTTGGTACCTTTATTCTTTTCATGTGTCATGCAAAATATTCAATTATGTCATTATCAAATTAAGTAGACTTAAAATTATTATTTTTGTAATCCATGATGTTCACTCACCTTCATCCTTTGCAAGTTTCATATATGTTGAAATTAGTGCTAAAAACAACTTGAAATCATCCATATGAAACTAGTTAAACACTTTCTTAACATATTTATTTTTTAAAATAAAAGTATAAATATACCTTTTCATAACTTGAAGACCAAATAAAAACTTGAGTGCGTCAATTAAAAACATTCCAAACTTACTTTTACTTGTCCTAAAAAACTTCTTGAAACCTTTTTCTTTCAATCCATCAAATTTAATGTCATAGACATAAAAAAATCCCATCATTCTAAGTTCATAACTCTTATTCACAAAGATATTATGATCAACTCCATAATTTAATCTTACTTTATTCAAGAAAATGTCTCACTCAAAGTACTATGATCATAATTCTTTATTTAACCCATATAATTCCTTATTCATCTTTCCCATCTTTCTTACATCACTAATGGGATAAAATCCATCTTGGTCCTCAATGTTAAGATTATGTTTCAATAACCTACTGAGGAAGCTTGACTTCACATCCAATCCGAAAATCTTGAATCTCTTTTAGATGAAAATTTATAGAAAAAAAATCTAATCTAAACTAATTTGGAAATAGAGGAAAATATCTCATTAACATCCGCACCATACCCTTTACATATCAAAATTTACTTTTTTAAATTACCTTTTTATATTAATTTAATTTATTTTATAAAACCTACTTAGTTCTAATGATTTTTTTTACTTTTTGAACTTGGAAAAAACTCCCATATATTGTATTTTCACTTGGTCAAGTTCCTTATTCATTGATTTATCCCAAATATCCTATTTCACTATTGTTTTAAAGATTTTGGTTTTAAAAATCTATAATAGTGTTGTCATGTAACAACCTGCACTGTCGAGAGTTAGTGGAGTGAGAGAAAAGAATTGGTTCTAGTTGAACTAAAGCCAATGCGATTTTTAAATTTGGTATTTGTATCATTAAAGGAAGTATATAGACATGTTTGAGTAGTCTAAAAAGATTTTTAAAGGTGAAAATTTGATTGGAAAATACCCAAAGTGGTTTTTCAGGTATTGAGTAAAGGAGGTGGCCTGTGTGGTAGCAATAATTGGCCACTAAAACCCTAATAAAGGCCAATAGAGTTTGGTGGATAGAAAAGGTCATAACACCCTTCCATTATGGGTCTAGTTGTGGGAACCAAGACCTCATTGGTCTCATTATAAGTTTGGTGTAGGCTACCTAACTTCCTGTGGTTTTATTTACCCTCGATTAAAGTGTGAGATTTTTTTAAACTCTAAGGGTTTTTATTTTATACCCCTATTGATATTTATATATTTTAACTCCCTTCTTCATTGGTGATCCAAGGTTGTATGATAAGATTTTTTGCATTGAATTTTATAGGTTCCTTCTCTCACTTCTCTTATTTTTCCTATTCTTTCTTATCCCTCAAATTTTGTGACGAATTCATATAGGTATTAATATGTGATTTCATTAGATCATAGTGAAATCATTTCTCTATGATGGGGTTTCTATATATGAAGGATAGAGGATGTCGAGGAGGGACCAAAACAATTAATTTCATGCTATTTTATTAGAGTTAACTGAATCAATGGATTATTACAGGATTTTTCATGTAATAGAATCAGGTGCACATAGAGGATGGTTTGTACTACATTTCTTGAGTTTCCAATGAGAATATACTACTCGTGTGGTATAACACTATTATGGACTAATTATGAATTGTTTATAATTAATTTAATTACATTTTTTATGATTCATAAACTTGATGATGCCCATAGTGATCTAGGATGATGGACGATCATCATGGAAATGGGTTAAATCCATATTGGAGGCAGGTGGTTTATCAATTTAACACTCTTATATTTATTTTAATATACTGTGTGATATTATAGTGGGGGGGGTAAGAGGGTGAAACTAACCCAAGTGAGAGCCTATATGGCTTAAGGTGAATGTGGGAGGATATATATACACATTCATTTGGAGATTAAGTCACTCCACAATTTTGGTTAGGTAATATGCTTGAGTAAAATGAAGAGGGACCTAATTAAGGGTGTCGTTCATTAGGATTGATTTGAGTGACCTAGAGAGATCTTGGGTGTTAGTGTGTGGAAATCTATGGAGAGCAGTGAGTTATATGTGGGTTGAGTAATGGGTTGACTCGAGTTTTTATTGAGGAAGTGGGTTTATTAGGAGGGTTAAACTATGAATATAAATTGAGATGAGTTTGTAATTTATTGTGGAGTCTCATAAGAGTTAGTGGTGTGATTTAGAGGCTTAGTCAACATACAAGGAGTGACAATCATGGAATACTAGAACAAGGGTACTGACCCAGGGTGCTCTTGTACAATCATGAGTGTGTGATTACCAATGATTGAGTATAGTGTGGTTAACCAATGATGGGATACTCCTATTAGGTTTTTGTAGGGATACAACTTATCCAAAAGGAAACCTAAATAACAACCAAAAACCCAAAACCAAAGGATATTACAAATAAATTGGATTAAATAAAAGAATGAAGATGAGAATTATGTAACATAAACCTTAATGATCCAACCTATCCAAGATTCACATGAGATTTATTGATATCACTAAGGAGAAACCAATGGGTTCCTCCCTCCAAGAGTGTCAATGGATCACATGAGACTCCTGATACCCAGGAAGGATCTCCCTCAATCAATAGTTTTCTAAAACCTTAATTTTTAAGGAAATAGAGAATTGAGGTCTTGATGATATACTTAGTTAAAGTTTTAATAGTGTCTCAACCCCACAAAATTAGTACAAACCATATGATGATTGAACCATATTTATATAGGCATCAAAGAGCTTAAATTTTTTGACCATATTTATGGGTCATTTAAAAGATTTCTAAAACTATTTGAACTCTTTGAAATATATGAATAAGTCCCCATAATGAATTTTTTAATATTTAAATAAATCATGAATAATATTCCATCTCATTAATATATTCATCTCATATTGAATAACTAATTATGATGGTATTTATTATGGAGAACTGAAGGAAACAACACATTATCATATAGTGTAATAATCACTATAGAAACCATGACATAATGTCTTACATAATTATATGGTTCACATAAGTATAAAATATAGTGTGGTCTAAGACAACATTCCATAGTTTACCCCTTTAGTGAATATTTCCATCAATAACCTACTTTCACTAAAGCCTCATAAACTTAGCATACCTTAATCTTATTTCACATCATATGTAACAAATTGTGAAATCATATCCAAAAATAATTTTTTATATCTTCCAAAACACATTTTATTTCATTTTCACCATATGATACATCATATGAAACAAATTCATGAAAATCCATCTAGAACTTATTTCAGATACCTCAAAACATTTTTGGGGTAAGCTCTCAAGGATTCATAAATTTGATCCTCATTCATTTGAGACTTTATAACATTGAAAATAATTATGAATTTATGAATCCATAATTTTAATTAAATATAATCCTCTATAAAACAATCAATTCCACTTAAGTTATAAAGGGATATGGTGTGATCTCTATTAAACATATGTATTGTCATACATGTGCCCACCATTTACATCATATAAAAGTGTGCATAATATTTTAATCCCTTTATCAAAAAAATTGACTGACCATGATACATAGATTATATAAATACCCTATAGCCTACTCATACATTCTTGATTCTTCGAGTATAGATTGACCAGATCAATGAATAAATCACATATCACTAATATAAGGAAATAAGCAAATCACATTCCCCTCAACAAGATAGATAAGTAAATCACATGCAACCTATATATGTATGTATATAAACTTACTCATTATATCTAAATAGATGATCCATATGTCATACTCATTACACAAGTGGATAAATATCATCTTAGATAAGTCTAAAATCATGATATGATTTTCAAAATACCCAACCACCCTATAATTTTCTAAGCCTCAAGGCCCGTGGAAAAATGTATCTAAGTACAAAAAGTTATCATGCAAAGTATATTTCCAAAATTTAGTATGGGGATTAAATATACAACATACACCCCAATCATATGAAATACATAGCGTGTGATACTCTACATGGTATAATTGTTGGGGCATCCAATACACAAATATTTTTTATACCTCATGAGCATATTCCATTTCTCTATAAGAAATACTACCCATGATAATCTCAATATTTCATGATAATACATAATAATCCATGAAGAACATCAGTTAGGGATAACTCAACATCTCACTTTTAGAGGTTTATTATCATTTATCTTCATGTAATATATGCATCCAACATGAAAGAATGATAAATCAGAGGCTACATTTTATATAACAAGATCCATTTTATTTTCTTAAACTCTATTAAAGATACTAAAAAAACACACATAAGTGTATGTCAAATAATATCCCATATAATAGGGAACTAGAGAGGCATGATGTTCACTGCATTTTTTAGGTTTTGTTTAAAATATTTACAAATCCATGAAATTCTTGTCATATCTCCATGTTTCCATCTGATAAAACCTCCCCACTAAACACTTTTTGTGAGAAACATCTATGAAGAAAGATATTTTGAATAATGGAGATACTTAGGAATAACATTCATAATTTTTAACTCCTTGAACATTGTATTAAAACTTATTAACTTCAAAAAATTCAATGTTATAATGGTAATAAATTCTATTGTCTACTTAGAACTTTTTATAAGATCACCATCATCATTATTCTTGGAAAAAACCAAAAAAACCTTTCCTTTAAGATCATTTGGTAAGTAAATATTTACATTAATATATTTCTTTACCAATATTTCCTAAATACTTTTAGGATATAATATTTATTTCATTATGGTAACAAAATGTAACACTTTACATTTTTTTTAATATACCCTAAACTCTTTTAGGATATAAAACAACATTAATTTTGAATTATAATAGTTTAGTATTTTATTTGTTATAATTTCAAACCTCTCCAAGTCCAAATATACTCTCACTTTTTTATTCGAAATTATATTTCTCTTAGAATATCATGCTAAGAAACAAAAAATATTTTGAGTATGGAAATAATTCTTATTTCCTTTAGTTGTAATATTTAACAAAAAAACTATTGTATCTATATCATATATAGAATTCTATATATTTTGAGAAATATTCTTAAAATAAGACTTTATTCTTTAAAGAATTCTACTTGTGTTCATATGAACTCTTTCCCTCATATTTTAATAAAAATCATGGATATACCCCTTTATCTTGGATAAAACTACTTTCATCCATATATTTTTTTCAAACATGTTATAGAATTTGATGAATCATAAACCATGTGTATTAAAACTATCATCTCATGTTGTTCAAAATAACTATTTTTTTATAAAACAACTTATCTAATGACATAAAATAAATAATATGAAAATATAAATCTTTTATTTATATACATTTTATCTTGAAATATTCCTATGAATTAAAATATCTATAATAAAAATATTTTCTTCTAAATTTGAAGAAACAAATCACAACCCATAAATTCATACCTTAAATTTTAACTCATGTATATTTAAAAAATTTGAAAAATATATATTTGGTATCATATACGATTTAAAAATATAAGAATTGATTTTATAACATTAATACTTAACATGGGTTATCCATGGAGTTTCTTACAACCCTTCAGATATTCTAGAAAATTCCACAATATGAAGCATTTATCCCCCTTCCTTACACCTAAATTAGGTTTCAATAACCTTTTTGGATAATTTAAGAAACATTTTTGTACTTTACAAATAACTTTTCTTCTTCCGGTTGAAAAGTTTTCTCACTTGTACTATTAATACAACACAAAAACCTGGTCATCTCATACCTAGTTAAATTATCTTAAAAAATTTAAGAAAATATGTAAAATTTTATTAAAATTATTCATTATTATTTAAATTTTACAATAATAATTCCATAGTGAATTATATATCAAGATCATTCCTTAATGTAAACCTTTAGCATCTTCAAGTCATTAGTACGCCCCATCATATTGACTGTATGAGTAGAGGCTAAAAATCTTGTTGTTATCTTGAGTTAAAAAAAATGTTTTTAACCTTAAGTAAATCATTATATGATTCTCATAATCATCTAGATACAATTTTTTAATAAATTCAATATTTATCTATTTAAGGATTTACACTAACACAAAAAATTTATTCTTTCTTAATAAAAATTCTTAAGTTTCTATACTAGTAAAGAAAATAGATTCTATTAATATTTTACTTTTCCAATATTAATATCAAGGTCAAGTTTGATGATGATTTTTTTATTTATTTACAACACAAAATTTTATTAGAAATTATTATGTTTTACATTTATTTAACAAGAAATTTTACTAAATGTTCTCCCACAAAAAATATGACCCCTTTTAGAATTAATTATACCAATAAATGGGGAAATACCTATATTTTACTAAATAATAACCTTGATTTGGCATCAATATCATCACTTTATCTATTTAGGTAATCCCTAATTCTAATAATATCAAATATGTCTCTTGAATAGTTGAGTGAATAACTATTTATCTTAATCCGTCATATGGATTTATTCAGCATTACTCCTTTGATATGATTCACAAAGGTTTCCAAGATAAGTTTAAGTTAATTAAAATTCCAAAAAGTCACTAAACTATTAAGGTCACCTCATTACTTTCTTTAAATATATAATATAATTTATGGGATCCCTGTTTTGGAATAAACCTACCCGGTTAGATGGTCAAGTTCTTGAAAAGTGTTTGATTTGGAAATAATATAACACTTAATATTTTCAAAGGGGATTTAATCTCACCATATTATTTTATATATTATAATTATATGTATGGATACATCTAATTATTTAGTTTTTAATCCTATTCCTTCCACTAAATCAATAAGTTCAAACTATGTTAATTTTTAACTCTTTACAGAAATCATATATTTTGTTTCTAACATAAATTAAACACCAACTATATTTAACTATATCCAAATGCATCCCATGTATAATGAAAATGTAACCATTTCATGTAAATACTTATAATCATATGAAATCAATAATTCCCACAAGAGTAATCATGGATACACAAGTAGCCAACCCGTACTTTTATAGACAAGGCATAAGCCTCTAGGACTTTGAGCACTCCAATGAAAATCCCCTCAACCAATGATTCTTAACTAAAAAGAGATCTCAATTCCCTTATAATCATAACACATAATATGTATAAAATATAATAAATTTTTAATTCAATATCATAATCTAATACAATACAAAGTCAAGGTATAAGAAAACTAAATCAATTTTCACACCTTTCTTGTAACTCCTTAAATGCATTTATGATAATTTATAGAAAAAGTTTAACATATTTAAACTAAAGAATACATCAAAATTCATAGTGTAACATTTATATCTATAAATAATAAAGAAGATAATAATACTAAATTAATGAACAATTCATAAATTTAGTCATGATATAATCATTAATAACACTTCATAAATAAATTATACACTTTATTATTTAGGAATGGATAAACTTGAAAAATTAAATTTTTATATTTTAATTTACATGAATTTAATATGAACTCCTGCATATTCAAAAATATGACATATATTTTATAAATAGTTATTATTTTTTGAATAATAAACATTTCATATTTCATGTAAGAAATTTACATAATTTAGATATCTCATATTTTACCTTATTTAAACCATTGATCTTATCATCCAAAACATGTTTTGGAATGGTATAAATAATTTCCAAATAAGCATTACTATAAAAATTTTGTATTTATATCTATGAAAAATTCATAAATAAATATAAACTCTTTCATTTTTTAATTTTTTTTATAATTTATGAATAATTCATTAATTATTCAACCATATAAATACACTTTAAACCTATTTCACATATACTAAAATGTTTTTGATGTTATTTAAATCCCTGGGCTCACACTGATGAATTTTAACAAAAACTATTTTTTATTTAAAATTTAAACCAAAACGTCTTGAACCATGGGATTAAGCATGTAATTTTGGTTCTATGCTCAAATTATAGAATATTGTAACATCCTTTTACCGATCTATCAGGTATATCCTTAAAATCATCATGGTTTTCCTTTGTAGTAGTTCGTATAGGGCCAAGAAAGAATTGAGAGGATACCTATAATGGTGAAGTCACAAATTTGTTGGACTCTCAGCTTTAACCGGTGGTTTCTGTAGGTTGCGGGAGGAGTTCATGCTATGTAACTAGGTTACACGACATGTAATAGTTGCTGGGTACAATCCATGAAAGGGATACATGCTGTGAAAGGTTACACAATCTGATGAATGGATACACTTTGCGAGTTATTTAAATATCATATTTTTAATCTGAGGCGATATATTTTTTCAGCGTACTTAAACATCATGGATTTCATAATTTTTAAAAGTGTTACACATCATGTAATTCCCTTATCAGGGAAGTTTTAGGGTATCGTATGGGATTTGTGTGTCTATTTGGATACCACTTCTCCTTTTCTCTTAACCCAAAGTTCCTCTCCAGTAATTTTTGGAGACACCGTTCCTTTCGGATTGATCCATTCAGTGTTCGATCTTCGTTGCGGTTATGGTGTGTCTTTATGGGTGATTGATCTTTTCACTTTGTCATTTCCATTGATCATGGTAACTCCCTACAGTTGCATTATCAGTTTTCTTGATCTAAATTGGTGTTCTTCATGTATTCTTCTAGATGCATTGTGTGATCTCATTCTAGAGGTCATTCTTTTATTGGTTGTGGTGCGGTGGGTGTTCATTCTTGAGTTATGTGGGGTTAATCCTTTCAGCTGACCACTTGTTTTCTAAATTGGATCAATCTTGAGATGTGGATTGGATTCTAGGGCCTTTTTTGACGTCGTTGGGTTTTTGTTGTTGGTGGATCCTGATGCGGGCGTGTGAAACCTGAGTTTCAAGGTAGGTGGTTCCATCTCTATCCTAGGTTTGATAAAACATATTGTTTTGTTTTTATAAATTGATTTATAAATAAATTGGTATGAAATTGGTATGATTTTTTTTGTGTGTTGGAATGATATTTTGAATAAAAGTGGTTTTTTCTTGGTTTTTGATAAATGGAAAGAAAAGGGGTATTTTCAAAGCATTAAATTACTTATGAAAAATAAGAAGGTATGGTTAACCTACTAAATGTTTAATTGCACAAATGATTTTTAAATGGTTTTCAAAACATTAAGATGATTATGAAAATGAGAACATGTGTTACCTTGGGTACCAGGTGGAAGGTTTATTTTGAGGCCATCATTCATTGGGGGTTTCACTTTCTAGGTGCTCATATTGTCCTATAGTGTACATTATTAGATCTAGGTATGTATATGATATTGGGGTTTCACTTTCTGGGGTATCTCCCTAGTCTTGGCGTCTAGATAATTATATTCAGGCACTATAGTGCATTGATCATAGATTTTTGAGGACGTGTAGTCTACTACCTAACCTGTTGTATTCCTTGGTGTTGTAATGCATGTGCTACTACTATTGTTTTGTATTTCTTGGATTTGTACTGTTTTAGCCTTGATATGCATGTTTATGCTTATGAAAGATGATATGGAAAATGTGAATTGAAATTGATATACCTACTTTTGTTTTAGTATTGTGATAAAGAGGAAATGTTTACCATGTTTTCTATAAAAATAATTTACTTCTTATCATACCATGTTTTATTTAAAATGAGCATACAATAATTTTTATATATAAACTTGTTATGGAACACATGGGTGGGATACTATTGAGCTTGTTGGCTCACACCCTGTGCACCTCTTCAGTGGTGTGAAGACCTATGTATGTATTCCAATGTAGGGAAAGTCAAGGTGTCACAGTGAGGCAAATAGGTTTTGTTTCAACCGAGTTGGGAAGCTGGTGGTGAGATGGTGGGAGTTCATCCATTCCATCACATGAAGTAGATATTTGGTTTTGTTCCTTTTCATTTGTACGTGTCTCTTGGAGTTTTGACTAATTTTATATTTTTCGAACTATTTTCATACAGTTATGGCATATATTTTATTAGCTTTCCACTATTCCTTCTCACTTCATGTGTATATATGCCATGTGTTTGATCATATTGGGAGAAATTGTTCCCTCTGGTTTGTTGTTCGATGCCCGGGTGCTTGTTTCCAACTCGTGGGGATCGAGAACACCCTTCAGGTTTGTGATAGATCGGGTAAGGTGTGAAGTTTGAGGGAAAACCAGGTCGGATCATTATAAAATGGTATCAAAGGGAGGGTTTTATCCAAGATTCCTTATCTCGGGACATTTGTTAGACTAGAGAT
This sequence comes from Viscum album, assembly GCA_963277665.1. Classification (NCBI taxonomy): domain Eukaryota; kingdom Viridiplantae; phylum Streptophyta; class Magnoliopsida; order Santalales; family Viscaceae; genus Viscum; species Viscum album. The sequence continues at coordinate 699,242,443 of OY728157.1, forward strand.
AGGATTTTCAGGACTTGAGAGGTATGTTTCGATAAGTTCCTAGCCCAGTCTTATCGTGAAAAGTCTCAAGTTACCATGGGATGTTGAGATATGTGTCTCTAGTGTTGGATTTTGTTTCAAATTTTAGTTTTTGCTTATGGGTTTTTTGGTTTGAACTGAGGTTTATTCTTTTGTCTGATATTTATTTTGTTTCGATATGTATCATTATTCCTTTGAGACGTCTTCCACAAGTTTCTCAAGAGGATGCAACTGATTCTCCTTAAGGGAATCCAACAATATATCAAAATCTCATCGAGACTATCCTATGGGAAGTTTGTGCTGTTGATCAGGATGTACCATGATTTCTGAATGTAGTTGTTGGGGTATATCTAGGAGCTAGAGGTGAGAGAGATCGCTCGTGGGAATTATTATAGGAGAATTCATTGTCCTTTAAAGGAACAAATGAGCCTCAAGAGGCAGAGGAATAGATAGATAGGATCAATCAAATCTTTATCTTCTTGGAGACACTTAAGAATATCAAGGTGAATTATGAAGCAGTTGAGGCTCGAGGTTTCTAGTAAGAGATGGTTGGATTCAATGGTCTAGGTAGACAGACACATGGACTTGGTATTTTTAGGGTTTTAAAACCATATTCTTCCAATAGTTTTTTCTAGAGTCCCTGATTTTGGAAAAGTCTATAGAGATCCTATACTTGCAATAAAGAGAGTGTTTGGTGTAATAATACACCAATATATTTACTGAGATTGTCTGTTTTGATTCAAACATGGTGAAGAATGAACAGCTGAAGGCTTATAAGTACCTATATGTTTTGTGATCAGATATCAGATCATAGGTATTTATGTTGAAATTTTCTACCTATGAGGAGATGGTAGATAAAGATATGATTGTAGAGATGGATATGGAAAGCAAGGTTGGTTTTCCCACCCTTCTCTTTTATCTAGTGGAAATTTCAGTGGCGTGCATGAGAAGAAAAAGAAGTGACAGGATCATCATAGAAGTGGTGGAGGTGGGTCTTAGTAGCGAGCCTCATCCACACCATCTGCCATAACTAATAGTGTACCTCTGACTTTATATTAGTTTTTCAAGGTTAGACACACTAAACATTTTTGTTGGATGCTCGCAAAGACATGCAACAACTATGGAAGTGCTGGTAATTTATAATGCTTCTGTCATTCCATGACTATGATTCATTATGGTTGGGGTTTATTGGCTTCAAAGGCTACTTTGGTGCATTAAAAAGCTTCAAAGACTATAGGTCTCTAGCCAAAGGCCTCAGTAGTTAAGTACTTTCATGTAGTAGATGAGTGTCCAGCGGAAGTCAATGCAGGTCTGGCAATAGTGAGAGGTACTATCTTTATTGAATCTTCTATAACGATTTCTTTATTTGATACCGGTGCCTCCCACTCATTTATATCTTCACGTTTTGTTAATATTATTAAACTTCCATTAGAATTTATGTCCTTTGTAATGAAGTTAGTGTTACCTCTTAGTAAGATAAGAGAGAAGGGGTTTAAGTGTTCTTCTTGTTTGTTAATGATAGATTGGATTTTCTTGTTCTTGATCTGTATCTATCTAACGTCATTATTAGTATATATTGGCTTGTCACTCATCAAAATATGATTGATTTTGATCATCAGTGTGTTTTGTTTCTTGCTGTTGATGGGAGATCTCATGTGTTTCAGGGGGAGTGAGACCTGAGATCTAGTCATGTAGGACTTTCCTTCCTAGAGCTCAAGAGTTTGTTGTCTGCTGTTGCGAGTGAGCTTAATGAAATCTATTGTATTTTTGATCTTCCTATTTTTTTTAATGAATTTTATGAAGTTTTCCCAAATTACTTCTCTGGTCTTCCTCCAGAGAGAGAGGTATAGTTTACAATTGAACTTGTACCGGTTATGCATATGATATTGATACTTTCTTATCATAAGAACCACCAGAACTGAAATAACTCAATATTTAGTAGGAAAACCTATTAGAAAAATGTTTCATTCTCTCTAGCGTTTTGCCTTGGGCAACCTCTATGCTCTTCTCCAAGATGGAATATGGTTCACTTTGATTGTGTGAGGACTATCAGAAGTTGAACCGGGTAATAGTTAATAAAAAATATCATTTTCCTCATGTGGATTATTTTTTTCATCAGTTAAAGGGGGAAAGTGGTTTTCAAATATTGATATTCGGTTGGGTTATCATCATCTCAAAGTTCGGGAGTCTGATACATTGAATATGACTTTTAGAAGCAGGTATAGCCATTACAAAAATCTTGTGATGCCTTTTGGTCAAAATAACTCTCCTTTAGTTTTTATGGATTTAATGAATTGGATATTCCATCAATATCTTAACACTTTTATGGTAGTATCTGTGGATGATATTCTAGTTTATTCAAAATACAAGAGTGAGAATGAGTGCCATTTGAGTTTGGTTCTGGAAATTTTGAGAAGTCACCATTTGTATGGGAATCTTTTGAAATGTAGTTTTTGGATTTAAGAAGTAAAGTTATTAGGGCACAAGATCTATGAACATAGCTTATCTATTGATCTCGAGAAGGAGAAGGCTATATGGTCTTGGAAGGAACCACATAATGTATTTGAGATATGGAGCTTCCTTAGTCTTTCTAGATACCACTGATAGTTTTTTAAGGATTTATCTAAATTAGCATCACCTTTGACTGATCTTCCTAGGAAAGTGATGACATTCACATCGTATACTAAGTATTAGTATTATTTCAATGAAATTAAATTAATTCTGACATTGAATCCTATTTTAAACATACCTGAGCCCGGTAAGGGGTACATGGTGTTTTTTGATGCTTCTGGTGCTGGTTTAGGATGTGTGATTATGCAAGATGACCATGTGGTAACTTATGTCTCTCTTCAACCTTGGCCTCATGAGAATAATTACCCCACTCATGATTTAGACCTTGTTGTAGTTATTCATGTACTTAAATGTTAGTGGTACTATCTTTTTGGGGAAATGTTCACGGTGTTTTCTGATTATAAGAGTTTGAGTTATATCTTTTCTTAGAAATATTTGAATCTTAGATATATACTATGGGTAGAATAACTTAATACATTTCAATTCGATATTTCCTACACCCTAGTGAAGGGGAATGTTGTTGTAGATTCTCTTAGCAGTAAAGTACAATCGTAGGATATTCTGGAATCAAAGGAGGAGTGGAACCTTATGGGGATTTTCACTCAGTTTCACATGGATGCTTAGGAGGATGTTTTAGGTACGGTTATGACTAGTTTTCCATTATCATAATCTATCCTAGAGTCTATTTTGTAGAGTCAGTAGTATGATGATGAGTTTAGTAAAGTTTGAAAAATCCTTTATAGTGGGGAGACTGTTTCTAGTTGGTTTATTTCTTTAGATGGTATGACCCACTTTGGGAAGTAGTATATCTTCCTAGCATATGTGAGGAATTTAGCCTTACTTAATTATCACAGATCTTCATGGAAAATTCATCCAGAAACTATAAAGATGTATTGTGACATGAGATGATGATTTTGGTGGCCGGGTATGAAGTGTGACATTGCATATTATGTGACCCGCTGTTACACTACCCACAGATAAAGGTAGAGCATTTGAAACCCTTAGGTTTGCTTCATCCTCTTCTGGTGCCGGTCTGTAAATGGGATGAGGTATCCATGGATTTTTTTGGATTACCACAGACTCTATGAGGGAGGAATTATATATAGTTAGTTATTGACCAGTTGACAAAGTCTTCTCATTTCATTATAATCAAGGATACCACTAAGGTTGAAGATTTGGGTAAGCTGTATGTGCAAGATATTTTGAGGTTACATGGAAGTCCTTCTACGATTGTTCCGAATAGGGATCCTAGGTTTACCTCGAGGTTTTGGAGGAGTCTCCAAGAGGTGATGGTAACTCAAGTAAAGTTGAGAAAAACTTACCATCCACAGAAAAATGGTCAGAATAAGTGAGTAATTCAGATTTTGGAGGATATGCTTTATGCCTGTGTCTTGGATTTCAGTGGATCATGGGATATCCTTCTAGGACTGGTTGAGTTTATTTATAAAAATAGTTATCAGTCATAGATCAAAATGGATCCCTTTAAGGCATTGTATGGTCACCCATGAAAATCACCTCTTTGTTGGGTTGAGTTGGGTGAAGTAGCTTTGAATGGACCAAGTTTGGTTCATGGGACATCTGTGAAGATTCAGGATGTACATCGATGTATGGTTACAACCCAGAGTTGACATAAATTGTATACATATTGGGGATGTCATCCTATAGAGTTTTCTATTGGTGACTGGGTTTTCTTGAAAGTTTCTACTCAGTTGGGTCACTATTGGCTTAAAGAATAGGGAAAGTTGGATCTGAGATATGTTGGGCCGTTTGAGGTCACTAGGCAGTAAAGAAAGGTTTCTTATCAGTCAACATTTCCAGTTCAGTTGATAATTATTCATGATGTTTTCCACATATCTCATCTCAGTAAGTATCATCATGATCCTGCTCACATTCTAAGTGGGGAAGAAATTGATTTAGAGCCAGAAATTTCTGTTTTGGAGAAACCAGTTGAGATCATTGACTCTTATGTGAAAGCCTTACGTGGGAAGTCGATTCTGTTGGTCAGGGTTATATAGAAACATGGATCATATTCTCAAGAGACTTGGGAACATGATTTATTGATGAGGGAGTAGTGGGATCACCTTTTTCCAGGGATTATATCTTCCACATGACTTCCTGGGGATGAAAAGTCTTTATGATGGGGAGTTTGTAACATCCCGTTACCGATCTATCAAGTATATCCTCAAAATCATCATGGTTTTCCTTTGTCGTTGTCTTTATAGGGCCAAGAAAGAATTGGGAGGATACCTATATTGGTGAAGTCACATATTTTTTGAACTCTCATCTTTAATTGGTGGTTTTTACAGGCTATAGGTGGAGTTCATGCCATGTAACTAGGTTACACGACATGTAATGGTTAGTTGGTGAAAGCCATGAAATGGATACATGCTGTGAAAGGTTACATGATGTGATGAATGGTTACACACAATGAGTTATTTAAATATAGGATTTTTAATCTGAGGTGATCTATTTTTTATCATACTTAAAAACTATGGATTTCATGACATGTAAAGGAGTTACATGTCGTGTAATTCCTCGAGTAGTGAATTTTTAGGGAATCTTATGAGATTTTTGTGTCCATTTGGATGACTTTTATATTTTTCTATCAACCCGAAGTTCCTCTCTGATGTTTTTTAGAGGCACCATTCCTTCTGGATCGATCCATTCGGAATTCAATATTTGTTTCAGTTGCAGTGCGTCTCTCTATGTGAGTGATATTTCCTCTTCTTCATTACCATTGATCACAATAATTCCCTAGAGTTTCATTATCAGATTCATTGGTTTGAATTAGTGTTTCTTCATGTCTTCTTCTTGATCCATTGTGTGATCTCATTCTAGAGGTTGTTCCTTTATTGGTTGTGGTGAAGCAAGTGTCCGTTCTTGAGGTATGCAGTTTTCATCCTTTCTAATGACCACTTTGTTTTCTAAATTGGATCAATCTTGAGATTTGGATTGGAGTCGAGGGACTTTGTTGACGTCTTTGGGTTTCCATTATTGGTGGATCTTATTGCAGGTGTGTGCAACCAAATTTTCAAGGTAGGTGGTTTTATCACTAGCCTATGTTTGATAAACCATATTGTTACATTTTTATAAATTGATTTATAAATAAACTAGTATGAAACTGGAATGATTGTTTGTGTGTGTTGGAATAATATTTTGAATGAAAGTGTTTTCCTTGGTTTTTGATAAGTGGAAAGAAAAAGGGTATCTTCAAAGAATAGAATGATTTGTGATAATTAAGTTGTTATGGTTATCCTATTAAATGTTAAATTTCATAAATGGTTTTCTAAACATTGAGATGATTATGAAAATGAGCACATGGGTTACCTTGGGTACTAGGTGGAAAGTTTATCTTAACGCCATCGTCCATTGTGGGGGTTCACTTTCCGAGTGTTCCTTTTGTCTTAGAGTGTATATTATTGGCTCTAGGTATGTATATGATGTTGGGGATTCATATTATGGGGTGTCTCCCTTGTCCTGGAGTATAGATAATTGGATTCAGGTACTATAGTGCACTAATCATAGATTTTTGGGTATGAGTAGTATGCTGCCTGACTTGTTGTATTCCTTGGTGTTGTGATGCCTGTGATACTACTATTGTTTTTTATTTATTGGCTTTGTACTATTTTATCCTTGATATTCATGTGGATTCTTGTGAAAGATGATATGGAAAATGTGCTTAAAATTTGAAAAACCTGCTTTTGGTTTAGAAATGTGATAAAGAGGAAATGTTTACCATGTTTTCTATAAAACTTCTTTACTTCTTATCATGACATGTTTTATTTAAAATGACCATACGTGAATTTTTATACAGAGAATTGTTATGAAACACCTAGGTGGGATCCTATGGAGCCTATTATCTCACACCATGTGCACCTCTTCAGCGGTGAGGTTTCATGTTAGTTGAGTTGGGTAGCTGGTGGTGAGATGGTGGGAGTTCGTCTATGCCATCACATGGAGTAGTTGTTTGGTTTTGATCCTTTTCATTTGAACTTGTCTCTTGTATTTTTGACTACTTTTATAGTCATTTTGTTTCAGCTATTTTCTTACAGTTATGGAATATATTTTATTATATTTCCATTGTTACTTCTCACTTTGTGGGTATATATTACATGTGTTTGTTCGTGTTGGAAAAAATCATTCCCTCTAGTTTGTTTTTTGATTCCTGAGTGCTTGTTTCCAGTCCATGGGGATCAGGAATGCTCTTCGGGTTTGTGACAGATCAGGTCAAGTGCTAGGTTTGAGGGTAACCTGGGTTGGTTTGTTACACTATGGTCCTTTTAGAAGGTGTTTTAGGTTAGTAAAGATATTTTGGTCATGTTGTTTTAGGGATTCTACAACTATTTTGGAGAAGAATTCCATTTTTAGATTTCTATTTTAGTCAATCTATTTTTGGCATGGTAACCTTGACTATACTATGGTGTTATTAAAGAATCTAATTACATAAAAACTGTAACTATTTAAAAATAATCTTAGTCATTTTACACTACACCTTGTTCTATCCACATGTTGAAGGCAACCACAACATAGTGATTTCCATACCACAATATAATGGCATCGAATACATTGCTTAGTTTTCCATGTTTTTTTTATCGATGACCAAAATGGTCATTTTACGTACTCTATTCCATGGTTTATCAACAAAAATCACTAAAACTACCATTTCAAAAAATGATTATATCATTTTACTTCAATTTGAGGATTCAAAATAATTGTTTTTCCCCAGGATATGTTGTGGTGGCTAGAAAATTATATATTCTAGTTTCTTCATCCTATGATAATTCAACCCAATCATAATAGAGGTGGATTTGATACCACTTTTAGGTTTCAATAGGGATAACACTTATCTAAAAGGAAAAAAAAAGTAACCAAAAACCTAAAACTATAGGATTTTTCGTATGAATTGTATTGAATAAATGAGTGAAGATAAGAATGGTGTACCTTACACCTTGATTATTCATATTATCCAAGATTCAAATAAGCTTGATTGAGATCATTGAGGAATAACCAATGGCTTCCTCCCTTATAGGGTTTCCACATATTACATGAATCTCTTAATTCTTGGGAAGATCGCCCTCAATCCATAGTTTTTGAGAAGATTGAGTTTAAAGGCAGGAGAGAATTAAGGTCTTGATGATCTTATTGGTTTAAGGACTTTTAATAGTGTCTCAACTCTATACGATAAGTACACACTATATGAGGATCTATCTATATTTATATAGGAATAAAGGGGAATAAAATTATTAGTTATATTTATTAGATGTTTCATAAATTCATCAAACCATTTCAACTCTTTGAAACATATGAATAAACTCTCATAATTAATTGTTTAACATTTTAAAATTTCATGCATATATTTATAACTTCTCAATATCATTATTTGATGACGAATAATAGAGTATGATAACTTTTTGGATGGAGAAATGAAGGAAAAAACACATTATTTCATAATAAAATAATCACCATGAAATACACTATGATATCACTACTACAAAATAGGCCTTTAATAGTGAAAGAAACGGCCTTCATCAGCACTAAAAAATCATTGACTTCATGAGAGAGGTTAAAATACCTAGTCTTTTATCAACACTGAAAAAATGCTAATAAATGGGTCCTTTATTGAAAATAAAAAAATCACCGATAAATGAGACCTTTATTAATGCTTTTAAAATCACTGATAAAGGAACAATTTATCAGTGCTTTAATTTAGCACCACTAAAGGAACCATTTATTAGCACTTATAAAAGAATAGATAAAGGGTCTTTTATCAATGTTTATAGTAGCGCTGATAAAGTATACCTTTATACATGCTTACAAAAGCACTGATAAAGGACCTTTTATCAGCGCTCATAGAAGTGCTGATAAAGTAGACCTTTATCAGTGCTCATAGAAGTGCTAAAAATTATACCTTTATTAGTGATTTTAAAAGTGCTGATAAAGGGCCATACTGCAGTGTGATGTAATGGCACACCACACCACCAGAAACACACTATATATCAATAAAAACAAGTCCCAATAAAATATTTAAATGAAATTAAATTTACAATAGAAATATAAGAAAAATACTATATTATAGACATTTAAAACATTGGTTTATACAATTACATAAATAAAAATTATTACATACATTCAAAAACATCAATGTTCCTTTGTCTTTTAATTCAGACCCAAATCATGCTATTTATAAACAAACCACCCCTACTTGAACAAAAGAAAACACCTTTATAATAAAAAAAATTATGTTAGTAATAATATAAAGAAAGAAATTAATAGATTGTGTTAATTTCACTAAAATTGATGTCAATTTTAAATAAAAAGACGCACTTGGAGTCATACCGGTCACACCATACATAAAATTGAGGTGCGACTGATTCCAAAACATCTCAAATAACTTTTGGATCATTTTCGTAAAGTATAAAAACAATATGAATGTGTTTTCTTGGTTTTGAGTACATCGGTTTTCTTTTTTTACTAAAATGTCATTTTAAAATGGAAACACACACTTTTGAATAATTCCCATCACATCATGTATCAATTTGATGTGAAACGAATTCCTATACATCAAAAATGACTTATGAATTGTTTACCTAAATTATCAATTAAATTAGAGTGTGTTTGATCAGTTTTTAGAGAGTGAAACTTTTTAAACTAAAATGTCGATTTTAAATTAATAATGGACACTTTGAGCCATAATGGGCACATATTGTACTAGATTGAGGTTCTGATGATTCCTACAAATCAAAAATGACTTATGGATTGTTTTCATAAAGTATAAAAACAATCCAAATGTGTTTTCTCAGTTTTGAGTAGGAAAATTGTCCATTTCACTAAAATTGAGGACAATTTTAAATAAAAAGACACACTTTGAGTCATACCGGTCACACTGTGTGTCAGGTTGAGATACAACTGATTCTTACACTTACCAAATGAATTATGGAACATTTACTAAAGTATCAAAATAATATGAATGTGTTTGCTCATTTTTGATTATGTCCCTTGTTTTTTTTACTAAAATGTCATTTTAAAATTAAAACATGTACTTTGACTCATAATGATCACATTGTGTATCAGATTGAGGTATGGTGGATTCCTAAACATAAAAAATGTATTATAGATAATTTTCCTATAGTATTTAAACAATTTCAATGTGATTTATCAATTTTATGTAGGTCTGTTGGCCTTTTTACTAAAATTGATGTCAATTTTATATAAAAACATGCACTTTGAGTCATACAGATTACAACGTGCATCAGATTGAGGTATGCCTGATTCATGAATGTCTCAAATCACTTATGGATTGTCTTCCTAGAGTATTGATACAACATGAATGTTTTTGTTTGGTTTTGAGTAGGTTAGTTTGTTTTTTTACTAAAATTGATATCAATTTTAAGTAAAGACACACTTAGTGTCATATCGGCCAAACTGTGCATCAAATTAAGATGTGGCTAATTACTACACGTTACAAATACCTTATGGTTTTCCCCTAAAGTATCAAAAAAATCTTAATGTGTTTTCTCAATTTTTAGTACGTCACTTTTCTTTTTTACTAAAATTTCATTTTAAACTTAAAACCTGCACTTTGAATCATACAGATCACATCATGTATCGGTTTGACATGATACCAATTCCTAAACGTAAAAAATTATTTGTGAATCGATTCCCTAAATTATTAATAAAATCCGAGCATGTTTTCTTGGATTTCAGTGATTAACAGTTTTTAAAGTCAAATGTTGATTTTAAACTGATTAAAAACACATTGATTCAATTTTCTTTTTTAATAAAATTAATTTAAATTTTAAATAAAAATAAGTAATTGGAGTCATATCTGTTACATCGTGTGTCAAATTGAGGTGTGGATGATTCCTACACATCCCAAGGTCTCAAAATAATCCAAACTATCAATGTTACCACAATTTCTATTGACTTTCATTTTCTAGCTTCAAAAACTACATGACCATCTTCAAATAAACCAAATCAACTCGAAAAAAAGAATCTTGATGTTTAAAAAATAAATTATAATGATTAATACTAAAAGGAAATAAATTAAACATAAATATTAAATAATACATTATTTATATGGAAAATTATTTTACTCTGAAAATAATAACATTACCTCTGTGATTGAGTAGTGGAGGGAACTTGAAGGAAAGTGATAAATGTAAAAACTTAATGGGTGAAAGGTTTTGTGGGAGAATAAGTCTGTGGAAGTTTTGGTGTAGAAAGGAATGAAATATGGATAGAGAATCACAAATCAAATAAAAAAATACACTTGTATAAGAAAACATTTATTATATGAGTAATACTAAATATAAATAAATTAAACATAAATATGGAACAATAAATTAATTTTATATAAAATGATTTTACTGTACAAACATCAAGATTATTTATGTAATTGAGCATAGGCAACATAATTTATCTTCCAAAAAAGGCAGTGGAGGGAACTTGAAGGAAAGTGATAAATTTCAACACTACAGGGGTGAAAGGTTTTTTAGGGAGAAGAAGTCTGTCGAAGTTTTGGTACATAAAGGCATGAAATATGGACATAGCACCCCAACTCGAACAAAATAATCCAACTTTATAAGAAAAAAATTATTTTGTGAGTAATACTAAAAAGAAATAAATTAGACATAAATACGAAACAATAAATTAATTCTATGGACAATTATTTTACTATGAAAACATCAAGATTACCTCTATAATTGAGAAGAGACAACATTTTTTCTCTTCCTGTAAAGGTAGTGCATAGAAATTGAAAGAAAGTGATAAATTAAACACTGTAGGGGTGAAAAGGTTTTGAGGGAGAAAGATTATGTGGAATTTTTAGTGTAAAAAGGCATGAAAGATGGACAGACCATCCAAATCGAAAAAAATAATCCACCTGTATAAGAAAAAATTATTATGTGAGTAATACTAAAAAGAAATAAATTAAACATAAACATGAAATAATACATTAATTATATGGACATTGATTTTACTTTGCAAACACCAAGATTTCCTCTTTGATTGAGCTGATACAATGTTGTTTCTCTTCTTTCAAAGGTAGTGGAGAGAAATTTAAATAAAGTGATAACTGCAACACTATAGGGGTGAAAAGGTTTTTGGGGAGAAGAAGTTTGTGGATGTTTTGGTGCAGAAAGGCATGAAATAAGGACAGAACGCCCCAAATCGAACAACAGAATCCACCTGTATAAAAAAAAATATTATACGAGTAATACTAAAAATAAATAAATTAAACATAAATATGAAATAATAAATTAATTATATGAACAATTATTTTACTGTGAAAACATCAATATTACCTCTGTGATTGAGCCGAGACAACATCATTTATCTTCATGAAAAGGTATGACACATGGATAAGAATCTTCTAAAACAAACGAACTCTATATTGGGACCGATATAAACTAATTGTGAGGTCCCAATGAATGGGTCATCCTTTATTGAATTTTCATCTGTCTCAACATATTTTTTAGTCGCTAGAAGGAAAATTGACCAATTCTTGTTTATTAGATCAAATACATAAAATACTTTCACTACTTGTGATGACATTATGAATGACTAGTATTTCCCCCTTCCACACTAAAATTCACCTTCACAAAGCCCATTTCATCAACTTACACTCCATTGATATTGTCAACCCATTTTCAATGGAAAATGAACACTTAAAATTTTGTATAATCCAACTCGTATATCTATTAGATAATGCCAAAATATGATATATTTTCATAAATTGGATTTCTATCCTTGGGACCAGATATGTGCATCGCTTCAGCCACAAGTATAACACCACTGTTTTGCATCATTCTAAAGTCGTCATGTTCTTTTGTGTAGAATGTATAACCATTGATTACAAAACTAGTGTAAGATATAACATTTACATTCGGTCCTATGAATAACCATTAAAGTAATTTTACAATTTAATTCAGATTTTCAGATAACTACTTATAAATACAATCCTTAAACCGTCCTATAAATTGTTGACTATGTGTATTTAATACTCATATGTCATCATTTGATGGATTCAAATCTCTAAGAATTTATTTGTGGGATTCAATGTATGAGTCAACATCATCACTATTATGTAATATGTAAAGGTGCACTTGCTTCTGATTTGTCATGGTAATTGTAAAAACATCTATTTTGAAATCCCTTTGCCCAGAAGGCATTCGCTATGATGAGACTTTGGGAGACCAATGCTTTCAACATCTGATGGGTAATTGATATTGAATTCAATAGATTCTTCAAAAATATATCATTATTCAATATAACCTTCTGTCCGAATTCGATTCTTGATACACCCTTTCAAAATATTCATATACTTTTCAATGGGGTACATCCTTCTATAATGGATAGGATCACATAGTTGAACCTCTATAAAAAAGTGAACCATCAAGTGTACCATTATATCAAAGAATTATGGTAGTAAGAACATATATAATTCATATAATATGAATGAAATCTACTTATTCATGATGAGAAACTTCGTTGGGTCTACAAATTTACTGCATATGGCTTTGAAAAAGAAGTAGAGTCTGGTTAATGTATTCGTACATTTTGAGGAAGAATATAATGGAAAGAAACATGCATTAAATCTTGCATCAAAACATGATAGTCATGTTATTTTACGCCTTTTAACTTCAAATTATTCACTGAGACATTCTTGATATTTGATTAATTCCCTTGTGGAACTCTTACACTAGTAAAGAAAATGAAAAATTCCAATTTTTTCTATTTGGATAGAGTGAAAGCTTTCAGTGGAGGAAAAATTTTCCTTTTACCCTTCACCAGTGCCACGTATTCCCTTATACCCATTTCGATTAAGTCCAACATATCCTTGATTTCATCTTTCATTTTTTCTAGGAACATTTAGTAACGTGCCAATAACACTATAAAATACATTTTTTTCTATATGCATGACATCAATAATTTTTCTGACATATAAACAATTCAAATACGGCAATTCAAATAAAATTGATCATGTGTTACAACCTAATTTTGTATCATTTTTTGAAAATGGTTTACTGAAAACAGTGTCAATATTTTTTACTTTATTATATAGTTGATCGCCCATTACTGGAGATAGTGTTGTACCTTGTTTGATATTCCCATTGAATGCTACCGTCCAGGATCAGTATTTATGTCATTAAGGTAAAAATTTCCAATGTCCCAAAAACACAGTCGTTGAAGAATGTTTAAACCGAACTGAGTATGTGCGTTTTTCAGAAATGGGACACCCCAACATTCCTTTAATGTTATAACTTGATAAATTTCAATAATTGGGGAAGTCATTTATCATACTCAATTTGAATTATTTAATTCTATGAGTATCATACATCGTAACACATGTATCCCACATAAATTTTAGATATTCAATCAACGGAGCCAAATAGACATCAATATCATTACTGGGTTGCTTTGGTCCAAATATAAGTAGAGACAACATAATGTATTTGCGCTTCATGCATAACCATGGTAGAAAGTTATAATTTACCAACCTGATAGTCCATGTACTATGAGTACTACTCTGTACACTAAGAGGATTTATTCCATCTTTAGATAATGCAAGACACATGTTTCTCAACTCATTTCCAAATTCAGGAAACACGTAATCAATTTTCTTCCACTAAGGAGAATCTTATGGATGGTGTAGGTTCCCATATTTAATTCTTGTATCCACATGCCATGTTGATTGTCTCACGGTTTCCTGACATCCATATAGTCTTTAAACCATAGAATGATAGGAAATTACCATACATATTTTGAAGTACTCGATTCATTTTTCTTGTATCAATCTGCACCACACTTAGGGAATTTTATGAGTGATTCATGGTCCTTGTGAATCAATATGAAATAATTTGGAAAAGCATGTATTTTTTAGAAATAATGACTAT